>OZ007600.1:55717066-57210400 GCA_963931845.1 Maratus michaelseni | reverse complement strand
TAGGATGGCAATAAAGTTGGTTTTTCCCCAGTTGAATAGCTCAAGGTCATCGTTTAATAGAGATACACTTATTTTTATAATGTATGTGAAGAGGCTGATCTGTTTGTGTTGTACATGTAGTTACTTTAATTAAAATGTGCTGCACAAATCCTCACTGCGGTTAAAATAGAACTACAGTAAGTATATTTATGTAATTCGTTTATGGCACTGATAAAATAAAATATCGATTTCTAGTAAAAAGATTATTTACATAATTTTTCAAAGTATATTAATATAGTTTATTAAATATAAATTTTCGAAAAGATAATTATATTTTCATATAAATCACCATTTCATAAATAAATTGTATTAAATCATAAATTGCATAACAATGTTTAATTCGTTGAAGGAGAAACATATAATATTACAAAAATCTCGTTTTCAAAATTACGGGATCCAAAAATAAATTATTGAAGCAATTGGCTCGGTGTTATATTCCCTACCGATGTAAGGGCCAAATTTCCTTCAGTATTTTTTGCAACAGACACTTCGATATCATTAACATTTTTTTTAATATAGCATTTGATTTTCTCATAGCTCAAAGCTAACGGTATTTAATTATCTTCCCTCTACATGCAACTTAGAAATATCAAATTAAAACAAGAATTTAGACTCTCTCATTTTATATTAACTATGTGATCATATACAGCAGCAAATGTATTTTAATGAAATTTAAAATAAGTCATATTATGGCAATAAAGTTGACTGTTCTCCAGTTTAATAGCTCAAGGGCATCATTTAATCGAGATACACTTATTTTTATAATGTATGTGAAGGGGCTGATCTGACTGTGTTGCACATGTACTTACTTTATTTAAAATGTACTGCACAAATGCTCAACTGTGATTAAAATAGAACTGCAGTCAATATGTTTAGTATGTAGTTCATTTCTGTCACTAATAAAAATAAAAACCCATCTCCAGTAAAACGATTATTTCTGTATTTTCTTTTTTTCAAAAAGTAATCCTATTCTACATCTGTTTTGGCATTGTTCATGCCAAATTTTTAATGTTTAGTTTTAATTATTTCGTTTGGATGTATTAAATGTTTATTCAAATTGCGGGTGATCAATAAAATGCGTATTAAACTAAATCGATTGCAAAACACCATTAAGAAATAAAAGAATTAAATCAATTGTTATTATTTATTTTTCTACCTATAAATTTAATTCCTTATTTTACTTTAATTATTGTGGCAATATGACATCTAAACAAGAACGTAAAATAATGTATCAAGCATAGATTATTAAAAACTTTCCAATAGAATATTACTAAAAAATTTAATTTTTTCATATAAAGAAATCTCTAAATTACACGATTACAATGCAACAATAAAACATTTAAATCGATTGTTACCATTTATTTTTCTACCTATAAATTTAATTCCGTACTTTATTTTACTTTTTGTGGCAATATGACATCGAAACAAGAACGTAAAATAATATATCAAGCATAGATTATTAAACACTTTCCAATAGAATATTACTAAAAAATTTAATTTTTTCATATAAAGAAATCTCTAAATTACACGATTACAATGCAACAATAAAACATTTAAATCGATTGTTACCATTTATTTTTCTACCTATAAATTTAATTCCTTACTTTATTTTACTTGTTGTGGCAATATGACATCGAAACAAAAACGTAAAATCATATATCAAGCATAGATTATTAAACACTTTTCAATAGAATATTACTAAAAAATTTAATTTTTTCATATAAAGAAATCTCTAAATTACACGATTACAATGCAACAATAAAACATTTAAATCGATTGTTACCATTTATTTTTGTAACCTATAAATTTAATTCCTTACTTTATTTTACTTTTTGTGGCAATATGACATCGAAACAAGAACGTTAAATCATATATCAAGCATAGATTATTAAACACTTTTCAATAGAATATTACTAAAAAATTTAATTTTTTCATATAAAGAAATCTCTAAATTACACGATTACAATGCAACAATAAAACATTTAAATCGATTGTTACCATTTATTTTTCTACCTATAAATTTAATTCCTTACTTTATTTTACTTTTTGTGGCAATATGACATCGAAACAAGAACGTAAAATCATATATCAAGCATAGATTATTAAACACTTTTCAATAGAATATTACTAAAAAATTTAATTTTTTCATATAAAGAAATCTCTAAATTACACGATTACAATGCAACAATAAAACATTTAAATCGATTGTTACCATTTATTTTTGTAACCTATAAATTTAATTCCTTACTTTATTTTACTTTTTGTGGCAATATGACATCGAAACAAGAACGTAAAATCATATATCAAGCATAGATTATTAAACACTTTTCAATAGAATATTACTAAAAAATTTAATTTTTTCATATAAAGAAATCTCTAAATTACACGATTACAATGCAACAATAAAACATTTAAATCGATTGTTACCATTTATTTTTGTAACCTATAAATTTAATTCCTTACTTTATTTTACTTTTTGTGGCAATATGACATCGAAACAAGAACGTAAAATCATATATCAAGCATAGATTATTAAACACTTTTCAATAGAATATTACTAAAAAATTTAATTTTTTCATATAAAGAAATCTCTAAATTACACGATTACAATGCAACAATAAAACATTTAAATCGATTGTTACCATTTATTTTTCTACCTATAAATTTAATTCCTTACTTTATTTTACTTTTTGTGGCAATATGACATCGAAACAAGAACGTAAAATCATATATCAAGCATAGATTATTAAACACTTTTCAATAGAATATTACTAAAAAATTTAATTTTTTCATATAAAGAAATCTCTAAATTACACGATTACAATGCAACAATAAAACATTTAAATCGATTGTTACCATTTATTTTTGTAACCTATAAATTTAATTCCTTACTTTATTTTACTTTTTGTGGCAATATGACATCGAAACAAGAACGTAAAATCATATATCAAGCATAGATTATTAAACACTTTTCAATAGAATATTACTAAAAAATTTAATTTTTTCATATAAAGAAATCTCTAAATTACACGATTACAATGCAACAATAAAACATTTAAATCGATTGTTACCATTTATTTTTCTACCTATAAATTTAATTCCTTACTTTATTTTACTTTTTGTGGCAATATGACATCGAAACAAGAACGTAAAATCATATATCAAGCATAGATTATTAAACACTTTCCAATAGAATATTACTAAAAAATTTAATTTTTTCATATAAAGAAATCTCTAAATTACACGATTACAATGCAACAATAAAACATTTAAATCGATTGTTACCATTCATTTTTCTACCTATAAATTTAATTCCTTACTTTATTTTACTTTTTGTGGCAATATGACATCGAAACAAGAACGTAAAATCATGTATCAAGCATAGATTATTAAACACTTTCCAATAGAATATTACTAAAAAATTTAATTTTTTCATATAAAGAAATCTCTAAATTACACGATTACAATGCAACAATAAAACATTTAAATCGATTGTTACCATTTATTTTTCTACCTATAAATTTAAGTCCTTACTTTATTTTATTTTTTGTGGCAATATGACATCGAAACAAGAACGTAAAATCATATATCAAGCATAGATTATTAAACACTTTTCAATAGAATATTACTAAAAAATTTAATTTTTTCATATAAAGAAATCTCTAAATTACACAATTACAATGCAACAATAAAACATTTAAATCGATTGTTACCATTTATTTTTCTACCTATAAATTTAATTCCTTACTTTACTTTACTCTTTGCGGCAAAATGACATCTAAACAAGAACGTAAAATCATGTATCAAGCATAGATTATTAAACACTTTCCAATAGAATATTACTAAAAAATTTAATTTTTTCATATAAAGAAATCTCTAAATTACACGATTACAATGCAACAATAAAACATTTAAATCGATTGTTACCATTTATTTTTCTACCTATAAATTTAATTCCTTACTTTATTTTACTTTTTGTGGCAATATGACATCGAAACAAGAACGTAAAATCATATATCAAGCATAGATTATTAAACACTTTCCAATAGAATATTACTAAAAAAATTAATTTTTTCATATAAAGAAATCTCTAAATTACACGATTACAATGCATCAATAAAACATTTAAATCGATTGTTACCATTTATTTTTCTACCTATAAATTTAATTCCTTACTTTATTTTACTTTTTGTGGCAATATGACATCGAAACAAGAACGTAAAATCATATATCAAGCATAGATTATTAAACACTTTTCAATAGAATATTACTAAAAAATTTAATTTTTTCATATAAAGAAATCTCTAAATTACACGATTACAATGCAACAATAAAACATTTAAATCGATTGTTACCATTTATTTTTCTACCTATAAATTTAATTCCTTACTTTATTTTACTTTTTGTGGCAATATGACATCGAAACAAGAACGTAAAATCATGTATCAAGCATAGATTATTAAACACTTTCCGATAGAATATTACTAAAAAATTTAATTTTTTCATATAAAGAAATCTCTAAATTACACGATTACAATGCAACAATAAAACATTTAAATCGATTGTTACCATTTATTTTTCTACCTATAAATTTAATTCCTTACTTTATTTTACTTTTTGTGGCAATATGACATCGAAACAAGAACGTAAAATCATATATCAAGCATAGATTATTAAACAATTTTCAATAGAATATTACTAAAAAATTTAATTTTTTCATATAAAGAAATCTCTAAATTACACAATTACAATGCAACAATAAAACATTTAAATCGATTGTTACCATTTATTTTTCTACCTATAAATTTAATTCCTTACTTTACTTTACTCTTTGCGGCAATATGACATCTAAACAAGAACGTAAAATCATGTATCAAGCATAGATTATTAAACACTTTCCGATAGAATATTACTAAAAAATTTAATTTTTTCATATAAAGAAATCTCTAAATTACACGATTACAATGCAACAATAAAACATTTAAATCGATTGTTACCATTTATTTTTCTACCTATAAATTTAATTCCTTACTTTATTTTACTTTTTGTGGCAATATGACATCGAAACAAGAACGTAAAATCATATATCAAGCATAGATTATTAAACACTTTCCAATAGAATATTACTAAAAAATTTAATTTTTTCATATAAAGAAATCTCTAAATTACACGATTACAATGCAACAATAAAACATTTAAATCGATTGTTACCATTTATTTTTCTACCTATAAATTTAATTCCTTACTTTACTTTACTCTTTGCGGCAATATGACATCTAAACAAGAACGTAAAATCATGTATCAAGCATAGATTATTAAACACTTTCCAATAGAATATTACTAAAAAATTTAATTTTTTCATATAAAGAAATCTCTAAATTACACGATTACAATGCAACAATAAAACATTTAAATCGATTGTTACCATTTATTTTTCTACCTATAAACTTAATTCCTTACTTTATTTTACTTTTTGTGGCAATATGACATCGAAACAAGAACGTAAAATCATATATCAAGCATAGATTATTAAACACTTTTCAATAGAATATTACTAAAAAATTTAATTTTTTCATATAAAGAAATCTCTAAATTACACAATTACAATGCAACAATAAAACATTTAAATCGATTGTTACCATTTATTTTTCTACCTATAAATTTAATTCCTTACTTTACTTTACTTTTTGTGGCAATATGACATCGAAACAAGAACGTAAAATCATGTATCAAGCATAGATTATTAAACACTTTCCAATAGAATATTACTAAAAAATTTAATTTTTTCATATAAAGAAATCTCTAAATTACACAATTACAATGCAACAATAAAACATTTTAATCGATTGTTACCATTTATTTTTCTACCTATAAATTTAATTCCTTACTTTACTTTACTTTTTGTGGCAATATGACATCGAAACAAGAACGTGAAATCATGTATCAAGCATAGATGTTTAAACACTTTCCAATAGAATATTACTAAAAAATTTAATTTTTTCATATAAAGAAATCTCTAAATTACACGATTACAATGCAACAATAAAACATTTAAATCGATTGTTACCATTTATTTTTCTACCTATAAATTTAATTCCTTACTTTATTTTACTTTTTGTGGCAATATGACATCGAAACAAGAACGTAAAATCATATATCAAGCATAGATTATTAAACACTTTCCAATAGAATATTACTAAAAAATTTAATTTTTTCATATAAAGAAATCTCTAAATTACACGATTACAATGCAACAATAAAACATTTAAATCGATTGTTACCATTTATTTTTCTACCTATAAATTTAATTCCTTACTTTACTTTACTCTTTGCGGCAATATGACATCTAAACAAGAACGTAAAATCATCTATCAAGCATAGATTATTAAACACTTTCCAATAGAATATTACTAAAAAATTTAATTTTTTCATATAAAGAAATCTCTAAATTACACAATTACAATGCAACAATAAAACATTTAAATCGATTGTTACCATTTATTTTTCTACCTATAAACTTAATTCCTTACTTTATTTTACTTTTTGTGGCAATATGACATCGAAACAAGAACGTAAAATCATATATCAAGCATAGATTATTAAACACTTTTCAATAGAATATTACTAAAAAATTTGATTTTTTCATATAAAGAAATCTCTAAATTACACAATTACAATGCAACAATAAAACATTTAAATCGATTGTTACCATTTATTTTTCTACCTATAAATTTAAGTCCTTACTTTATTTTATTTTTTGTGGCAATATGACATCGAAACAAGAACGTAAAGTCATATATCAAGCATAGATTATTTAACACTTTTCAATAGAATATTACTAAAAAATTTAATTTTTTCATATAAAGAAATCTCTAAATTACACAATTACAATGCAACAATAAAACAATTAAATCGATTGTTACCATTTATTTTTCTACCTATAAATTTAATTCCTTACTTTACTTTACTCTTTGCGGCAAAATGACATCTAAACAAAACGTAAAATCATGTATCAAGCATAGATTATTAAACACTTTCCAATAGAATATTACTAAAAAATTTAATTTTTCCATATAAAGAAATCTCTAAATTACACGATTACAATGCAACAATAAAACATTTAAATCGATTGTTACCATTTATTTTTCTACCTATAAATTTAATTCCTTACTTTATTTTACTTTTTGTGGCAATATGACATCGAAACAAGAACGTAAAATCATATATCAAGCATAGATTATTAAACACTTTCCAATAGAATATTACTAAAAAATTTAATTTTTTCATATAAAGAAATCTCTAAATTACACGATTACAATGCAACAATAAAACATTTAAATCGATTGTTACCATTTATTTTTCTACCTATAAATTTAATTCCTTACTTTACTTTACTCTTTGCGGCAATATGACATCTAAACAAGAACGTAAAATCATCTATCAAGCATAGATTATTAAACACTTTCCAATAGAATATTACTAAAAAATTTAATTTTTTCATATAAAGAAATCTCTAAATTACACGATTACAATGCAACAATAAAACATTTAAATCGATTGTTACCATTTATTTTTCTACCTATAAATTTAATTCCTTACTTTATTTTACTTTTTGTGGCAATATGACATCGAAACGAGAACGTAAAATCATATATCAAGCATAGATTATTAAACACTTTTCAATAGAATATTACTAAAAAATTTAATTTTTTCATATAAAGAAATCTCTAAATTACACAATTACAATGCAACAATAAAACATTTAAATCGATTGTTACCATTTATTTTTCTACCTATAAATTTAATTCCGTACTTTATTTTACTTTTTGTGGCAATATGACATCGAAACAAGAACGTAAAATAATATATCAAGCATAGATTATTAAACACTTTCCAATAGAATATTACTAAAAAATTTAATTTTTTCATATAAAGAAATCTCTAAATTACACGATTACAATGCAACAATAAAACATTTAAATCGATTGTTACCATTTATTTTTCTACCTATAAATTTAATTCCTTACTTTATTTTACTTTTTGTGGCAATATGACATCGAAACAAGAACGTAAAATCATATATCAAGCACAGATTATTAAACACTTTCCAATAGAATATTACTAAAAAATTTAATTTTTTCATATAAAGAAATCTCTAAATTACACGATTACAATGCAACAATAAAACATTTAAATCGATTGTTACCATTTATTTTTCTACCTATAAATTTAATTCCTTACTTTATTTTACTTTTTGTGGCAATATGACATCGAAACAAGAACGTAAAATCATGTATCAAGCATAGATTATTAAACACTTTCCGATAGAATATTACTAAAAAATTTAATTTTTTCATATAAAGAAATCTCTAAATTACACGATTACAATGCAACAATAAAACATTTAAATCGATTGTTACCATTTATTTTTCTACCTATAAATTTAATTCCTTACTTTATTTTACTTTTTGTGGCAATATGACATCGAAACAAGAACGTAAAATCATATATCAAGCATAGATTATTAAACAATTTTCAATAGAATATTACTAAAAAATTTAATTTTTTCATATAAAGAAATCTCTAAATTACACAATTACAATGCAACAATAAAACATTTAAATCGATTGTTACCATTTATTTTTCTACCTATAAATTTAATTCCTTACTTTACTTTACTCTTTGCGGCAATATGACATCTAAACAAGAACGTAAAATCATGTATCAAGCATAGATTATTAAACACTTTCCGATAGAATATTACTAAAAAATTTAATTTTTTCATATAAAGAAATCTCTAAATTACACGATTACAATGCAACAATAAAACATTTAAATCGATTGTTACCATTTATTTTTCTACCTATAAATTTAATTCCTTACTTTATTTTACTTTTTGTGGCAATATGACATCGAAACAAGAACGTAAAATCATATATCAAGCATAGATTATTAAACACTTTCCAATAGAATATTACTAAAAAATTTAATTTTTTCATATAAAGAAATCTCTAAATTACACGATTACAATGCAACAATAAAACATTTAAATCGATTGTTACCATTTATTTTTCTACCTATAAATTTAATTCCTTACTTTACTTTACTCTTTGCGGCAATATGACATCTAAACAAGAACGTAAAATCATGTATCAAGCATAGATTATTAAACACTTTCCAATAGAATATTACTAAAAAATTTAATTTTTTCATATAAAGAAATCTCTAAATTACACGATTACAATGCAACAATAAAACATTTAAATCGATTGTTACCATTTATTTTTCTACCTATAAACTTAATTCCTTACTTTATTTTACTTTTTGTGGCAATATGACATCGAAACAAGAACGTAAAATCATATATCAAGCATAGATTATTAAACACTTTTCAATAGAATATTACTAAAAAATTTAATTTTTTCATATAAAGAAATCTCTAAATTACACAATTACAATGCAACAATAAAACATTTAAATCGATTGTTACCATTTATTTTTCTACCTATAAATTTAATTCCTTACTTTACTTTACTTTTTGTGGCAATATGACATCGAAACAAGAACGTAAAATCATGTATCAAGCATAGATTATTAAACACTTTCCAATAGAATATTACTAAAAAATTTAATTTTTTCATATAAAGAAATCTCTAAATTACACAATTACAATGCAACAATAAAACATTTTAATCGATTGTTACCATTTATTTTTCTACCTATAAATTTAATTCCTTACTTTACTTTACTTTTTGTGGCAATATGACATCGAAACAAGAACGTGAAATCATGTATCAAGCATAGATGTTTAAACACTTTCCAATAGAATATTACTAAAAAATTTAATTTTTTCATATAAAGAAATCTCTAAATTACACGATTACAATGCAACAATAAAACATTTAAATCGATTGTTACCATTTATTTTTCTACCTATAAATTTAATTCCTTACTTTATTTTACTTTTTGTGGCAATATGACATCGAAACAAGAACGTAAAATCATATATCAAGCATAGATTATTAAACACTTTCCAATAGAATATTACTAAAAAATTTAATTTTTTCATATAAAGAAATCTCTAAATTACACGATTACAATGCAACAATAAAACATTTAAATCGATTGTTACCATTTATTTTTCTACCTATAAATTTAATTCCTTACTTTACTTTACTCTTTGCGGCAATATGACATCTAAACAAGAACGTAAAATCATCTATCAAGCATAGATTATTAAACACTTTCCAATAGAATATTACTAAAAAATTTAATTTTTTCATATAAAGAAATCTCTAAATTACACAATTACAATGCAACAATAAAACATTTAAATCGATTGTTACCATTTATTTTTCTACCTATAAACTTAATTCCTTACTTTATTTTACTTTTTGTGGCAATATGACATCGAAACAAGAACGTAAAATCATATATCAAGCATAGATTATTAAACACTTTTCAATAGAATATTACTAAAAAATTTGATTTTTTCATATAAAGAAATCTCTAAATTACACAATTACAATGCAACAATAAAACATTTAAATCGATTGTTACCATTTATTTTTCTACCTATAAATTTAAGTCCTTACTTTATTTTATTTTTTGTGGCAATATGACATCGAAACAAGAACGTAAAGTCATATATCAAGCATAGATTATTTAACACTTTTCAATAGAATATTACTAAAAAATTTAATTTTTTCATATAAAGAAATCTCTAAATTACACAATTACAATGCAACAATAAAACAATTAAATCGATTGTTACCATTTATTTTTCTACCTATAAATTTAATTCCTTACTTTACTTTACTCTTTGCGGCAAAATGACATCTAAACAAAACGTAAAATCATGTATCAAGCATAGATTATTAAACACTTTCCAATAGAATATTACTAAAAAATTTAATTTTTCCATATAAAGAAATCTCTAAATTACACGATTACAATGCAACAATAAAACATTTAAATCGATTGTTACCATTTATTTTTCTACCTATAAATTTAATTCCTTACTTTATTTTACTTTTTGTGGCAATATGACATCGAAACAAGAACGTAAAATCATATATCAAGCATAGATTATTAAACACTTTCCAATAGAATATTACTAAAAAATTTAATTTTTTCATATAAAGAAATCTCTAAATTACACGATTACAATGCAACAATAAAACATTTAAATCGATTGTTACCATTTATTTTTCTACCTATAAATTTAATTCCTTACTTTACTTTACTCTTTGCGGCAATATGACATCTAAACAAGAACGTAAAATCATCTATCAAGCATAGATTATTAAACACTTTCCAATAGAATATTACTAAAAAATTTAATTTTTTCATATAAAGAAATCTCTAAATTACACGATTACAATGCAACAATAAAACATTTAAATCGATTGTTACCATTTATTTTTCTACCTATAAATTTAATTCCTTACTTTATTTTACTTTTTGTGGCAATATGACATCGAAACGAGAACGTAAAATCATATATCAAGCATAGATTATTAAACACTTTTCAATAGAATATTACTAAAAAATTTAATTTTTTCATATAAAGAAATCTCTAAATTACACAATTACAATGCAACAATAAAACATTTAAATCGATTGTTACCATTTATTTTTCTACCTATAAATTTAATTCCGTACTTTATTTTACTTTTTGTGGCAATATGACATCGAAACAAGAACGTAAAATAATATATCAAGCATAGATTATTAAACACTTTCCAATAGAATATTACTAAAAAATTTAATTTTTTCATATAAAGAAATCTCTAAATTACACGATTACAATGCAACAATAAAACATTTAAATCGATTGTTACCATTTATTTTTCTACCTATAAATTTAATTCCTTACTTTATTTTACTTTTTGTGGCAATATGACATCGAAACAAGAACGTAAAATCATATATCAAGCACAGATTATTAAACACTTTCCAATAGAATATTACTAAAAAATTTAATTTTTTCATATAAAGAAATCTCTAAATTACACGATTACAATGCAACAATAAAACATTTAAATCGATTGTTACCATTTATTTTTCTACCTATAAATTTAATTCCTTACTTTATTTTACTTTTTGTGGCAATATGACATCGAAACAAGAACGTAAAATCATATATCAAGCATAGATTATTAAACACTTTCCAATAGAATATTACTAAAAAATTTAATTTTTTCATATAAAGAAATCTCTAAATTACACGATTACAATGCAACAATAAAACATTTAAATCGATTGTTACCATTTATTTTTCTACCTATAAATTTAATTCCTTACTTTATTTTACTTTTTGTGGCAATATGACATCGAAACAAGAACGTAAAATCATGTATCAAGCATAGATTATTAAACACTTTCCAATAGAATATTACTAAAAAATTTAATTTTTTCATATAAAGAAATCTCTAAATTACACGATTACAATGCAACAATAAAACATTTAATTCGATTGTTACCATTTATTTTTCTACCTATAAATTTAATTCCTTACTTTATTTTACTTTTTGTGGCAATATGACATCGAAACAAGAACGTAAAATCATATATCAAGCATAGATTATTAAACACTTTTCAATAGAATATTACTAAAAAATTTAATTTTTTCATATAAAGAAATCTCTAAATTACACGATTACAATGCAACAATAAAACATTTAAATCGATTGTTACCATTTATTTTTCTACCTATAAATTTAATTCCTTACTTTATTTTACTTTTTGTGGCAATATGACATCGAAACAAGAACGTAAAATCATGTATCAAGCATAGATTATTAAACACTTTCCAATAGAATATTACTAAAAAATTTAATTTTTTCATATAAAGAAATCTCTAAATTACACGATTACAATGCAACAATAAAACATTTAATTCGATTGTTACCATTTATTTTTCTACCTATAAATTTAATTCCTTACTTTATTTTACTTTTTGTGGCAATATGACATCGAAACAAGAACGTAAAATCATATATCAAGCATAGATTATTAAACACTTTTCAATAGAATATTACTAAAATATTTAATTTTTTCATATAAAGAAATCTCTAAATTACACAATTACAATGCAACAATAAAACATTTAAATCGATTGTTACCATTTATTTTTCTACCTATAAATTTAATTCCTTACCTTATTTTACTCTTTGCGGCAATATGACATCTAAACAAGAACGTAAAATCATGTATCAAGCATAGATTATTAAACACTTTCCAATAGAATATTACTAAAAAATTTAATTTTTTCATATAAAGAAATCTCTAAATTACACGATTACAATGCAACAATAAAACATTTAAATCGATTGTTACCATTTATTTTTCTACCTATAAATTTAATTCCTTACTTTATTTTACTTTTTGTGGCAATATGACATCGAAACAAGAACGTAAAATCATATATCAAGCATAGATTATTAAACACTTTCCAATAGAATATTACTAAAAAATTTAATTTTTTCATATAATGAAATCTCTAAATTACACGATTACAATGCAACAATAAAACATTTAAATCGATTGTTACCATTTATTTTTCTACCTATAAATTTAATTCCTTACTTTATTTTACTTTTTGTGGCAATATGACATCGAAACAAGAACGTAAAATCATATATCAAGCATAGATTATTAAACACTTTCCAATAGCATATTACTAAAAAATTTAATTTTTTCATATAAAGAAATCTCTAAATTACACGATTACAATGCAACAATAAAACATTTAAATCGATTGTTACCATTTATTTTTCTACCTATAAATTTAATTCCTTACTTTATTTTACTTTTTGTGGCAATATGACATCGAAACAAGAACGTAAAATCATATATCAAGCATAGATTATTAAACACTTTTCAATAGAATATTACTAAAAAATTTAATTTTTTCATATAAAGAAATCTCTAAATTACATGATTACAATGCAACAATAAAACATTTAAATCGATTGTTACCATTTATTTTTCTACCTATAAATTTAATTCCTTACTTTATTTTACTTTTTGTGGCAATATGACATCGAAACAAGAACGTAAAATCATGTATCAAGCATAGATTATTAAACACTTTCCGATAGAATATTACTAAAAAATTTAATTTTTTCATATAAAGAAATCTCTAAATTACACGATTACAATGCAACAATAAAACATTTAAATCGATTGTTACCATTTATTTTTCTACCTATAAATTTAATTCCTTACTTTATTTTACTTTTTGTGGCAATATGACATCGAAACAAGAACGTAAAATCATATATCAAGCATAGATTATTAAACAATTTTCAATAGAATATTACTAAAAAATTTAATTTTTTCATATAAAGAAATCTCTAAATTACACGATTACAATGCAACAATAAAACATTTAAATCGATTGTTACCATTTATTTTTCTACCTATAAATTTAATTCCTTACTTTATTTTACTTTTTGTGGCAATATGACATCGAAACAAGAACGTAAAATCATATATCAAGCATAGATTATTAAACAATTTTCAATAGAATATTACTAAAAAATTTAATTTTTTCATATAAAGAAATCTCTAAATTACACAATTACAATGCAACAATAAAACATTTAAATCGATTGTTACCATTTATTTTTCTACCTATAAATTTAATTCCTTACTTTACTTTACTCTTTGCGGCAATATGACATCTAAACAAGAACGTAAAATCATGTATCAAGCATAGATTATTAAACACTTTCCAATAGAATATTACTAAAAAATTTAATTTTTTCATATAAAGAAATCTCTAAATTACACGATTACAATGCAACAATAAAACATTTAAATCGATTGTTACCATTTATTTTTCTACCTATAAATTTAATTCCTTACTTTATTTTACTTTTTGTGGCAATATGACATCGAAACAAGAACATAAAATCATATATCAAGCATAGATTATTAAACACTTTCCAATAGAATATTACTAAAAAATTTAATTTTTTCATATAAAGAAATCTCTAAATTACACGATTACAATGCAACAATAAAACATTTAAATCGATTGTTACCATTTATTTTTCTACCTATAAATTTAATTCCTTACTTTACTTTACTCTTTGCGGCAATATGACATCTAAACAAGAACGTAAAATCATGTATCAAGCATAGATTATTAAACACTTTCCAATAGAATATTACTAAAAAATTTAATTTTTTCATATAAAGAAATCTCTAAATTACACGATTACAATGCAACAATAAAACATTTAAATCGATTGTTACCATTTATTTTTCTACCTATAAACTTAATTCCTTACTTTATTTTACTTTTTGTGGCAATATGACATCGAAACAAGAACGTAAAATCATATATCAAGCATAGATTATTAAACACTTTTCAATAGAATATTACTAAAAAATTTAATTTTTTCATATAAAGAAATCTCTAAATTACACAATTACAATGCAACAATAAAACATTTAAATCGATTGTTACCATTTATTTTTCTACCTATAAATTTAATTCCTTACTTTACTTTACTTTTTGTGGCAATATGACATCGAAACAAGAACGTAAAATCATGTATCAAGCATAGATTATTAAACACTTTCCAATAGAATATTACTAAAAAATTTAATTTTTTCATATAAAGAAATCTCTAAATTACACAATTACAATGCAACAATAAAACATTTTAATCGATTGTTACCATTTATTTTTCTACCTATAAATTTAATTCCTTACTTTACTTTACTTTTTGTGGCAATATGACATCGAAACAAGAACGTGAAATCATGTATCAAGCATAGATGTTTAAACACTTTCCAATAGAATATTACTAAAAAATTTAATTTTTTCATATAAAGAAATCTCTAAATTACACGATTACAATGCAACAATAAAACATTTAAATCGATTGTTACCATTTATTTTTCTACCTATAAATTTAATTCCTTACTTTATTTTACTTTTTGTGGCAATATGACATCGAAACAAGAACGTAAAATCATATATCAAGCATAGATTATTAAACACTTTCCAATAGAATATTACTAAAAAATTTAATTTTTTCATATAAAGAAATCTCTAAATTACACGATTACAATGCAACAATAAAACATTTAAATCGATTGTTACCATTTATTTTTCTACCTATAAATTTAATTCCTTACTTTATTTTACTTTTTGTGGCAATATGACATCGAAACAAGAACGTAAAATCATATATCAAGCATAGATTATTAAACACTTTTCAATAGAATATTACTAAAATATTTAATTTTTTCATATAAAGAAATCTCTAAATTACACAATTACAATGCAACAATAAAACATTTAAATCGATTGTTACCATTTATTTTTCTACCTATAAATTTAATTCCTTACTTTACTTTACTCTTTGCGGCAATATGACATCTAAACAAGAACGTAAAATCATGTATCAAGCATAGATTATTAAACACTTTCCAATAGAATATTACTAAAAAATTTAATTTTTTCATATAAAGAAATCTCTAAATTACACGATTACAATGCAACAATAAAACATTTAAATCGATTGTTACCATTTATTTTTCTACCTATAAATTTAATTCCTTACTTTATTTTACTTTTTGTGGCAATATGACATCGAAACAAGAACGTAAAATCATATATCAAGCATAGATTATTAAACACTTTCCAATAGAATATTACTAAAAAATTTAATTTTTTCATATAATGAAATCTCTAAATTACACGATTACAATGCAACAATAAAACATTTAAATCGATTGTTACCATTTATTTTTCTACCTATAAATTTAATTCCTTACTTTATTTTACTTTTTGTGGCAATATGACATCGAAACAAGAACGTTAAATCATATATCAAGCATAGATTATTAAACACTTTCCAATAGAATATTACTAAAAAATTTAATTTTTTCATATAAAGAAATCTCTAAATTACACGATTACAATGCAACAATAAAACATTTAAATCGATTGTTACCATTTATTTTTCTACCTATAAATTTAATTCCTTACTTTATTTTACTTTTTGTGGCAATATGACATCGAAACAAGAACGTAAAATCATATATCAAGCATAGATTATTAAACACTTTTCAATAGAATATTACTCAAAAATTTAATTTTTTCATATAAAGAAATCTCTAAATTACACGATTACAATGCAACAATAAAACATTTAAATCTATTGTTACCATTTATTTTTCTACCTATAAATTTAATTCCTTACTTTATTTTACTTTTTGTGGCAATATGACATCGAAACAAGAACGTAAAATCATATATCAAGCATAGATTATTAAACACTTTTCAATAGAATATTACTAAAAAATTTAATTTTTTCATATAAAGAAATCTCTAAATTACACGATTACAATGCAACAATAAAACATTTAAATCGATTGTTACCATTTATTTTTGTAACCTATAAATTTAATTCCTTACTTTATTTTACTTTTTGTGGCAATATGACATCGAAACAAGAACGTAAAATCATATATCAAGCATAGATTATTAAACACTTTTCAATAGAATATTACTAAAAAATTTAATTTTTTCATATAAAGAAATCTCTAAATTACACGATTACAATGCAACAATAAAACATTTAAATCGATTGTTACCATTTATTTTTCTACCTATAAATTTAATTCCTTACTTTATTTTACTTTTTGTGGCAATATGACATCGAAACAAGAACGTAAAATCATATATCAAGCATAGATTATTAAACACTTTCCAATAGAATATTACTAAAAAATTTAATTTTTTCATATAAAGAAATCTCTAAATTACACGATTACAATGCAACAATAAAACATTTAAATCGATTGTTACCATTCATTTTTCTACCTATAAATTTAATTCCTTACTTTATTTTACTTTTTGTGGCAATATGACATCGAAAAAAGAACGTAAAATCATGTATCAAGCATAGATTATTAAACACTTTCCAATAGAATATTACTAAAAAATTTAATTTTTTCATATAAAGAAATCTCTAAATTACACGATTACAATGCAACAATAAAACATTTAAATCGATTGTTACCATTTATTTTTCTACCTATAAATTTAAGTCCTTACTTTATTTTATTTTTTGTGGCAATATGACATCGAAACAAGAACGTAAAATCATATATCAAGCATAGATTATTAAACACTTTTCAATAGAATATTACTAAAAAATTTAATTTTTTCATATAAAGAAATCTCTAAATTACACAATTACAATGCAACAATAAAACATTTAAATCGATTGTTACCATTTATTTTTCTACCTATAAATTTAATTCCTTACTTTACTTTACTCTTTGCGGCAAAATGACATCTAAACAAGAACGTAAAATCATGTATCAAGCATAGATTATTAAACACTTTCCAATAGAATATTACTAAAAAATTTAATTTTTTCATATAAAGAAATCTCTAAATTACACGATTACAATGCAACAATAAAACACTTAAATCGATTGTTACCATTTATTTTTCTACCTATAAATTTAATTCCTTACTTTATTTTACTTTTTGTGGCAATATGACATCGAAACAAGAACGTAAAATCATATATCAAGCATAGATTATTAAACACTTTCCAATAGAATATTACTAAAAAAATTAATTTTTTCATATAATGAAATCTCTAAATTACACGATTACAATGCAACAATAAAACATTTAAATCGATTGTTACCATTTATTTTTCTACCTATAAATTTAATTCCTTACTTTATTTTACTTTTTGTGGCAATATGACATCGAAACAAGAACGTAAAATCATATATCAAGCATAGATTATTAAACACTTTCCAATAGCATATTACTAAAAAATTTATTTTTTTCATATAAAGAAATCTCTAAATTACACGATTACAATGCATCAATAAAACATTTAAATCGATTGTTACCATTTATTTTTCTACCTATAAATTTAATTCCTTACTTTATTTTACTTTTTGTGGCAATATGACATCGAAACAAGAACGTAAAATCATATATCAAGCATAGATTATTAAACACTTTTCAATAGAATATTACTAAAAAATTTAATTTTTTCATATAAAGAAATCTCTAAATTACACGATTACAATGCAACAATAAAACATTTAAATCGATTGTTACCATTTATTTTTCTACCTATAAATTTAATTCCTTACTTTATTTTACTTTTTGTGGCAATATGACATCGAAACAAGAACGTAAAATCATGTATCAAGCATAGATTATTAAACACTTTCCGATAGAATATTACTAAAAAATTTAATTTTTTCATATAAAGAAATCTCTAAATTACACGATTACAATGCAACAATAAAACATTTAAATCGATTGTTACCATTTATTTTTCTACCTATAAATTTAATTCCTTACTTTATTTTACTTTTTGTGGCAATATGACATCGAAACAAGAACGTAAAATCATATATCAAGCATAGATTATTAAACAATTTTCAATAGAATATTACTAAAAAATTTAATTTTTTCATATAAAGAAATCTCTAAATTACACAATTACAATGCAACAATAAAACATTTAAATCGATTGTTACCATTTATTTTTCTACCTATAAATTTAATTCCTTACTTTACTTTACTCTTTGCGGCAATATGACATCTAAACAAGAACGTAAAATCATGTATCAAGCATAGATTATTAAACACTTTCCGATAGAATATTACTAAAAAATTTAATTTTTTCATATAAAGAAATCTCTAAATTACACGATTACAATGCAACAATAAAACATTTAAATCGATTGTTACCATTTATTTTTCTACTTATAAATTTAATTCCTTACTTTATTTTACTTTTTGTGGCAATATGACATCGAAACAAGAACGTAAAATCATATATCAAGCATAGATTATTAAACACTTTCCAATAGAATATTACTAAAAAATTTAATTTTTTCATATAAAGAAATCTCTAAATTACACGATTACAATGCAACAATAAAACATTTAAATCGATTGTTACCATTTATTTTTCTACCTATAAATTTAATTCCTTACTTTACTTTACTCTTTGCGGCAATATGACATCTAAACAAGAACGTAAAATCATGTATCAAGCATAGATTATTAAACACTTTCCAATAGAATATTACTAAAAAATTTAATTTTTTCATATAAAGAAATCTCTAAATTACACGATTACAATGCAACAATAAAACATTTAAATCGATTGTTACCATTTATTTTTCTACCTATAAACTTAATTCCTTACTTTATTTTACTTTTTGCGGCAATATGACATCGAAACAAGAACGTAAAATCATATATCAAGCATAGATTATTAAACACTTTTCAATAGAATATTACTAAAAAATTTAATTTTTTCATATAAAGAAATCTCTAAATTACACAATTACAATGCAACAATAAAACATTTAAATCGATTGTTACCATTTATTTTTCTACCTATAAATTTAATTCCTTACTTTACTTTACTTTTTGTGGCAATATGACATCGAAACAAGAACGTAAAATCATGTATCAAGCATAGATTATTAAACACTTTCCAATAGAATATTACTAAAAAATTTAATTTTTTCATATAAAGAAATCTCTAAATTACACAATTACAATGCAACAATAAAACATTTTAATCGATTGTTACCATTTATTTTTCTACCTATAAATTTAATTCCTTACTTTATTTACTTTTTGTGGCAATATGACATCGAAACAAGAACGTGAAATCATGTATCAAGCATAGATGTTTAAACACTTTCCAATAGAATATTACTAAAAAATTTAATTTTTTCATATAAAGAAATCTCTAAATTACACGATTACAATGCAACAATAAAACATTTAAATCGATTGTTACCATTTATTTTTCTACCTATAAATTTAATTCCTTACTTTATTTTACTTTTTGTGGCAATATGACATCGAAACAAGAACGTAAAATCATATATCAAGCATAGATTATTAAACACTTTCCAATAGAATATTACTAAAAAATTTAATTTTTTCATATAAAGAAATCTCTAAATTACACGATTACAATGCAACAATAAAACATTTAAATCGATTGTTACCATTTATTTTTCTACCTATAAATTTAATTCCTTACTTTACTTTACTCTTTGCGGCAATATGACATCTAAACAAGAACGTAAAATCATCTATCAAGCATAGATTATTAAACACTTTCCAATAGAATATTACTAAAAAATTTAATTTTTTCATATAAAGAAATCTCTAAATTACACAATTACAATGCAACAATAAAACATTTAAATCGATTGTTACCATTTATTTTTCTACCTATAAACTTAATTCCTTACTTTATTTTACTTTTTGTGGCAATATGACATCGAAACAAGAACGTAAAATCATATATCAAGCATAGATTATTAAACACTTTTCAATAGAATATTACTAAAAAATTTGATTTTTTCATATAAAGAAATCTCTAAATTACACAATTACAATGCAACAATAAAACATTTAAATCGATTGTTACCATTTATTTTTCTACCTATAAATTTAAGTCCTTACTTTATTTTATTTTTTGTGGCAATATGACATCGAAACAAGAACGTAAAGTCATATATCAAGCATAGATTATTAAACACTTTTCAATAGAATATTACTAAAAAATTTAATTTTTTCATATAAAGAAATCTCTAAATTACACAATTACAATGCAACAATAAAACAATTAAATCGATTGTTACCATTTATTTTTCTACCTATAAATTTAATTCCTTACTTTACTTTACTCTTTGCGGCAAAATGACATCTAAACAAAACGTAAAATCATGTATCAAGCATAGATTATTAAACACTTTCCAATAGAATATTACTAAAATCCATATAAAGAAATCTCTAAATTACACGATTACAATGCAACAATAAAACATTTAAATCGATTGTTACCATTTATTTTTCTACCTATAAATTTAATTCCTTACTTTATTTTACTTTTTGTGGCAATATGACATCGAAACAAGAACGTAAAATCATATATCAAGCATAGATTATTAAACACTTTCCAATAGAATATTACTAAAAAATTTAATTTTTTCATATAAAGAAATCTCTAAATTACACGATTACAATGCAACAATAAAACATTTAAATCGATTGTTACCATTTATTTTTCTACCTATAAATTTAATTCCTTACTTTATTTTACTTTTTGTGGCAATATGACATCGAAACAAGAACGTAAAATCATATATCAAGCATAGATTATTAAACACTTTCCAATAGCATATTACTAAAAAATTTAATTTTTTCATATAAAGAAATCTCTAAATTACACGATTACAATGCAACAATAAAACATTTAAATCGATTGTTACCATTTATTTTTCTACCTATAAATTTAATTCCTTACTTTATTTTACTTTTTGTGGCAATATGACATCGAAACAAGAACGTAAAATCATATATCAAGCATAGATTATTAAACACTTTTCAATAGAATATTACTAAAAAATTTAATTTTTTCATATAAAGAAATCTCTAAATTACATGATTACAATGCAACAATAAAACATTTAAATCGATTGTTACCATTTATTTTTCTACCTATAAATTTAATTCCTTACTTTATTTTACTTTTTGTGGCAATATGACATCGAAACAAGAACGTAAAATCATGTATCAAGCATAGATTATTAAACACTTTCCGATAGAATATTACTAAAAAATTTAATTTTTTCATATAAAGAAATCTCTAAATTACACGATTACAATGCAACAATAAAACATTTAAATCGATTGTTACCATTTATTTTTCTACCTATAAATTTAATTCCTTACTTTATTTTACTTTTTGTGGCAATATGACATCGAAACAAGAACGTAAAATCATATATCAAGCATAGATTATTAAACAATTTTCAATAGAATATTACTAAAAAATTTAATTTTTTCATATAAAGAAATCTCTAAATTACACGATTACAATGCAACAATAAAACATTTAAATCGATTGTTACCATTTATTTTTCTACCTATAAATTTAATTCCTTACTTTATTTTACTTTTTGTGGCAATATGACATCGAAACAAGAACGTAAAATCATATATCAAGCATAGATTATTAAACAATTTTCAATAGAATATTACTAAAAAATTTAATTTTTTCATATAAAGAAATCTCTAAATTACACAATTACAATGCAACAATAAAACATTTAAATCGATTGTTACCATTTATTTTTCTACCTATAAATTTAATTCCTTACTTTACTTTACTCTTTGCGGCAATATGACATCTAAACAAGAACGTAAAATCATGTATCAAGCATAGATTATTAAACACTTTCCAATAGAATATTACTAAAAAATTTAATTTTTTCATATAAAGAAATCTCTAAATTACACGATTACAATGCAACAATAAAACATTTAAATCGATTGTTACCATTTATTTTTCTACCTATAAATTTAATTCCTTACTTTATTTTACTTTTTGTGGCAATATGACATCGAAACAAGAACATAAAATCATATATCAAGCATAGATTATTAAACACTTTCCAATAGAATATTACTAAAAAATTTAATTTTTTCATATAAAGAAATCTCTAAATTACACGATTACAATGCAACAATAAAACATTTAAATCGATTGTTACCATTTATTTTTCTACCTATAAATTTAATTCCTTACTTTACTTTACTCTTTGCGGCAATATGACATCTAAACAAGAACGTAAAATCATGTATCAAGCATAGATTATTAAACACTTTCCAATAGAATATTACTAAAAAATTTAATTTTTTCATATAAAGAAATCTCTAAATTACACGATTACAATGCAACAATAAAACATTTAAATCGATTGTTACCATTTATTTTTCTACCTATAAACTTAATTCCTTACTTTATTTTACTTTTTGTGGCAATATGACATCGAAACAAGAACGTAAAATCATATATCAAGCATAGATTATTAAACACTTTTCAATAGAATATTACTAAAAAATTTAATTTTTTCATATAAAGAAATCTCTAAATTACACAATTACAATGCAACAATAAAACATTTAAATCGATTGTTACCATTTATTTTTCTACCTATAAATTTAATTCCTTACTTTACTTTACTTTTTGTGGCAATATGACATCGAAACAAGAACGTAAAATCATGTATCAAGCATAGATTATTAAACACTTTCCAATAGAATATTACTAAAAAATTTAATTTTTTCATATAAAGAAATCTCTAAATTACACAATTACAATGCAACAATAAAACATTTTAATCGATTGTTACCATTTATTTTTCTACCTATAAATTTAATTCCTTACTTTACTTTACTTTTCTTGGCAATATGACATCGAAACAAGAACGTGAAATCATGTATCAAGCATAGATGTTTAAACACTTTCCAATAGAATATTACTAAAAAATTTAATTTTTTCATATAAAGAAATCTCTAAATTACACGATTACAATGCAACAATAAAACATTTAAATCGATTGTTACCATTTATTTTTCTACCTATAAATTTAATTCCTTACTTTATTTTACTTTTTGTGGCAATATGACATCGAAACAAGAACGTAAAATCATATATCAAGCATAGATTATTAAACACTTTCCAATAGAATATTACTAAAAAATTTAATTTTTTCATATAAAGAAATCTCTAAATTACACGATTACAATGCAACAATAAAACATTTAAATCGATTGTTACCATTTATTTTTCTACCTATAAATTTAATTCCTTACTTTATTTTACTTTTTGTGGCAATATGACATCGAAACAAGAACGTAAAATCATATATCAAGCATAGATTATTAAACACTTTTCAATAGAATATTACTAAAATATTTAATTTTTTCATATAAAGAAATCTCTAAATTACACAATTACAATGCAACAATAAAACATTTAAATCGATTGTTACCATTTATTTTTCTACCTATAAATTTAATTCCTTACTTTATTTTACTTTTTGTGGCAATATGACATCGAAACAAGAACGTTAAATCATATATCAAGCATAGATTATTAAACACTTTCCAATAGAATATTACTAAAAAATTTAATTTTTTCATATAAAGAAATCTCTAAATTACACGATTACAATGCAACAATAAAACATTTAAATCGATTGTTACCATTTATTTTTCTACCTATAAATTTAATTCCTTACTTTATTTTACTTTTTGTGGCAATATGACATCGAAACAAGAACGTAAAATCATATATCAAGCATAGATTATTAAACACTTTTCAATAGAATATTACTCAAAAATTTAATTTTTTCATATAAAGAAATCTCTAAATTACACGATTACAATGCAACAATAAAACATTTAAATCGATTGTTACCATTTATTTTTCTACCTATAAATTTAATTCCTTACTTTATTTTACTTTTTGTGGCAATATGACATCGAAACAAGAACGTAAAATCATATATCAAGCATAGATTATTAAACACTTTTCAATAGAATATTACTAAAAAATTTAATTTTTTCATATAAAGAAATCTCTAAATTACACGATTACAATGCAACAATAAAACATTTAAATCGATTGTTACCATTTATTTTTGTAACCTATAAATTTAATTCCTTACTTTATTTTACTTTTTGTGGCAATATGACATCGAAACAAGAACGTAAAATCATATATCAAGCATAGATTATTAAACACTTTTCAATAGAATATTACTAAAAAATTTAATTTTTTCATATAAAGAAATCTCTAAATTACACGATTACAATGCAACAATAAAACATTTAAATCGATTGTTACCATTTATTTTTCTACCTATAAATTTAATTCCTTACTTTATTTTACTTTTTGTGGCAATATGACATCGAAACAAGAACGTAAAATCATATATCAAGCATAGATTATTAAACACTTTCCAATAGAATATTACTAAAAAATTTAATTTTTTCATATAAAGAAATCTCTAAATTACACGATTACAATGCAACAATAAAACATTTAAATCGATTGTTACCATTCATTTTTCTACCTATAAATTTAATTCCTTACTTTATTTTACTTTTTGTGGCAATATGACATCGAAACAAGAACGTAAAATCATGTATCAAGCATAGATTATTAAACACTTTCCAATAGAATATTACTAAAAAATTTAATTTTTTCATATAAAGAAATCTCTAAATTACACGATTACAATGCAACAATAAAACATTTAAATCGATTGTTACCATTTATTTTTCTACCTATAAATTTAAGTCCTTACTTTATTTTATTTTTTGTGGCAATATGACATCGAAACAAGAACGTAAAATCATATATCAAGCATAGATTATTAAACACTTTTCAATAGAATATTACTAAAAAATTTAATTTTTTCATATAAAGAAATCTCTAAATTACACAATTACAATGCAACAATAAAACATTTAAATCGATTGTTACCATTTATTTTTCTACCTATAAATTTAATTCCTTACTTTACTTTACTCTTTGCGGCAAAATGACATCTAAACAAGAACGTAAAATCATGTATCAAGCATAGATTATTAAACACTTTCCAATAGAATATTACTAAAAAATTTAATTTTTTCATATAAAGAAATCTCTAAATTACACGATTACAATGCAACAATAAAACATTTAAATCGATTGTTACCATTTATTTTTCTACCTATAAATTTAATTCCTTACTTTATTTTACTTTTTGTGGCAATATGACATCGAAACAAGAACGTAAAATCATATATCAAGCATAGATTATTAAACACTTTCCAATAGAATATTACTAAAAAAATTAATTTTTTCATATAATGAAATCTCTAAATTACACGATTACAATGCAACAATAAAACATTTAAATCGATTGTTACCATTTATTTTTCTACCTATAAATTTAATTCCTTACTTTATTTTACTTTTTGTGGCAATATGACATCGAAACAAGAACGTAAAATCATATATCAAGCATAGATTATTAAACACTTTCCAATAGCATATTACTAAAAAATTTAATTTTTTCATATAAAGAAATCTCTAAATTACACGATTACAATGCATCAATAAAACATTTAAATCGATTGTTACCATTTATTTTTCTACCTATAAATTTAATTCCTTACTTTATTTTACTTTTTGTGGCAATATGACATCGAAACAAGAACGTAAAATCATATATCAAGCATAGATTATTAAACACTTTTCAATAGAATATTACTAAAAAATTTAATTTTTTCATATAAAGAAATCTCTAAATTACACGATTACAATGCAACAATAAAACATTTAAATCGATTGTTACCATTTATTTTTCTACCTATAAATTTAATTCCTTACTTTATTTTACTTTTTGTGGCAATATGACATCGAAACAAGAACGTAAAATCATGTATCAAGCATAGATTATTAAACACTTTCCGATAGAATATTACTAAAAAATTTAATTTTTTCATATAAAGAAATCTCTAAATTACACGATTACAATGCAACAATAAAACATTTAAATCGATTGTTACCATTTATTTTTCTACCTATAAATTTAATTCCTTACTTTATTTTACTTTTTGTGGCAATATGACATCGAAACAAGAACGTAAAATCATATATCAAGCATAGATTATTAAACAATTTTCAATAGAATATTACTAAAAAATTTAATTTTTTCATATAAAGAAATCTCTAAATTACACAATTACAATGCAACAATAAAACATTTAAATCGATTGTTACCATTTATTTTTCTACCTATAAATTTAATTCCTTACTTTACTTTACTCTTTGCGGCAATATGACATCTAAACAAGAACGTAAAATCATGTATCAAGCATAGATTATTAAACACTTTCCGATAGAATATTACTAAAAAATTTAATTTTTTCATATAAAGAAATCTCTAAATTACACGATTACAATGCAACAATAAAACATTTAAATCGATTGTTACCATTTATTTTTCTACCTATAAATTTAATTCCTTACTTTATTTTACTTTTTGTGGCAATATGACATCGAAACAAGAACGTAAAATCATATATCAAGCATAGATTATTAAACACTTTCCAATAGAATATTACTAAAAAATTTAATTTTTTCATATAAAGAAATCTCTAAATTACACGATTACAATGCAACAATAAAACATTTAAATCGATTGTTACCATTTATTTTTCTACCTATAAATTTAATTCCTTACTTTACTTTACTCTTTGCGGCAATATGACATCTAAACAAGAACGTAAAATCATCTATCAAGCATAGATTATTAAACACTTTCCAATAGAATATTACTAAAAAATTTAATTTTTTCATATAAAGAAATCTCTAAATTACACAATTACAATGCAACAATAAAACATTTAAATCGATTGTTACCATTTATTTTTCTACCTATAAACTTAATTCCTTACTTTATTTTACTTTTTGTGGCAATATGACATCGAAACAAGAACGTAAAATCATATATCAAGCATAGATTATTAAACACTTTTCAATAGAATATTACTAAAAAATTTGATTTTTTCATATAAAGAAATCTCTAAATTACACAATTACAATGCAACAATAAAACATTTAAATCGATTGTTACCATTTATTTTTCTACCTATAAATTTAAGTCCTTACTTTATTTTATTTTTTGTGGCAATATGACATCGAAACAAGAACGTAAAGTCATATATCAAGCATAGATTATTAAACACTTTTCAATAGAATATTACTAAAAAATTTAATTTTTTCATATAAAGAAATCTCTAAATTACACAATTACAATGCAACAATAAAACAATTAAATCGATTGTTACCATTTATTTTTCTACCTATAAATTTAATTCCTTACTTTACTTTACTCTTTGCGGCAAAATGACATCTAAACAAAACGTAAAATCATGTATCAAGCATAGATTATTAAACACTTTCCAATAGAATATTACTAAAAAATTTAATTTTTCCATATAAAGAAATCTCTAAATTACACGATTACAATGCAACAATAAAACATTTAAATCGATTGTTACCATTTATTTTTCTACCTATAAATTTAATTCCTTACTTTATTTTACTTTTTGTGGCAATATGACATCGAAACAAGAACGTAAAATCATATATCAAGCATAGATTATTAAACACTTTCCAATAGAATATTACTAAAAAATTTAATTTTTTCATATAAAGAAATCTCTAAATTACACGATTACAATGCAACAATAAAACATTTAAATCGATTGTTACCATTTATTTTTCTACCTATAAATTTAATTCCTTACTTTATTTTACTTTTTGTGGCAATATGACATCGAAACAAGAACGTAAAATCATATATCAAGCATAGATTATTAAACACTTTCCAATAGCATATTACTAAAAAATTTAATTTTTTCATATAAAGAAATCTCTAAATTACACGATTACAATGCAACAATAAAACATTTAAATCGATTGTTACCATTTATTTTTCTACCTATAAATTTAATTCCTTACTTTATTTTACTTTTTGTGGCAATATGACATCGAAACAAGAACGTAAAATCATATATCAAGCATAGATTATTAAACACTTTTCAATAGAATATTACTAAAAAATTTAATTTTTTCATATAAAGAAATCTCTAAATTACATGATTACAATGCAACAATAAAACATTTAAATCGATTGTTACCATTTATTTTTCTACCTATAAATTTAATTCCTTACTTTATTTTACTTTTTGTGGCAATATGACATCGAAACAAGAACGTAAAATCATGTATCAAGCATAGATTATTAAACACTTTCCGATAGAATATTACTAAAAAATTTAATTTTTTCATATAAAGAAATCTCTAAATTACACGATTACAATGCAACAATAAAACATTTAAATCGATTGTTACCATTTATTTTTCTACCTATAAATTTAATTCCTTACTTTATTTTACTTTTTGTGGCAATATGACATCGAAACAAGAACGTAAAATCATATATCAAGCATAGATTATTAAACAATTTTCAATAGAATATTACTAAAAAATTTAATTTTTTCATATAAAGAAATCTCTAAATTACACGATTACAATGCAACAATAAAACATTTAAATCGATTGTTACCATTTATTTTTCTACCTATAAATTTAATTCCTTACTTTATTTTACTTTTTGTGGCAATATGACATCGAAACAAGAACGTAAAATCATATATCAAGCATAGATTATTAAACAATTTTCAATAGAATATTACTAAAAAATTTAATTTTTTCATATAAAGAAATCTCTAAATTACACAATTACAATGCAACAATAAAACATTTAAATCGATTGTTACCATTTATTTTTCTACCTATAAATTTAATTCCTTACTTTACTTTACTCTTTGCGGCAATATGACATCTAAACAAGAACGTAAAATCATGTATCAAGCATAGATTATTAAACACTTTCCAATAGAATATTACTAAAAAATTTAATTTTTTCATATAAAGAAATCTCTAAATTACACGATTACAATGCAACAATAAAACATTTAAATCGATTGTTACCATTTATTTTTCTACCTATAAATTTAATTCCTTACTTTATTTTACTTTTTGTGGCAATATGACATCGAAACAAGAACATAAAATCATATATCAAGCATAGATTATTAAACACTTTCCAATAGAATATTACTAAAAAATTTAATTTTTTCATATAAAGAAATCTCTAAATTACACGATTACAATGCAACAATAAAACATTTAAATCGATTGTTACCATTTATTTTTCTACCTATAAATTTAATTCCTTACTTTACTTTACTCTTTGCGGCAATATGACATCTAAACAAGAACGTAAAATCATGTATCAAGCATAGATTATTAAACACTTTCCAATAGAATATTACTAAAAAATTTAATTTTTTCATATAAAGAAATCTCTAAATTACACGATTACAATGCAACAATAAAACATTTAAATCGATTGTTACCATTTATTTTTCTACCTATAAACTTAATTCCTTACTTTATTTTACTTTTTGTGGCAATATGACATCGAAACAAGAACGTAAAATCATATATCAAGCATAGATTATTAAACACTTTTCAATAGAATATTACTAAAAAATTTAATTTTTTCATATAAAGAAATCTCTAAATTACACAATTACAATGCAACAATAAAACATTTAAATCGATTGTTACCATTTATTTTTCTACCTATAAATTTAATTCCTTACTTTACTTTACTTTTTGTGGCAATATGACATCGAAACAAGAACGTAAAATCATGTATCAAGCATAGATTATTAAACACTTTCCAATAGAATATTACTAAAAAATTTAATTTTTTCATATAAAGAAATCTCTAAATTACACAATTACAATGCAACAATAAAACATTTTAATCGATTGTTACCATTTATTTTTCTACCTATAAATTTAATTCCTTACTTTACTTTACTTTTTGTGGCAATATGACATCGAAACAAGAACGTGAAATCATGTATCAAGCATAGATGTTTAAACACTTTCCAATAGAATATTACTAAAAAATTTAATTTTTTCATATAAAGAAATCTCTAAATTACACGATTACAATGCAACAATAAAACATTTAAATCGATTGTTACCATTTATTTTTCTACCTATAAATTTAATTCCTTACTTTATTTTACTTTTTGTGGCAATATGACATCGAAACAAGAACGTAAAATCATATATCAAGCATAGATTATTAAACACTTTCCAATAGAATATTACTAAAAAATTTAATTTTTTCATATAAAGAAATCTCTAAATTACACGATTACAATGCAACAATATAACATTTAAATCGATTGTTACCATTTATTTTTCTACCTATAAATTTAATTCCTTACTTTATTTTACTTTTTGTGGCAATATGACATCGAAACAAGAACGTAAAATCATATATCAAGCATAGATTATTAAACACTTTTCAATAGAATATTACTAAAATATTTAATTTTTTCATATAAAGAAATCTCTAAATTACACAATTACAATGCAACAATAAAACATTTAAATCGATTGTTACCATTTATTTTTCTACCTATAAATTTAATTCCTTACTTTATTTTACTTTTTGTGGCAATATGACATCGAAACAAGAACGTAAAATCATATATCAAGCATAGATTATTAAACACTTTTCAATAGAATATTACTCAAAAATTTAATTTTTTCATATAAAGAAATCTCTAAATTACACGATTACAATGCAACAATAAAACATTTAAATCGATTGTTACCATTTATTTTTCTACCTATAAATTTAATTCCTTACTTTATTTTACTTTTTGTGGCAATATGACATCGAAACAAGAACGTAAAATCATATATCAAGCATAGATTATTAAACACTTTTCAATAGAATATTACTAAAATATTTAATTTTTTCATATAAAGAAATCTCTAAATTACACAATTACAATGCAACAATAAAACATTTAAATCGATTGTTACCATTTATTTTTCTACCTATAAATTTAATTCCTTACTTTACTTTACTCTTTGCGGCAATATGACATCTAAACAAGAACGTAAAATCATGTATCAAGCATAGATTATTAAACACTTTCCAATAGAATATTACTAAAAAATTTAATTTTTTCATATAAAGAAATCTCTAAATTACACGATTACAATGCAACAATAAAACATTTAAATCGATTGTTACCATTTATTTTTCTACCTATAAATTTAATTCCTTACTTTATTTTACTTTTTGTGGCAATATGACATCGAAACAAGAACGTAAAATCATATATCAAGCATAGATTATTAAACACTTTCCAATAGAATATTACTAAAAAATTTAATTTTTTCATATAATGAAATCTCTAAATTACACGATTACAATGCAACAATAAAACATTTAAATCGATTGTTACCATTTATTTTTCTACCTATAAATTTAATTCCTTACTTTATTTTACTTTTTGTGGCAATATGACATCGAAACAAGAACGTTAAATCATATATCAAGCATAGATTATTAAACACTTTCCAATAGAATATTACTAAAAAATTTAATTTTTTCATATAAAGAAATCTCTAAATTACACGATTACAATGCAACAATAAAACATTTAAATCGATTGTTACCATTTATTTTTCTACCTATAAATTTAATTCCTTACTTTATTTTACTTTTTGTGGCAATATGACATCGAAACAAGAACGTAAAATCATATATCAAGCATAGATTATTAAACACTTTTCAATAGAATATTACTCAAAAATTTAATTTTTTCATATAAAGAAATCTCTAAATTACACGATTACAATGCAACAATAAAACATTTAAATCGATTGTTACCATTTATTTTTCTACCTATAAATTTAATTCCTTACTTTATTTTACTTTTTGTGGCAATATGACATCGAAACAAGAACGTAAAATCATATATCAAGCATAGATTATTAAACACTTTTCAATAGAATATTACTAAAAAATTTAATTTTTTCATATAAAGAAATCTCTAAATTACACGATTACAATGCAACAATAAAACATTTAAATCGATTGTTACCATTTATTTTTGTAACCTATAAATTTAATTCCTTACTTTATTTTACTTTTTGTGGCAATATGACATCGAAACAAGAACGTAAAATCATATATCAAGCATAGATTATTAAACACTTTTCAATAGAATATTACTAAAAAATTTAATTTTTTCATATAAAGAAATCTCTAAATTACACGATTACAATGCAACAATAAAACATTTAAATCGATTGTTACCATTTATTTTTCTACCTATAAATTTAATTCCTTACTTTATTTTACTTTTTGTGGCAATATGACATCGAAACAAGAACGTAAAATCATATATCAAGCATAGATTATTAAACACTTTCCAATAGAATATTACTAAAAAATTTAATTTTTTCATATAAAGAAATCTCTAAATTACACGATTACAATGCAACAATAAAACATTTAAATCGATTGTTACCATTCATTTTTCTACCTATAAATTTAATTCCTTACTTTATTTTACTTTTTGTGGCAATATGACATCGAAACAAGAACGTAAAATCATGTATCAAGCATAGATTATTAAACACTTTCCAATAGAATATTACTAAAAAATTTAATTTTTTCATATAAAGAAATCTCTAAATTACACGATTACAATGCAACAATAAAACATTTAAATCGATTGTTACCATTTATTTTTCTACCTATAAATTTAAGTCCTTACTTTATTTTATTTTTTGTGGCAATATGACATCGAAACAAGAACGTAAAATCATATATCAAGCATAGATTATTAAACACTTTTCAATAGAATATTACTAAAAAATTTAATTTTTTCATATAAAGAAATCTCTAAATTACACAATTACAATGCAACAATAAAACATTTAAATCGATTGTTACCATTTATTTTTCTACCTATAAATTTAATTCCTTACTTTACTTTACTCTTTGCGGCAAAATGACATCTAAACAAGAACGTAAAATCATGTATCAAGCATAGATTATTAAACACTTTCCAATAGAATATTACTAAAAAATTTAATTTTTTCATATAAAGAAATCTCTAAATTACACGATTACAATGCAACAATAAAACATTTAAATCGATTGTTACCATTTATTTTTCTACCTATAAATTTAATTCCTTACTTTATTTTACTTTTTGTGGCAATATGACATCGAAACAAGAACGTAAAATCATATATCAAGCATAGATTATTAAACACTTTCCAATAGAATATTACTAAAAAAATTAATTTTTTCATATAATGAAATCTCTAAATTACACGATTACAATGCAACAATAAAACATTTAAATCGATTGTTACCATTTATTTTTCTACCTATAAATTTAATTCCTTACTTTATTTTACTTTTTGTGGCAATATGACATCGAAACAAGAACGTAAAATCATATATCAAGCATAGATTATTAAACACTTTCCAATAGCATATTACTAAAAAATTTAATTTTTTCATATAAAGAAATCTCTAAATTACACGATTACAATGCATCAATAAAACATTTAAATCGATTGTTACCATTTATTTTTCTACCTATAAATTTAATTCCTTACTTTATTTTACTTTTTGTGGCAATATGACATCGAAACAAGAACGTAAAATCATATATCAAGCATAGATTATTAAACACTTTTCAATAGAATATTACTAAAAAATTTAATTTTTTCATATAAAGAAATCTCTAAATTACACGATTACAATGCAACAATAAAACATTTAAATCGATTGTTACCATTTATTTTTCTACCTATAAATTTAATTCCTTACTTTATTTTACTTTTTGTGGCAATATGACATCGAAACAAGAACGTAAAATCATGTATCAAGCATAGATTATTAAACACTTTCCGATAGAATATTACTAAAAAATTTAATTTTTTCATATAAAGAAATCTCTAAATTACACGATTACAATGCAACAATAAAACATTTAAATCGATTGTTACCATTTATTTTTCTACCTATAAATTTAATTCCTTACTTTATTTTACTTTTTGTGGCAATATGACATCGAAACAAGAACGTAAAATCATATATCAAGCATAGATTATTAAACAATTTTCAATAGAATATTACTAAAAAATTTAATTTTTTCATATAAAGAAATCTCTAAATTACACAATTACAATGCAACAATAAAACATTTAAATCGATTGTTACCATTTATTTTTCTACCTATAAATTTAATTCCTTACTTTACTTTACTCTTTGCGGCAATATGACATCTAAACAAGAACGTAAAATCATGTATCAAGCATAGATTATTAAACACTTTCCGATAGAATATTACTAAAAAATTTAATTTTTTCATATAAAGAAATCTCTAAATTACACGATTACAATGCAACAATAAAACATTTAAATCGATTGTTACCATTTATTTTTCTACCTATAAATTTAATTCCTTACTTTATTTTACTTTTTGTGGCAATATGACATCGAAACAAGAACGTAAAATCATATATCAAGCATAGATTATTAAACACTTTCCAATAGAATATTACTAAAAAATTTAATTTTTTCATATAAAGAAATCTCTAAATTACACGATTACAATGCAACAATAAAACATTTAAATCGATTGTTACCATTTATTTTTCTACCTATAAATTTAATTCCTTACTTTACTTTACTCTTTGCGGCAATATGACATCTAAACAAGAACGTAAAATCATGTATCAAGCATAGATTATTAAACACTTTCCAATAGAATATTACTAAAAAATTTAATTTTTTCATATAAAGAAATCTCTAAATTACACGATTACAATGCAACAATAAAACATTTAAATCGATTCTTACCATTTATTTTTCTACCTATAAACTTAATTCCTTACTTTATTTTACTTTTTGCGGCAATATGACATCGAAACAAGAACGTAAAATCATATATCAAGCATAGATTATTAAACACTTTTCAATAGAATATTACTAAAAAATTTAATTTTTTCATATAAAGAAATCTCTAAATTACACAATTACAATGCAACAATAAAACATTTAAATCGATTGTTACCATTTATTTTTCTACCTATAAATTTAATTCCTTACTTTACTTTACTTTTTGTGGCAATATGACATCGAAACAAGAACGTAAAATCATGTATCAAGCATAGATTATTAAACACTTTCCAATAGAATATTACTAAAAAATTTAATTTTTTCATATAAAGAAATCTCTAAATTACACAATTACAATGCAACAATAAAACATTTTAATCGATTGTTACCATTTATTTTTCTACCTATAAATTTAATTCCTTACTTTATTTACTTTTTGTGGCAATATGACATCGAAACAAGAACGTGAAATCATGTATCAAGCATAGATGTTTAAACACTTTCCAATAGAATATTACTAAAAAATTTAATTTTTTCATATAAAGAAATCTCTAAATTACACGATTACAATGCAACAATAAAACATTTAAATCGATTGTTACCATTTATTTTTCTACCTATAAATTTAATTCCTTACTTTATTTTACTTTTTGTGGCAATATGACATCGAAACAAGAACGTAAAATCATATATCAAGCATAGATTATTAAACACTTTCCAATAGAATATTACTAAAAAATTTAATTTTTTCATATAAAGAAATCTCTAAATTACACGATTACAATGCAACAATAAAACATTTAAATCGATTGTTACCATTTATTTTTCTACCTATAAATTTAATTCCTTACTTTACTTTACTCTTTGCGGCAATATGACATCTAAACAAGAACGTAAAATCATCTATCAAGCATAGATTATTAAACACTTTCCAATAGAATATTACTAAAAAATTTAATTTTTTCATATAAAGAAATCTCTAAATTACACAATTACAATGCAACAATAAAACATTTAAATCGATTGTTACCATTTATTTTTCTACCTATAAACTTAATTCCTTACTTTATTTTACTTTTTGTGGCAATATGACATCGAAACAAGAACGTAAAATCATATATCAAGCATAGATTATTAAACACTTTTCAATAGAATATTACTAAAAAATTTGATTTTTTCATATAAAGAAATCTCTAAATTACACAATTACAATGCAACAATAAAACATTTAAATCGATTGTTACCATTTATTTTTCTACCTATAAATTTAAGTCCTTACTTTATTTTATTTTTTGTGGCAATATGACATCGAAACAAGAACGTAAAGTCATATATCAAGCATAGATTATTAAACACTTTTCAATAGAATATTACTAAAAAATTTAATTTTTTCATATAAAGAAATCTCTAAATTACACAATTACAATGCAACAATAAAACAATTAAATCGATTGTTACCATTTATTTTTCTACCTATAAATTTAATTCCTTACTTTACTTTACTCTTTGCGGCAAAATGACATCTAAACAAAACGTAAAATCATGTATCAAGCATAGATTATTAAACACTTTCCAATAGAATATTACTAAAAAATTTAATTTTTCCATATAAAGAAATCTCTAAATTACACGATTACAATGCAACAATAAAACATTTAAATCGATTGTTACCATTTATTTTTCTACCTATAAATTTAATTCCTTACTTTATTTTACTTTTTGTGGCAATATGACATCGAAACAAGAACGTAAAATCATATATCAAGCATAGATTATTAAACACTTTCCAATAGAATATTACTAAAAAATTTAATTTTTTCATATAAAGAAATCTCTAAATTACACGATTACAGTGCAACAATAAAACATTTAAATCGATTGTTACCATTTATTTTTCTACCTATAAATTTAATTCCTTACTTTATTTTACTTTTTGTGGCAATATGACATCGAAACAAGAACGTAAAATCATATATCAAGCACAGATTATTAAACACTTTCCAATAGAATATTACTAAAAAATTTAATTTTTTCATATAAAGAAATCTCTAAATTACACGATTACAATGCAACAATAAAACATTTAAATCGATTGTTACCATTTATTTTTCTACCTATAAATTTAATTCCTTACTTTATTTTACTTTTTGTGGCAATATGACATCGAAACAAGAACGTAAAATCATATATCAAGCATAGATTATTAAACACTTTCCAATAGAATATTACTAAAAAATTTAATTTTTTCATATAAAGAAATCTCTAAATTACACGATTACAATGCAACAATAAAACATTTAAATCGATTGTTACCATTTATTTTTCTACCTATAAATTTAATTCCTTACTTTATTTTACTTTTTGTGGCAATATGACATCGAAACAAGAACGTAAAATCATGTATCAAGCATAGATTATTAAACACTTTCCAATAGAATATTACTAAAAAATTTAATTTTTTCATATAAAGAAATCTCTAAATTACACGATTACAATGCAACAATAAAACATTTAATTCGATTGTTACCATTTATTTTTCTACCTATAAATTTAATTCCTTACTTTATTTTACTTTTTGTGGCAATATGACATCGAAACAAGAACGTAAAATCATATATCAAGCATAGATTATTAAACACTTTTCAATAGAATATTACTAAAAAATTTAATTTTTTCATATAAAGAAATCTCTAAATTACACGATTACAATGCAACAATAAAACATTTAAATCGATTGTTACCATTTATTTTTCTACCTATAAATTTAATTCCTTACTTTATTTTACTTTTTGTGGCAATATGACATCGAAACAAGAACGTAAAATCATGTATCAAGCATAGATTATTAAACACTTTCCAATAGAATATTACTAAAAAATTTAATTTTTTCATATAAAGAAATCTCTAAATTACACGATTACAATGCAACAATAAAACATTTAATTCGATTGTTACCATTTATTTTTCTACCTATAAATTTAATTCCTTACTTTATTTTACTTTTTGTGGCAATATGACATCGAAACAAGAACGTAAAATCATATATCAAGCATAGATTATTAAACACTTTTCAATAGAATATTACTAAAATATTTAATTTTTTCATATAAAGAAATCTCTAAATTACACAATTACAATGCAACAATAAAACATTTAAATCGATTGTTACCATTTATTTTTCTACCTATAAATTTAATTCCTTACTTTATTTTACTCTTTGCGGCAATATGACATCTAAACAAGAACGTAAAATCATGTATCAAGCATAGATTATTAAACACTTTCCAATAGAATATTACTAAAAAATTTAATTTTTTCATATAAAGAAATCTCTAAATTACACGATTACAATGCAACAATAAAACATTTAAATCGATTGTTACCATTTATTTTTCTACCTATAAATTTAATTCCTTACTTTATTTTACTTTTTGTGGCAATATGACATCGAAACAAGAACGTAAAATCATATATCAAGCATAGATTATTAAACACTTTCCAATAGAATATTACTAAAAAATTTAATTTTTTCATATAATGAAATCTCTAAATTTCACGATTACAATGCAACAATAAAACATTTAAATCGATTGTTACCATTTATTTTTCTACCTATAAATTTAATTCCTTACTTTATTTTACTTTTTGTGGCAATATGACATCGAAACAAGAACGTAAAATCATATATCAAGCATAGATTATTAAACACTTTCCAATAGCATATTACTAAAAAATTTAATTTTTTCATATAAAGAAATCTCTAAATTACACGATTACAATGCAACAATAAAACATTTAAATCGATTGTTACCATTTATTTTTCTACCTATAAATTTAATTCCTTACTTTATTTTACTTTTTGTGGCAATATGACATCGAAACAAGAACGTAAAATCATATATCAAGCATAGATTATTAAACACTTTTCAATAGAATATTACTAAAAAATTTAATTTTTTCATATAAAGAAATCTCTAAATTACATGATTACAATGCAACAATAAAACATTTAAATCGATTGTTACCATTTATTTTTCTACCTATAAATTTAATTCCTTACTTTATTTTACTTTTTGTGGCAATATGACATCGAAACAAGAACGTAAAATCATGTATCAAGCATAGATTATTAAACACTTTCCGATAGAATATTACTAAAAAATTTAATTTTTTCATATAAAGAAATCTCTAAATTACACGATTACAATGCAACAATAAAACATTTAAATCGATTGTTACCATTTATTTTTCTACCTATAAATTTAATTCCTTACTTTATTTTACTTTTTGTGGCAATATGACATCGAAACAAGAACGTAAAATCATATATCAAGCATAGATTATTAAGCAATTTTCAATAGAATATTACTAAAAAATTTAATTTTTTCATATAAAGAAATCTCTAAATTACACGATTACAATGCAACAATAAAACATTTAAATCGATTGTTACCATTTATTTTTCTACCTATAAATTTAATTCCTTACTTTATTTTACTTTTTGTGGCAATATGACATCGAAACAAGAACGTAAAATCATATATCAAGCATAGATTATTAAACAATTTTCAATAGAATATTACTAAAAAATTTAATTTTTTCATATAAAGAAATCTCTAAATTACACAATTACAATGCAACAATAAAACATTTAAATCGATTGTTACCATTTATTTTTCTACCTATAAATTTAATTCCTTACTTTACTTTACTCTTTGCGGCAATATGACATCTAAACAAGAACGTAAAATCATGTATCAAGCATAGATTATTAAACACTTTCCAATAGAATATTACTAAAAAATTTAATTTTTTCATATAAAGAAATCTCTAAATTACACGATTACAATGCAACAATAAAACATTTAAATCGATTGTTACCATTTATTTTTCTACCTATAAATTTAATTCCTTACTTTATTTTACTTTTTGTGGCAATATGACATCGAAACAAGAACGTTAAATCATATATCAAGCATAGATTATTAAACACTTTCCAATAGAATATTACTAAAAAATTTAATTTTTTCATATAAAGAAATCTCTAAATTACACGATTACAATGCAACAATAAAACATTTAAATCGATTGTTACCATTTATTTTTCTACCTATAAATTTAATTCCTTACTTTATTTTACTTTTTGTGGCAATATGACATCGAAACAAGAACGTAAAATCATATATCAAGCATAGATTATTAAACACTTTTCAATAGAATATTACTCAAAAATTTAATTTTTTCATATAAAGAAATCTCTAAATTACACGATTACAATGCAACAATAAAACATTTAAATCGATTGTTACCATTTATTTTTCTACCTATAAATTTAATTCCTTACTTTATTTTACTTTTTGTGGCAATATGACATCGAAACAAGAACGTAAAATCATATATCAAGCATAGATTATTAAACACTTTCCAATAGAATATTACTAAAAAATTTAATTTTTTCATATAAAGAAATCTCTAAATTACACGATTACAATGCAACAATAAAACATTTAAATCGATTGTTACCATTTATTTTTCTACCTATAAATTTAATTCCTTACTTTATTTTACTTTTTGTGGCAATATGACATCGAAACAAGAACGTAAAATCATGTATCAAGCATAGATTATTAAACACTTTCCGATAGAATATTACTAAAAAATTTAATTTTTTCATATAAAGAAATCTCTAAATTACACGATTACAATGCAACAATAAAACATTTAAATCGATTGTTACCATTTATTTTTCTACCTATAAATTTAATTCCTTACTTTATTTTACTTTTTGTGGCAATATGACATCGAAACAAGAACGTAAAATCATATATCAAGCATAGATTATTAAACACTTTTCAATAGAATATTACTAAAAAATTTAATTTTTTCATATAAAGAAATCTCTAAATTACACGATTACAATGCAACAATAAAACATTTAAATCGATTGTTACCATTTATTTTTCTACCTATAAATTTAATTCCTTACTTTATTTTACTTTTTGTGGCAATATGACATCGAAACAAGAACGTAAAATCATGTATCAAGCATAGATTATTAAACACTTTCCAATAGAATATTACTAAAAAATTTAATTTTTTCATATAAAGAAATCTCTAAATTACACGATTACAATGCAACAATAAAACATTTAATTCGATTGTTACCATTTATTTTTCTACCTATAAATTTAATTCCTTACTTTATTTTACTTTTTGTGGCAATATGACATCGAAACAAGAACGTAAAATCATATATCAAGCATAGATTATTAAACACTTTTCAATAGAATATTACTAAAATATTTAATTTTTTCATATAAAGAAATCTCTAAATTACACAATTACAATGCAACAATAAAACATTTAAATCGATTGTTACCATTTATTTTTCTACCTATAAATTTAATTCCTTACTTTATTTTACTCTTTGCGGCAATATGACATCTAAACAAGAACGTAAAATCATGTATCAAGCATAGATTATTAAACACTTTCCAATAGAATATTACTAAAAAATTTAATTTTTTCATATAAAGAAATCTCTAAATTACACGATTACAATGCAACAATAAAACATTTAAATCGATTGTTACCATTTATTTTTCTACCTATAAATTTAATTCCTTACTTTATTTTACTTTTTGTGGCAATATGACATCGAAACAAGAACGTAAAATCATATATCAAGCATAGATTATTAAACACTTTCCAATAGAATATTACTAAAAAATTTAATTTTTTCATATAATGAAATCTCTAAATTTCACGATTACAATGCAACAATAAAACATTTAAATCGATTGTTACCATTTATTTTTCTACCTATAAATTTAATTCCTTACTTTATTTTACTTTTTGTGGCAATATGACATCGAAACAAGAACGTAAAATCATATATCAAGCATAGATTATTAAACACTTTCCAATAGCATATTACTAAAAAATTTAATTTTTTCATATAAAGAAATCTCTAAATTACACGATTACAATGCAACAATAAAACATTTAAATCGATTGTTACCATTTATTTTTCTACCTATAAATTTAATTCCTTACTTTATTTTACTTTTTGTGGCAATATGACATCGAAACAAGAACGTAAAATCATATATCAAGCATAGATTATTAAACACTTTTCAATAGAATATTACTAAAAAATTTAATTTTTTCATATAAAGAAATCTCTAAATTACATGATTACAATGCAACAATAAAACATTTAAATCGATTGTTACCATTTATTTTTCTACCTATAAATTTAATTCCTTACTTTATTTTACTTTTTGTGGCAATATGACATCGAAACAAGAACGTAAAATCATGTATCAAGCATAGATTATTAAACACTTTCCGATAGAATATTACTAAAAAATTTAATTTTTTCATATAAAGAAATCTCTAAATTACACGATTACAATGCAACAATAAAACATTTAAATCGATTGTTACCATTTATTTTTCTACCTATAAATTTAATTCCTTACTTTATTTTACTTTTTGTGGCAATATGACATCGAAACAAGAACGTAAAATCATATATCAAGCATAGATTATTAAACAATTTTCAATAGAATATTACTAAAAAATTTAATTTTTTCATATAAAGAAATCTCTAAATTACACGATTACAATGCAACAATAAAACATTTAAATCGATTGTTACCATTTATTTTTCTACCTATAAATTTAATTCCTTACTTTATTTTACTTTTTGTGGCAATATGACATCGAAACAAGAACGTAAAATCATATATCAAGCATAGATTATTAAACAATTTTCAATAGAATATTACTAAAAAATTTAATTTTTTCATATAAAGAAATCTCTAAATTACACAATTACAATGCAACAATAAAACATTTAAATCGATTGTTACCATTTATTTTTCTACCTATAAATTTAATTCCTTACTTTACTTTACTCTTTGCGGCAATATGACATCTAAACAAGAACGTAAAATCATGTATCAAGCATAGATTATTAAACACTTTCCAATAGAATATTACTAAAAAATTTAATTTTTTCATATAAAGAAATCTCTAAATTACACGATTACAATGCAACAATAAAACATTTAAATCGATTGTTACCATTTATTTTTCTACCTATAAATTTAATTCCTTACTTTATTTTACTTTTTGTGGCAATATGACATCGAAACAAGAACGTTAAATCATATATCAAGCATAGATTATTAAACACTTTCCAATAGAATTTACTAAAAAATTTAATTTTTTCATATAAAGAAATCTCTAAATTACACGATTACAATGCAACAATAAAACATTTAAATCGATTGTTACCATTTATTTTTCTACCTATAAATTTAATTCCTTACTTTATTTTACTTTTTGTGGCAATATGACATCGAAACAAGAACGTAAAATCATATATCAAGCATAGATTATTAAACACTTTTCAATAGAATATTACTCAAAAATTTAATTTTTTCATATAAAGAAATCTCTAAATTACACGATTACAATGCAACAATAAAACATTTAAATCGATTGTTACCATTTATTTTTCTACCTATAAATTTAATTCCTTACTTTATTTTACTTTTTGTGGCAATATGACATCGAAACAAGAACGTAAAATCATATATCAAGCATAGATTATTAAACACTTTCCAATAGAATATTACTAAAAAATTTAATTTTTTCATATAAAGAAATCTCTAAATTACACGATTACAATGCAACAATAAAACATTTAAATCGATTGCTACCATTTATTTTTCTACCTATAAATTTAATTCCTTACTTTATTTTACTTTTTGTGGCAATATGACATCGAAACAAGAACGTAAAATCATATATCAAGCATAGATTATTAAACACTTTTCAATAGAATATTACTAAAATATTTAATTTTTTCATATAAAGAAATCTCTAAATTACACAATTACAATGCAACAATAAAACATTTAAATCGATTGTTACCATTTATTTTTCTACCTATAAATTTAATTCCTTACTTTACTTTACTCTTTGCGGCAATATGACATCTAAACAAGAACGTAAAATCATGTATCAAGCATAGATTATTAAACACTTTCCAATAGAATATTACTAAAAAATTTAATTTTTTCATATAAAGAAATCTCTAAATTACACGATTACAATGCAACAATAAAACATTTAAATCGATTGTTACCATTTATTTTTCTACCTATAAATTTAATTCCTTACTTTATTTTACTTTTTGTGGCAATATGACATCGAAACAAGAACGTAAAATCATATATCAAGCATAGATTATTAAACAATTTTCAATAGAATATTACTAAAAAATTTAATTTTTTCATATAAAGAAATCTCTAAATTACACAATTACAATGCAACAATAAAACATTTAAATCGATTGTTACCATTTATTTTTCTACCTATAAATTTAATTCCTTACTTTACTTTACTCTTTGCGGCAATATGACATCTAAACAAGAACGTAAAATCATGTATCAAGCATAGATTATTAAACACTTTCCAATAGAATATTACTAAAAAATTTAATTTTTTCATATAAAGAAATCTCTAAATTACACGATTACAATGCAACAATAAAACATTTAAATCGATTGTTACCATTTATTTTTCTACCTATAAATTTAATTCCTTACTTTATTTTACTTTTTGTGGCAATATGACATCGAAACAAGAACGTAAAATCATATATCAAGCATAGATTATTAAACACTTTCCAATAGAATATTACTAAAAAATTTAATTTTTTCATATAAAGAAATCTCTAAATTACACGATTACAATGCAACAATAAAACATTTAAATCGATTGTTACCATTTATTTTTCTACCTATAAATTTAATTCCTTACTTTACTTTACTCTTTGCGGCAATATGACATCTAAACAAGAACGTAAAATCATGTATCAAGCATAGATTATTAAACACTTTCCAATAGAATATTACTAAAAAATTTAATTTTTTCATATAAAGAAATCTCTAAATTACACGATTACAATGCAACAATAAAACATTTAAATCGATTGTTACCATTTATTTTTCTACCTATAAACTTAATTCCTTACTTTATTTTACTTTTTGTGGCAATATGACATCGAAACAAGAACGTAAAATCATATATCAAGCATAGATTATTAAACACTTTTCAATAGAATATTACTAAAAAATTTAATTTTTTCATATAAAGAAATCTCTAAATTACACAATTACAATGCAACAATGAAACATTTAAATCGATTGTTACCATTTATTTTTCTACCTATAAATTTAATTCCTTACTTTACTTTACTTTTTGTGGCAATATGACATCGAAACAAGAACGTAAAATCATGTATCAAGCATAGATTATTAAACACTTTCCAATAGAATATTACTAAAAAATTTAATTTTTTCATATAAAGAAATCTCTAAATTACACAATTACAATGCAACAATAAAACATTTTAATCGATTGTTACCATTTATTTTTCTACCTATAAATTTAATTCCTTACTTTACTTTACTTTTTGTGGCAATATGACATCGAAACAAGAACGTGAAATCATGTATCAAGCATAGATGTTTAAACACTTTCCAATAGAATATTACTAAAAAATTTAATTTTTTCATATAAAGAAATCTCTAAATTACACGATTACAATGCAACAATAAAACATTTAAATCGATTGTTACCATTTATTTTTCTACCTATAAATTTAATTCCTTACTTTATTTTACTTTTTGTGGCAATATGACATCGAAACAAGAACGTAAAATCATATATCAAGCATAGATTATTAAACACTTTCCAATAGAATATTACTAAAAAATTTAATTTTTTCATATAAAGAAATCTCTAAATTACACGATTACAATGCAACAATAAAACATTTAAATCGATTGTTACCATTTATTTTTCTACCTATAAATTTAATTCCTTACTTTATTTTACTTTTTGTGGCAATATGACATCGAAACAAGAACGTAAAATCATATATCAAGCATAGATTATTAAACACTTTTCAATAGAATATTACTAAAATATTTAATTTTTTCATATAAAGAAATCTCTAAATTACACAATTACAATGCAACAATAAAACATTTAAATCGATTGTTACCATTTATTTTTCTACCTATAAATTTAATTCCTTACTTTACTTTACTCTTTGCGGCAATATGACATCTAAACAAGAACGTAAAATCATGTATCAAGCATAGATTATTAAACACTTTCCAATAGAATATTACTAAAAAATTTAATTTTTTCATATAAAGAAATCTCTAAATTACGCGATTACAATGCAACAATAAAACATTTAAATCGATTGTTACCATTTATTTTTCTACCTATAAATTTAATTCCTTACTTTATTTTACTTTTTGTGGCAATATGACATCGAAACAAGAACGTAAAATCATATATCAAGCATAGATTATTAAACACTTTCCAATAGAATATTACTAAAAAATTTAATTTTTTCATATAATGAAATCTCTAAATTACACGATTACAATGCAACAATAAAACATTTAAATCGATTGTTACCATTTATTTTTCTACCTATAAATTTAATTCCTTACTTTATTTTACTTTTTGTGGCAATATGACATCGAAACAAGAACGTTAAATCATATATCAAGCATAGATTATTAAACAATTTTCAATAGAATATTACTAAAAAATTTAATTTTTTCATATAAAGAAATCTCTAAATTACACGATTACAATGCAACAATAAAACATTTAAATCGATTGTTACCATTTATTTTTCTACCTATAAATTTAATTCCTTACTTTATTTTACTTTTTGTGGCAATATGACATCGAAACAAGAACGTAAAATCATATATCAAGCATACATTATTAAACACTTTTCAATAGAATATTACTCAAAAATTTAATTTTTTCATATAAAGAAATCTCTAAATTACACGATTACAATGCAACAATAAAACATTTAAATCGATTGTTACCATTTATTTTTCTACCTATAAATTTAATTCCTTACTTTATTTTACTTTTTGTGGCAATATGACATCGAAACAAGAACGTAAAATCATATATCAAGCATAGATTATTAAACACTTTCCAATAGAATATTACTAAAAAATTTTATTTTTTCATATAAAGAAATCTCTAAATTACACGATTACAATGCAACAATAAAACATTTAAATCGATTGTTACCATTTATTTTTCTACCTATAAATTTAATTCCTTACTTTATTTTACTTTTTGTGGCAATATGACATCGAAACAAGAACGTAAAATCATGTATCAAGCATAGATTATTAAACACTTTCCGATAGAATATTACTAAAAAATTTAATTTTTTCATATAAAGAAATCTCTAAATTACACGATTACAATGCAACAATAAAACATTTAAATCGATTGTTACCATTTATTTTTCTACCTATAAATTTAATTCCTTACTTTATTTTACTTTTTGTGGCAATATGACATCGAAACAAGAACGTAAAATCATATATCAAGCATAGATTATTAAACACTTTTCAATAGAATATTACTAAAAAATTTAATTTCTTCATATAAAGAAATCTCTAAATTACACGATTACAATGCAACAATAAAACATTTAAATCGATTGTTACCATTTATTTCTCTACCTATAAATTTAATTCCTTACTTTATTTTACTTTTTGTGGCAATATGACATCGAAACAAGAACGTAAAATCATATATCAAGCATAGATTATTAAACACTTTCCAATAGAATATTACTAAAAAATTTAATTTTTTCATATAAAGAAATCTCTAAATTACACGATTACAATGCAACAATAAAACATTTAAATCGATTGTTACCATTTATTTTTCTACCTATAAATTTAATTCCTTAATTTATTTTACTTTTTGTGGCAATATGACATCGAAACAAGAACGTAAAATCATGTATCAAGCATAGATTATTAAACACTTTCCGATAGAATATTACTAAAAAATTTAATTTTTTCATATAAAGAAATCTCTAAATTACACGATTACAATGCAACAATAAAACATTTAAATCGATTGTTACCATTTATTTTTCTACCTATAAATTTAATTCCTTACTTTATTTTACTTTTTGTGGCAATATGACATCGAAACAAGAACGTAAAATCATATATCAAGCATAGATTATTAAACAATTTTCAATAGAATATTACTAAAAAATTTAATTTTTTCATATAAAGAAATCTCTAAATTACACAATTACAATGCAACAATAAAACATTTAAATCGATTGTTACCATTTATTTTTCTACCTATAAATTTAATTCCTTACTTTACTTTACTCTTTGCGGCAATATGACATCTAAACAAGAACGTAAAATCATGTATCAAGCATAGATTATTAAACACTTTCCAATAGAATATTACTAAAAAATTTAATTTTTTCATATAAAGAAATCTCTAAATTACACGATTACAATGCAACAATAAAACATTTAAATCGATTGTTACCATTTATTTTTCTACCTATAAACTTAATTCCTTACTTTATTTTACTTTTTGTGGCAATATGACATCGAAACAAGAACGTAAAATCATATATCAAGCATAGATTATTAAACACTTTTCAATAGAATATTACTCAAAAATTTAATTTTTTCATATAAAGAAATCTCTAAATTACACGATTACAATGCAACAATAAAACATTTAAATCGATTGTTACCATTTATTTTTCTACCTATAAATTTAATTCCTTACTTTACTTTACTCTTTGCGGCAATATGACATCTAAACAAGAACGTAAAATCATGTATCAAGCATAGATTATTAAACACTTTCCAATAGAATATTACTAAAAAATTTAATTTTTTCATATAAAGAAATCTCTAAATTACACGATTACAATGCAACAATAAAACATTTAAATCGATTGTTACCATTTATTTTTCTACCTATAAATTTAATTCCTTACTTTATTTTACTTTTTGTGGCAATATGACATCGAAACAAGAACGTAAAATCATATATCAAGCATAGATTATTAAACACTTTTCAATAGAATATTACTCAAAAATTTAATTTTTTCATATAAAGAAATCTCTAAATTACACGATTACAATGCAACAATAAAACATTTAAATCGATTGTTACCATTTATTTTTCTACCTATAAATTTAATTCCTTACTTTATTTTACTTTTTGTGGCAATATGACATCGAAACAAGAACGTAAAATCATATATCAAGCATAGATTATTAAACACTTTCCAATAGAATATTACTAAAAAATTTAATTTTTTCATATAAAGAAATCTCTAAATTACACGATTACAATGCAACAATAAAACATTTAAATCGATTGTTACCATTTATTTTTCTACCTATAAATTTAATTCCTTACTTTATTTTACTTTTTGTGGCAATATGACATCGAAACAAGAACGTAAAATCATGTATCAAGCATAGATTATTAAACACTTTCCGATAGAATATTACTAAAAAATTTAATTTTTTCATATAAAGAAATCTCTAAATTACACGATTACAATGCAACAATAAAACATTTAAATCGATTGTTACCATTTATTTTTCTACCTATAAATTTAATTCCTTACTTTATTTTACTTTTTGTGGCAATATGACATCGAAACAAGAACGTAAAATCATATATCAAGCATAGATTATTAAACACTTTTCAATAGAATATTACTAAAAAATTTAATTTTTTCATATAAAGAAATCTCTAAATTACACGATTACAATGCAACAATAAAACATTTAAATCGATTGTTACCATTTATTTTTCTACCTATAAATTTAATTCCTTACTTTATTTTACTTTTTGTGGCAATATGACATCGAAACAAGAACGTAAAATCATATATCAAGCATAGATTATTAAACACTTTCCAATAGAATATTACTAAAAAATTTAATTTTTTCATATAAAGAAATCTCTAAATTACACGATTACAATGCAACAATAAAACATTTAAATCGATTGTTACCATTTATTTTTCTACCTATAAATTTAATTCCTTAATTTATTTTACTTTTTGTGGCAATATGACATCGAAACAAGAACGTAAAATCATGTATCAAGCATAGATTATTAAACACTTTCCGATAGAATATTACTAAAAAATTTAATTTTTTCATATAAAGAAATCTCTAAATTACACGATTACAATGCAACAATAAAACATTTAAATCGATTGTTACCATTTATTTTTCTACCTATAAATTTAATTCCTTACTTTATTTTACTTTTTGTGGCAATATGACATCGAAACAAGAACGTAAAATCATATATCAAGCATAGATTATTAAACAATTTTCAATAGAATATTACTAAAAAATTTAATTTTTTCATATAAAGAAATCTCTAAATTACACAATTACAATGCAACAATAAAACATTTAAATCGATTGTTACCATTTATTTTTCTACCTATAAATTTAATTCCTTACTTTACTTTACTCTTTGCGGCAATATGACATCTAAACAAGAACGTAAAATCATGTATCAAGCATAGATTATTAAACACTTTCCAATAGAATATTACTAAAAAATTTAATTTTTTCATATAAAGAAATCTCTAAATTACACGATTACAATGCAACAATAAAACATTTAAATCGATTGTTACCATTTATTTTTCTACCTATAAACTTAATTCCTTACTTTATTTTACTTTTTGTGGCAATATGACATCGAAACAAGAACGTAAAATCATATATCAAGCATAGATTATTAAACACTTTTCAATAGAATATTACTAAAAAATTTAATTTTTTCATATAAAGAAATCTCTAAATTACACAATTACAATGCAACAATAAAACATTTAAATCGATTGTTACCATTTATTTTTCTACCTATAAATTTAATTCCTTACTTTACTTTACTTTTTGTGGCAATATGACATCGAAACAAGAACGTAAAATCATGTATCAAGCATAGATTATTAAACACTTTCCAATAGAATATTACTAAAAAATTTAATTTTTTCATATAAAGAAATCTCTAAATTACACAATTACAATGCAACAATAAAACATTTTAATCGATTGTTACCATTTATTTTTCTACCTATAAATTTAATTCCTTACTTTACTTTACTTTTTGTGGCAATATGACATCGAAACAAGAACGTGAAATCATGTATCAAGCATAGATGTTTAAACACTTTCCAATAGAATATTACTAAAAAATTTAATTTTTTCATATAAAGAAATCTCTAAATTACACGATTACAATGCAACAATAAAACATTTAAATCGATTGTTACCATTTATTTTTCTACCTATAAATTTAATTCCTTACTTTATTTTACTTTTTGTGGCAATATGACATCGAAACAAGAACGTAAAATCATATATCAAGCATAGATTATTAAACACTTTCCAATAGAATATTACTAAAAAATTTAATTTTTTCATATAAAGAAATCTCTAAATTACACGATTACAATGCAACAATAAAACATTTAAATCGATTGTTACCATTTATTTTTCTACCTATAAATTTAATTCCTTACTTTACTTTACTCTTTGCGGAAATATGACATCTAAACAAGAACGTAAAATCATATATCAAGCATAGATTATTAAACACTTTTCAATAGAATATTACTAAAATATTTAATTTTTTCATATAAAGAAATCTCTAAATTACACAATTACAATGCAACAATAAAACATTTAAATCGATTGTTACCATTTATTTTTCTACCTATAAATTTAATTCCTTACTTTACTTTACTCTTTGCGGCAATATGACATCTAAACAAGAACGTAAAATCATGTATCAAGCATAGATTATTAAACACTTTCCAATAGAATATTACTAAAAAATTTAATTTTTTCATATAAAGAAATCTCTAAATTACACGATTACAATGCAACAATAAAACATTTAAATCGATTGTTACCATTTATTTTTCTACCTATAAATTTAATTCCTTACTTTATTTTACTTTCTGTGGCAATATGACATCGAAACAAGAACGTAAAATCATATATCAAGCATAGATTATTAAACACTTTCCAATAGAATATTACTAAAAAATTTAATTTTTTCATATAATGAAATCTCTAAATTACACGATTACAATGCAACAATAAAACATTTAAATCGATTGTTACCATTTATTTTTCTACCTATAAATTTAATTCCTTACTTTATTTTACTTTTTGTGGCAATATGACATCGAAACAAGATTGTTAAATCATATATCAAGCATAGATTATTAAACACTTTCCAATAGAATATTACTAAAAAATTTAATTTTTTCATATAAAGAAATCTCTAAATTACACGATTACAATGCAACAATAAAACATTTAAATCGATTGTTACCATTTATTTTTCTACCTATAAATTTAATTCCTTACTTTATTTTACTTTTTGTGGCAATATGACATCGAAACAAGAACGTAAAATCATATATCAAGCATAGATTATTAAACACTTTTCAATAGAATATTACTCAAAAATTTAATTTTTTCATATAAAGAAATCTCTAAATTACACGATTACAATGCAACAATAAAACATTTAAATCGATTGTTACCATTTATTTTTCTACCTATAAATTTAATTCCTAACTTTATTGTACTTTTTGTGGCAATATGACATCGAAACAAGAACGTAAAATCATATATCAAGCATAGATTATTAAACACTTTCCAATAGAATATTACTAAAAAATTTAATTTTTTCATATAAAGAAATCTCTAAATTACACAATTACAATGCAACAATAAAACATTTAAATCGATTGTTACCATTTATTTTTCTACCTATAAATTTAATTCCTTACTTTACTTTACTTTTTGTGGCAATATGACATCGAAACAAGAACGTAAAATCATGTATCAAGCATAGATTATTAAACACTTTCCAATAGAATATTACTAAAAAATTTAATTTTTTCATATAAAGAAATCTCTAAATTACACAATTACAATGCAACAATAAAACATTTTAATCGATTGTTACCATTTATTTTTCTACCTATAAATTTAATTCCTTACTTTACTTTACTTTTTGTGGCAATATGACATCGAAACAAGAACGTAAAATCATATATCAAGCATAGATTATTAAACACTTTCCAATAGAATATTACTAAAAAATTTAATTTTTTCATATAAAGAAATCTCTAAATTACACGATTACAATGCAACAATAAAACATTTAAATCGATTGTTACCATTTATTTTTCTACCTATAAATTTAATTCCTTACTTTATTTTACTTTTTGTGGCAATATGACATCGAAACAAGAACGTAAAATCATGTATCAAGCATAGATTATTAAACACTTTCCGATAGAATATTACTAAAAAATTTAATTTTTTCATATAAAGAAATCTCTAAATTACACGATTACAATGCAACAATAAAACATTTAAATCGATTGTTACCATTTATTTTTCTACCTATAAATTTAATTCCTTACTTTATTTTACTTTTTGTGGCAATATGACATCGAAACAAGAACGTAAAATCATATATCAAGCATAGATTATTAAACAATTTTCAATAGAATATTACTAAAAAATTTAATTTTTTCATATAAAGAAATCTCTAAATTACACAATTACAATGCAACAATAAAACATTTAAATCGATTGTTACCATTTATTTTTCTACCTATAAATTTAATTCCTTACTTTACTTTACTCTTTGCGGCAATATGACATCTAAACAAGAACGTAAAATCATGTATCAAGCATAGATTATTAAACACTTTCCAATAGAATATTACTAAAAAATTTAATTTTTTCATATAAAGAAATCTCTAAATTACACGATTACAATGCAACAATAAAACATTTAAATCGATTGTTACCATTTATTTTTCTACCTATAAATTTAATTCCTTACTTTACTTTACTCTTTGCGGCAATATGACATCTAAACAAGAACGTAAAATCATGTATCAAGCATAGATTATTAAACACTTTCCAATAGAATATTACTAAAAAATTTAATTTTTTCATATAAAGAAATCTCTAAATTACACGATTACAATGCAACAATAAAACATTTAAATCGATTGTTACCATTTATTTTTCTACTTATAAACTTAATTCCTTACTTTATTTTACTTTTTGTGGCAATATGACATCGAAACAAGAACGTAAAATCATATATCAAGCATAGATTATTAAACACTTTCCAATAGAATATTACTAAAAAATTTAATTTTTTCATATAAAGAAATCTCTAAATTACACGATTACAATGCAACAATAAAACATTTAAATCGATTGTTACCATTTATTTTTCTACCTATAAATTTAATTCCTTACTTTACTTTACTCTTTGCGGCAATATGACATCTAAACAAGAACGTAAAATCATGTATCAAGCATAGATTATTAAACACTTTCCAATAGAATATTACTAAAAAATTTAATTTTTTCATATAAAGAAATCTCTAAATTACACGATTACAATGCAACAATAAAACATTTAAATCGATTGTTACCATTTATTTTTCTACTTATAAACTTAATTCCTTACTTTATTTTACTTTTTGTGGCAATATGACATCGAAACAAGAACGTAAAATCATATATCAAGCATAGATTATTAAACACTTTTCAATAGAATATTACTAAAAAATTTAATTTTTTCATATAAAGAAATCTCTAAATTACACAATTACAAAGCAACAATAAAACATTTAAATCGATTGTTACCATTTATTTTTCTACCTATAAATTTAATTCCTTACTTTACTTTACTTTTTGTGGCAATATGACATCGAAACAAGAACGTAAAATCATGTATCAAGCATAGATTATTAAACACTTTCCAATAGAATATTACTAAAAAATTTAATTTTTTCATATAAAGAAATCTCTAAATTACACAATTACAATGCAACAATAAAACATTTTAATCGATTGTTACCATTTATTTTTCTACCTATAAATTTAATTCCTTACTTTACTTTACTTTTTGTGGCAATATGACATCGAAACAAGAACGTGAAATCATGTATCAAGCATAGATGTTTAAACACTTTCCAATAGAATATTACTAAAAAATTTTATTTTTTCATATAAAGAAATCTCTAAATTACACAATTACAATGCAACAATAAAACATTTAAATCGATTGTTACCATTTATTTTTCTACCTATAAATTTGATTCCTTACTTTACTTTACTTTTTGTGGCAATATGACATCGAAACAAGAACGTAAAATCATGTATCAAGCATAGATTATTAAACACTTTCCAATAGAATATTACTAAAAAATTTAATTTTATCAAATGAAGAAATCTCTAAATTACACAATTACAATGCAACAATAAAACATTTAGAAATCGATTGTGACCATTTATTTTTCTACCTATAAATTTAATTCCTTACTTTACTTTACTTTTTTTGGCAATATGACATCGAAACAAGAACGTAAAATCATATATCAAGCATAGATTACACTTTTCAATAGAATATTACTAAAAAATTTAATTTTTTCATATAAAGAAATGTGATATCTAAATAACCCAATTTAAAAAACACATGATAATACAAAAAAATCCATTTTCACTATTCGATGTCCATATCTGGTAATGTGTGCAAATTCTTTCAATCAGCCTTTTAGATAATCTATAGAATTTATACACACCATGAAATACACTAAAAATTAGATAACGTTGAAAATACATACCACAGCGGAAAACAGTGGAAGCCAAAAATTATTGATCATAGTCAGTCCTGTAACCGAATATTTTTGTGCGTCTCTGTAAATAAACGCTAAATGTTAAGCAATCCATATTCTATATAAAGCATATTGTAATGCACCTCAGTGATTCGTTTTATTTTCAGTTTGTTTGAAGTATCATAACATTATTAAAATGCACAGAAAACGATTTTTCTGTACAAACCATAATGTATATATGGATTCTTTTGTGTGTCCTTGTAAATGAATTGTACATGCTATACACTTCATTTCCAATATCGGACATTTTATAGTAAATTTCAATAACATATAAAGATTATACATGCTAAGCTGGGTAGTTACAGCATAGACAGACAGACACACAGACAAACCCAATTCATAAATAGTTTTCAACAATGTATGTTAGAAAATGTTATCAAATAGTATGCTGTACAGTGCTAAAAAGGATATCTCAGATCACGAGTGTACAAGTACTATTTTTTTTAAATATTGCATAGGGGAAATGTTTTTCTCTGTGAAGCATTTTATGGGAAAATAAAAATAAGCGCTTCAATGGACTATTATGAAATTTGCGAGAGTCACAAAAATCTTCACTTCTAGAAAAATCGAAGTGTTGAAAACAATTTTGAATATAAGGGCGGGATTTCTTGCAGGCAGACTGCAAAATAGTCTAAATGTTCTCAAGCTGTGGTTAGTTATGTTCTGAAATCAGATGTCAGAAGAAAGTCATTTCTCAAACAAACCCGACACAGCAGTTACACTCCAAAAAAAAACAAAAAAACAATGGCACTCCGAGAGTGCCGACAGAAGTGAAAACTTGAACAATTACGTGTGTATTTTTTGAATCGTCAGGAAATGTTTTATTGTGCAGGAAATACTTTTAAATGAAGTGTTTTTTTTATTCATTATTATAAACTACTACTACAAAAATTATATTACAATTTTCATTTAATGCGCTATTGTACATGAAAAATAATGCAAATTATTTTACATACAAAAATTGCAATCTATTGCTTAAAACGTAAATTTACAAATACATGAAATATGAAATTTAATTAATTGGTATTCTTTGAAATGAATACCAATGAAACTTATGAATTTTCATCCACAATTTTAGCAACTCTCAATACATTCATCATTTCTTCCATGAGATGTAATTTCATATCTTTTGTAATAACATTTATCGGCAAAATAGGGTTCTCACTACCTATCACTCCAAAAATTATGACTTCTTTGCTGCCTGTCTTGTTTACGGTATACGTGAACATTATGCTTTTTTTCTATTTTCATACTGCGCGTATTGTTTGCGGTATCTATAATTTCTATCAACAAACTTTTCTTTTCTATAAATGATTTCACTTCATTTCCGTATCAGTAACCACGTTTCTTAAAACTTTCGTGAAATATTTCCTTATTTTAATTTTTACTTTTTATATTACTTCCGTCTATTTCTTTTCTCGTGCTCGTTAAATTATAATATTTTTCGTGTTTTGTTATTTCATTTTCATCTTTTGATTTGGTCTCGCGAGTTGAGTCACTTTTATCTGTTTTCACCGCACGTGCTAAATTTATCTTGAAATTATTTTCTGAATTAATTTTTTTTCATAATACCAATCATTTCGTTTTCTGCACGTGAACTATTTCCTTTTGATACTTTCTCTTCATTGTATGAATTGGCAACATAATTTAATTTGGTGTCGGTAACAGTAACGGTACCGGTGTCACGAATTCAATGATTTTTTCCCATCTCAAAAAATGCCCAACGCGCCTAAAGAAGTTTTCACTTCAAAAAAAAAAAAAAAAAAAAAAAAAAAAGACAAATGTTTAACCTAAAAAAATATAATATAGTCACAAACAAAAATATACAATAACCTCATCCGAGTTACCCAAGATTCCGAAAAACGCTCATTATCTTTCAAAACCTTATAAACCAATATATTTTCATGATTTAAAAAAGCATTTATAAAAACAATTAATTTTCCGCCACTGATTTTCATAAACCTTTCCGTGTAGTTTTTATAGTGTATTAATCAGTTTTCTCAAGCCGAAATATACTTTTTTTGGATGCTATCCATTCTCAGGTAAACACTTCCATGTTCAACAAACATGTTTTACAGACAAACATAATACATTAACAGCACTAACATTAACAACAAAATTTACATTAAAATTAATACTATTTTGTTACTCCTGCATGTATACATTCAATTACGGAGCTGAAAATGTTTAGTTGAGAACGGATAGCATCTTAAAAACCAGTTTGAAAAAACTGATTAATACAATATAATAAAAAGAAAAGTGCCCAGTTAAACTGAGGGCATTGAGTTCACAGGCTATTCACACTAATTGTATATTATACTCTTATTTCAAAGAATTTGAAAATAATCCCCTCTAAAAATAAAGAAATCGACAATATATTAAGGGGGATTGTCCCCCCGTTCCCCCCTTATAATTAACAAATGAACCCCCAAAACTAATCAGGGAAGTGACTTACCACAATGAACCAATATACAAAATTTGAAGAAAAGCGGAAAATTCTGCATGAAAAACCCATTTATCTAAATTAATGGGGGATATACCCCCCCTTTCCCCCACTTTATACTAAACCAATGAACCCCCAAAACTAATCAGAGAATCGCCTTATCACAATGAACCTATAAACTTTGAAGCAAAACGGATATTTCTATCAAGAGCTATCGTGTTACGTACATACGTACATACATGCTTACAAACAGAATGCGTAGGCACATTAGCTCTCAGGCTTTGATAACTTGTGAGCTAAAAACTACTCGGAAACGTTTTCTGAAATAATTGGCTGCAAAAGAGACTTTGTTTTTTATAAAAGCGATTTAAATCTCGAAAATGTATACATGAGGTTTCTAAAGATAATGAACGCTTTTCGGAATCATGGGTCATTCGGAAGAGGTTATTCTATGTTTTCGTTTGTTGTTGTATTATATTTTCGTAAATTAAGAAAAAATCGTGTTTTCTTACAGTGTAGTAATAAAAACAAAGTGTAGGCGTCTGTATGAGAAATATTCGAAAAGATTTTAGATTCTCTGCTACGAATGGTATTTTAGTAATTCAAACTCATCAGTACAGACAGTTAATTTTTTTTTTGTAAAAACACAGAAAAAAAACGAGACTCTCTATAAATTTATACTAGTTCTGGGTTAGATGCATTCGATTGAGTTTCTCGGTCATCATTTTACAGACATTTTCCTTTTCTTATATCAAATTCCCTGTAGGGATTTCCATGTCTTTATTTAAAGATATTTTTATCTTTGTTATAGCCTGTAATTTAAAATACACACTTTTAAAATTATTTTACAATTTTATTAGAAATATTAAAAAAGAAAATTTGGTTTAAAAATTGTTTTATTAAAAATTACAATATTTTAAAAGGGGAAAATTCGTCTCTGCGGCACTAGCGACGATTTTTATCGACAATCACTTTGCAGTTGTTCGAAAAAAAAATAATATATATATATATATATATATTTTTTTTTTTTTAAGAATATTTTTAAAGGGTAATTTCCTAAAGTATTTTCATTATTCATGAAAAGGAAACATGCCTTAAGTTAAACGTATATTAATTCGAAAGATGGCAGCATCAAATATTATTTAAATCTATTTAAAGACTAGAAAAATAAAAGCTCTCTTAATCCTTCATACTTATGACTACCTTGCATTAAACACAATCGTTGAAAAGCTATGATAAACTTTGGAAGCAGAATAGATTTTTTTCTTACTGAATCATAAAAGACATCCTCGGCGCGTTGCAGTAACTGTCCGCTTCTTATAGTGGCTTTGTTATTTATCTTCCAACCAGATGACTCGAGTTCAAGTCCCAGCTACGGTTGAAGTGTTAGCTTAAAAATAAATAAATAAAATCCATTATCATTAAAAACAATATTCCCTGATCTTTCACTGATCACCCGTTATTTCAATGTAATTTTGGATAGACATCGATCCAAAAATAGTCAAATGGTATTCAGGACATCGTAAACGCGTAAAAACCAACAATATAAATGTTTCATAAATCCCATATTTTCATATGAATCTAGAAGAAACCAAAAGTAACGACAATATCGACTTTCGGATATCATAAAGACAATGTGCTATTAAAAAAAAAAAATACTGATTTGAAGCAACTTTCATTATGCACCCATAAAACAAAATACTGTAAACGATAATGAATGTTCGTGTTTGAATAAAGAAATTGGTTCCGCAGACTTTTAAACATTATATTTTAAAGTAAACAATCATTAAATTTGATGATGGAAACGATAAAAGAGGAAGTATTTTTGAAAAATAAAGCAAAATAGTACAAGGGTTTACGTGCGGAAGTATTGCGTAAATGGTGTCATGTACCTCTGAAACAGTACCTTTACTTAACGAAGGTCTTCGTAAGTTATTTTCATCACGGAAGAGAAGCAGAAGAATGATTCTTTATTATGTTAAATTAAAGAAAGGTAATACATAATGAATTTAATTCTAAATGATCTTTCGTTAATTATTATATCTTTAATTGCTACATTGTTAATCATTTTTACTTTCATCTAGACATTGGAAGAAAGTATTGGAGTATTATATTCAGCTCTATAAATAACACAGATGTTGTAATGAAAAACTTTATTAGATAGTTTTCAAGTATATTTATACGTCAATAACAAACTAAAACTTAATAAAATTCGAAGGGTATAACTTCAATAAAATACATGACACTCCATGACAGTAGGGTCGCAGCGTCCTATATTTTTAATATATTTGCTACCACTATTTTCAAACTATAATTTTCATGTTATATTTCTTTAAAATTAGTGGTAGTTTAAACTTAGCGACAGCAAATATATATGATACATAGCGAACTGTAACTCCTGATAAGGCGCTTTAGGCGATTTTATGTATTCGAATGTTTTATGTAGTTTTGTTTTAAGAAAATCATCATTTACAATTGGAATTATGCTATATAGTCTGTCTGCCTCAACTATATATTCAAATATCTTTACAATCAATCATTTCTTACCTCCCTCCCCCTCCAAAAAAAAAAAGAAAAGAAAGAAAGGAAAGGAAAAGGAAAAGAAAGTTAGCGTACGAGTAAAAATATGGTGAGACTAAACGACAAAGCAATCTAAATAATAAATGCTTTTGGGGGGTTTTCTGGAAAATTAGGAATGTAAACCTATATACGTGTTATTCGTATATTTGATTATTTTATCAAACAATGGCATTCTAACATAATAAATTTATATACAACGGTCGAATAATTCGAGAAATATACATCGGATTGGAAAACGGAAAATGTGTTCAATATTGTTTAAAAATCTATTTAGGGATATCAAAGTCCCCCCCCCCCTCCGAACAATACCTTTTGGGGGGAAAGGGAGGCAACTTTGAAATCTTAAATTATAACACCCCTTTTTTATTGCAGATTCGGATTCTACGAGAAAAAAATACGTAACTTTTTATTTAACAATTTCTTCGAAAAATCGTAGATGGCGCTGTAATCGAGTAAAATGTAGGGATCCTACATTAGAGAGAGATTGGACATTGACGGAAAGTCCGCCATATTAGTTTCAAAGCAGGTGGAACGCCGTAGAACGCAATGCATTTTCATCCGCGTCCAACACTTTTTATTCTATTAAAATCACCAGAAATTCATTTCATATGCCTTCACAGAGTCATTCAGAACATAAACATAAGCACAATTCCGTTTTAATGAATAAGAATTCTCAGAAAATGCTTTTTCTTTTATTCGGCTGAATTGCAGGGTTAACATTTCGGGACTTTACATTATGCTTAAAATATTCGAATTTTATTATAAACAAATATTCAAGTTTTTTGGGGGGGTTTTTTTCACTTAAAATAAACATTTTAATTTATGCATAACACAATAAATGCTACATAATGTAATTTTTTGTAGCGTGGGTATTTATTTTTTACTTTCCTCTGTTTAAATGGTCATGACTCATGATATAGATTAGTTAGGTTACTTTTTTAAGTAAATAAATAAAATTTCTTAGAGGGAACTCTTTTAATTTTATAAGGTTAAAAATATATCATTTAATAGCAATAAGAAATTTTTAAAAAAAATACTGAAATATTCAGAAAAGTATAATTTTTTTAAACTTATTCCTAATATACCTTCTTTATTAATGTATTTACATTAATAAATTTAGATAGTTTGAAAGAAACTAATTGGTTGTATGAAATTAAAAAGCTTCAATTTTCTAGAAAATACACTTTATAATACTAAGTATATCTAAATATGCAAAAAAAAAAAAAAACATTCCGAGAAACTGAATAAAAAATTTTACACACATATGCTTAGTTATTATTTATATAGAGGTTTATATATTGTGAATTTATATATCTTTGCAATTGTCCAGAGTCAGCGCTTTTATACATAGATATTTTTTTATGCGGAAAATTTAAATGCTTACGTCTTGTGCTCTCAAATTCCGCGGATATGTAAAAAAGAAATTATTAAAAAATGAACAGTTTAACAATTTATTCAATTATTCCTTATAATTTATAAACAATTTCATATTTTAAAAAGAGTGCACTATATACAATTTTATTCTGTATTACGTTCTCAAAATAAATGTTTCAAAATGTAAACAGAAATTCATCGCCAATAACGTTTGTCAATTACCGCCAACTGTGTCAAACTTCGAAACTCCAAATTATTTACACGTTTTGCTCACTCACTACAAAAAGATTTAAATCAAAATTAGTTTTAAAATGTAAAACAAGAGACGCAGAAACGAAATTGCTTTGTTTGTGTTACTCATTTCGATAGTTATTATTTAATGAAACTGTTTAAAGTTGACCGCATACTCAACAATTGAACTCTGACAATTTAAAATATGTTACAAAATAAATAAACATTACTAAATATTAAAAAGTAACTATAAACAACAAAAGAAAATTATCTATTAATAGTGTACTAAGTCTTGATACAATATTTAAAATGTTGAATCTTTAAAATCCAAATTTTCTTTAGAAAGCAATACCAGCGTATAAATACGACGTAACTAAAATGGCGGATTTGTCAAATCTGCCGGCGACGCAATGTCCAATCTCTCTCTAATGTAGGATCCCTAGTAAAATGCAGTGAGAATCGCTTCCATTGAAATATCTGGGAAACGGTGGAATAACTCGAGAACTATACATTGGATTGAAAAACGGAAAAATACGTATACACAAATTAAAAACATCTTTTACTTAAGCAAGGTGTCACATACATGTAAAATAAAATTTCCAAACCTGACATGTTTCGGTTTCAAAGTATAAAACCATAATCATAAGCAAACAAACATCGTTAAAAACCTTTTTTAACAATGTGTTTCGATATGGGTTTTAAACGATGTTTGTTTGCTTATGATTATGGTTTTATACTTTGAAACCGAAACATGTCAGGTTTGGAAATTTTATTTTACATGTATTTGACACCTTGCTTAAGTAAAAGATGTTTTTAATTTGTGTATATGTTTTAGAAAAGGTGAAGTTTTTATGTTTTTAAATCTTGGAATTAAAAAACTGTTTTAACGGAAAAATACGTGTTTAATATTTTAGAAAAATCTATTTAGGGATATCAAAGATGCCATTTTTCTAAAATATTGAACACATACTTTCCGTTTTTCAATCCGATGTATATTTCTCGAGTTATCGACCGTTTTCAGACTTTTCGGACACCCTGTATATTATATTTAATATTATTTTAAGGCTACTCAAATCTTCGGCACGAAAAAGAAAAAAAACTGGCATCATGAGCCGACAATCGCTTATAACTCAAGATGTAATTTATTTATCGAAAAATGAAAAAAACCTTTCGTTTCTAAATCCCTTCAGTGGCCACGTACCGTGGTTTTGTGTTCAAAAATGAGTTCGCAAATGTGTCAAAAAAATTTGCGTTATTGACTGGGGAATATATTTTTATCTATTAAAAAAAAAAAAAAAAAAAAAAAAAAAAAAAAAAAAAAAACACTGTGAACAATATTATGCAAACAATATTGCAGGTGGTTATACAATGTGACTATAATTAAGATAGAAATGTTTAGAACTTGATTTTTAAAAACATATTTGGCCAAATATTACAATATTTGGTGTAAATACTATTTAGATCATGGCGAATAGATTCAGCAGGTAATATATATATATTTACATATATAATTATAATATCTATGAATTTCAAAAAACATATCAAGTTCTATTCTACTTAAATCTCCAAAGAAATAATCAATGATACTGTGTATACAGAATACCACATAGCTAATAATTAACATATGCAAACATAATATTACCATAGCTGATGCTTCAATGGTAATTGGCCAAATTTTACTCATACCAAAAGAATATTGAAAAAAGAAATAGAGAGAAAGGGGAAAAAAATATATAAATTGGAGTTGCAATTAAGTAAACACAAATGGATTAACAAATTAAATATGAACCATACACAATGGAAAATTGGACCACATGAGAATTAAATATGAATTGGACATGGAAAAACACATGCACATGTACTCATCAGCCTGGATGCACCCACATGTGTTTTAAATAATAATTCAGTGTTTCATAATTCTACTGGCATAATGCTAAGATCAGTAGAATCATCCAGGTACACTGAATTATTACCAGACAACAATTGGAAATATTAAAATTTGGAAATATTTAAATAGGAAATAAAAAACCATTAAGAAAATACAATATATTTCACTCACATCGATTATCCAAAAAACTGTAATTAACACCTCACTAAATTACCACGAGATAACAGTTTTGAAATAATAAAATTGGAAATATGAACGCGTAAAGTGTAGATAAAATATTTTACTCACAATAATTATACAGAATCCTTAAAATGTCACAACGTCTGCATAATATACACATCCACATGGCAATGCATCATACATGTTGACTAAGTCGAGTTGAGAGAAATGATTTGTAAGACAAGTTGAGAGCACACTTTTTTTAAAACACAACCCCATAAATGACACCCAATCACAAAATGATTCAAAAACACTCAAAATAATTCTGGTTTTAATACACTTATAACAAATTTATATCCGTGAATATATATTACTCCATCCAATTTTAATTCCTGAAAGTAAAATTAATATACAATCAATAGCTCCCTCTATAGTTAAATTAAATATAATATTAACAATATTATCTACAACTACCTGAAAGGTAAAGTGTCGCCATCTATTGGTATTATAATAGTTCATAATTAATATTTAGTTAAATATCCACTTTATTAGTTACATACTCACTTCATTAGATTTATTTATATAAATAAACTTTAAAAAACAATACTAACTTGTAGTTTTACTTAAAATTCAAATAAAATATAATACTACTATATGAATAAATCTACACAGAATTAATTCAACTTGCACAGCATTTCAGATATTCTTAACAAGAATATATTATGTAAAAGAGATATTATTTTAATTCAAATTATTTTTGCTGCCAGCTGTGTTAATCCACTGATATTATAGACATTTATTAAATAATTAATGTTTTATTTTTACTACTACTTAAATATATATTAGACTTGTTTTTAAATAATTAATGTTTAATTTATACTACATTGTAAATATATTTTATATTTATAGATTAATTTAAATATCTAATTAAATAATTCATAAACAATTCAAAATATCTCAAAATTTATAATGTTGATAATTAATAGTATTACTACTGTTTTTCAATCAAATTAATGCAATGCAGTAATTAAAATACTTGTTAATTTTAATTATTCATAGACAAAAATAAAAACTGTATATATTTATTTTTATATATATTGCAAATAGATATATATATATGAGTTATAATCACCAATGTTATCATTGTATAATTTAATTTGTTATTGTATAAGTTAATTTATAAATGTATGAAAACTACACATCAATAATACCTTAAACAGAGGTGATCGGCAACGCACAATCACAACTATACAAAGTATAAATAATGTTCAATCAAATATTAAATTTTCTAATATGTTATAATTGTAATTATGTATGTTATATTTGTAATTTTCTACATAAAGTGTATATAATGTTCAAACAAATATTAAATATTAAATTTCCTAATATTTTATAATTGTAATAATGTATGTTATAATTATTATTTTCTATATCTTTTGTTATATGTTATCGCACACTAAAACAATAATTTATTACATACCATGTTTATATTTAAATTATATAATAAATGTTATTTAAAAGAGTTGATGATTGAATTTATCATAAAAATTGGATATCCATATATTTTTGCTTGATCTCGAATATATCTAATATTTTTGTTTTTATTTATATCTGAGCATAAGTATTTTATACGATGTAGATAATTGATAATTATATTTTTATAAACAGATTTATGTAAACATGAAGCATAATTGGTAAAAATATTTACTTTAAATGGGAAATCAAATCTCTTATCATAAATATCAAAAATTAATTTATAATTATTAGTAATATTAATTTTTAAGTCAAGAAAGTTTATATTATTATTAATTAAATCATTTTCGCTTAATTTAAGCTGAGTAGGATAAAAATTGAGTGGTGATGTGCAATTGTTTTCATTGAAATAAAATATGATAATGTCATCAATATAGCGATAAAATACATAATCATTGTTCGGACTTATATTTCTTTCATAATAATATAAGTAAAGGTCAGAGAGAATACTAGATGCGGTTCCGCCCTGCGGAATTCCCTGGCATTGTTTATAGATAATATTGTCATATATAATGTAATTATTATGCAATGTAAAATTTAGTAAAGTTTTAAAAAAATTTACTGAAATATGTTCTTTTAATTTTAATTGAGATTTAAATTCTTTAAATAATATACACATTGTTTTATGTAAGTCTTTTATATCAATGTTATTAAATAATATATATATATATTATACGGTTTTGGCCAGGTCAAACACATGGAAACTAAAGATTCCATAATTCAGCTTGATATCCTTACTTTGTCTAGGCTGACAGAGATCTTGTGTTTTTGCTACGGTCAGTTATCTAGGCAATGATTATAAGCCAAGTTGGGGGGGGGGTGAAATACTCTCCGTGGGGTTTGTCTAAGGCAGCCTAACCCGTATTTATGAAATCTAAGCAAGGTTCGAAGAAAACTACAAGAAACTCTTAACGGTTAGGTCGACGAGCACGACATGAATTCGAACTCAGAACCTTCCGTTTACGAACATTGAAAACTGAACCACTCATCCGCTGGTTAAGCCTGTCGGAAGTGTGGAATATCTTACATGTCTTTACATTAAATGAAGAATTACACTGATTAGTTTTAGAATTAAAGAACAACATAGCCCCTGTTGGGTTTTGCAAAGCCGAAATCGAACCGATATAAACATTTGTATTAATAACTTGCCAAATATAAAATATGACGCACTTTCTTCCGATAGAAATTGTAGCTGTAATGTTAATTGCACTGATTAGTTTTAGAATTAAAGAACAACATAGCCCCTGTTGGGTTTTGCAAAGCCGAAATCGAACCGATATAAACATTTGTATTAATAACTTGCCAAATATAAAATATGACGCACTTTCTTCCGATAGAAATTGTAGCTGTAATGTTAATTGCACTGATTAGTTTTAGAATTAAAGAACAACATAGCCCCTGTTGGGTTTTGCAAAGCCGAAATCGAACCGATATAAACATTTGTATTAATAACTTGCCAAATATAAAATATGACGCACTTTCTTCCGATAGAAATTGTAGCTGTAATGCTAATTGCACTGATTAGTTTTAGAATTAAAGAACAACATAGCCCCTGTTGGGTTTTGCAAAGCCGAAATCGAACCGATATAAACATTTGTATTAATAACTTGCCAAATATAAAATATGACGCACTTTCTTCCGATAGAAATTGTAGCTGTAATGTTAATTGCACTGATTAGTTTTAGAATTAAAGAACAACATAGCCCCTGTTGGGTTTTGCAAAGCCGAAATCGAACCGATATAAACATTTGTATTAATAACTTGCCAAATATAAAATATGACGCACTTTCTTCCGATAGAAATTGTAGCTGTAATGTTAATTGCACTGATTAGTTTTAGAATTAAAGAACAACATAGCCCCTGTTGGGTTTTGCAAAGCCGAAATCGAACCGATATAAACATTTGTATTAATAACTTGCCAAATATAAAATATGACGCACTTTCTTCCGATAGAAATTGTAGCTGTAATGCTAATTGCACTGATTAGTTTTAGAATTAAAGAACAACATAGCCCCTGTTGGGTTTTGCAAAGCCGAAATCGAACCGATATAAACATTTGTATTAATAACTTGTCAAATATAAAATATGACGCACTTTCTTCCGATAGAAATTGTAGCTGTAATGCTAATTAAGAATTCATACAATAATAGCGTCCTTCATAGAGTGATAAAAACAAGAATTAAATACAGACGAAACCATAAAACAGACAAATATTTCTTAATCTAATAAAATATAATATAATCACTAACGAAAATATACGATAGCCTCTTCCGAGTAACTAACGAATCCGGAAAGCGTTCTTTATCTTTAAAAACCTCAGAAACCAATATATTTAATAATTATTAATAGAACAAAAAGTGTCTTTTGCTGCCACAGATTTCCGGAAGCGTTTCCATGTGGATTTTATAGAATATTAATCAGTTTTCTTAAACCAGAATATCGATTTTTTAAGATGCTATCAATTTTCAACTAAACATTGTAAGCTGCGTAATTCAATTTATACATGCAAGTGTACCAAAATAATATTAATTTTAACCCTCTGAACGTCTGAGGGCTTTCCTGCATTTTCATAAAAATATTTGTAAAACTTAAAATAATTTAAAATTTCTTTCTCCGTTTGTTTCTAAAATACACTTTAGATCTCTTTATTTTACACATATCTTAAAATACAATTTTGTAAAAAAAAAATTGTCTAGAGCCGATTTAAGTTGTTTTTAGGACTCGTTAAGCTAGGTAAAAGCCTGGCAGGTAAAGATCTGGTCAACAGTCTAAATTAAAAAAAAAAAAATTATTTTTGGGAAACGGAAAAATACGGGCAAAACGTTTAGAGGGTTAATGTTCATGTCAATGCTATTAATTTATCATGTTTGTCAGTAAAACATGGTTGTTGAACATAAAAATGTTTACTTAAGTATGGATAGCATCCAAAAAACCTATATACCAGGATGAGAAAACTGATTAATACACAAATAATATAATGAAATCACTTGTTAATTTTAAATTAAAGTGTAATTATTGCTTAAAATGATAAAAAACATAACACAAAACGTTTAAAAATACCTTTTAATATAGATTACATTAGGATTATTATATTACATATAGATTACATATAGATTACATACAGATTACATCGCTCTAACGGCGACATCCTCAGATCAAAATGAAAAATAAAATATTATCGCTAAGTTTTTGAAAATGGTAAGCATAAATCACGAGATCACATGTCCAATGCAAGCATATGCTTAAATTGGTAAAAAGAGAAAACGTGAAAATTATTATTTGTTTTTATTTTTATTGCTTTTTCAATCTGTAAAGCATCACGTGCCAAATTTTAGATAATTTAAAAGAAGCCGATTCGTTACAAATGTTACCGTTTCGCAAATATATTTCTATTGATTCACGGATAATGGATAGGAAATAAACTTTTGATGGAAAAATTATTTTACTATTCTTGAAATCAATCTGAAACGGCTCTATTCTATGCTGTCTAGCTAAGGCAGTAGTTTAATAATAAGAAAATGATAAATATAATAAATAGATAATAATAATGGGATAAGTTTTGCGAAAATATTTTATTTATCATTTTGATTTAAAGATGTCGCAGTTAGAGCGAAGGAAGTATGTGTAATCTATATTAAAAGGTATTTTTAAACGTTTTCTGTTATATTTTTTTATCACGTTAAGCAATAATTACACTTTTATTAATACACTATAAAATCTACTCAGAAACGTTTCCGAAAATCAGTGGCAACAAAAGAAACTTTGTTTTTATTAATAATTCTTTAAATCTCGAAAATATGTACGTTTCTGAGGTTTCTAAAGATAAAGAACTCTTCATAATCAGTAGTAACTCGATAAAGGCTTTTGTGTGTTTTCGTTAGCGATGCATTATATTTTTCTAGATTTAGAAAGAGTTGTCTTATTTTACAGTGAAGGACTAATTAAATACGAAATTATGTGCGTCCGTTCTTAAAATACAGCTTCCATAAAATTTGTGCATTAAATATATACAACAAACACATTTATCAAAAAAAAAAAAAAAAAAAAAAAAAAAAAAAAAAAAAAACTAAAACGGTTTTTAGTTATGGGAGAGTCATAAAATCGTCTGCAATTTATATAAATAAAGTGTTCTGAGACATTTTACATGAAGTGACGAAATATTCTGTTTAAGGGGTCTTGTACCTTTTAAGCGCGACGAAAATCGAGAAGAACACTCAAAGTGTGAATTAGTGTATTTTCAAAACCTTTATATGTATAAACATAAAGTTTTGATTATTAATTAAATAGATTGTGTTTTTTAATATAATATTAGAAACTGAATAATATTTTACTGAATTTGTGCAGTGTTGAAATTTAAAAATCTCTTTTTTTACTCCGTAAGTCAGTGCGCGGATATCTTGAGAACGTATGCATGGATTGTTATGTAATTTGATGTAGATAATAAGCTCATATGTGTGTTTAAAATAGTGCTCCCGATGCGATACGTATTTCAGTTATACGTTTAACCGATATGCGTATATACGTATAATACGTATTTAAGAAATACGTATACCTTAAAATATACGTTTAAACGTATCCGGATACGTATAAGCGTATATCGGTTAAACGTATAATTCAAGTATACGTTTAATTCAAGTAGTATACGTATATTTCAAGCATCGTGTTTACTTTTAATGCCAATGGATCTCATCCGTGTTACGTCACTGAACGGAGAACAAGTTGGAAATCGGTGGCGTTACTTTAGCAATCTGTATAATATGTTTCATACATAGAATCTTGTTATTTTTCCCTATAAACAGTTGTTGTAAATATATAACGAAAGTAAAAAGACTTTTTGTGCAAATAAGAACACGTTCAGATTTATTGTTAATTCTTATTAAGTATATTCTTTCGTAATTTAAAATATATATACAGTCGAGTCTCTCTATAACGAAATTCCATACATCGAATTTCTCTATATAACGAATTTTTAGTAGGAACGGTCCCTTTTCCCATGATCTCATTAAAAACAGTCTCCATATAGCAAATTATCTATCTTCATATAACGAATTTTTTTCATAAAATGTTCTTTATTTATTCAGTTATAAAAAAAGTTTCCAAATCACATAGAATCAATTTCTGAGGACGAAGAAGATGTGGCTTTAGCAGACTTAAAAGAGAAACGGAAATTAATTAAGGAACGTGGAAATGTCGAAGAAAATGTTACTCTCTCAGATTTTTTGGAAGTGGATGACAATCTCACTATTGCGCAGTATCCTGCTGACAGTGATACTTTAAGCAGCGTTATGAACGATGATGATGAGAGTGACAATGAGCATGAAAACGAAAACATATGATATTACAAGAGAAAAAACCATCACGCAGCGAAATGATGAGTTCCTTTGATCTTATAAGGCGAGGACTTCAAATGGGGGAAAATGTTCCCGATACAATTTTTCATTTCTTGCTAAAGTGCGAACATTTTTTCGCGAGTGTAACAATTTTAAAATCAATACAGCGAAAAATTGCAGATTTTTTCGTCTATAATTACAGTAAGTTTTCCTTATGTGATTTTTATTATGCTTGCAAATAAATGTCTGTTCTCTTTTTTGAAACTATTTAAATACGTAATTAAGAAATAAAATATTAGGTTAATATTTATAGTTAAACATTTCAAATTCTTAATTTAACACTTCAAAAATAATTTTTGTTCAAAATTTACACATTAAATAGGAATTTTTATTCATTCTCTATATAACGAATTTTTTACTGGAACAATGTAACCTATATAACATTCGTTATATAGGGACTCGACTGTATTTATTTTTGTGCGCGTATACTCAAATTGCGCCCGGGAGGTCAAATGTTCTTCTTTCCACTGTGCTAATGTTTTCTACTCTGTGTTAATGTATAACGCAATTTCATTTTTTAACCATGACACTCGTGGTATTTTTTATACAAAGTGTATGTGCATTACAAGATATTACTTTTTAAGAATTGTTGTTAATCTTGACAAATTTCTTTTTTTTGTGTTGTACCTAAAAATTTCGATTACTTATAGCCTGACGTATTTTCAAAATATTTTTTATATAGAAAAAAGCATTCTTAAATTTAAACAAGTTGGAAATTGTACGTCAAACGTTACAAACGAGGTGCGTTCGTACGCACGTTTTAGAATTAAATTCATGATATCCCGTGCGTAGAACGGGTTAAACAGCTAGTTAAGTATATATTTTATGACACTGTTCATACAAATATCTTAACTAGTTATATAAATATTCAGATATATATGTATCAGCTAGTTATATAAATATTCAGATCTTGATGATTTTTAATTCTGTGAAATGAATTATATCGTCTGCAGATTAATTTCCGTCATAAAATAAGTATCTCGGTCGCTTGACGATTAAACTTCGGAAGCTCCTATAACAAAAAAGCACCGATTTTTAAAAAAAAATTCAAATTTCTTAATAAATATTTTTATTAATATCTCCTAAAGTTTTGATTCGATTTTAATAAAATTTGAAATGTCTCGACAAAATTCTGCAAAGATAATATATTTTAAATTGCAAACCATTTGGTTGGGTAGTTTTTGCGTTGTTATATGCGGACAGACAGACAGACGGACGGACAGAAAGACGGACAGACAGACAGACAGACGGACGGACAGACGGACGGACCAAACAACGACTATAGGTGCTACGTATTTATATAATTACGAATGCACCTAAAAATTGAAATTTCTTAATAAATATTTTTATTAATATCTCCTAAAGTTTTGATTCGATTTTAATAAAATTTGAAATGTCTCGACAAAATTCTGCAAAGATAATATATCTTAAATTGCAAACCATTTGGTTGGGTAGTTTTTGCGTTGTTATATGCGGACAGACAGACAGACGGACGGACAGACAGACGGACAGACAGACAGACAGACGGACGGACAGACGGACAGACGGACGGACCAAACGACGACTATAGGTGCTACGTATTTATATAATTACGAACGCACCTAAAAAGTATGTTTAATTAGTTATTTGTTACGGCCGATTATCTGTACTAGGGATATAGGCTGGTGGGGGGAGTGCCCTCCGTGGGGTGCTTTAAAATAAAAATAAGATTATGAAACTTCCCAGGAGTTTTGATTGATCAAAGTCAGTATAAAATATCAAGTCAATGTAAGTCTGTGTTCTGCAATACTAATGTTTCTGGAAATGTCCACACTATAAATCAAAATAAGCTATGTGCGTGTGTTACAGATATGCGAAAGGTAAATCATTTCATAATTAATAGTTTAGATTTGAGGGGGGGGAGGGGACAAAATCTAAACTGAGGAAAAAATATTCTTTTTTTTTTTTTTTTTTTTTTGGAAGTATCGAATGCACAGGACACAGCGGCTGTTTTTCAAAGTCTCTGATCCGCAGACCAGCAGGAGAAAGGCATAATTTTTTAAGCAATGAACGAAAACCGTTTAAACGTTGTTACGTTTAACCGCTGGTGTAAGATCCGTATATACGATGTACCATATATGCTGTTTCGTATAATACGTATAACCGACTTGGTCGCATCATACGTATCCAAAATCCGCACCCCGTATAATACGTATTATACGTATACCCATATAAACGTTTAATAGGGAGCACTAGTTTAAAATGATCTACTTTTAAATATTTGCAATAAGATTTTAAATTATGACTATATTTTTTTCATTAAAAATTGTAAAATTTTGAAATTTTTTACAAAAATATTTTTTTATTTGGTTAATGAAATAATTTTGACCTAAGATTAGGTCATTTTAAGAATACCTGTGCTTATTATCAATTTCAAATTTCATAACAATTTAGCCATACGTTCTCACGATATCATGCGCGAAATGACTTACGGAGTAAAAAAAAAAGAGCAACTTTATTTCCAACAATACTCGAATTCGGTTTAAAGACTAGTTAGTTTTTAATGGTGTTATATCAAAAAGCATAATCTGCTTAATCAATTGTCAAAATTTCATGCTTATACACAAGAAAGTTTTGAAGATACACTAAATCAAAATTAGAAGGTTTCTATTGATTTTCGACGAGTTTAAAAGGTAAAGACCCCTTAAAATAAAAATAAAAACATTCTGATAAAAAAAAAAAGCGCTACAAATCCTCTTTTGCCAAAATGGCATCAGATATTAAATGTAATATGTTTATTGTAGTTCATAAAAACAGTTTTTATCCAGGAAGTAATTACACGATAAAGATAGAAAGAGCATCTAGAAAGAGCATTTAATTGCAATAACAGAGGACGTTTACCAGCGGCACAATTAAAGGCCATTTCTTCCTGGTTTAAAACATAATTGAATAAAACATAAAATGAATGAAAATGCCGGTAAGTTTTTTAAAGCATGTGAATATTAAATCTATAATAATGCATGTAATATTTTCAAAAAGGTAAATCTAATTTCAAATGATTGCTTATTTTTCTCATTTTTTATTATACCACAACTGTTGTATTTTGAGGACCGGACCTGATATTATTGCCCGTTCATGATTTTGAGCAGCACGTGAAGAAATGAATGAAACCAGGCTCAACGCACCAAAAATGCCAATTATTTCTTAATCAACATTATCCTACAATTGAAAAAAATTTTTAAAGTATACTGAATACATATTTATTAGAGATGAGACGGTTAGGGCTCAATTTTTAAATCAATCTTCAGGTTCGTTCTCAAAGTGACAATTTTTTTATTAACAAATTAAAAAATGAAAAAAAAAAAACTGAAGAACTATTCGAGAAAAAGAATGTATTCTAAGTTTCTTAAAGTATTTTGCAATCTTTTAAAAATCAGTTCAGAAGGGAATTGAATTATTATTGATGGGATATAGGTAGAAATGTGCTATTTGGTTCTGATGCTTTTGCACGATTATAGTTAATAACATAAAGAAGCTGTGGAAAAATCCCTGCCTTTTTCTTATTTTCCTTGTTCACCCCTGGTACTTGTTTTCTGTTTGAAATCCTTATCTAGAATTACTGAAAAACAGAACTCATGCTTTCTGCCATAGTTGTACAATGATATTTCAAAATAATAAGAATTGTGACTTTTTCAGATATCTGCAAATGGCTTGGTATACATAACAAATGTTCTATTTTAAACAGATTTTCTACAAAAATCGAGTAATTTAGTTGCCACTATTACCGAAATGTCATTAAAAATTATAAAATAATTAATATCTCAGAAACTAATATAAATTTTAAATTATGAGACCTTATATTTCATCCTCGGATCCATACGGATAACTGGTGTTAATGTCAACGCCCAAAGTTTGATATTCTAGGAGGAGTATTGGAGAAATACAAATAGACAAGTAGATTTTAATATAATAGATTCGCATCGCACGGTATAGTAAGAGTTAGACCAACTAAAACACGCATCACACAGTTGAAAACGTACTTTCAACAATTATCGTTTCTATAGGTTAATTAAATCGAAAACTTTGGGTAGTTCTGTATATGATCTAAAAAAATTATACATACCACATAATATTTAGTTAAGCTTGAAAACGCATAACAGAACTACAAATGCACTTCTTTCAGTTATTGCTCATAGGTGATAACTAACTGGATTTTTTGTGAGGTAACAAACAAAGTGAACAAATCTGTAAACAAACAATAAATGTCATATTATTTTCTATATGGAAGATTCTATATTGCACCTTGATAACGTATATCCATTTCATAAAGCGCACTACAAATAATTGCTGCGTATTGAGTGTAATGAGATTACGTATTTTGTGTGTTTTTGTAAATGAACAATAATTGCTACGCACAACGTTTACTATAAGGAACGTATTAACATTTGTATATAAATTTCGTAATATTTGAAGTAGTATAACATCCTTAAAATGTACTTCAAAGAATTATCCCTATATATCATAACGTATATAATGGACCTTATCAGCGTGACCCGAGTTTGAGGCTAAAATTCGTCGGCTGACGCTATTTACTTTTGAATATTAGCATAGCGTTCTATATGGCATGTATTAGTAATGTTATTTTGTTATAAATACCGTAAAACAATTCATTATTGTGGCTGTAGATATTTAGTATTTTGTAATACAAATTCAAAATGTTGTTCTGTATCCAATAATGTTCGTTAAATTTGTAACATTTTGTTTAAGCTTTATGCACGCTACTTGGGTCGAGGCTTAAAGTCGTCTGCTGACGGTGTTTGCGGCTGCGCATACTGGCATTCTGGTGATACAGTTTTGCTAGAATATCGGATCACGATACCGCCAGCTCTGGCGTGTGACATCACGTGCGTAAGATCCATTCTTTAGAGTGCTGTAAACAAACTGTAAACGCTAAACTCTTCCTTTTCAATAGAAAACATAATATAGTAAACCTCGATATCAGATATTAATTACAAAAGAATCTGAGTATATTTACAAGAGTTGGATTACGGACAGAAGGCAGACAAGCCGAAGTCATAAACACTTTTCAATTATGTTAGAAAGCATTAAAAAGTGAAAACATTCTTAAAAGTACTTTTAATTGCAGCAATGAATATTGTTTTCAATGATGCACTTAATGGCTCGTTTCTTTTTATCTGTTTTATAAATATAGAAAATACATAATATGAAATAAATGAGTAATTTTTAAGCACGTAGAAGGAAAATAAATGCTTTTATTTACATAATACAACAATGTTTTTCTTATCCATAATCGGGTTACTTTTATCATAAATGTCATGACGTCTTTCTGACGATTCAAAACAATAACTCTGTAGCTTAATGTAATCGCTTTGACTCTATTCAAGATTTGGGTAAATCTTGCCTTTGTATAACAAAAGGCTGGACTGTTAAGCTGAAATCATGATATATATCAACTAAAACTCTTAACACGTTATGAATAAATATCAGAAAAACCAACACCTTTTATGCAATTTTCCTTTATTTGCATGTGTAAGGTTATAAAATGTTAAATGACTTTTAAATTTGCCAGTCAAAACAAGACATGAAGCCTTATCGATTATATGTGAGAGGTGAACTATTGCGTTAAATACATTTTAATCAAACTTAAAAGGTTTCTCTTAACATGAATAAAGCTGATTACTTTGTAGTTTTATCTCTTAAGAGCGCCATTTAAATAGAATACACTTACCCTTGTAATGTATTGAAAAAACATATGAAAATATATTGAACATGATAGTCAGTTAAAATCCCATCGGTGTAAGTAGATTTATGAAACCCTTCTAATTGTCATTAGTAAAATTGAATATTGACCACACAGAAGAAAGTTATTTTTAAAGTTTTTTAAGCGACTGAGCTGCTTATCTTTTACTGCCAGAAAAATGTCGTGTGGTTCATTTATTATAAAAGCGTTATGATCATGGAAAAAACTATTCTTGCGCCATTATTATTTTATGAAAGAGAATCTGTGATTGATTATCTTCTGTGCTCTATTTCATATCAAATAAATATTTAACGCTACCAAATTTTGCATAAAACTAATAGATTTATTAAGATTTGTTTCAACCAGGATTATGGAAAATTTCTATCTAGTCACTACTACTGTCATTGTTGAAGAATTGATTGTTATATACAGGGTGGTTATAATATAAGTATCTCTATTTGGAGTTGTCTGTAGCTCGAAGGAATAATCCGAATGAAACCAAAATCGGTACACTTACTATTCGAGAAGGGGGAAGAAGAATGGAATAATAAAAAAAATAATTGCAAAAATCACCGACAGATGACGCTATTGAGTGTGAAATGTAATGTGAAAAACAAGAACAAAGAATTAAACCCACAATCCGGATGGCACACCTAATTAATTGGAAAATATCACAGTGAATGTGGTTTTCGCATGGTGGTGCCGATCATGCTCAGGTTCCACATAGCATTGTGCTGGAGGACACAATCCAGGCGGTGCACGACATGCTCAACTGCGAAATGTAACGCTTCAGGAGTGATGTTTCGCACTTGTTGTGATATGCGGTAAAGCCATTGAGGTTTCCGACACTTCCGTGGTACAGAATATTACACATTACATTTCTCATGCAAAAGCGCCATCTGTCGGCAATTATTGCAATTATTTTTATTGTTCCATTCTTCTTCCCCCTTCTCGAATAGTAAGTGTACCGATTTTGGTTTCATTCCGGTTATTCCTTCAAGCTACAAACAGCTCCAAATAGAGATACTTATATTATAACCACTCAGTATATTATTTGCATTGAAAGTTATTTTATGTAAGTATGCATGTTATGTATAGGTATTTAAGCATGTAACAAGCATATACGAGGGTGGGCGGATAAGTTCTCGGCCTGATGGTGAAAGCACAAGATTTTTGACAAAATTTCATATTATTTTTCAATGTAGTCCACTTGCAACTTAATACATTTAAGTCACATTCTTGTGTGTTAATTCTTTAGTGCAGTCCTGTACGAGGGTGGTTCGAAAAGTTCTCGGACTGACAAAGAAAATACAAGATTTTTGACAATATTTCATTTTATTTTTCAACTTGCAACACAATACATTTCAGAAGACTCTTGAGAAATGTTCATTCTTTGGCGTTTTGGGTCGACGTTCAACAAACGCGGCACGCATCGAGCGGAAAGCTTTTTCATAACCAAAACATCGTGTAAAATGTAGTGGACACGCTCTATGGAGATGTTTGCAATGTCGGCAAGTTCGCGTATCTCAATCGGCGATCATTCAATACGGCATTGTGAGTTTTTGAGACGATTTCGTCGGTCGTAGCCTCAGAATAACGATATAGTTACTCTGAGGTCGTAGCAGTTTTTGTACGTCCTGAGCGTTCATCATCGTGAATTGATTTCCTACCATGTTTAAAATTCAGCAGCCCACTTTTTTATCCTCGAATATGAAATACAAGAATCCTTTAAGGTGGAATGTAACTCTTTTTGTATATCCTTGTGGGTTAAACCTTTTTTAGCAAAGTATTTTATGACAGCTCGAACTTCAATTTTTTTCCCTTTTTAGAAAATGTCAAAACTTGTTTACTTTATTTTATCGCTCAGCAATAACCAATAAACTCACGCGTCTGAAACTCGGTTGCATGTCATCTAAAGGATCATACTTTACAAACATCATTGTCATTTGGTCATACTTGTTCCATCTCTGTGTCAGGCCTAGAACTTATCAACCCACCCTCGTATGTAAAGCATATAACTAAAGAGAAGATGTATATACGTATGATGATAATGTGTTAATTAAATATATTTTAATAAAATTTAAAAGGTTTCTCTTAACACGAATAAAGATGACTGTTTCCCAGTATTATACCTTAAAAGCATATAATTAAGTAAATACACTTTCTATTGCAATGCACTGAAACAAATTTATTGAATGCGATAATCAATTAAACTTTTATCGGTGTAAATAGCTAATGCAATACTTTCTAATTGGCATTGGTAAAATTAATCATTCATCCATCACAAGAAAGTTTTTTGTAAGGATGGTTTTTTTTTAAGTTGTGTTTATCTTCTTTTACTGACCCAAATTTATTTCTAAATATACTAAACTGTTCCACTTAGAACCTAAAAGAAAATGAAACCATTACATTTATCTCATATATTAAAACATGACTGCATGTAATTAAAAACAATCTCTTATGAGAATTCATACTGCCAGACATGGGAATTTTAGTTTATTAAATGTATAATTTATACTTCTTCTTAATTAACCTTTTTTATATCTATCTAGCCAACACTACTTTTAATAATTGCTCATAAATTAGACTAGATAATGAAAGATATTACCATACGAATATCGCTTACATTTTTTATCTTTTTTACTATTATGCCCTCGATTTTTTATCATCACATTAATAGCACACATATACTATAAAGCCATAATATTAAGTATATCGTAATTATCGTTCTTTTGAAACTTTAAATATGTTCATTAGAGGCATTTTTACGGCTAGTTTTTTTTGTTTTTTGTTTTTTGTTTTGTTTTAGTTTTTTAGTTTTTTTTTTCTTAGCTATACTGTAATGAAATCATATGTATTCTGATCTAAAGTCCTGTATGGGTCGTGTTACCCGATCCGAACCCGAAAATTCTATTTGAAGTGAACTCGAAACCCGAAACAAACCGGACAAAAATTTTCTGTTTATACGATGTCTCACCCAAACCAGAGAAAATTCATCGACCCGAAATCGACCAGAACCCGACACTCTTTAACTGAAAACCGACGCAAAACCAGGATAAAGAGAAAATCAATAATTTTATTAAAACAGTTATGAAAAATAGTTTACAGTTTCATCTCTAACATTAATTTTGTTTTGTTTTTTTAAAGTATGTGTAGTATATACTCATCCATATTCAAATATGTGTATTTTCATCTGAAAATATATTCTGGACTTTCTTTTCAAAAATTTGTTTAACCCGAAACGAACCCATATAAGAGTCAAAACCTAACACGAAATCGATCCGAACCCAAAACGTATTTAATGAATCCGAACCGCGACTAAACAAATTAGCTCCAATCCGACACAATCCGAACCACCAGGCGGGCCGGGATCGTGTAAAATTGAGTTACCGATCCTGATTCAGGACTCTGTTTTTATCTAAATTAAACGCAATCTCTTATGGAAATTCGTACTACCAAGCAAATAAATTTTGGTTTTTAAATGTAAAAAATTCTTGTACTACTTTTTATTTAACATTTTGTTATATCTATCTGACAGATATTTCTTTTAATTTAGAATTAATTGATAATAAATTATATTACCATTTTTTTTCTCTTACAAATTTTATCATCAAACCCTTGATTTTTTTACCCTCACATTGATAAGGGCGTATTTCCAAATCCATAATTTTAAGTATATCCTAATTATCGATCTTTTGAAACTCTTAATATGTTCTTTATAGGTTCATTGCACTTTCAGCTAGTTTATTTTTTCCTTGCTGTAATTAAATCAATGATATCGTGATCTAATTAAAAGTAATCATTTACCGGGATTCGTAATGCCAGACTCGTGAAATTTAATTTTTAAATGTAATTTAAATGATACTACATTTTCTTTATGCTTTGTTAATACAAATAAAATTACTTTTACGGCATTTCTGGAGTTAAAGCTGAGGAAAAGAACATGATTAAAATGGATGAAAAGTTACCAAGTACTTTGAAATTAGAACCAACAACGAAAATTAATATAAGACAGAAAGCAACACTTTAATTTTATCGCTGGTAATTATAATTACTTCTGTTCAGCATGCACTAAATCCACCATAAAGACATGTTGATAATTTTAGAATACTTACAAAAATAAAATAAAAAAATGTGATCGTAATAACTATTCTGGCCATAGGATGACGCTAGCTTTAACATTAACTTTAACAACGCTCACGTTAAGAGATAACAAATAATAATAATTAAATTAAAAATATGCGTTGTGTGATTTCGATTTAATCTATCGCTTTTGAATCATCCACCATAATTAATTTTAAATCAATTATACATTAAATAATCCCTTAAAAATTCCTATACTTAAAGAGGCCGGAATTAAAGTAGACTAAAATTATCTGCAAAAGAAAACACCTAATTAATTAACTTATTAAAAACAATACACAATCATGATGGTGAAATAAAACCAAGATGAAATTAATTAAAATTAAACAGTTTATTTACATATTTACATACGTATTTACAAACAATTAAAAATAATAAGGAGATAAAAAAAATAGGAAGTGTATCGCTTCCATTTACAATTAAAATTCAGCATATTGCTTATTATATGTTCTTCATTCTTAAGGTATCCACAAATCTTCGGAGGTGATTTTTTGAAATTTTTGAAATTCTCTTTATACCAATTTTTTCTAATGACATTTAAGTTAAATTTGAAAATATATAAACATTTTAGAAATTACACAGAAATGATTTTTTTTAAGTGAAAAATAGTCAAAATTATGTGAAAAATTGACATTTGTGCAAAACATGTTAACTCGAAATCAAATCAATGCATTCACATTTAGTAAATTACATAATAAAGATAATAACTTTCTATAGGACATAGACTAGCCGCATTATAATAGCATCTCTATAGCAGAAGCTATGGCACTTGAAGTACTAATGTAATGAAAAATTCGCAAAATTTGTTGCCACTTTTTAACTTATACCAGTGTAAAGATAAAACTAGTTAATATGTCATCATGATTGTAGTCTATTCCGTCAACAAACATTTGTAAAATAAGTTTTAAAAAAATTCAAGGCATTTCATGCATAATTTTTTGTTATAGGATGTTTTGTGTACAGTAAAAATCTGAAAAACGTCATTTTGAGAAAAAGCTAAAAATAACTTTTAAAGGCGGTTCTTGCTATAAAAGTAATTATTATTCTTTAAAGGTTTAATTATATACTCTATGTATTTTCTTGAACATATAATCCAATTTAAACGCTAAAACTCGAAAAAGAAGAATGTAAACATACATTTCAGTTTACTTCCGGTTTGCAGAACAATATTTCCGGTTGTAAAATTATCCGGCAAGGTGCAATAGATGTAACTTTAAACGGCTGTAAATCGGGTTCTAATTCAGATACAGTCACAATTAAAGTATAATTCGATAAATAAAAGATCAGATTTTAATATTATTGCAAAAATGAAAAATCGATATTTTCATCAAAAATGACGTGAATACCTTAACATTATAACTTACCTCATTATTTAAAGATGTCATGTTGACATGCCACAAATTATTCATATTGGATGATATCTCTAGTACCTGGAAAATTCATTAATTAAATATGATCCTTTGATCACTCTTACATAAATTCCATAAATTATAATTTAATCTGAAAAAATACAGTGCGAATCCTACTTCAAATATATGCATAATTAAAATAACTGCACAATTGAAATTGTGGAAACAGTGCCTTGTAAATACATAAGTTGAGAAACGCTGCGGAGGAGTGAGAGCATCAGATGAGTCCGAGTGATCAGGTTCGCACTCAGTCTAATTAGTTATAAAACATTGGATGATTAACTCATCTCTAATAAGATGTCTTTGTATTTGTAATACTATTAGGGAAATAAATATTCTCATAACCTTGACATGATAGTCTCTTCATATTTTAACTGGAGAAATTCTCCAAACATTCTTAATACTAAGGACTTCAAATACAGACTAATTACATACTTAATGGTCCAAAGACTTAAGACATAACTTAATTCGAGGAAAACTCGATACATACTTAATGGTTCGAAAACTCAATACATACTTAATAGTTTGAAATCTTACAAGGGAACCACTTTTGGTGCAGCTCGCATCTAGCATCGAGTCCTGGTACATTTGTAGCCCTATACATAAAAGTTACAGAACCGATAAAATTTCTCTGTTAAAATCATATTTTATCTATAATTTATACTTTTAATTTCTTATTACTGGATTTTTGATTGTTAATTTCACGCCAAATATGGCGCTGCGAATCCAAACCACGTACTCATGTACAGCAAACGACTATGACATTCGACCAGGATTGCCGGGGAAAATTCTACGGAATAAAGCCAATTTCGCGCCGCCAAAAATGCAATTATAATGTTATAATTTTTCAAAATCAATTTCATAGGTTCTTGAAAGAATTTTAAAAGCTTTTTCACTATTTTATGCTTATTATTGACCGATTTGTATTTTTAACTGCTCCTTTAAAAAAACTTATCTGTTAATAGTCCGATAAGTGGTCTCGAAAATTGCATTTTCAAAAAGTTATTCGAAAAGTTATGAAAATCAAAAAATATGATTTTATCAATGATTGAGCTGGACCGTTACGCCATCAAAACATTATTGTATAAAACAATTTTGTGTATAGTAAACCACACGTTTTTACTGAATGGTGCATAAATATTTATGTAAAATTAAACTTTAAAATTACATCAAATTGACGTTTCGGTCAACTTCTATGACCATCTTCAGAATATGATGTTAAGTAAAAAATACACTTATAAACGGCCTGTGATTTGACCTTGCTCATGTCATAAGCATGAGTTAGTTATGTGAATAATATTTCAAGATGGAGGCCTTTTGTTTATAAGTGTATTTGTTACTTAACATCATATTCTGAAGATGATCATAGAAGTTGACCGAAACGTCAATTTGATGTAATTTTAAAGTTTAATTTTACTTAAATATTTATACACTATTCAGTAAAAACGTGTGGTTTACTATACACAAAAAATTTTTATACAATAATATGATTTTAATAGAGAAATTTTATGGATTCTCAAACTTCATAATATAGGGCTTTAAAATGTACCAGGTCTCAATGCTAGGTGTGAGCTGCACCAAAAATGGTTCCCTTGTCAGTTCATACTTAATGGTTTGAAACTTTATACATACTTAAATACATGAGTTTTAAGATCATACTGAATTATCTTTTACAAAAAAAAGCTAGTCGGATGTGCCAATCCCAAAACTTTCTTCTATCTCAGTCATGTTATTACTTCAAAATTCGCTATCACATCGCCAATAAAATCAATATTTTTCGTCATTCTGTTGTACGTCAGCTGCTTGCGAATCGCTGGGTTACAGGGATGCGAACAACCGATGTATACTAAACTACGAAAAGTCCTTCTGGCCTAAACCGACAGGAACAGATAGCCTCCCTATTCCTTGGTTTTACGATTTTAGCTAATTTTACTGGAAAACACGAAGGTAAAATGCGGGGAACCTAAATAAAGAAGGTTCAATCCCAGTTCTCGTCAATATTGAATTTGAATGAGAATATCGCCAAATTAGTCCTCTACAGCCAAGTTGGCTTCATTTATGACAACTTATTTTTGTCGCCAAATTTGGCGATATTCCGCCAACTGTCGCCAAGTTTGGCGAGAATTTGACGTTGGCGAATATAAATATATAGTGATAAGCATATAATTATTATTATGATAGTATTAATGCTTACAACAATGAAAGAAAATTTGCCGAAACCATGTTAACTAAAACTCATAAATTAAACCCGTTTATGGATGAATTCTGCTGTCTTGTTTGAAAATGTCAGCCACCCTAAAATTTCAAACCGCTATATCTTAGCCATTTTTTAAGATAGAGGCAAAACAAAAATTGTTCCGGATTCTCCGGATCAAGGCCGAACATTTAGCGAAAAAAACTTTTAGGATTTCTAATTTTTTTGAATTTGCACATCTTTTTGAATTTGAAATCTTTAAATGGCTATCACAGCACCCCCTTTTGTCGAAATATCCCCAAATTCTAATAGAACCTGCTTGCCATAACCAAAAACATAGAAAAAAATGTGGTTCAATTTGAAGTATAACTTCATACACTTTTCGATGATACAATAATGAAAATGGAACAAAAATATCGATTACAGCGCCCCCTTTCGTCGAAATATCCCCAAATTCTAATATAATGTGCTTGCCATAGCCAAAAACATAGAAACAAAATGTGGTTCAATTTGAAGCATAACTTCATACACTTTTCGATGATACAATAGTGAAAATGGAACAAAAGTATCGATCACAGCGCCCCCTTTCGTCGAAATATCCCCAAATTCTGATAGAACCTGCTTGCCATAGCCAAAAACATAGAAAAAAAATCTGGTTCAATATGAAGCATAACTGCATACACTTTTAGATGGTACAATAGTGAAAATGGAACAAAAATATCGATCACAGCGCCCCCTTTCGACAAAATATCCTCAAATTCTAATAGAACCTGCTTGCCATAGCCAAAAACATAGAAAAAAAATTAGGTTCAATTTGAAGCATAACTTCATACAATTTTCGATGATACAATGAAGACACACAGACGGACAGATGGACAGACAGACATTTTGTAAAAACATGTTTTTCGGAATCTCTGACCCCTAAAACGTGTAAATCCGTCGAAAACCGGAAGTCGAAAAAACTTTTCGATTACAATACTTTCTTCTATTATAGATAGAAGAAAGTAAAAATTATATATTGTTTTTTTATTCTATTTATTTTGATAGAGGAGTGATCAAAATAATCACTTTCTTCTTATTGGTTGATGCTGCCATTGTTAGACACATTTTCCATTCAGCAGTCAACCCACTCACCATTTGATAATCCAAATTTGCATACCCCTGACCATCTGATCACATGAGTTCCAAGGATGGGGTCATAGTTCAAACGCCATAAACACCATGGACACCTTTATTGCTTTATAGCCCCTTAAGTTTGTAACGGTCATAAAATATCCTTTTCTTTCTATTCTATTAAACTATCCTACACCCAGAAAAAAGCTTTGTTGAATCAGCAAAAATTTGGTTGACGCAACAAAACTTTTTGTTTAAATATAGGCCAATGAAAATTTTGTTTGAATCAACAATTTTTTTTTTTTTTTTTGCAATTCCAAAAAAAAATTTTGTATCGTCAGCAAAAAATGTTTTGTTAATTCAAGTAAAATGGTTCAATTTTACTTGAATTTTGCTAAAACAACCAAAATGTACTCAACAAAACATGTTTTGTAGTTTAAATCAATTCCTTTTTCTGGGTGTAAGAGGAGACGACTGGGCTAGCAGGTATTTGATACACTGCAAAATAAAAATTGTTGATTTTACAGTATAATACTGGCACCCCCAGCTGCCGGTATTATACTGAAAAATCAACAATTTTTATTGCAGTGTAGAAAAACAAGGTTCTATCATTTTGCGCGTTCTTAGCACACTTTCACCTTTGCACATTAATTACATAATTAATTGTTCGTAATTACAGTTAATGAATATTTTTATATTCTTCGTCAAAGAGTCTAGATTCTGTAGATGCAAATTGTATGTTTATATTGTCCATAGTATAATTTATACAAAATGTTCTTTGGATTATCTTGCGGAAAAATACGCTGAAATGTTCTTTTTTCCGAAAGGAATGATGGTTAGTCATAAGCCATCCAGCAATGAGCAATATCGGAAAATATATATATATATATATATATATATATATATAAAGCAAAAATGCCACTAAAAGCATTTTCTTTTTGGGACATTTTTCGCTCTGTTGGAATAATCCTCAACTATGCTACTCCAACCTTGAAGATGAAGATTATAATAAATATTCTGGATTTAACAATATAATAAATTATAACACCTTGTAATAATATATTTTTTTAAATGCTAAAATGTGTAAATTAACAACATAATACAAATTATGTATAAAAAAACATTTATAATAATTATATATAATATAATATGTTATATATAACATTTATATATAATAGTTGTGTATAATAAAACAAACTAATAAAAGTTATTTTAATTTGTATTATGTTGTTAATTTACACCTTTTAGCATTTAAAAGAAATTTATTCTGGATTTATAATCAATCCTAAATTCATGGCAATTCAATCACGTGGCTTTTATTTGTATCCTAATGTATTTTTATTTATTTCTTATTTTATTCTCTAATATGTAAATTATAAGTCAGTTATCAATCCTGACGTTTTCATCATGCACAGCGATTCATATATGAACATCAAAGCCAGTCTTTTCCTAACAAAAGTAAAAGAAATTTTCAAAGAATTTTTTAAGAAATTTTTTTTTTTCAATATTTCCTAGCTCTAAATATGTATATGAAAAACTACTGGCAAAAAGAAAAAAATCGGTCAGTTAAAGGTTAATTTAGAAATAATAGATACTAAATCATATTTCCATAGGATTTGTATCTCCGTTAGAAATGTTATCGTTTTTACCATCAGGCCCTCGATTTTTTTCTATCATTATGCAACTATACATTAACACTTTTCACCATTTAATAGATGCATATCTTCAAAATCGCATTAAGAATATCATAATTATCCTTTTTTAATATTTAATATGTTCGTTATATGTTCGTTGCATTTTTTCAGCTATAATTAAATCACTGACATTATGTCTAAGTAAAAGTCATTTCTTACGAGAATTCGTACTTCCAGACATGTGAATTTTAGTTTTTAAATGAAAAAACTTCCTAAACTATTTTTCTTTGCGATTTTTTAATAAGCATCAAATGAGTTTTTAACGACATTTCTACATTTAAAGCTGAGTATAAAATTTAAAGAAAATAGTTATATTAAAAAACCCATACTATATTTTAAACAAGAACGAAAAATCATGCGTCAAGCATAGATTATGTAACACTTTCCAACGCTTCCAAAATAATTTTACAAATCATTACCGTTTTATAAGGTGAAAGATAACATCTAAGTAAACAATTTGGAAAAAGCATAACATATTTAAAAACGTAATTTCAGGAATTTCCAACATATACAATATTCGGAAGAACATCCGGATACTTTTATTCAGCCCTGTATAGGATCTATAGATTTGTATATATACTACATAGGATGCTAAATTTTAGTTTAGTTAGGAAACGCATAGCACAGTTTAAAATTCTCCTTCTGGAGTTTCTTTCAATAAACGGAAATGTGTTCGCGAACTTTTGTGCTGCCCTGTGTATGAAATACAGAATTTATACACACCAAGTAATAGACAGAAAATGAGTTAAATTTAAAATCGCGTTCAGCAACTTAAAACGCACTTCCAGGAATTATTGTTAACAGACAGTAGAGAATTATTTTGTGTGTCCCTGTAAATGAACGATGACTGCTATACACACACTATTCTGTAGTAAGCCTCTTGTAACGCAACTTAGTGATCTATATAAATTTCAATGCGTTTAAAATAGTGAAACATTATTTAATTAAACCGCAAACGATTTTTCTCCATAGACGTAATGTAACGGAATTCTTTTGACTGTTCCTGTAAAGTAAATATAAGTGCTATGCACATCCTATTCCATATTAAGCTTCTTGTATTGCACCTTAGTGATATATATGAATTACAATGTATTTCAAATTTCGTAACATCATTAAAATAAACCGCAAATGATTTTTCCCCATAGATCGAAATGTAACGGAATTCTTTTGAGTGTCCCTGTAAAAAAACTATAAGTGCTACACACTTCAGTTGAAATAGGGAACATGCTATAGATAACGACAATAACATATAAAAATTGCAGGGCAATCCGAGCATATTTAAGGGAGTTAGCGCACTGACAGACGGCAGACGGGCATACGGCAGACAAACCGAAGTCATAAACAGTTTTTAACTTGGTTGGAAAGTGTTAAAAATTAATTGGAGAGTTTACTTTTATAAAGTGGTACTCTTTGTGAAAGGATATCTTTTATTAAAAGGAATTTCATGAAAAGGCCTACTTTATTAAGACTACCGTTTTCTGACATGATAAACCGGCTGGTTTGCTATATCATATATTAGTATGAACTCGTTTTGTTTGCAAATTACAGAAAACAAATCTTAGTAAAATAAGAAAAATTAATTGGAAAGTTTGCTTTTATAGAGTGGTAGTTTGTGAAGGGGAATTTTATTAAAACAAATTTCGTGAAGTACTGTATTAATATTACCAATCCGAGCATATTTAAGCATATTTATATATTATGCTATCGTACGTGGCACAGAAATCGCGATTATTTGTTAATTGTTTAATGGCAACGCCTGAATGAAACGTATCTCATTGGTGATTGTGTAAAATTCCTTTGGCAGGATTCAGGCCGAGGTAAATTCTTCTTGATTCAAACATTTTGGAATACAAAATTTGCCACGGATTTAGTTTAAATAAATTAAATTTTCAAGATATTTATAGATAGATATAAAAATAATGACTATACTATAATGACTTCTATCACTTTCATTCAGAATAAACGAATTTGTTGAGGAGATTCAAACCACAGGAATTCCAACTTCAAATCTCTGTTCGGGCATGTGGCGCCATCTCTCTGACATTTTTTGAAATACATGTTGTTAAAAATAAGGCTCCGATTTCAATAGCAAATTTTCAATAGCGGCCTAATATAGCAAAGACAGTCTGCCCGGGCAACGCCGGGCGGGTCAGCTAGTTATGTTTAATTATTTATTTAATCCACTTCAACGACAGAGAAAATATGTTACCCAATTCGACAATACATGCACATATGTATGTGAAGGTGTCTGCATGTGTAGTATATAAATTCAAATCTGATCACATAACACGATATATTGAAATAAAAACTATAAGAATAAAGATTACATAGTTAACATTTTTATATATATTTAGCAAATAGTACTCTTGATAATTGTTCTTAATTTAGAATTAATAGGTACAGAATGACACTTCCATACGATTAGTATCTCCCTTGCAAAATTTATCTTTTTTACCATCATATTAATAAACGTATATCTCCAAAGCCACATTAAGTATATCCTAATCATCGTTCTTTTGAAACTTTTAATAGGTTCGTTATAGGTTCATTGCATTTTATCTGCTAGTTTTTTCTTCTCGCTATGATTAAATCAATGACATAATTCTGTCTAATTAAAATTAATCTCTTACAAGCATTCGTGCTTCCACGCACGCGAATCTAATTTTTTCCATGTTAAATATTCTTATACTGCTTTTTCGTTACGCTTTTTAAATAAGCGTAAAATGAGTTAAACGACATTTCTAGATTTAAATGTACCCTACATATAGCGGGTGCGCTAAAAGTTTGTTAAAACTTTGAAAATCTAAAAAAAGAAAAAGAAGAAAAAAAATTGAAAATCAAATGATCGTCAAAAAAAATTGACTCAAAAATCACCGATAGATGGCGCTGCATGCATAATATAAAGCAGATTTATGCAACTCAGATTTCCAATAAAATCCCTCAGTGCACACAGATTCTTCATTCAAAGGTTCTTCATACTACCAGCAGTATGCTGTAATTACCAGATCAAGCGCTGTTGGTGAAACTCTTTTACAAGTACGGGGAACTGGCACATTGAAAAAATTCTGCACGACAAAATGACTAAAAATGAGAAAAGGGCCTGTTTCATGTGCTGGATTACTGAAGCTTGTAAAACATTTCGCTGAAATGGATATTTTACTGTAAGCCAAATTTGGGTACATCTGCTTCGTATTATGCATGCCAGTGCCATCTATCGGTATTTTTTTAACCACAACTTTTTTTGTTATTAAAAAAAAATCCGATCTCCCTCTAATCCCATTCTTGTAAACCGCAATTTTTTAGCATCATGTGTTTCTTTTTAATGATTTTTTAAGAGTTTTAACGAGTTTTTGGTGCACCCAGTATATAAAATCCCTATGTAACGACTTTATGAAAAGAATTTATGAAGCGAATTTATGAAACGAATATATGTTAAATGCGGAGTTTGTAGAACGCTGACAGTAATGTAATTTTAGTATGTTGTTACAGTCACTTACAGCATATTTTTTAAAGGATATATATATATATATATATATATATATGTTATATAAAAAATTTATTTCCTTCGCAAATCCTTCACACTTATTTCGCATTAGTCCTTTAAATTAATCTAACTTCTGACATAGTCAGTATTTCCTTAAGTCTTAATAATATTTATTCTTATTTAATGTCCTTTTAAAAGTATTAACCCGTATATTAATAATTATCTTATTCCAAATCTTAATCTAAAATTTTAAGTTCATTCGTAACTTTTATCAGCTCCCCAATCTATAAAATTCTGAGAGACGCCTTTTTCATTTCGAATGTTTTTAAAAGCCATTTTTTTTTATTCCATGCTCGGTTTCGCGCGTTAGGTATTTTTCACTGCAAAATTAATGCGCGGCTCGAGAGGAATTCTTTCGGGTTAGAGCTCCTCCCTCGCGCCTCATTCGCTGGGCTGGAGCTCGCCTCTCGCTCATTGGTTTGTGCGCTCGTGACGTCGTATTCTGTATGTCTACGCTCCGTGAACAAAACTCGCTTGCATGCTTTGGAGAGCAGATTTTTGACGTGTTTGGAAGTGTAACCAAATGGGTATCTGGTGTTGTAGTCACGTAGAATTTTAATACAGCTCTTTAAGATCTTTTAAAACGATGTAGTGAGCCATCGTGAAGCCTGAGGGCTTTAAGTTTATACCTGTGGGAACTGTTACTGCATCGCTCTTATTCATAAATAAACGATTTGTCTGTAAATTGGCTGGTCTTTATTGACGAAACTCTTCTGGTGTCTCATCATTGCCTCACCTCTTCGCCATGATTATTGATATCGACTGCAACATTCTATATTTTGAACAAACTGCCATTTTCTCGTGGAATATTACATCTCGTGGTATCTCATCTTCGCAAAAACACCATATATACCGGGTGTCCCACAAATGACTGATGGATTTTAAAATTCAATAACTAGCAAACGGTGACAGATATTTAAAAAATTCTTGCAGGAGGGTTATGTGTGATGTCGGGAGTTTTTTTACTGTGATTCTTGATTTTAGTTCGAATTTCAAACAATAGATGGCGCTGACAGCGGTTGGCGCTCATTAGAGGCCGAAACTGACGTCACTCAGCATTGATGCGAAGAAAGGAGATTAAGGCTATGGAGTGGATCTCATTCGCCAGTACAATCTTGCTCTTAGGCCCCGATTCTGAACTCATTTAATATGATTTCAATGGAATGAAATGTTGCCATGGAAACAACAAATTCTTTGATAGTGGAATACAGCGTTCAGATCAGGGCATGAATTTAACAAGCAGTATTCGAGTTGCAGGCGATTTTACATTTATGAAGTTTTATTTTCCCGGATTAACTTACTTTTTACGGCCTGATTTAAAGAATATTTTGTTCATCGTATTTTAAAACTACTAGGTGAAATAAACCATTTTCAATAAATAGTGTACACGCTTTTAAAAGTACTCACTAGCAGATATTGTAGCAAGATCTCTTCACCTAGTTTTAAAATATGATGCATAAAATATTCTTTAAATCAGGCCATAAAAAGTAATTTAATCCCGGAAAATAAAACTTCATACATGTAAAATCGCCTGCAACTCGAATACTGCTTGTTAAATTCATGCCCTGATCTGAACGCTGTATTCCACTATTAAAGAATTTGTTGTTTCCATGGCAACATTTCATTCCATTGAAATGAGTTCAGAATCGGGGACTTAGAGCAAGATTGTACTGGCGAATGAGATCCACTCCATAGCCTTAATCTCCTTTCTTCGCATCAATGCTGAGTGACGTCAGTTTCGGCCTCTAATGAGCGCCAACCGCTGTCAGCGCTATCTATTGTTTGAAATTCGAACTAAAATCAAGAATCACAGTAAAAAAACTCCCGACATCATACATAACCCTCCTGCAAGAATTTTTTTAATATCTGTCACCGTTTGCTAGTTATTGAATTTTAAAATCCATCAGTCATTTGTGGGACACCCGGTATATATATATATATATATTGTAGAGGACTGCACAAAAGTACTCGATTACACTTACCGTCTATGGGAGATAATTACTCAAATTACACTTTATTGCATTTATGTTATTTGAAAATTACGAAATTTTTATATGTTACTAAGGTTTACTGCGGCATGTTCTCCACTGAAAAGATGGGATGCAACATTTATAGTTCTTTTACAGGACAACACAAAAGAATTCAGACGCAATACACTTTATCGCCAATTACTGTTGGAAGAGCTATTTTCCATGACGTTTATTTAACTTATGATACTTCATACATCTTATGTGATGCATGAAATAGTAATATGTGAATGGAAATACAGAAATATTTACATACAAATCCCATTACATATACATAGAGTAATATTTGTAGAGAATAACAAATATTAATTTTAATAATTGTTCTTTATTTAGAAGTAAAAGATACTAAAGGGGGATTTATATCTCCTTTACAAATAGGATTTATATCTCCTTTACAAATTTTATCTGTTTTACCATCAGACCCTCGCCTTTTTTTTTTTTTTTTTACCATCATATTATTAATAAATTCTTACATGCAAGGCCATATCATTAAGTATATATCCTAACTACCTTTCTTATGATGCTTTTAATATGTACGTTATAGGTTCATTAAGTTTTTTTCGACTAGTTTTTGACCCCATTATTTTTATAAAATACACGATGTTTTTATCTAGTTAACATTTTAATATCTATGTAACAGATATAATTTTAATGAATTGCTCCTACTTTAAAAGAAATAAATAGTAAAAGATATTATTATAGGTTATAATATGCATCTCCCTTACAAATTTATCTTTTTTACCATTAGACTCTTATATTTTTATCATTCTATTGATATATGCATATCTGCAAAGCTATAATATTAAATCTATCCTAATTAACGTCTTTAGAAGCTTTTAATATGTTCGTTGTAGGTTAATTGCATTTTTTCGGCTTAGAATTTTCTCCCTTAGAGTAATTAAATCGATATTAAGATCTAATTAAACGTAATCTCTTACGAAAATTTATACTGAAACGCACGTGATTCTAATTTAGTTTCTAAATGTAAAATATTCGTGTACTACGTTTTCTTTATGCTTTTTAAATAAGCGTAAACCGAGTTTATTGACCTTTCTAAATTGGAAGCTAAATATAAAATAAAAATGGATGAAAATTTATCAAATATATTTAAATGATAGCCCATAAAAGAAGGAAAAATAATCAGAAACAGAGATAATAAGAGACGGGGAAACATAAATACACTAAATATACATTTAAAAATATAAGATGTGTGCTAAAATATAGTTTTTTTTACCTTCAAATTATTACTGCATATTTAATAAAAGATAATCACAATTTTTATTTTTTTTTTACTTTTATTTATTTACTTATTTATGTAGTTATTTTTCAAAAATGCTTTCACCTTGAATTTAAATTTCGCGTAATAATTAAATATTTTTTCACAATAAAATTCTATAGTATGAAATGAATTTGAGAAGTTTTTTTTTCTTTATCTTTTTTAAGAACAGTTAGCCAAAAAGTCTCTTATACATTTCATTTTAATCTCAAATTCGTCACAGAAAAAAATAAACGGAAATAATCATCCGGCTGGAAATTATGACTGTTTTCAATTTGTGTTTAAAAAGTAAACATAAATAGTCACCTTAATTCTTAAGTTGTACCAAACTCTGAAATTTCCAATATTAACATCTAATTTTGACATCATATTTGGCTTTTTCGGTAAATTTTACCTTAAGATACCAAACGGAAAATCATTCCGTGAATTAGTTTAGAAATTGCGAAGCTTTTTTATTTTGGAACTCCTAAACTCCTATTGTTAAATTAATTTGTAAGTGTTGCAAAACTCGGGTAGTTTTTAGGTGCGTTCGTATTTATATAAATACGCAGCACCTATAATCGTCGTCTGGTCCGTCCGTCTGTCCGCATATAAGAGCACAAAAACTACAAAATCGAATGGTTTTAAATTTAATATATATTATCGTTTCATAATTTTGTTGAGTCATTTCAAATTTTCTGAAAATCGAATCAAAACTTAAAAAGATATTAAATAAAAGTTTTTTTTTTTATTCTATTAAATCCTATCATACGTAATCTACTATATAATAACAGCGCAAGTCATGTGACTGAGGAAAACAAATACGGGCAAACCACTTCTTTATTCATATGTCAAGCAGCCATTTTTATTCAAAATTATTTTTTGGAATAAAATTGCATAAGAGTTACATATTTAGAAAGATCGTACAAAAAAATTGTTTGCTTGATAGATGAGTTACATTCAAAAATGTATAGACTCTGAGATAATTAGGTTAACAGCGGAATATCTCAATCCATCAGAGTAAATAAACATAGGATATTCGTTCATTCTGAGTCATAAAAATATTAAAACGTGGAGGTAATCATTCGTAAAGCAAGATCTCCATGGTGAATTTAGCAGCGCTGCCTGGCGTAGAAAAAAAAAATTCGCATTTGTAAACGTGGCATGCGTAACAAGAAAAATGAAAATAAATAAAAAATAAAACGCATGCTCATTTCGCTCATAGCAGACGATATATTTCGTTTCACCGAAATAATAAGGATGACTTTTTTACATTGTGAAACTTATTACGAAAACACCTCATATGTCACGTTTAGCGTAAAATTTTCAACTTGTTTAAGTATAACTCGTGCAATGAGTTGTAATATTGTATTTGCATATTTAAAACTTCTAGAAATCAAATTTCTGTTTAAAAAAATTTACAGGCTACAAATCATATTTCTTTTAAAAATTAATTTCGAAAAATATATATTTTCGAAAAAAAAATTCGAAATAAATGAATGAATTGTAACTTATGACTATTTTAACAGAAATCGATTTCTAAAAACTTCAAATATGTAAATACAAAATTACAGCTCTCTCCGCTAAGTAGTTCTTGAGTTATGTTTGAAAAAAATTACGCGTATTAAAATCTTGAAAATTGTTTTTTTTTTTTTTTTCAATTTATCTAAAAAAAAATTCTTACATGTCATCGTCATACTGAAATTGTACCAAACTCTAAAATTTCGAATACGAACACCTAATTTTGACACAATATTTGGCTTTTTTGGTAAATTTTACTTTGGGATACCAAACCGGGAGCCATTCTGTCAAGCAGTTAAGGAATTATGAAGTTTTAAAGTTTGGATCTCCTAATTTTAACTTTATTTGTAATCTTTGCAAAACATTTTAAAGTTTGGATCTCCTAATTTAAACTTTATTTGTAATCGTTGCAAAACATTTTAAAGTTTGGATCTCGAAATTTTAACTTTATTTGTAATCGTTGCAAAACATCTCCTAATTTTAACTTTATTTGTAATCGTTGCAAAACATCTCCTAATTTAAACTTTATTTGTAATCGTTGCAAAACATTTTAAAGTTTGGATCTCGAAATTTTAACTTTATTTGTAATCGTTGCAAAACATCTCCTGATTTTAACTTTATTTGTAATCGTTGCAAAACATCTCCTAATTTAAACTTTATTTGTAATCGTTGCAAAACATTTTAAAGTTTGGATCTCGTAATTTTAACTTTATTTGTAATCGTTGCAAAACATGTTTTGCAACGATTATAAATAAAGTTAAAATTACGAGATCCAAATCATGTTTTGCAACGATTACAAATAAAGTTAAAATTACGAGATCCAAACTTTAAAATGTTTTGCAACGATTACAAATAAAGTTTAAATTAGGAGATCCAAACTTTAAAATGTTTTGCAAAGATTACAAATAAAGTTAAAATTAGGAGATCCAAACTTTAAAACTTCATAATTCCTAAACTGCTTGCAGAATGACTCCCCGTTTGGTATCCCAAAGTAAAATTTACCAAAAAAGCCAAATATTATGTCAAAATTAGGTGTTCGAAATTTTAGAGTTTGGTACGATTTCAGTGTAAAGATGACTCCCTAAGACTTTTTTTTTTACATAAATTGAAAAAAGGCAATTTCCAGTCAAATGACTATTTTCGTTTTTTATCTGGGATAATTTGGTGATAAAAATGTATGGAGCGTTGTCTCTTTATTTATTTATTTATTTTGGTCGAGTGTGCATTGTTTATGCAGTATTTCTTATTTCTCCTTTTGTTTTTATTATCTGTGTAAAACGAGATAAAGAGTCTTTTATTGTCTATCTCTTGTTGTATCTTTGTGTAACACTTCCGATTTAGCCCTTTTTTTCAATCAATGTTTAATGTGTTCACATTCATATTCTGCTTCAATCATAAATCTAGAACTGTATATTAATTTGAGAGCCTGTTAAAAAAAAACTTTGTTGTGTAATTCAAGAAATCTATGCTTTAGCCTACTGTAATTCAAAAGTGAAATTTTATTTTTATTAGTCTGACAAGTTAAGTTGACATAGTTTTTCTTTAAGTGTGTCTTTAATGATAGTTTCAAATAGTCTTTATATGAAGACGACCTCCCGAATTTTTTATTTATTTATTTTATTTTAATTTATTTTATTTTTACATAAATTGAAAAAAGACATAATTTCTCGTCGAATGGCTATTTTTTTTCCTGGGACAATCTAGTGATCAAAATATATGGAATGTTTCCTCTTTTTTTTTTTTTTTTTTTTTTTTTTTTTTGTAGCAGTGTTTCTTATTACTCCTTTTGTTTTTATTGTCTAAGTAATACGAAATAAGAGTTTTTTACTGTCTGTTTCTTATTGTTTCCGATTTAGTCCTTTATTCTAATCTATGTTTAATGTGTTCATATTCAAATTTTGCTTCAATTATAAATGTAGAGGTGTATATTAATTTTTAAGACTATTAAAAAAACTTTGTTGTATAACTCAAGAACTGCTCGAAACCGATTCTGAAAGTGAAAGTATCTTCGTAAAAATAAAAATAAAAATCCGCAAAGAAAACCTAAAAAGTAATCAATGGCGTAAATAGAGATTGATCTCTGCTATCCAATGCAAAAAAATCGTTTAAAAATATTGAAATGCAAACGAGATATTAGAAAAAGAATGCACCATAGTAATAACATTAGCGAGCGGTATTTTCGCGTGAAGGGAAAGGACCCTTCCTTTCCTGTATTAAACGTGATATTTTCACATTAGTCTAATGGTGATGTTCAAGGGACCGAGAAAAATCCGTGTATTAAGCGGGATCGCTTATTAACCATGAACATCTTAACCGGGTCCGACTGTATTTTAACCACTATTAAATGCCTGTGACAATCGCATAGAAAAAAGATAGTAATTAAAGTGGATTGCTTTTAATTATCTGTTGTTAATCACATTAACTTATTGAGCCATATTTTTTTTAATCATTACGCTAAAATACAGTAATTGAAAATAATTTATTTTTTAATTATATGATGCTAATTTTAAGTGTCATTACTTAATAAACTAACTTTGTAATATATTGACTAATTTGCTCAACATATATCTTAAATGCGTGTAAAACTGTAATGATTATTAAGTAATTGAAATGAGATATGGAAAGCCTTTATTGAGATTTACGAATTTTTTCCTTCCTATCTTATTATATACTTCTTTATCTGAAGACGAAATGAATTGGTTAATTACTACTACGGGTAATAGTGATTAAGCTCACTAAGTCATTATCTCAAGACGAAATGAATTGCTTAAATTACTTAAATTACTACTACGAGTGAGGAGTAAAAAAATAGAAAAATACAGACATGTGGGCTTGCTAAAACACAATCATGGGTGCTGTTACACACAAAATATTTTTCTTATTCTATTGTTGCAGAAAGAAACATAACATTCAAGTTTGAAGACAGGAGGAAAAAGTATTGACACAACGCAATCACGGGAGCTGTTACACGCAAAATGTTCCACTTTCCTTAGTCGATTATTGCAGAAAGAAACATAACATGAAAGTTTGAAGATAAAGAAAAAAGTATTAACTCTTGTGTTTGATAAAAGGCAATTATGTGTGCTTTTACACTCAAAATGTTTCGTCTTTCTTAGTCGATTATTGCAGAGAAGATACACTTTTAAAAATGCTCAGCAAACTGTCCAGTCATTTGACCGTTTTTATAGAAAACAGTTACATAACCGTAATTTAAGTCTATTCTGACCATATTATTGCCTATATTATGGCCAGAATAGAATTAGATTACGTTAATGTAACGGTTTTCTATAAAAACGGTCAAATGACTGGACAGTTCGCTGCAAATTTTAAACAGTGTAGGAGAAAAAAGTCTTGTCACGTGGGCTGGCTAAAACGCAGTCACTGGTGCTGTTACATGCAAAATGTCCCATTTTCCAGTCAATTTTTTAGTCAATTATTGCAGAAAGAAACATAACATGAGAGTTTGAAGATAAAGGAAAAAGTATTCACCTTTGGGTTTGATAAAACGCAATTATGAGTGCTGTTACACGAAAAATGTTTCATTTTTTAGTCGATTATTGCAGAAAAAACAGAACATTAAAGTTTGAAGATAAAGGAAAAAGTATTGACGCTTGATTTTGCTAAAACGCAATCACGAGTGTTGTTACATTAAAAATGTTTCATTGTTCTTAGTCAATTATTGCATAACAAATATATAACATGAAAATTTGAAGATAGAAGAGAAAAGTATTGACAAGTGGGCTTTTTAAAACGCAATCACGAGTGTTGTTACATGCAAAATGTTTCATTTTTCTTAATCGATTATTGCATAAAAAATATATAACATTAAAATTTGAATATGGAAGAGAAAAATTTAGCCAAGTACACTTTTTAAAACGCAATCACGGATGCTGTTACACACAAAATGTTTAATTTTTCTTATTCTGTTATTACAGAAAAAAACATAAGATGGAAGTTTGAAGACAAGAGAAAAAAGTATTGACACATGGCCTTACTAAAACGCAATCACGGGCGCTGTTAAACACAAAACGTTCCACTTTCCTTAGTCGATTATTGCAGAAAGAAACATAACATGATAGTTTGACGATAAAGGAAGAAGTATTCACCTTTGGGTTTGCTAAAACGCAATTATGGGTGCTGTTAAACTCAAAATGTTTCATTTTTATGGTCGATTATTATAGAAAGAAACATAACATTAAAGTTTGAAGGTAAAAAAAAAGTATATCGACAAATAGGCTTGCTATTTACGCAAACACAGGTGCTATTACATGCAATAATATGTTTCATTTTTCTTAGTCGATTATTACAGAAAGAAACATAACAGGAAAGTTTGAAAATAGAGGGGAATAGCAGAAAATGTCACGGGAGGAACCGTTTAACTACATGAATAAAAGAATGAATAAAAGAAAAGTATATACGTCACTAATAGATTATGCAAGTAAGTGTATGTTAAAAATCAAATTAAACAGTCGCAACCAGAAAAAAAATTAGTATAATTTTTTTTTTCAGAATTTTTAAATTATTGCAGACAGAAACGAAAAAAAAACATTAATAACAGAAAAAGTGTACCGGATGTAATGGTATTATAATAAAAACGAATAAAAGATATAGTCTATGATACATAGATTACGCAAGTATGTGATGTGACCTATTACAATCAAATTTTTAAAATGCATAGAAAATCAGAAAAACCCTAGAACGGTAATTGGAATTACATTTAATTTTTTATTAATTACGTTAAAAAAGGCACTAATTAAAATTAGTTACATTTACTAAATATATGTTATTAATTTTAAACATCATCACTTAATTAACTAATTTCTGACACATTTTAACCGCTATTGTAAAAATCTCATAAAAAGAGGCAGCAGTTGAAGTTTTTTTTTTTTTTCTAATTAACTATTTTAATCACATTAAACATATTAAGCACATATATGAGCCATTCTACCATAATTTTAACTTTTAAGAATAAGAAACGGACATAATTCAACTTAATAAAATAGCATTTTTTAACTTCCTGTGTGAAACTTTTTTGTTCTTGTTGCTATAATTTAATATGTTCTGGTTCTGCATTAATGTTTAATACTGTACTATCCCTGTAAGTCCATTAGTGATATAGAACAGGGACGGTAAAGAAAAACACCACTTATTTTTAGGCAAGTCATATTAAGCGTAAGTGGTAGCCACAATATCCATTGATTTTTAACAACAGTTATTGACATTGAACTAAATAACAATTTTTTTTTAATTTATCTCTAAAAGTTCAGGAATATGTCTTGAGGACGGTAAGACTACACTGCAAAAAAAAAAAAAATGTTGATTTTACAGTATAATACTGGCATCCCAACTGCCAGTATTATACCGTAAAATTAACAGTAATAAACAGTAAAATAAGCAGTAATACACTGTCGTGCATGCGCGGCAGTGTATTACTGCTTATTTTACTGTTAATTTTACGGTATAATACTAGCAGCTGAGACGCCAGTATTATACTGTAAAATCAGCTTTTTTTTTTTTTTTTTTTTTTTTTTTTTTTTTTTTTGCAGTGTACCAATAATGCCACAATGCTTGAAATTGATATTTAAATGCCGATTTAAATTCTGCAGAAAATTTCCTGTCAAAAAACTACAGCCATGTTTTCTCTAGCATAGTTCTGTATGAGAAAAAGGTTGAAAAAGACTCTGTGGCTGCATCTGGATTGGTTTTCTGCATAATTTTAGCAACAGGGATGATGGTAAGGAAATCTAAAATCTCGAGACACAGTCCAAAAAATAATAATAACCGTAAAAATGTATGGAGCCTAATTTTTGTTACATATTTATATAAAATAAAACAGTAGTTCCAGTTTCGTTTAAAAAATTAAGTAGAACTACTTTCCTTGAAACAAATTTACCTCACTGTAAAAAAAAAAAAAAAAAAAAAAAAAAAAAATTGGGTCGATCTACTAAAAAAATTTTAGTTTTTCTCATTGATCCTTGCAATTACTAAATAATTTTTTGTATTCTTACTCAGTTACAAGAAAATCTGTAAGAATATACTAGAAAACAGCTAGAAATGATTCCGGTTTATGATACTGGTTACTAAAAAATTCCGTGGAAAACAAATTTATTAAAAAGATGTTAGTAACCTATTGATTTTTTTTTTACAATGTAAACAGCTCCAAACTTAAAAATCAGCATCAGAGACAAGGGATGGTAAGGAATTTAATGCTACATTTCGAACCCCAAAATCATTCAACACTTATTTATCTCGTTAATATTGTTATGTAGTCATGCAATGGCATGTTTTATAATATGAGAAATAAAAGAAAATCAAGAATATGTACTAATATAAAAATTATTATTAATGGACTTAAAAATATATTATTTCTGTTGTCAACACCTCTTTTTCTATGCATTTGCAAAACGCACAAAAAAGAATGAGGTATCATTCGAAAAGTTTTGAACCGGCTTCTGACATACTACAGTCACATTTCGTTAAAACATGTTTTTTTTTATTAAATATTTCTGTTAAATTAAAATTAAATCAGCATTGTTTTCATAAATGAAATGGAAGGTTTTTCTCCAATCTATGTTGCCACAAAAATAAAATATCGCATTCTATCGTGCGCAACAATGTTTATAAAAAAAATTTAAATAGTACAAAGAGGATAAAATGGGACGTCTCCGCACGTGTTTATTTAACATTTATGATTGAAAAACAAAATTGAAAATTCGAATACTTAGAAGAAAAAGACATCATCGATCGAAGCAGCGACAATTCACGTGTTGCGTAAAAGGAATATTAGATTAAATTGTTATATTAGATTCCATTCTACTATATATGTATTCAATTTACTTTTCTTTGTCCTAAGTTTTTCTCAAAGCGGATGACGTCATCTTATAAGAAGATTGAAATACGATTGTTAACTTTTTCTTCCGCGTGCTTTTTGCTATCTTCGATCAGATTTTACTGTAACTTTGATAGAATAAATGAGATGATATTCTGACTTGCTATCGTTTTTTGCAGATATTTTTATCCTTAATTTTTCTTTAGAAGTTTAAACCTGTATCTAAAAAATATTAGGTTGCAGTGCGAATTCCTCGCTCGTGTGCACTGGTCTTTTAAAAATGTATTAATTGACATTGATTTTAATTTTACATTATTATGTTGCTAATTTTTAAATGTCATCACTGAATAAATTAATCTTGTGACATAAATTAACTACTAATTTGCTAAACATATATCACACATTATTAAATGCGTGTAAAAATCTAATGACTGCTGTTACATAATTGAATGGAGATGCAGAAGGCCTTCATTACGCTTTACCAAATCTCTTTTCCTACGTTGTAATCTCACTTTATCTCGAGGAGGAAATGAATTACTTAATAACTATTGCGAGCAAGAAACGGGAAAAGCGTTAGCATGAAGCAAAAACGCAATCACGTGTATTACAAACAAAATGTTTCAAATTTCTTACACGATTATGACAGAAAGAAACGAAATTAAAAGATTAGAGACAGAAGAGAATATCAGAAAAAGTCTCATTGGGATCAGATGTGTCTGTATTACAGAACGAATGAATAAAAGAACATCATATGTTTCGCATAGATTATAAAGCTGATCTTGAATTAGGGGATACTAAAAAACTGAAACAAAAAAGTCAATACTTTATTAAATGACGAAAATGTTTATTTCTTTCAATCGTGTGTAAAATGTCGTTTCATTTAAGATTGATGCACTCATGTGATATATAAAACAAGTTGGAAATTGTACGTCAAACGTGACAAATGAGGTGCGTTCGTACTATAGCTAGTTACATAAATATTCAGATCTTTTCTGATTTTTAATTCTGTGAAATGAATTATTTTATTACAGAAATTAATCTGCAGACGATATAAGTATCTCGGTCGCTTGATGATTAAACTTCGGAAGCTCCTGTAACAAAAAAGCACCGATTTAAAAAAAAAATTAAATTTCTTAATAAATATTTTTATTAATATTTCCTAAAGTTTTGATTCGATTTTAATAAAATCGAAATGTCTCGACAAAATTCTGCAAAGATAATATATTTTAAATTGCAAACCATTCGGTTGGGTAGTTTTTGCGTTGTTATATGCGGACGGACGGACAGACAGACGGACAGAAAGACGGACGGACCAAGCGACGACAATAGGTGCTACGTATTTATATAATTACGAACGCACCTAAAAATGACTATAGTAGCGATTGTTAAGTTGTGCATTAGGATTACGAAATATTCATCATTATAGTTACTATTCTTTTCGTTTGTTACATGAAGCGTTGTTGTAGCTATTATTGTATTCATTGTACATATTGAATGTTGTTGTCTGTACTAGCCGGACTTTGCCCGTTTAGACGGTCGTTTCTCAGGCTCTCAGAAGAAAAGATAAACGCAAGTGATTTCGTTTAATTACTCTCTAAATGATGGCAGCAATAAAAACTCGACGTTTCAACGTATCATTAAAAAGAAAACTAAGGCGTAATCTTATTGCGTCATTCGATCAGCAACTAAGTTAAATTGAAGAAGCACTCTTAATATGTTAAAAATAACATTTCTTAAAATCATACCTACTTTCATGAATGTTATTTATGTTGTTCCAAAAAAAAGTTTGTTACTATTTGCTAATTTGAAATAGACCCCGATTATGAAAAATATTATCACTAAATGCATTTGAAAAATATTTTTTTGCTGTTTTTAATAACATATAGCAAGAGGAAAGAAAAGAAAACATTAAAAGTACTTAATCAAAATTTCTAAACGTAATTTCAACGTAATTCGCATTTTTTTTTTTTTTTTTTTTACACAGGCTACATCGTGAAAGATTACCTCCATGGTTTAATATTTTAAACTTTCACGATGAATAAATCTTTCGTCTTTAGAAAATCTTCACAAGTGTTAACATTGTTTATAATGATGATGTAACAATATTTGTCTCCAAGGTGCAACAATACAAAATTAACAATCACAATAGACTCAACAATGGCACAAAAGCCTGGCATATGAAAAAGTGAAGCGGACATCCCGGAATTATTAATGACAGTCAAATGCTCGTGCTTTTATCATATAAATAATAATAATAATAATATAGATTTAAATATGTAATGATTTAATTACGTTCAATGGATGTTTGTAAGCATATAGTTAAAGAAAGAATGCATTTAAGAAAGAATACATTGTATTAAGTATTGATTTTTTAGCGAAATGATAAATGTAAAAACTAAAAAGATACCATTAACCAGTTTTTTCTATCAGTGCTAAAGGCGTCCTCTAGAGCTATGCCCATTAACCCTCGTCCAGACCAAGCAGGCTTTCAAAAGCGTTAATTTATTCTGTTTTTTTGTTTTTTTTTTGTTTTTTTGTTTTTTTTTTAAGATTACGGAAGATTTAATGATATTATCATAGTAATTTAATTATTTTTATATTTTCTTGATATATATATATATTCATATTTAAATATATTTTTCAATTGAAAAGTGTTTGAATATATTATTATTTGGTCATTTTAAAATTGGGCAACTGTAGACAAAAACGGCTATTGATAACTCTGAATTAAATATCTATTTAGATATGGAGTTTCAAATAAACAATTACAAAAGAAAACTAAAAAAAATCGACAAATTTAAAAAATGATTGTATATCGCGCCTCATAATCTAGTCACGTATGTTTCTACAAAACTGGTTAAATGGCTATGCATAGTTTTTGATCCTATAAAACTTTTTAAACTGAAATGTCTTGATAAATTTCAACTTTAAATAGTACTTAAAATAAGTAAGATTTAAAAACTGTCTGTTTCAAAGTCTTTATCATACATTTCTCTATAAAACTATTAGTTTCCGTGTTGATATATGAAGACGTGAGCTTCAAAACTCGCCTTATCCAGAAAATCAAATTTTGGAAAATTGCTTAAAACCTCTAACTGCTTCCATTAGTTTTCATTGTAAACCAAGATTTTACAATACCAGAAATACATACTAAAAGTAGTTTTTTGCGCATTATAGTGGGGTTTTTTATGCAGATTTTCCAATAGAATAGATTGATAGACAAAACATTATTTTTAAAATTTTGGATAAGGCGAGTTTTAAAACTCACATCGTCACAATAGTTTTTGCACGATAAGCCGATAAAATAAAAAAGTCACAATAAATTAATTACTATATATTATTCATTTTAAGCGTCATAACTATAAATAAACTTATCTTCTGAACATATTTTATGCTCTGAATTCTCATAAACATTACATGGCTATTAAATGATTGAATGGAGATGTGGAAGATCTTAATTGAGATTTACAAAATTTTCCCTTCTTACGTTATTATCTATCTTTATCTCAAGAGGAAATGAATTAATAACTATTGCAAGTAAGAAACGGCAAAAGCGTTAACATGTTTGCTCTTTAGCAAATGCAATCACGAGTCTTGTTATACACAAAGTGTTTCATCTTTCTTATTGAAGAAAGAAACGGGAAACAAAAAAACTGATGATAGAAGAAATTATCGGAAAAAAAAGTCTCTTGGAATAAGATGGGTATTACTGTAAAACTGAATAAAAATATATCATACGTCATGCATAGATTATGTCAGTGGTGTAGTGCCGATTTGGATGAGAAAATGTTAAAAAACTGTAAAAAAAATATCAAAGTTGCATTAAAAAATAAAGTTTCTTATTGTTTTCAATCGTCGGAAAAATGTTGTGTCATTTAAGCTAACAGCAATCTGATCATGGAAAGAAATTATTGTTGCATTGTGAATTAGGATTAAGGAAGATTCCTCATTTGTCACTATTCGTTTCAATTGTTAAAAAGAACATAGTTATAATTATCTCTATTGAAAAATGTTGTAAGTAACAGTATGTCTATATTGATACTTTATAATATGACTGTAAGCATGCAAATTAAATGTTTATAATGATATTGTGTAAGAAAAAAATGTTTAGTGATGAAGTATTACGTATACAGGATTCATAATTACGGTAATTTAAAAACTAAAAAGCGTTTTCTAATCTTAACATTTCCGGTGCTTAAATAATATCTGTCATTTTTTTCTTATTTAATTAGTTGTTAATAATTTTTATCTTTATCACTGAATTAAGAGGACCAGTAAGGTTTGAAATAACGAATAAATATATATATATATATATATATATATTTATAATTATTATTATTATAATGTTTGAACCTTTAAGAATATCGTACATTTGATTCGACAGGAAAAAACCTAAAATTACGGTAGTACGAGCCGTAAACGTTGAGGCGCACAGACCGGCGATACATGATAAAGACAAAACTTTATACTCAATTATCTCAAAATATTGTTTATCAGTGGGTTTTCTCAAGACATTTTTTGAACAAGATAACGGATTTACACGTTTCTTTCTTTCTTTCTTTCTTTCTTTTTATTTTTTTTTATATGTATAAAAAAAAAGTAAATTTTCTACAAACAATACATGAAAAACAAACAAAAACAAATCTTTTATTCAAGTTATATAAAAAAAATGTGATAATTTTTCATTATTTTTTAATGTTATATGATATATACTATTTATTTTTACTTTTTTGTTTTACTGTTGTTCTTTTAGGTATAATTGAGAGACAAAAGTATAAAAGAGAAATGACGACTTAAAAATACAGAACACGGACTCTAAAATCGTGGCAAAACTGTTTTACGCGATTAATTTTGTCGTACAACATTAAAACTTTTGATTTTTACAATTTATTAAATATTTTTTTTCATTTCTATAAAACATAAATAAATAATTGCAAAAAGAAGTAATAGCTCAGAGAAAAATGACACTTTCAAATCTGAGTAAATCGATATTTGCATTTTGTTATGATACTTTTTGTTTCAAATAGGACAACCCAATGCTTTCAATACTGAAATACCGGAAATAGTCAGAATATTGAAACATGGACATACTAAAAACTGAGCATATAGAGGTCAGTTCTTACTCATTTTTGAAACATGGACATACTCAAAAATGATTAGGATCAGTTCAAACTCATTTTTGAAACATGGACATACTCAAAAAGGAGCACATAGAAGTCAGTTCATACTCATTTTTGAAACATGGACATACTCAAATATGGGCACATGATGTTTTATTCTTGAGTGTGAGCATGTTTTCAGAAATGAGTATATACATGTTTCAAACTTCAGAAATTTTGATTCGGAGCTATTTTGACTATGCGACATACTCGAGATTTGAGTATTCTTTGCTCATTTTTGAAAATGTCGTTTTAGAGCGAGTCTAAATTAATTACAGGCTTTTTTCGTTATTTGAAACTAATATTGTCATGTCCAATGTCACATAACAGCGGGACAAACTGACAGAAAAAGCGGGGCAGCAGCTTCTAAATCGGGAGATAAAAATACAGTAAATCCTATGAAAGCGGAATCTGTCTATAACGGAATTCTGTTTCAAACGGAAAATTTCCGTGCTATTGTAGATAAGAAAGCATGAATTATACCTGCTAATTGCGGAATCGCTTTGGTCACTTGAGATTTCGTCTTAGTATGGTTTTTTTTTGCATTAAATAAGCACAATTTATGTAGTGAAACATGCGAAAACGAAATTGCTAGGGATCGAAACAAAATTGTATTTTGGAAACATTTCGGACAGAACAGTTGTAATTGTATGGTATTCCTTTCTTAGGGACCATGTAATTTTGACGTTTAAGACAGGTTACCATTATAAGCAGGTTCCGTTTTGAGAGGTTTTACTAAACAAATTACAATAAAACCTGTCGAAACAGAAATGCTAAGGACCGGGGAAAAATCCCGTCTTACACAGGTTTTCGTCTTAATGCGTAGATTTATACGATACCCTTTCGGTGGAATCATAAACATTTTCCGTTATAGACAGATTCTGTTTATCATGTTTTACTGTATTAAGTTCCACTCGACGCAGACTAACAAATTTAAAGGAATTTGTGCATCATGAAAAATGAAGGCCTTACACATTTCTGTTTAATTTTGTAATTGTCATGTGATTTTTGCAAGCTTTTAAGAGCATATAATATATGTTTAATAAATTAATTATGAGGACCCGAAAAGCAAACTATCACCTGGCAAAACTATTTTAAACCTTTCGGGTCCTCATGATTAATTTACTAAACATATATTATATGCTCTTAAAAGCTTGTAAAGATCACATGACAATTACAAAATTAAACAGAAATGTGTAAGGCCTTCATTGAGATACAAGAAATTTCTCCTTCTCTGTTACAATATCTCTTTATCCCAGAAAGGAAGTGAATTGCTTAATAACTATTAGAAGCAAGAAATGGAAAAAGTGCTAGCATGCAGACTCGGTAAAACGCAATCCTGGCTATTTTTACAGAAAAAATGTGTATTAGATGATTATTGGAGGGAAAAACAAAACAAAAAGATTTAAGTCAGAAGAGTATATCAGAAGGAGTCTCATGGGGTGAGACGTGTATTAGAGTAAGAATGAATAAAAGAAAATCGCATGTCATATGTCATACATAGATTACATCAGCAGGGATTATCTTGGAATAGAGGATGGTTAAAATCTGCAAATAAATGAATGTTTTATTTAACGACAGATTTGCTTATTGGTTTGGGAAAAATTTGTGCTATCCATGATAAAAGTACTTCGATCATAGAAAGAATCGATTTTTGTCGCTATTTTTATGTTATGGATTAGGATTACGAAAGATTGATTAGTGACCACTATTACAATCATCTGCTTTAAAAACATTGTTTTAACTATTGTATGCATTGAAAGTTGATGTATGCAAGAATGTATGTATGTAAATATTTAAGATGGATATACACAGTCTATCCAGTGGGAAAGGTGACTGATTTTATTTTTGTGCAGATCCCGATCAACCCCATGTGGAGCCTAGGGACTACAGACTATTTGAGCCCCCCCCCCCCCCCTCCTTCTCAAAATAATATCCAAAAATTAATACATTACTAACATAACATAGAACCTTATGATGCAGATAAAATTTTATATGATTGTAGACCGGGCAGCGGTGGCAAAAATGACAATGTCATTGATTACGGGATGAAATCATGATGTGAGACAAGATTATTAGGAGTATATTAAGGAATGATTGGTCTGCCTCGTCATATCTTGGTACGATATGAGCAGCAGAGGGCGACAACTCGTCATTTTGGCGATAATATCACGTCATCGAGTTACGAGATGAAATTGGTGCCAAATTAAAGGTTAAATATAGTATTTTAAAAATATTTTGGTCTGCCTGGGCATATCCTGGTAGGACCACCGGCAGACTAAAATTTATGACAAAAAAAGACGTCATGGTCATGTAGTACAATTGAGACCCAATAAACATAATATTTTACATTACACTGCCCTATATCTTACTACTCCCTCGACTTTCAAGATGAACTAATGTTAAACGAAAAGTTTATTAACAGTACGTGAAAGAGAAAAATTATTTGACTCGGCATATCTTGGTAAAATGCGAAAAGAATGGGGCGCTAATTATTCATTTTGACCTTATTATCACGTCATCGAGTTACGGCATAAAATTTTAACTCATTAAAGATACCGATTAGTACAATACAAATATTTTAGTCTGCCTCGACATATCTTGGTATGAGATGAACAGAGCAGGGCGCCAATTCTTCATTTTGATGGTACTATCACTTATCACGTCATCGAGTTACGGCCTGAATTTTTAACACGTTAAAGATACCGATTAGTACAATACAAATATTTCATTCTTCCTGCACATATCTTGGTACGAGATGAGCAGAGCAGGGCGCCAATTCTTCATTTTGCTGGTAATATCACGTCATCGAGTTTCGGCCTGGAATTTTAATTAGATATGACGAGGCATGCTTAAATATTTGTATTGTACTAATTGGTATCTTTAATGCGCTAAAATTTTATGCCGAAACTCGATGACGTACTAGTTCCATCAAAATGAAGAATTGGCGCCCTGCTCTGCTCATCTCGTACCAAGATATGTCAATGCAGACTGAAATATCTGTATTGTACTAATCAGTAACATGAATGTGTTAAAATTTCAGGCCGTAACTGGATGAAGTGTTAGTACTATGAAAATGAAGAATTCGCGCCTGTTCTGCTCATCTCGTAACAAGATATGTCGAGGCAGACTGAAATATTTGTATTGTGCTAATAATCGCTATTTTTAATGTATTACAATTTTATGCGTAAATTCGATGACGTGATATTAGCACAAAAATGGAGAATTGGCGCGCCACTCTGCTCATCTCGTACCGAGATATGTCGAGGCAGACTAAAATATTTGTATTGTGCTAATCGGTACCTTTAACGCGTTAAAAATTCAGGCCGTAACTCCATGGCGTGATGGTACTGCCAAAATGAATAATTGGCGCCCCATTCATCTCGCATTTTACCAATATATGCCGAGTCAAATGATTTTTCTTTCACGTACTGTTAATAAACTTTTCGTTTATTAACATCGCCATCGACTTTCAAGATGAACTAATGGTAATTAGTTCATCTTGAAAGTCGATGGCGTAGTAATATATAGGGCAGTTTAATGTAAAATATTATGTTTATTGGGTCTCAATTGTACTACATGACGTCTTTTTCTGTCATAAATTTTAGTCTGCCGAGGAGGTCCTACCAGGATATGCCCAGGCAGAACAAATTATTTTAAAATAATATATTTAACCTTTAATTTGGCACCAATTTCATCTCGTAACTCGATGACGTGATATTACCGCGAAAATGACGAGTTGGCACCCTCTGCTGCTCATATCTTACCAAGATTTGACGAGGCCGACCAATCATTCCGTATTCTACTCCTAATAAGCTTGACCTCATAAAAGTTAGCCCCCCCCCATGACGGAAAATGAGAAAGTGACAGATGCATTTCGTTTGATCATCGTTTGATCAGATTTGATCAACAATTTTTGTCGTTTGATCAACTTTATTTAATGAGTTATAATTTAAAATGCACAGGGGGGGGCTAACTTTCAGGAAAATTAAAAATGCGCAAAATTAAAAAAAAAATAGTGATTCTTATCAGAAATCGTTAGATCAGATTTGATCAACCATTTTTAGCGTTTGATCAAACCCAGAAGTACCCGAAAAATCGATATTTATATAAGCTGTCCTCTACAAGTTAGCCCCTCCCTTGACGGAATTTCGGAAATAAAACGGTGTCATCCGACGTAGAGTCGATTGATAAGACTTGATCAACCATTTTTAGCGTTTGATCAAACCTGGAAATCTACTAAAAATCGATATTTCTAAATAAAAATGCGCAGGGAGGGGGGGCTAACTTTTAGGAAAATTAAAAATGCGCAAAATAAAAAAAAATTAGTGATTCTTATCAGAAATCGTTAGATCAAATTTGATCAACCATTTTTAGCGTTTGATCAAACCCAGAAGTACCCGAAAAATCGATATTTATAAAAGCTGTCCCCTACAAGTTAGCCCCTCCCTTGACGGAATTTCGGAAATAAAACGGTGTCATCCGACGTAGAGTCGATTGATAAGACTTGATCAACCATTTTTAGCGTTTGATCAAACCTGGAAATCTACTAAAAATCGATATTTCTAAATAAAAATGCGCAGGGAGGGGGGGCTAACTTTTAGGAAAATTAAAAATGCGCAAAATAAAAAAAAATTAGTGATTCTTATCAGAAATCGTTAGATCAAATTTGATCAACCATTTTTAGCGTTTGATCAAACCCAGAAGTACCCGAAAAATCGATATTTATAAAAGCTGTCCCCTACAAGTTAGCCCCTCCCTTGACGGAATTTCGGAAATAAAACGGTGTCATCCGACGTAGAGTCGATTGATAAGACTTGATCAACCATTTTTAGCGTTTGATCAAACCTGGAAATCTACTAAAAATCGATATTTCTAAATAAAAATGCGCAGGGAGGGGGGGCTAACTTTTAGGAAAATTAAAAATGCGCAAAATAAAAAAAAAATTAGTGATTCTTATCAGAAATCGTTAGATCAAATTTGATCAACCATTTTTAGCGTTTGATCAAACCCAGAAGTACCCGAAAAATCGATATTTATAAAAGCTGTCCCCTACAAGTTAGCCCCTCCCTTGACGGAATTTCGGAAATAAAACGGTGTCATCCGACGTAGAGTCGATTGATAAGACTTGATCAACCATTTTTAGCGTTTGATCAAACCTGGAAATCTACTAAAAATCGATATTTCTAAATAAAAATGCGCAGGGAGGGGGGGCTAACTTTTAGGAAAATTAAAAATGCGCAAAATAAAAAAAAATTAGTGATTCTTATCAGAAATCGTTAGATCAAATTTGATCAACCATTTTTAGCGTTTGATCAAACACGGAAGTGCCCGAAAAATCGATATTTCTAAGTGCAGACACCCTAAAAGTTAGCCCCCCCTTATGGAAACTGACGCAAATGCGGAACAAATTTGGTGTCATTGGACGTAGAATCATTTGATCAGATTTGATCAACCATTTTTAGCGTTTGATCAAACCCGGAAGTGCCCGAAAAATCGATATTTCTAAGTGCAGACACCCTAAAAGTTAGCCCCCCCTTATGGAAACTGACGGAAATGCGGAAAAAATTTGGTGTCATCGGACGTAGAATCATTTGATCAGATTTGATCAACCATTTTTAGCGTTTGATCAAACCCGGAAGTGCCCCAAAAATCGCTATTTCTAAGTGCAGAAACCGTAAAATTTAGCCCCCCCCCTTATTGAAATTGACGGAAATTCGGAACAAATTTGGTGTCATTGGACGTAGAATCATTTGATCAGATTTGATCAGCCATTTTTAGCGTTTGATCAAACCCGGAAGTACCCGAAAAATCGATATTTCTATGTACAGACACCCTAAAAGTTAGCCCCCCCTTATGGAAACTGGCGGAAATGCGGAACAAATTTGGTGTCATCGGACGTAGAATCATTTGATCAGATTTGATCAACCATTTTTAGCGTTTGATCAAACCCGGAAGTGCCCCAAAAATCGCTATTTCTAAGTGCAGAAACCGTAAAAGTTAGCCCCCCCTTATGGAAACTGACGGAAATGCGGAACTAATTTGGTGTCATCGGACGTAGAATCATTTGATCAGATTTGATCAACCATTTTTAGCGTTTGATCAAACCCGGAAGTGCCCCAAAAATCGCTATTTCTAAGTGCAGAAACCGTAAAATTTAGCCCCCCCTTATGGAAACTGACGGAAATGCGGAACAAATTTGGTGTCATCGGACGTAGAATCATTTGATCAGGTTTGATCAACCATTTTTAGCGTTTGATCAAACCCGGAAGTACCCGAAAAATTGATATTTCTATCTGGAGACACCCTAAAAGTTAGCCTCCCCTTATTGAAACTGACGGAAATTCGGAACAAATTTGGTGTCATCCGACGTAGAATCATTTTATCAGATTTGATCAACCATTTTTAGCGTTTGATCAAACCCGGAAGTGCCCGAAAAACTGATATTTCTAAGAGCAGAAACCCTAAAAGTTACCCCCCCCCCTCTCCTTAATGAAACTGACGGAAATTCGGAACAAATTTGGTGTCATTGGACGTAGAATCATTTGATCAGATTTGATCAACCATTTTTAGCGTTTGATCAAACCCGGAAGTACCCGAAAAATCGATATTTCTATCTGGAGACACCCTAAAAGTTAGCCTCCCTTTATGGAAACTGGCGGAAATGCGGAACAAATTTGGTGTCATTGGACGTAGAATCATTTGATCGGATTTGATCAACCATTTTTAGCGTTTGATCAAACCCGGAAGTGCCCGAAAAATCGATATTTCTAAGTGCAGACACCCTAAAAGTTAGCCCCCCCTTATGGAAACTGACGGAAATGCGGAACAAATTTGGTGTCATCGGACGTAGAATCATTTGATCAGATTTGATCAACCATTTTTAGCGTTTGATCAAACCCGGAAGTGCCCCAAAAATCGCTATTTCTAAGTGCAGAAACCGTAAAATTTAGCCCCCCCCCCCCTTATTGAAATTGACGGAAATTCGGAACAAATTTGGTGTCATGGACGTAGAATCATTTGATCAGATTTGATCAGCCATTTTTAGCGTTTGATCAAACCCGGAAGTACCCGAAAAATCGATATTTCTATGTACAGACACCCTAAAAGTTAGCCCCCCTTATGGAAACTGGCGGAAATGCGGAACAAATTTGGTGTCATCGGACGTAGAATCATTTGATCAGATTTGATCAACCATTTTTAGCGTTTGATCAAACCCGGAAGTGCCCCAAAAATCGCTATTTCTAAGTGCAGAAACCGTAAAATTTAGCCCCCCCCCTTAGTGAAATTGACGGAATTTCGGAACAAATTTGGTGTCATTGGACGTAGAATCATTTGATCAGATTTGATCAACCATTTTTAGCGTTTGATCAAACCCGGAAGTACCCGAAAAATTGATATTTCTATCTGGAGACACCCTAAAAGTTAGCCTCCCCTTATTGAAACTGACGGAAATTCGGAACAAATTTGGTGTCATCCGACGTAGAATCATTTGATCAGATTTGATCAACCATTTTTAGCGTTTGATCAAACCCGGAAGTGCCCGAAAAACTGATATTTCTAAGAGCAAAAACCCTAAAAGTTACCCCCCCCCTCTCCTTAATGAAACTGACGGAAATTCGGAACAAATTTGGTGTCATTGGACGTAGAATCATTTGATCAGATTTGATCAACCATTTTTAGCGTTTGATCAAACCCGGAAGTACCCGAAAAATCGATATTTCTATCTGGAGACACCCTAAAAGTTAGCCTCCCTTTATGGAAACTGGCGGAAATGCGGAACAAATTTGGTGTCATTGGACGTAGAATCATTTGATCAGATTTGATCAACCATTTTTAGCGTTTGATCAAACCCGGAAGTGCCCGAAAAATCGATATTTCTAAGTGCAGACACCCTAAAAGTTAGCCCCCCCCTTATGGAAACTGACGGAAATGCGGAACAAATTTGGTGTCATCGGACGTAGAATCATTTGATCAGATTTGATCAACCATTTTTAGCGTTTGATCAAACCCGGAAGTGCCCCAAAAATCGCTATTTCTAAGTGCAGAAACCGTAAAATTTAGCCCCCCCCCCCCCTTATTGAAATTGACGGAAATTCGGAACAAATTTGGTGTCATGGACGTAGAATCATTTGATCAGATTTGATCAGCCATTTTTAGCGTTTGATCAAACCCGGAAGTACCCGAAAAATCGATATTTCTATGTACAGACACCCTAAAAGTTAGCCTCCCTTATGGAAACTGGCGGAAATGCGGAACAAATTTGGTGTCATCGGACGTAGAATCATTTCATCAGATTTGATCAACCATTTTTAGCGTTTGATCAAACCCGGAAGTGCCCCAAAAATCGCTATTTCTAAGTGCAGAAACCGTAAAATTTAGCCCCCCCCCCCTTAGTGAAATTGACGGAATTTCGGAACAAATTTGGTGTCATTGGACGTAGAATCATTTGATCAGATTTGATCAACCATTTTTAGCGTTTGATCAAACCCGGAAGTACCCGAAAAATTGATATTTCTATCTGGAGACACCCTAAAAGTTAGCCTCCCCTTATTGAAACTGACGGAAATTCGGAACAAATTTGGTGTCATCCGACGTAGAATCATTTGATCAGATTTGACCAACCATTTTTAGCGTTTGATCAAACCCGGAAGTGCCCGAAAAACTGATATTTCTAAGAGCAGAAACCCTAAAAGTTACCCCCCCCTCTCCTTAATGAAACTGACGGAAATTCGGAACAAATTTGGTGTCATTGGACGTAGAATCATTTGATCAGATTTGATCAACCATTTTTAGCGTTTGATCAAACCCGGAAGTACCCAAAAAATCGATATTTCTATCTGGAGACACCCTAAAAGTTAGCCTCCCTTTATGGAAACTGGCGGAAATGCGGAACAAATTTGGTGTCATTGGACGTAGAATCATTTGATCAGATTTGATCAACCATTTTTAGCGTTTGATCAAACCCGGAAGTGCCCGAAAAACTGATATTTCTAAGAGCAGAAACCCTAAAAGTTACCCCCCCCCGTCTCCTTAATGAAACTGACGGAAATTCGGGACAAATTTGGTGTCATCGGACGTAAAATCATTTGATCAGATTTGATCAACCATTTTTAGCGTTTGATCAACCATTTTTAGCGTTTGATCAAACCCGGAAGTGCCCGAAAAACTGATATTTCTAAGAGCAGAAACGCTAAAAGTTACCCCCCCCCCCTCTCCTTAATGAAACTGACGGAAATTCGGGACAAATTTGGTGTCATCGGACGTAAAATCATTTGATCAGATTTGATCAACCATTTTTAGCGTTTGATAAAACCCGGAAGTGCCCGAAAAACTGATATTTCTAAGTGCAGAAACCCTAAAAGTTAGCCCCCCCCCTGTGCATTTTTAATTATAACTCATTAAATAAAGTTGATCAAACGACAAAAATTGTTGATCAAATCTGATCAAACGATGATCAAACGAAATGCATCTGTCACTTTCTCATTTTCCGTTATGGGGGGGCTAACTTTTATGAGGTATAAGCTTGCCCTACCACACGATTTCATCGCGTAACTAGATGACGTAGTCATTTTTGCCGCCGCCGCCCGCTCTATTGTTTTCATGTTTAAAAGACGCATGATGCTAATTAGAACCTTAATAACTTAAGTTATTCGCACTAGCATGTTTGACATAATATTCAATTTTTAGGAATTTGACAGTTTCTTTTAAACTCATTTTCAAACACTGACAATAGGTGAAATACTTTTTTAATGCCAATTGTTAACAGAAATTTTCTTTAATGTGTGTTTTTCAGAGACCACACTAAATGTATTTTGCTACCCCTTATAAGTGGAGAACGTGCATCATGTTCCCCTGTGATAATGTAGAACTGTTTTCGTGTAATTACCAGCGCCATCTGTAGGCAAATAATTGAGTTAACAACCCATACATTTAGAATATCTTCTGTAAAAGTTTCATCGCTAGTTTATTTACAGTCACGTAACTATTGACAGTGCCTTCTGAACCTCGGTCGTAAAAGGATCAATGGAGCAAAGTGCCAACATTAAATTTTGTTTAAAATTAGGTAAAAGTGCCACAGAAACTTTTAAAATGATTCACACTGTTTATGGTAATGAAGCAATGAGTCCAAAAAACGGTTTTAAGTGGCATGCAAGATTTCGTGATGGTAGATAGAGTTCTGAATATGTTTCATGACCAAAGCCCTCACTGACAGTTTGAATTGAAGAAAATGTTCAAAAAATGGCAGACATTCTTCGAAACGATCGTTGTGCGATAATTATTTGAGATCAATCCAAATATCAGGAACAAAAGACATGGTCGTTATTGGACGACAATGCACCGGCCCACAAACGTCAGATTCTGCGCGATTTCTTGGCCTAAAATATGAATTGTGGTGCTCGATCATCCATCGTACTCATCTGATTTAGCTCCGTGCGGCTTCTATCTATTTCCAAAATTAAAACAGGCAATGAAAAGAAAGCATTTCGACACAATTTTACACATCCAGAATGCTTCGACCGCGGTTCTGAAGGCAATTTCTAAAAATAAATTTCAGAAGTGCTTCAAAAAAATTTATAATCGCTTCCATTACTGTCTTCACTTACAAGGAAAGTATATAAAATCTTATCATAAGTATAAAATAAAGATAGTCTTTTATTATATTTCTTATCAGTCACGTTTCCCACTGGGGACACTGTGTAAGTATGTAGGATGTAAACAAGTATGTAAGGTGGAGATAGTATGTAAGCGTATAAGTATGGTTAGGGTGTATGAAACAATAGAGATAATGTTTTAAGTATACGTGACGCATAAGGCGCTCATAATCCTTGATTATTCTTGCCAGTAATTTTTAATTATAAATTTTGCATTATTCAATCAAAGCATTTCTGTGTAAGTATGTAAGCTGCAAACAAGTATGTAATGTGAATATCTGGTAAGCGCATAAATATGGTCAGGGTGTATAGCACAATAGAGATAATGTATTAAGTATACGTGACGTATGAGATGCTCAGAATCCTAGATTATTCTTACCAATAACTTTTAATTATAAATTTTGCCTTGTTCAATCAAAGCATTTCTGCGAAACTAGGCAAAAATTTCTATTTTGAAAAACCGGTCATAAAAGATTAAAAATTATGTAAAAGACGCTCATCGTGAAGGGGTTAACCACCGTTGCGAGTAAATAAAATTATAATTCTTAAAAGGCAGTATTTTTTTTCATTCTTGTTTAATTGTTTGTTATTAAATCTATGCGTCATCACTGAATTAATTAATTATCTGAACACATTTTATGCGATATTAATTGCTCGTAAACATAGCGGGACTTTTGCATAATTCAATACCAATATAGAAAGCCTTCATTCAGATTTACGAAATTCCTCTTCCTATGCTATTCCTATGCTTCCTATGCTACATTTCCTTATCTAAAGGAGAAAATGAATTACCTAATAACTATTGCGAGCAAAAAAAAATGGAAAAAGCGTTAACATGCGGGCTCTTGAGAAGACACATTCACGAACATTGTTATAAGCAAAATGTTTCATCTTTCTTAGACGTTTATTGCAGAAAGAAACGAAATAAAAAGATTACAGATAGAAGATAATACAGAAGAAGTCTCGTGGGAAGAGGTGTGTATTAAAGATAAAAGAGAATATCAGAAGTTTCGTGGGAAAAGGTGTGTATTAAAGAAAGAAGAGAATATCAGAAGTCTCATGAGATAAAATGTGTATTGAAGATAGAAGAGAATATCAGAAGAGAGATCATGGGATGTGATGTGTATTAATGGTAAAAGATAATATTAAAAGAAGTCTCATGGGATGAGCTGAAGATAGAAGAGAACATCAGAAGAGGTATTATGGGACGAGATGTGTGTATTGATAGATGATAGAAGAGAATATCAAAAGAAATTTCATGGAATGAGATGTGTCTTACAGATATTAGAAAAATCAGAAGAGGTCTGATGGGTTGAGATGTGTATTAGAGTAAGAATGAATAACAGAAAATCACATATTATCATGCATAGATTACTTCATTGGTACAGTGCTGATCCTGGATTGGAGTATTCTAAAAATCTGAAAAAAATGACGTTTTATTAAAGAAACAGAGTTGCTTATAGCTTTCAGCAGCCAGTAAAATGTTGTGTTATTTATGATATAAGCACTCCTATCATGAAAAAATCGGTTTTTATGTTGTGCATTAGGTTTATGGAAGCTTCATTATTGCTCACTATTACTCTCATCTGCTGAAGAAGGTTTAGGTACTAATTGTACTGAAAGATGTTGTATATAGATATGTATGTAAATTCTAAGTATGCATGTTAGTACTATTGGGTTGTCTGGAAAGTTTTTTTCCGTTTGGGAAAGTTGGTTCGTACCGGAAAATTCTATCATTTAATTATTAGACATAAATTCCGATATCTAAGGTGTAATAATTGACGGGCAGAATTTTCCGGTATGAATTGGTTTTTCCAAATGGAAGGAACTTTACGAACAACCCAATACATAATATGTATGTAAGAATGTAAGGTATATGTTTTTAATCATACAATCAAGGAAATAATATATGTAATTGCGGAGATAATGTATTCGGTAAGGAGTATTCATCATGAAAATAATTTTTAAAATACAAAAAATTCTTAATTTTAAACATGGTGTTACATAAACAAAAAATCTGCCTGTAAAGTAGGGATTTCTTTCATTCTCATTTAACCCTTTGAGAATCAAAGTAATTCTGTTACTAAAATGTTGAAGTGATTGAAAGTCATCAAAATTTACGAAAAAATTTATTTGAAAGTAAGTAAGTTATTTTATTCACGTACCCTTTAAAAGCAAAATTTTATTAAAAACTTCTGCATGCCATTTAGTAGTTTGGAATGAAAATTAAGTGGTATATATAATATACCACTAGCCTTGAAGAAGTTAATTACTTGGTATATATTTTAAGCATCATCATTGAATTAACTAATTTCTTAAACATATTTTATATACGCTATTATTAAATGCTCGTAAAAATCACATGTCGATTGCATAATTGAGCAGAGATGTGGGAAGCCTTTATTGAGATTTGCGAAATTTCCTTTCCTATGTTATTACATCTATTTTTCTCGAAAGGAAATAAATTACTTCATAACTATTACGAGCAAGAAATGGAAGAAGCGTTAAACATGCAAGCTCGCTAAAACGCAATCACGTATGTTATTACAGACAGAATGTTTCATCTTTCTTTGATGGTTATTGGAAAAACAAAAACGAAACAAAAAAAAATGACGACAGAAGACATTAGCTGCAAAGAATCAGACTGAATAAAAGAAAATCATACAGTCACGTATAGATTTAGCAAGTAGGTGACATAGTAAAAAAAAAATCAGATTTTAAAAAGTATTAATATCAAAACAGTTTAGAATAGAGCTATTTTATTAATTAATAAACTATATCTTCTATAGCATAGTTTATTAAAAAAAAATTAGACATAGCAGCTGAAAAATAGCTATTTATAGTGACATGCAAATGTTTGAAGGATTTATAAACGAACTTTTTATTTTAAATATATTTTGGAAAAATTGTAATCAACTGAAATTGTGGCTATGCATATTAACCGTCTGACTCAATTTTTTTTTTCAAAATCCTTTCGACCAATATCTAATCGACCTTTATCTCCTATACTATTACATATTTCAAATCATCCTGTATATGAAATATGTAGTAAATTTATCATTTTCATTTGCAACCTTTGACTGTGAAATTTTTAATACAAAATTGCTTCAAAAATTGTAAATTACATAAATTTTACTACAAATGTCTTGCCCGTGGAAATCGTGGGATAAGCAGTCAGAGGGTTATTAGTTGTCTCAGGGAACAGTCTATAAAACAGCATATAACTCATATTAGTACTTTTAATATATTTTAGTATAATCAAAAACAAAATCTACCTATATATGATAATAAACAAAATTATTTAATGCACCTCAAAATATAAATTAATATATACAGAAATCTGGAAGGTTATAGTATTATATCAGAAAATCCGAGATATATGGGATTTTTCTCTATGATTGGGTAAACTCTTCTAGATCCCAATAAAGCCACCCACGGTTACATAGTCACTTAAAATCTGAGCCTAATGGTCCTTTCAACGACCTGCAGATGAACAATGGGCGTTTGCGTGTTAAAAAGTACATACACCTCTGCAACGCAAATAGGACTACGGGTAAAAATACCTTTAAACTAAGCAAATGACAATTAGGATGTCTTAAAACAATTTCAAATTAATTATAAATAACAGGAAGACTTTGTTTTTCACTTAAAAATATATAAGACAACAATAAAACTCTTAAGTACCTATAAAACAAGTTCGGAATGAACGACCTGCAGATGAACAATGGGCGTTTGCGTGTTAAAAAGTACATACACCTCTGCAACGCAAATAGGACTACGGGTAAAAATACCTTTAAACTAAGCAAATGACAATTAGGATGTCTTAAAACAATTTCAAATTAATTATAAATAACAGGAAGACTTTGTTTTTCACTTAAAAATATATAAGACAACAATAAAACTCTTAAGTACCTATAAAACAAGTTCGGAATGAACGACCTGCAGATGAACAATGGGCGTTTGCGTGTTAAAAAGTACATACACCTCTGCAACGCAAATAGGACTACGGGTAAAAATACCTTTAAACTAAGCAAATGACAATTAGGATGTCTTAAAACAATTTCAAATTAATTATAAATAACAGGAAGACTTTGTTTTTCACTTAAAAATATATAAGACAACAATAAAACTCTTAAGTACCTATAAAACAAGTTCGGAATGAACGACCTGCAGATGAACAATGGGCGTTTGCGTGTTAAAAAGTACATACACCTCTGCAACGCAAATAGGACTACGGGTAAAAATACCTTTAAACTAAGCAAATGACAATTAGGATGTCTTAAAACAATTTCAAATTAATTATAAATAACAGGAAGACTTTGTTTTTCACTTAAAAATATATAAGACAACAATAAAACTCTTAAGTACCTATAAAACAAGTTCGGAATGAACGACCTGCAGATGAACAATGGGCGTTTGCGTGTTAAAAAGTACATACACCTCTGCAACGCAAATAGGACTACGGGTAAAAATACCTTTAAACTAAGCAAATGACAATTAGGATGTCTTAAAACAATTTCAAATTAATTATAAATAACAGGAAGACTTTGTTTTTCACTTAAAAATATATAAGACAACAATAAAACTCTTAAGTACCTATAAAACAAGTTCGGAATGCTCAAATTCATCTTTGTCAAATTAAAATAAAAAGTGCACACAAAAACATGTGATTCCATTACCTAAAAGATGATTAAAACTTTAATTAGATTTTAAAAGATTAAACTAAATCGAGCACTTTTGGCTGTGAACCCAGCCTCCATCAGGATTTAAAATTAAAACAGGTGTTAAAACACAAACGTTCAGATCACATTCTTGTAAACAGTATGTCTCTGTACTATTAAAGATGTTAAAACACAAACGTCCAGATCACATTCTTGTAAACAGACACATACTGTTTACAAAAATGCGATCTGGACGTTTGTGGTTTAACACCTGTTTTAATGAGTACAGAGGCATACTGTTTACAAGAATGTGATCGTGTGTTTTAACACCTGTTTTAATTATAAATTCTGATGAAGGCTGGGTTCACAGCCGAAAGTGCTCAATTTATTTTGATGTTTTAAAATATAATTAAAATTTTAATCATATTTTAGGTAATGGTAACACATGTTTTTGTGTGTACTTTTTATTTCAATCTTAAGTACCTTTTATGTGCCTTTCCAACTTCTATATGTGTATTAATGAATGTGTGTATCGGGCCTCAAGCCACACATAAAAGGTTATTAGAGGCAGGTTGAGTACGGCTGCTATAAAAGGAGAATTAAGCTGTCACTTTGTATGGGGGCAAAATATAACAATAACATAGGGTGATCATAAACTATGACTGATTGCAAAAAACTATTCCGAAATAATCATTGAATGTAATACTGTAAAATTTGTACTGTGGTAAAGTCATGTTTTTAAGTTTTCTTCTGTCCACTCTCTACCGTCGTATCGGACTAGATTGACCAACTCCTCTAGATTTTTTTTTTTTGGCGGGGGGTTGGGGGGGGGGGGGGGTACATAAAGGACAGAGTTTTTGTAACACCAGTAAACGATGTTGAAACACTCAAGGTCAGTATCACAGATGCTGTGTTAGTGTGACAGCCCAAATGTTGGGCAATACGTGGCGAGAAATTGAATATCGCCTTAACATTCTTCGAGCTACCAAGGGTGCTCACATCGAAATTTACTGACGTAAGTACTTGTATTTAAAACTTCATAAATGTCTTTACAATATATTGAAACAAGCATATGCCTAATTATATTAGTTTTTCTGCAATAAATTACTTTCAATCAGTAAAAGACTTTATTGCCACTCTGTACATTAATTCCGAAATTTTGATAAACTGTCACAAAGTAACAATGATAATTTTATAAAGTTAGTAGTTTAGTTTGTAAACGATTCAGGAAAAATTATTAAATAAGGAACTTGAAGTATGCAATCTGAGAGGTCTCTTAATTCTTCATCTTTACGAACAATGTATATAAAACTTTGTTTTTCATTCACACTGTTCACAGTTAGGATATGTAATAATGAACAAAATCATTAATGCACCTCAAAATATAATATTTTTTAATAATCGACAGAATTAAACTGCAAAAAAAGTTGTTGATTTTATAGTATAATACTGACATCCCAGCTGCTAGTATTATACCGTAAAATTAACAGTAATAAACAGTAAAATAAGCAGTAATATGCTACCGCGCATGCGTGGTAGCGTATTACTGCTTATTTTACTGTACTCTGTTTTTTTAATTTCATTATATAATTGGGATTAAAAGAATATATTCGTTGAAACACCTTACATTGTAAAAATTTGCTTCAGTTAAATTACTGAAGCAGCAATTCCAGGTGCATAAGTAAACGAGCTTTGCCTTTAGATAAATGGTGTTTTCTCTTAGATAAACGAGTTTTGTCTGTAACATATATGAAATTTATGGGTTTTGATCATTTCCTGTAACATTACTGAAGCAATTGACGGTAATATACCCGTAATTTTACATATTTATATACGGTGTAAATATAGTTAAAATCTATTTGCAATAATTTATTTCAGCACTTCAATTTGTTCTTATAAAATAAATATTACATACTTTGTATGAGAAAAAAATACAAACTACGTGCGTTAATTCCCAATATTGATAATTTGTACAAAGAAACAGTGCGAGCTTTTTAAGTATTATGTTTGTAAACTATTAAGAATAAATTATTCCAACACGCATCACAAAAGTTTAACTTCTTGAATAAATTGTAGTAACGTATTCACTCCAATATGTAGCATTTGTAATCATAAATTTCCGTTCCTTGTGTTCTTTCAATAAATTACTTCTTCATTCTCTCACTTCATTCTTTCACATTCTCTACTGAAAAATGTTTTCTCCAGTCATTTCTAACAAAATTTATTCTTCCACTTTTTTAGGGTGGGGGGAGGGGGCTTTTCGGTTTCTCTGTCATATTTCACCATATCAAAAACTCATCCTTCTTCGGAGGGTGCATAAACGCTTCGATATTGCTTGTTTTCATATGATCGAAGCTTCTAAAACGCCCTATACGAGGGTCGGCTGATAAGTTCTCGGCCTGACACAGACAGAGCTGAAACAAGTATGACCAAATAACAATGATATGTGTAAAGTGTGAACCTTTAGATGATATGCTGCCGAGTTTTAGACGCGTGAGTTAATTGGTTATTGCTGGGCGATAAAGTAAAGTAAACAAGTTTTGACATTTTCTAAACATGGAAAAAATTGAAGTTCGAGTTGTCATAAAATACTTTGTCAAAACAGGTTTAACCCACAAGGACATACAAAAAGAGTTACATTCCACCTTAAAGGATTGTTGTCCTTCATATTCGACGATAAAAGAGTCGGCTGCTGAATTTATACATGGTAGGAAATCTATCCAAGATGATGAACGCTCAGGGCGTCTAAAAACCGCTACGACCGACAAAATCGTCTCAAACATTTACAATGCCGTATTGAATGATCACCGATTGAGATACGCGAACTTGCTGACATTGCAAATATCTCGATAGACTGTGTCCACTACATTTTACTCGATGTTTAGGGTATGAAAAAGCTTTCTGCTCAGTGTGAACCGTGTTTGGTGAACGTCGACCAAAAACGCCAAGGAATGAACATTTCTCAAGAGTCTTCTGAAATGAATTGTGTTGCAAGTTGAAAAATAAAATGAAATATTCTCAAAAATCTTGTATTTTCTTTGTTAGGCTGAGAACTTTTCAAACCACCCTCGTACAGGGCTGCATTAAGGAATTCGCACACAAGAGTGTGTCTTAAATGTATTGAGTTGCAAGGGGACTACATTGAAAATAATATGAAATTTTCTCAAAAATCTTGTGCTTTCACAGTCAGACATCGAACTTATCAGCCCACCCTCGTATTATTCAAAACATTGTTGTCCTTCTCGATAGCCTGTATATAATCTTGACCCAAGAACGAAGCGGGCTTAAGGTCAACTTCCTTTGTGTCCTTCTTCATATATTCATAGGTGGAGAAAAATTCTTAGTCATGCGAAGGCACTCGCAAGCTAATGTTAAACTTATAGGAGAGTTCTTTTCAAGTTTCTTGTTTGAACTTGTATATTTTTAAACGATTTTTTTATACATAGGATAGCTGAGGGCGATCTCTAATAAGTTTTTTTTTTTTTCGGAACTTGTTTAGAATGTGAAAGTACCTTCATTAAAAAAAATCTGCAATCGAAATTGGAAAAGAGTAAAAGGGCCCTATTAGAGATCGACCTCAGCTATCCTATTAAAAAATCATTTAAAAATATTCAAATACAAACAAGAAATTTAAAACGTGCGTTCCCATAAGCATCAGCTTACAAGTGCCTTCAAATGGTCGAAGTAGTCACCATATTCGACTTTTTCATCCGTCAATATTTCAAACTGGCATCACCATTACCGATAAGATAAAATGAGGAACTGGTGGCTATGGGGACGGGACATGGTTGCTATACCTTTTAATCCAGAAGAAACTTTTATAAAAAGACAAATTATGCAAAGATCATTTACTTTTTCACTTTTACGTAATATGTATAAAACTAGGTTTTGAATCCACGTTGTACCAGATTTAAGATGTAGCAATGAACAAATTCCACGTATACATATTAATAAACTCAAATTATTCAATGCGTCTCAAAACATACATTAATATTTTTTTTTTTTTTGGAGAAATAATCTATAATCTACAGCAGGTGTGTGTCAAACTGTGGCCCGTCAGACACCACTAATTTTTAAAAGAAATAGTCGATTTCTTGAGTCGCAGAAATTGGATGATAAGATAAGCAAAAGATTACTATAAAATTTTAGTGGTACCCGGCAGGCCACAATTTGACACCCCTGATTTACAGAATCACATGTTCTATAATTTAGAATATATGACTCCCATTTTAATCTCATATCTGAGAGGCCGTTTATCTCTTCTTCTTTACGAAAAATGTATAAAACTTTGTTTTTCATTCACATTGTCCACATTTAGGATATGTAATAAATAATGAACAAAATCATTAATGCAGCTCAAAATGTAATTTTATTTAACAATCTACATAATTACAGGTTCAATAACACAGAATATTGTCTTTGTTATAAAAAAAATGTATATTCATTTAAACACACTAGATACAATAAAAATCCTTTTGCAAGAATGTATTTCGACATTTTTATTCGGTCGTTTAAAAAGCTATTATTCTCTCACTTTATAATAGAAAAAATGCAAACATCATAATTTATAAGGAAAGAAGATAATAAGTTTTGATAAATAAATATATTCAATATATATAATATTAAGTCACATCAAAAAATTAAAATTTTTATGAACAAAATTTAGAAACCTATTCACTCAAACATGTAGCATTTATACATATCATAAATTTCAGTTCCTTGGGTTCTATCAATAAATTTCTTTTTCATTCTCTCGTTTTGTTCTGCCGAAAAATGGTTTTTCCAGTCACCAACGATTCCTTTTCTGACAAAATCTATTCTTCCACCTTTTTTTGGCTTTTCTTCTTCTTTTTTATGTTCGATTATAATCGAATCTCGTCCTTCTTCGGGTTTCTTCGGAGGGTGTATAAAAGCTTCAATATTGCGTGCCTTCATGTATTCGAAACTACTAAAACGCAATACGTTATTCAAAACATTGTTATCCTTCTCAATGGCCTGTATATATTCTTGACCCAAGAAAGAAGCAAGTTTAAGGACTACTTCCTTTGTGTCCTTCTTCATGTCTTCATAAGTGGTAAAGAATACTTGCTTGTCCTTAAGATGGGGATACCAGGACATTAAATGGTCGAAGTAGTCGCCATATTCGACTTCTCCACTCATGAATATTTCAAAGAAGTCGTCAAATGTGGCATCAGCATATCGATGAGGTGGAATCGACTTGGTATGGTAGTACATCGATACACAACAGTCTTTGGGATTCCTTAAAACATAAATGTACTTAGTTTCTGGAGAATAAGGCACGTGACTGAACGGAAGATGAGTTTTTAACGTACCTGGACGAGGCATATTTTCAATTCCTTTGAGTCCATTAGCGTCTATAAAGGGGCATAAAATATGCATGTCTGATAAATCTCTTAATTCTTCACCTTTGCGGAATATATACAGAACTATATTCTGCATCCAAGTCGTTCCACATTTGGGATACGTGGCAATGAAAGCGTCATCTGGCGTTGGCTTGTAGTTCATCACTCCCCTGATGTTTTCAGGTTTAAACATCCCAGGCAACAGTACGCCTTCAATTTTCTTGTAATAGGGTCTTGGTCTGGTATCAGCCATCTGCAAAGCGAAGTTCAAGATAATTGGAAATTTTAAATGTGAAAAGGGGTTTATTTAAAAATATAGAGTGTTTCAGTACCAAGATTAGACATTTTACACACTAACATAAACTATATAACATATACATAAATATACTACAACAAACAATTAATTTTGCAGGAAACCAGGATCACAATCTATACATTCTTGTGTAAATAACCAACATTTCCTTTGGAAACATATCTTATTTCTTATCCTGAACTCAATTCCTGAAATGTGATGTAGATCTGACCTAGGCCAAATTTTTGATTCGGTGACTTTTTGGAAAATTTAGTTATTTCTAGATTTTTTTTTAATTTAAATACATGATATTTTATAATTTTATCATAAAAAAACAATGTCTAATTGTTTTCTGTTTCGGATTTTTTTTAAGGACTTCTACTATATTTTTAAAGCGCATGGTCAATTATGCCCCTCTTTTCAGTTTAAACGTGCAAAAAAGTACTTCTGGGATAGGGTTAAGGATTACGTTTTTGTGTGTAGATACTTAATTTTCAACAATTTTATCAGAAAGAAGTGACGTCACTTTTAAAAAATCGCATTTTCACTAATAATGCTACTACACCAATATTTTTTCATTCCACCAATACTGAGTTTGCGATGCTAATCTAAGAGGGAGTCGAAATGTTTCAGTTGGTGAAAATGACGTCACATTTTAAAAGAAACAAGCTATTCTATTCTATTCTACTATACACTATATGGCCATTAATGACCGGCAACTTTGAATTTTAGACATTTTGTGGAATAGTTAAAAATGTACTTGTCAAATTCTTCTGGAATTTTAGAATTAAAAAGAACAGGTTTGACTTCATATTTATCAACGTCGATTTGATAAGGAGTATAATTAGGGGGCCAAAAAAAAGTAAAGAAAAAAATAATACTTGACATCACCCTGTAAAATAAAATGCACGAAATGATCTATCGCTACAGAATATACATAGGCAGACATTGTACAATATGTGTATTCATTTGTGTAAGAATAGCATGTATATTAATAGAGACATAGCGATCTTTTAAAAAAGATAAAAAAAAATCTTGCATGTTTTTTGCTTATAACATACAGGGTTTTCAACCAAATTTAACGCCAGTTTCAGAAAAATTGACAAAATATAGTAGAAACAATATAGTGCAATTGAAATGTAAATATATTAAATATTTAAGGAAATATGGGCAGTTGTATAAAGTATTTTTTATCTGCGCGTGCGCGAACGATAAAAAGGAACTTTTTGCATAATTTAATAGTCAACTCTATGGAGCAACTTATTCAAAAAATCAGTCAAATATCGTAAAAATTCAAAGAGATATCGGCGTTAGAGTGAGCTGTTTTTTAGTTTCTCACTAAAACTCGTTGAATGATAAGGAATTTTCCACAAATTGTCATGTTTAATTTTTATACTATATTTCATTTTTTATTGAAACTTAAGTTCACCTTGGAAAACTTTATTGCACCAGGTTATAATACTTTTGGAATGGATTCTTTGATTTTGATAATCCTTTTTTGGTCAAATAAGCTCGTTAGGGTAGTTTTTCAAAGAGAACTAAAGTATAATTAAAAATTGGAAAATAATATAAAATAAAAAATGACAATTTGTGGAAAATCCCTTGTCATTCAACGAGTTTTAGTGAGAAACTAAAAAACAGCTCACTCTAACGCCGATATCTCTTTGAATTTTTACGATATTTGACTGTTTGTTTTTTAATAAGTTGCTCCATAGAGTTGACTATTAAATTATGCAAAAAGTTCCTTGTTATCGTTCGCGCATGCGCAGATAAAAATTATTTTATACAACTGCCCATATTTCCTTAAATATTTAATATATTTATATTCCAATTGCACTATATTGTTTCTACTACATTTTGTCAATTTTTCTGAAACTGGCGTTAAATTTGGTTAAAAACCCTGTATGTTATAAGCAAAAAACATGCAAGAATTTTTAAATTTTTAAAAAAAATCGCTATATTTCTATTACTATACATGCTATTCTTACACAAATGAATACACATATTGTACAATGTCTGCCTATGTATATTCTGTAGCGATAGATCATTTGGTGCATTTTGTTTTACAGAGTGATCCCAATTATTATTTTTAACTGATGTTTTAAATGCGTCTAAAAGTCAAATTTCTTGGACTTTTTACCCGGCCGCACTGAGATTAGAACCTCACGATAGCTCAAGTCAAGAATGTGAATATTTGAAAATATATTAATAACATATTGTGCATTTAAATATTTTTTAAACTCTGAATATGAATGTATGCATGTAAATTTTGCTTCGGTGAAAATGACGTTAAGTTTATATTACACTAGCTGTTACCCGTGACTTCGTTCACATAACATTTAAAGAAAATTAATGCATTAATTAAGTAAAGCAACATATACAATTAGCAAACTCTTTATCACATTCAATAGTAGAAATACTTCTGATAATCACAACTTTCGTATTTTTGTTTTTATATAGAGGATCATTTAAATTTATTTCATGAGCTTGAAATTTCATACTCTTTTACTAACATTAAGTGTAGGATACATTTTTTTTCTTTGTTATTCTGTTTTAGCATTTCTATTTATTCTATTTTACATTTATTCCGTTTTTGGAAATTGATTTAATAGAAGTTCGTTTGGAAGAATATTATTTAAAATGATTATATTAGTAAATATTTTTAAGGAAATTTGTTAATTAACATGGTCATTATATTTGATTAGAATAATCTAAAAGTCAACATAAATTATGTTTATATTCCAGAACACTTTAACCCTCATATATTTATTGTATTTTTATTTCACAGTGCCACACTGTTAACAGATGTAGATCTACCAACAATCTCAAAATGGTTACCACGCTCCACAGACTTTCAAAGCCTTACTTGTTGCTTAATACTTATTTGTTAAGCAATAGAGTTGCTTATTTATTAGTATCACGAAAGGTATCTGAAAAAAGCTCCCCAATTATGGATAAACATTGTCATATTGATTGTTGTGTTGTAGTTTAGGATTATGGGCCTTTCGAAATTTGACAGGAATATATTCCAATGAGGGGCAAAAATTACCTTGCAGAGATATTTTTAACTATAGATTTAGATATTTTAAAATTATAAGGAATTATCTAAGTATCAGAGAAAGATAACTGATAATACCTGGATTTCTTACTGGTTTTTCTCTTGCGCTTTTCCATAATCATGGTGCCTTTAAAAAATGGGAGGGAGGATTTTCCTGTTTAATTAGTGGAATCGACTGTTATATTAATTTCACGAGAACGATGTCAAAAGCAAACCCTATTCTCCAATGAAAATTGCATATATAACAACTTTTACATCGACTTAATATATTTCTCAAATTTTATCGGAATTTAAAATTCTGGAAGATTGTACGATAAAAAGATGTTAAACTTATGTTTTGGCGACTAATACATTCTGTAGAAATTACGCTACTTTGTGTAATTGCTAAAATATACTAATATTTTCGGAATGAAAACCGGCACATGATTTAAAGCGTGACGACGCATTCACCGAGGATAGTGTTTTTCCTATGAACTGATACTTGTTTAGTTAATAAAAATTATTTCATTTCATAAATCATGTACAAATATGCATTTGTATTTATAGATAATGTGCATGCTTGCGAACAAACTGGTTTGTTGCGTGTCTACTCAACTTAAAGTATACAAAACGTTGAGCGAAATTGTTTGAAGTTTCGCTGAATTTCTCCTAATTTTCAAGTAGTTAGAAATACGTTATATTATGTGTAGAAAATAAAACATTATGAATTACTAACTCTGCAAGAATTGTTACTTTTCGCCAGGGGTCAGAAGTAGCGCGCTACAAGTAGCGAAACTACAGTATTTGCTATTACAGTAGTTTGTAGTGTAGCGCGCTACATTTTCAACAATGTAGGGCAGCGAATAGCGCGATAGAAAAAATCAGTAGTTTGTAGCGAGAACCAACGCTACTTTTACCGCTACTTCAGGAGAAAAATAATTCTTCAAATCACGTGGCCGAAACTTTCTTCTTTTGTGCAAAATTTGTTCTGCTCAAAAATTTACGAATCTCAGATGCAAATCTCAGCTGCAATAAATAGCAACGCATCGCAATAACTCCATTTTCCCATTCACACTTACTGCTAAAATCAAGTACTAACCCTCCAAAATAATTAATTTTCTTGTTGGCAATATTTGTCTATTTACTCGTTATTAGGTCTTCATGTTTTAACGCCAAATTTCTTATTATTCGGAATTGTTTTATTTACAGCTATAGTTATTGTTTGCATTTAGAGTTGCTTTTCTGTAATTTTCTAAATTATATTATCTCTCTTAATTTTGCTACGAAATTTAATAATGTGTGTATAAATTAACATTTTGGAGACAACGAAAACATTTTCTATCTTGGATGTTATCTTTCTTAATTGTTAATGAGCTCGGTTATATCGCACTTATTTACTTGTATCCCGGCAGACGCGATATAACGAGGAGTCACTGTATTTTTTAATTTGTATTTTCCATTTCGAATGTAAATTGAATCCTTTGACAAAATCAAAAGGTAGCGAAGTAGTGACTACTTTTGAAAAGTAGTTTGCAGTCTCTACTTTTTAAAACAAGTAGTTGTAGTTGTAGTTAACTACATTTTCGGTAAAGTAGTTGTAGTTGTAGTTCGCTACAATAAAAAAGTAGTTTCTCCGACCCCTGCTTTTCGCCTACAATTAGTTGAGAAATACGTCTTTACTTGAGTGCGTGACGTCACATGCACATTATCTATTTAAAACATGAAAGCGCTTAAAGCGATCCACTATTATTGTACTCATAGAAAAATTTTAAACATTAATATTATTAAATTCTAAATTAAACAAAGAAAAGTACTACATTTTTTATAAGTTCGACAAAGTGGCGCCTTTTTCATTTCATCAGCAGCGAAATTATTGTCCAATTCTTAAAAGAACAATATTATATGTTTGAGAAATAATGTTTTGCATCAAAACTCACATAATTTCAAAACGCAATTTTAGCAAATTCTGTTTAAATTACATTGTAAGTATAATTATTAACCCCTCCCCACTTTTTTTTTTTGCGACCAAAACTTACCCAGTTATGGTAATTTAAAGGGTCTCAAGACTCTTAAATCTTCAAAATTTTCGTAACTTCGCAGATATATTTATTCTGATGCAAGGAATAACCTATAATTCAAATTTAGTATTATAATTAAGTTGATTATTTGAATTTTTTTGAATTTTTTTCAAAATTTTATAATTTAAATTTAAATAACAAAAATTAAGTTTTAAATTGCTGTTGTGGGTTTGGGGTTCCTTTAAAACACAACTTACTTAATTTGATAGACTCATTTACTACTCAATCTTCACTTGACAATTAAATATTTAAAAAAAAATAAGTATACCCTGATTAGCTCCACTGAAATCTGTTGCCATGGAAAAGGGAGCAAATTATATTAAACTAATCAAAATAACCAAATTTAAAACAAACCCGAATAAATTAAGACAACATGATACTTTTGAATTCATAATTTTAAAATAATTCTAAATGTAGAAAGGGCAACAGATTTCTAAATCAAGTAGTATACTGAAATACGAAAGAACACCCAACTCCACTCCAACCCGATCAAGCTCAAAACTCCACACACATTAGATTAATAAAGATGTAATCATCATTCAATTTGGAAAAATGAAGACAACCTGAAATTCCTCCAATGTGAGGACCAAAAGGAGGAAGAGTTAAATCCGTTAATAGAATAGGGATATGATGATATACAAAAATTTTAGAACAAAATATGGAGATTCTGAACAAGATCAGATTGGTTAACCAAAATCGTATAGTGGCTTATAAACAAGGAATACAATCCTTTCCTTTTTTTTTTTTTTTTTTTTTTTTTTTACTTTTTAAAATAAAGCATTTTAGGTATTTATTTTAGAAAACAATATCTCTGAGAGAGGAGGGTTAAAGCTTAATTTAAACAATTATGAAATTAGATTTAATATTACTGTTTCACTTATTAACCTATCCATCCTTAAATCAAGATCAAAAATACGATTGTATAACATTGAGTGAACTTCAATTAATGTTCATTAAAACAGTCAGTTATGAATTTAAACTTAAGAAATTTTGAAAGTCCTAATTTAATAAAGTTGGATTTTATCTCCTTTTTTTTTTTTTTTTTTTTTTTTTTTTTTATCACTCACAGAAAGGTTAAGCCTTTCTTATAGGTCTACTGTGAATGTAAAAAAATTAATTATTTAGAGATTTATACAAAGAAAAACATACCGTCTTTAAGAACAAACAAATCTTTTATTCAAACACTTAAAGTTATAACAACGGAGTTACTTCAAATTATTATAAAAACACAATCTAAACGTTGATCTGTAATATGGGGATTAATTACTTAAATATATTTTGAACCAAACAACACATTTCTAAAATTATCACACTATCATGCTTTTAAGGTTGATCAACTTTGCTGAAATCACTTATTATTTTAATTGCAACTACGCACAGAGAATCTTAAAAATATAACATTACATTAAAGCTTAACAGTCTAAAGTTTAACAGTCCATCAATTGTAAAAACATTATATAATAGTGTTTTAAAATACGCACTTATCATTCTTAATCTCTCCAAATAGCCATAGATAATTTAAAGTGGGAGAACATACATTTATGAGGAAATAAAAAACTACTTACAAAGTTAGCAGGTTTAATCGAATCATCAGTGGGCAGACTCTATTTCCCTTCCCTCTTGAGAAGAAACAAAACTGTGGACGAGCACCATCTGACGTAATTACACCTCAGGGGGATAGTTTCCTAAATCACCAGAGCATCAGTCAAACTTCACTCTTTCTCAGCATTTCTTGTAACATCCGCGAGCATTTGAGTTGAGTCTTTTGCTTGCCAACTTTGCGATTCAACCGAACACCTCATATATCTCCCGACGACGGAGGTTTCTCGGACTACCCATATCTTCACAAATCCAGCTCCAACACACACAGCGATCAGTCTTCCTTATTATAAACAAGACAATATTAACGTCTCATAAATAGTTGAGACCTCTCTGGACTGCACAAGGAAAAAAAAACTTAATCTCTACGCATCTGGAATCGTTGACGCTCTTTCACTGACCATCATTTTCATTTCTTTGACCAGTAGCTTTTCGCTCATTATCACAAGTGCCGCTACGCAACGTCCACTAATTTTTCGAACCAACCGACAGGTATCTCAGCCAAGCCGCAAGTGTCGTAAACATTCATTCTCCCGCGCTGCTTGAAAAACGGGACCGATCCACTCTGCCAGGGGTACGGGAATGGAAACAAAAGGAAAAATGGACTCTTCCTGAAGACTACAGCTTGCCGCTCCACTCTGCCGGCCGCTTCATGGGGGAAGGCAGCCATGCTTCACCCCCATGGCGTGTGCTGAAGGGGGGTCCTGTGAGCCTCTGTTTACATGGGCGCCAGCTATCCGCCTGATAGCAGAGCCAATTGAAGAATGTCGTAAACTTACAAAGCCTAATTGCGTATATAGTACACTCATAAGATAACGTAATTCTTATACAGGGCGGACGGTCTTTCTTTTAACCAAAACCAGACTAGGTGACTACAAACACATGATTCTAGGGTATGGGAAAATACGAACACGACTGCCCAATACAATATGTGTGGTCTTTACTGAGAAACCTCCCTCCCTGCTATATATCTTTCGTATTTGAAAACAGGAAGCAAAGCTAGACTATAAACGTTAAATTTACTTTGCAAAAAGAAAAAGAAAGAAGAAAAAATAAAAACTGATTTTATTATTATTATTACAAATACTTTTATTTATTGAAATTTTTATTAGAAACAGAAAAAAAAGAGTGCTTTTTAATAAATGTTGAGAAAGTGATTTAAATAATTAATGTAGATTAAAAAAAAAATGGTTGAAACCAATTGAAACCAACCGTAACATTGCTTAAAAAGGATGCATACGTTCAAGCTACATTAATTTCAAAAGGGAATTTGGTCGTAAAAAAAAGGGGGGGGGGGTATGACCTTCTTAGACTTAGGACATTTTTCTAAATATATAAGTTATTGGAAAATTATTAAAAAACAAATTTCGTAATGTACATAATGTGCGTACAGTCCCTTGTAAAACAAATACCACATCTGAAAGCTATATTTGATTTCTATCATCAGCATGTTTCTATCATCATTAGTTTAAGGGATAATTGCCTTTACATTTATTTTGAAGCCTATCTTATAATATACATTCATATTAAAAGTTATGCATCAATTTTAATTAATCTTCCGATAATAATAAGCACAATAATAGTTAAAATATAAATTTCATGAATTCCAACTAAATTTCCGGTCTAGTAGACTGCAACTTTGAATTAAAACTACTGATCCATAAAATCTTAGTTGACAAATATAGCAGAAACATAAGTTATTTTCATTTAAATACAATTTCCCTGAAACAGATAAATGGAGCTTCTAAAATCGCCTAGTTCTATTCATGTATAATTTTACATTGTTTTATTTCGAAATAGTTAAGTTTATTATCCTAATTGTCCCCAGGGCATAATTAATTATCTTTTGCAAATGACAGTCAAATAATTCCGTTTACAAACATCTAGCTGGGGATATACATAATTTAGTACGTTTCCGTTTGTTTAAAAAATAATTATATTTCATAAGAATTGTAGAATAGGGCTCATTTATCTTGACAGTATATTTTTAAAATAAAAGTCAGTTCAGTGAACAAATTAATTACATATGTAACAAGAAAAATCATGCATCGCGCATAGATTATGTAACATTAGCCAAGACAATCAGGATATTGTTAGAAAACTTCATTTTTTTTTCCTATGATGAAAGGGATAATTAAATAAACAATTTAAGTAACACACAACACAGTTAAAAAATTCTTTTTCAGCAATCAACGCTCATAAATAATAATGTATTTTTTTTTTTTTTTTTTTTTTTTTTTTGCAGCCCTGTAGGCCATCTATTAATTTTTATATATAACACATAGGACGCGTTCACGGACCGAATCTCAAGTTACATAGGGAAACACATAGGTAACCGGAAGCGTTCAGAGTCCGATATCCCGGGACTTTCTGCGGGTTGCCCGCAGCGTTTAGAGCCGGAAATTACCCAGACTTCGAGTAACCCACATTACCTGGAGAATTTTGTTGGGTAAAGTGATCACGTGGTTGGGAAATTTGATCTTTATGTTTGCTTTATAGCTAACTGCAACTGTTAACTGTCGTTCTTCATGACTCCTACTGTACACTTAAGTCCTAACCATTTGATTGGTCTACCTTTAACAGGACTTGGTATAATTGGCCAACGTCGCTAGGATGGTTCCTGCAATGTTCCTACAATCAAAATGTAATGGTAGATTGTTTGACAGCAGTGCTTGATTGTAAACATGCACATAAAGCGTTCACAGTCATTTTAAACCAACTTTACTCTGAGAAAATCAGATGAGGTCATTCCCCAAATATACGAGTAACATGCGTTTCGTTCTCTGAATGCGCCCAAAGTGTACTAAAATTTAATTCAACTAGAAAACACATTTGTAAATGCTTATCCAGCAATCACCATCCATAGATCACGATGTACACATATCCTTTTCTGTAGCACTGTTTACTAATTTATAAATATTACCACTCATACCACATAATCTAGTAAAATTTAGTTCGTCTGTAAAACGCGTAACACAATTTAAAATGCACTTTCAGCAACTGCCGTTGATAGAAAGTTAATCATAGATTTAGAGGTGAAGTCCTTCAACTTCGTGTGAGACTTTTCTATAGAACTGCAGGCCCAAATTTCGTTTCACGGTTGATAATGCGACGTTACGCAGAACACAACTTACAGATGATTTTCATGAGGTAGAGGATATTGTCTTATGGATTAACCCTCAGGATCACATGACCTTAATTGTATTGGCACATATTGAAGAGCTGTGACACGTTCGACGTAACACATCAACACCCTTATCCACCCCTCCAGGACTCTCCAAAATTTAAAATTCTCATTTTTAACGCTTTTCAACATAGTGTTTATGACTTCAGATTGTCTGTCGTGTTCTAACTCGCGTAAATAATCTCGAATTGCCATGTAATTGATATATGTTATTGAGGTTTACTATGGCATGTTCCCTATTGAAAATAAAGCACACATAGTTCGTTTACAGGACCCTCAAAGAATTCCATTCCATTACAGTGTATGGGAAAAGATTCTTTGCAACTTATTTTAGTGATGTTACACTATTGCCAACATATTGAAATTGATATAGGGACGTTGCAATGAGCTGATGACATTTCGTCTGCCAATCACAACTGCCCAGTTGACCTCCAGCCACGCCCACAATCCTCTCAACTACCATTCGCAATTGCCCTCCAATGGTCGATGTGTGACGTCATTTCAAACTACCCTATACGTCACTGGGGTGCCCTATCACATGTATGGTAGATATACAAATTGATATACAACATTGAATTGCATTATTACAAGATGCTTCCTATAGAATATGGTGTGCATAACATTTTATCCTTCATTTACAGGGACACACAAAATAAATCTGTTACAGTACTGTCTATGAGCGGTAGTTGCTGCAAGTGCATTTTCAGTTCCGGTATGCGTTTTCAATTACAGGGTGTGCCAAAAGTCCTTGACACATTTTAAAACTGAATAAAAGATCAAGTAAGTGGCGTACGAGAGTGTGATTTGGACGAAAATGCTTCTTATGATCCGAAATTTTGTTTAAGCAAATTAAAAAATTAGTTTTAGTCAAATTAAAAAATTAGTAGTTAAAACATTTTCTCATAGATGGCGTTGCTTTTGGAAAATTATCGAATAGGTAGAATGCCTTTATGCATAACAATGGTGGAAAACGCACAATGCGTATGCACAGTTTTTGTTCAAACTATGGCAACCCACATTTCAGAAGTTACTACTCGTCTTATCCATCCTTACTCTTCTAATCGAACTCAGGAGAGCGAGTATTGTTAAGTTCTGGAATGTGAGTTGCCATAGTTTGGACAAAAACTGTGCAAACGCATTGTGCGTTTTTATTTGCTTAAACAAAATTTCAGATCATAAGAAGCATTTTGGTCCAAAGCGCACTCTCGTACGCCAATTACTTGATCTTTTATTGAATTTTAAAATGTGTCAAGGACTTTTGGGACACCCTGTATAACTATTTGTATTATTTGGTAGGATATAAAATCATAATATAAATTTTATAGATAATATACATGGCTGTATAAAAGAATTCGAGTTCCTTCCGTTCATTGGCCGTAATTGGTAACAGGGAAGTTTCAACTTATATTATATGTTTCCTAACTGAACTAAATTTTAGAATACTGTGTAGTACATATACAGATCTATACTTCATATACAGAACTGTACTAAAGGATTATTACCGACTGTAGATGGTAACTGCTGAAATTGGGTTTTCAAATGTGTTACGTATTTTCCAAATTGTTTATATAGATATAATCTTTTATCTTATTAAACGGAGAAGTTTTATTACAGTATTGTGTTTATGTTGAAAAGTGTTTCATAATCTAGGCCTGGCGCATGATTTATCTTTCTTGTTTTAATTGGTATTTGTTGCTACCGTCAGAAACATCATTAACATTATGAAGGCTCTTTTTACGACTTCTATGATTATGAGGAATGCAGTGCTCCCAAATGGTCCGCTTTTTTGAATACCGGTATTTTCTTAGAAAAAATTTATTTTTAGATTTTTCTGGCAAATTTTGCAGAAACCACCTTCGGAGGTAAATTTTTGAGGAAATGTTGTAGAAACCTGCCATGAAATTTTCTGTTAAAAAATACTGGTATTCAGTTGGCGGACCATTTGGGAGCCCTGGATGTCATAATTCACATAAACCCGCCTGTTCTGGAGATATGATATATATCATTGTTTAACAATTTTTGATCTATTGTGTATGTTACAAAATGTTTACATAATTTTCTCTTACATAAACACACAATAAAATCACTAATTATCCATTAAATACACATGTAAATGCTTAATAGGATAAAAACAGAACACTAAAAGGCTTATAAAACCCTTTAATACGATGATCGACATGTTTCGAACGCACAAACGGCGCCATTATCAAGATCTACACGATAAACAAACTATTCTCGCAAAAATTTGAAAATAAACTTGAAATACATAAACCACGAGATCATATGTGTAATAATAGAAGGTGCTTAAAAATGGTCCGCTGTAAACGTGAAAATTAATATTTCCTTATTGCTTTTTTAAAGTTGAAAAACATCTTGGGCCAAATTTTAGGTAATTAAAAAGAGGCTAATTCATTGCATATGTTCTCGTTATGCATATAGATTTCTATTAATTCACGTATAATAGAATGGAGATAAGTCTTGATGGATAAATTATTTTACTATTCTTAAATTAAATTTTTAAAGACTCGGTCCTAATGTAGTCTTGCCAAAGCTGCTTTGGTACCCGCCATATGCTCTTTTAATCTTGTTTTTAAACTTTCTAGTTGTCATTTTCCCCTCTTCTAGTTGTCATTTCAAAGTTTCATGTTTTTATATTAATTTGACTGTAAGTTGGAAAAAAACATTTACAAATTAACATTTGGAGGTCATTGTATATTAACTAACGAAAGCTGTCAACCATCTGAATAAAAGGTAAAGGTAGGAGACGTTTAAAAAAAATGGTCTGAAGTTTTAAGATTCTTTTTAACTTTTTTATATTGATTAGCCAAATGTAATTTCGCAAATGTCATCCGAATCAATACAACAGTTGCACACTAAAAACGATTTGATAAGTTTTTTCTCTAAAACTAATTAAATATATGTATGATTAAATATATGTATGATTAAAATTAACGAAATATTCATAAATTGTAGACAAGATGTCATCATCTTGTCTGGAGTTACGAATATTTCGTTGCAAAATATACTTCTTGAAAGTTTTAATAAATCATGAAATTGTACAAACCCAATAATTTATTACTAATGAGCACAATCTTAAATCGATAAAATGAAAAGGAATTATTTAATGACAAAATAAATAAGAAATGAACTTAAATTAAATTCATCAAGGATTAATTTTTTCTGCTTTTTTTCATGTATCTGAAATTTAACTCTTTAGTTCACTTTTGAATGTCTTAGAATTTTTACTTGAATTTTGAATTTAATGAACTCTTGCCTACGCATTTCTTAAAATAATTGGTTTAAAAGAGATTTGCAAGATCATGTTAAACCAACGGATTTTTTATTTCAAATTTCTCTTTCATATTTCAATATTTTTAAATAATTTTTAGGGTTCCATACTTAAAAAATAAAAACGGAACCATTATAAGATCACTCGTGTGTCTGTCTGTCTGTCCATAAATCGAAGCCGTTTTTCTCAAAAACTAAGAACGTGGAATTATTTTTAGAGGAAATTTAGAGGCTAATTATGTTACTTGACAAAAAAAAAAAAAAAAAAAAAAAAAAAAAAAAAAAAAAAAACATTTCCTTTTTGTATATCGTGTAGGGGGTTTCGATCTAAAGAACTCGTAACACCGAACTCAAAAATATATTTGTTTTAATTTTATGTTTGTTTTGAGAAATATCGTCGAAAATATACTGCAACCTTCCCTATTTCCAAATCTACTGAAATTAAAATTATGAAAAATTAGGGTTAGTAGAAGTTTATTTAAACCTTGCAGGAAAACTATGCCGATTATCCTAGGTTACAAAGTTTTTGAGAAAATCGCATTTCTCCGTTACACTCAAACTTTACTTCGCGGGCGCTCAGCGGTGGAGGGTGGGGGGTTGAGGGACGCTTGAGGCACCTATCGACGCGGAATCATCCAAGGATTGACCAAATGATTTTCGAAACAATTTGTCAGTAATTATCCGAGATATTAATTAAAAATCAATTTATGAACATGCGACACGAACCAAGGCGGTGTTCAAACTTTGCGACCTCCTTTCGGAACGCGCTTGGCACAGTACTAAGTTTTAACTTTGTTCAAGGTCTTTGTTTTAGGTATTTAAAAAAGTCATGCAGAATAGCTATATTTGTTACTATTTAGGTTTCACATCTCTCTGAACGTTCATGTTATATCCATCTATACTTTGCTAGTATATATAGCTATACCCAACCTTACATTGTATAGTTTTTTACAGTCTTGAATTTCTTATAGCAAAGCTATTTTCTAATATTGCAGTTAGTAATTAATACATGTATTGTACGGAAACACCTATGTACGCGGGTAAAACTAACACTTGGCAGATTATTGTATAGGATATCTAAGGATAATATCTTACACTGCAAAAAAAAAAAAAAAAAAAAATTGATTTTACAGTATATCGGCAGTAATACTGACAGTATAATACTAGCAGTAATACGCTGTCACGCATGAGCGGCAGCGTATTACTACTTATTACTGTTAATTTTACAGTATAATACTGACACGCCAGCTGCCAGTATTATACAGTAAAATCAGAAAAAAAAAATTTCAGTGTACCTGGCACTGTTTTCTTTTTTTAAATTCCTACTATTAGCTCACACTCTCTCTATATATATCTTGTTGGAATTTTCAATCGTTAATAAAATAATTTCTATTAATCCATTCAAGCTCAAATAAATTTTTTTAAACGTGTACTGGATGACAATTGATGTTAATACAGTTTTTTCAAATATTAATTCATTAATTAAATTTAATTAATTAATTTTAATTTTATATTTCATTTCTGTTCAAAAGTATAGCCTCACTCCATATTTATAGTCTCTCCTTCACACGTAAAAAGATAATGGGACTGTTCACGGACGAAGATCAGGCGGCTCGCGGGCGAAGGAGACTATAAATGTGGAGTGAGTCTATACTTTTGAACAGAAATGAAGTATAAAACTAAAATTAAATAATAAAATTTAATTAACTAATTAATTAATATTTGAAAAAACTGTATTATCGCTAACTGTAACATCGCTATGGCACTTTATTGTGAAGTTTGGTAATTTTTGAAATTCAATATTAGAAAAACGGCATAATCATTAGATTTTAAATTTATATCAAGAAAAATACAATTTTTTTTTACCTTTCTAACGCAGTTTGTCTAACAATTTTCTGCGAAATACTTTTCGAGCTATTAATTTTTGGTATTTTAGCTATTTATTTTTTATTTAATTTTTAATACATTTCAAAAATTTCTCTTATGTAAGATATTTAGCAGGATATAAATTTAGGAATAAATACCGTCAGTGGCGAAGCGTGTAGATCGCTGGAAAAAAATTTCTATTTGACCTAAGTAGGAATTGACTTTAAAAAAAAGTTTTTGTATTACTTGTTCAATTTTGGTTGTAGTTTTTTTTTTTTTTTTGTTGTTGTTTTCTAAGAAAGTACACTCAAAAAATAAAAATTGCTAAACAAAAATCGAAAAATTAAAGAAGTAAGATATCCTATGCAAAACCAAAAAATATATATATATATTTAAAAAATCATTTATTGAAATACGAATGAGAAATTTGAAATGAACGCTCCCCCATTGGTGTAAATATTAGCTTGCGAATGTCTTCGCATTACTAGCGTAAATGAAACATTTTCTTTTCAAAAAGTTATATTTCTATATTTTTACACGATATTTTACTTTAAAGTTGTAACGCATTATTTTTATTATATTATTTCAATAGATAAAATTAATTATACATTTTAAAGATCTGACTAATTGTTACACCCACATAATCATCGCCTACGACCCACATTGAGTCGCGAACCATAGTTTGGAAACCGCTGTATTAGAATATAAAAATGCATCTTATTTCAGAATTAATTGCTAATTTAAATTATATGCTGTACTCCATTCCCTTTCCATAATAAAACTTGCTCATACATTTAATTATTTTGCAATGTAAGGTTGTTACTTATCAGCATAATAGTGACTAGATAGTACCCGTCAAGATTTGACGGTAAATGACTTGAAAGTTCCATTAGAAAGTTTCTTTTATTTTTAATTAGTTGCTTTTAAATTAAGTATTGAAAGTTTTATGAACTGTTATATTGTGTAAGCGATTCCTATAGATATAAGACGATACATTGTGTTGTCAGTCTAGCCTACTCAACTAATAAAGTGAAATAATTTTAAGCTTGTAATTTACATCCTATAATACTTCAATTAATTTAGCAAGAATTTAATTAAAAATATTAACTGAATGATTTATTTTTACGCCTGACTCTAAAATCCAGATAAACCATGAATATCAAGGTGATTTCTTTTATAATTCTTAAATGGATATTTTTGCTTCTTTCTTTTTTCTCATCTTTTCTTTTCTTTAAGGAGAATAATCATACACTTTTCTTAGTTATACAAATATATCTTATAGATAATGGTCATACAAAATATTGATAAAAGTTTAGATCATTTTATTTAATCGATAACTACATGCAAAATCTTTTAATTTAAATATTTATAATATAAAATATGTAATTAAAAAAATATTATCGGTTGTTAAATTTCATTTACCACAGTTCCAATATTTTGAAAAAAATAACAATGTTTAGTATTACTTTTTTTTTTTTTAACTACACGACCTTCAACCCCTTAATTGTCGCGCCCGATAGGTGTAGGCTACTTTTTTAAAATTCAGTTTGCTTGATTGAAACCAGTTTTTTGAAGTAGAAATATTTGCAATTTTTTAAAGGCAGATAAAATAGTGCGAGAATAAAGCTAATTGCACTATTTAAAAAAACTGGTGGGAATGAAACATTCTGAATTTTTAAAAAGTAGCCTACACTGTCCATGAATGTCTCGGGCACGACGCTTAAGGGGTTAAATTTTTTTTATTAAATTAATTTTTAGCAGTCTAATTCTAAAACCTTGAATTTAATAAGAGTGACGGTTATATCCATTATTTTAGGAAATCTTTTACAATTTATATTCTAATCAGGACTCAAATTTGAAATTTTTTTTATTTATAGATGTAGTATGTATATTGATAATAAATGTAATAAGTGTTATTGACAAGACAATTAATCTACAATAAATGATTAACAAATGTAAAAAGTTTGGTATTTCATCTTCAGACAATATCTTCTCTAATATAAAATTATGGCAACCAATATTTTTAGTCTGACGACTGTTTGTAGAATTAAAATTTCGTGCCTTGATGTATTAAATATATTTAAGAAATGAATCTTCTTTTTTACAATGGCTATAGGGGCTCTCAAACTGTTCTCAAACTGTCAAATTGTTTTTTTAAGTTTAACGCAATTTGGCAGATTGAGCTGAAATTTTGTATACGCACATTGGAAACTAGTAAAGATTCATTTCTATTAAAACATTTATTAATTAAAATTCATAACCTTTCAAAGAAAAATGTTTTAAACATTTATTTGAAAATTATCAAACAATATAAATTTCATCATAATATTACTAATATCGAACATACATGAGCTGCTGTTTATGAACCCATGCAAGATTCATACAAATTCTAAATTTCAGTCAGTACCTACAGTTCTCTGTATAAATATCTTATTCATTCCAACATTTTGTTCCGCCGAAAAGTTACTCCTCCATTGTCCAACAACACCCTTTATGTAGAAAAAAATAATTTTTTTCATATTGGAGATTTCTTCTCAACATTTCGTTTTTCGCTGTCATCTGAATTATCTTCATTCATCTTCGGATAATATCTGAAAGTTTTTCACAAGTGCTCTTTCATGTAACCAAATCCACAACAATTCAGGATGTTATTTATTATTATGTTTCCAGGTGTACCGATTTTCAGGGGTTTCAAGATCCGCCCCGTGGAACCAGTTCCTAGTTACTCCTCCATTGTCCAACAATACCCTTTCTGTACACTGCAAAAAAACAACTGTTGATTTTACAGTATAATACTGACACCCCAGCTGCCAATATTATGCCGTAAAATTAACAGTAATAAAGAGTAAAATAAGCCGTAATACACTACCACGCATGCGCGGCAGTGTATCACTGATTATTTTACTGTTTATTACTGTTAATTTTACGGTATAATACTGGCAGATGGAATACCACTATTATACTGTAAAATCAACAGTTGTTTTTTGCAGTGAGAAAAAAAAAATATTTTTCTTCACTGGAGATTTTTTTTCGACATTTGTTTTTTGCTGTCATCTGAATCATCTTCATTCCTCTTAGGAGAACGTCTGAAAGTTTTTCACAAGTTCACTTTCGTGTAATCAAATCCACAATAATTCAGGATGTTATTTATTATAATTATTTCCAGGTGTCCCGATTTTCAGGGGTTTCAAAACCCGCCCCGTGGAACCATTAAGTGAACGATAAAAGTTTCGATTTTTCATGATGTACAAATTCTTATAAATTTCCTTTAGCACCGTGCTATTCAATAGTCTGAATCAACTAGAACATAATACCATAAAACCTGTAAAGACAAAATCTGTCTATAACGGAAAAGTTTTAAGATTCTCGGAAGGAATACCACTAAGACGGAATATTTTTTCGGTTCCGAGCTATTCTGTTTTAACATGTTTTACAGTACTTTGCTCAGTAAAATCTGTGAAATCGGAACTCCTTCATGACGAAATCCTCTCTTAAACGTAAAAATTTCATAGTCCCTCGGGAAGGAATACCATACAATTATAACTGTTCAAGCGAACATCTTTACCAGACGAAATTTTGTTTCGGTCCTTGGCGATTCCGCTTTCACAGATTTTACTGAATAAATTGTTATTTTTATTTCCTACACTAACAAGGGAACCACTTAGAACCACGTGAAGCTCGCACTTACCATTGAGACTTGGTGTATTTTTTAGCCCCATAGGTCAAAATTAGAGAACTGATAATATTTATCTACAAAAATCGTGTTATTATTTTTTTACACACATTTAAGTTTAAAGTAATGAATGTTTAATTGTTAATTCCATTCCAAACGCGAGTTAAGACACCAAACATGGTGCTACGAATCCAAACCACTACTCACACACAACCGACGACTATGACATTCAAATAGGGTTGACGAGGAATATACTACGGTAACGAATAAAGCCAATTTTGCGCCGCCCAAAATGCAATTAAGGGGGTCGGGGCAAGAAAGTGCCAAGCCACATTTTTGGTGAAATAAATCTAACACTGTAATCTGTTGCTTAATATTGTAAATTATAATATCCAACATATAATTTGTTTCTAATGTCACTTGGTGACAGCCTATGTGACAGGTTTCGTTTTTGCCCGAGATGTTTATGCCTCCAATGAAGATAGCTAATTTACAGAAAACGTAATAGCAATATCATTAAGGTAATGCCATATTGTTACTCAGAATATCTCAAATGTTACTAAGACTTTGGCGAAAAAACTTTATGTTATATATCTTGATTTGAGTATTTGTTCAAATTTTCAAATTGAAATATCTCAGAAGTTAAAAAATGTGGCTTGGCACTCTCTTGCCTCGACCCCCTCAATTAAAATGTTGTATATTTTTTAACAAAATAAAATTCGTAGGTTTTTGAAAGAATTTTTAAACTTTATTCAACAATTTTCTCTTATGATTAACTAATTTGTATTTTAAAGTACTTTTTTCAAAAAACTTTTTACGTTAAAAGTTCGATAAGTGGTCTCACAAATTGCATTTTTAGAAAATTATACTGCTGTAAAATCAATAAATAAGACAAATTTTATTGGTTCTGTAACTTTGGCCTATAGGGCTATAAAATACACCAGATCTCAATACTAGGTGCGATCTTCACCAAAAGTGTTTCAATTGCAAGACCTAGTAAAATTAAACCTCAAGTGAGCGGAAAAATATTCCGTTTTAGATAAGTTTCCGTTTTAGCAAGTATAATTATTGTTTAAGGAATTCATTACTACAAAATTATGAAGATCATAATTTTCCTTACATTATCCTGAAAAAGGCATGAATTGTTTTATGCAAAAATGTAAGGTTTATACAAGTCATAAATTTCAGTTCCTTCCGTTCTTTCTACAAATTTATTATTCATTCGATCGTTTTGTTCCACCGAGAAATGATTCTTCCAGTCGCCAACAACACCCTTTCTGTAAAAACAAATATTCTCTTTCTCCGAAGCATTCTTTTCCACACTCGTTTCTTCAGTTCCATCTAAATCTTCTTCACTCTTCTTTTTTCGGGGATGTGTGAAAACATTTGACAACTTTTCTTTCATAAAATCAAATCCACTAAAACGCAAGATGTTATTCATTACATTGTTGTCCTGTTCGATAGTTTCGATGTATTCTTGGCCCAGAAAAGAAGCAACCTTCAATACAATGCTTTTCAAATCCTCCTTCATTGCTTCATAAGTGGTGAATAGTACGTTTTTGTTATACAGGTGAGGAAACCAGGACATCAGATGGTCATAATAATCGCCATATTCTACTTCCCCTGCCATAAATAATTCAAAGAAATTGTCAAACGTAGCTTCACCATATGGATGATTATGAGCTTTACTGGCTCTTATAGTATGAAAGTACATGGAAACACAGCAGTCCTTCGGATTTCGTAAGACATAGATGTACTTAGCTTCTGGGGAATACGGCACATGCGTAAAAGGAAGGTGTGTTTTGAAAGCTCCAGGTCTTGGCATATTCTCCATACTTTGAATGCCTTTAGGGTCTATAAATGGACAATAGGTATGAAAATCATTGGCACTGTCTAATTCACGACCTTTTCTGTAGATGTGACACACGACGTTCTGCATCCAAGTAGTTCCACATTTTGGATAAGTTGCAATGAATACATCCTCTGGTTTAGGTTTGTAGTTCATGACTTGTCTAATGTTTTCTGGTGGAAACATAGGAATGATAAGGCCTTCTACTTTTTGGTAATTTGGTTTCAAGATTTCTTTCGCCATTCTTATTCTCTAAAATGAAAGAAACATTAACTTATAAGTTCGCTATTTTAATAGTTGGGTGTCAAACAACGTCTAGAAGAACAAGAATAAAAAATCATTCATCACGGCATAGATTATGAAACACTTTCCAACATTATCAGAATTCTGTTAAGAAAATTCATCTTTGTCCATGCAATGAAATGAGACAGCAAAATAAACATTTAAAAAAAAACGGAACACCTCTTTAAAAATTCGTTTTCAGCGATTGTTGTCTATAGCCGGTATTGTGTGCCAATTCTTTCGTGCAACCCTGCATATCATCTACAGTGATGGCCAAAATTGTGGAAACCCTTTGGGAAAAATGCTTTTTTGAAGTTTGAAGGCTCATAACACCAAATATTTCTTAGTAATACTATATAAAAGCTATGTACCACTGATTAGATAATTCAACAAAGAATATCGTGCAATACAATTTGTTCAATTACAATTGGTTTATCAAATGTTATAGCCAAATAATCAGAAAAAGGCAGTAAAACCTGGTTATGATGGTGTTATTATTTTTCTTATTCTTGAATGTAGCCAATGCATATGAATGTTTGGAGTGACAGGCAGTTTTCATTTCATTTGGTAATGTGTCACTCAAAGCTAGGGTAGGATTTTTTTTAAATGCCATATTTTGATACTTATAGGCGGAATTTTATCACTATTTTTTATGATTGCTATCACGTTGCTAAAATTGTTTGACACATTTCAATTTTTGAGCTAGTAAAGCATAATAAAATTAATAAAACATCATAAAGAGTTTATTAGTTACTTAGAAATCAATGTATAACAATATTTTTAAGTATAGAAAGCTTGATTATGAAGAAACTTGAAGTAAAATTGGAAGTAAATTATCAAAGGGATGTCTATGTCACGCAAAACAAGACCGGTAAAAGCAGGAAAAGCTGCAGGAGAGCAATTGGAGAGTAAGATCCTTATGTATAGGTCACAGAAAACAATCATCTCGGTGTATGCAGCCTGAAATGGTGCACTGATGTAATGGGGAGATAAATCAAAGTGCAGTTCTGTAGAGAGTGCAGTATTTCGGTCTAAATGTTAGAATTTCTTTAAAAAAAATTATAAATCAAATAAAGGTTGAAAATGTTAAACTGGGCTAAAAGTCATGTTTACTAGACAGAGAAATAGTAGAGTCATGTTATTTGGAGTGTTAAAATGTTTTTTATGGATTTCTAGCATTTAGACCAAAATACTATACACTCTGCACAGAACTGTACTTTGATTCAGTTCCTCATTGCAGTACACGTTACATACATCGAGATGATTGTTTTCTGTGACCTATACACAAGGACCTTACTCTTCTACCGCCAATTGCTCTCTTGCACCTTTTCCTGCCCTTACCAGTCTTGTTTTGCGTGACTTAGACATACCTTTGTTAGTTTACTTCCAATTTTACTTACCATAGCTTTCTACACTTAAAATTATTGTTATACATTGATTTCTGGGTTACTAATCTTTATGATGTTATCTTAATTTTATTATGCATTACTAGCTCAAAAATTGAAAGGTGGCAAAAAACTTTAGCAACTTTATAGCAATCATAAAAAATAGTGATAAAAGTCCTCCTATAAGTACCAAAATATGCCATATATTTTTTTAATCCTACCCTAGCTTCGACTGACACATAACCGAATAAAATGGAATTTGCCTGTCACTCCAAACATTCATATGCATTGGTTAGATTCACGAAAAATAAAAATAATTATCATCAACTTAACAAGGTTTTACTGCTTTTTTTTCTGCTTATTTGGCTGTAACGTTTGATAAAATAATTATAACTGAACAACCTGTATTGCATGATATTGGTGATTAAATTATCAGCCCAATATGAATATTAATTTCTAGAAGTGTGATTTCAGCAGTCTTAAACGTGTATTTACCTGAATTAAATTTTAGGTTAATATGTAGTGTGTATAAATATCTGTAGGTAATATACAGGACTGTACAAAATAATTCAAGTACGTTCTTCGTGGAAATTGCTGATTGTGAATTTTCAACTGTGGTATGTGTTTTTTACTAACAAGGAGAGTGCCAAGCTTCGTAATCACAGATTTTGATTATTTTTATATATGTTGTAGGGTAGAAGCCCCTTAGTCTCAGCTTCAATGGATTTTATACAACGCTCCTTAGTTCTCGAGAAATGGGGGGCCTAATATTATAACACAACTTAAATACTTACTTTGTAACAAAATAGCTGTGTTGGTCGTAGTTCAGTTGGTATGGTGTCTGCTCGTTGTTCCGAGGGCCCGTGTTCGATGCCGGAACGCGCTACGTTTGTTTTTCTCATTTTTTCTTATAAATATACTTGTAATTATAATTTTAAAATCTCAATAAAATATTTTGTTAACATAATTAAAGTTTAATTTAGCATTTTTGATTTTTAAACCATTATTAAACATTTCTCATCATTTAAAGAGCATTATAAAAATTGGATCTATTATTGACTATTAAAAATTCAAAAATCGTTCCAAAATCAGCATATTTACAATCGAATTATAGAATTCTTCTCCCATCGCAATAGAAGACGAAGATAATTCAGATGCTTGATTATTTGGTAAAAATCCATTGTTTTGCAATAAAATTTTACAGTGCTTCAACGCATTTGTGATTTTGCACTTTTCTGATTTTCATCGAATCCCAACACTTCAGATTGATCTTCTTGTGAACTACAGCTTGCTTCTTCCATTTTTATACGATTATAAGCTGTTATAGAATGATACGCACTTGTGCGATAAAGATTGAAAACAAAAACCATTTAGTTGCACCAAACTAAAAAAAAAAAAGAAATAACCAAAGTCTGTTGTGGCGCCCTCTAGTAACAATAAAATAAAACATAAATATGTTGTAATTGAATTCTTATGGTAAATTTTAATATAGTTATGCTTCTTACTTTAAAAACAGAGTAGTATTATCATCACATTGACTTTAAGGTGTTTCGTTAAGGTAATTTATAAATGATATTTCTTTACAATCACGAATTGACACAATTGTTCAATATCGTTGCATTGATAAAGCATATATGGAATACATTTTAAATGTGATTTTTAAAAAAAAATCAAAAGTGCTAAATTAAAATTTAATCATATTAACAAAATTTTTTATTGAGATTAGTAAATTATAATTACAAGTATATTTATTTAAAAAAAAATGCGAAAAACAAACGTAGCGCGTTCCGGCATCCAACCCGGGCCCTTGGAACAGCGAGCAGACGCTATACCATCTGAGCTATGACCAACACAGTTTTTTTGTTACAAAGTAAGTATAAGTTGTGTTATAATATTAGACCCCCCATTTCTCGAGAACTAAGGAGGGTTGTATAAAATCCGTTGAACCTGAGACTAAGGGGCTTCTACCCTACAACATATATAAAAATAATCAAAATCTGCGATTACCAAGCTTGGCACTCTCCTTGTAAGTTAAATTTCATTATACTGCTTAGAACCTACACAAATCTGTAGATCATATACAGGGCTTCACAAAAGAATTGGAGTGCTTTTTCGGCTACAGACGGTAATTGCTGAAATATTTTTCCCAAATGTGTTATGCGTTTTCTGAGATGTTTATTTAGGCATCTTCTTTATCTTATTAAACAGCGAAGTTTTTAAAAGTGTTTTGGATGAGTTGGAAAGTGTTTCATAATCTATGATTGACGCATAATTTTTCTTTTTTGTTTTATAAGTTTTAATACTAGCTGAAGACGAAATGGCACCATGACGTCACAAATATTTCACGACGCACAGTGGGGCGTTTTGATGATCCAGGTGGACAAAATTCATTTTTCCGATTATCTCGAAATTTAACAAGACCGCGTATACTGGTAGCGGAATGTCTCTTTTGTCGAGATCCGTACGAGTTTTGTCGAAAAAAACCCGATGTGTCGATTAACTACGACCGTAAACAAGGCAATTGATTTGAGAGACTTTCAACAGTTGCATTATTTTTCTGTAAGTTCGAAAGCAAGTCGTGACTTTTCTGTTTTATTTAAAAGCAAAAGTTTACTGGACATATGTCACATGTTTGTCCACACGATTTAACCTATTTTTGTTTGAAAATAAGCGCCATCTTGTTTTCAAACTTCATCTTGACTTTTAATACAGTATTAAGCATGATTAAGCAATAAGCATTTTTTTAAATCAAAGTGCCATTCCTAAAGTATTGAAAACTGAAGACAGCTCTTGCGAAAGTTTGCGAATCATTAAGTTATCATATATTCTAATACGAGCAAATCTTGTGGGTGGTTATATATATATATATATATATATATATATATATATATATATATATATATATATATATATATAATTATAATATCTATGAATTTCAAAAAACATATCAAGTTCTATTATCATTCTACTTAAATCTCCAAAGAGATAATTAATGATATTGTGTATACAGAATACCACATAGCTAATAATTAACATGTGCAAACATAATATTACCATAGCTTGTGCTTCAATGGTAATTGGCCAAATTTTACTCATACCTAAAGAATATTGAAAAAAGAAATAGAGAGAAAGGGGAAAATATATATATATATATAAATTGGAGTTGCAATTAAGTAAATACAAATGGATTAATAAATTAAATATGAACCATATACAATGGAAAATTGGACCACATGAGAATTAAATATGAATTGGATATGAAAAAACACATGCACATGTACTCATCAGCCTGGATGCACCCACATGTGTTTTAAATAATAATTCAGTGTTTCATAATTCTACTGGCATAATGCTAAGATCAGTAGAATCATCCAGGTACACTGAATTATTACCAGACAACAATTGGAAATATTAAAATTTGGAAATATTTAAATAGGAAATTAAAAACCATTAAGAATATACAATATATTTCACTCACATCGATTATCCCAAAAACTGTATTTAACACCTCACGAAATTACCACGAGATAACAGTTTTGAAATAATAAAATTGGAAATATGAACGCGTAAAGTGTAGATAAAATATTTTACTCACAATAATTATACAAAATCCTTAAAATGTCACAACGTCTGCATAATATTCACATCCACATGGCAATGCATCATACATGTTGACTAAGTCGAGTTGAGAGAAATGATTTAAAAGACAAGTTGAGAGCACACTTTTTTTAAAACACAACCCCATCGATGACACCCAAACACAAAATGATTCAAAAACACACAAAATAATTCTGGTTTTAATACACTTATAACAAAATTATATCCGTGAATATATATTACTCCATCCAATTTTAATTCCTGAAAGTAAAATTAATATACAATCAATAGCTCCCTCTATAGTTAAATTAAATATAATATTATCAATATTATCAACAACTACCTGAAAGGTAAAGTGTCGCCATCTATTGGTATTATAATAATTCCTAATTAATATTTAGTTAGATATCCACTTTATTAGTTACATACTCGATTCATTAGATTTAATTATATAAATAAACTTTAAAAAACAATACTAACTTGTAGTTTTACTTTAAATTCAAATAAAATATAATACTACTATATGAATAAATCTACACAGAATTAATTCAACTTGCACAGCATTTCAGATATTCTTAACAAGAATATATTATGTAAAAGAGATATTATTTTAATTCAAATTGTTTTTGCTGCCAGCTGTGTTAATCCACTGATATTATAGACATATTATTAAATAATTAATGTTTTATTTTTACTACTACTTAAATATATATTAGACTTGTTATTAAATAATTAATGTTTAATTTATACTACATTGTAAATATATTTTATATTTCATAGATTAATTTAAATATCTAATTAAATAATTCATAAACAATTCAAAATATCTCAAAATTTATAAAATTTATAATTAATAGTATTACTACTGTTTTTCAATCAAATTAATGCAATGCAGTAATTAAAATACTTGTTACATTTAATTATTCATAGACAAAAATAAAAACTATATATATTTATATTTATATATATTGCAAATAGATATGTTTATGAGTTATAATCACCAATGTTATCCATGTATAATTTAATTTGTTATTGTATAAGTTAATTTATAAATGTATGAAAACTGCACATCAATAACACCTTAAACAGAGGTGATCGGCAACGCACAATCACAACAATACAAAGTGTATATAATGTACAATCAAATATTAAATTTCCTAATATGTTATAATTGTAATTATGTATGTTATAATTGTAATTTTCTATATAAAGTGTATATAATGTTCAAAAAAATATTAAATATTAAATTTCCTAATATGTTATAATTGTAATAATGTATGTTATAATTATTATTTTCTATATCTTTTGTTATATGTTATCGCACACTAAAACAATAATTTATTACATACCATGTTTATATTTAAATTATATAATAAATGTTATTTAAAAGAGTTGATGATTGAATTTATCATAAAAATTGGATAACCATATATTTTTGCTTGATCTCGAATACATCTAATATTTTTGTTTTTATTTATATCTGAGCATAAGTATTTTATACGATGTAGATAATTGATAATTATATTTTTATAAACAGATTTATGTAAACATGAAGCAAAATTGGTAAAAATATTTACTTTAAATGGGAAATCAAATCTCTTATCATAAATATCAAAAATTAATTTATAATTATTAGTAATATTAATTTTTAAGTCAAGAAAGTTTATATTATTATTAATTAAATCATTTTCGCTTAATTTAAGCTGAGTAGGATAAAAATTGAGTGGTGATGTGCAATTTTTTTCATTGAAATAAAATATGATAATGTCATCAATATAGCGATAAAATACATAATCATTGTTCGGACTTATATTTCTTTCATAATAATATAAGTAAAGGTCAGAGAGAATACTAGATGCGGTTCCGCCCTGCGGAATTCCCTGGCATTGTTTATAGATAATATTGTCATATATAATGTAATTATTATGCAATGTAAAATTTAGTAAAGTTTTAAAAAAATTTACTGAAATATGTTCTTTTAATTTTAATTGAGATTTAAATTCTTTAAATAATATACACATTGTTTTATGTAAGTCTTTTATATCAATGTTATTAAATAAATCATTAAAATCCAATGTTTTAAAGAATTTTACCGGATTGATATTATGTATTTTATTAATGAGTTGAAAACTATTTTTTAGGCAATGTTGGTTATTATGTTTTAACGTTATATCATATATCTGCTTTAAAATATTAAGTTGCAAATTGCTTGCATTTTTATTATATGTGTTACAACCGATGGTAACAGTGCGAAATTTAATAGGATTTTTATGAAATTTTGGAATTATAACAAGATAAGGATAATTAAAATTATTACATTTGATTTTTAGTAATTTGTGATAATTTTATAATTTTCTGTTATTTATTTCAATATTTAATTTAGTTTTATTAAAAATATTACTTGTGTTGATTGCATTGTGAATTAACACTTTATAGTATTCTTTACAAATGATAGCATAATTATTTGGAGATTTATCTACATAAGTAATTATAAATTTGTTTTGTAATTCTGATATATGTTTATTTATGTTTTTAAAAGCTGCATGTGTAATATGATGATAATTTTTTATAATTTCATTTTTTAATTTATCAATTACAGAAAATCTCCATTCACTGAAATATTCGATTGGTTTATTGTAATCAACAGCAATTTTATATATAAACAAATCAATATCTTGAATAAACTGCAATATTATGGATTTGATATTACACTTATATGGAAGACGAAATTTTGTGCCATTATGCATTAAGTTTTGTAAAATAGGTTGTTCTACAATATTAAGATCACCAGTAATGATATGACCATGTGTTGTATTTATATACTTTTGATATTTTGGGTCATTACAATGACATGGATAATTCTTTGAAGAGACCAAATTTTTTGCAAAAGAATTGTAATTAAAAATTTTACGTCCAAGTGTGCGATTATATTTATATGTCTTGTGAATGGTAAAATTTTTTATTGGAAAATTATTATTAATGTTGTTTATTATATTGTGTAAATTTATATTATTAAATACATGATTGGAAAAATTTATAATTAATTGTGTATTATTAGTTTTATATTTAGGTTTATTAGAAAGACTTGTATTTCATAGGTTTGCTCTATAATGTAGAATATCATAAAAGATATCACAAAAATGTGGAGAACATTGATTCTTTTTAAATACCTTGAAATATTGGTTTATATATTTCTTTTTTATACTAAAAACATGTTTTCTTATAGCAAGCCAACAATAATCATTACAAAATTGTGCCTCAAGATTATCAAGCTCCTGTTGAATCACAATATCATCAGTGTATTTTTTGTTATTATGTTTACCTCTACCAGATCTTGAAGTTTTTTTTAAGTTTGAAAAATTTAATCCGGAATAAAGATTTTTATAATTTTCATATTTAGTTAAATCTGAAAATACAGGATGTCATTTTTTGTATACTAATTGATTTAATCCATAAGGATATGTAGTATTAAAATGTCTTATATATTTAGATTCTAGAAAAAGTCGTTCAGTAAATTTTTTTTGTATTTTAAGTATTTTAATAGTAATATTTTTAAAATCATGATATTTCAAATGAGTATATTCAATATTATGAGTTGTTTGAAATTTAGAATTTTTATATTTATCAATATGAGAACGATGTAAATTTAGCCGCTTATGTAATTTTTGACAAGACTGTCCTATATATTCCATGTTACACGAATTGCATTTCAATGAATAGATTACATTGTATGCTTTGCAAAATTTTACCAAATTAAGATTGTTATTATTTGAAATCTGTGACTTATCAGCTAATGGACATGTAAGACAACGCTTAGATTCACACTCTCGAAAACATAGTACAGGCTTGGGACAATAGAATAGGTTATCTGATAACGATCCAGGAAGATCCCTAATAATCTTCCTGTACCGAGCATCAGTCCTGGATCCACCAAGGCCTAAATTGCCAGTATCTAACATTTTACTAATAACTGCCATATTTGTTTGATAGCAATAAAAATTGCAAGAAATACATATTAAAAATATCTATAACATATTTTAAAAAAATTTTATGAATCAATCTTATTATTACTTGAATATCCATAAAAAAAAAATATATTAAGATTGACTGTTTAATACTTGATTAAATATAATAAAGCTATATAATAAAACTATTTACATATATACATAAAGTACCATTAAGCAAACTAACATCAAAAGACAACAATATAAAAACCCCTAGCAGTCATAAGTCAGTACAAAATTAATGTTGGTAAAAAAAAAAATCAATAGAACCTGAATAAGATTTTATAAAGATGCCTTTGAAAATTCAATAGATAAACAAATGATACCAAGAAATAATAGTAATACTAAAATATTATTATTATTAAATAATTATTAAATACACCATTAAAAGCACAATGCAGCTATAATAGCTATGTATTTCAAACAGAAGTTAATCAAAGTGATTTGTGAGCCAATTAGGCTAAATTATGGTATCATATAAAAATCAATATTTTAACTAGCTAATTGTTGAAAAGAATATTGAAAAGAATATGTAAAAACCATTCCATACCAATTTGCGCAATGCAGCATAATTTTATAGAATGTTAAATAATTATAATATCTATGAATTTCAAAAAACATATCAAGTTCTATTATCATTCTACTTAAATCTCCAAAGAGATAATTAATGATATTGTGTATACAGAATACCACATAGCTAATAATTAACATGTGCAAACATAATATTACCATAGCTTGTGCTTCAATGGTAATTGGCCAAATTTTACTCATACCTAAAGAATATTGAAAAAAGAAAAAAGAAATAGAGAGAAAGGGGAAAAAAAAATTATAAATTGGAGTTGCAATTAAGTAAATACAAATGGATTAATAAATTAAATATGAACCATATACAATGGAAAATTGGACCACATGAGAATTAAATATGAATTGGATATGAAAAAACACATGCACATGTACTCATCAGCCTGGATGCACCCACATGTGTTTTAAATAATAATTCAGTGTTTATATATATATATATATATATATATATATATATATATGCAAAAATTATCTTAAAAACGGCTCTAACGATTTTGACGAAATTTCGTATCCTACCGTTTTGGGGCACCAGAAAACCATTGGGCTAGGTCACATGCTCGAGAAAATTCGATTAGTGGGTCATTTTGGGTCATTTTGGGTCATGGTCTAGCTAATTGTATCTAAAAAACGGTTCAAACGATTTTGACGAAATTTTGTATCCGACCATTTTCGGGCATGAGAAGTCAATTGGGCTGGGTCACATGTTCGAGAACTTTCGATTAGTGGGTCATTTTTGGGTCAACGCGGGTCAAATTAATTTTATCTAAAAAACGGCTCTAACGATTTTGATTAAATTTTGTGTCTTACGAGTTTCGAGCACGATAAAAGCATTGGGCTAGGTCGCATGTCCGAGAAAATTCGATTAGTGGGTCATTTCTGGGTCATTGTGGGTCAAGATCTAAAAAGCGGCTCAATTTACACTAAATTTTGCATCCTATGGTTTGCGGGCACAAGAAGACTGTTGGGCTAGGTCACATGTTCGAGAAAATTCAATTAGTGGCTCATTTTGGGTCATTTTGGGTCATGGTCAAGCTAATTGTATCTAAAAAAAATCCCTGACGGCTCGGCCTACAGGCACAGGTAGATTTCGAAGACGCAGACCGTGGGGCGCCTGTTTGTCGGGAATTGCGGAAGAAATGACCTTTTTTACGATGATGCGGCAGTTTGAACCGCCTACTTCGAAACCTAACTTGTTTGCAGGCGGATCCGGCAGGGATTTTTTTGTTTTTAATTTTTTTTTTTTTTTTGGTATAACGGTTGGTCCTATAAAAAAACTTGTCAGTATAAAAGTTTTAGATAATATTAAGAGGATTTATAATAAATTTAAGCAGATTTGAAATCTTGGGAATTGATGAAGTTATGAATTTTTTTCTTCTAAACCCCCCCCCCTTTCCCCCGCTTAAGGCAATTTTTAATTATATCAAAAATCTGTCATACATAAATTTTCGGCCCTTCTCCTAGAAGTAATAATAACGTCAAACGGATTCGATACGTATCATAATTAATAAAATTATGTTTTTTTTTCTGTTTTCACAAAAAGTCCCCCCCCCCCCTTGGTTCGATTTTGCCCATTAACGAACTTGACCGAGATTTTATGCCCCTTGATTTTATGTATCAGTTTCGAAAAGATGCGGGAGTTGGAACTGCCTACTTCGAAAAGTAACTTGTTTGCAGGCGGAGCCGGCAGGGATTTTTTTTTGTTTTTAATTTTGTTTTTGCTATAACGGTTGGTCCTATAAAAAACTTGTCAATATGAAAGTTTTAGATAATAATAAGAGGATTAATAATAAATTTACGCGAATTTGATATCTTGTGAATTGACGAAGCTATGATTTTTTTCTTCTAAAACCCCCCTTTCCCCCCCCCCCTTGGAGCCATTTTTAATTATATCAAAAATCTGTCATACATAAATTTTCGGCCCTTCTCCTAGATGTATTAATAACTTTAAATGGATTCGATACGTATAATAATTAAGAAATTATGGGTTTTTTTCTGTTTTCACAAAAAGCCCCCCCACCCTCCCCCCCTTGGTTCGATTTTGCCCATTAACGAACTTGTCCGAGATTTTATGCCCCTTGATTTTATGTATCAGTTTGTAAAAGATTAATGCAGAATTTTTCCAGTTATCGTGGTCAGAAAAAAGTGACATAGATAGATAGATAGATAGATAGATAGATAGATAGATGGATAGATAGATAAAGTTTTGAACTGGGGGTGGTTTTGGGTTCTGGGAGTCATGATCGGCGTAGATCTGCAAAAAATTTTCAAAATTTCCAACTTAGGTGAGAATGTAATAGGTAGTATTTCTTACGAAATCCACCTAAAACGGTTCAAACGATTTTGACGAAATTTTGTAACCGACCATTTTCGGGCATGAGAAGTTAATTGGGCTGGGTCACATGTTCGAGAACTTTCCATTAGTGGGTCATTTTTGGGTCAACGTGGGTAAAATTAATTTTATCTAAAGAACGGCTCTAACCATTTTGATTAAATTTTGTGTCCTACGAGTTTCGAGCACGATAAAAGCATTGGGCTAGGTCGCATGTCCGAGAAAATTCGATTAGTGGGTCATTTCTGGGTCATTGTGGGTCAAGATCTAAAAAGCTGCTCAATTTACACTAAATTTTGCATCCTATGGTTTCCGGGCACGAGAAGACTGTTGGGCTAGGTCACATGTTCGAGAAAATTCAATTAGTGGGTGATTTTGGGTCATTTTGGGTCATGGTCAAGCTAATTGTATCTAAAAAACGGTCCAAACGATTTTGACGAAATTTTGTATCCGACTATTTTCGGGCACGAGAAGACTATTGGGCTGGGTCACATGTTCGAGAACTTTCGATTAGGGGTCATTTTTGGGTCAAAGCGGGTCAAATTAATTTTATCTAAAAAACGGCTCTAACGATTTTGATTAAATTTTGTATTTTACGAGTTTCGGGCACGCGAAAATCATTAGACTAGGTCACATGTTCGAGAAATTCGATTAGTGGGTCATTTCTGGGTCATTGTGGGTCAATATCTAAAAAGCAGCTCAATTTACACTAAATTTTGCATCGTATGGTTTTCCGGCACGAGAAGACTGTTGGGCTAAGTCACATGTTCGAGAAAATTCAATTAGTGGGTCATTTTGGTCATGGGTTATGATATTTGAACTCAAATTTAATTTCGACCGAGCATAGCTCGGTCTTCCCTGCTCGTATTAACTTGAAGTGTGCGTCTGAATGTTTAATTCAAATCTTGCAAGTCAATTTTCACCACTTTTAATTATCCGATTGAGCTGAAACTTTGAATACATGTGTAGTTTCAATGACAATACAATATTATAATTAAATAAATAATAATAATATAAGTAACAATATAATAATAATAATAATAATAATAATAATAATATAAATAATTAAGTAAGTCAAATATTTATCACTGTTTGGTTATTTTATTACTGATACATTCGAAAACCTAGCAAAACCTAATTAAAGTTCAACGCAATAATTTTGTCCACCTAGATCCTCAAAACGCCCCACTGTGCGACACCTACTAATGGTTATTATCTAATAAGGGTTAATACCAATTAAGGGTTCCTCTACTGCGTATCAAAATGAGCGATATTGGCAAAAATGTGAGTTAAATGGAATGTGTATAACAATAAAGGATTGTCAAAAAACACTCTTTCATGCCAAATTACTCGCACTTAAATAAGCCCACTGGCGTGCAAGAACGTAAGAAACAACCCCTTGTAGTCTGTTTTAATTTTCTCATAAAATGTGCACTAAAGTTTATTGTAATCTTGTACTTATCCACGACTCACTAAATCTTTCCTTTACCTTCAAAAATATATAAAAGAATAACCAATCAAAAAGTCTAGAAAACAATAGATTTCCCAGATTATCAGAAATATATTTTTCGAAATTTACAGGAAGCAAAGAAGTATTTTTATTTGAATAATCCTATTTCCAGAAACCACGGATATCGATTTCTTTCTAAGATTTGTGATCGACCTCTCTCCAAATGATTTCAGAAAATAAGGAAAATTCTTCTGAAATTGTGAATGAATACCAGTGCCGGATTAAGTCATTTAGACACCCTTAAACAATTCACGTCTCGAATCCCACTGTTCCATTCCTGACTAAGTAAATTTTAATTCAAAACTAGATTTTAATTTGCTTAAAAGAAAATAAGTTGATTAAAAATCATTTTTATTCAATAAAATCAATTTAATACAAAATAAAATTAGTTTGATTTTTCTATATTTTGAACACACATACATTTTATATATATTTAAGTTTACCATACCGTTAAAATATCCTCTAAACTGTGATAACTTTCATCATAAGTTTATTATTGGTTTCTCATTAACTTATTAGAAAATATAGTTAGAGAACGACGCAACCTCTTTTGTCAATCTAAAAATATTCTGAAGAGAATTCTTATTACTTCAACATGTTGAGGTTTGACAAACAGTATATTTTTCGACATTTTTACCAAGAGTAATATTTCACTAATGGGTATTTATCATATATTATAATACGAGCAAATCTTGTATGTATGCAAATTTTATCTAAAAAACAGCTCTAGAGATTTTGACTAAATTTTGTATCCTACCGTTTGGGGGTAACAGAAGAACATTGGGCGAGAAAACACGCTGAAGCAGGCAGTTTTTAAATCGAAGAATTATTTTAAGCGCTATTTAATGCTAAAATTGACCAAAATAATTAAGTTTAAAAAGTTTTATCGGATCAAAAACTGTCCATAGCAATTTAACCATATATTGCTGGTAAATACGTGACAAGATTGTTGTGTGCAGTGTTCAATCATATTTTAAATTTGTCTAATTTTCAGAGGTTTTTTTTTTATTATTATTATTCAAAATATCATTATCTAAAAAGAGATTTAAATCATAGTTTGAAATAGCTTTTTTTACGTACTGTTGCCAGATTCTAAAATACCCCAAAAATAATATTTACAAATACTTTTCAATTAAAAAATATATTTACATGTGAATTTTTAAGAAGAAAGAAAAGTTTAAAATAATTAAGCTGTTACGTGCGAAATGCATTGAATGTTGACATTAACATCTTATTTAAAACGATACATTTAAAACGTCATAGTTAAAATCATTTTCTTATAGCGTTTCCAAACACTGTATTTTTAATTTAAATATACATTTACACGTGTATATTGAAAAAGGAAGAAAACTTTATAATTAAATTATTATTTAAATATACATTTACACGTGTATATTGAAAAAGGAAGAAAACTTTATAATTAAATTATTACGTGCAAAAAGCATTTAATGGTAAAAATTATGTTATATTTAAATTGTGATATTTAAAACAATTTTCTTATAGCATCAAAGAAAACTTTTCTTCCAAACGCTATAAAAGGGAGGGAGCAACAGTTTTTGCTTAACCATTTTACTTAATCAAGATGATTTCACAAATGTATAATTGATCTTTCTTAATCAATCACAAAAGCAGCCACCAGCCTGTGCGACAATAGTGGATGCGGCCTTGGGCACCGAAAAATCCCCCAATCAAGGGGAAATGAATGGGAATCCAATTACAGAAGTTCGCCACAAATCGTGATAATACAGGATGAACCAAAAGTCTTTCCCAGATTATAATAATTCATTACAAAATAACCGTTTGTATAATAATGTAACTTGTTGTATCATTGGATAGGTCAATTTTAGTAGTTTTTTGTGCAATAGATGGCGCGATTGCTTCTTCAAGAGTGACTCAGGGAAACATTTCTAATGGAGACATCATTTTACGCCGAAATGGCGTCAATTCAAGAGAAAGCTCAATGTGTGCTTTGGTTTCACGAAACGAAATCACCCACTAATGTTCAGCGAACATTTCGACGTTGTTATGGACGAAACCCTCCTAATGCAAAATCCATAAAGCGGTGGTATGATAAGTTTAAAGAAACAGACAGCATTACTGATCTGCCCAGAAGTAGCAGGCCTAGTGTGAGAGCACCAATTGCTGAATACCTATTTATTTTAAAAAATTAAAAGAATAAGCAGTTCATCAGAATTTCAGAACATCATTGTATAACGCCGTGTTTAATTTAATGATTCTAATTTCTGGAAGATTCGAAAAATTTTATATGCTTATAAATATGCATGCAATTGAAAAAATAATAATTGACCGTTGAGAGTGGACACCCTGTATATACATTCTAACTATACTACTGTTTATGTATACTATACTACGTTTTATTATACATACACTCAGTTTTTTGTCATAGATTTTTCCAGGCCAAAATTTGCATTCTAGCAGATATCTGCTAATGAGAAAAAAGAAGGGGTAGAAGAGAGTAAAACCTTAAGACTTAATCTCAGCAAAGTTAAATGATCATCTACTAAATGATAATCAATATTCTTTTCCATCGCAAAATCATTAATCTTCTAAGGATGGAATTGCCTTTGGTTATTCCTATTCTCATCAAATGTGATTCAGTTTACAAATGGTGTTTTCATGGTTTTTATCTTTTTCTTTGACTCAATAACTTCTTACTTTTATATAAAAACGGTTAAAAACTAATGAATATAAGAGATTTACTTCTATCTTTCTTACTTTTGTTAATGCCTTTAGTTATATCTCACTTTTGGATTATATCATACTTTATTGTTGTCTCCTGGCATGTGTGATGTAATAAGGTATACTGATGTATATAAATAAATCGGTCCAGTACGATTATAACTCACGCTCAAAGGGTTCCGTACATTAAATTTATTAATTAATAAATGCCTACTAACCCTAATTTTTCCATAATTTTAGTTTCAGTAAGATTCGAAAATATGAGGCGGGGATATATTTTTCTGGTATACATTCCACGATATCTCTGAAAATATAATACCTAAAATTAAAAGAAATATGTTTTTGAATTCGATGTTAGGAGGTCTTTCACACGATACCCTACACGATAGATATAAAAATAATTTTTTTCAATTAACTTAATTAAAATCTCAGCTAATTACCGACAATTTTTCCGAAAATCATTATCAAACATCCTTGGATGATTCTGCGTTGACCTGGGGCGCCCGTCAACTCCACCGCAGACCGCCCGAAAAGTAAAGTTTATGTGTAACAGAAAAATGAGTTTTTCTCAAAAACTACGTTACCTAGGATAATCTCTATGGTTTTCTCGCAAGGTTTAAATAAACTCCTACTACCCCAAATTTTTTCTTAATTTTAGTTTCAGTAGATTCGGAAATAGAGAGAGGGGGGGGGGTCTTACTTTTGCAGTGCATTTTCGACGATATCTCTGAAAATATAACACCTAAAATAAAACGTATATTTTTTAGTTCGATATTACGAGATCTTTCATACAATATCCCACATGATATTCAAAAAGAAATTTTTTTTCAAGTAACTTAATTAGCCCTAAATTTTTCCTAAACATATTTGTGAATGGCTTATAATCTGAACATAGGTGAGTAAAAAGACTTTATAGCTTTACCACGTTTGAACTTTCCACATCCTATAGTGTACGAGAAAAATTTCTCTGACAGACACAGGAGCGATCTTATAATGGTTCTGTTTTTACTTATTAAATACGGAACCCTAAAAATATAACGCTGTGGAATTTATAATCCATTTAAAGTTAAAATCCCCTCCAAAAAAAAGGTACTGAATAATTTTATGCACACTTTTTAGCACTTTTCAACATAGTTGAAAGGTGCTAAAAAGTGTGCATAAAATTATTGCATATTACTATTATTGCAAATTATTGCATATATTGCTAAAATTATGAAAAGTGTGCATAAACACTTTTCAACATAATTGAAAAGTGTTTATGCTTTCAGTCTGTCTGGCCGTCTGTCTGTCTAGTTGTCTGTCTGGCTGTATGTCTGTCCGTGCTCTAACTCTCATAAATATACTCGGATTGTCATGTAATTGATATACGTTATTGAGGTTAACGATGGCATGTTCGGTATTAAAAATGAAGTGTCTAGCATTTATAGTTCTTTCACAAGGTCAAAAAAAAATGTCGTTACATTATGATCTAAAGAGAAAAATACTTTGCAGTGTATTTGAATGATGTTTCACTATTTCATACATATTGAAATCGATATACATCATTGAAGTGCACTACAAAATGCTTACTATCGAAAACGGTATGTGTAGCACTTATAGTTCGTTTACAAGGACATACAGTCGTTGCACTCAATAGAATAACAAATGGTTTGCTTTTTTAGGTAGATTTCGTAAGAAATACTACCTATTACGTTCTCCCCTAAGTTGGAATTTTTGAAAATTTTTGAAGATCTACGCCGATCATGACTCCCAGAACCCAAAACCACCCCCAGTTCAAAACTTTATCTATCTATCTATCTATCTATGTCACTTTTTTTATGGACACAATAACTGCAATAATTCTGTACAAATCTCTTCCGAACTGATACATAAAATCAAGGGGCATAAAATCTCGGTCAAGTTCGTTAACGGGCAAAATCGGACCAATGGGGGGGGGGGAGCTTTTTGTGAAAACAGAAAAAACAATTTCTTAATTATGATACGTATCGAATCCGTTTAAAGTTATTATTACTTCAATGAAAAGGGCCGAAAATTTATGTATGACAGATTTTTGATATCATTAAAAATTGCCCAAAGGGGGGGGGGGGAGGATGTTTTAGAAGAAAAAAATTCATAACTTCGTCAATTCACAAGATATTCAATCCGCTTGAATTTATTATAAATTCTCTTAATATTATCTAAAACTTTTATATTGACAAGTTTTTTATAGGACCAACCCTTATAGCAAAAAAAAATTAAAAACAAAAATAAATCCCTGCCGGCTCCGCTTGCAAACAAGTTAGGTTTCGAAGTAGGCGGTTCCAATTGCCGCATCATGGCAAAAAGGTCTTTTCTTCCGCAATTCCGAACAAGCAGGAGCCCCACGGTCTGCGTCTTCAAAATCTACCTGTACCTGTAGGCCGAGCCGTCAGGGATTTTTTAAAATCATGTTAAACTATTAGCACTTATCATTCATTTACAGGGCCACACAAAAGTATACGGTTACATTATGGCCGTCTACGGGGGGAAAATGTTTGCAGCGTATTTTATTTATGTTACACTATTTAAATATAATGAAATTGATATACATTACTGAGGTTTATTAGACGATACTTGTATAATATGATGTGCATAGAATTTATCATTCATTTTCTGAGACGCACAAAAAATTTCGCATACGGTACTCTATCCGAAATACTGTCTAACAAGCGATAATTGTTGGTAGTGCGCTTTCACTTATGATATGCATTTTTAAGTTCAACTACATTTTTGCATACTACGTGGTGTGTATTATATACTATACATCACATATAGAGGGCTACAGAAAAGAATTCGTAAGCATTACGGAGTAGGGCGTATCGAAAAAATCCAAATGTCTTAGTTCTTTTTGCGGTAGTGCGGAAAAGTTGTGAATTCCTTTTAGTAAAATGTGTGCGGAATCTTAAAACTGTGAGTTGATATCTTCTGTCGCCTCAGTGGGCCGAAAGTTTCAAAAATTGGACTAAAATTTATTAAATTACAAAAATTAATAAATAATCATAGAATTTGCTCATAGGTTTGTTGTAGTGCTTACAAGTTACTATTTTGTAACAACAACAATCATAGAAAATTGTATAATTATAGGTTAATATCTTCTGTCGCCTCATCGGCATCGAATTTTGGAAATTTTGATGCATTTTGGTAGTTTTCTGCATAACTGTTTACTGCTTGAGCAATGCACAATCGAGACAGGCTGAGTTTGGTAGTCTGCCAAAATATTGGAACACCCCTGTTTTCATCTCAAGAAAAAACAACAGCTATAAGAAATTTAGAATTATACGTTAATATCTTCTGCCGCTTCATCGACACCAAATTTTGGAAAATGAAGACAAAAATTTAAATAAATACACGTCACACTTACCTCAGTTTAAGGCGAACACAAACTTTATTTTATCTTTCGAACATACAGACGACAAAAACCTTACTGCTTGTAATCATTTTTTATCTCAAATTTTGACATGTGTTTTCTGGATTCTAGTGTCCCTCTAATAAATCTATCCCTGCTCTGCGGCCCAACTGTTTTTTCGGAGGCTACAATGACTAGCTTCACGATCCGCTCAACCGCTTGTGTGGGTGAAGGAAATTAAATAAAGTCCCAGTAATACATTAGCATACTGCCCTGTATCATCTTCAAAAATTCTTGAGAACTGATCTCTCTGAGAACAGGAGGCGATATCACATAACAAGCTTGCCAGTCAAAGAGATCTACATAGTCTGTAGCTCCAAATTTAACAGCAGGAATAACGAATTTGCGAATACAATTTCCGTTTGTGCTAATTTTCCTTACCTTGATAATCCGCCGAGCTGCAAGGGTCCTAATATGGCACCTCTCATCAGTTAACATGGCCAAAAGCATGTTTTCTGGAGCCACAAAGTAAGCGTTGCGAGAAATAACTGGGTCGATTACGTCATGATACTTCTTTGGCAAGTACCGAGATGAGCTGATGAAATGCCACAAATGTCTAACACCATCCTTTATGGAATGTGGAAAATTAATTCGGAACCATGAGGGTGCGTAGACGAAAGTTAGCAACTCATTTGATGGGTCTGATGTAGATATATATAACTTCAATAACTTCAGTATTCGATTGGAAGTTGTTAGCCAACGGGACAAATTCAACGTTCCAGGTTCCCGGATAGCTAGACCTGAACGACAAACACCAGAACTAATGGCGGTACAAAAATGGCGAAAAATAGTGATCACGTGATTTACTGATCGTTCCTTTTTGTTTCTCGGCTTGAAAATAGGGGTGTTCCACTATTTTGGCAGACCGCCAAACCCCGTCTGTCTGAATTGTATATTGTGCAAGAAGTAAACAGTTATGCAGAAAACTACCAAAATGCCTCAAAATTTCCGAAATTCGATGCCGATGAGGCGACAGAAGATATTAACCTATAATTCTACAATTTTCTATGGTTGTTGTTGTTACAAAATAGTAACTTGTAAACACTACCCCAAACCGATGAGCAAAATCTATGATTATTTATTAATTTTTGTATTTTAATCATTTTTAGTCTAATTTTTGAAACTTTCGGCCCACTGAGGCGACAGAAGATATCAACCCACAGTTTTAAGATTTCGCACACTTTTTAATAAAGGGAGTTCACAACTTTTCCGCACTACCGCAAAAAGATCTAAGAAATTTGGATTTTTTCGATACGCCCTATTACGGAGTATGAATTTGAATTGCTTAAACGGGTTTTTACACGAATTATGCATTTTCAAGTTGAAGTATACTTAATATACTATAATATTATATTAATTATAATATTATAATTACAGATTAATTAATAATAATTATAATTATTATTAATTAATTATATTAATATTATACTATAATTATATAAGAGATATTATAATTATATATTTTATGAGAGATGTTTGCAGAATATAAATAAAATCATATACAGAACTGCGCAAAAAACTGGATAGGTACATGGCCGCCTTTGGATAATAATTTCTGGAAGTGTGATTTCGGTAGATTTAGGCGCGTTTTTTGAATTAATTAAATTTTAGGCTCATATAAAAATCTGTAGGTAACATAGACGGCTGTACAAAAGAATTCAAATATGCTTCTGTCTCTTGGTAGAAATTGCTGAAAGTGAATTTTCAACTGTGTTTTGCGTTTTCTTACTAAACTATATTTTAGCATACTATATAGAATTATATTTATATGCAAATCTATAGATTATTTGCGGTTACTGCACAGAAGATTTGGAGTACTTTTCCGGCTATGGGTGGTAATTGCTGATATCTGTTTTTCAATTCGATTGCATGTAAAATAAATTAATATTTAAAATAATATGTAAAATAAATTAATATTTAAATGAAATTTTCATTTTTTCTGCTATTGTGTAATAATAAATGGGAAAATATTTTAATATAAAGCAGGACTGGGGATTATTCCAGAAGCAGAACCTCATTAAAGCATGGGCAAACTTGACTATGGAACTGTCTGCCCCCCCCCCTCCTCTTCCCGATTTTAGGGGGCCCCAAATTTGGTCTGTAATTTTAGTAACGCTAATATTTTAAATCTTTGTTGACATTGCACTGATTGTAATCAATATTTTGACCTTTTACAGCAAAATAAGATTAAAAATAAAAATAGGCCTATCTAAAATCTGTAAAAGCTCTCAATAGCGGGTATCTCTTAATCGCGGAATTTGTCCGCTATTCTGAGATGTCTGTTTTTAGAGGTAAAAGAATGTAAATATGGGTGTTCGATAAATAGAGATTCCGCTGTTTGGGAATGTTTGTTATGGAGGTTTTACCTTCACAGCGGAGTGAAACCTCCATAACAGACACCTCTACTTCGCGAACTACTTTTTAAATTCATACATATTTACATACTTATGCATACATATTTACATACTGTTGCTTCTGAAAAGCAGGCACCTCCATAAAGCGGACAAATTATTGAGAGGTTTTACTGTTTTTAGATTTAAAAGAAAAATTGTTTTTAATCTTATCTTACTGTAAAAGTTCAAAACATTGAATATAATCAGTACAATATCTAAATAGATTTAAAATATCAGCTTTACGAAAATTGCATTTCAAATTTGGGGGTCCCTAAAACCGGGGGGGGGGGGGAGAGACAGGCAGTACCATGGGCCAGTCTTCCTTGCTTTAATCAGGTTATGCTTCTGGAACAATCCTCAGCCCTGCTTTATATTCAAATATTTTCCCATTCATTAAGGATTCAATGTGGTCAAATATGGCTGCCTTTAGTGCTTTCAAAAAAAAAAAAAAATGTGGTCAGAAATGGCTGTCTATTGTCGATAAATCAGAGTACAAAAATGTCCACGATTCAGACGTTTCAAATATCTGAAATTCAGACACAAATAAGTGTCTTAAAAATTTAAGACACTTTAAAGTGTCTCTTTTTTAAACCATCCATTTCAGACATTGAAGTGTTTGAATTTCAGACATTTCAGTTTACAGTGTATACTTATGTATATTAGTTACCTTATTCAACAGCGAAGGTTTTTCAAAGTATTCTGGAAATATTGGAAAATGTTTCACAATAATCTATGCTTGACGCATGATTTTTTCTTTCTTGTTGTATATTTAGTATGAATTTTGACTTCTCTGAAAGCAATCCTCCCATGCCTATATTTTTCCTGTGCAATAAATTTATCTAATTAATCAGTAGCTGTAATAAATATAGTATTATAACTAAATTATAGTCATCTTTTTCGGAATACATTGTGTAAAAAATAACGGGTTTACATTTTAACTGGACTCTAGTGTGAACCACTTCAATTTCTGACATCTTCAAATCCGCTGATATTCTTAGCAGTTTGAATGAGACTTATTTATATTTTATCACTTATCATTTACCAAATGTATTGTTTATTGTAATTAATAGACAGTGACATATTTGGCTTTGGTATGTCTATTTATGAGTTCTTAATTATACTAATTGAAAATTATTAGTTGATTATCCCATTTCCTTCCAAAAAGCTATATTCGTATAGTTAGTTACGAAGTTTAATTTTATTTTCTCTCAATTTTTGCAAATGCTTTAACTTTTTTTAGATTAAAATATATAATATACAGATTTCTAAAGACCAATGAAATAAAGTTTTCAGCGAAGCATCATGTCATCGCCATACACCATTATCGTAGGTATTAACATATGTTATATCTGATATGTATAGTATACCATTGTATTCAACAATAAATTTGTTATGTAATAATATTTGTAATATAGAACAATTTCGTTGTATTGTTTCTGTAACTGGCATTTTCAAATAAAAAACATTAATCAAAAACTTGTTGTTCCTGTTTTTATTTGACTATAATTTTATTATAAATGGTTATTTTCAAGTATTTACTTGTTTTGTTCAGCATGTAAACCTTAATGCAAGTATTATTTTCATTTAAACAAAAACACTTTTTTTTTATAACAAAATGACTAAGATATTCAATAATACGAAAATAAAGCATTGTTTATCTTTAAAAGGGGAATACAAAAGAAATGTTATCTAAATTTTACTGGGTTTTTTTAGGTAGCTTTCAATACAAAAAAGTATAAAACTACCTATTGCAGCCGTTCGGAGGAAAGCAGTTTCGGAAAATTTCGATATATTTTCACCGATCATGACTCCAAAACCACCCTCCGTTCAAATGTTGATTTATATATATAGATATATCCATATATATATATATATATATATATATATATATATATATATATATATATATATATATATATATGACCTATGTCATACGATAACGCTCATATTTATAAATCAATTTTGATGAAACTAATTGTGTGTATTAAACTAACCAATGTCTCGACCGAGTTCGTTGGCCAGCTTAGTCCGTCATTTTGTTTCAAGATGGTGGCCATTTAAAAAATTAAAACTAAAATAAATATACAAAACAGTTAAAAATTCAAATTTATTTTCTAATTAAGTGTTAGGCCTTGATACAAGGATTCCAGAGCATTTTTTGGTTTACCACTATCTTAAAAAATGGCTGAGATAGAGCAGTTTGAAATTCTAGGGTGGCTGACATTTTGAAACAAAACAGCACATTAACGCGATTACTCGCAAATTATTTTCTTTCATTGTTGTAATAATTTTCTCAAACATACGCTTAAAACTATATATTCATATCCGTTAGCGCCAAAATTGGCGACAATGGCGACAAAATTGGCGACATTTGGCGAAATATCGCCAAATTTGGCGACCAAAATAAGTCTTCATAAATGAAGCCAATTTGGCTATTGCTCAATAATTTGGCGAATTTCTTATTCAAATTCAGTATTAACGAATCTTTTGTAAACGTTTCTTTGCATTTTAACTTGCTGTTTTCGTGTAACATTAGCTAAAATTTTAAAACTAAGATATAGGAAAGCTACCTTTTCCTCCCGGTACAAGCCGGAAGGACTTTTTTCATTATTATTATTATTTATTTAAACTTACTTTTTTTTTTTTTTTTTTTAGTAAGTGTGTATAAAGTTTCATAAAAATGCAATTTAATACAATGAAAAAACTATTAAAACAATATTTAAAACATTCTCTTAGAAAACTGAACAAACATTTAGAATTAAATTGAATAAATCGAGGCAATTTTCAAAAGTATTTCGTAAAAAAAAATCTATAATATATATTACAAAAAAAGAAATAAAGCTCTCATTTTTTAGTGTTTGATGATATGTTATATTTAACATAAATATAAATCCATTTCTTTAATTAATCTTTTGTCAATAATTAATTTCAAGTTACAATTTGATTTTGCATCTGCCAAAAATTATGATCATATTATTTTAGTTGCTATTACAAAATGTCCTTCCGGCCTGTACCGGGAGGAAAAGGTAGCTTTCATAGTCCATACTCCATGTTTTTAAAAAATCAACACCTTTTACTCAAACACCCTAAGCTAAATTGCTTGGAAACCGATTATAGAAGATTCAATCCCTGTTTTCGTTAATACTGAATTTGAATGCGCATTTCTTCATGAGAGTTACAGCATAACAAATATCAGATTATTTCAAAATGTCAGCCAACCTAGAATTTCAAACTGTCATAACTCTGCCATTTTTTAAGATATAGCAAAAACAAAAAATGTTCCAGAATCCCTTGTGTCACGTTCTAACACTTAACAGAAACAATTTTTTTTCAGTTTATAAATTTTTTGTACATGTTTTTGAATTTTGAAAAAATTAAAAAAATTTCACTGGCCGCCATTTTGAAACAAGATGGCAGATGAAGGTGGCTAACGAACTCGGTTGAGACGCATGGTATGTTCTGTAAACATGATCAGTCACATTCATATCGGTTCATAAATACGAGAGTTACAGTATAACAAATATCAGATTGTTTCAAAATCTCAGCCACCTAAGAATTTCAAACTGCCATATCTCAGCTGTTTTTTATGATATAAATAAAACAAAAAATGTTCCAGAATCCTTGTATCACGTTCTAACACTAACATAAACAATTTTTTCAATTTATAAATTTTTTTCACATGTTTTTGAATTTAATTTTTTTTTTTTTATTTCACTGGCCGCCATTTTGAAACAAGATGGCGGATGAAGCTAGCCAACGAACTCGGTCGAGACTTTAGTATGTCCTATACATATGCTCAGTTACATCCAAATCAGTTTATAAATAAGATAGTTACAGCATGACATATGTCAGATATATATATAAATCAACATTTGAACGGAGTGTGGTTTGGGGGTCTGGGGGTCATGATCGGTGAAAATATACCCAAATTTTTTGGAATTGCTTTCCTCCGAATGGCTGCAATAGGTAGCTTTTTGTATTGAAAGCTGCCTAAAAAATTAAATAAATTTTGTAGTAAAATTCTATAATACAACAAAAATGGTCAGATTTTTTTTTTCCTACTGCAATAATAAATTCCATTTTAAGATCAAAAACTTAAATAAATCTTTGTTATTAGTCATGAAATGAGAATTCTGTCTAAATATCCAGAATGGTTATTAAAGACAGCTAATTTTATGAGGCAAGAAGTGGTTTATATATTTTAAACAAATCTTTATATATAAATTGTATGAAATAGTATTTATATTATAAGCAAACATATGTCCGTAAGTAACACTGACGTCATATTGGCCGTGGCACACCTGACCTATAAATTTTGCTTTTACTACAATTTTTTTAACTTCTAGACGTCGCACAATTTCAACACCGTCGATTAGGGAAAATATGTTCTTTCAAATGCAATATGTTTCAAAATTGTATCTCAATTTACTGATTTTTTGTAATGGTTTATAAAATAATTTTAAGCGTGAATATGTTTAAAATCTACCTCTCGCGTGCAACCGGATTACGAAAGATTAACCCGTTGGCACCTGAAACAATATAAATAGTTCGGCGCCTGCTTTTGACTAATATTCCATAAAAATATTCAAACTTCATCAATAAAAATAATAAAATAACATAAATACAAGACGAATTTTAACAATGTCGGCGTATTTTGCATAAATTCATTCAAGCCGGGCCGGACCAACTAAGCTTTTGAACGGGCCGGGATCGAGGCCGAGCTTTTAATTTTTATACTGGGCCAGGCCAGACCAGACCTAAAAATATTCCGCGGGACGGGCCAGACCCAGGACAAGAAATTTCAGCCCGTGCAGACCTCTACTACACCGCCACTTAGGACGGTAAAAGCGCTGTGAAATATTAATTTAAAATCACACCAGGGATGTAGTGGAGTGTATACGATGGTATATGCCGTATACCTTCTGAAATTTTTGAAGAAACTCCGTATACCCTCCGTAGCTGTGCGTATACTTTCTAGTGTACACCTATAGCGTGTATCCTCTGGGTTATTTTAGAACTACACTATTAAATCAAGCAATTATAGTAGTATTAGGGTGGGATGAATCAATTTTATTTCTCACTTTTGTACGGGTCGGGCTCGAGCGTAACTTTTAATTTTTATATCGGGTCGTGGCAAAAAAAATTCCAAGGGAGGTCCGGGCTCGGACGAAATTTCAGCCCGTGCAGACCTCTACTAGACGGAAGGACTTTGAAATATTGTTGTAAAATCAAACCAGAGATGTAGTGGAAAGTGTACGGTGGTATACGTCGTATACCGTCTGGATATTTTAAAGAAACTCCGTACATCCTCCATAACTATAGCGTATACTCTCTAGTGTACACCTTCTGCCTATAGCGTATACCCTACGTGTTTTTAGGACTATACCATTGAATCAAACAATCATAGTAGTATTAGGGTGGGAGGCAGCAATTTTAATTCCAGTGTACGGCGGAAAAACACATGGCTACAGTACATGAAACATATGAATTCAATAATTTCTCACGAATGTGACAAAAAGTAGCGTACCGCAAACTTGGACATCGAGAGCCACACTTAGCCATTTGTATAATAAAGTATTTTAATACCTAAAAAGTTTACGTTATAGTTTATAACCCCTTGTAGCCTTTAAATGTATAGCACCTTTTAGGCAACTGTATCTGAAAAACGTAAACATACATATTCACATTTATCTTTTTCCGTTTAATAAAATAAACAAGAAATACAAAATATTATTTAACAATGTTACTCAACCACTCACATATAATTGAGTTTGCCTTAATAATATAAAATAATACAGTGTTTTAAAAGCATCTTCTAAAAGAATTAGTAATAAATATTTCTAAAAAGATAAATTTTACCTTGTACTTTTTCTGCAACGCTTGAAACAACTTAAACAATTCACTATAATAGTCAGGGAAAAAAAGTTTCCTCCTTTTTTTCTTGATTTTATTTCAAGGTGATTCTACATTGATAAATTTGTGGCGCCATCTACTTAGATTTAAACCTTTTTATCCATTTATCTTGTTCCGAATCATAAAGAGAAGATAAAATGTATACTTTTCTATCTAGAATTAATCATAATCATTTCACCGACTGTACCATTTCGTGTGTGTGTGTGTGCATACTATACATTATGTAAACCTATAATATTAAATATGTAAATTATATATATCAAGAAAGCAAATCACCCTGTGATTAGTTATCTCTGTTTGAAATAAAAAATGATAAGGATTCCATTACTGCTGTAGCGATAAATTACACTTCTCTTACGCTTATCACGCAGATAAAATAATCGATGAAACGCTTTTTTTTATCGTCTTTTCTTCCTGTCAATCTCATGCAAGCTTTATTTAAAATTTTTTGATAGTGAGGAATTCAACAATTTTCCTGAGTCGGCCGATCGGTTTGTTTTGTTTGTATGTGCAGGATGTCCAACCTTTCGTTTTCCTTTAAATTTAAAGGAAAAATATGTCTGTTGTCGGAAGCCGACTACAAACACTAATGGTAGTTGTTAGCAAAAATATAAGGAAATGTATAATATCCCATGTAGCTCGATAAATATGCAAAAATCGCGTAGAAAATTTGTTAGAAATGTGTTTAAAATAATTCAGAAAAATCAGGAAAATTTAATCACTGAAATTAGAATTACATCGATCAGCCAGAAAATTTGAACTAGTCACTTAATATTATGTTTATATTTGACATATAAAACAATTATATTTCTTTCTGAAATCAATTTAAAGGAGCTTGATAAGTATCCAAAAATACATTGTACTTGTACCATGTATTCAATTACTTAATTTCAGTCAATAACAGTATTATATTAAAGGTTAGTTCACTGTTAAAAATTTGCAGCAAACTGTCCAGTCATTTAACCGTTTTTATAGAAAACGGTTACATAGCCGTAAATTAACTTCATTCTGACCATATTATTGCCCATATTATGGTCAGAATAGAGTTACATTACGGTTATGTAACCGTTTTCTATAAAAACGGTCAAATGACTGGACAGTTTGCTGCAAATTTTTAACAGTGTTTGTGGGTTCACTTTTTCCCCCTTTAATGTGGTGCGCTTATTTCGTTTCGCACTAACCACTAAAAATCATTAAGAATCACGAACTACAGTACCCAGCCCTGTTTTCTTTACCATGGGCCCTGCGGTGCTATATAGCATATGTCCCGGTGATGTGGTCAAACTAACACGGAAAACCTCAGTGTTTAGTTCCCAAGGAACGTTGGTACTCATTTTATCGATCCTGTAGGGATGAATCTTTCAATGAACCCTGTCTAGGTCCGGAGCCGAACTCTAGACCTGTGGTAGCGCTGAGCTCTGACCATTAATTAAAGGGTAAAACTAAGAAATTTCATTAGTGGCCAATGGCCAGTAGTAGCAGTTTTATAAGTGGCCACTTTCTTTAAACTAGTGCCCATTTTTTTATTCAAAAGTTCTAAGCAGTAAACTTTTGTTAAAATTTCAATTAGTATCAATCTAAAATTAAGTAGCCCAAATAAATATGTTAATATAAACATATTTCAAACAGTAAAAGTAGAATCCTGGATGAAATGCAAACAAATTTTACTCTTTCCTTGTAGGGAAATGGCCATAAGGTGGCCGCTGACAGACGATTTTTAATACACACATTTTTTTTTTTCATTTAGTATCCCTGTGGCCGGTGGCTAATGCCAATTTTGCCGTTTACCATTAAGCTACCTGGCTTCCACAATGACCACTAGTACGGCCAATTTTTGCTGACCCATTCTGTTATGGGAATACCACATCGAAGGCCAGCTTTGTTCTTTATGAAAGAATGAACAATTTAACATCAGGGTTGCGTGTTTGACCTTTTTTTTAATTCAGATTTTCCAAATTCATACCGGAAACTTCGAAAGATTAGTTTTTACCTAGAGATGTCGTAAAATGTCTCTCATTAAATAAAACAAAATTTATACCTATTTTATTTCTGGTGTGAATTCAAAAATCTGAATTTAAAAAAGGCCAACCTGGCAACATCCATGGCTCAACCGGAATTCGATCTCGGGCCCTAAGAGTGGCAGGTGCCTCCGCTACCGCATAGTGGGGCGTTTTGATGATCTAGGTGGACAAAATTCATTTTTCCGATTATCTCGGAATTTAACAAGACCGCGTATGCTGGTAGCCGAACTTCTCTTCTGTCGAGATCCGTACGAGTTTTGTCGAAAAAATCCGATGTGTGGATAAATTACGACCGTAAAGAAGGCAGTTGGTTTGAGGGAGTTTCAACAGTTGCATTATTTTTCTGTAAGTTCGAAAGCAAGTCGTGACTTTTCTGTTTTATTCGAAAGCAGCAGTTTACTGGACATATGTCACATGTTTGTCACACGATTTAATCAATTGCTGTTTGAAAATAAGCGCCATCTTGTTTTCAAACTTCAGCTTGACTTTTAATATAGTATTAAGCATTATTAAGCAATAAGCATTTTTTTAAATCAAAGTGTCATTCCTAAAGTATTGAAAACTTAAGAAAGCTCCATCGAAAGTTTGCGAATCCTTAAGTTATATTAACTTGAAGTGTGTGTCTGAGTGTTTAATTCAAATCTTGCAAGTCAATTTTAACCACTCTTAATTATTCGATTGAGCTGAAACTTTGAATACATGTGTAGTTTCAATGACAATACAATATCATAATATAAATAAATAATAATAATATAAGTAATAATAATAATAATAATTAAATATGCCAAATATTTATCACTGTTTGATTATTTTATTACTGATACATTCGAAAACCCAGCAAAACCTAATTATTCTTCAACGCAATAATTCTGTCCACCTAGATTCTCAAAACGCCCCACTGTGCGGTGGCTAGTGTCAATTTTGCTCTTTAACATTAAGCTACCGGGCTTCCACAATGACCACTAATACGGCCGATTTCTGCTGACCCATTCTATTATGGGAATACCACATCGAAGGCCATCTTTGTTCTTTATGAAAGAACGAACAAGTTAACATCAGGGTTGCGAGTTTGACCTTTTTTTTTAATTCAGAATTTCCAAATTCATACCGGAAACTTCGAAAGAAGAGTTTTTACCTAGAGATGTCGTAAAATGTCTCTCATTAAATAAAACAAAATTTATACCTATATTATTTCTGGTGTGAATTCAAAAATCTGCATTTGAAAAAAGGCCAACCGGGCAACCCTGGTTAACATCCATGGCTCAACCGGAATTCGAGCTCGCGCCCTAAGCGTGGCAGGTGCCACCGCTACCGGCTGGAATCTCATTTGCGATTCCATTATCCAGTCAATTTAGAGGGCGAAATATTAGCGCAAATCTCTTATCATAATATTTTGGTTGACGAGTAAGTCAAGTCTTCGTCGAAGGTCCCCAAAATCATAGTCTTGCCACGTCACAAACAATTACGGTTAAAAAATTCAAATGCATAATAGTCAAATGGTTGACGAACTTGGTCTAATTAATTATTCAAGCAGATAAAAAAATCGATTTTTTATATCATTTTAAATTGAGCAAATAACAAATGCCCACATTGTACTGGAGAAATAACGGTACGGGGAATACTTACATTTAGATAATTTTACAGTGGAATTCTATCGAATTAATTAAAATCATTTTTCTGTGTTTTCACATATTTTAATTTGACACTTTTTATTTTAGTAGACTTTTTGACGTTTATGTCATTTTATAGCTGGATATTAGAGAATTCAAATTGATTTTTCTACAAAGACCATGCCCAAGACTGATTCGAGCGCCTCCTAACAGAAAAAGCGGCTTTTTGATGAGAAAAGTGTGAAATTTGAATGATTGTTTATGAATTTTGTGCTGTAAGACAGAGTTGTTCAGCAATTAGATACGGGTTGAACCCTATGACGATATAATTTAACCTTTGGGCGACCGATATTCTAATAAATATTAATAATTTTAAAAAAAAAGGGAAAATATCGATTTTTTAGTGGCAAAAGATGAATTTAAATGAATTTTATTAATTTTGCACAAGGTTTGAGGTTAGACTGTAGCGTATGACGAAAGATTCTATGATTTTAACCTTAGACGACCGTAATACAGAGAAATACCCAAATTTAGATAATTTACTAGTAGAATTTTAGTAAATTAATTCAATTCAATCACTGCCTCCTTAATACTAAGGAGGCAGTGATTCAATTCAGATTGATCTTGATTTTTTTTTTTTTGGTTACATTTTATAGTCTGCACATACGATATAGGATATATTAATATTTAAATAATGATTTATTACGTTTTCCATATGGCGATTAGAATCCGGGTGAAAATGCATCGACATACGAGTTTTCATTGTGTTTATAAGTTATTATTTCGAAATTTACACATACTTTCACGAATTTAGATGTAGAAATAGTGATTTACTATAGATTTTTAGCAAGCATACGCTAAATTTTATCACATCCAGACTATATTCTTCCAAAATTTATCAGTATTTTCAAGAATTTGCCGTACTTTAATTTTTTTGCCTAGAATTGTATGTACTATTTTTTTTTAAATAATTTTAAATGTAGAATAATAGCGATTTAAAAGTATATGCATTTTTTGTAAAATTTATTGGGCCGGACCTCATTTTACTGTTTCTTGCAGGGCAAAGTCAGGACGAGTCAATGAGCTTCATACATTCTGGTTCAGTATCGGGCCTGAAAATTTCGGTCCGTGCAAACTTCTAGGATGAATGAAATTAATGCCCGGCTCAGCCCGAAAAAAAGTGTCGCTCGGCCCAACCCGAGCCAGCAGAAAAAGTAAGGTCTGAGCCCTAGCCAGAATGAATGATGATAAGAGCCATCCCACCCTGGGGCCGTGCAGGCCTTTAACCCTTTAACGTTCATTGGTTTCCCCACGAAACCACAAAACTTTAATTACGAAACTCAACAATGACAGCAGAATTTTAATAGAAATGTTTTTCATTTATTATATATGTGAAGTATCGCTTATTTCTTATATAAAAATAAATTTGATCATAATTTCCGGTGTCAATCATTTATTTCAACATCTTAGCGATTGAAGTGCTTTATCCGTTAAAGAGTTAACTGACATTTGAAAGAGTAAAAACGTGTTCTCAAAAGCGAAAAAGTTTTTAAACAAATTACGAAAAAAAATTGAGTTTGAGCTGTAATTCTCACTCAAACTCGCGGATTTTTTTAGTTCAAACTCAACTGTTTTCAAAAAGTGAACTAAATTCAGCTCAAAACTCAGAGCAAGTGAGTTAAACTCACGAGTTCTTGCTGAATGAGCGTGCTCAGTTACAACACTGGTTTGGATTAATTTTTAACATACATAGTATAATTTATATCATGTTCAGACCGATTTTAATTGAATTTAGACTGATTTTATACACAGTTATCCTAATTAGTTAACATTATTGTTTAACACATAGTTATTTTTACCAATTTTTTGATATGCGGTTTAAGTTTTATATATTAACTGACGTTTTTATATTAATTAACATTATTTATTTTATATAAATATGCCTGGGATACATTTTACTACTTTAGTGGCGTAATCTGTAGCGTATGCGGCTGTTAACCGCAAGGCCGATGATTCGAACTCACCCGAAGGAAAAAAAAATGAAGTATTGATATTTTTACATAATTAATTACTTTAAATTAGCAAATACTTTTTCTAAAAATTTTACATTTTTCATATATTTAGACATACTTTACGAATTTATCACTCAGTAAGTAAATACTAGCAACAGATACAGTTTAACAACAGATACTCGCAAGCATATGGGCTAAAATCTCATATGTGTGATTTTTGCTGCTGATTTACTGCTGGTGTCTGCTTTTTAAAAGCCTCATGTTATACTCAATATGAATTTTTAGTAACCCCTCATATATTGCAGAATAATAATTAGTAGATGGATCCAAACTTTACTGAAAAATAAATATGATATAGCAGTTTTTATCAGACAAAACACAAATTGTAAGGGACAATAGTTACATTTTTTGCAATTCTGCCACTTTACTTAAAAAAGAAAAATTTTGGAATGTTGTATGCACTATTTTCAAAGACATATCAAACCTATGATTAAATGGCTAGATATTGGTTAATCTATAAGTATCAATACGAGGAGGGACCCAAAAAAAAAAAAACCCGGACTGAGAGCGCGCTGCCATTCGTAGATGTAGTAGAGAGTTCTCCCGCTAGATGGTATTAGTAGAGACCTTGACAAAACAACTTCCCAGATGACGTCAGTTTGTAGGTTAACGTTTTATCGTAGTTTTGTGTTTCTCTTACTGTTGTCGTGTTCCGCCTGCGAAGTCGTTATGGCAAATTTAAAAGAACAAAGAGTGTGCTTGAAATTTTGTTTCCTGCTTGAAACATCGGCAACAGAAGCTTACCATATGCTTCAACAGGCTTTTACGAGGAGGATTCTACGAAGCCGCACACAAGTTTTCGGATGGTTTGGGTGCTTTAAACGTGGTGAGATGAGTGTTGAAGACTATGCTCGTTCTGGGCGCCCTTCAACATCTCGAAACAATGAAAACGTTGAAAAAATTTGCCAAAAATTCAACGAGGATCGTCGTTTCACGATCGACAAAATTTCAGAAGAGACAAGCTTGAGTTGGAGCTCGTGACAGCGGATTTTGACTGAAGATTTGCAAATGAGCCGTGTTGCTGCAAAATTTGTCCCGCGCCTTCTCACATAGGATTAAAAAAAAAAACATTCGATTGAATTTGAGTCAGGACTTGAAAAAGAGATTGAAAGTGATCCAAACTTTTTGACCAAAGTCAATTACAAGTGATGAGAGTTGATGTTATGTGTATGACCCAGAAACCAAGCAAGCGTCAAGCCAGTGGAAGACTCACAACTCCCCCAGACCAAAAAAAGCAAGACAAGTGAGGTCGAATGTGAAGACGATGATCATTGTCTTTTTTCATGTTCCTGGAATTGTTTCCACTGGCCAGACTGTTAACCAGCACTTTTATTTGGAAGTTTTACGTCTGCGAGAGGATGTGCGGAAGAAACGCCCGGAACTTTGGCGATCAGGTGACTGGCTCCTTCATCACGACAACGCCGCCGCACACACAGCCTTACGAGTGAGCCGCTATTTGGCCTCTCAGGGGTGGTCTGTTGTTCCCCACCCTTCGCATTCGCCAGACCTAGCCCCATGCGACTTTTTCCTGTTCCCGATAATGAAGAAAAATCTAAAAGAAAGCGTTTTGATGGTGTCGAGGCGGTAAAAACAGATTCTCAAACGACACTGAATGATATCAAAGTTTAAGAATTCCATAGTGCTTCAAACAGTGGGAAAAAAGACTTAACAAGTGCATCGCATCTAATGGAGATTACCTTGAAGGTGACTGAAGGAATTTTGTAAAAAAGTTAATAAATAAATTTTTTATAAGAAAAATCTGTTTTTTAATGAGTCCCTCATCGTATTTAAATTAATAATGGGGGCAGTAATGATGGTTAGTAATGGTACGCTTACCTTTTCCCCTATTCTTTTCAAACTAGAAAATCCTCTTTATGAACAAACAGCAAGCAATGGCGACTTTTTAAGAACAACATGGGCTTCCCTACTATAAACAATATTGAAAATGGCTGCATACCGCCATCTGGTGTAAATATGGGGCAATTCATACCTAGGATAGTAGTGACCAAAAAAGTGAGGGACACAGCTTTAAACCCAACAAAAACAAATATTACATATTTCACACATATAAAAATTATATTATTATGCTCCATGATATTCATTTTTAAAATAAATGACTGGTTTTTCAAAAATGTTTAATAATTATTGTTTGTTGATGGGTTTAGTGATCCAATTATGGGTTGAGGACAGGGGACAGTAGTGACTTTTGAGATATGTAAATTCCATTTTAAAGATTTAAAAAACAGATTAACGCAGTAGAAGTAGCATAATATTGTAGATCAATCCCAGAGAAACATTTTAACATTAAATGAGAATTTATATTTCAAAGAAATGCCGAGAGATATACTAGGGACTGAGAAATCACACTTATGAGATGTTGGCCCATATGTTTTTCGTTGATAGTTAGCTCAATCAAGAGAATTTAGTTTTTTGTATCCACTACTTTTTGGAAAGACTGGATATTTTTTCATGCTTTATCATCAATTTTAGTTTGTCCCACACGAGAGAAGGATTTTTCTTAAGTATCGTCCAACTGTACGAGTATAGGGGGGATGCCTTCAGGGAGGACTTTTGAAGGGAAAGTGTCCCGAATTCTCGATTTTGCACAGGTTAAATCCTAAAAACCTTGCACAGACACCTCACCTAGACCATGCATATGAGTATCGCAGAATGATACTACAGCCCATAGCAACAGTGATACACACAATAGAGATTTAAAGCCATAGCAACAGACCTACTCAGCAGTTGCATTGTGACATCAAACCCTTTTTTTTTATAAATGGCGCTGACAGGACACAAAAATGGCGCTGAGACGACAGTTAATGGAGCCAGCTAAGCTAATTTCCTTAACTCGGACTAACCAAGTTGAACTAACTTCTCTTTGTGTAAACAGCGAAGTCAGCTGTTCTTAAAAGTATAAGTAGTGCTATGAAAGTATTGTGTGGAGCAGTATCACACAGAGTTGAGTAGAGAGGAGAGTAAAATGTAAGTCTGTGAGACTTAAACTCGTTCGACGTATGATATGTTACGGAGAGTTGCTTCGATGCCTTGTTATAAGCCCACGACTTCCCCTATCTTTATAATTCCCTTTGTAAAATTTGTATATAGTCTAGAATAACACAATTGAATCCATTTGGACACTACACTGTTGTGTTAACTAGTATTTTAAAAACACAAATTGCACAAATTGTGCTTATTAGTTGCTAAAATCAGTGTAAAAATTGTTTTAAACTCATAAAAGAGCTAAAATCCTACATGTTTCGGCTTCAAACTTAAAGCCATCATCGGGGAAGAGGAACAACACAAACGACTACTGATCTTTTAATTTTCGACACGAGAAGAATGAAATCAACAGTATGGAAAAATTTAAATAAAATAAGCAGGCACTCTTTGTTGCCAAAGAGCGAAAAACAAAACAATGAATTAACAAGGGGTTAAAAATGTATCCCATAAACCAGGTATGCTGAAAGAAAAGTTATCATTACAAATACAATCTTTTCTAATTTTAATTTCCAATGATTCCCTAATGGCGGCTTTAAATGGGTTATTGAACCTATGGATAATTCTTGCTTTATCGAAATTAATTACAATATCATTATTTTTAGCGTAAAACCGGGAGAGTGCAGTGGATAATTTTCCAAATTTTATGTCGTTTTTATGCTCTTTTAATCTTTCCAAAAACTTTCTTTTAGTCATACCAATGTAAAATATTATACTATTATTATTTAAGCTAATGGGGATTTCATAAACACCTGCGAATTGATCAGGGGGGATAGGATCTAATTTATATGAAACTAAGTCAACCAATTTTCTGGGAGGGACAGCAATAAGATGGATATTGTATTTACGGAGGGCCCTTTTAATCCTTTCAAATATAATAGGTATATATTGGAATTTCCGATAGTTTGGTTTATTATTGCTAGGGACAGGATGCTGAATTAAATGGCCATTGAATTTTTCTATAATTTTCTGTACGTGATGAGCGGGGAAACCATGGTCAATGGCGATATCTCTGATAAAATTAAGTTCATCTTGGATGAATTCACTTGAACAAACCAGAAAAGCACGCTTGATGAATGAATTGAAGGCAGCAATCTTATAAGTGAAAGTTGTAGAGGCATTAAATGGGATTATTGTGTTACTTCTCATCGGTTTACGATAGACTTTACGTTTTAGGTTGTTGTCATCTTTAATTAATTGAATATCAAGGAACGGCAGTGATGAATTTTCTTCTATTTCCAACGTAAACTTAATATTTTCATCTATTTCGTTTATTTTTGAGAGGAAAGATAGGAGTTCCTGCTTTCCATGACTCCATGTGATAAAGATATCGTCCACGTATCTTAGCCAAACTTCTGGTGTTAAATTCAAACTTTTAAAAATAAATTCCTCCATCGGTCTAAGTTTAAATTCAGCCAACAGACCGGAAATAGGAGATCCCATAGGTGCTCCTTTATTTTGTCTGTAAAATTTCTTATTAAACATGAAAACGTTGTTATTAATGATAAGGTTAAGTCCTGCCTTTAGAGATGTTTTTACGCTATCACTTAAATTATTTTGTTTATCAATTTCCAAATTAATATTTTGTGCAACTTCATTTGTATCAATAGATGGGTAAAGAGACACAATATCTAAACTAGCTAGAATAGTTCCTTTAGAAATCTGCATATTTTCTATTTTATGGATAAAATCTTCTGTTGTTGGAGGAATTTATTTTTAAAAGTTTGAATTTAACACCAGAAGTTTGGCTAAGATACGTGGACGATATCTTTATCACATGGAGTCATGGAAAGCAGGAACTCCTATCTTTCCTCTCAAAAATAAACGAAATAGATGAAAATATTAAGTTTACGTTGGAAATAGAAGAAAATTCATCACTGCCGTTCCTTGATATTCAATTAATTAAAGATGACAACAACCTAAAACGTAAAGTCTATCGTAAACCGATGAGAAGTAACACAATAATCCCATTTAATGCCTCTACAACTTTCACTTATAAGATTGCTGCCTTCAATTCATTCATCAAGCGTGCTTTTCTGGTTTGTTCAAGTGAATTCATCCAAGATGAACTTAATTTTATCAGAGATATCGCCATTGACCATGGTTTCCCCGCTCATCACGTACAGAAAATTATAGAAAAATTCAATGGCCATTTAATTCAGCATCCTGTCCCTAGCAATAATAAACCAAACTATCGGAAATTCCAATATATACCTATTATATTTGAAAGGATTAAAAGGGCCCTCCGTAAATACAATATCCATCTTATTGCTGTCCCTCCCAGAAAATTGGTTGACTTAGTTTCATATAAATTAGATCCTATCCCCCCTGATCAATTCGCAGGTGTTTATGAAATCCCCATTAGCTTAAATAATAATAGTGTAATATTTTACATTGGTATGACTAAAAGAAAGTTTTTGGAAAGATTAAAAGAGCATAAAAACGACATAAAATTTGGAAAATTATCCACTGCACTCTCCCGGTTTTACGCTAAAAATAATGATATTGTAATTAATTTCGATAAAGCAAGAATTATCCATAGGTTCAATAACCCATTTAAAGCCGCCATTAGGGAATCATTGGAAATTAAAATTAGAAAAGATTGTATTTGTAATGATAACTTTTCTTTCAGCATACCTGGTTTATGGGATACATTTTTAACCCCTTGTTAATTCATTGTTTTGTTTTTCGCTCTTTGGCAACAAAGAGTGCCCGCTTATTTTATTTAAATTTTTCCATACTGTTGATTTCATTCTTCTCGTGTCGAAAATTAAAAGATCAGTAGTCGTTTGTGTTGTTCCTCTTCCCCGATGATGGCTTTAAGTTTGAAGCCGAAACATGTAGGATTTTAGCTCTTTTATGAGTTTAAAACAATTTTTACACTGATTTTAGCAACTAATAAGCACAATTTGTGCAATTTGTGTTTTTAAAATACTAGTCTAGAATAGTTATTAAAACCTTAAAATATTAAGAATTTGTAGTCTTTTTACCTCCAAACATCAAAGTATGACAATCCGCTCGTACTTAACATGCATGTTTCGAACCCCCGAACATAAACCCAGACTTCTTATTTTGTGAACAACATGATAACTACAGAGTTGAGTAGACCCTATTGTTTTCCTGCAGATTTCTTTAAGAAGAGTACACAGAAAAAATAGGTTATTTTTTTTCTTTCTTGAGGAGATATTTTAAATATATGAATGAATCCTACGCCCATAAGTTTAACATTAGAGAGGGAAACTGGGACGTTCACTGGCTAAAAGCCTTAAATTGGATAATTGGATAAGTTTTGGTCGTAAAAAAAGGAGTAGGGGGCTAATGTTCTTCTTAGACGCAGGACAAAATTTTTCTAAATATAAGTTTTTGGAAAAGTACAAAAAATTAAATTTTGTATTTTAATATGCATGAAATCCCTTGTAGAATAAATGCCATATCTAAAACATATATTTGATTTCTATCATCATCAGTTTAAGTGATAATTTCCATTACATTTATTAACGGCAAAATATACATGCATATATCAAGTTATGTATCAATTTTAATTAATCTTCTGTGAATAACAAGCACAATAATGATTAAAATATAAATGTCGTGAATTCCAACTAAATTTCCAGTCTGGTAGACAGCAACTTTGAATTAAAACTACTGATCCATAAAATCTTAGTTGACATCTAGCAGAAACATAAGTTATTTTCATTTAAATACCATTTTCCTGAAACAGTTAAATGGAGTTTCTAAAACCGCCTAGTTCTATTCATGCATCATTTTTCATTGTTTTATTTCGAAATAGTTAAGTTTATTATCCTAATTGTCCCCAGGGCATAATTAATTATCTTTTGCAAATGATAGTCAAATTTCTGTTTACAAATATCTAGCTGGGGATATGCATAATTTAGTATGTTTCCGTTTGTTTAAAAAATAATTATCTTTCATAAGAATTGTAGAATAGGGCTCATTTATCTTGACAGTATATTTTTTAAATAAAATTCAGTTCAGTGAACAAATTAATTACATATGTAACAAGAAAAAACATACATGGCATGAAACATTTTCCAGCACAATCAGAATATCCGTTACAAACCTTCATGTTTTCCTTCGTTTAAAGGGATAGCCAAATAAACAGTTGAAAATTCATTTACAGCAATTACCACCCATAAATTGTAATGTATTTGAATTTTTTTGTGCAACCGTCTATATCATCTGTAGATTTTTATGTATAACACATAGTATGGTAAAATTTAATTCAACTGGAAAACACATAAAACAAGTGAAAATTCTTATCCGGCAATGACCATAGATGGCAATGCACCCACGTCCTTTTGTGCCATCATGTATATTAATTTATAAATATTACACTTATACCACAAAGTATAGAAAAATTCGGTTCGTATATAAAGCGCCTAACATAATTAAAAATGCACTTCTAGCAACTGTCGTTGATAGAAAGTTAATCATAGATTTAGAGATGAAGTACTTCAACTTCATGTAAAACATTTCTAAGGAACTGCCGGTCCAGGTTTCGTTTCTTGTGGTTGATATCAAGAGACCACACAGAACACAACTTATCCGGCCGGATCGGAGTTCAGATCGGATATTTAAAAACCTTGACCGCCGAATATCTTAGACCGCCGAACTCAGTGAGTTTGTGGAACTCCCTCAGTGAATTCGAACTTTTTATTACTAGATACAGCCACGACCACTCACTTTGATTGGCTCTGGAGACTAGCTTTAACTGATTGGTTGTTGAGGCTGGCTTTAACTTATGCGCATGCGTACATTCTATGTTTGTTCAGATTTTAGACACAGTGAGTTATTTTAGATGAGTTTTGCAGTGTGAACAGGTATCCAATTCCGGGAGTATACCACATCAAAAAGGACGATCTAATATCTTAAATACCGAATGCGAACATGGTGTTACAGATGATTTTCATGAGGTACAGGATATTGTCGTATGGATTAGCCCTTAGAATCACATCACCTGAATGATATTGATCATGTTTAGGATACTCTAGGAAGAGTGTGACACGACATCCCCCACTCCCTCCCCAGGACCCTCCAAGATTTAAACTTCGCGTTTTTAGCACTTTCCAACGTAGTTGAAAAGTGTTTATTTCTTCAGTTTCAATAAACTCGCGTAAATAATCGGGGATGGCCATGTAGTTGATATATGTTATTCAGGTTTACTATGGAATGCTCCGTATTGAAAATAAAGAGCATAACAGTTATAGTTCTTTTATGGAGATACTCAAAACAATTTCATTACATTAATGGGGGAAGATTGTTTGCAATTTTTTTAATGATGCTACACTATTCCAAATATATTGAAACTGATATACGTCACTGAGGTGCACTATAAAATGATTACTGTAAAATATGGTGAGCATGGCATTTACAGGGTTCATTTACAGGGACACAACAAAAAAAATCGGCTACAGTACTATGCATGAGCGATAATTGCTGGGAGTTCATTTTCAATTGCAGTATGCGTTTTAAATTTAACTACAGTATAGAACCATTTATCCAGAATGGTCAGGGATAGATGTTTTCCGGATAACTGGTTTTTCTGGATAACTGGTTGGACATTAAAGCAACATCCATTTCATGAGATTTGTTGAATATGTGTGGCTGTAACATTCTTACTGATTTCAAATTATTAGATTACTCTGATTAAGGCTCATATCCTATCAAGATCAAAGATTAATCACAGTTTCAAAGAAGACAATTTCTGGCAATATCTTGGAAACATTAATACTGCATAAAACTCAAAATTCTCGATATCTAACTAAATATGCTTTTCAAATCCTAGATATTGATCAAGTTATACAATGCATGTGGTAATCTATCAAGCAAGGCACATGTCAAACTGTCACTGCATTGTATTTTTTTTTCAAATCAGTCAGTTGGAAATATCATTCTGGATAACTGGTTTTCCGGTTAACTGGATTCCAGATAAATAGTTCCATACTGTATATTTAATTACTTGGTAGTGTATAAATTCTATAGATAAGATAGAGGGCTCTATAAAAAAAAAATTCTATTACATTTTCGTTTATTTTCGGAAATTATTCAAGGACAATTTTCAATTGTGTTATGTGTTTATTAACTAAAGTAAATTTTAGTAGGTGTATACTACGTAGTGTGTATGCTAATCTATAGTTCATACAGAGCTGCGCTAAGGAATTCGGATACTTTTCGGATTATAGATGGTAATTGCTGATATTGGGTTTTAAATGTGTTATGCGTTTTCCAATTTTTTTACTTAGGTATAGTCTTTCACATTATTAAACGGTGAAGCTTTGTTATGTTTGTTATATTTGTCTATGCTTGACGCATGATTTTCCTTTCTTGGTATAAGTGATATTTGTTCCTAAAAACTGTCAGAACTCTCATTTATATTATGAAGGCTCGTCTTACGACCTTTATAATTGTGCGTAATAGTCACTGTTCATATTAGACCACCTGTTCTGAAGATATATGTCATTGTTTAACCATTTTTTATCTAATGTGTATGTTACAAAATTTTTATTTTCTTTTGGCCTTGTTATGTAGAACTAACTATATGACAACTCACAGTATGAGGACCTTATTTAGGACCTTATATCCAAGTTTCGTGTTTTTATATTAATTTGACTGTAAGTTAGGAAAAAAACTGTTTACAACTGGATTTTTGGAGGTCGATGTATATTAACTGACGAAAACGATCAACTTACGTGAAAAAAAAGTAGAAGCTAGGAGACGTTTTAAAAAATGATCTGAATAAGTTTAAAGATTATTTTTTGATTTTTTTATATTGATTAGCCAAATGTAATTCCTCGAATATCATCCGAATCAATTACAGCAGTTGCACACTAAAAACGCTTTTATAAGATTTTTTCTCTAAAGCAAATTTGGTTAAATATACGAATAAAATTAACGAAATATTCATAAACTCTAGACAAGATGTTATCATCTTGTCTGGAGTTACGAATATTTCGTTGCAAAATAGGCTTCTTGAAAGTTTTAATAAATCATAAGATCCTAAAAACCCAATAATTAATAACTAATGAGCAAAATCTTAAATCGATAAAATGAAAAGAAATCATTTAATAACCAAATAAAGAAAAAAGGAACTTTTAAATTCAGCAAGGATTAATTTAATTTTTTTCCTTTTTCGTGTATCTCAAATTTAACTCTTAAGTTGACTTTTCGAATTTCTTAAAATTTTTACTTTTTGAACTTAAGGGCATCCCTTTATTTTGCAAAAAATGACAAAAATGTCAAATTTCCATTTTTTTGCTTAAAATGTACTTAGACATCCCAAGATCAGATAATTATTTTTTTTTTAACTGCATCTATTTCTCTTTAAATGTATCAGTGTTCCAACCTTTAAATTAATTTTTCTCAATTCGAGGGGTATTTTTTTTTTCATTTTAACATATTAATATTTTGCTATCTTTAAAATGCTTAAACTTCACCAAATATGTAAGAAATGACATATATATGTTTTCTGTTTTTTTTTTCCTATAGGATTAACATTAGGGTGCTAGTCTTCCGCGTGAGTGAAGTAGCCCCTTGAGATATCTCTTAAGATGTCCCTTTAAGACATTGACTGCCATGGCACACAAACATGTGACACGAATACATGAGCCATCAATATCATCATTGAAGAACTACAATTTAAAATACATACAGTATGTAAAATAAATCTAAGAAAGTTGATTAAGGAATTCTTTATACATGAGCCATCAATATCATCATTGAAGAACTAGAATTTAAAATACATACAGTATGTAAAATAAATCTAAGAAAGTTGATTAAGGAATTCTTTATACATGAGCCATCAATATCATCATTGAAGAACTAGAATTTAAAATACATACAGTATGTAAAATAAATCTAAGAAAGTTGATTAAGGAATTCTTTATACATGAGCCATCAATATCATCATTGAAGAACTAGAATTTAAAATACATACAGTATGTAAAATAAATCTAAGAAAGTTGATTAAGGAATTCTTTATACATGAGCCATCAATATCATCATTGAAGAACTAGAATTTAAAATACATACAGTATGTAAAATAAATCTAAGAAAGTTGTTTAAGGAATTCTTTATTGCTAAATTATAAAAAAAAAAAAAAACATAATTTGCATTACATTACCCTCGAAAAGGTACGAATTGTTTTACGCATACATGTAGGGTTTATACAAGTGATAAATTTCAGTTCCTTCCGTTCTTTCTATAAATTTCTTATTCATTTGACCATTCTGTTCCACCCAAAAAATGATTCTTCCAGTCGCCAACAATACCCTTTCTTTAAAAACGAATATTGTCCTTTTCTGTAGATTTCTTTTCAACACTCGTTTCTACGGTTTCATCTAAATCTTCTTCACTCTTCTTTTTTGAGGATTTGAATCGAAAACTTCTGATAATTTTTCTTTCATAAAATCAAATTCACTAAAACGCAAGATGTTATTTATGACATTGTTGTCCTGTTTGATAGCTTCAACGTATTCTCGGCCCAGAAAAGAAGCAACCTTCAGTACAATGCTTTTTAAATCCTCTTTCATTGCTTCGTAAGTGGTGAATAGTACGTTTTTGTCATACCGGTGAGGATACCAGAACATCAGATGGTCGTAATAATCGCCGTATTCTACTTCCCCCGCCATAAATAATTCAAAGAAATTGTCAAACGTAACTTCACCATATGGATGATTATGAGCTTTAGCACAGGCTATAGTCGGATAGTATAAGGAAACACAGCAGTCCTTGGGATTTCGTAAGATATAGATGTACTTAGCTTCTGGGGAATACGGCACAAGCGTAAAAGGAAGGTGTGTTTTTAAAGGTGTGTTTTCGAAAAAAATTTTTTTTTTTTTTTTTTTTTTGGAAAATGGGTATTTAACAGTGCCCAAAATGGATACACAGTGGTAACCAAAACAGGCATGGTCCAATTTGGGCACATACCTAAGAATCTTTCGACCCAAATTGGGTTTTATTTTTTTCTGTGTACTTTTTTAGTATAGAGAGATACACTCAATATTCGCGGGGTTTTCCGCGAACGTAACCCTCGCGAATGTTAAGGGATTACTGTATATGAAAACATTTTAATATAACAATTTCTCGCGAATGTAACAAAAAATGGCGAATCGCAAACTTGGACTTCGAGAGCGTACGTTAACCGCTCCTGTAATAAAGTATTTAAATACCAAACAAAAAAGAAACACCATGCTTCAAGCATAGATTATGAAACACTTTCCAATGCATTCAGAATACTGTAACAAAACTTCACCATTTAATAAGGTAAAAGGCGACGTCTAAGTAACAATTTTGAAAATGCATAACACATTTGAAAAGACCAATTTCAGCAATTATCATCTATAATCGGAGAAATATCCGAATTATTTTGTGCAGCCCTGTATATGATATATAGATTTGTGTATATACTACATATAGTAAGCAAAAATTTAGTTCTGTTAGGAAATGCATAACACATTTGAAAATTGCCCTTCTGCAATTTTCGTCAGTAAGCGGAAATGTACTCGAATTCTTTTGTGCAGTTCTGTATATAATCTATAAAATTTATACACACCAAGTATTAATTAGTTAAATTTGGAAGGGTGTACCACAATTGAAAACGCACTTCCAGAAGTTATTGCTGCAAGACAGTACTGTAACCAAATTATTTTGAGTGTCCCTGTAAATGAACGATAAATACTATGCACAGTCTATTCTCTAGAAAGCACCATGTGGACGACCTCAGTGATATATTTCAAATTTAATATGTTTGAAATAGTGTAATATCATTAAAATACACCACATACGATTTTCCCCCATAGACAATAATGTAATAAATTCTTTTGAGTACCCTGTAAACGAACTATAAATGCCACATACTTTATTCTTTATACTGAACATGCTACACGGCTATCCTAGTATATTTTCTTGGACAGGCAAACCGAATTCATTAACACTTTTCAAATCAACTATATTGGAAAGTGTTAGCAATTATGTTGGAAAGTGTTACAAATTTAAATTATGTTTCATAACCCCTTGTTGTCTTGAAATATGTAGCATATTTCAGACAACTATAACTTTAAAGCAGATACATGAATTCACAATTATCTTTTTCAGTTTAATAAACAAGGAATAGAAAATATTATTTTTAAAACTGCTGCTGAAACACTCTCTTAAATAACTGACTTTGTCTGAAAAATATAAAGTAACACAGTATTTAAAAAACATCTTGTACAAGAAATAATAATAAATATTTTTAAAAAGATAACTTTTACCTTGAATGAATCCTTCAACGCTTGAAACAGCTTAAACAATTCCCTATAATAGTCAGAAAAAAATATATTAGTTTCCTTCTTATTTCGTCATTTTATTTCAAGGTGATTCAACATTTATAAGTTTGTGGCGCCATCTACTTAGATTTAAACCTTGTTATTCATTTATGTTGCACCTAATCACATATACGAAAGCCAAAGAAAAGATAAAATGTATACTTTTCTAATACTGTTTCTAATACTTTGTTAATAACTTTTCTGTTAGAAAATACCGCTAGAATTTATCGCAATCATTTTTCGTTTCTTAACACTTTCCGACACAGTTGAAAAGTGCGTCTATAAATTCGGTTTGTCTGTCTGTGCTCTAACCAGGCCCGGACTGGCTCCTTTGGGGGCCCTCGGCTAGAGACTGAAAAGGGGCCCCTTACCGGGAAATTTAAGAGGACATAGAATATTAGAATATTTGCTTTTTGAAAATTAGGTTTACATGCCTAAAAACCACATTTAGCTACTTTGTCACTTGGAAAATAGTTGGTTTAAAAAGTAAGCTTTCTCTGATGTAGTTTGTTTACTTTCACAATAAATATTTATATTATTTTTATATACCGTACCTAAACTAGTTCCATGCTAGAAAAAGTAAGTATACTAATTAATTACGAGTTGTTTATTACTTAAAAATGAGAGTGAGAAATGCTTTTAGTTTTAGGCAACCAAATAACAAAAGTTGAAGATTTGATAATCTAAATTCTTCTGTAATACCTAAGTAAATATTAAAAAGGGAAACAACGGTAATAAAAAAAATATTAAGAAAAACAATGTCCTCATTAATTTAAATTTAATTGTTACAAATTGTACAATAGGTTTTATAACAAAAATAAAAATGGCTCTACAATACCTTGGTACAGATACAGCGAACTTAGAAAGTTCATGTGATTGTGAACTGCTGTATACTAACCAAACGCCTTTTTTGCCAGTTCATCTATAATAGCATATTTATCCAAGTTATAAAAAAATCTTTCTACATTCATGAAAAAAAGATTAGAAATAAGGTATTGGCTTAAAGTTGATCTGATCAATTCTTAACTATTTTAAGTTTAGAAAACCCCCTTTCACAGGTGTACAAACTTGTAAGCTACATACAGGTTGGTAAACATTCCAGATTCTAAGAGTTAAAAAATAACAGAAAAAGCGCATGATAAACACAGAAAACATTGTTTCTTGTCACAGCAGTAACCATAAAGATTTTTGTGTTTTTCAAATTCAGATTCTACATCGTCATACTCACATATTTCTTCAGCTCCATTCAGTTTGTCTTGTTTTCTTTAAATGATAGTTTTTTAAGCCTTTGTAAAGCTTTCAGACTGATCTGCAAATTCTTTCAGCTCTACTTATAACTGACTTCTTTCAACTTTACAAAGATTAGAAATGCTACAAAGGACTTCCGCATGAAAACTATCAAGCATTACGATTTTATTAAATTTATTTGGGTCTAACCAGGAACAATCTGCTGAAATTTCTATGTTTTGACTAAATCTTTTTTCGATACTTGCCCTGGCACAATCTAAAACACTGAAAAAGGCCAATTTATAGTTTTGAGCAGTTGAGATTCCAGGAGCCTCGTCTATTGATTTTTCACCAGGCATTACCTTTTTCTTTGAAGTTCTTTTTTCCTTGAAATATAATTCTACTTCATCATCAATACTGTTATCTTCTAAGTTGCTATTAACTATACTTGTATAATATTTTGTTTTGGAATACAGAGCGTGAAAGTGTTTATCACTCCTTTTATCCGTTATTTGTTGAAGCAGCTTCTCTACCAAGTTCCAGACTGTAGAAAATAGTCAATGGTTTTACTTTGTAAATATTATAAAATAGGAGATATAAGAAGAATTAAATCTAACAAAACAATAGACATAAATAGGATTACAAATTTATTTTTACTACAAAGTTTCTAGTATGTTAAAATATAAAATTTTATTCGCATTGATATAATTAATATATGTAGTACACGGCATTATATATTCCTTATATTCCAATTACGTTTTATAAGAAATATTCATTTTATTTGCAATGTCTTCAGAATTCATAACACGCATAACAAAGTATAATTTCAAAAGAAGATGTCTTTATTTATATTAATTACCGACAGATGGCGCAAAAATAATATTTAGAATCGAAGCGCAATTTGTGTATGAAATCTCAAAACTTCGTTCTCAGTCACATGATTTGGACTTTTATTATAATGATTTTAGGGGCAAAAACAAAACATATAGTCCAGCATTAAGTGCTCAAAAAGGGCAAATTAAAGAAAGTTTTGATATTTGGTACCTTTATGTTTTTTAGGTCGCTGAACACAAATAACAGATTTAAAAAAAAAAAAAAAAAATCCGGGAAATACTTTATTTTTACAAAAAGCGTATAAAAACGGACTTGTCTCTGTTTTTTTTTTTTAAGTAACTCCAAAAATGGGCATTTTGCGTGAAAGACAAAAGTATATGAATTAAAGAGAATAAAATTTTCTACATTTTAAGTATTAAAAGTTTTTTCCCTGATCAATAGTTTATCCGTGAAAGTGCCACAAAAATGGTGGTTAAAAGCAAAAAAGTCTTTATTAAAAGAAAAAAAAACGAGAATTACGGCCTTGTATATCGATGTAACATGAAAACTAACCCTTTTACGCAAACGTTGGCCATTAATAATACTAAAGACTATGTGATTGACTAACATTTTACAATGAAGTTGCCTGATAACAAATACGATGACTCATTATGAATCATTAATTATAAATAATTATGTACATTAGTAAGTACATTTACATAAGATAACAAGAACGAAAATACATGCGTCAAGCATAGATTGTGTAACACTTTCCAACGCTTCCAAAATAATTTTACGAATCACTACCGTTTAATAAGCTGAAAGATAACATCTAAGTAAACAATTTGGAAAACGCATAACATTTAAAAACGTAATTCCAACATATACAATATTCGAAAAAATATCCGAATACTTTTATTCAGCCCTGTATATGATCAATAGATTTGTATATATACTACATAGGATGCTAAATTTTAGTTTAGTTAGGAAACGCGAAGCACAGTTTAAAATTCTCCTTCTGGAGTTTCTGTCAATAAACGGAAATGCGTCCGCGGGTAGTATCTACAGGTAGTATCTAAAAGTATGATCAGGTATATCTAAAGTAGTCTACAGGTAGTATCTAAAAGTATGGTAGTAGGTAAAAGTATGATCTACAGAATTTATACACACCAAGTAATAGACAAAAAGTGAGTTAAGTTTAAAATCGCGTTCAGCAACTTAAAACGCACTTCCAGGAATTATTGTTAACAGACAGTAGAGAATTATTTTGTGTGTCCCTGTAAATGAACGATGACTGCTATACACACAATATTCTGTAGTAAGCCTCTTGTAATGCACCTTAGTGATATATATAAATTTCAATGCATTTAAAATAGTGAAACATTATTTAATTAAACCGCAAACGATTTTTCTCCATAGACGTAATGTAACGGAATTCTTTTGACTGTCCCTGTAAAGTAACTATAAGTGCTATGCACACCCTATTCCATATTAAGCTTCTTGTAATGCACCTTAGTGATATATATCAATTACAATGTGTTTGAAATTGTGTAACATCATGACAATAAACCGCAAATGATTTTTCCCCATAGACCGTAATGTAACGGAATTCTTTTGAGTGTCCCTGTGAACATAAGTGCTACACACTTCAGTTGAAATAGGGAACATGCTATAGATAACGACAACAACATATAAAAATTGCAGCGTAATCCGAGTATATTTACGGGAGTTAGAGCACAGCCAGACGGCAGACGGCCCGACAAACCGAAGTCATAAACACTTTTCAACTAGGTTGGAAAGTGTTAAAAAAGCAAAAATCTTATTTCCGCATTCTTTTATTTGACGATCCATGCTGTTCATCGATATCTACAAACATAAAATATAGATGTATGGAATTAGTGGAGTTTTTTATTACTACCAATATTATAGAATAAATGTTTTCTTAATGGTAAATATTTCATACTTTGAGGCATGGCTTTTTCCTCTTCCATTGGGTCCACGGATTCAGTGAGTGGGCAATACAGCTACAGCTCGGTTTCAAGGTAAGCTCGTCCTCACGCACCACTGCGATGCTGTTGAAGTTACCCTCGCAGTTGAGGCACATGTTAGTACAACAAAGCCCTGCCTTCTTGCACCAAAAATTTCGGTTGCAGTTCTCTGTGCATTTGCAGGATACAAGCATCAACAAAGCAAGGGGAGCAGGGGGTAGTATACAAGCTGAAGGCCAGCATTTGTTTTCTTCCGTCCCCACTCATCAGCCTTTTTTCAATCCCCAGCCATTGCTGGACTTGGTGATATACTCTTAAAGAGTGCTGTTGCGCTGCACCTGCAGATGGTGGTAAAACAGCAATATTAGAACTCTATCTAAAGACTGACTTCTTGTACGAAATATACTTTAGGTAGTTTAGCGAAGGCACATTCGCCCCACTATAGCCGTACAGTGAGACAAGGAAACGTTCCACAGCAGCTGAAACCATCTCCTGAGTAGCGATCAGGTATCTGAACACTAACAACGTCTGCAACATATGGATTATTCCCAAGAATTTTGAGGAACTTCATTTCCCCTTGCATAAACGGTGCTGACTTTGTATCGCACCCGCTCATAGCATGTAGGAAGAGGATGTTTTCCGCAACCGTTGAACTCACAACATTTGATGGAGAAAATGCCAATGGAGAAACGGTGTCTTTCCCAGGTTTTAAAAAGAAAACGTTTTCAGCTCTGCAGAGACCTATCAAAATGACCAAGAGCTTTACATCCTCCCCAACTATATTCACCATCTCATTTTATGGAGCCAAGGACAAAGCAGTGTTTAAAATAAAGGTGTCTACGTATTCTTTTGCTTGCTTGCATGTAATATCTGGTGATGAAAACCTGTCAATCATCATAGATATTAACCGACTCTTGTTTTTTGGGTTAGCAAGAAAATTTTCTTTGGACGTGGTAAGTATCGTTGTGCCATCAAACAATACGTCAGTCAAAGCATGCTTCCTTAACTCCTTAAGCACCATATTCAATTTAGTGGTAGTATGCTGAATACCAGCTATGTTAAATTTCGTCAAAAATACAAAAAAAATCAAAAATACAAAATTCATACCGGAAATTCTAAAAGAATTTTAATTTATGTAATCACGAAAAGTCTGTCATTATATAAAATACAAATTACTACTATAACTTTCTGGTATGAATTCAAAATTTTGAATTTTAAAAAAGGTCAAATTGCCAACCTGGACGTACGCACATACGTCCTGTAATTACAGATAGAGGTTTTCATGGCATACGCAGGTACGTCGTGGTGCTTAAGGGGTTAATCGTCTCATACGCCTATCAGTTTTTTTACCACTTTGTCCATCATCAGGGTAGGCATCAAAGACAACTACTGCCTGTGGTTGATATTTTGACTACTGCATGTACTCAACATATTCGTCGGATATTAAAGAAAAAGAATGATTTTTAGACCAAACAGCCCTATGCAATTAAAAATAACCATCAATGACGAATTGAACCCTGCCTCTGAACCGCTTGGTTGTTAGGGGTTTAGATTTGGTTCCTTTTCTTAAGTCATTGTCGAATATGGACACGGAATAAGGTCCTAGATCGTACGTCAAAAACTCCTCAATATCTTCATCTGAGTGCTTTGTAACCGAAATTCGTTGGAACAAAGATGTGGGGTTAATAGAAACCAATTCGTCGTCTACTCGTATCACAGTATCACACTGTTCATTACAACAAGAGGTTTTACTCTGTCGCTCCGTTTAAATTTGACACTTCCAAGGTCACCAACAACAACATTGTTCACGTCTTTAATGCCTGATTCCCTAGACTTATGGAAGTAGATCCGTTTAGGCAAAAAATATAACTTTTAGGAACTGAAGTCCTTGTCAGCTTTTATTAGCGAAAGTGTGTTTTAGTTATTTTATTTTTGTGTTATTTAAAAGGCAAATTAAAAAGTGCCATATTTTTGTAAAAGCAAATGGAGATTTTGATCCGATCCCAGGTATGCTCATTTTTATTTATTTTTTAGTTATGAAGAAAACAATAAGCCTCAGATTCATAAAATATAATCAATCATATAATTTTTAGTATCATTAATGGTCAATATTTGCGTTATAACGCCCTTTCAAAGCATAATCCGTGACGTGATGACTTGGTAGCGAAAGGATTAAACTTCGGAAATATTTCTTACATCCGAAAGATCACTTTATTGAATAAACAAAGATTTTCTTGGTAGATGAAAAATAAGAATAAGATTAAAAATAAGAATACATTTTATGAGTTCGTCGATATGACGATCTTTCATTTTAAATTATCGTTCATTGGATTTCAGTGCCTGTTCAGTCCACTATAATTGACAGTTAGATTTGTTTTATATTAAGAGTTTTAGCACTCTTTTCGATTCGTGAAAAGTTCAGAATTCTCTCTCACTCTAGTAGGATTTTTATCCAGATCATGTGTTGCATCTCAAAAGGTTTCTCGTTCCCTGTCCGCACAAAGCTTGTTGCGGGCGGGCTTTCTAGCATTCGCCCGGGACTCGGCGTACCTTGTATTCTCGAACAGAGGCTTGGCACCTATTAGCGTTTATTTCAATCTGAACTCTTAATTAAAATCCTTTCGCTCATGGTTTTCGCGATGAGAGGGGCGTTTGTCCGAGGAGGGGCTTATCAGGATCACTTGTACCGTGGGACCATGACATCACCTGCAAACCAATGCTGCATTGGTTTCTTTCTAAAAGGGGAAAATAAGTAGTTGTACTTTGTGGTTTCTTATGGAGATATTTTTCTCACCAAGACAGGCCACCAGCAAAGTAAGTCCTGTCATCCTTGTTGGACAATGCTATCAATTATAATTCTAAAGTTTTCCTCTGTTCACAAAAGAAGTTCAGTATTGCCACTATTTTAAAGCAACGTCGATGTGAGAAAATATGCTGGAAATGTTCTTTTAGACGTTTTCACACGAGAACTCTCAGCTGCCAAACACTGGTTCTCACGCAACGTCACATAAAAGTAAAAATGGATTCTTTATAGCGTAAAATGGTTAGTTTCTATGTTACATTGATGTACAGTGCCGTATTTCCCGTTCTTTCAGTTGTTTGCTTTTAACACCCATTTCTGTGGCATTCTCATGGCTAAACTATTGATCAGAGAAAAGAATTTCAATTTATAAAATGTATGAAATTTTATCCTCTTTGATTCATATACTGTCGACTTTCACGTAAAATGCATAGTTTTAGAGTTATTTTGATAAAATAGAGAAAAGTCCGTTTTTTTTTTTTTGTAACAAAAAAAAGTATTTCCCGGAAAAAAGTTTATTGGAAAACCCCATATTCATGTTCAGCGACCCCCAAAAACATAAAAGTACCAAATATCAAAACTCCACCAAAATTTTCTTTTATTTTCTACCAAATGACTAGACTAATAATAGGCAAGAAACACAAACATGGAATTGGCGACTCAAAATACTGCGTATATGGAAAGTATTTATGAGCTAATAAACTAATTCGATTTACATTACCTGTATTTAATGTATCACTATTGTCCCTCAAAGGCTGACTTTGCGACTGAGAAGTGGCACTAGTTAACCAAGTATTTTAACTTTTCGAACTTTTTTCAACGTCTAAAGATTTTCTCTTTTTTTCCCCTTTTCGTAGCGCCACTATGGTACACACGTTTCATGTTGACATAACTGTGACACTGCTCTAACTACAACCATCATGGCCCGCTTAAGACTTAGAAGTAGAGGAAGCCCGACATCACACAGGGGAGCCCTGCCAATTATGCTTCAACAATTTGAATTTTTATCATCAAAATTTCGAGTAAACAACACTTTTAATATTAAACTAAAACTAACTACCAATATACATATAATTTTTTTTTATTATATACATAACAAAATAATTTTGTAAATGAATTTACAAACATGGAACGGGTGTGAATATTTGAACTTCAAAATATATTTTATGCTTTACAAATTGCAGGTTTTGTCAGTGTTACGAACAGTGCAGGGACAACAAATATTTGACATAAATTTATGCTTAGCTGCAACACAATTTTGCTTCTATTTTATAAACAGAAATTTGGTATCACCTGTATGCTAATTACTTTCCCCTTTATTTAAATAACCTATTCTCCATATTTTATATCATTTCTCCACTCTTTATAAATATAAACAAAATATAATTATACAGATTAAATTTTCTGTTATTTTTAGCACGTTTGAAATTAAAATGTAAAACACAAGAAAAATGAAAATAAGTTGCATTTAATCATTGATTTTATACCATTTATTATATCAACAGAAAAAAAAGGAGTATAAATGTGTCAGCAATAGTCTGAGGGAAAATTTAGTAGCTATAATTAAGGGAAAAAAAAATACATTTTTTACCCTGAATGAAATCCCCCCCCCCCTAAAAATTAGTTTTGAAAAGTAAATTTGGGGGCCCCTTTGTATTTCAGTGGGTAAGCTCAGGCTTCACGTGCCTATTCGGTAAACAGGCCCTGACAATCATACTACGAGATTGAGCAAATGAGCTTCGCTATACGCCTTGAATCGTAGCCTATGAACACTACACAGAGCTCGATTAGTAGCCAGCAGTCTTCTTCTGCTGGCCAGCGACACGACACAGCGCCACTACGTAGGCTACCATAAACAAAAAACAACTGGGCACTCTTTAAAATTGATTGGAAAAAAAATTAGTGGGAAAAAAGTGTGATCGTAAAATTAGTGGGAAATAGTGAAATTTGTCTAATGTAACTAATTATAAATTTGTACTCATATATCCATTTTTGGGGGCCCCCTTAGTCCGGGGGCCCTCGGCAATCGCCGACCAGCCGACCTGGCCAGTCCGGGCCTGGCTCTAACTCACGTAAATATACTCGAATTGCCATGCAATTGATGTATGTTATTGGTTTTTTCTATGGCATGTTTGTTATTGCAAATGAAGTGTGTAGCATTTAGAGTTATTTTACAGGGACACTCAAAAGTATTCCGTTACATTATGGTCTATGGGAAAAATCGTTTGCGGCGTATTTTAATTATGTTACACTATCTTAAACATATTCAAATTGATACGTATCGCTGAGGTGCAGTACAAGGCGCTTACTGTAGAATAGGGTGCGCATAGAATGTATCGTTCATTTATAGGTACACTCAAAAGAACTTAGTTACAGTACAGTCTGTGAACAATAAATGACGGAAGCTCGTTTTCAGTTGTGGTACGCGTTTTTAAACGTAACTAATTTTTTGCATATTAGTTGGTGTATATACATTCTGCTCAAAAGATCTCGCGTACATTTCTGTTTATTGACGGAAATTGCTGAATTGGAATTTTTAATTGTACTATGTATTTTCTAATTGAAGTAAGTTTTAGCATACTGAGTAGTATACATCCAAATCTGTAGATCGTATACAAGGTCGTACAAAAAAATTCGGATATTTTGTTCGACTACTGCTGTTAACCCTTTCGCGACAAGCGTCCTTTACAGAATTTTTAATCTTTTACCACCGGTTTTTCAAAACGAAAATTTTCGCCTAATTGAATCGCAGAAATGCTAACATTAAATAAGGCAAAGCTTACAATAAAAAATAACTGGTGGGAATAATCGAGGATTCTGAGCATCTTATGCGTCACGTATACGTGTCGCTCGTCCCCAAGGGGTTAATTGGGTTTTTAAATGTGTTATGAGTTTCTAAATTGTTTACTTAGTAAACTGTGAAGTTTTGTGTCCATCTGTCAAATCTGGGTTCACCGGTCAACTTGAAATATTTATTTATCTGAGGGATTTTTGACAATCATTCTTCGTTTCGAGCTATTCAGTAATGTTCAGAATGACAGACGAAAATTTAATAAAATTGTTTTCATGAAAAATAAATAAATAAAACTCTTTTTTTTTCTTTGAAATCCTTCATACGATCTCCTGTCATATCTGGGTCCACCAGCCAATTTAAAATATTTATTTACCTAAAAAATTTATTTTTTATTATTATTTATTTATTTATTTTTTAGTTATTGTGATATGTCTAGAATGACAGGCGATAATTTTTAATAAACTTTTTTTCTTGAATTTTTTTTTCTTCGAAATCTTTCAAACATTTTCTTGTCATTTCTAGGTGCACCGATCAACTTGAAATGATTATTTACCTGAGAGATTTGAAATTCATCCTTTTTTTAAGCTATTGTGATATACCCAGAATGACAGATGAGAATTCAATAAACTTATTTTCAAGAAAAATAAATAAATAAAATTTCTCTCAAATGCCCTTCTGTCATATTTAGGTCCACCGGTCAACTTGAAATATTTATTTACCTGGGTGATTTGACATTCATTCTTTGTTTCGAGCTATTCAGAGATGCTCAGAATGACAGATAAGAATTTAATAAATTTATTTTCAAGAAAAATAAATAAATAAACATTTTTTTCCTTCAACATCTCTCAAATTTTCTTCTGTCATATTTGGGTACACTGGTCAAATTGAAATATTTATTTGCTTTAGGGATTTAACATTCATTCTTTATTTCGAGCTGTTCAGAAATGCTTAGAATGACAGACGATAATTTAATAAAATTATTTTCATGAAAAATAAATAAACATGATTTTTTTCTATGAAATCTCTCAAACGCTCTTCTGTCATATTTGGGCTCACCAGCCAATTTGAAACATTTATTTACCTGAAGGATTTAAATTCATCCTTTTTTCCTTTCGGAGTTATTGTGATATGCTTAGAGTGACAGGCTAGAATTTTATAAACTTATTTTCTTGAAATATAAACACAATTTTTCTTCGAGATCTTTTAAATATTCTCTTTGTCATTTCTTGGTGCACCGATCAACTTGAAATGATTATTTACCTGAGAGATTTGAAATACATGTTTTTTTTTTTTTTTTTTTTTCCCAATATCTCTCAAATGTTCTTCTGTCCTGGGTCCACCAGTCAACTTGGAATATTTATTTGCCTCGAGTATTTGACATTCATTCTTCATTTCGAGCTATTCAGAAATGCTCAGAATGACAGACGAGAATTTAATAAATTATTTTCATTAAAAATTAAATAAATAAACATGATTATTTTTTCTTTTTTCTTTGAAATCTCCCAAACGCTCTCCTCTCACATTTGGGTTCATCAGCCAATTTAAAATACTTATTTACCTGAAAAATTTTTAATTCATCCTTTTTTCCGAGCTATTGAGAAATACTCAGAACGACAGGCGAGAATTTAATAAAAATATTTTCATAGAAAATAAATAAATAAAGATAATTTCCCCTTTAAGATCTTTCAAATGCGCTCCTGTCACATTTGTATCCACTGGTCAACTTGAAATATTATTTTATTTGAGGTATTTGAAATTTTTAAAAATTAAAACATTCAACGATTGTTTTAGCGTATTTCATTGAACATTTTTTTTTTTTTTACTTTATTTTCAAATTAGTTGAAACAGAATTAAATTATTGTAATTGAAAGTTTACAAAACTCTATCCAAATAATTTAGTCTTAAGGATTAGTTTCATTAATTGCTTGAAAATCAATAAATATCAAAAACTTGATAGTGAAAATGTATATGAAAGATAGATGTCTCTTATGCGAGTGAGGAAAACTTTTTAATTTGATATCTTGTGTAATTTATTTTCACTTTCAGAATGGAAACGGAACCTGATTACCGCACGAGCACGCGAGGCAGCTGCCGCCGTCAGGGAGAAACACCATTTTCGAATAGTAAGCGTCACCTTATTTAAACGCAGAATTTCTGTTATAAATAAGGCGAGAATTAGCATTGTAAAATTGTTGGAAAAGTCTGCTCTGTTTCCCAAAAATGCTAAGTCGGGTTCTGAATGTAAATTTTCTATTTATAATTTTAAAACAAAAACATTAACAAGTTTTAAAAGAAAAGGAAAAAAAGACAAGTTGGAGGGAAAAAAATAAAAGAATAATCATTTATAAAGTTTAAACTAAATATTTTAAACTTTAAAAAATTATATAAAAAACATGAACTTCAATTCCATCCTTCGGAGCATTTAAAAAACAACGACAAAATTTATTTTTTTAAAAAAATCACGAAAAAAAAAAAGAGTAAATATGTAACAAATTTTTCCTTAAAAATCTTTTAAATGTTATTCTGTCATATATCTGTGTCTAACCGGTCAACTTGAAATATTTATTTGCATGACATGAGAGATTTGAAATTCATTCTTTTTATCAAGCTATCGAGAAATAAATGATCAGAACAGCAGATGATAATTTAATAAAACATTTTTTATGAAAAATAAATAAATTAATTAACTATTTTTTTCTTTCAAAAATTCAAACGCTCTCCTGTCCCCACATCTGTGTCCACTGGTCAACTTGCAATATTTATTTTGTTAAGGGATATGACAAGCATAAAATCATTGCATTCATCGACCTGAGAAATGCTTAGAACACGACAGACAAGAATTCAACCAAACATATTTCATGGAAAATAAATACATTCGCATACCTTTTTTTTTTCCTTTGAAATCTCTCAAATGGTCTCCTGTCATATCTGTGTCCAGCAGTCAACTTGAAATATTAATTTATTTGAGGGATTTTTGAAATTAATCCTTTTTTATCGAGCCATTGGAAAAGGCTCAAAACGATAAGCGAGAATTTAATAAAACATTTTTCATGGAAAATATTTTTTTTTAATAATAAGAAGAATATTTTTTTCTTTAAATCTCCCAAACGCTCTCCTGTCACACCTGTGTCCAGCGGTCAACTTGAAATATTTAGAGGGATTTTTGAAATCAATCCTTTTTATCGAACTATTGGGAAAGGCTCAAAACGATAAGCGAGAATTTAATAAAACATTTTTCATGGAAAATACTTTTTTTTTAAAATAATAATAAGAATATTTTATTCTTTGAAATCTCTCAAACGCTCTCCTGTCACACCTGTATCTAGCGGTCAACTTGAAATATTTATTTACTTGAGGGATTTGAAATCAATCCTTTTTATCGAGCTATTGAGAAAACCTCAGAACGACAGAGAATACGAAATCAAATGGAGAATTGGGATGATCGATCACGAGAAATTAAACATCAGGGTTCGGTGATTATTTCAATGGATATATATATATGTCGTATATAATATATATATATCATGATATATATCCAATATTTATTTTGAAAATAGCAAGATGTTTGATATTTTCGATATTTTTGTATATTTTTGATATTTAGTTTTTAAAGTATCATTGTACATGAACTATTGGGAAAGGCTCAAAACGATAAGCGAGAATTTAATAAAACATTTTTCATGGAAAATACTTTTTGTTTTTTTAATAATAAGAAGAATATTTTATTCTTTGAAATCTCTCAAACGCTCTCCTGTCACACCTGTATCTAGCGGTCAACTTGAAATATTTATTTACTTGAGGGATTTGAAATCAATCCTTTTTATCGAGCTATTGAGAAAACCTCAGAACGACAGAGAATACGAAATCAAATGGAGAATTGGAATGATCGATCGCGAGAAATTAAACATCAGGGTTCGGTGATTATTTTAATGGATATATATATATATCGTATATAATATATATATATCATGATATATATCCGATATTTATTTTGAAAATAGCAAGATGTTTGATATTTTCGATATTTTTGTATATTTTTGATATTTAGTGTATCATTGTACATGATATGTTTAATATTTTAATTCTATTCATACTATTCAAAACAAGTAAAAATGAATTTTTCAACTGTTATTGACTGTGTCATTCTTTAGAAGAAGGAACTTTTGCTTCTAACAGTGACGTTTTTAGGCCAAAATAGGAAACAAACATATTTTCCAAGCTTTACGTTTAAAGCGAATTTTTAAATGTAGAATCAATAATCATGTGAGGCATTAGAATATTGTTTTATTAAGTTTTCACATTAAGTGAGAAATATCTTAATTTCTAATTTATATTAAGTTTGAAAATATTTACTACCTGCAGTAAGTCGATGATCTGGAAAATATAGGATACATATTAAAATATCGGATATGTATCAAAATATCGAATATTTTTTTATATTTTCGAAAACATCATGATATTTACTAACCCTGTTAAACATTGTGTTTGCTTGGTTTACTTCATTTGCTTTTATAATGCGCGAAAATCTCTCTAAGATTTTTATACTAATAAATTATTTTTTTTTTTTACGAAATAATAAACAGAATTAATTTACCTTAGTTAACGGTAAATGGAAAAAAATTAAATTGCTTATTCTTAGTTATTTATTTCATTAATTGCTTGAAAATCATTGAACTATCAAAAATTTTATGATAAAAATTTAAATGAAGGATAAATTTCTCCAAGTAATATTTTTTTGACGGTGGAGAATTCAAATGTTCCTACCATCGTGTAATTTTGTTTTGATTTTGAAAATGTAAAGTTTCGAAACATAATTTTTAAACTAAGACATGAACCATTTAAAATAATAATAATAATAATTAAAGAAGAAAGAAAAGAAATTAAATTATAAAAGAAGAAAAGTATTTGTTTCAACTAAAAATATTTTAAACTGAAAATAGGAATAAAATAGGAATATAAATAACATTTAATTCCACTATTCGTTGTTCCTTCAAATTAAAAAAAAATACCTTCAGATTAAAAAAAATAATAAAAAAAGAAAACAGAGGCAAGAATTTAATAAAATTATTTTAACGAAAAATAAATAACGCAATTTTCTCTTTAAAATCTCTGAAACGTTCTGGTGCCACATCTGTGTCCACCGGTCAACTTGAAATATTTATTGGGATTTTAAATCCATCCTTTTTATCCAGCTATCGAGAAAACCTCAGTACGACAGACGAATACGAAATCAAATCGAAGAAAGTGAAGAATAACGATGATCACGAGAAGTTAAACATTGTGTTTGCGTTGCCTGGCTTACTTCATTCACTACTAGAGGGCGCGACTACTGCGTTTGAGAGGAACGAGCAGATTAGAACTCAAAACTCAGGACAGATTTGAGACTTTATCGCCTTTTACGACAAAAAAGGGTGAAGAAATTAAGAAAACGTGCTTTTTATGTGGTATCGTGGGATTTAAATGCTCTTCTAGACACTTAGGTTGTATTATTTTATGCATGCATTTGGTTATTTTTAGCAAAACATAAAGCATGCATTGAATGAAATGTGTGCTATCTCTGATTTTGGAATAAATTTTCTACTTGAAGGTGTTTTAATGAGAATGGATGAAGTAATTTCAACAAATTGGAAAATCTGAAAGCAATTTCGTTAAGTTGCATTTTGTGACTTTGTTTTGTAATTATAAATCAATATTATTTTAAAAACAACTGTAGTGCACTGTTTTACCAAATAAAAAAATAAAAAAAGGTTCTTTTGTAATAGTAAATTACAGTCACATTTAAACATATATATTTATTTTTCAATTAGCATCACATAATAATAATGATGAAATATGATGTCAACTTTTTCACGATAAAGAAACATTAATAACCAAATACCCTGAATTAATTCTGGAAAAACTTAAAATTCTAGAAACTTGTCTTTATATGAAAACATTAAGAATATAGATTATTATTATTATTATTATTGTATTTATTATTATTATTATTATTATTATTATTATTATTATTTTATAATTATTATTGTTATTATTATTATTATTATTATTGTTGTTGTTGTTGTTGTTACTATTATTATTGTTGTTGTTGCTGTTATTCTTTTTATATAATAAGTATTATTAATGTAATATAAATTATAACTATTATTTATAATAATAATAATCATTATTATTATTATTACTATTATTACTAATATTACTATTATTTTCTATTAATTAGTATTGATTTTTTTATATTTATTATTATTATTATTATTTTCTATTAATTATTATTGATATTTTATATTTATTATTATTATTATTATTATTTTATATTAACTATTATTATTGTTGTTATTATTATTATTATTATTATTATTTAAAACTATTATTAATATTTAAAATTCATCTTTTTTTTTTTCATTATACTCTGATACTTGACTGTCTAGTTGAAAAGTGGATGATTAGTGTACTTAATTTGAAACTTTAGGAAATTTGCAATTTTATTTTTTATTTATTATATGATAAAAGAGTAGAAAGAAAATGTAAAGAAAAATGGGAGAAGAAGAAAAGAAAAAAAAAATAGAAAAAAAAATTGGGGAATCATTAGGCTCGGCCTATAATCTTTCCTTATACTTATTTATTGATTTTTATTTTTATTAGTATTTACTTTTGAATGACTTCTGCAGGAAATTACTGTATATTAATTTAAATTAATGTTTAAATTTAAATTCATCTTTTTTTTAATTAATCCAGATCATCAAACTTTCTTTCTGATTTTCTATTGTTAGATTAATCAAGTCTTAAATTTTAAGAGAATTTTGAAATTAACAAAAATTGACTAAAAATACAAATTTTAGTTTTCGTGTTAAAATTCTAAAAATATCAACTTACAGTTGACAGAAAATGTATTTTCATACTTCTTAGTAAGATAAGTAAAGAAAATAGCATATCATAATGTATTTTAAATGCATTTTTCTCAAAACAAATTTTTCGCAGTGTACATGCATCTTTAAAATGCTCCATGAGTTATATTTTTTGCTCAACGATTCTTTTTATCTCTAAACGACAATCTTGATACATAGTTCTGCACGAGCCCGAGCTTGTCCCGAAATCAGAGCCCGGCCCGGTCCGGCCATTTTCTTTCATTAGACTCGGGCCGGGCTGGGCTGGGCAACGTGCCTTACTTTTTTTTTCTGCCGAGCCGGGCCACAGTTATTTTTTATGGGCTGAGCCGGGGGTGTACTTCATTCCCTCCCCCCAAGAGAGTGTTGCGTTGACATTTTAATTATTTATTTTTGTAAAAATTAATAATGATGTTATACATTTGTTTAACAAAATATTGAGACATTTAATTTGGTTTAATGAATAATACAGAAATATTTGTTAAATCTACTTTTTTTTTTCTTAACTACATTGATTTTCTTACTGAATCTTTATTTGAATGTAATTAATTATGTAACTCAAATTTTTTAATGAGTGTTTATGTACGTTAGTGTCTAAGTGTAAGTGGTCATTAATATTATTGTTACTCTATATTTCATGAATTGCACACATATAGTAATCTGAAGGTAAAATGTATGCATATAAGTAAGCATGCTTTTAGAAGAATTTTAATTTGATAGCCTAAGAGGGACTGCTCAGACTAGTAAACAGGTCTGTAGAACATACTGCCCCTCCCAGTCCCCTTTATTTAGGTCTTTAAAAAATCTTCAGCCGGAGTTGGATCCGCCGTTAAACGCGAAGGAGGGGGGATTGAAAATAAGTTAGTTTAGAAAAAATAACAATAAAAACAAATTTTGATCTAAGACCAGATCGCATGTAAGCCGACCCAATTGTAGGATAATGTTGCTTCAAAAATATCGGTATGTTTTGTAGAAATGTAAGTTGGACAGGTGCCAAATTTTTAGATTTCACAACGGGCCAGATTGAAATTTTAGCTTTCATACCAAATCGGGCCGTGCTGAAATTTTAGCTTTTATACCAAATCGGGCCGGACTGAAATTTTAGCTTTCATACCAAATCGGACCGGGCTGAAATTTTAGCTTTTATACCAAATCGGACCGGGCTGAAATTTTAGCTTTTATACAAAATCCGGCCGGACCAATAAAGTTTCTGCAAGGGCTAGGCTCAGTCCTTGAAATTTCCCCCCACGCAGATCTCTATACTACATTCTACAAAAAAATTCTACATCCGTTTAGGAATGCTCATATATATGCAAGTTACACTGGTCAGTACAAAAATCCTCCCTGTAAAAATAATCGTTGATTCTTATATATTTCACGCTATTAAATCCAAATATGGCAATGGAATTGCTATATCACGTATCATTTGTTTGGTAGAAGAGCTTGCTTTTAAAATTAAGATATTTTATGCCTTGTTAATACTTTCAAACATAATTAAAACGTGTTTATCAATTAGGTTTGTCTGTCTGTCTATCTGTCCGCGGTCTCGTAAATATACTAGGATTGTCATGAATTTTTTATACATTATTAAATTTTACTATAGAATGTTCGGTATTGAAAAGGAAGTGTGTAGCATTAATAGTTCATTTACAGGGACACACAAAAGAATTTCATTACATTATGGTCTATGGAGAAAAATCGCTTGCGAAACATTTTATGGATGTTACGATATTTCAAACACAATGAAATGAATATGCATTAATGAGGTGGACTACAGCATGCTTTTACCGGAGTATACAATTAGTACATCTATACTTCAATTACAGGGTCGTACAAAATAATTCCTTTACATTATGATTTATGGGGGGGGGGGATCCTTTGCGGTGCATTTTGAACATGTTACGATACTTGAAACATAATGAAATTTAAAAGGATCATTAAGATTCAATACAATTTATTTTCTATAGATTATGGAGTGCGCAGGATTTATCGTTCATGTACAGAGACGCTCAAGATAATTCGGTTAACGGGCTGACTAGGATCGGTCATTACTAGAAGTTCTCTTTCCGCTGTGATATGCAATTTCCTGTCATTTTTAGTGTATTACGTATTATTTACAAATTCTGTAAATCATATACAGGGCTGCACGAAAAACTTTGAATATGGGCAGCAATTGTTGAAAATTGAATTTTACTGAGTTATGTATTTTTTAAATTGCTGATTTATATATCTCATTTCATCGTTTGAAAAAATTAAATTTCTTAATAATATTCTGTTAGTGTTGAAAAGTGTTTTATAATCGATGCCGGATGCATTATTTTTCATTCTTGTTTAAACATAAGGGGGAATTGTGTAAATAATAAAATGAATATAATTATATGTAAATTACCTATAAATAAGTGTATAAAAAAACATTACCCGAGTTACAGTGCCATCAGGAAAAATAAAATATAATATAGTAGTGGAAATATATTAGTGAAAATATATTAGTGGATAGCAAATAGTAAATTTGAACATGAAAAGGGGGGGTGGACACCAAAAAAAAAAATAATTAAAAAAAAAATTGCATAATACAAGTGTCAACAAACTACATTTCCATGCAATATTTTATCAATTTGTTATTTAAGACAGCGAAGATACTTTGTCCATGATTTCAATGTTATCTGACATTGCAAATTAATATGATAATCCTTCCTTCACTATTTGTTATTGTTATAAGACTGTTTCTCGGAAAAATTACGTGCTGGGAAATTTGGATGTCATATTTAGATTTAGGAATATTAAATCTGTACAATTTACAACTTTGTTTTGCAGAGATGAAAACTTTTTTTTTTTTTTTTTTACTGACCAGTGTTCTTAAAGACCCTCAAATAATAATAAAGTCTACTAACGTGTCAATTTTTAATGAAAATTTAGTTTTGTGTCAGTTTTTCCTTATTATTATTATTATTATTATTATTATTATTATTATTATTATTATTATTATTATTATTATTTTGTAAATAACAGTTTATCGCAGGGTTTCCCAAATTATGGAACGCGAACCAGTCCTGGTATACAAATTTTGATACACTGGTACGCGAAGCTTATACAGCAAATTATTATGTAACTAAAAACTAATTTTAGATTTAGAGACCTGCAACTCGCACTCAAGTATTCAATTTACTATTGTGTGGTCAGATTGGGAAATTTTAATCCATTTTTGAGGATTTTAAACCTTTAGGGGAATTTGGAGGGGGGAGTGTTACAGGGGAATCTTTTGGGATTTTTTTTTTTGGTGCTTGGGGGGGGGGGGGTGGGACTTGGAGATTTTATTCATTATTTCCCATTTCTGATTGGTCTAAGTCAGATGAGATTTTCAGCTGTGTTTCCATTTTTGACACTATTTCTTGATAAAAATGACCTTAAATTAATACTAAACTAATTAATATTAAATAATAATTTATTCAATTAAGTAATTAATATTGAAACTTTACCTTTTAAAGTCTATTAACGTGTCAATTTTTAATGAAAATTAAGTTTCGTGTCAATTTATCCTTATTATTTTTTTGTAAATAACAGTTTATAACAGCGTTTCTAAATTATGGAACGCGTACCAGTGCTGGTACGCACACTTTCATATACTGATACGCGAAGCTTATACAGCAAATTATTATGTAACTTAAAACTAATTTTAGATTTAGATCAAATATGTTTTATATTGTTAAATTTAATATTTAAAAATTATGGCTTTACTTTTATAAATAGAAACCGCAAGTTTGAAGAAAAAAATCACTTAATTGGGGAAATTCACCCTTGCACATCTGTCAAAACTTTAAATAAGTTATTAATGCTATGTATTACACTATGCGAAATGTGAAGAATCAACATTTGCAATCACAAATATAAATATGCAAATTCTAAGAGTTTAAATCTTTTTGTAGATAATATATATATATATATATATATATAATAGAAATAATATAAATTCAAATGAAAAAAACAAGAGTATAAACACAAATGAAAGCTTATAATGCAAATCACTTCTTCAAGGGCAGAGGATTTACAATTATAAAGCAAAGAACAATCGATTTCTGTAGAAAACACTAGCTTTATGCTAAAAATTATGTTTCTCTCAGCCCTATCAATTGTTAAAAACAAGATTGAAAAACAAGAAAAGCTTCAAAATGGAATATAATAGAACAAACAAACAAAAAGATTTTTTTTTACTTCTTACCCTATATAATTACTAATGTATTAACACTAATCCGATTTGCACATGTTCTAATATATAAAGAGATTAAAAAAATAAATAAAAAGGCTTGATTTGGGGGAAATATTTGAGATATAATCAAATATGTTTAATATTGTTAAATTTAATATTTAAAATTTATGGCTTTACTATTATAAATAGAAACCAAGTTGTAGAATTTTTGAAAAAAAAAATCACTCAATTGGGGAAATTGCCAGAACTGTTTGGGGAAATTCACCCTAGCCCATCTGTCAAAACTTTAAATATGTCATGAATGTTATGGATTTCTCAATTAAAAAATATCATTAATAAATTTTCATAAAATATTTTACGCGACTTTTCCTGTTTTTTACTTATTTAGTTTTTTTCATAAATAGTTTCTTATTATTTACTGAATGAATCTTGTTTAAAATATAACCATATTGTTACTTTTTAATTTGAATACGCATAAAAGAAGATAATTGGACTATTAATGTAGTTATAACAGGGTGTCCAGTCCATAAATGAATTTCCCGGTTTCCCTGTCCGTACCATCTCGGGATGCGTTAGTTTATTAAATATCACAGATATGTCGAGTTTTTTGGCGAATACATTTTTGTTTTTATCACTGAATTATATGTTTTAACCCTTTCCGGCACAGTGGTCCCACTCCGGGCACACCTAATTTTAATTCCAAACTTGCTTCAAAACTCGGCACCAAGAATATTTTAATAAAATTTTGCTTCATCAATGAAAGTTTAAAAGAAGAAGTTTTTATTTTCTAAAAAAGTCGTTTGTAAATTCCGGTGTCAGTCAATAATTTCGCATTTTACGAACAGAATTTGTCTGTGCCGGAAAGGGTTAAAATATTATATTGTAATCCTATCATATTAAAATAAATCATAAAAAGACAAATACAGTACAAAAGATGGTTTAAAAAATGACTATAAAACTAAACATAACTTTTTTTTCTCGCAATATATAGTAAGAAATATGAAGTGCAAAACTTAATCTAACAACATAAACATTTTAATAAACGGTAAATTGAAAGAAATTATCTAAAAATACAATATGCAAAATACGTTTGAAATCATTTAAGAAAAGCCTGATCCGATAACTAGTAGAAGGTGCACGATCCATTTAATTTAAAATAAAATTTTACTCAGAACAGAAAATAGCTAACATTGAACACTGTTTCCATATAATCTTGAATAAAGATCAGTAATTTTCACCTCTTTTCAGGAGGTTATTCTCCCTACAGTGTGAATGGAATCGGCTTGGCATTCTGCCAACCGGAGCTCTCGGAAGCATGTTAAACAGTACTTCATAATTTTTGATTTAAGAATATGACGAAAAATATTATTACACATTCGTAAATTACAACTAAAAACGTTATTTTAATGACATAATTCAAGTTACATATGGGTAGAGTTGCAACTCAAAACGCTATGAATCAAATAACGATTATAATCAAATAATAATTAAAATTAAAATTTTATCAAATTTATCAAAAATATATTAATGAATTATGTAATATCTATCTATCTAACTTTGTACTCAAAATTCATTAACAACTTTTTGATAAATTTGATACGAATAATTACAATATAATCAAATAATAATTAATATCAAAAGTTTATCAAATTTATCAAAAAAATATTAATTATTATTATTTGATTATATTGTATCAAATTGTATTATTGGTATCAAATTTATCAAAAAGTTGTAAATGAATTATGTAATATCTATGTATCTAACTTTGTACTCATAATTCATTAACAACTTTTTGATAAATTTGATATAAATAATACAATTTGATATAAGATAATCAAATAATAACTAATATTAAAATTTTATCAAATTTATCAAAAAATTATTAATGAATTATGTAATATCTATCTATGTAACTTTGCACTGATAATTCATTAACAACTTTTTGATAAATTTGATACAAATAATGCAATTTGATATAATATAATCAAATAATAATTAATATCAAAATTTTATCAAATTTATTATAAAATATTAATAAATTACGTAATATCTATCTATCTAACTTTGTATTCATAATTCATTAACAACTTTTTGATAAATTTGATACAAGTAATACAATTTGATACAATATAATCAAATAATAATAAATATTAAAATTTTATCAAATTTATCAAGAAATTATTCATTAATTGTGTAATATCTATCTATCTAACTTTGTACTCATAATTCATTAACAACTTTTTGATAAATTTGATATAAATAATACAAGTTGATACAATATAATCAAATAATAATTAATATTAAAATTTTATCAAATTTATTAAAAAAATATTAATAAATTATGTAATATCTATCTATCTAACTTTTTACTCATAATTCATTAACAGCTTTTTGATAAATTTGATACAATTTTAATATTAATTATTATTTGATTATAATCGTTATTTGATTAATAACACTTTGAGCTGCAACTTTACCCATATATAACTTTGATTGCCTTATTAAAAAAAACTTTTTGAGTTGTAATTTGCGAATATGTAATAATATTTTTCGTCATATTCTTAAATCAAAAGTTATCAAAAAATTATTAATAAATTATGTAATATCTATCTATCTAACTTACTACTCATAATTCATTAACAATTTTTTGATAAATCTGATACAATTTTAATATTAATTATTTGATTATAATCGTTATTTGATTCATAATGCTTTGAGCTGCAATTTTACCCATATATAACTTTGTTTGTGTTATTAAAAAGACCTTCTGAGTTGTAATTTACGAATATGTAATAATATTTTTCGCTATATTTTTAAATCAGAAGTTACGGGGTAAGGAAAAACGATGGAGCGCCGAAATTATAAATTTCGATTTTGTGGTACGCAAGTCTAAAAGTTTAGGAAATCCTGATCTATCGGATTAAAAAATTGATTTAAAATAAAAAAAATATAAATAAAAATAAAAATAAAGTCATTTTAAGTAATAATAATAATAATAAGAAGAAGAAGAAGAAAGATAGAAAATATTTTGAAAATTTCAACGCATTTAGCGTTTAAAAAAAAATGAACAAAAAACTAATTCATAGTTTTAAAAATATATTTAAATTTTTAGTAAATTGAATTTTTTTTTCGAATATTTATTAAATTCATGATTGAGAACACTTCTTTGAAGAAATTCTTATTGGGATAACATTAATAATGAAAAAAAAATTAAGTTTACAGTCCCTATCTCCTTTAGCAAATACGATTGTTACACTATTTAAAATCGAAACTTAAACCGAAACCAAAACCAAGATTAAGAATTTAGAAAGTTATATTTACATTCGCCTTATTTATTTATTTTCTTTTTCCACACAAAATATTTCAACACTGCAGTAATTCTTGATTCAGAGAATTTCAGTTATGAAAAGAATTTACTGAAAACAGAAAAATATAAATAAATTATTTTCATAATTTATGAAATTAAATGCTTTTTAAAATTTTGCATCAATAAACAAAAAAAAAAAAAAAAAAAAAAAAAAAAAAAAAAAAGAAATATCATCACAGTCGAATTCTTTACTAAATCATTTACGCTTAATCTCTTTCATTTTGTAACCAGCTATTAGTATATTATTTTGAAATAAGTGGATTTAATAATTCATACTTTTTCTTCATCGTTGGCGACTTTCATGTTTTGTGGTAACCCTGTGTTTCGCCACGACTCCGCGCTCCATCATGGCAGGTGGGTAGCGCTGGGTTTCTTATTTACCGGTCAAGATGTCAGTCGTCAGTTTTAGTCCAGCGTGATTTTATGCATCTTGATTTTATTAAATTCAAAGTGTTAGATCTCCAAATTTCTCATGCTGGATGTTATATTCTCAAGATCTAACCTCCATTTGTGCAATATTATAAAATGACCGCCGCGAAGGTTACTCTACGTTGCTAGCCGATGATCATTAAAATCGATCAATATTAAAAGATTCAGTGTTTGCTTCTCTCTATTGGATCGTGTGCCAACCGCGGGTGAATGTAAAAATATATTTAAATTATTTTTAATCCCACCTCTACTTTCTACACTCTTTCAATGGAACATATTGGATAATGAAATTTTAGATAATTTTCTTACATATACGTGAATATTGTGATCTACTGTGTGGAGTTTGTTTGCTTCATATTTTTTAATATATTTTTTTTTTTTCGTCAACGATAATTCCACGTTTTTATATATAAAATGAAGAAATTTTTTAGTCTAATATACAGTGGCTGCATGGAAATTTTTAAGAAATTACGACTGAAGCCAAATTATATAAAACTATCGGATTCAACGAAGTGAAATTTTGTGAAAAGCTATGCATTTGCATTTTGAAAGAACTAATTCCACACGAACGGATTGTGCAATATTGAGCCTCACATGGATGGGTAAAGTGCCAGATGATTTACCAGATGAAGATGGATGGAAATTAAACAGAGTTCATTATTACCAAGACGGTTGGCTAGCTACTGGCAATGCTAGGAGTATAGTGGGTGTTACTTTTACATCATGTCATAACCGAAAAATTGGAGATCTTCCATTAAGATCTAATTACAATTTAAGAGGACACCGAGCTGAGGTAAATAGAACAGTTCTTTATCACTAATATTTCACATTGTGTTTACCTGTATAATTGTTTTTACTTTTCACTATCACGAATTTAATAGCATAAGCTTATAAAGCTTCAGTTAGTTCCCTTATCGATTAACATTTAATTGTTATTTAGATACCATGCTGTAATAAACAAAGAAATTCTTTAAGACTTGAATTTCATATAAAATTATTCTTTCACTTTTTACTTTTAATCGCACAAACTTAATAATGAAATAAGCTTATTCAGCTTTTATTCTCTTGTCGATTAAAAATTATTATTATTATTATTATTATTATATTCGATTAAATTCAATATTATATTCGATTAAAATAAATAAATTTTTAATATTATTTATTTTAAAAGACTTTATTGTTCGAATTACTTCATAATCGATTTATTATTAATTAAGAGCGCACCATGCTGAAGTAAATAGAATAATTCTTCATAACTTGAATTACACACTATATCATATATTCTCTCAATAAAAAAATTTATTAGCAGGAACTTAGAAACGGTATAAGCTAAACTTCAATTCTTTTATCGATTAAGATATTATTTATTTAATACTGACTCTACTGCTGAATGACAGTATTGATAGAAATTATGTAGAGGATGAAATACTAAAAAAAAAAATATTTTTGTAACACTTGGATTACATATGATTCTCTCAATAATTATTATTTATGCGTTTTTAAAACTCGTTCTTTATAATGGTATACGCTAAATATCAATTCTCTTGTCGATTAATATAATATTTAATCGGACACCATGCTGAAGTATATAAACTAATTTATATTTTTTATCACATAGTATGTGCATGCAATAATAATTTTTATTTATTAACTCGAATTTAATAATGGTACAATTCTATTAAGTTTCAATTATCTTGTTGATTAAGATATTATTATTTAAAAGGACACCATGCTTAAGTAAATAAAGTAAATCTTTATCAGTTGTATTCCATATTGTATTTCTCCCAGTGATTATTATTAATTTTATTAGTGCGTGGTAACTTAATGATATGAACTCAAAGTTCTCGTTTTATCGATTTGATATTTAAATCGCTCGATTAATAATGATTTATTATTACTTTTGTTATTATTACTGAAAAAAAAATTTAATTCCGAGTTTTCTTGAAATAAATTATAGTGTAATCCAAAAATTTATCATAGCAATTTATGATTTATCATGGCTGCCATTCTAATCGTTTCGTTAACATTATATAAGTTAAACATCATCAATTTAATAAGAAATTAACTAAATGATAATCTATAAATGAATGTTGCTGTAGTATTAGTTTTGTTTGGAATAAGCGTAAACTGAAATTTCCTTGCTTTCATATCGTTACCAAATTTTTTAAAAAGTCCATATACATTATGGACAGCAATAAATGCATGTATTTTACCATTCTCTCAGTTTCCAATTTTGAATTAGACTAGATTTGCTTAATTTATATTTTTAAAAAAATTACAAGGGCAATGCTAGTGGAGACTTCGAACAATATTTAATAAAATTTAGAAATTAAAGTTTAATATACAGTGAAACGTCCGTTTAACGAAGTCTCATCGTTACACTTAAACACTTCATGAAGAAAATTCGTTAAATAGAAATCAACTTAAATTTATGAAACTTGTATACAAATAACCCACACAAAATTAAAAGTACACATAAAATGGAAATATTTTGAAAAATGTATTTTAATTCGGGCGGTCATTTTTTTATGCAGTGTAGATATATAAGAATAATTTAATTAGAAGAATGTCTAAAAAAAAAAAAAAAAAAAAAAAAAGAGAGAGAATTAAACAAAAGCCGAAGCGTACTTTTTCTTTTTTCATTAAAATGTGATTCAACGTGTGTGTTTTGATTAAATGATTCAAATGTAAATAAAATATATAGAAAATTCCATATAATGCGAACGACAAATTCACCCTCTCAAATTTATAAAACACAATGTAAACATATTGATAATTTGTTGTTACTACAGAGGTGCCATAAAAACAAAACACAGTTTTAAAAATTAAAACTAAGCGGCGTCTTCTCGTCGGCTTGTGCTCATCTGAGGAAGGCTAATGTTTAGCCGAAAGCTTATGAATTTTAACATCTAATAGTTTTAATTTTTAAAACTGTGTTTTGTTTTTATGGCACCTCTGTAGTAACAACAAATTATCAATGTGTTTACATTGTGTTTTATGATTCAAATGTGTTCATTTTCATACAGTTCGCTGAAATAAATTCATACTTCCTTCGCAACAGCACCCGCCCCCCCCCCCCCCCCGTTTGAATGCTGTGCACGCACGAAAGTGGAATAAACTTCGTTATATAGAATAAGTTTTTCGTAATATAGAGATTAATTTACATGTTAATGATGGGCAAAGTTAAGGTTCTGCAGAAAATTTCGTTAAGTAGAAAACTTCGTTAAATAAGGACTTCGTTACAGGGAAGTTCCACTGTATTTTTATATTTTAAATACTTTTTTTTTTTTTTTCAATTTTGTTCTCTTGGAAAAATTTTCTTAATTATTCCAAATACATATTTTTAATATACATTTTGGGTGTAATAAATAATACATTAGATTTGTTAAAATATTAATTATGATAATCAAACCATTTTCAGTCTAATTTAAGCATCAAGAACAATACTATAATAACAGTAGGCTAATGTTAATCTGAGTGAATACTGTATAATTTCTACAGAGGGTCGATCCAGGCACAATTTGAGGCCTATTTAGGGCCCCTCCCCAAAAATCATTTTAATAAAACAGTCTTCTTCACAAAATTCCTCTTAATAAAAAAGGCCTCTTCAGAAAATTAATTTTAATAAATTCACAAAATTCCTTTTTATAAACCAGGCCCTCTTAAAAAAAAAAAAAAATCCCCTCAATAAAATAAGTCTTCTTCATAAAATTCTATTTCATTAAAACATACTCTTCATTAATTATTTTTATTTAGTTATGTTTTAAAATGCATAAATTCCAAATAAAACAAGTTCACCAAAAATTAAAACTAGCAGAAGGATTTTAAAAAGTTATTAATAAATATTTGGTTTAAATTTGAGTAACTGGGTTTCATCTTTTACTTACAAAATGTTATTTTTCACAAAAATAACTTTTACTTTTCACAAAATGAGACCCCAAGCAAAACCCTACATCGACCCCTGTATTAGCAAAAACAATTCTAGTAAATCAATAAATTTTGAATCAAAACATTCTACATATATAGGGTAGATGTTTAACCCTTAAGGAATTTCTGTAAAAATTATTTTTTAATTAATAGTTATAATTGTTATATTCCACATTTCTTAACCCCTTCGCGACGAGCGTCCTTTACAGAATTTATAATCTTTTACCACCGGTTTTTCAAAACAGAAATTTTCGCCTAATTGAATCTCAGAAATGCTGTCATTAAATAAGGCAAAGTTTACAATAAAAAGTTACTGGTGGGAATAATCGAGGATTCTGAGCACCTTATGCGTCACGTATACGTGTCGCTCGTCCCCAAGGGGTTAATATTATATTAATCTACCAACAATATTCGACCATACTCATAGTCACATTTCCCAATGTGAATCGAAATTTAATTGTAAATAACAGAAATAAATCAAAACACCCTAAATTCCAGTAATGGACACCCCACAAAAAGTAATAGATAATTGATATTATGATTGTATTTAAAACTAGAATTTAAAGAAAGCATATTAATGAAATAAAAAAAGCTGAATTTTTATTGGTTATTTTTTTATAAGCCAAAAATATTGAAGGTGGCCCATTACTGGAAGGCGGTCCATTACTGGCACATCTACCCTATATATATTATATAAATGTGTAATAATTCTCAAATGTTGATCCATTTCTCTAGTTTTATGTAATTGCCATTGAGAGAAATAAGACACATACATAAAACTATTTTATTTGCAAATTAATTTTAAATTATTATAATATATTTAATATAATATTAATATAATTTAGTAATTTTTATTCAAACAAGAAATGATTAAAAGAAAAGAAAATCACATGTATCTGAATGTAATGCTGATAATTTTTTTTTATTATATTTCATGTATGTTTGGCAGAGTATTTCCCATTCCTGGTAAATATCACTAATAAAAATCAGTATTTATCATTCTGGGAAAACTTATTGAAAATGACTAAGTAAACAAATTTTTCTCAATGCTTGATTAAGGCTTAAAGTACCGGAGCCCTAATATACTGCAGTACTAACACCCGTAGCGTACCCCCCCCCCACCCCGTCAGCCGTCAGCCGTCTGTCCAATCAGCATATTTATATTTCATACATTATTTTCAAAATGTAAAGCATTGTTTTTTTATTTAGCATAATAAAAATTTTAAATACATCTGCGTATACTTAGGTATCAACGATTCCACTTTTTAGTTATTACTACTTCCAAATAGAAACCTTTTCCTAATCTTAATGTTAATTAATCGCAGAATTCTGCGATTAAATAAGCTCAGGATTACGATTCGGAAATAGTCTTAACAACAAAAAAAAAAAAAAAAAAAAAAAAAATGAATAGTTCGCAGCTATGCAGAATAGAAAAAGACTATTTCTGTTTACTCTTTTTTCAGATAAAAATAGCATTAAAATGATTTGAAATGGAATTAAATAAAATTTTGAATTTAAGAAAGATTGAGCTCGAGCCTGCCTAAACCTGAAGACGATATAAAAATCGAGCCTGTTTCATCTCCATCTCTTACGTGTGCGACACATTACGTCACATATAAGTGTTTTGATACAAAAGATTGGAGATGGGAGGGAAAGGAAAGGGTAATTTAGGATTTGTTTTTCAGAAGCGTTATTGCATTGCACTGGGGTCCGGTCCGGAGCGCAGTGTTTATGAGCTCTGGTGAATTCTGGCCAATATTTAAATATTTACAGAGAAGTACCAGAGCTGAGCTCCGGTGGACTCCGGCGCAAATTAAGCCCTGCTGCAACTGTTAATTGCATAAAAATGTAACAAGTTATAACACATTGTAATAATATACTTATTTTAACTGCTAAAAGGCATAAAATAAAAACTTTATAAACAGTCTAATAAAACTTATTTTACTGTTTATAAAAATTTTCATTTTATGCCCTTTAGCAGTTAAAAAAAAAGTTGCTTCATGTTAATTGCATATTTCAAATAAATCGGTCAAATGCGAATATAACTCGCGCTCAAAGGGTCTATCCGTACATTGAATTTGTTAATTACTATTTATTAATTAATAAACTCCTACTACCCCATTTTTTTTTTCATAATTTAGTTTCAGTAGATTCGGAAATAGAAGGAGGGGGGGGGGGCATATTTTTCCAGTACTTTCGACGATATCTGAGAAAATACAATACCTAAAATTAAAACAAATATATTTTTGAGTTCGATGTTACAAGATCTTTCGAACGATACCATACTCGATATATAAAAAGATTATTTTTCAAGTATATATAAAAAAATTAATTTTTCAAGTAACTTAATTAATATCTCGGCTAATTACCGAAAATTTGTGTGTAACAGAAAAATGCGTTTTTCACAAAAACTATGTTACCTAGGGAAATCGCTATAGTTTTCCTGCAAGGGTTAAATAAACTTCTATTACCCCTATTTTTTTTTTTTTTTTTTTTTTCATATTTTTTAGTTTCAGTAGATTCGGAAATAGAGGGGAAGGGGAGAGGATGCGACATATTTTCGCAGTGCTTTTTCGACGATATATCTGAAAATATAATATCTAAAATTAAAACAAATATATTTTTGAGTTCGGTATTACGAAATCTTTCACACGATATACAAAAAGAAAACTTTTTTTTTTCAAATAACTTAATTACCCCCCTAATTTTTTCCTAAACATATTTGTGAATGGCGAATAATCTGAAAATATGTGGGTTTATAACTTTCCCCGTCCCATACACTGCAAAAAATAATTGTTGATTTTGCAGTATAAAACTGGCATCCCAGCTGCCAGTATTATACCGTAAAATTAACAGTATTAAACAGTAAAATAAGCAGTAATACACTGCCGTGCAAGCAGTAATACAGCGTATTACTGCTTGCATGGCAGCGTATTACTGCTTATTTTACTGTTTAATACTGTTAATTTTACGGTATAATACTGGCAGCTGGGATGCCAGTTTTATACTGCAAAATCAACAATTATTTTTTGCAGTGTAGTGTACGAGAAAAATGACTGTGACAGACACAGGAGTGATCTTATAATGGTTCCGTTTTTATCTTAGGTAGATTTCGTAAGAAATAGTACCTATTACATTCTCCCCTATGTTGGAATTTCTGGAAAATTTTTGCTGATCTACGCCGATCATGACTCCCTAAACATCCACCCCTAGTTCAAAACTTTATCTATCTATCTATATCACGATAACTGCAATAATTCTTCACAAATCTCCTCCAAACTGATACATAAAATCAAGGGGCATAAAATCTCGGTCAAGTTCGTTAATGGGCAAAATCGAACCAAGGGGGGGGGGGATGAAAAACAGAAAAAAAAAGACCATAACTTCTTAATTATGATACGCATCGAATCCGTTTAAAAGTTATTATTACTTCTAGGAAAAGAGCGGAAAATTTATATATGACAGATTTTTTATATTAAAACTGGCCTCAAAGGGTGGGTGAGGGGGGGGGGACGTGAAATAGGGGTTTAAGAAGAAAAAAAATCATAACTTTTTCAATTCACAAGATACCCAATCCGCTTAAATTTATTATAAATCCGCTTAATATTATCTACAACTTTTATACTGACAAGTTTCTATAGGACCAACCCTTACAGCAAAAAAAATTTAAAACAGAAAAATCCTTGCCAGCTCCGCCTACAGACACAGGTAGTTTTCGAAGTGGGTGGTCCCAACTGCCGCATCATGGCAAAAAAGGTCATTTCTTCTGCAATTTCCAATAAACAGGCGTCTTACGGTGTACGCCTTCGAAATCAACCTGTGCCTGTAGGCCGAGCCGTCAGGAATTTTTAAGTACGGAACCCTAAAAAGGAGAAAAAATGTTGTTATTTCTTTAATATGTAATTTAAATTATATTCAATGTGTTAAGAGGTATATCTTTGTCATGTTGTAATTTTTTTTTTTTTTTTTTTTTTTTTTTTTTTTTTTTTTTATGAAATATAACAAGTATATTACACTAGAAGATATTTAAATACCAGTTTCAGGGCTCAACAAATGTAGACCAAGATTTTTTAGTGGAAAATACGTTTATAGTATTTTTCAAAATTAATTCATTAACTGAGTTGAAGAGTTAAAGCATTTCAATACATATCATTGCTATAGTACTTGTAATTATTCTCTTTTTCTCCTCAGTAAAGTTATTAAAAACTTATATATGCTTTTCTTAAAATCCTTAGTTAAATTAATGTATGAGAGTGCCTGGGGAGGGGGGATGGAAGCAAAATTGTTTTTTGCTGACTACCAGATTTTTAAAAATATTTGTAGAGCCCTCCCTATCTAAGATAAACTGAAAAGATCACTGTATGGACTATGGAGCACACATCTTTATTAAAATTAACAATTTTACAATCTATACAACATAACAGTTCTGCTTTCATATTTGATTTCAACCTCTGGGGAATATTATCTAAAGATGTATTTGCTAATGGGCGTCAATTTGTAACGGTTCAAGATCTAAAGCTGCAAATTGAACGAAGTTGGTTTTCTTTAAAGCCAGAATTACTTCAAACTATTGTTTTGAGTATGCCTGATCTAGTTTTTGAAGTAATTAGATAAAACGGCTTAAAAATTTGAACGTTAGAGGAAAAAATTGAGTTGTCTATAAACTTTTGGGACAGTAAAAGTTAAGTTTTAATTTTTCTCACAAAGTATGTGATTGTGTAATATTATTTTTGTATAGGATTATTATTGTCTTCATATGATTTATAATTATAAATTGTTTTGAAGTTGTTACTCCTCTTTTTCAATCAAAAGGAATTTATTTTGTCCGGTTCGGATCGGGTTGATGGATTTTTTTGTCGGTTTCGGGTCGGGTTTCGGCTTAACTTCAATTTTCTGTTTCAGATCGGGTTGCGTGACGACGAAAATTATTTTGTCGAGTTCGGATCGGTTTACATATCAATGGATTTTTATTTCTCTGGTTCGGGTCGGCTTTCGGGTTAACTTTAATTTTCAGGTTCGGGTCGGGTTGCGAGACGAAGAAATTTATTTTGTCGGGTTCGAATTGAGTTAATGTTTGGTGTAATTTTTTTTCCTGGTTCGGGTTGGGTTTCGGGTTAACTATTATTTTCAGGTTCCATTTTACATGGAAAAACCCAGTTGTCTATATAAACTTTTGGGACGCACTGTATTAATATTCATTATATATTTTTATTTTTGTAAATTATTTACAGAAAAATTATAGTTAGCTTTTTTTAATTAATTAAATATTTTTTTATTTATATATACATATATTGTCTTAAATTAGACAACGGATTGCCTCATTATATACAAAAAAAGGGAGTGCAATTGCTAGGCTAAGATTTTTTGAGAGGTTACCAACTAATTCTGACATTCTAACAAGTTATTATAAACATAATATTAATGTCTTGTGTATGTATTTATTTAAATATAACATTTATTTAAAAATCAAAACATGTTACTTGAGCCACTAATAATAATAATAATCTACAGACATAAAAAAAAAAAAAAAAAAAAAAACTTCAATATTCTGCTTTTTGTGCCACATTATTCATTTGGTGTTTCTAAATTTACTTATTAAATAAATCTTTTATTAACTACTCCCAAAAATCCCCAAATTAATCCCCCAAAATTATGTTTATTTTATTTACTAAATAGTACTGTGTGTGTTTAATCGTCTTTGCCTTTTAAGAAAATGAGCTTTTTTTTTCTTCCAAGTTAGTTAAAAAGTATTAAAGATTTTTAATTATTTTAATTTGTTTAGCGATTGAATCCCTATCTTTTCCATTTCTATTAAAATTCAAAAATCTTTATGAATTTCTAAAGCTTATGAAATGGATTTCTTAAAAATATTTACCGTAATTTCCGGCTATAATTCGCGGATCAAATAATCATGTTTCGACCCAGAAATTTTATTCAATAATTGAAGTAAAATATTTACAGCAATCTAGTAAGTTACATTTTATAAAATAAAATTTCTGTGTCTAAACATGATTATTTAATCCAAGGATTATGCGCCGGAAATTACTGTAATTGTATAATTACATACAATCGTACAATCCCTCTGAAAATTTTATTAAATTTTCCTGTAACTAGTTTGTGAATAATGAATTTTAATGACATTGGCCTTTACATATTCATTGGGGATTATTTAAATGGCTTTAAATAGTACTGGATAGCAAATAACTTCCTATCTTTGATATTTGGAATTTGAGATCCAGTTTTACATATTACAGAACAACAGAGTGCTGCTTATACACGAGTCTACAATTATTTTAATTAAATTCAAACAACCATTAGCTATAATAATTTAAATATAATATATCGTTTTATAAACAGTTTATAAATCAACAGATGAAATTTTTAATTGGTTGACATAATTTCGGGGGGCGAGGGAGAGGGGGAACAATTGTATGACACTGGTTGCAAAAAATATCAAAATTGCTTTCACTCCTTCGTGTAATATTGTTCGTCCTTGCTTCTAGTACATTTAATTTTATATTAGCTGATCCTCCGCCCTGCGTTGCTTGTGTCCGTGATTATAGCCTTAAATATCTAAAATAAGTGATGATTGATTTTATAAAGTATGTAGAAAAAACAAAATTCACGAAAGAGGCTTGCGAAAACGAACGTTTTTGAAAGGGTTAATATTGATATTTTTCAAAGCCGAAGACGTCGTTTTAAAGGAAAATGAATGTAGATATGGTTTGGTATCTTTAGTTTTTTCGTATTTTGATCTCCGAAGCTGATTTAGATTTTTAAACATCACCCCCCCCCAAAAAATGAAATATTTCTTCGATCCAAACCAGAAACGAAGGAATTTATTTTGTCGGGTTCGGATCAGGTTACGGTTCGATGGATTTTTTGACGGGTTCGAGTTTCGAGTTAACTGGAATTTTCTGGCTTGGATCGGGTTGTGACACGAAGGAATTTATTTTGTCGAGTTCGGATCGGGTTACGGTTCGATGAAATTTTTGACGGGTTCAGGTTTTGGATTAACTTCAATTTTCAGTTTCGGGTCGGGTTGCGTTTCGACTTTGTATTTCGAGTTAATTTTAATTTTCAGGTTTGGGTTATGTTTCGGGTTAAATTAAATTTTCCGGTTCAAATCGGTTTTTGGCTTAACTTAAAATTTCAGTTTCGGATCGGGTTGCGTAACTACGAAACTTAATTTGTTGGGTTCGGATCGGGTTACGGTTAGATAGATTTTTTTATTGGGTTCGAGTCGGGATTCGGGTTAACTTGAATTTTCTGGTTTGGATCGGGTTGTGACACGAAGGAATTTATTTTGTCCGGGTCTGATCGGGTTACGGTTCGATGGATTTTTTTGTCGGGTTTCAGCTTAACTTCAATTTTCTGGTTCAGATCGGGTTGCGTGACGACGAAAATTTTTTTCTCGAGTTCGGATCGGTTTACGTATCAATGGATTTTTATTTCTCTGGTTCGGGTCGGCTTTCGGGTTAACTTTAATTTTCAGGTTCGGATCGGGTTGCGAGACGAAGAAATTTATTTTGTCGGGTTCGAATTGAGTTACTGTTTGGTGTAATTTTTTTCCTGGTTCGGGTTAACTATTATTTTCAGGTTCGGATCTGGTTACGGTTCGATGGATTTTTATTTCTCTGGTTCGGGTTGGGTTACTGGTTAACATCGATTTTTTAGGTTCGGGTCGTGTTGCGACATGAAGGAATTTATTTTGTCGGATTCGGATCGGGTTACGGTTCGATGGTTTTTTTGTCGGGTTCGTGTCGGATTTCGGGTTAACTTGAGTTCTCTGGTTCGGGTCGGGTTACGACTCGAAGGAATTTATTTTGTCTATTTAGGATCGGGTTACGGTCCGATGGAATTTTCAGGTTCAAGTTGGGTACACCACCATATTTTGACAAAAAACTGGTCATTTTCTAAATGGGCGTGGTCATTTTCCAATTAGCCTAACGCTGTCTAGACTCTTTGCAATAAGCCTGAAAAACATCAGGCTGATTGGGAAAAGGGAAATGATTCTCCAATTAGACCGGCTCTTTGCAAAGAGCCTAGGCTGTTTGCAAAGAGCCGGATTTCCCAATTATCCTACGACATATACACCAGAGAGATCCGCTAGAACTACGGAGTGTATACAGAGTTATCCAGGAGGTATACGGCGTATATCCTACTCTAGATCTCTGTCTGCGCTATTTAATTGTTAAAAATTTACAGCAAACTGTCCAGTCATTCGACCGTTTTAATAGAAAATGGTTACATAACAGTAATTTAACCCTAGTCCGACCATAATATTGTCAGAATAGAGTTAAATTTTGGTTGTGCAACAGTTTTCTATAAAAACGGTTACATAACCGAATGACTGGACAGTTAGCTGCAAATTTTTAACTGTGTAATATACTATTAGAAATGATATCCAAGAAAATTTTGTGGTGGCCACAAAATACCAGTTTTTAGTTTTATATGTTTATTTTAATTTTATTATTATTATGTTTTAAATAATATATCCTCCCAACGGTCATACAGGAAAGCCCATTCCCGAATTTTAAAAAATTTTTTCCGAAAAGAAATCTTTCATTTATTCTATTTCCATGTTGTCCAGTTTTATTGGATTTCGTTGAAAAATGAAGAACATTTGTATAAATTTCTGATAACTCAGTGTGCATAAAAAGAAATCAGAAATATGATTTTTTTTTTTTTTTTTTTTTTTTTTTTTTTTAACTTTCCGAGCTTATTGTCTTCTAATCATGATTTGTATGTGATGTGTGTGTGTGAGTGAACTCCCAAACGGTACATCCGATTCGAGTCCGGCATCAAATCGGGTTACCCGCCCCCGACCTGACCTGTCGGGTCGGCTTGGCGCTATATTTTTTCGTTGCGGTTCAAGTCGGGTTGACTTTCATTGTTTTGGGTTCGGGTTGGGATTTTACTTTTGCGGGTCGGGTTCGGGTTGACCCACTTTTTCAAAAGAATTTCCAAAATATTTTTTCAGGTTAAAACTATATATACAATAAGACATCCATAATGGACACCCTCTCCCCCCTTTCAGGAATTGAAAAAGGGATTTTTCAATTCCTGACACTTATATATTTGTGCGCTGGAATAGTGGGCACCCCCCCCCTCCCAATTTACGCACACGTAGCATGTGACATATGTATGTGTGCATAAACTATCCCAAAAACGATACGTGTGTTTTTCTGTGAATCATAAACGAAATGTTGGTAATGTTTTTAATATTCTGAGAAAAGAAAAAACGATTTTTAATTTCACCGTAAAGAAATTTTTCTCATGCAGTAAATTGAATATATACTTATTCATAATCAAATACGTATTTATTTTCATCTGAAACAAAATTCTGTTCAAAATTCTTGTGAAAATCCAAACAATCCAACATGCAGAAAACAACGTAAATTTGACCCGAAAGAATTATTCTAGGGTGAACCCGACACGCAGAAAGAAAACCCGACCCGAAAAAAAAATAGAAACAACCCGACCCGATGCAGTACTCTATTCAACGATCTCGATGTGTTCGCTATTCAGAGGTTTCACTATATTTGAATATCAAAGAATATTAGATTTGTTCATTTTTCTATATAAAGATATAAAATTGGTATTAGAGATATAATTGTGTATTACTTTTCATAATAACATTAAAACATGATTTATCGTCCTTTCATTGCGGATTCGGGTCGGGTGCGGGTTGAAATATGTCGGGTTTGGGTTGGGTTGCGGGTCGAGAAATTTTTTTTGTCGAGTTCGGGTCGCGTTGCGGGTTGACTTCAAATGGAATTTGCGGGTTCGGGTCGGGTCGCGAGTTGACTTCAAATGGAATTTGCGGGTTCGAGTCGGGTACAACCCGACCCGTGCAGGACTCACCTTCCGATTGACTTTCATTGTTTTGGGTTCGGGTTGGGATTTTACTTTTGCGGGTCGGGTTCGGGTTGACCCACTTTTTCAAAAGAATTTCCAAAATATTTTTTCAGGTTAAAACTATATATACAATAAGACATCCATAATGGACACCCTCTCCCCCCTTTCAGGAATTGAAAAAGGGATTTTTCAATTCCTGACACTTATATATTTGTGCGCTGGAATAGTGGGCACCCCCCCCCCTCCCAATTTACGCACACGTAGCATGTGACATATGTATGTGTGCATAAACTATCCCAAAAACGATACGTGTGTTTTTCTGTGAATCATAAACGAAATGTTGGTAATGTTTTTAATATTCTGAGAAAAGAAAAAACGATTTTTAATTTCACCGTAAAGAAATTTTTCTCATGCAGTAAATTGAATATATACTTATTCATAATCAAATACGTATTTATTTTCATCTGAAACAAAATTCTGTTCAAAATTCTTGTGAAAATCCAAACAATCCAACATGCAGAAAACAACGTAAATTTGACCCGAAAGAATTATTCTAGGGTGAACCCGACACGCAGAAAGAAAACCCGACCCGAAAAAAAAATAGAAACAACCCGACCCGATGCAGTACTCTATTCAACGATCTCGATGTGTTCGCTATTCAGAGGTTTCACTATATTTGAATATCAAAGAATATTAGATTTGTTCATTTTTCTATATAAAGATATAAAATTGGTATTAGAGATATAATTGTGTATTACTTTTCATAATAACATTAAAACATGATTTATCGTCCTTTCATTGCGGATTCGGGTCGGGTGCGGGTTGAAATATGTCGGGTTTGGGTTGGGTTGCGGGTCGAGAAATTTTTTTTGTCGAGTTCGGGTCGCGTTGCGGGTTGACTTCAAATGGAATTTGCGGGTTCGGGTCGGGTCGCGAGTTGACTTCAAATGGAATTTGCGGGTTCGAGTCGGGTACAACCCGACCCGTGCAGGACTCACCTTCCGATTGACTTTCATTGTTTTGGGTTCGGGTTGGGATTTTACTTTTGCGGGTCGGGTTCGGGTTGACCCACTTTTTCAAAAGAATTTCCAAAATATTTTTTCAGGTTAAAACTATATATACAATAAGACATCCATAATGGACACCCTCTCCCCCCTTTCAGGAATTGAAAAAGGGATTTTTCAATTCCTGACACTTATATATTTGTGCGCTGGAATAGTGGGCACCCCCCCCCCCCCTCCCAATTTACGCACACGTAGCATGTGACATATGTATGTGTGCATAAACTATCCCAAAAACGATACGTGTGTTTTTCTGTGAATCATAAACGAAATGTTGGTAATGTTTTTAATATTCTGAGAAAAGAAAAAACGATTTTTAATTTCACCGTAAAGAAATTTTTCTCATGCAGTAAATTGAATATATACTTATTCATAATCAAATACGTATTTATTTTCATCTGAAACAAAATTCTGTTCAAAATTCTTGTGAAAATCCAAACAATCCAACATGCAGAAAACAACGTAAATTTGACCCGAAAGAATTATTCTAGGGTGAACCCGACACGCAGAAAGAAAACCCGACCCGAAAAAAAAATAGAAACAACCCGACCCGATGCAGTACTCTATTCAACGATCTCGATGTGTTCGCTATTCAGAGGTTTCACTATATTTGAATATCAAAGAATATTAGATTTGTTCATTTTTCTATATAAAGATATAAAATTGGTATTAGAGATATAATTGTGTATTACTTTTCATAATAACATTAAAACATGATTTATCGTCCTTTCATTGCGGATTCGGGTCGGGTGCGGGTTGAAATATGTCGGGTTTGGGTTGGGTTGCTGGTCGAGAAATTTTTTTTGTCGAGTTCGGGTCGCGTTGCGGGTTGACTTCAAATGGAATTTGCGGGTTCGGGTCGGGTCGCGAGTTGACTTCAAATGGAATTTGCGGGTTCGAGTCGGGTACAACCCGACCCGTGCAGGACTCACCTTCCGATTGAGCTGCCATTTGGAAAATATATTTTAAACCACTGTGGCAAGAACTGTATACATTTTCATACAAATCGCCCGACGGATTTAGGTACTTACCGTATATTCCGGCGTATAACGCACGTCGGCGCATAACGCGCACATACGATTTGAGGCCGTATTTTTATAGGATGAGACTGAACATTTATTAGCTTCATTTATTGTACATTTATTATTTAAATTAAAATATATCAAAGAAAAATTGAAATTTCGCTCTGTGCTCTTGGGGAAGTATACAAATTTTAGAGGGGGGGGGGGGGGATTTGGATGGCCAATTATTTATTTATTGTTGCTACAAAATAAGAGATAGACAAAAATTCTTTAAAAAAAATAAGAGTTTTAAACTTTGTACGGGGGGCGGGATGCAAAAGAAAAAAGGCCAAGGCGTTAAGGAAAAAATTTATTCTTCAAATGACTCTTCACAAATATTTTCATCTTACTTTTCAAAACTTTTTCATCTCAAAAATAGACATGATGTCAGAAAACAGCTGGAATACCAAAAGAACTTATTCCCAAGCCATATATAAAGTAAATATGCGTTTATATAAATTTATGTAACTATATTTAATATGCATCAAAATAAATTTGTTCATTAAAACAGAATCTTGTTAAAAATGTCTAAACAGGAATTTGAATGCAACACAAATTTCAGATTCACACAATCATGATAGTTTTTTCACAAGTAGCCTTAACCCTGAAAAGTTAAGACATTCAGGGCTAAGGCGGTATTCAAAAAAATATTTTTCCATGCTCAACAACTCGAAATTTTCTGACACATTTTCAGACTCATTTTTTAAAGTAAAAACATGAAATTTGCCAGCGTGATTTTTTTAAGAGATTTATAAGCGACCTGTGTTTTTATGTTTCGTTCAATTAATTAGGAATTGATTTACAAACACTTATTTTCACAGTACGATCTCTTTTTTTTTTTTTTTTTTGTTTCCAGCACTAATGTTTCGGGAAATTCGGTTCAAAATGTCCACTTTGACAGCATTTTTTAAATATATTCTGCCTTTATTTAAAAAAAAAAAACGAACAATACGACACATTATAAAGTTTCTGAATAAGAGAACCTGCGAATAGGATACATTTTAGAGCAAAAATGAATATAAATATGAGTAAGAAAATAAGCAGGTTGTGATTTGAGTACACCCTTAATACACGATCCCGCTTAATACGCGGATTTTTTTCGGTCCCTTGAACATTGCCCATAAGACTAATGCAAACGCGATCCCGTATATAATACGTAATAAAGATTCAATCCCTTGAGGCCAAAAAATCTAGCCTAATACGCGAATTCATAAAAAAATATGCAAATTTCTTTACTCTCTTCTTCAGTGTTGCCAATTTAGTGGTATTTTTAAATTCAAATATCTAACACTAAATTTCGGAATAGTAATATTCACCTTATTTAATGATAGATTAATTAAGGCGAATATAACTACTCAGAAATCGTGGTAGTTATTTGAATAAAAACATCCCGCTAAATTAACAACGCTGACGCTGCAACTCTTCTTTGATCCCGCATCCTAATATTCTTTGTCTCTCGCTTAATGTATGTTTTTACTGAAGTAGAGAAAGATAGGCGATTTTTTGCCGACATTCATCCTTCTTTGTGAAGTGTTTGTTATGTATTCTTGTTTTTCCCCTCGTACACTATAGTCAGAGTTTCCTCCAGACAGTTTCAGAAGGGTGTTGCACCCTGCCTGCCCTTTGGTTTACAAAATAGCACCCTTCTTGCCCCTCATAAAAATAATTAGCACCCTTCTTGCCCCTCATAAAAATAATTAACACCCTTCTTGCCCCTCCCACTAAAATAATTAGCATCCTTCTTGCCCCTCAGTAAAAAAAAGTGCCCTTTCTCCTTTTCGCATTAAAAAATTTGCTTTCATAGTAAAAATTGACTCAATGTTGTCTTAAAAAGAGTGCCCTGACTTTTAAATATCAAAAGTGGTTTTAAAAACCAAAAGAATACCTTTAACAATTAAAAAGTGCGCTTAAGAATCTGAAAAGTGACTTCAAGAATCCAAAAAGTGCCCTTAACAATATAAAAGTGCCCTTTTCTCAGCAGCAGCACCCTGCCCTTTTTTAAACCTGGAGGAAACTCTGCTATAGTAAATAAAGCCCCAAGTACTGTACCTTTTTTAATTCCTGTGAAGGAAAAGGGAAACGTTCTTTAGTTTTCAATTCTATTTCTTCGCTACTTTCTTCTGATGTCTGTTTGTCTGCTCCTGTGTCATAATCATGGCCGAAAAGTTACATGCACCTAAATGCAGTTAAACTTTATTCTAAATATGCATCAAAGACACAATTTTCGACAGTAAACGTATAAACGAAAGCTCTAAAGTTCTTTAGAGGATTAGATGTGTAAATAAGCCCAGTTCTTGCAACATTATGCAAATCACTGTTAATACGCGATCCCGCTTAATATGCGACTTTTGTCCAGTCCCTTGAAACACGTCTTAACTGGGTTCGACTACAGTGTCTCACATAAGTGATGGGACACTTGTGCTTTACAAAAGGAAACTAATCAAATAAATTAAAAAAACATGTACACATTTTTTTTGTGGGTGTGTTTCATACTTAAATTTAGTAAAGATTATTACATAACATACATTTTGTCAAAATATTAAAATATTAATTTAATAAAAATACAAATGTTTAGAACGGAGCAAAAAATAGCTCACATAAGTGATGGGACACCATTATATATGCAACAAAAATCGTCAGAAATAAGCAATAAAAATATTTTTTGGGGTTTTATTTTTACTTAAAAGCAATTGGCAATAATTTATAAAATCGTCTGCAGTATTTCTCTCCAGTTTGTTTTGGAATTTTTGTGTTTTTTAGCTCTGTGTAGTCATGAATGCTAAACGAAAAGAAACTTCGCCTGAAATTCGAAAATTAGTTATTAATTTGCATATTGAACGTGGAAAATCTATTAGAAAAACTGCTGAAACAGTTAACTTGAGTCGTTCAACAGTTTTCAATATCATTAAACGATATAAAAAGAATCATATGATTCAGGATAAAAGAAGACCTGGCTGACCATCAAAGCTATCCAATGGAATAAAGCGAATTATCGTTCGAAATATTAAAAAAAATCCAAGAATTAGTGCTTCAAAAGTTGCTGCTGATTTACAAGCATTATATGGAATAATTGTTAATCCTGAAACTATTAGAAGGGTAATTCGATCTGCTGGATATCACGGTAGAGTAGCCAGGAAAAAATTCTTCGTAAGTGAAAAGAATAGAAAACTCAGACTAGCTTTCGCAAAATCCAACATAAATAAGAATTCTGATTACTGGAATAAAGTTATATTTGCTGATGAGAGTAAATTTAATATATTTGGTTCTGACGGTAGAATCTTGGTGTGGAGATAACCCAGGGAAGAACTTCGCAAACAGAACTTGGTACCAACAGTAAAACATGGTGGAGGAGGAGTTATGGTATGGGGGTGTATGTCGTCCGCTGGAGTTGGTAATCTTGTTTTTATTGACAGTATAATGGATCAGTACAAGTATATTGATATTTTAAAGCAAAATTTGAAATCTTCAGCACGAAAATTGAACCTTCATAACGATTTTAAATTCTACCAGGACAATGACCCCAAGCACACTGCTCTGAACGTTAGACTCTGGCTGCTATATAACTGTCCTGAAATAATAAAAACACCACCACAATCTCCAGACTTAAATCCCATAGAGAATATTTGGCAAGAATTGGAATCAAGAATTCGCAAACACACCATTTCTTCAAAACAACAACTAAAATCGGTGCTTCAAGAAGAATGGGGTAAAATCACTCCAGAAATCACAAAAAAAATAGTCGAATCCATCCCAAAAAGATTAAATCATGTTTTAAAAGTAAAAGGAAATCCAACAAAATATTAAAACCTTTTAAAAAGTAAAATTTTTTGATAAATATTTGATGGAAAAGTAAGTGTCCCATCACTTATGTGAGCCATTTTTTGCTCCGTTCTGAACAATTGTATTTTTACTAAATTAATATTTTAATATTTTGACAAAATGTATGTTATGTAATAATTGTTACTAACTTTAAATATGAAACACACCCAAAAAATTTTTGCACATGTTTGTTTATTTATTTTATTGCAGTTTCTTTTTATAAAGCGCAAGTGTCCCATCACTTTTGTGAGACACTGTATATTTAAAGAAGAAAAAAAATCGTTCTTACAACAGAGTAACAAAACAGACAAAAATAAAAATAACAAAAGTTTGAAAGATTTATGTTGTCCAGTTTTATCTGAAAATGAAGAACATTTGTATAAATTCTTTATACACTCTGTATCCATAAATATGAATAAAATATAAGACTTTTTTTAAAAACTTATAAATCCACTTAGTTTTTAAATTACGAAAGTTACAGAAAATTCTAAATCAAACACATGTTTCAGTTATATTATAAATTCACAAAAGTATATTTATAAAAATAATACAGTATGAATACTATGTGGATAATGAATTGCATTCCACTGTCACATAAAATTGTTTCTGCATTGTTAAAATAAGGGACTTGAAAAATTATTAAGATTCTTTGGTTTCTGTCTCCCTCTCAACCTCTCTCTCTCATTTATTTATTTAAGCTTAAAAATAGCATATCCCAGACTGAGAAGAAAACATCTACAATGCACTTTGAATAAAATCTTCCCCCAGAGAAATTTTTCATTTTATTCTATTTCTATATTGTCCAGTTTTATTTGGTTTTATTGAAAGATGAAGAACTTTTGTATAAATTTGTGATAACCCTTTACGCATAAACTTGAACAATAAATAATGAAAATTTTCTTCTTTTTTATTTTTCAAACGTACCCGATTTCTTTGTTTTGAGTATTTACTTTCCATAAATTAGGGCAGACGACATTTTCTGGTTTCCTTCTCCTAATCTTACGCCCTCGAATCCAAAATGGATGGTTCAAAGTTGCAAACGAAATTATAAATCTTGTGTTGCTTATCTTACTAAAATTCCATCCGTTCGGAGATATACCGCTTATGATTACGAATTGCGCATTCAGCATAACTAGAAGTATAAATATGGATTTAATTCTTATTCCGCTGGAATATTTTCAGTATTTCTTTTATTCGCATTGCTTATTCTTTTAGCGAATCTTTAAGACTTTACTTTTGAAATAAATGTTTGTTTTCGAACTTGTTTCAGATTGTTTTTTGACGTGCTTTAGCATAGTTGAAAGCCGTTTAGGATTTTACTTTATTTGTTTGTCTGTTCAGTGGAATTATAAATAAAGAAAAGCTGACATAACCTGAAGAAATGTTGCAGTAAAATGAGAACTCTCATGAATTAAATCAAGTTGTTTAGAAATGAGAAAAATTGGAATACTTTTTGTGTCTGTAAATTTTTTTTCTCTTTTATATTAAACTTTGCCTTTGTACAACCAAGTTTTTTTTTTAATGTATTTTTGTTTTTTTTTATGTTACACTGTTCTCTCTCGCTCTCTTTCCATATATATATATATTTATTTATTTATTTATTTATATTACACTGTTCTCTCTCGCTCTCTGTATATATGTAAGATACGCAGATTCACGCGTTCTCTTCTCGTCATCCCACTTATTTAGGCTTCTCATTTTTGCGGTGTAGTGTGGCTGATTCAGAGAGTACAAAGTTTTTTCCTGGATTCTGGCTTTATTTCTTTTTTAGTTACATGATCCTTTTTAAGTCAGACCGAGGGGTAATGAGAGCAGATGGAAGTTAACCCCTTGGGGACGAGCGACAGGTATACGTGACGCATAAGATGCTCAAAATCCTCGACTATACCCACCAGTTAATTTTTATTGTAAGCTTTGTCTTATGTAATCATAGCATTTCTGCAATTCAATTAGGCGGAATTTTCTGTTTTGAAAAACCGGTGGTAAAAGATTAAAAGTTCTGTAAAGGACGCTCGTCGCGAAGGGGTTAAAGGCTCATATTTTAGAGTATTGAGCCAAGCCCTTTGAGGACGCGGCCGGGCGGGGCGCCGGCCGCGAATATTCTTAGCAGGTTGAAGACAGAAAAAGCCCACGCAAAAACTTGTGCTTCGGCTTTTTGTTAAGGCTTAGCTCATACATTTTCGGCTAGAATGCGCCACTGAGAATGTGGGGATGAAAACAGTCTTACTGGTTAATTAGCTATAACATGATGGCCGGGTCTCTGACAACACCAAGTCCTGCAAAACCTGGTTGCATCCAAAACTTCAAGCGACTGCAAAACGCACAAACTCAGCACTTTTTAACACTTTCCAACCTAGTTGAAAAGTGTTTATGACTTCGGTTTGTCTGGCCGTCTGCCGTCTGGCCGTGCTCTAACTCCCGTAAATATGCTCGGATTGTCTTGCAATTTTTATATGTTATTGTCGTGTCGTTATCTATAGCACTTTCCCTATTTCAACTGAAGTGTGTAGCACTTATAGTTTTTTTACAGGGACACTCAAAAGAATTCCGTTACATTACGGTCTATGGGGAAAAATCATTTTCGGTTTATTTTAATGATATTACACAATTGAAAACACACTGTAATTGATATATATCACTAAGGTGTATTACAAGAAGCTTAATATGGAATAGGGTGTGGATAGCACTTATAGTTAATTTACAGGGACAGTCAAAAGAATTCCGTTATATTACGTCTATGGAGAAAAATCGTCTGCGGTTTAATTAAATAATGTTTCACTATTTTAAACGCATTGAAATTTATATATATCACTAAGGTGCATTACAAGAGGCGTACTACAGAATAGTGTGTGTATAGCAGTCATCGTTCATTTACAGGGACACACAAAAGAATTCTCTACTGTCTGTTAACAATAATTCCTGGAAGTACGTTTTAAGTTACTGAACGCGATTTTAAATTTAACTCACTTTTTGTTTATTACGTGGTGTGTATAAATTCTGTAGTTCATATACAGGGAAATACAAAAGTTGGCGAACACGTTTCCGTTTATTGACAGAAACTCCAGAAGGAGGATTTTAAACTGTGCCACGCGTTTCTTAACTGAACTAAAATTTAACATCCTATGTAGTTAGTATATATACCAATCTATAGATCATATACAGGGCTGAATAAAAGTATTCGGATATTTTTCCGAATATTGTATACGTTGGAAATTCCTGAAATTATGTTTTTAAATATGTTATATGCGTTTTCCAAATTGTTTACTTAGATGTTATCAATCAGCTTATTAAACGGTATGATTTGTAAAATTATTTTGGAAGCGTTGGAAAGTGTTACATAACCTATGCTTGACGCATGATTTTTCGTTCTTCTTATTCTTAAAGAGAGGTCGAAATTGGTGGATGAAAGTATCAATTGCGAGGCTAGGAAACCAAGATAATGGGGGCAAATTAGATTTAAGTACGGATTTAGAAAGTTAGAAAAAATGTTTTGTGGATTTTAAATTTTGAACTTTTAATTTTAATTTTATATAATTATTAATTTTAATATATATATATATAATAAAACTTTTGTGTATAATAACTATTAAATCACACTTAAAATCATCAATATATGAACCGTTAATACAATACAAACAAATATATCCAAAAATGTAAGATTTTCAAAATGAAGTAAGTGGGGGGGGGGGGGGATTAGAAGAAGAAATATGGAAAAAAAATCCAATTTGCTATAAATATATAATATCAAATTTTCTAGCCTGGATCGAAATATATAAAAAGACTTTTCAAGTTCTGATTATAAAGCTTCGTTTATCTCCAACTGTCTCTTCCTCCCGAATCTTTTAATTTATTTAAGAAAATAGCATAGCACGGGCATAGAAGATTAGCTGCTATAATCAATTTTTAATAAAATCGAGAAATTTCATTTTATTCTATTTACTTGCTTTTATAGAAAACATGAATAACATTTTTATAAATTTCTGATAATTCATTATCCTTAAGCCTGAATGAGAAATAAGAATATTTATTTTTTACAATTTAACTCAATTTTTGCATTACGAAAGTTAACAAACAAATCTAACTCGTACACGAATTTCACCCTCTCTTTCTTTCATTTATTTGTTTCAGGCAAACCAGTACAATAGATTTTGCGAAAGTCTCTTTCCTTAGAGAAATTTTTCATTTTATTTATTTATTTTTTTTTTTTATGTTCTCCAGTTTTATTTGATTTTATCGAAAAAAATAAAGAATATTTCTATAAATTTTTGATAACTCAATTCCATTATCTATAAATATGAATGAAAAACAAGATTTTTTTTTTTTTTTTTTACTGATACATCCGCTTAGTTTTTAAATTACGAAAGTTACAGAAAAATCTAAATCGAACGCATGTTTCAGTTATATTATAAACTCTCAAAAATATATATATTTCAAAAAGAATATGTATATTAATATATGTAAAGAATATATGTATATAAGATGATATGGATAGTCCACTGCCATATAAAATTATTTCTTCATTGTTGAAATAACAAACTTGAAAAATTAATTATTACGATTTTTTATTTTTGCCCCCCCCCCCCCCCCCCACGACCTTTTCTGTTTCATTTATTTATTTAAGCATAAAAAAGCATATATACCAGACTTAGGAGAAAAGATTTACAATCGATTTTGAATAAAATCGCATTCCCTAAGAAAAATTTTCATTTTATTCTTCTATTTCTATATTGTCCAGTTTTATTTGGTTTTATTGGTAGATGAAAAGCATTTGTATAAATTTGTGATAACTCAGTATGCATAAACATGAATAATAAATAACATTTTTTTTTCCTTTAAACGAACTCGATTTCTTCGTTTTTGAATATTTTCTTTCTAAGGCAGCTGACATTTTCCAATTTCTATCCCCTAATCTCTTGCTCCAAAAAATCCAAAAGGGATATTTCAGAGGGGCAAACGAAATGATAAATCTCGTGTTGCCGGTCTTACTAAAATTTTATCTGTGCGTCGGTTTTGGAGATACATCTATGATTACGAATTGCGCGTTCAGCATAACTAGAAGAAGAGATATGGATTTAATTCTGTTTCAGCATTTATTTCCTTCGCATTGTTTATTCTTTTAATGCACCTTTAAGATTTTATTTTTTACTTTTGAAATAAACATTTATTTTCGAACTTATTTTAGGTTATTTTTTGACGTGCTTCAGCTTAGTTGATAGGCGTTTATGATTTTGCTTTATGTGTTTGTCTGATGAGTGAAATTATAAGTAAAGATAAGCTGACATAACCTAAAGAAATGTTTCAGTAAAATGAGAACTCGCATGAATTAAATCAAGTTGTTTGGAAAAAGTGTGGAAAATTGGAATATTTTTTTGTATTTGTATAAAATTATTTTCTCATATATCAAAATTTTTCCTTGTTATACCTAAGTTTTTTGTTAAGTATTTTTATTTATTTTTCTAACACTTTTATTAATTATATTACACTATTTTCTCTCTCTCTCTTTTTATTTATTTCTTTCTCTTTCTCTTTTATAATTCCGAGTTTTCTAGCCCCGCTCGAAATATTTCAAAAGATTTTTCAATCTCAGATTATAAGGATTCATTTATCTCCAACTCTCTCTCCCTCTCTCTTTTAATTTATTTAAGAAAATAGCATATCACGGCATAGAAGAAAACAGCCATAATCGATTTCAAATAACATCGCTTTCTTTAGAAAGATCTCCCGCCTTCTCTCTTTCATTTATTCATTTAAGCACGAAAAAACATATACCAAACTTTAGAAGAAAAGATCTACAATCGAATTTGAATAAAATCTCGTTCCCTGGAGAATTTTCTCATTTTATCCTACTTCCATATTGCCCAGTTTTATTGATAGATACGAAATAAGAATGAAGAATATTTGTATAAATTTGTACTCAGTATACTTAAACTTGAATATTAAATAATAAAATTCCAATTTATTTTCCAGACGCACTCAATTTCTTGATTTTTGAGTATTTTCTTTCCATAAATTACGACAGCAGACAATTTCTAGTTTCTCTCTCCTAATCTTATGCCCTCAAATCCAAAATGGATGGTTCAAAGTTGCAGATGAAATTATAAATCTTGTGTTCCCGATCTTGCTAAAATTTTATCCGTGGCGCAGGTTTCGGAGATATACCATACCGCCCATGATTACGAATTGCGCACTCAGCATAACTAGAAGAATAAATATGGATTTAAGTCTTATTCCGTTGTTGGGATATTTTTAGTATTTCTTTTTCTCGCATTGTTTATTCTTTTAGCAAGTCTTTAAGATCCTTTTGAAATAAATGTTTGGTTTTGAGCTTGTTGCAGATTGTTTTTTGACGTGCTTCAGCATAGTTTATAGCCGTTTAGGATTCTGCTTTTGATTATCTGTTCAGTGGAATTATAAATAAAGAGAAGCTAACATAACCTGAAGAAATGTTGCAGTAAAATGAGAACTCTCATGAATTAAATCAAGTTGTTTAGAAATGAGCAAAATTGGAATACTTTTTGTGTCTGTAAAAATTTTTCTCTTTTATATCAAACTTTGCCTTGTTACAACCAAGTTTTTTTTTTTAATGTATTTGTGGTATATATATATATATATATATATATATATTACACTGTTCTCTCTCGCTCTCTGTATATATGTAAGATACATAGATTCAAGCGTTCTCTTCACGTCTTCCCACTTATTTAGGCTTCTCCTTTTTGGGGAGTAGTGTGGCTGATTCAGAGGGTACAACGTTTTTTTCCTGGAATCTGGCTTCATTTATTTTTTAGTTACATGATCCTTTTTAAGTCAGACCCAGGGGTAATGAGAGCAGATGGAAGTTAAAGGCTCATATTTTAGAGTATTGAGCCAAGCCCTTTGAGGACGCGGCCGGGCGGGGCGCCGGCCTCAAATATTCTTAGCAGGTTGAAGACAGAAGAAGCCTACGCAAAAACTTGTGCTTCGGCTTTTTGTTAAGGCTTAGCTCAAACATTTTCGGCTAGAATGCGCCACTGAGAATGTGAGGATAAAAACAGTCTTACTGGTTAATTAGCTCTAGCATGATGGCCGGATCTCTGACGACACCAAGTCCTGCAAAACCTGGTTGCATCGAAAACCTCAAGCGATTGCAAAACGCACAACCTCAGCACTTTTTATTCTTAAAGAGAGGTCGAAATTGATGGATGAAAGTAACAATTGTGAGGCTAGGAAACCAAGATAATGGGGGCAAATTAGATTTAAGTACGGATTTAGAAAGTTAGAAAAAATGTTTTATGGATTTTAAATTTTAAACTTTTAATTTTAATTTTATATAATTATTAATTTTAATTTTATATATATATATATATATCATCATCATCATCATCATCATCAACCGTTTTCAATCCACTGCTGGATGTAGGTCTGCCCCAGATTTTTCCATTGTTGCCTGTCTAGTGCTTTAGTCATCCAATTAACACCGGCCACTTTTCTGATTTCGTCACTCCATCTTACTTGAGGTCGTCTTCTTGGTCGTTTTACATCTCTGGGATACCACTGTAGGGTGTTTGTGCTCCATCTATTGTCTTGTCTTCTTGCAATGTGCCCAGCCCATTTCCATTTTAGCCATTTAATTCTCTCGATAATGTCAAAAACTTTCGTCTGACTTCTTATCCACGTTATTCTCTTTCGGTCTCTTCTGGTTATGCCTAGCATACATCTTTCCATACTTCGCTGTGTTGTTTGTAATCTTTGTACCATCCGTTTTGTTAGTGTCCAAGTTTCTGCTCCATAAGTTAGTGCAGGCAAAACACATTGGTTAAACACCTTTCTTTTCAAACAAAGAGGCATGTTACTTTTCAGAATAATATTGTTTTTCCCAAAAGCACTCCATCCATTTCTTATTCTTCTATTGATTTCATTCATGATACTGTTGTCTGAAGATATTTCTTGTCCAAGGTACACATAACTTTCAACATCTTTAATCTCAGTGTTGTTGTAGACGATTTTCTTTTTTGATGCAAATGAATTGAACATCACCTTAGTCTTTTCCAAATTTATTTTTAATCCCACATTAATGCTAGCTTCTGCCAAATCTTTTAGCATATTTTGCAATTCTTCAGGGCTATTACTGAAAATTAAAATGTCATCAGCAAACCGGAGATGGCTTAAATATTCCCCATTTATTCTAATCCCTTTGTTTTCCCAATCCAGCTTCTTGAAAATACTCTCTAAGACAGCAGTAAAAAGCTTAGGCGAAATGGTGTCTCCTTGTCTTACTCCTCTTTCAAGCTTGATCTTCGCTTTTCCTTTGTCCAAACGGATGGTGGCTGTTGCTTTCTTGTAGATCTTCTTTATGATATTGATATAAGGTTTGTCTATACCAATGTTCTCCAGAGAAGTAATTACTGCAGATGTGTAGACCGAATCAAATGCTTTTTCATAATCAATAAAGGCAAGACAGAGAGGTAAATTATATTCTTTATGTTTTCCTATAACTTCCCTTACTGTTTGAATATGATCCATTGTGCTAAATCCACTTCGAAATCCTGCTTGTTCTCTAGGTTGAGCTGAGTCCAGAGCTGATTCAAGTCTTGTCGTTAAAACTTTGGTGAAAATTTTATAAATCACTGACAGTAAGCTGATTGGACGGTAGTTTTTAATGTTTTCCTTTTCTCCTTTCTTATAAAGTAACACCATCACAGCATTATTCCAATCTTCTGGTACATCTGATTTCTCGAGACATTTGGAAAACAGTAAGGCTAGCATTTTTGCAAATTCTTCTCCTGCTTCTTTGATAAGATCAATTGTAATTCCATCTTCGCCAGGGCATTTACCTTTTTTCATGCCTCTAATGGCTTGTACAACTTCATCTGTCATCACTGGGATTATCTCTTCAGTTTCTGTTATGTTTACTAGTGGATCACGTAGGTTGATTTCCCTTTGATCTTCACATTTATATAGATCGTTATAGAATTTTTCGACAATGTGTACTATTTCATTATTGATTTTGGTGATTGTTCCATCTGCTGTCTTCAGTGCAAAAATACCTTTTCTTCCAACACACAGTTTGCGCTTAGCTGATTTTAAACTTTTGTTATCTTCTAGAACTTTTTTGACAAGATCACAGTTAAATTTTCTGATATCTTCTGTAACACATTTTCTTACCGTTTTACATAATTCTGCATATTCAACTCTTGATTTAGGATAGTTTTTCTTCATTTTAAATTCTCTGCGTTTCTTCATCAGTCTTCTTGTTTCTTCTGTTATTTTCTTTGTTTGCTTTACTTGTGCTTCACCAGCTATCGTCCTTGCAATTTCTTGTAGAGTATTTGTTATTTTCTTGTTCACTACTGTAACATCTTGTTCTTCTTCTAAGATTGATTGAAGTACTTGAAAACGATTTTTAAGTTCTAAATTAAATTCTTCTTTATGTTTCTGGAGATTTATAATATCGACTGATTTCTTTGAGCATTGCAAAAGCTTCATTCTTTCCACTTTAGTATTTAAAAGCAGTTTGCATCTAACTAACCTGTGATCGCTTCCTGTATTGAAGTTATTGAGAACGCTGCAATCCTGAATAAGATGCTTTTTGTTTGTCAAGATGTAGTCGATTTCACTTGTTGAGCCATTTGCACTACGCCATGTCCATTTTCTTTGTGGCTTTTTCTTGAAAAATGAATTCATGATATACATCTGTTCACATTCTGCAAATTCAATCAATCTGTTTCCTCTTTCATTACGCACCCCATATCCATGAATTCCTACTGAGAACTCACCTTTCTTTTTTTCCCCAATTCTAGCATTCCAGTCTCCCATTATTAATTTTATGTAGCATTTTCCTTTTTGATGCATTGAAGCTACTTCTTCATAGAAATCCTCAATTTCTTCATCAGTATAGCTAATTGTTGGTGCATAAACTTGGGTAATTTGCAGTTTGTATCTTTTTGACACTTGTATAACTAACCTTGCAACTCTATCTGATGCACTATCATATTCTACGATGTGATTCTGCCACCTTTTATGAATCAGAAATCCTACACCACTTGTTTTTCCATCTTCTGTACCTCTGTAGTACAATACATGTCCACTGGCAAGATCAATCTTCTCTTCACCTTTTCTTCTTATTTCGCATAATCCTAGGATGTCCCAGTTGATTCTTTCTAATTCTTCTTCAAGTTCCTGTAAACGACTTTCAGAAGATAAGGATCGAACTTTTGTGTATAATAACTATTATATCGCACTAAAAATCATCAATATATGAACCAATAATACAATACAAACAAATATATCCAAAAATGTAAGATTTTCAAAATGAAATAAGTGGGGGAGGGGGGGGGGGAATTAGAAGAAGAAATATGGAAAAAAAATCCAATTTGCTATAAATATATAATATCAAATTTTCTAGCCTGGATCGAAATATATAAAAAGACTTTTCAAGTTCTGATTATAAAGCTTCGTTTATCTCCAACTGTTTCTTCCTCCCGAATCTTTTAATTTATTTAAGAAAATAGCATAGCACGGACATGGAAGAAAACTGCTATAATCGAGTTTTAATAAAATCGAGAAATTTCATTTTATTCTATTTACTTGCTTTTATAGAAAACATGAATAACATTTTTATAAATTTCTGATAATTCATTATCCTTAAGCCTGAATGAGAAATAAGAATATTTATTTTTTACAATTTAACTCAATTTTTGCATTACGAAAGTTAACAAACAAATCTAACTCGTACACGAATTTCACCCTCTCTTTCATTCATTTATTTGTTTCAGGGTAAACCAGTACAATAGATTTTGCGAAAGTCTCTTTCCTTAGAGAAATTTTTCATTTTATTTAATTTTTTTTTATGTTCTCCAGTTTTATTTGATTTTATCGAAAAAAATAAAGAATATTTCTATAATTTTTTTATCACTCAATTCCATTATCTATAAATATGAATGAAAACAAGATTTTTTTTTTTTTTTTTTACTTATAAATCCGCTTAGTTTTTAAATTACGAAAGTTACAGAAAAATCTAAATCGAACACATGTTTCAGTTATATTATAAACTCTCAAAAATATATATATTTCAAAAAGAATATGAATAGGATATGAATACTGGATGATATGGATAGTCCACTGCCATATAAAATTATTTCTTCATTGTTAAAATAACAAACTTGAAAAATTATTACGATTTTTTTTATTTTTGCCCCCCCCCCACGACCTTTTCTGTTTCATTTATTTAAGCATAAAAAAGCATATATACCAGACTTAGAAGAAAAGATTTACAACCGATTTTGAATAAAATCTCATTCCCTAAGAAAAATTTTCATTTTATTCTTCTATTTCTATATTGTCCAGTTTTATTTGGTTTTATTTGTAGATGAAAAATATTTGTATAAATTTGTGATAACTCAGTATGCATAAACATGAATAATAAATAATAACATTTTTTTTTCCTTTAAACGCACTCGATTTCTTCGTTTTTGAATATTTTCTTTCTAGGGCAGCAGACATTTTCCAATTTCTCTCCCCTAATCTCTTGCTCCAAAAAATCCAAAAGGGATATTTCAGAGGGGCAAACGAAATGATAAGTTAAAATAAAATACAACGTTAAAACACCAGTATAATTGAATCTACAGCATACCGGTTTCGGTAGCATATAGCATACCTTCCTCAGTGCTGAAGAAAATGGAAATTTGCTCATATATATAAAAATGATAGAGGATTCAAGTGACAAGTTTATTAACCAATAGGAAAACGGAGGGTTCCAGGTAAACAGCCAATGGGAAAATAGATAGGAAATGGAATAATGGAGGATTCAAGTGACAGATAAATCTGTCACTTGAATCCTCCATTTCCTATCTATTTCCCCATTGGCTGTTTCCTCCGAATCTGTCACTTGAATCCTCCATTATTCCTTTTCCTATCTATTTTCCGATTGGCTGTTTGCCTGGAACCCTCCGTTTTCCTATTGGTTAATAAACTTGTTACTTGAATCCTCTATCATTTCTATATATATGAGCAAATTTCCATTTTCTTCAGCACTGAGGAGGGTATGCTATATTTTACCGAAACCGGTATGCTGTAGATTCAATTATACTGGTGTTTTAACGTTGTATTTTATTTTTACTTTAATTATATCGCACCAAGCTCCAAATTAATATTTATTAAACGAAATAATAAATCTCGTGTCGCCGGTCTTACTAAAATTTTATCTGTGCGTCGGTTTTGGAGATACATCTATGATTACGAATTGCGCGTTCAGCATAAGTAGAAGAAGATATATGGATTTAATTCTGTTTCAGCATTTATTTCCTTCGCATTGTTTATTCTTTTAAGGAGTCTTTAAGATTTTACTTTTTACTTTTGAAATAAACATTTATTTTCGAACTTATTTCAGGTTATTTTTTGACGTGCTTCAGCATAGTTGATAGGCGTTTATGATTTTGCTTTATTTGTGTGTCTGATCAGTGGAATAATAAATAAAGATAAGCTGACATAACCTGAAGAAATGTATGAGAACTCGCATATGAATTAAATCAAGTTGTTTAGAAAAAGTGTGGGAAATTGGAATATTTTTTTTTGTGTCTGTACAATTTTTTTTCTCGTATATCAAAATTTTTCCTTGTTACACCCAAGTTTTTTGTTATGTATTTTTATTTATTTTTCTAACACTTTTATTAATTATATCACACTATTTTTTTCTCTCTCTCTTTTCATTTATTTCTTTCTCTTTCTCTTTTATGATTCCGAGTTTTCTAGCCTGGCTCGAAATATTTCAAAAGATTTTTCAATCTCAGATTAGAAAGATTCGTTTATCTCCAACTCTCTCTCCCCCTCTCTTTTAATTTATTTAAGAAAATAGCATATCACGGCATAGAAGAAAACAACCATAATCGATTTCAAATAACATCGCTTTCTTTACAAAGATCTCCCGCATTCTCTCTGTCATTTATTTATTTAAGCACAAAATAACACATACCAGACTTAGAAGAAAAGATCTACAATCGAATTTGAATAAAATCTCGTTCCCTAGAGAATTTTCCATTTTATCCTATTTTCATATTGTCCAGTTTTATGCTTTTATTGATAGATGAAGAATATTTGTATAAATTTCTGATAACTCAGTAGTCCTAAACTTGAATATTAAATAATAAAATTCCCTTTTCTTTTCCAAACGCATTCGATTTCTTGATTTTTGAGTATTTTATTTCCATAAATTAGGACAGCAGACATTTTCTAGTTTCAGTTTCTTAATCTTATGCCCTCAAATCCAAAATGGATGGTTCAAAGTTGCGGATGAAATTATAAATCATGTGTCGTCGATCTTGCTAAAATTTTATCCGTGCGCAGGTTTCGGAGATATACCATACCGCCCATGATTACGAATTGCGCACTCAGCATAACTAGAAGAATAAATATGGATTTAATTCTTATTCCGTTGGGATATTTTTAGTATTTCTTTTCTTCGCATTGTTTATTCTTTTAGCGAGCCTTTAAGACTTTACTTTTGAAATAAATGTTTGTTTTGTAGCTTATTTCAAATTGTTTTTTGACGTGCTTCAGCATAGTTTATAGCCGTTTAGGATTTTGCTTTATTTGTTTGTTTGTTCAGTTGAATTATAAATAAAGAGAAGCTGCTGATATAACCTAAGGAAATGTTGCAGTAAAATGAGAACTCACATGAATTAAATTAAGTTGTTTAGAAATGAAGAAAAATTGAATATATTTTGCGTCTATAAAAAATTTTCTGTTTTACATCGAACTTTGTCTTGTTACAACCAAGTTTTTGGTCATGTATTTTTGTTTATTTTTCTAACATTTTTATTAATGATATTACATTATTTTCTCTTTATTTATTTGTTTCTCTTTCTCTTTCACGATTTTGAGTTTTCTAGCCTGATTCGAAATATTTCAAAAGATTTTTCAATTTCAGATTATAAAGATTCGTTTATATCCAACTCTCTCTCCCTCTATCGTTTAATTTATTTAAGGAAATAGCATATCACGGCATAGAAGAAAACAACCACAATCGATTTCTAATAACATCACTTTTTTAGAAAGATATCCCTCCCTTCCCTTTTCATTTATTTATTTAAGCATTAAAAAGCATATACCAGACTTAGAAGAAAAGATCTACAATCGAATTAGAATAAAATCTCTTTCCCTAGAGAAATTTTTCATTTTATCCTTCTTTCATATTGTCCAGTTTTATGGTTTTATTGATAGATGAAGAATATTTGTATAAATTTCTGATAACTTAGTATGCATAAACTTGAATATTAAATAATAAAATTCCAATTTCTTTTCCAGGCGCACTCAATTTCTTGATTTTTGAGTATTTTCTTTCCATAAATTACGACAGCAGACAATTTCTAGTTTCTCTCTTCTAATCTTATGCCCTCAAATCCAAAATGGATGGTTCAAAGTTGCAGATGAAATTATAAATCTTGTGTTGCCGATCTTGCTAAAATTTTATCCGTGCGCAGGTTTCGGAAATATACCATACCGCCCATGATTACGAATTGCACACTCAGCATAACTAGAAGAATAAATATGGATTTAATTCTTATTCCGTTGGGATATTTTTAGTATTTCTTTTCTTCGCATTGTTTATTCTTTTAGCGAGCCTTTAAGACTTTACTTTTGAAATAAATGTTTGTTTTGGAGCTTATTTCAGATTGTTTTTTGACGTGCTTCAGCATAGTTTATAGCCGTTTAGGATTTTGCTTTATTTGTTTATTTGTTCAGTTGAATTATAAATAAAGAGAAGCTGCTGATATAACCTGAAGAAATGTTGCAATAAAATGAGAACTCATATGAATTAAATTAAGTTGTTTAGAAATGAAGAAAAATTGAATATATTTTGCGTCTATACAAATTTTTCTGTTTTACATCGAACTTTTTGTCTTGTTACAACCAAGTTTTTGGTCATGTATGTTTGTTTATTTTTCTAACACTTTTATTAATGATATCACACTATTTTCTCTTTATTTATTTGTTTCTCTTTCTCTTTCACGATTTTGAGTTTTCTAGCCTGGTTCGAAATATTTCAAAAGATTTTTCAACCTCAGATTATAAAGATTCGTTTATCCCAACCGTCCGTCCCTCTCTCTTTTAATTTAAGAAAGTAACATATTACGACATAGAAGAAAACAACCATAATCGATTTCAAATAACACCTCTTTCTTTAGAAAGATCTCCCGTTCTCACTTTCATTTACTTATTTAAGGACAAAAAAAAACATATACCAGACTTATAGAAGAAAAGATCAGAATCGAATTTGAATAAAATCTCGTTCCCTGGAGAATTTTTTCTTTTTATCCTACTTTCATATTGTCCAGTTTTATGGTTTTATTGATAGATGAAGAATATTTGTATAAATTTGTGATAGCTCAGTATGCATAAACTTGAATATTAAATAATAAAATTCCAATTTCTTTTCCAGACGTACTCAATTTCTTGATTTTTGAGTATTTTCTTTCCATAAATTACGACAGCAGACGATTTCTAGTTTCTCTCTCCTAATCTTATGCCCTCAAATCCAAAATGGATGGTTCAAAGTTGCAGATGAAATTATAAATCATGTGTTGCCGATCTTGTTAAAATTTCATCCGTTCGCAGGTTTCGGAGATATACCATACCGCCCATGATTACGAATTGCGTACTCAGCATAACTAGAAGAAGAAATATGGATTTAATTCGTATTCCGTTGGGATATTTTTAGTATTTCTGTTCTTCGCAGTGTTTAACCTTTTAGCGAGTCTTTAAGACTTTACTTTTGAAATAAATGTTTGTTTTCGAGTTTTTTCAGATTGTTTTTTGACGCGTTTCAGCATTAGTTGATATCCGTTTAGGATTTTGCTTTATTTGTTTGTCTGTTCAGTGGAATTATAAATTTAAAAAAGCTGATATAATCTGAAGAAATGTTGCAGTAAAATGAGAACTCACATGAATTAAATCAAGTTATTTAGAAATGATGAAAATTTGAATACTTTTAGTGTATGTACAAATTTCTCTCTTATCAAACTTTGCCTTGTTACAACCAAGTTTATGGTAATGTATTTTTGTTTATTTTTCTAACACTTTTATTAATTATATTACACTATTTTCTCTTTATTTATTTGTTTTTCTTTCATTTTCATGATTTTGAGTTTTCTATCCTGGCTCGAAATATTTCAAAAGATTTTTCAACCTCAGATTATAAAGATTCGTTTATCCCAACTCTCTCTCCCTCTCTCTTTTAATTTAAGAAAATAACATATTACGTCATAGAAGAAAACAACCATAATCAATTTCAAATAACATCTCTTTTTATAGAAAGATCTCCCGCGCTCTCTTTCATTTATTTATTTAAGCATAAAAAAATATTACCAGACTTAGAAGAAAAGATCTAGAATCGAATTTGAATAAAATCTCGTTCCCTAGAGAATTTTTTCCTTTTATCCTACTTTCATATTGTCCAGTTTTATGGTTTTTTTTGATAGATGAAGAATATTTGTAAAAATTTGTGATAACTCAGTATGCATAAACTTGAATATTAAATAATAAAATTCCCTTATCTTTTCCAGACGCATTCGATTTCTTGATTTTTGAGTATTTTATTTCCATAAATTAGCACTGCAGACGATTTCTAGTTTCAGTTTCTAAATCTTATGCCCGCAAATCCAAAATGGATGATTCAAAGTTGCAGATGAAATTATAAATCTTGTGTCGCCAATCTTGCTAAAATTTTATCCGTGCGTAGGTTTCGGAGATATACTCATGATTACGCCCATGATTACGAATTGCGCACTCAGCATAACAAGAAGATTGTTTTTTGACGTGCTTCAGCATAGTTGATAGCCGTTTAGGATTTTGCTTTATTTGTTTGTCTGTTCAGTGGAATTATAAATAAAGAGAAGGTAACATAACCTGAAAAAATTTTGCCATAAAATAAGAACTCGCATAAATTAAATCGTGTTGTTTGGAAAAAGTAAGGAAAATGGGAATACTTTTTGTGTCTGTACAATTTTTTTTTCTCGTATATCAAACTTTGACTTGTTACAACCAAGTTTTTAGTACAACCAAGTTTTTTTTTTACAACTAAGTTTTTTGTTTATTTTTCTAACACTTCACTTAACTATATTACTCTCCCTCCCTTCCCCCCCCCCCCTCTCTCTCTCTCTCTCTCTCTCTCTCTCTCTCTCTCTCTCTCTCTCTCTCTCTCTCTCTCTCTCTCTCTCTCTCTCTCTCTCTCTCTCTCTTTATCTATCTATTTATTTATCTATTTATTTCGCTGTCTATCTATATCTCTATCCCATGTTTTCTGATCCTGGCTCGAAATATGAAAAGACATTTCAATTTCTGATTATAAAGATTCGTTTAACTCCAACTCTCCCCCCCCCCTCCCACTCTCTTTTAATTTATTTTAAAAAAAAATAGAGAGCATAGAAGAGAACTGCTTTAACCGAATTAGCATAAAATCTCTTTCTTTTGGAAGAAATTTAATTCTATTCTATTTCCATGTTGTCAGTTTTATTTGGTTTTATTGGAAAAACGAGCAACCATTTTAATAAATTTCTGATGATTCAATACCCTTAAGCATGAATGAGAAATAAGAATATTTATTTTTACTTACAAATCAACTCAATTTTTTGAATTACGAAAGTTAATCGACAAATTTAAATCGTACACATCCCTCCCCCCCCCCCCCCTCACTCTTTTATGTATTTGTTTCAGGGGAAACCAGTATGCCGCAGGCTTAAAAGAAAACAGCTACTATAGATTTTGAATAAAGTCTTCCTCCTTAGAGAAACTTTTCATTTTATCCTATTTCCATGTTATCCAGTTTTATTTGGTTTTATCGAAAAATAAAAAAGAACATTTGTATAAAATTGTGATAACTTCTTTATCTTCTACTACCTAAACCCACTCAATATCTTCTTTATTTTATTTTATTTATTTATTTTTTTAACTATTTTCAGTTTATGGATTAGAGCAGCAGACATTTTTTAATTTCTCTCCCTTAAGCTTTAGGCCACAAATTTAAAAAGGATGGTTCAAAGGGGCAAATGAAATGATAAATCTCCTGTTGTCGATCTTGCTAAAATTTTATACGTCCGCAGGTTTCAGAGATACCGCCTAAGATTACGAATTGCGCATTCAGCATAACTAGAAGAAGAGATATGGACTTTATTCTGATTCCGATGGAATATTTTCAGTATTTCTTTTCTTCGCATTGTTTATTTTTTTTAAATAAATGTTTGTTTTCTAGCTTATTTCAGATTGTTTTTTGACGTGCTTCAGCATAGTTGAAGGGCGTTTATGATTTTGCTTTATTTGTTTGTCTGTTCAATGGAAATAAACAGAAGATGACATAACCTGAAGAAATGTTTCAGTAAAATGGTAACTCACATGAATTAAATCATGTTGTTTTGAAAAAGTAAGGAAAATTGGAATACTGTTTGTGTCTGTACAATTTTTTTCCTCGTGTATCAAACGTTGCCTTCTTATAACCAAGTTTTTTGTAATATATGTTTGTATATACACTGCTCAAAACAATTAAAGGATATTGCAGTTTTAGGTGGATTTTGTATCTGGGAAACTTTTTAGCTGATTGATACATGGTCGACAGACATAGTAGGTTATATGAAAATAAATTACACATGTTTGGCAGAAAAAAATGCATTTTATTGATCATTTGTGTACAAAAAGAGAAAAACACAATTTGTGCATATGAGAAAAAAAGAATAAGAAAAGGTGTTTTCTTCAAAGAAAATCATTTTCAGTAGGGAATATGGTTTCCACGGGCGGCCAGCAACGTTGAACACCTTTGAGGCATGGACTCAATGAGGCTATTAATGACGAGTTGGGGTATTCTGCCCCACTCTTCCAGAAGAGCTCTTTCCAGTTCTTGGAGAGTTTGTGGGGGTTGTTGGCGGCCAGAAACTCGTCTTCCTAGAGCGTCCCAAACGTGCTCGATTGGATTCATGTCTGGAGAACACGCTGGCCATTCCATTCGAACGATTCCTTCCTCGAAAAGGAAATCCTCCACCAGGTTTGCACGATGTGGCCTGCAGTTATCGTCCATTAAAATGAAGTTATCTCCGATTGCTGCAGCGTAAGGGACTACAATAGGTCTGAGGATCTCATCCCTATATCGGCGACCAGTCAGAGCTCCATCTCGAATGATGTAGAGGTCAGTGCGCCCGTCAATGGAGATGCCACCATACACCAACACTCCTCCACCGCCAAATCTGACACTTTCGTGCACGAACGCAGGATTATTCCTACTGCCACGGTCCCTCCAGATGAAAATACGCCTATTATCTGGATGCACAGAAAAACGGGACTCGTCAGAAAACAGAATATTGCTCCATTCATTTCTCCTCCAGTTGACATGCTCGGTTGCCCACTCCCTGCGGTCGCGACGATGCCTTGATGTTAATCTAACACATACCATCGGTCGGCGAGCATACAGACCTACAGCATGGAGCCGGTTTCGGACAGTCTGAGTTGAAATCATGGTGCCTGTAGCCGAGCGAAGGTGTTGTTGGAGAAGAGTAGCGTTCATGTTTCGGTGTCTCCGAGCTGTTAACGCTAAATACCGATCTTCATTGGGCGTTGTTGCCCGTCTACGACCTTGCACTGGTCTTCGGCCTGCACATCCACTCTCCAAAAAACGGTTCCAGATCCTGGAAATGACACTTTGTGGCACTCCAATGGCTTGCGCTACTTCGGCTTGAGTTTGGCCCCCTTCTAACCTACCAACAATTCTCCAAGCTTCTGAATCTGTCAAATGATTTCGCTGAGACATCGTACTCATCGAAACAAAGCAATCACTGAATGCCAATCATCCTTGTCTTCATTCTCTTTTATCCAGTTGAAAGTCAAATTTCATTCGCTGCCGCTGAAGCGACGTTTTTGACGTCGAACTCAAAATTTGTATACTCCACAGTTTGAAAACCAGAAAAATTTGCATTTGTGATTCTCTTCTTCTATTTTCGGCAAAAAAAATTTCGTTTATATCTTTATTTTATATAAAACTTCAAATATCCTTTAATTGTTTTGAGCAGTGTATTTTTTTTCTAACACTTTTCTTATTTACAGTGACTCAAAGTAAAATTCGCGGTCACTTTTATATTTTTATATTTTATAGCTCAATTTTCAACATAAAAACTAATTTAAATAAAATGTAAAATAGTCTTCATAAAGTAACGTTTGGATAGATAGTGATTCATCATAAACAAAAATATATATATATTAATCACAAGTTTTTTTTTTTTTTTTTTTTTTTTTTTTCATGTATAAAGCGAGAAAACTAGTCTCAAAATAAAAGTTGGATAATTTACAATTTTGCGTTTTTTCCTTTTTTAAATGCAAATATTTTCAAATTTTCCATGTCCTTCAAGCTGTCAGTGTCGAGATATTGCTGTAATATTATCTTTGTTTGCTCATTTGGGTAGTGATGGGTCCAGATGTTATAAATAAAGGGGGTAGCAATGGCATTTAAATGAACCGCTCTCATATATCACCAAAATGAATTTATTAAATTCATAACATGCAATTATCAAAAAAATAAAAAAACATACTAGATGAAACCCGTCAAAACTTGACGGAAAAAAAATTACTATAACAATATCAGCAAAATAAGCTTCTTTATTACATAAGAAGGATTGCGTATGAAACAGTCTTTCAAATATTTTATTTTAAAAGTTTTTTTCCCTAGTGAAATACAGTACTATTTCCGATGCAAACTCCAAACAAACAATCCGTAAACAACTGTGTAATGCAAATCAGTTTGACATTACCGCCCTATTCCCCACGGCAAGAAAAAAAATTTCATGGACCTATGAAGTATCATACAAATAGTATGTCCCTACTCTCATCTCATATTCAGTAAATAAAAGAACATAGTAAATAAAGCACCCCCCCCCCCCCCCAGTGATAATGCAACTGAATGAGCTCCTATGCGTATGTGCATTGCATCTGCCCAAAGGCACCATCGAAATTCGACGTTAAAAAAAGTTTTAAAATGTTTAAATTAAAAGTTTTAAAATTTCCTCTTTAATCATTGTTCGTTTCAAATCCATATCATCTAAAACGCATCCATTGTTTAATGCTAATCAATTTTTATGTAAAGGTGAAAAAAAAAATTTTTTACAATAATAAATAAATCGGTAAAAGAGGGGGATTTTTAATGTTTTCAAGTGTAATTTATTTGTATGGTTTCTTCGGTCCCTTTACATAATCAGGATGATTATTTTTTTTTCATCACAGTCTGGGATCTTTTCCCTCTTATACAGTTAAATATCCAATGGATCTTTAAAAAAATAATCCAATACAGTTCCTAGAATATTCTGATGCAACATATACATCAACGAATTTAACATATCAATTTTATGTTAATCATAAACTGATTTTTTTTTTTTTTTTTTTGACAGATTTTAGTTTAGCACCAAAATGCTCTATCTTATGGTCCTTATGGATAATCTGATCTTATGAATTATCAGGTTTTTATTATTATTATTTTTATTTTTTTTACGCTTTTCATGATGGTTAGGGAAATCTATTTTCAGTTGTGGCAACTTTGCCAGGGGCTATTTTACATTATTAAAGCAAACTGATGGTCATTGTTGACATAGAATTAAAAAATATCTCATGCTTGAAAATTATTTAAAAAGTCTTTAAATTAAGCGGAAGTTTTCAAATAAATTTCAATCGAAAGCTAATTTTTTTTCTAATTGATGATGTAAGAATTGTAATTGTAAAATGTAGTAAAATGTGCTAAAACATTGGAATCTGTAGTATTTAGAAGTGATGTGAGCGCGATGAAAGCTAAAGCGATAGCGCCGTTTGTTATCACAACCGTTATACATTTCTAAAAATTGCCACTGTGTTTTGGCTGGCGTCCAAAAGTAGACTACCATTTTTTGACATCGAAAGAGAAATTCAAACTGAAAGAAATGGGACTTTTCCGCTAATAAGGAACGGTTAAATGAACTTATAACAAACCTACCAAAATAATTCCTATAAAATATTAGCTTTACATTGTTTATTCTAGCTAAAAATACAATCATTATTTCAAGTTTTTTTTTCTTTTTTTTTTACCATAACACAATTTTTAGTAATTTTAATTTTCCTGAACTTTTGTGAATATTTTCATAAAAAATTAAATCTTTTAACCTGTAATTTAAAAAAAAGTAATTGGTAACATGTAATCAAGGTATGCAATCAAGATGAAGCAACCAATAAAGGCTCCAGTTCTAATCTTTAAAATTCAAAATTGAAAAATCAATTAAAATTACGTCATGTTGACACAATTATATAAATTTTTCTTTTTAGTTTTATCAATGTTAAAATACATTTCAAGCTAAGCAGAACGTCATTTTCACCGGCGCAAACTTTTCACACGTACTTTGTATACATTACTTTTATGCTTAAACACCACGTATACAAATAAAAATATATTTTGTATTTAATTGTAATGAAAAAATGGATCAACAAAGTTATAATGCATAATGATAAAACAAACCCAATGGACAATATCCCCGTGACGTCACAATAAGTATGAATTTTTATTCGCTTATAAAACACGCGGATAAATATTTTTGTCGAAATTTAACTTGCAAATTAAAAAATTCGGCCTAAAAGCCCCGTGCTTTTAATATTTATTATTTCTCTTTTATCCTCGCAACCATAGAGTCTCTCGTTACTCTGTGCCTCGCAACAGTGGGCGTTATCCGATTGCCGACTTTATGACGTTATACGCAGAAGAAAAGTTTAATTTAAAATTACGGGTAATTATTTAAATTTTCGAACAAACGAATGTACGATAACAAATCTGTGTCCAAATATCTTTCATTTAAAAAAAGAATGATGTAATTTGATATAGTAGTTTGTTCCCACGGATTGTCGAAAGAAAACGCTTAGCGTTTTAAATATATAGATTTCTGGATTAAATGAGATGTCACAACAGTACGTAAAATAATTGGATTCTTGTTGCTTGCTATCAAAATTCAATTACAAAATAGTCCAGTGATCTACAAAGTCCGTTGTTCATGAGTAAAGTAAATGCAATGTCCACTTTAAAAAGAGAGCAGGAGAAATGAGTCCTCGCTAGCAACTTCTTAAACAGAGTCTAAGATGATAAATTTCTTGAAAAGAGGACGGGAATAAATATCTACGCCGTCCTTCCTGTACTGGAGACTGTCAACGCTTAATGCGCTAGGATGTCTTGATCAACCTTGATATCTCAACCTTGAAACATTAGCCAGGACAAACTCTTCCGTCGGTGGTCAAACACTACCGCCCGAAAATATTCACCCGGAGCTCTACTGCTCTGTTTTTCCAGGATCAGATTGCCTGAATCCTAACTCAGTTCTCTAACTGAACTGACTCCTCCCTTTTCTTTCTAATATATCTCTTGATCATCATCTAGAACAATGGAGGTTCCTCTAGCCAATAGAAGCCTTGAAAGGTGAGATCACTGACAAGGTCTGTTATTATTGGAGAAGGAAGGCTCCTCCCTGTGTTACACTGATATCGCTTTCGCTTTGGGACCCACTTTTCTCGTGGGAATGAACTGTGAGATGAAACGTTTTGCCCTAATGATTTTATTATTCTAGCTGTCTCAAAACCTTCAAGATGAAGATTGATTTTGATGGAACGAAAGTTTTGAAGTTCACCGGCCGATTAGTGGAATTAGTTTAAAGTTTGATGAAAATCTATAATACATGGGATTTTCCTATACCTGGATTTAAAATGCAAAACAGGGGTTTCGAGTGAGATATAATGAATTTCTCACAGTATTTTCATGATTAAGAATGGGAAGGCAAATGTTTAAGTGCTCCCAAATTAGCCGTGGGAGCAGAAAAGCATCTTGGAAAAAGAGCTGATGCAGAAACTATAAAAATTATTATTATAAGAATAAATAATTTCAATGGACGAGTTGCTATGAAAAAACTTTTGTTAGTAAGATCAATCATATAAATTTTTTTACAAAACATGGAGGGGGGGTGTCATTTTGGAAGACATTTTCCGCATGAAAGTAAATTTAATATTTGTTTGTTCTGATGGGCAAATATGATTGTAGAAAGCCAAATGAAGAGTTTAAAAAAAATCCTTACAACGTGGTGGTGGATCGGTAATGATATGAGGATCAATGTCAGCCGCTGGACCAGTTAACTTTCATCTCATTGATGGAATAATGGATTAATATATTTACAAATTCTGGAAGAAAAATGTTAAAGATAGTGCTGAAAAATCGGGTATTGAAAAATTATTTTCATTTTTATCAAAAACAATGATTCGAATCTTAAAGTTTTAGATGTTCGACTGCGGTTGCCCCATGTTATAGATACACCATCTCAATCTCCAGATTTAAAATTTATCGTCGTATTTGCAAGAGAAAATAAAAAATCAATCCGCATCCAACACAAAAACTTTAGAAAAACATTGAAAGAAGGATGGTCAAGAAAAACCGTTATTTCGGGTGTATAAGCCGCGGCTCATTTAATGAAATGTAACGTGTTACATCTTGGAACTTATTTGCATTTATTTCTGTAAAAATAATTCTGGTTTGAAACAGACTTAATTTACCCGCGGCTTATACACCGGAAATTACGGTACTCCTTATTATTGCGAAAGATTAGTCCGTTCAATCACGAAAAGATTAAAAGCTGTTATAGCAAAAAAAAAAAAAATGTTTACCAACCAAATATTAAACTTTAACTAAATAATCCAAAGCAATTAGAATAACAGTATTGACAACTGACAATTTTAAAGACATGAAAAATTTGAAAAAATTTGCATTTATAAAGAGAAAACCCACAAAATTGTAAGCTGTCACAGTTTTATTTTGAGATTATTTTTCATCGTTTGTTAAACTTTTATTTTTTTTTAAACTTAATGCAAAAAGATTTTGCTTTAATTTTTTTTTGGATTTATATCTACTTTAAATGAGTAACAATAAATAATTTATACTTTTGTTTAAATTATTTTCTTTTTATTATAAACCACGTTATTATGTATAAAAAAAAAAGCAAGTGTCTTAGTTTTACTTTGAGCCATTGTATATTACATTGTTTTCTTTCTCTCTCTCTCTCTATATATATATATCCCTCCTCTCTATAACTCTATCTATCCCTCTGTCTCTATCTATTTCTATGCCAAGTGTTCTAGCCTGGATCGAAATATTTCAAAAGACTTTTCAATTTCTTGATTATAAAGATTCGTTTATATCCAACTCTCTCTTTCAATTTATTTAAGAAAATAGGATATCACGGGCATAAAGAAAACCGCTCTAATCGACTTCGAATAAAACTCTTTCTTTTGAAATTTCATTTTATTCTATGTCCATGTTTTTAGCTTTATTTGGTTTTATTGGAAAAACGAGCACCCATTTTTATAAATTTCTGATAATCCAGTATACCCTTAAGCATTTTTGGAGAGATATTTAACCCTTTAATTAATGCAGGAAAGTTACGTTAAACCTGCGATATCTTTCCTCCATATCCAAAGTTCTCCGAACCCCTTATACACCAATTTAGTTAAGGCTGCTCGTCAGTGAACTTCCAAATTCCCTCGCTAATGTCAATCTTATGAATGTAGGATGCAATCGTATATTTAAAATATCTCCTCAGGAAATTAGTATTTTTAACTTCTGTTTTCTGTGTACGCTTCTTAAAGGTAGATCTTTATTTTTCTTAGTTGCCAATTTTTTTTTTAATATATATACTTAATTTTATATGAAGTGTTAAAATCTTATTCAGTTTCCCTAAGATTTTAACACATAAAATTAATTATAAATCATATATTCTAATACGTAAAAATCTTGTGTGTGTGTGGTTATACAAATTTTATCTTAAAAACGGCTCTAACGATTTTGACGAAATTTTGTATTCTACCGTTTTGGGGCACCAGAAAACCATTGGGCTAGGTCACGTGTTCGAGAAAATTCGATTAGTGGGTCATCAAGGGTCAGGGTCAAGCTAATTCTCTCTAAAAACGGTTCAAGCGATTTTGACGAAATTTTGTATTTTACCGTTTTCGGGCACCAGAAAACCATTGGGCTATGTCACATGTTCGAGAAAATTCGATTAGTGGGTCATCAAGGGTCAGGGTCAAGCTAATTCTATCTAAAAAACGGTTCAAACGATTTTGACAAAATTCTGTATTTTACCGTTTTCGGGCACCAGAAAACCATCTGGCTAGGTCACGTGTTCGAGAAAATTCGATTAGTGGGTTATTTTGGGTCATCAAGGGTCAGGGTCAGAACACAAAGCAAATGTTGATCGAGCATTGCTCGGTCGTACCCGCTGGTTAAGCACATATTTTAGAAAAAAATATTAATAACTAAAAAAAAAAAAGAGATATATTTTAAGAACAGTACACAGAAAACAGAAGTTAAAAATATTAATTTCCTGAGGAGATATTTTAAATATACTGTAAAGAAACTATCTTTACAGAAGCGGTAGAAACACCTGACTATGAGACAGCGTGAAAAAATATCCTGTGTAGATGGTCCGAGTGATGTGTTCTCATGGAGGGTAACCTTTTATGATCATGATCTATCATAGCCAATCTTCCATTTAAAAGGTTTCTAATTATAATACTTTATAATTAGATTAAAGTCGCCGAACTCTACGTGTGAGGTAGATTGTTCTGGAAGCCTGGTTTCGGCGTTCTAGAGGGTGGATCTCTCTCGAGGCTAACGAAAAAGACAGGCTACTGTTCAACCACGTTTCTAAGAACCCTTGTTGGCAGAATGCCAAGCCGATTCCATTCACACTGTAGGGAGAATAGCCCCGGCAAAAGAAGCTGAAATCACCTCTCTTTATCTTAGGCAGCGTACATCTTTTTTTACAGACCGCTAGAGTGACGTGATGCTCTTTCCGTGCACCTTCATTGGTGCATTCGAGCATCACGTGACTCCCGCGGTCTGTAAAAAAAGATATGAATAAAGCACCGCGGTAGCCTTTCTTTTTCGTTAGCCTCGATCTCTCTCAAATGACGGAGTTTAATTTTCCCCCTTTTTCAACCAATGATGATAGAGTTTGCAAATGATATCATTTCCTCACCTTCAGATAGGCCGCGTTTAGGACCTCCTATATTTAATCCCGAGAAGTGAATTAGGGCATCGAGAAATTTCAAACACACAGAAACCTGAAAAGGAGGAACAGCTCAGTGAGGAAATCGTATTTTCCGGAGAAATTCTGGAATAACGTATTAGCTCGGTAATGAGCTAAGGGAGGGTTCTGGATTGAGAACTCTTGCAGATATTTTATATGGAAACGTTACGTGGTTGAGAAGGGCTGTTAATCATTATCACTCAACAAAGTCACTGGATACGTGAGTTGAGGAAAAACATCGATAGATCTACAGTATCTGATTTTAGTGAAAATCTATGCTGAACTTTAGTGATCGTCAGGATGACTGTATACCTATCAGCGAGTTTTTATTCGAACATTTTCTCAATAACTGGAAAATATTGTGATAAGGCCCAAAGACTGGGTCCTGCATCAAAGAACTTTTCATTCCTTAACAATCAATAATAGTCAAAGAACTCACGAAATATTTTTGTTATAATTTTATTTATATTATCGAGACTAACTTTATTCTTAATAAAGTTCTTTTTTAAACTTAAATGAAGACGATTACATATCCCTCGCTACTTATCACACTGTGATGCATGTGTAATTGTTTATAATACGAATGCATCCTACGCCCATAGGAGTAACATTAGCGGGGGGAATCGGGAAGTTCACTGACGAACAGCCTTAAGTAGAATGTGATCGTTGATTCTAGGGCTTTGTCTAGGATTTGTTAAGCATTTTTCCATTAAAATAATAATTGATTCCTTAACCTAATTCCTAAAAAAAATAATAAAATAAATTTAAGTAAAACTGTATATAAATATGCTGTGAATATTTCTGAATACAAAGATCTTTATGAATCCCTTAACTAGCATGTATTTTTCCTACTAAAATATATTAAAACTAAAAACTTAGACACCACAAAATAAATTAACGTTAATTGATAAACATATTTATTTACAAACACATTAAAAAAAATACATACACTTAAAAAATACACATAAAATTATGCACAAACAGTCATCATTTTAATTTTAATGGTCATTTATTGACCTGCTGACAGGTATTCTTAATGTCAAAATATTTATTAGTTTTGTTTGCATAATTCTTAAAAATCAACATTTTGATTTAGCTATTTTAATTTCGTTTTCTGATGTAATCAATATGTTTAATGAAATCATAATAAACGGTTTCAGTATGACGTCCGTCATGACGCTTTGGTTGGATACCGACTCCAAACAAACGGTTGCTATGTTTCATTTCTTATTAAATATAAATCGTAGAGAATGTTACCCCTGCATATAAAGTATTAAAACACTTATATGTGAGATATAGCTATAAGATGTAGCTATAATATACAAACAAAATAGAAAATACAACATAGCAACCGTTTGTTTGGAGTCAGTTTTCAAGCAAAACGTCATGACTGACGTCACAACTGAAAGCGTTTAGCCACCCTAATCCGGTAATTAAAAGTATTCCCTGACAATATTTTTACACTCATATAAAAAAAATGTCACAGTAAAAATAATTATTAAAGTTGAATTGTGCCTTTTCACTTTTCGCTTAGGCTTTCAGGAAGAACATCTCACTATCATTATATAAGGAAAAGGCAGCTGACGTCACTGTTGGTTCAATTACGGTTGGTCAGCAAGAAAAACCTGCTTGTTCTTTATGACTCCTACTGTACACATGAAATAGAGAAATCTGATTGGTCTACGTTAAACTGGTCTATAATATGATTGGCCTACGTCGCCTTGACGATTCCTGCAATGATAGCTACGACAAAAATGAAGTGGTAGATTGGTTGATGGAACTGTTTGTTTGTAAACATGCCCTTTCCTTATAAAGTCACCTTTAGTGTTCGATGACAAGAGACGGGTCGAGCATGCATAATTTTGTTTGGGCAGTCTTTAATTCGCTGCACGCATTCAGGAAACTTGTTACACGATTATTAAAGATATTTCGGTAACATATTTTACAGACAAGAGCAAAAGCTCAAATTCGTCTGCACTGCGTTGAGGTATGCTTCAAAACTAGCAACTGCAAGACATGAACATGCTGCTGCATACATACGAAAGATGTATTAGAACTGAATATATAAGTTGCTACTACATGCTGCAATTGATTGAATGATACAAATCACATAAGATTTAGTAAAATTTTTACCTACATTTTGATATATGTATTGTTATGATATGTATGTGTTACAAATATTCCATCCAATGCGGTATTGGATTAGCTCAGAAATAGTAACCTTTTCTGGAAGCTAACATCACCCGCCCACCGTCACATGACGGCCACCACAACAGCACCAAGAAAAACCGGTTTTTCTCGCCAAAATCTGCTTGCTTGCAATTTTCGAATTCTCGCCGAAAGTTTATTGCGTCTGCGTTTCTTTAGGAGAGTCGATTGCGCTTTTTTTATTTTCCTTTTATTTTTAAACAGTTCTTGTAAGAACTTATTATTTATTTTAGCTGCAAACTAAAATTATAAATTTTTTAAAACCCCCTTGATATTGTACTTGGCAAAACCATGATCACTATACTATAACTTTGTACAAAGGTATGAACTGTAAAAAATAAAAATAAGTAAAGTACTAAACTGTCATACCAACGATAAATTGTGAATAAATGTCAATAAGACTTTATAATTCAGGGTAAACATAAAATGTAGGCAACATCAAAGTGTTGAATCAAAATAGCAAGAAGAAATTAAAATAATAATAAATATATTAACATTGACTTTTGACTCAAATGACTTTTTCAACAACGGGAAACTTTCTTACTCCTTTTTAAATGCAAACTCATAAAATTGGCAAGCCAGACTACACTGCAAAAAATAATTGTTTAGAACATTTTGTAAGAACATTTGTATAAAATTGTGATAACTCGGTATGCATAAACATCAATAATAAATAATAAGATTCCTTTTTTTCCTTTCCCTACCCAAACCCATTCAATATCTTGCTTTTGTTTTAACTATTTTCATTGTTTGGTTTAGGGCAGGAAATATTTTCTAGTTTCTCTCTCCTGCTCAGGTTTCGAATATACCGTCTATGATTACGAATAGCGCATTCAGCATATAACCAGCTGAAGAAGTATGGATTTATTTATTATTCCAGTGGAATATTTTCAATGTTTCTTTGCTTCGCATTGTTTATTCTTTTAGAATGTCTATAATAAGGGCCCGACTAGCAAGTTTTTGTGCCCAGAGCACTTTCAATTTTTCGTGCCGCCTTAGGTTGGTTAATTTACTGATATATATATATATATATATATATACAGTAAAATCCCGTTACAACGAACTTCACGGGACCGCAAATTTTATTCGTTGTAACGGGAATTTCGTTGTAACGGAATTCAATAGAAAATTAAACATTTCAATTCAGATCCTCATATCATAGTTAATTATAAAAATATAGTAGTATAATACAAATTAGTAGATAATTAATTATTAAAAATAGTAATAAAAATTAGTAGTACCTTCTAATAACGTAAAGTTAGTATAATACAATGTATAATATTTTTTATAGAACTGAAAAATTGACTTACCACCATTTCAATGATCTTCAAATTGTACAAGAAAAAATTTAATGCAGAAAATCAGTGATTTTTTTTTGTACAAGGGAGTTTGAAGCTGCGGACAATACAAAATTATGTACATGATTAATATTAGAAAAAATGTTATCTGGTACACTGCTCTGTAAAGAAATAAAATTGCGCACTCTTTCTAAGCTTTCTAAGGCTTCAGCAGATGTAGCTTTTGAAACCTCATTTTCTTCATCTTCAGAACTTTCTTCATCATTTTCTAAAATGCGATCATCAACAATAGACTGCACAATATCTGTCTCTGTTAATGAATAACAAGTTGCAGCATTGTCATCTGCAGTTAAAAAATCTTTAAAGCTTATGCTTTGAGACACACCAGATTTTTCTTTTACTAAGTTCCAAGTGGATTCGATCTCATATTCGACTGTCTGCTCCTCATCATGTACTACATCGCTAGATCCTTGAGCCGTCGATTCTTTATTTAAATCCTGGTCAATCTGCGCGTGTTTCCAACAGTGGGCTATTGTTTTCTGGCTTATATCATCCCACGATCCACAGATCATATCAATTGCCTCTTTCATGTTGCACTTTCTGTTTACGTTATTTTGCAGATCACAGAGAATGCGTTTTAATAACATAGTTTTGTATCGTGATTTTACGGCTCTGATAATGCCTTGGTCAAGAGGCTGAAGTATTGCAGTACAGTTAGGCGGGAAATACTCTACACGAATGTGATTCAATATAGGAGGATCATTGTGTGCTGTGCAGTTGTCTATGAGTAGAAGAATTTTACGTTTTTGTTTTTGCATATCTTTATCAAAATTTATCAGCCATTCATTAAAGAATCCTTGCGTCATCCATGATTTTTTGTTGGCTTTGTAGATGCATGGTAAGGACTTAAAATGTTTGAAACAACGGGGTTTTTCAGATTTGCCGATTATGAGTACTTTTCGTTTTTCTGTTCCTGATTTGTTGCAGCAAAATAGGGCTGTAATCCTTTGTTTGGAAAGCTTTCCTCCAATACACTTGTCTCCTTTTAACGCTAAAGTCTTCCTTGGTTCTAACTGAAAAAATATTCCGGCTTCATCGGCATTAAAAACATCGTTAGGACTATACGTCTTGATTATTTTTTGTATTTCACCTTTACGCCATTCGTTTACAAATTCAACTGGGATGTCTTTTGCTTCTCCTGAAATGCATTTTGCCACTATACCGTATCTTTCTCGGAATCGATTCAACCATCCGACACTGGCTTGAAAATTTTCAATGTTTAGCATTCTTGCAAATTCCAAACCTTTTTCTCTAATTAAAGGGCCACTTAGAGGGATGTTTCTAGAACGAATATCCATAAACAATTTGTAAACAGCACTATCCACATCTTGAAACTGGGCATTTCGAATTCGTTTTCTGCTTGGATCAAAGACTTTAACTTGAATTTTTTTCAAAATGCTTTCTTTATCTTTTAGAAAAGTGGATAAAGTAGACGGCGAAATTCCATATTTGCTAGCAACATCAGATTTTTTCATTCCTTTCTCAACTTCAGAAATTATGGCTTTTTTTTCTTCCAAACTAAACTGTTTTCGCTTAACAGCCGCCATTTTATGACCTACTGGTAAGATGAAAATTTTCAAACTGATTTCGAGCTTTGGAAATTCCTTTGCGAAAGTTATTCAGGTAGGGAGGAGAGGGAAGGGGGAATGTGCAATACTCATTTCACGTTTTGTTAAGTTTGCCTACATTGGTTACAGCTTACTTGGACTTCCAAGAAAAAGGGGTGGAGAAAAGGGGAGAGCGAACAAAGGAAACATTCCTTCTGCAGTGAAATGCCTATGCACACCGATTTTACAACAAAGCTCGGAGAAAAGCGATTGCTTTAGAGATAAGCTTGATTGTCCCTAAGACTAGGCATCGAAAACAAAAATTGTCAAGCGATAAAAATGTACAACTGAAAGTATTTGCCGTGTCATATTATTTCGTTCTAACGAGATTATAAAAAATTGAATATTTCGTTATACTGAGATTATGTTAACATTATTTGAATACATTTCAAAACGGGACTCGCTTGCATTTCGTTATAACGGGATTTTTCGTTGTAATGGAATTCGTTGTAACGGGATTTTACTGTATATATATATATTTACATATTGCACGCTTTTTCGAAAAGTGTCAACTCAAAAAATTACGTTTTCCGGAAAATTGAACAAGTGAGTAAGTGTGATCGACGATCGCACAAAGGGTTTTGTTTAATATTCCTTTCAAAACACTTTATCCTTTCTTTAATAAATCCAAATAAATTTCATTTAACAAAAGAAAAAAAAGTCACGTTTTTTTATAAAGTAAAAATTTACCGGTCTATTTTTCTCGTTTTTTCGAAAATCTGAACCGGTCCGGCGAAGCCCGCTATTATACTCTGTCATAATAATATCCATCATGTGGACTAAATGCGATATAAAAAAAAATCAATTTCAAAATTAAACATGTTGTATAGAAACCTTCGAAATGTTAAAATATGCCAATATTTCCATAATCGGGTTTTTATCATGATTCAATACGTTCCTCAAACTTATATATTTACTATTCTCTATTACTCATACTCATACTCTCTTTGTATTATTCTCAAACATTTGAAAAATCCGTTATGACGTCAGATTAATTTTTTTTTAATTCTCTAATGACGTCATATTAAGCTGTTTTCTGTATTTACACATACTCATACTCCTTGTATTATTGAAAAATGTTTGAAAATTTCCGCTTTATTACCAATATGACGTCATATTAATCTTTTTTTTTTTTTTTTTTCAGTTGGTGAAACTTTTTATTTCATTTTCATTTTTCACGTGGAAATCTTTGAATAGAAAATTAATTATTGTAGAAAGAATTTTATTGTGGATTTTTAATCGTTGGCAACCTGCTATAACAAAAACTGTTTAAATTTAATAGGAAAAGGCTGTTAGATTTTTGGTTTTTTATCTCTATATATTAAAATAATACGATTTTTTCAAATTTTAATATTTTGAGCTTCATAGTAGGTATTTAGCTATAAGTATACAAATTTTCATGCCTGTAAGTTATATAGTTTCTGAGAAAGGCTCTGTGACAGACAGACAACGGAGCGGGAGTAATAGTGTTTCGTGAGATGAACGAAACCCTAAAAACGATTCCAGAATAAAAATAAAATATGTTTTCTATTATTTATTGAAATGTGCTTTTAACCATAGTTTGAGATATATTTTTGTCATTTTATCGTATTAGTATCGCAAATATCGCATTTTTTCAGTTGTGTCACTTTTCGAATAAATGTGCAATATGATAAAATTGAATGACTTGATAAATACAGTACATAAATTACTAGAAAATAATGATAAAAGTCTACTTATTAATGGTGTTATTGTTATTAAATGATAAAACCAAACTGATTACTGAGTGCAATCAAAAGTCCTAAAATAAATAAAAATGTTGGCACAGTTGTTTTTTTTTTTTTGTTTTTTTATGGAAATTTAGATGAAATTAAGAAAAAATTTCGTGCCAAAGGGCATGAGCGTCTGATGCCCGTGCGATAGTCAGGTCCTGTCTTTAAGACTTTACTTTTGAAATAAATGTTTCTTTTCGAGCTTATTTTAATATTCTTTTTTGACGTGACTCAGCATAATTCATATTCGTTTATAATTCTGCTTTATTTGTTTGTCTGTTCAATGGCATTATAAATAAAGAGAAGCTGGCATAATCTAAAGAAAGGTTTCAGTAAAATGGCAACTCAGATGAATTAAATCATGTTGTTTAAAAATGAGAAATCATGGCATGTTTTTTTTTTTTTTTTTTTTTTTTTTTTTGTGTGTGTGTAATTTTTTTCTCGTATATTAAACTTGTTACAACGAAGCTACCTTGTTACAACCGAGTTTTTTGTAAAGTATTTTTGTTTATTTTTCTAACACTTTTCTTAATTATATTACACTATTTTATCTCGTCTCTATCTCTTTCTCTCGGGCTATTATTGCTCTCAGGCCTGAGAGCTAAGGTTCCCGCAGGTTCTGTATGTACGTATGTATGTACGTAACGCGGTAACTCTTGATAGAAACATCCGATTTGCTTCAAATTTCGTATATAGGTTCATTGTGATAAGGCGCTTCCCTGGTTAGTTTTGGGGGTTCATTGGTTAAGTATAAAGGGGGGAACGGGGTCGAAGCGCCCCCCTTGATTTAGGTAAAGGAAATTTTCATGCAGAATTATCCGATTTGCTTAAAATTTTGTATATAGGTTCATTGTGATAAGGCGATTTCCTAATTAGTTTTGGGAGTTCATTGGTTAAGTGTAAAGGGGAAAATGGGGGCTAATTCCCCTTAATTGAGATAAATGTGTTTTTCATGCAGAATTATCTGATTTGCTTCTCGTTTGGTATACCGGTTTATTCTGATAAGCCGTTTCCCTGATTAGATTTGGAGGTTCATTGGTTAAGTATAAAGGGGGAAACGGGGGGGGGGGCTATCCCCTCTTAATTAGTGTGAATAGCTTGTGAGCTCAATGCCATCAGTTTAACTGGGCACTTTTCTTTTTATCTTTTATTTATTTGTTTCAGAAGAAACCATCAAAAAACGGCCACAATAGATTTTGAATAAAGTATTTTTCCTTGGAGAAATTTTTCATCTTATTCTGTTTCCATGTTATCCAGTTTTATTTGGTTTTATCGAAAAATAAAGAACATTTGCATAAAATTGTGATAACTCAGCATGCATAAACATGAATTATAAATAATAAGATTCCTTTTTTCCTTTCCCTACCCTCCCCCACCCAATATCTTCTTTCTTTTTAACTATTTTCATTCTATGGATTAAGGCAAGGGACATTTTCTAGATACTCTCTCCTAATCTTATGCCCTCAAATCCTATGTTTCAAAGGGACGAGCGAAATCATAATAAATCTCGTGCTGCCGATCTTGCTAAAATTTGATGCGAGCGCAGGTTTCGGAGATACCGTCTATGATTACGAATTGCGCATTCAGCATTAACCAGAAGAAGATTTGGACTTAATTCTTATTCCGGTGGAATATTTACAGTATTTCTTTTCTGGGCATTGTATATTCTTTTACCGTGTCTTTAAGACTTTACTTTTGAAATAAATGTTTGTTTTCGTGCTTATTTCAGATTCTTTTTCGACGTGTTTCAGCATAGTTGAAAGGCATTTAGGATTTTCTATTTGTCTGTTTGCGTCAGTAGAATAGTAAACAAGTATGGAAATATAAAAAAGAAATGCCTTTTTTACATATTTTATTTAAGCGCCAGAATGTTTAAGGTAAATAAATATATTTTTTACTATTTAACTTACCTTCATGCATACTTACTGTATAGTTACGTACAGGAATAGCTGAAGGTATCAAGTTGAAATTAATATCAAATAATAAGGTCCACGGCCCCTATGTTTTGTAAAATAAATTTGAGCTTCTAACTTAGTTAATGCAATAAAAAGTAGCGGCCTTAAAACAATGTTTTTCAATATTTGAATTTCCCATAATCAGGACACATGCCAAATTAACATATTACAGACGTATAGTCTTCGATAGGCATGTAACCATTAATAAGGGAAAGTACTACTAGGTGCAATACAGTTAAAGGCGATGTTTTTTCTAACTTTGACATACAGTGTGGTGCAATACCACCATTATGGCAAAGTATAGGTTCTTTCTTCACTCATCAGAAATAAATTTGGTTAATATTTAATGGATAATTAAATAAATTATGGTTTTGAGATACAACAATTAAAAGAAACATCTAGGTATAAGTAGGCCTTTCTTATTTTTGTATATTTGTAAATGAACTAAGTACTTACTAAGCTTTACGTACTGTAATATGACATATAACGGTACGGAACTTACACTTATCCTGTTAATTTTTTTTATCATAAATGACACAACTTTTTTGGTGATTTAAAGCAAGATTCAACTTCATCGCTTAAAAATATGTCATGCATAAAATTGTAGTACTGAATTAATGAGGATAAATTCAAGCATATTACGAACTTTCCTCGATCTGTAACTGAGATGAATCGATATAAACGAGGAGAGTGCTAAACAGTGTTAGACGAAAGAGAGGGAAGAGTGGGTTGATTACTCCGCGGATTCCCTGTACTCGACAAAGCTAAATATTTATCTATATACAGGCATGAAAAAGTACCTCCAAAAGGTAGGATTCCCTCTTTTTGAAACAGTGTTGAATGCAGACAGTTTTCTCCGGGAGGACTTTCTATGATTCCGGGGGGAACCATTGTAGAGTTCTGGAGGGCGGTTGCACTTTCTAACCATTAAAAGCATAAAATCTCAAATCTTCCGGGGGGGGGGACATTTCAATGCTCTGGGGAGGATATTCCACCCGGGCCACCCCTTGAATTTAACACTGTTTTTGAAAGCAATTTTGGACATTCTCTGATTAATGAAAAAAAGCAAAGAAAATATGGGTAGCATATAAGATGGGGGAGAAAGCTGGGGGGTGTTGTCTGGAAATTTTAATCGACGAATATTTTGTGTACTCAAATTCTTGGAGTTATTTAACTGCTGGGCAGAAAAGCTATGAAATCGTGTAAATGAAGTTGTTTAAAGTGTCTTCAAGGGTCGATCCAGAAAAAATTTGAGGCCTTCTTAGGGTCCCTTCACAAAAATCTATTTAATAAAACAGGCTCCTTCACAAAAATCAATTTGATAAAATGGGCCTCTTCACAAAATTCCTTTTAATAAAACAGGTCTCTTCACAAAAATCAATTTAATGAAAGGGACCCCTTCACAAAAATCAATTTGATAAAATGGGCCTCTTCACAAAATTCATTTTAATAAAACAGGTCCCTTAACAAAATTCCTTTTAATAAAATAGGCCTTTTCGCAAAATTCATCTATCCCATAAAAACTTACTATTTTTATTAATTATTTATTATTTTGTTATGTTTTGAAATATGTGTAATTTGTAAACAAACAAGTTCATCAGAAAGAAAAACTTTAGCAAATAGGACTTTAAAAAGTTTTTGTTATGTTAATAAATGCTTTGTTCGAATTTGAATAGCTGGATTTCAACTTTTGTTACAAAAGATGATTTTTCACAAAAATATAATACATTTCACAAAAATAACCATTACATTTCACAAAATGGGCTTGGAAATGTACTTTTAAAGGTACTAGGGCATACAACCCGGGCTTCCCTGAATAGAGAATATATCTAAAAACTTTTTTTTTAGAAAACTCTAATAATTTTTTTTTTCATTTAATATTTTTTTTAGATTGCCCCCTAACAACACCAAACAGCATTTTAATATGAAATGAGTCAATTATATATTCAATTAAAATTTTGAAATTTGTTAAAAGCGGTATTTTTGTATTGGCCTCGTGCCAGAAGTTAATAGCCAAAGAAATCGCTAAAAATTCCGCTATCCACAGCAGTTTTTTTTTCCTTTATTTTATTATATTATTATTATTATTATTATTATTATGATAATTTCAGCGGTCATAAGCGTTTATTTCAATTACATGTCTGTTAAATTTGTGTTTTACATATGCTATTTTATTTATTGCTTAATGAAATTTAAATTCCGTTATTGAATATTAGCTGGAATCAGATTCTGAACTTTTTATATTGTTTAAAGTGCAAACGGATTAATATTTTGTTATCGTCTGCAAGCGATAAAGATAGATTTTATAAAAAATCATGCTTGAAATTTAATTTAAATGCTCTAACAAATGAGTAAATTGTGATACAGTTTTCAAACAAATTGCATTTGAAAGTAGATTTTTTTTTCCTATATAAAGTGTAAAAATTGAAAATATGCGATGTTTAGAAATTAAAAAAATTGCTGTAGCAAAAATCGCAAAACCTAAATTTCATCGTCAAGTGTTGCCATTCGCAAAATGACGTCAGCGTTGCGCACGAACACGTTTGTCCTTTATAATATAGATATTTCTAGAACAAAAATTACTTTAATATATTTAACATCCAGATTTTTTTTTACCCTTAGAAAAGAGAGGAAATCTTAAACAGACAAACCATCCAGAATAATATATTTGTTTTAGAAAAAATAATCAGACTATACTTTACATAAGTTCATCAGATATATTTGGATTAACACCTTCAGCAAACTGTCTTCCTTTTTCTTTTTATTATTATTAGTAGCTGGCTTCGCCCGCTAGCGGGCCCCTAATTTACATCGGTGCGTCGAATGTTTTGAATTCTCCGGCTCGCATCCCCCTCGAACCGAACGAACCTCCGAACTGGGTCCCCGCTGCCTTCGGCACCGGATAATCCATTAATTTGCACATCGAATAGTATAAACCTATAACTGAACGAATCTCCGATTCGGGTCCCCGCTGCCTGTGGCACCGTATAGCAGTCGTGCTGCGCACGCGCTGTAGTATACGTTACTTCCACCTTCCACCACCAGGTCGTGCAATCTGTTTATACGATCATAACTGAAATCGTTAAGGCTTTCGATGTCGAGTCGAATGAGCTATACCCCGTCGTTTTCATGTCCATTGAGCCAGAGATAGGAAAGCGCCCCCTGTTGGTGAAAAACGAACTAAAATCGGTAAGCTCTGTCGATGTCAAGTCGAATGAGCCATACCCCGTCGTGATCCGGCCCATAGAAACAGAGTTAGAAGCGCCCCTGATGGTGAAATGCGGAACTAAATTCGATAATCTCTAGTAAGCTCTATCGATGTCGAGTCGAATGAGCCATACCCCGTCGTGATCCGTCCCATAGTCATGCGTAAAATTATATTTCATTTTATTATATAAATATCTGTTAAAATGGGTCTAAATTAAAAGGTTTTGTCACCCTTGTATAAATTGAAAAAATAATTCTACCTTTTTTTTCTATTTCCCGCTTACATTATGCCTGTATATAGAAGTACATCTTTTTTTCTACAGATAGTAAGTAAAAACACATAACTATAATTTCGAGAGTAATTAATTTACAGCTTTCTTCACGATATGATTAATAAGAAAGAGTATTTAACAAAACAAGTATAAAACCCTTTCTGCTAAAGGAAAAGGATATATTTCTATATATTTTTCATCTCAAGTTTTTATTAACACCCAACTATTTATCTGTTCCTTTCCTCAAATTAACGGATATGGATCTTTCACCACTCAGCTGATTTGACGAGATCTCTAGTTACAAATCGATACTCTCATTTCTTATTTACCATTGTCAGAAATTATGAGCTAAGATGGAAATTTATCAGCTATATAGCTTGTTGCCTGCAGTATATGGCTCCCATAAACCTAATTCACAACACAACAGTGATTTATTTGGGACTGTGCATAATATAACGTTATCATTTTAGGGTGAAGAGGGGGGGGGGAGATCTGGCACTTGATATCGTAAGATATCTCTAGGGGGCTTGTTGTCGTTTGATTTTGTTACCATTTTTGTATCCAACTAAATTTTTCTCTCTTTTTGTAACTTTTTTTTAACATCAAAATATTCTGTTTCTGTTATATATATAATTTTTTTTTAATCCTACTAAATTTTTCTCTCTTTTTGTAACTTTTTTTAACATCAAAATATTCTGTTTCTGTTATATATTTTTTTTTAATCCAACTAAATTTTTCTCGCTTTTTGTAATTTTTTTTAACATCAAAATATTCTGTTTCTGGCATATATATATTTTTTTAATCCAACTAAATTTTTTTCTCTTTTTGTAACTTTTTTTAACATCAAAATATTCTGTTTTTGTTATATATATATTTTTTTTTTATCCAACTAAATTTTTCTCTCTTTTTGTAACTTTTTTTTAACATCAAAATATTCTGTTTCGGTTATATATATTTTTTTTATCCAACTAATTTTTTCTCTCTTTTTGTAAATTTTTTAACATCAAAATATTCTGTTTCTGTTATATATATATATATATATATATATATATATATATATATATATATATATATATATATATATATATATATATATATATTTATCCAACTAAATTTTTCCCTCTTTTTGTAACTTTTTTTAACATCAAAATATTATGTTTCTGTTATAATTTTTTTTTAATCCAACTAAATTTTCCTCTCTTTTTGTAACTTTTTTTAGGTGCGTTCATAATTGTATAAATACGTAGCACCTATTGTCGTCGTCTGGTCCGTCCGTCTGTCTGACCGTCCGTCCACCTATAACAACGCAAAAACTACCCAACCGAATGGTTTGAAATTTAAGATTTATTATCTTTGCAGAATTTTGTCGAGACATTTCAAATTTTATGAAAATCGAATCAAAACTTTAGAAAATATTAATAAAAATATTTATCAAGAAATTTGAATTTTTTAAAAAAGAAATCGGCGCTTTCTTGTTATAGGAGCTTCCGAAGTTGAATCGTCAAGCGACCGAGATACTTATTTTATGACAGAAATTAATCTGCAGACGATATAATTCATTTCACAGAATTAAAAATCATCAAGATCTGAATATTTATATAACTAGCTATAGTACGAACGCACCTCGTTTGTCACGTTTGACGTACAATTTCCAACTTGTTTAACATCAAAAACTAACTCAGCTGATTTTCTGTCAAATCAGCTGAGTGGTGAAAGATCCATATCCGTTAATTTGAAGAAAGGAACAGTTCTGTTTCGGTTACATATATATATATATATATTTTATCCAGCTAAATTTTTCTCTCTTTTTGTAACTTTTTTTTTACATCAAAATAATTCTGTTTCTGTTATAATTTTTTTTTTCTTTTTAATCAAACTAAAGTTTTCTCTCGTTTTATAACTTTTTTTTTCTTACATCAAAATAATCTGTTATATATATATTTTTTTATTCTTATCTCTTTTTATGAAAATACAAAGTTATTAAATCCATTAAATGAGTATAAAATCATTTCATTCCAAAATACGGAATATAACCCCAAACGTTCGGCACTCCTGTTCTTCTGCCACATGTTTGAAGTTTGTAATATGATACTTGTTGTGTTTAGTACTAAAGACAGAGAGAGAATGTTGTAAACTTGTTTTGTTGATAAGAATTTATGCTTTCATCCTCCCCATGTAGGGGGTAAGTACAAGAATACAATATTACTATTGAATGCTTTATGTAATAATAAACTATTATTAAATACGTTTAAATAGTGACCATCTCTTTTGTATGTTGTTTGATATAACGTTATTTCATGTGTAATAGTGATTGATACGTGATTGACTTCTCTTCATTTGCATACATAAAGGATGCGAGTAATAAATGTATAACCATATCCGTATATCACTGCAAACGTATAAAAAATATCGTAAAAATAAAACAATTTTTAGACTTTGATAACGATATCATTAAAGGGGTGAAAGGGGGGGGAGTTCGAAAATGATAACGTATGACGTATGATATAGTTAGGGGGGAGGGGTCCAAAATTACCAAAATGTTGATAACATTATATATTTAAAATGGAGGATTGAACTTTGTGCCGTTATATTAAAATAAATTATCAGCGTAAAAAATAGCACAAATAAAATACACATAAAGTAGCAAACAGCTGTTTCGGAGCTTCTAAAGCTCCATCATCAGTGCCAAAGTTAAAAAGATTAAAAACAGATTTAAACGTTTGCGCCATATAAGTAATGCTTGCGTCTCCCGCTGGCGGCCAAGATGGAATGGCGATGAGTGTTTAACACAGTTTTAATTTTTCTGAAGGCTCAATAATTCAGAATTTCTCATCGATTTACGACCTTGATTTTTGGTAAGCTTATCATATATGGAATTTGGAACAATTCAAGCAACTTAGTTAATGATATGTCCAGTACACGAAATATTTCAAATATCTGGGTACTTTTCCTTTAATTAATTCTCTTCAATTACCCTCACCGCCCCCCATTTTTTTTTCTCATCCGTACTTAAACTCGTCCAGATTGGCTAAGCGCTCCTGATTTGTCTCCTCCTCACATGGGGCTCCTGACTTCCACTGTTGTTTTTAAACACTCGTCGTCATTCCATCTTGGCCGCGAGCGGAAGACGCAAGCATACTTATATTTTCTAAACTGAGACGAGGCTGTGTCCACCTAAACCCCCGTAAAAGTAAATTTTTAATTATATTCTTTTGTTTTTACTTGTTAAAAATGTATCTTAAACGGGTGGGGATTCAGGGGGCTGAGGACCCCCCCCCCCTCCCCATTTTTCATTTAAAAAATGGTAGCAGAAATTTATTTTTGAATATTTAATATTCTTTCGTCGTTAAATTACGTATTGTTTTTTATGTTGATATTTTTAAAAGTTGTCTTGCATGGAAGTTCTAACAAAATATATTATATATTATTAGTTTAGCATTCTTCCTGTTTATGTTATCCATATTAAAAAATGCCGTCAGGTTGCGGATCACAGGTACATTTGTTCCAAAATCTTATCACTCCCTGAATTTCGTTCTGCTTGCGCCTATGCAACTCTGTTGCTTAAAAAAATATGTTGTGTACAAATCTTTAGTGCTGAATTAATGGGCATAAAGGCAAACATATTACACACGTTTCTAGATGGTCTGTAAATGAGATGAATCGATATAAACGAAGAGAGTGATAAACAGTGTTGAGGGAGAGAGAGTTGATTGCGCCTGGGATTCTCTGTAGTCAACAAATATTTATCTGTATCATTCCTCCTTCTTCCAAATTAACGATGTAGATCTTTCAGCACTCATCGAAATGACTTTTTTTTTTATTATTATTATTTTAATTATAAAGCGATACTCTCGTCGTCTCATCTCTTACTTCACATTGTCAGAATTACTAGCTATAGAGGAAAAAGCTATCAACAAGAGGGGAAAATTCTGCTTTAATGCCGAATATAGATTGCCACACACGGCTTTTATTTAAAAAATAAATAAACTAGTTGTAACTCAGAATAAAAACGCAATGACAACAAACAATTTTAAAATATCTAAATAACAAATAAAAATTCCCCTGTTAAAGTGTTGAGTTGTTCAATAACCATTCGATTTAGAAAAATATTTTTCCACCACTGAGCAATTTTTTTTTAATGAAATTTAATTCCTGTTGCTATGGCAGCAGACGATAAAACGATATCTTTGGAATAAGGGAATAAATAGAAGAAAAAATGTTGTTGATGTTTGTGAAAAAATATTTTTCTTTATTTTTTAAAAATGCATATACAAAATTCACTTTTATATTTTAACAGAATAATAAGTTTACTATAATTCGTTACTCATGCTATGGCCAGTATACACGATACACGTCGAGCCACAATGCCTTTATCATTATCTTTTTACGCGTAAAAGTTTCGCTACGGTACTCCATTGTGAAGTTTTGTAATTTTTGAAATCTAATATTAGGAAAACGACATAATCATTAGATTTGAAATTTATATCAAGAAAAATACAATTTTTTACCATTCTAACGCAGTTTGTAAAACAATTTTGTGACAAATACTTTTCGAGTTATTAATTTTTTCAGTAACTTCAAATGTTTCATTTTCCGAGATTAATCTGTGGCAACGATGGATTGCTGTGACTTTTCATAAACATGAAAAATGATAGAGATTGAAAGAATAAGCCACCCTGTGTGTGGCTAACTAGTTGGTTGCCTGTACTGTATTATACTGTGTATGACTGCAGTAACTTTAATCTACAATAAAGTAATCATTGCAACAATTTGGTACAACGTTTTTTCAACTATTCAAATTTGAGTATAACTATATTTTCTTATTCTCTCATGATTTTGGAAAAAAACAAATTTATTCTTTCCAGGTGATTTAAAATTTAACACTGTAAAAATAAATTAATTAAAAATGTAGTTTAAATATTATTTTATATTAAACACTAAAAAATGAATATATATTTTTTTTCTGAATTTTAAGAGTAATTCTTAATTTTCTAAGAAGTTCATTTTTCGTTCAATTTTTCATTTTACGTTCACATACTCAACATTTTATCTTAAAAGGGGGAATCAGGTCGGCAGAGCCCCGAAACAAGAAATTACTGTTCCAGTTCTACTTTTCGAAAAATGTTGGTAGAATTTATTTTTGAATAGTGAATATTTCTTAATTGTTAAATTTCTCGATTGCTTTTCATGTTGATACGTTTAACCCTTTCGGGTCTGGCGTACTATTAATAAGACATGTCTTTACATTGAGTATTATTTCATCTTAACAATTATTTTCGTTATTATCCGTCTGTAGTAATAATAGTATATGTCTATACATTTATTATTATGACTTATTTTATGTTTCAACATTCAGTAATAATAATAATAATATAAATTTGCTAAATTTTCTTTGCACCGTTGGCGGTTCTTTTATTTCAAACATATGTTTCACACTTTAAATTTAAAATTGGGGTTACTTCTTCGAACGTATAATTTGTGATGAAATATAAAAAAATATTAGAAAAATGTTATGTCTGTTTGATACTGTTGCAATATGACATTTTTCGGTACTTCTCCATTATCCCGTCGACCACTTTTCATAGCAAAAAACTATCGCCAAACTATAGGATTTAACGCCAAAAATGCAGTTCCATTCATTTAACGTCGGGAGCATTTCACGTGTTTGTTATGTCATGAAGTGGTTTTTAATTTGACATTTACCTGTATTTTTCATTATATTTTACTGATTTATTAGTTATTTCGTTAATTAAAATAACAATTGCGCCCTTAAACGGCGGTGCCTTTATAGGAAAAGAGAAAAAGTACTGAAAAAATGTTTCGAAGCCTAGTTACGTGCAAAAATCAGTTTCAACTGACGTCACAAACATTTATTCATTAGTCGAGGTCGAGAGGCATAATTAAGAAAATAATGTAAATAAATAAATATCCAAGATTATTTTTTGGGGGCTTTTCCGAATTTCTTGTATTTTATTTATTTGTTTATTTTGCTATTCCAGTGGCAACATTCTTCCAATTGTTTATTTGGCGTTACGGTTTGGCGATAGTTTTTTGTTATGAAAAGTGGTCGACGGGATAATGGAGAAGTACCCCTTTTTCCATACGTCTTCAAAATTTCTTCCTTTGTCTATTGTCACATGAATCGCACGCAAGATAATTATTTTTGTTAGATTTTAGTAAATGACATACTCGTTAAATTTCAGTAAACTGTAACTTTTGTGATTTGGTCAGCTACTTCTAATATTATTAATGTATAAGTAAATTTTCCCAAAAACTCACAAAAAATTCGGACTCGAAAGTGTTAAAAAATGTCTTTCACAGGGTTTCTAACAAATAAAAAATATATTAGTTTTGCTTATTTCATCAAAAACGCGGCCAAGGCTGCGGATCAGAGGCACATCTCATCCAAAATTTTGTCCTATTGTGGATTTTGTTCTTTCGGCGCCTATGCAAAACAATTCAGTGATGCCACAGATACGCTATAGCGCATCACTTAAGCAAAAAATTGATGAAGAGATATATAAAACAAATTGTGGAAGGTCCTTCAGAATGCACAATTTTTTTCTTGCAAGGAATAAAAGATATTGTGGATGAATGGAAAAGAGGCATGTTTTGTATTAAATGCTTAAAATCTATCTTATTTCTTATCATGCGTCATGCATAGATTATTAAACACTTTCCAACACATTCAGAATTACTGTAACAAAACATCACTGTTTAATGAAAGGAAAAGTGATTTTTGGAAAACCTATAACATATTTAAAAACCCAATTTCAACAATTACCTACCATTTATAGTTGGAAGAAATATCCGAATTATTTTGTGCAGCCCTGTATAGGATCTATTGATTTGTATACCGGATGAACCAAACGTTCGTTAAAACTTTAAAAATTCATAAAAAAGGAACAAATTATGATAAAGAAGTGCGGTTGCAAGAAATGGCTCACAAGGTAGTCGGATTTTTTTTAACAGCAAAAAAATGTTTAGTTAAAAATGTCACTGGTAGAGGGCGTTGACGACCGGAAACACAGTGAACAGGACAACAGTACGCTCTATCCATTTATCCTTGCAATAACAATTGTTCAACATGACCTCCAGAACATTGTATGACACAACTATGGCGACTCACGACGCCCGTTACAGCTGAATGCAATATGTCGGAATGAAATGCAGAAACTCTCCGTTCAAATAGAACAACTTCACCAATAACGCTCGATCGCGGATAATGATAACATTCTGAAAGCGAAGGAGAAATCCTCATGTGTCCCGGTCTTTTATTGCAGGATTAATTTGCATAATTCTGCTGAATCTCTCGCATGTTAGCGCCATCTACAGGTGACATTTTTAACTAAAAAGTTTTTTGAAACTAAAAAAAATCCGACTACCTTGTGAGCCCTTTCTTGCAAACCGCACTTCTTTATCATATTTTCTTCCTTTTTTATGAATTTTTAAAGTTTTAACGAACTTTTGGTTCACCCGGTATATACTGCATATCATGCAAAAATTTAGTTCAGTCAAAAAACGCATCACACAGTTAAAAATTCACCTTTAGCAATTACCGTCAATAAGCGAAAATATCCTCAAATTCTTTTGTACAGTCCTGTATATGATCTATAGAATTTATACACACCACGCACTGTGGAAAAATTTAATTCAACTTAAAAACGCAAGTCAAAGTTGAAAACTCACTTCCAGCAATTATCGCTCATAGACAGTACTGTAACTGAATTATTTTGTGTGTCCCTGTAAATCAACGATAAATGCAACGGACATGCTACTCTTCAATAAGCAATTTATAGTGCACGTCAGTAATTCATATAAATTTCATTATGTTTGATTTAATATTTCTTAATTGTTTGAGTTAGTATTTCTTAATTGTTAAATTTCTCCATTGATTTTTATGTTGATACGTTTAAAAATGTAACACCATTAAAACCTTAAGTGTAACATCATTAAAATACACTGCAATCGACTTTAACCGTGGACCATTATGTAACGGAATTCTTTTCTGTGACTCTGTAAATGAATAATAAATGCTTTGCACCCAATATTCTACAGAAAACATGCATCTCAGAAATGCACAACAGTTTCAGTATGTTTAAAATGGTGTAACATCATTACAATGCACTTAAAACGAGTTTTTCCTATTGACCGTAATGTAACGTAATCATTTTAACTGTCTCTGTAAACGAACTGTGAATGCTTCACAATTTATTTTCAATAGCCATCGTGCTATAGTAAATGTCAATAACATATAAAAATTACTGGGCTATCCGAGTACATTTACGAGAGTTGGAGCTCGGACAGCCAGACAAAGCGAATTCATAAACACTTTTCAACTGTGTTGGAAAGTGTTAAAAAGGTGGATCCACTTTTGTAATAAAGAAAAGTTCCCATTTAAACTGATGGCATTGAGCTCACAGGCTATTCACACTAATTGTATATTATACTCTTATTTCAAAGAATAATGTCCGTCGAAAAATAAAGAAATCGACAATAAATTAAGGGGCGTGATTAGCCCTCGTTCTCCCCCTTTATACTTAACCAATGAACCCCCAAAACTAATTAGGGAAGCGCCTTATTAGAATGAACCTATATACAAAATATGAAGCAAATCAGATAATTCTGCATGAAAAACCCATTTATCTAAATTAAGGGGAGGGATTCGCCTCCCGTTCCTTCCCTTTATACTTAACCAGTGAACCCCCAAAACTAATCAGGGAAGCGCCTTGTCAGAATGAACCTATATACAAAATTTGAAACAAATCGGATATTTCTATCAAGAGTTATTGCGTTACGTACATACATACAGAACCTGTGGGAACATTAGCTCTCACTCTTTGATAGCCAGTGAGCTAAAAAAGAACCCAGTTTATTGGAAGTGTTTATTCTCCAAGGACCCAGGTTTATAAAAGTCTTACAAAATCACTTCAATATGTAACTCTATCGCTTAAAATATGTTATTCGTAAAGCTCTATCTAGTTTTGAATTAATGAGTATAAAATTCAAACATATTACATCCGTTACTGGATCTGTAACTGAGAGGAATCGATCTAAACGAGGAGAGTGATAAACATTGTTAGACGAGAGAGGGAGAGAGTTGATTGCTCCTCGCATTCCCTGTAGTCAACAAATATTTATCTGTCTCGTTCCTCCTCCTTCCCCCAAATTAACGGATGTTCTAGATCTCTGGGCACTCAGCGAAATGACGACGAAGGGGGTGTCTAGTTGCAAATCGATACTCTCTTTTCTTATTTACTATTGTCAGAATTACGAGCTAAGGGGAAAAAGCTATCAACTAGCTGGTTGCCTGTAATGTATGACGAAGCACAAAAATATTATATTGATTCTTTCATTATATGCCTTAAATATGGTTAAAACCGAAATACCTGCATGAATTGTACAAATAGTCGTGTTTCCACGGCTCGATCTAGGCAAAATTTAGGCCTATTTAGGGCTTCTTCACAAAAATCCATTTAATAAAATGTAATCCATTTACAAAATTCCTTTTTATAAAACAGGATCCTTTATAAAATTCCTCATTATAAAATAGGCACCTTCTCTAAATTCATCTTAAGAAAATAGGCCCCTTCACAAAATTCCATTCCATTAAAACATACTCTACGTTAATTATTTTTACTTTGTTAGATTTTAAAATGTGCAATTTGCAAACAAAACAAGTTCACCAGAAAGAAAAGCTTTAGCAGAAGGACTTAAAAAAGTTATTAAAAATAATAAATGCGAATTTGAGTAATTGGATGAAAGTATAATAAATTTCACTTTTCATAAAATGGGTCCCAAGAAAAAAAAAAAAAAACCTCTATCGACCCCTGGTTTCTTTAACCCCTTCGTGGCGTTTAAGGTGCACGAAATTCTTGACAGTCCAATCACACCAGTATTTTAGTACAGAATTTTTCTGCTTATAAAGTCGCAGATTTTCAGCTATTTAATAAAGCGAAAATTACATTTTTTAAAAACTGGTACCGAATAATTAAAAAAGGCTTAAAAGACGCTCGTCGTGAAGGGGTTACCCTTAACTGGCCCCATGCGTTCAGCCCGCGTAGTTAGTCCCTTACATCCCAACGTATTTTCTACTTCTGTAATTTCTTCATCCAATGTTGAATTCAGGGGGTGGCCGAGGGGGGGGGACATTCTCGCCCGGAGGATTGAAATACCCCCCCCCCCCCGAAAGGTTTGAGATTTCATGCTTTTAATGGTCAAAAAGTGCAATTTCCACCCGGAACTCTATAATGTCCCCTCCCCCCCGGAGCCATAGAAATCCCTCCTCCCGGAGAAAAAATGTCTGAATTCAACATTGTCTTCATCAATCCGTAAGATGATCGCTCTATGAGGACGCTCTACAATAAATATTTGTTTGCTACTATAATGTAGACTATAGAGCAAGCAGCATTTGCATAATACAAGTAAATATGCAAAACTAAAGAAAAAGAAAGGGGTATATTTATCATAATTGGCAATTGATTGCACAGGCTTGGCGAGAATTCCTTCTTCACTTTTTTCACCTGACCAAAAAACAGTGTTTTTTTTTTCGTAAAATGGAAAAATAGCTGATTTCTTTTCTTTTCTTTTCTTTTTTTTATAATTTTTTTTTATAGAGATGTATTTTAAACGAGATTAGAACATATAGCCTGCTTATTTCATTTAAACAAGAAATTTTAAATTTCAAAATTTATTATTTTAATATATAATTGATATTTTTCAAATGAAAATACTTTTTGGTGTAGTTGGTGGACAATCTAAATGTATATACAAAAAAAATCTATCAGTTTTCAATTAAAAACGACTCTTTCCTATGTTTTATACTCCGTGCAAAGCAGGGTTGGATCCCAAGATTTTACTAATAAAATGAATTCTGTAAGTATAAGCATGTACTGTAAAATTAATTCAGTCAGCGTATTTGGATATTTACAAAACGTATCAGTTAAGTTATGAATAAATCGATATCTTTTTATAACTTACAACGTCAGGCATTCAGAAGAAGCTAGTAATAGTTCATCAGTATCAAAGAATTTACGCGAAATGTATATGTGTGTTGGTCCTTGATTTATGCGTGCATGCGTTTATAATCAATCGGAAGTACTCGAAATTCTTTAAATGCGAAGCTATAATTAGTTCCAAAAGCAAATTAAATGAAAGTCCCATTCATTTTGCATTCAAAAACTGATATTCCTATAAAATGAAACTTATGGGGGGCATGCAATATCGATTTTGCTTGGGTATAGTGGACTTTCAAAGCGTCATCAAAATTTCATCTTGGTGTACGATTTTTTTTCTTTTTTTTTTTTTTTTTTGTCTAATTTTAAAGAAATATAAAATTATATTTCCTTAAAATTTATGTTAACGACAAATTACTGGCAAAGGGAAGTTTTCAGTTTTGATATTTTTACGGAGATACCTTGCGCTTCAAAAGTTTGTAACAAATTGCCATGTCGGTTTGTGGTTTACTCAAGAGATGAGAAGGGCTCAGCCTGACCCCAGACCGACACGGACTCGGGCTATATTTTTATACCAGTCTCCGAGATCGAGCTCAAAGAAAAAAAAATTATTTCACAAATTGATAAAAGGAAAAATTTATTATTTGAGAAAGAAGAGTGTAGTCTATGTTTCTAAATATTTTACAATCCTTTGAAAATCAACTTGAAACGATTTGAATTATTATTAATGGGATATAAAAAGAAATATTATTCTATATTATTCTGATTTTACATTCCATATTATTCAGATATTACAGATTTTTAAATGAGAAAATTAATCTTGAAACAATTTTAAAATGTTATTAAGAATTTTCTACCGCGTGCTTTCGGTATCAGCCCCAGGCTCAGATGACACAAAAGTTTTCGGGCTCGAATTTCAAATCGTTAGGCTCGGGCTCCGAAAAAAGAGCCCTAACTAGCAGGGCTGTCCGACGCGGTGCCCTTTGAAGATTTTCTATGCTAAACATAGGCAAAAACAATATGACAACTAAATGGTAATGTCTTCTACCGCAAATCATGTCTGTGCATCATATTTACAGAAAAACATATGCTAACATATGACAATTAAATGATTATTTCTTCTACCGCAAATCATGTCATATTTTAATATAAAAGATATTTCTGTAAGCAATTTTTTCTGTAAATATTTTTTCTGAAATAGTGTAAACAAACGGAAGGCGGTTTAGTGAGCCATTCATTTTTTAGATTTATTCATTTTCATAAAGATAATATATTTTAAAATGACGCATTGAATATTTAATTAACGCATTGAATATTTAATTTTAATGTTTTGTGAAATCTTCAGAAATTGTGTTTCACTTCACTAATTATTATTATTATTATTATTGCAATAAATACTGCTGTGTATTCAGTTTTGAGACCCATTCATCGAAATTATTTGTGCTGATTGGCAACGGGTGTTTAAACATCTTTGTTGATCTAAACATTGTTTTGAAGGTTTAGTTCTTGAAATGTATTATGAATAACTCAAAATCAGAAATGTTCAGGAAAATACACACTCTTACGATAGCGTCATTTCTTTGGCTGTTTGGTGCTGCCATCTATAAACACAGTGGTGAAACAAAGAGAGAGACTCCTTGGTTATATTGCAGATACTTATAATAAATTGTAATTATAGTTTGTCAAAATTATCAATTATAAATAGATATCTTTTTATAGATTTTAATTAGCAATATTGATTTTTATTAGCATTTAATATTTATAATAATTTAAAACATACAACTAGCAATATAAAAATTAAAATGCAAATAAACAAAGCAATGATTTTGTAATAACTGATTTAATGCAGCAATGATTTAAAACTCTATTATACTATTAACTTAGATAATTTAAAACTAACAAAATTGTAATGTTTTGTGCAATCGTTAAACCATTCTGAGCTATGCGGTGAGCCATTCTCTTTAGAAACTCATTGATAACAGTTTTTGCAAACACTTTTGCACATGGATTAATTTTTAATATTTAATTTGAATGTTTTGTCCAATCGTTGAATGTTCATCATTTGTATAGATATAAGTCAATTGTCATTTTAAAATGTATTTTTCTACAATACAAACTTTTCAATAGTAAAATCTTCATGTTGTTTGTTTGTATGAAGTCTTATAAAATTGAAAGGCATATCATCATTCCGTCATTTTTGACGGGGATTATACACTACTGGTGTTATAATATACTAGTGGGTACGACTTCGCGTGATATCAACTTTTTTATGGCAAGATCTTGCCACCATAGAGACCCAAAATAGACTTGCAAGTTACGAGATACAGGTTTCATAAGATGGAAACCGCACCCCGATACTTTCTTTTTATATTATCCTGCTTTTTTTAAATTTAAACTTTAGATATCTTTGATTTTTTTTTTTTTTTTTTTTTTTTTTTATTGCTATTAAAAAAAAAAAAAAAAAAAATCCGACGCTTTGACAAGTGTTATGTTGCAAACCGACTTTTTTAACTTTTTTTTCTGTGTACTCTTCTTAAGGGATGTCTCTTTTTTTAGTTGGCAAAATATTTCTAAAATATATACTTAATGTTATTTGAAATGTTAAAATCTTACTCATAACTCGTTAGCTTTTAACACATAAAATATTAAATTAAACATATATTTTAGAAATATTTTGTCAACTAAAAAAAGAAAATGATTCTTTTAGAAGAATAAAGGGAAAAAAGAAGTTAAAAACATTCATTTTCTGAGGAGATACTCGTATTTTAAAAATAAGAATGCATTCCACTACCATAGGTTCAATATTAGCGAGGAGAATTCGAAATCTGACTGACCAACAGCCTTAATATTTTGGGTCTGATTCATTCTGAATGCAAACTGTTATTCATTTCCTAATCTGTCACAGAAGTTTGATAAAATAATAAATGAAACTTATAAAAAAATATATGCATCTTAACAGCTAATGTATAATATTGTAATTCTGGGGAAATTTCACTGGGAAGCGGTCTCTTTTGATATTTTTTCGACTAAAAATAGATGGGTATTTTTATTGATTGTAAATTGACTTAAAAAATAATTACTCAAGTTTTTGTCTTTTTTTTTAAAGAAAAAAAAATTTACAAGATATATAAAAATCATGTTTGCTTAAAGTGCTTATTATGTCATGTTTTCAGAGAAAAATGAATTCATTATTCGGTATTTGTCCAAATGACTATTCGTTACCAGAGGTCTGCATTGGCCGAAATTTACAGCCCTAGGCCCTGGCCTGATCCCGGCCGACTCGTACAAAAAAAAATTTGGCCCGGCCCGGTATAAAAGCTAAAATCTCGGCCCGGCCCGGCCCGGCTGAATTTCTACAAAACATGCCGATATTTCTGAAGCAATATTATCCTACAGTTAAACTGATTCAAAAAGCACACTTACTTATGCATAAATTTTATTTTCAGATTATGCCGGTCTCATTTTACTGATTTTTGATCGGGCCAAAAAGAGGTCTGCTCCAGCCCGAGTCTCGTGAATGAAAATTCGCCCGGGTCCGTGCAGACATATATTCGCTACATCCTTTGTTTTTGTACCTAATTTGTTTCTTTGCTTGTTCTGAAGTCACGTGACCAATATATATGTTCATTCGTTCATGTATCCATAATTCATGGGGTTGATACAGCTTAGAGCTTAATCCTAAAAAGATTAGAAACGTTAATAATAGCAACAGTCTTTTCCGTGCAAACGGTGACGTTAATAAAACTTGTTAAAAGGGCTTTAAAAATCAATGGAGATGGAATTTGTCCCCGCTAACCGGAAGCAGGAGGAACTAAATCCTAACTGCGTTTTTATGCTATTTTTGTAAAATCGCCATTGTGTCATTTTTGTAAAGTCAATAAAAGTAATCTTGGATATTTGCTTTTTTCATTTTCTTTCGATACCTTGTATACTTTACTCTTTTTGGCATGTTTGTCTTCATCACTGTGATTCAAAAATGGTTTCGATTTTTTCGACTGAAAATAGAGAAAGATTACATTGTGAATCAAAAAATTGTGAATACGCCATTTGTTTGCGCAGTTGAATTGAGTTTCTGAACAAATAATCAAGTTTTGTTTGATATATTTATTAGGCAAGTTCCTGCGAAGAGGATTTAAAGTTTGACATGTTTCGGAAATGTGAGGATAATGGATTACTTTAGTTTTATAATGGTATTACATAAAGCATGTTCTGTTCTAGTTTAGTAAAATTCACTGCATGATTTTTTTTTCTCCTTATGATTCTACGATTTTGTTTCTTTACTCTAAGATTTAGTACTGTAACATTTGTGGATGCTCCACACACTATATGATGATTTTTCTCTTTCATAATTTTATAATTTTGGTTCTTTACTGTACGATTTAATACATTTAGAACAGGCATTTCCATAACGGGCAAAACTGGGGAATTTCATTAGTGGCCAGTAGTAGTAGTTTTGTAAGTGGCCACTTATTTATTTAAATGTGCTAAACAAAAAACTTTTGTTAAAATTTCTATTAATATTATTCTAAAATTAAATAGACCAAATTATTGTGTACACACATTGCAACCAGCAAAAATGAAATCATTTATAGAATGCAAGAAAAGATTATCTCCTTGCAGGAAAGGTTGGCCATAAAGTGGCCGCTGGCAGACAATTTTTTACTAGCCACATTTTTTCATTTAGTGGCCGTTGTGGTTGGTACTAATTTTGCCTTTTACATTTCCATCTAAACGTCTCGCGGACCGCATGTAACCCATGACGTCTAATTTTGCGGCCCACGAACCTATTTGCAACTATTCATTTATAATATAATAAACTATTTCTATAAGAAATATAAAGTACTTAATTGCAAAGAAATACATTTCTTACAAATTCATTTATGGTTATTTAAAAATAGATTTAAATAATGTACTTTTTTCGATTCATGTAAAACTCATATTCATAGAAATCTTTGTAACAATGCGGATGATGCGGCTCGCGATCGTGTATAAATAGGAAACGCCTGGTGTAGAATAAAGTGTAGGTGCCCGCACTCTAGAGATTTGCATGGGCCGAAATTTTCAGCCCCGGGCCCTCTGCGGCACGTATAAACCTTTTATTGGCCCGGCCCGACTAATTTTTTATAAATTATGCCGATATTTCTGAAGCAACATTATCTTACAATTACATTTATTGAACAATTAGAAGCACACTTACTTATGCATAGATTTTATTTTCAGATTATATGTCCGCAAATCATGGAAAATGGAATAACAATAATATTAATCACCCCTTAGTCAATTACGTACGGAAACACTCATTGAAAAAATTGATTTAGACAATTGCATTCAAATGATGATTCAAAAAAAAAAAAAAAAAAAAAAAAACAGCGTACTTTTGGATGAAAGAAAAAGGTGCTTTAAAAGAACATCACAATTTATCTACACAGAAAAAGGATAGGTTTTTAAAAATGTTTCTTTTTAATTTATTAAACCAAATTAAATTTCTAAAGATTTCGTTTTCATGTTCATAATCACTTTATTTTTACAAAAATAAATAAATATCCCATCAAAAAACTTTCTGTAAAAAAAAAAGCGCCAAGTTCTCAATGTTTCGGCCGTAAAAAGTACTGATATCTGATGTTCGCCCAAGTTAAAAGTCAAACATCCGAAATCTTTCATTCAAAATGGCTTCCTGCGACTTGGCCGTTAATGCATTCTAGGTTAAAAACATTAGAAGAATGTAATACTGAGAAAAATAAATTAGAATACATAATACACCCTGATTGATGTTAAACATGCCATATCTTTCATTTCAAATAAATAATTACGTCGATAAATCATTTCAAAATTAATGATTGGAAATTATGCATTTAAAAGTAATATCAGAATGCAAATAGGCAAATTCGTATGATGACATTGTAATTAAAAGCTTTGCGATACATACCATTGAGTTTCAAGAAACATTAGTTTTGATTAACCATCATTTAGTTTTACCATGGTTTAATGACCATTTTGTACGGTCTATTGTTATTAACACGAATTCCAATGAATATTTTTTTCATCAAATTTCACATTGTGTTACATTATATGAGACGTTGAGAACCCAGAGTGGACCATTCTCGACAGCTGTGATCTCGAAATTATGTTTTTAAAAATGTGTATTATATTTTAGTACTTTGTACAACAAAATGCGTAAAATGTTCAAAAAATGTAGTAGACATGTAGATCATTATACATTCTTTAGAATTTGAAAAACCTTCTAAAATGCATTAACGGCCAAGTCGCAGGAAGCCATTTTGAATGAAAGATTTCGGATGTTTGACTTTTAACTTGGGCGAACATCAGATATCAGTACTTTTTACGGCCGAAACATTGAGAACTTGGCGCTTTTTTTTTTACAGAAAGTTTTTTGATGGGATATCACTGCTTTTTGTAGAAATGTATAAAGGATATAAATATAATAAATGTATAAATGTCAAAGAATTTTAAAATTATTTTATTATGCTATTTTTATTTGTAGTTTACATCAAAATACTAGCTGTCTCAGGCAAACAATATATTCTTTCCAATATGTATGCTAAGCACTTCATCATATTACTTTTATTCATAACTAGCCGAAGTACTTGGTGCTGTTCGAGATTTTAAGAATGTTTGTGTAGAAAAATCAATTTCAAAATTAAACATGTTGTATAGATAACTTCAAAATGGTAAAATATGCCAATATTTCTATAATCATGTTTTTATCATGATTCAATACAAATTCAAATGCATTAACGATGTGTTTCTCAAACTCGTATCAAAACTCATCTCAAACTCGTATCTCAAACCTCAAACTCGTATGACGTTGTACTCACCTGCTGACATCTTACCTACTTGCTTTCACTATTACTCATATTGATACTCTCTTTGTATAATTCCCAAACATTTGAAAAAGTCCGTTAAACTTCCAATGTGACGTTATATTAATTTTCTTTTTTAATTATCGAATGACGTCATATTAACCTGCTTTCTGTATTTACACATACTCATACTCCTTGTATTAATGAGAAATGTTTGAAAATTTCCGTTATATTACCAATATGACGTCATATTAATCTTTTTTTCCATTGCTGAAACTTTTTATTTTTATTTTCATTTTTCACGTGGAAATCTTTCAATAGAAAATTAATTATTGTAGAAAGAATTTCATTGTGGATTTTTAATTGTTGGCAACTGCTATAACGAAAAATGTTAAAATTTAATAGGAAAAGGCGGAAAGAGTTCAATATCCTGTGTTGGTAGGTTTGGCGAGTTGTTATTGGCGATAAATATTTGATTTGGTTGTTGCGATATTCAGTCTTTGGAGTTTTAACTTAACAACTGGAATTGACCTTATCTACGTGACATCACACCTCTTTTGGCAGCAGTTTGGATTTTTTTGCCAATCGCGCGAACCAGCACAGGATATGGAACTTTTCCCGGAAAAGCTGATAGATTTTTGGTTTTTTATTATTTAAAAATTAACTCTACATTATATTTCGATTCCGGATTACTTTAGTTGCCTCGGCCGTGTTTTAATACACCTACACGTAGCATTTCACAATTCTGGCTTTCAAACTGTTGATTTGTATAGAAGTGCAGACAGACAAACAGATTTTCATTTTCATTGTATTAGATTTACTTGCTCAATCCTTCGCCAAATCGGAAGTTTCTGTTAGAGAAATTCTCTTTGCGATCATTGGCAGCATATCTTATATTTTGTGTTGTTATCCATTTCATCTTTATTGACAATTACCGCTTAATTTACTTAGGAATTTAAGCCTCATGTCCGTTTGCATCGTTACACTCTCTAATACGGAGATTTTTAATCCTGTTAAGTAATCTTCTGTAATTTACACTGAAGTGAAGTGGTTCTTGTTAAACGCCTGAGCTATCCATATTTACAGTAAACCATATTGATGCTATTTTTTCCCCTTTCATTCTAACATTGGAACGATTAAGGAAGATTAGAAAATCTACGAACGCACTGCCGTTCTTCCATTAGAAAATCTACCATTATTCTCATCTAATCGTCTTAGATAATATGTCAATATGTCTTGGTTTTAAGATTTTAGCTAAATTTACTCGAAAACATGAAGCTAAAATGCGAGGAACCCCATTATAGAAGATTCATTTTAACGTACATATTGATAAACTGTATATATGTTCCCGGGCGCAGAATCGGCGCAACGCTGCGACGCACGTCGCAGACTCTTGAGAAGGTCTGCAGACTAATTTTTAACTGTTAGAATCGGTTCGCGATCGTACGCAAAAAAAATCGTGAATTTCGCTAATCGTAAAAGTCGAGATTTTGTCAAATTTTGCCGATCGGACGCGTAAAGTACGCAAAATTTGCCGATCGGCCCCGTAAAAATCGCAAATTTTGCCAATCGGGTGCGTTTAAATCGCGAATTTCGTCAATCAGGCACGTAAAAATCGTAATTTTTGCCAATTAAGCACGCAAAAATCATGAATTTCGCCGATCGGACACGTAAAAATCATGAATTTTGCTGATCGGGTGCGTATAAATCGCGAATTGTGCCGATCGGGTGCGTATAAATTTGTAAATTTCGCCAATCGGGTGCGAAAAGATCGCAAATTCTGCCAATCGGGTGCGGAAAAACGCGAATTTCACCGATCGGGCGCGTTAAAATCGCAATTTCTGCCGATTAGGCGGATAAAAATCACGAATTTCACCAATCGGACGGTTAAAATTCACGAATTTCGTTGATCGAGCGCGTAAAAATTTTAAATTTTGCCGATCGGGTGCGTATAAATCTTAAATTTCGCCGATCGGTTGCGTATAAATTGAAAATTTTGCCTAACGGACGCGTAAAAATCGCGAATTTTGCCGATTGGGTGCGTATAAATCGTAACTTTCGCCGATCGGACGCATAAAAATCTCAATTTTCGCCGATTAGGCGCATAAAAATAATGAATTTCGGCGATCAGGTGCGTAAAAATCATTAATTTTATCGATCTTGTGCGTAAAAATCGCGAATCTTGCCGATCGGGTGAGTATAAATTGTAAATCTTTTAAAAAATTTTAGAAGTTGGTGTTCAGGTGTTATTTTTACTGTTATTGTATTTTCTAACTTCAGAAATTTTGACAAATTTTATGAAAGATTTTTCAGACAATGTATAAATTTAAAAATTCTGAGGACAAAGGTACATTATTTTTAAAACAGGGTTCATACTCACTTCCCCTCAAAAAATCCCCTGAGAATCCCCTGATGTATTTTCCAGAATTAATAATTTTCCCATGTTGACAATTAACGACATTTTTTAAAACTTAGTAAGTATTACCCCCCCCCCCTCCAAATAAATAAATAAAGCGGTAATCACAAAAGTTAAGTTTTTACATCAGAAGGTTAAAAATAAATATGTATATATATATATATATACATGTATGCATAAAAAACCTGTATGTATTTTTCCCAGATCAGCAGCAAATTTTCTAGGTATCAATATTTTGTTATGTTACACACAAAAAAGAGTTGTGAAAGTTCCAATCTCAAGTTCACAACTGATTTTGAAGCACAAACTACTGATTTGTTACAGAATTTTTTGCAAAATTTACAAATTGTTGAACATTTTGCAGATACATGCTTTTACTTCACAAAGCATGCGAATAGCAGCAAGTGCCCTCATTTCCCAGAGTAGCCGATTGTTTTGCCAAATTTTTCCAGGTTTTTGGTATTTTTTGGAAAATCCCCTGAGATTCCCCTGATTTTTAAGACAAAATTTATCCCCTGATTCCCAGGTTTCCCCTGATGAGTATGAACCCTGTAAAAGTACTTTCTTTTTATGTTAATCACAAATAATTGGGGGGGGGGGGGGGGTTGAGTGCATGTAACGTAATGCGAGGGACGTTTGTCCTTAAGTTCTGCAGACTGCTTTTAAAGTTTCTACTTCTGTTGCAGACTGTAGAAAAAAATTTTGCTGCTGGGTATATGTTATAAAATTATAATAATCTAGTACTGGCAGTTTCGATGCTTTAATTCTGAAAATTCTCTTTCTATAATAAACTTTTAAGAGAGTAAAGACTAACAATATAGTAAGAGTAAGTATAATAACAGTACAATATAATAGCAAGAGCAGAGGTCTTGTGTAGTGACGAAAGATTGAAACTTTATTAACATTCGTGCGTTATGCCATTTAATTAACCGCATAATATTAATAGATGATTACTCGCTCTAAAAATTCGCAATGAAAAATAGCCTCTAGCGTCAAATTCTCTCCAACCTTTGCGACACTTAACGAAATATCGCCAAATTTGGCGACAAAAATACCCTGTTTATGTGGACGTCATAATGATGCATATGTATTATATATGTGATGCATATGCATATATATATATATATATATATATATATATATTTCAAATAAAATCCAGTGTGCATATATATATATATATATAAAGTTTATTAACATCATTAAAATGCACTTAAAGAACTAACAACCCACTGGAATTTTGCCAGATTGACTGAGTGCTATTGCGATTAGAATACCGACATTTATAATAAAATTTATTTTAAGGAAGTAAAAAATAGAAAAACGGACAGATAAACTAAAAGACTTACCTTCCCAACATTTTCGGAAAAGAATATAAAAAATTCATTCTGCTTGAAACCATATAACATCTTTAAACTCAGACTAATTTTCTGTAATCAGGCTTTGGCGACCAACTCTGGCGTCAAATATGAGCGAGGAAATGATTGTCTAGGCAACTATTATTACTTAAATGTTTATCGTACAACAAAAAACACAAATGGTTGCAACAATGCAATTAATTTAATTTGCCAATTGAATGTGTTACGAACTGTATATAGCCAAATCAGCACCCCCTATTTGAAGGGTTTAAAGGCAGAAATTCTATGTTTTCAGACTTTTCTGGTTAATTATATGACAAAACCTACTTACTTGTCAAATTTTATGATTCTACGACTGTTAGAAGTACCTTAGTTATTTGATGATCACCAACTTTTTAGTTATTTGATGATCCCCTGTGAGTCAGTTACAAAAAAGCCCTTTTTCGGAATCTCATATTTCGAAAAATATTAAATACAGAAATAAGAAATCTTGGAACCTAGTTCAGTTTCATTATATTAATGTGTGTTAAAAAGGAAAACTCTCTAGCTCTCACCAAAACGCAGTTATGAGGGCGTGAAAAGTAGGCCGAAATGGTCAGGGAAAAGGTAGCTTACGGCTTGTGCGAACTTGGCGGACGCACTGCCGTGCTCCCAGAAAATGCCATCCGAACATGTGCCGGGGGGGGGGGGGGGGAGGTCTGGCTCGGCAAGTACGGCCCAGGAAGTAAGTTCCCGGTCCTGGCCCGAGTTTCATGAAAGAAAATTGGTCTGGACCTAATTAATGCAGTGCTGAGAGACCTCTTACCACACACTGCGTGATTTAGTCTTCTATTTTAAAAAGATTCCTTTGAAATGTTTGGATATAATATTCTTTTTTTTTTTTTTTTTTTTTTTCTTAACGTACCTACAAACTTAGATAACAGTATTGTTATTTGCATTTCAGCACTTTTTGTTTTACCTTTTAAATAGATAAAGTTGTATTTGTAAACCCACTTGTATTTATTGCAATATTTGATTTTTTACTTATAAATAACTTCTTTTTTTTTTTTTTTTTTTTTTTTTTTTTGTCATTTTTCTTGCATTTAAAAGATGGCATTAATTTTTCAAGGATATTATATTTTGTTGTCGTATTCTTTCGTTTTAGCCATAAAGTTTATTGTTAGTTTTTTTCTTTCTATAAATAACTATCTTGCTTTAACTTTTCAAAGATATTGGCAAATATGTGCACCTTTTTTAATTAAAAATATTTTAAGTGGGAAAAAATAAATCTGTTGGAAAACTATTTGCTATTTCTTCACTAGTGGCAATAAAAAGGTAGTGTCAGTGTCACAAAAGCACTGATAACACTTTGTTTTATTCCAACAGTCATTGCTTTTCGACATTTTTACGTTGCCTTTGATACTGTGACTTTCTTTTGATTTTTTTTATTATTATTTTAGAACATTGTTAATATTTTTAATACCAATTCTATAGTATAGTATATAGCCGATTTCTGTAATAGTAATAATTTAAGAACAAGATTTATATTCGTTTCATTTTATAAATTATAAACGAGGAAACTTTTGTAAAATTATCGTTTCAAGTAGGAATGCACCGAATATCTTTTTAAAATATTTTTGAAAACCTTACGTAACTTCTAATTTTAACTATCAATAAATTCAAAATAACTAAGAAATAGAATCATATTAAGTAAATGGGGTTGCTTTTACATTATTTATTTATTGTTTGAATAGTGGCACTTAAGAAAATTAACCATATTAAGGATGTATAAATGCACAGTTCTGATTTCTGAATATAGTCTGGTAATAGTATGTTTCTTGCTTTTTCCCAAATAGGGTATTTCTAAACAAAATGGAACAAACTTTCAAAGATGATGACATCAACACAAACAGTTTTTGTAAAGAGAACCGGGATCGCAATCTGTATTTGGTTAAAAATACAGTGTAAGGGTGGTTATAATTAAAGTTACACTACTCAGACCAATCTGAAGCCCATTCTCGTTGACGGATTTCGTTGAAACTTAGTATATACGTGGTATGGACCATGGAGAACAGAAATATCCAATAAAAAAAATTGTTTCAAATTTCGACGATAGCCAATACGACCTGTAATTCGCTGTAACTGTCCTATCTTGTAAGTAATGTAAGTATGGACGAAGCCAATTCGACCATAAAGGCGCATAAAGATCCGGAAACAGAAATTAGAAATAAAAAACTTTATTTTATCATAGCATTTGTTCAATGTGAATTTCATTTGTGTCAATGACATGTTCAACAGAAAGCAACATAACACGCCATGTCGCTTTAATTCTTAAGAATCACTTCGTGCTTCTGTTAAACATGCTTTAACACTCTTTGACACAAATAGAATGCACATTGAATAAATGCTGTGAGTAAATAAAGTTTTATATTTCCAATCTGTGTTTCCAATTCTTTATGCGTCATCTTTTCACCTGGTGGTCGAAATTTGGACTATTTTTTTAATGGATATTTCTGTTCCCCATGGTCCATATAATAACATATATACCAAGTTTCAATGAAATCCGTCTACCAGAACAGGCTCCAGATTGGTCTGAGTAGTGTAACTTTAATTATAACCATCCTGTACCTCACGCCAATCTGAAATTAGATTTTTATTTGTAACTTTAACACTAATGAAGATAGTATAATGATATTTTTAACAGATTTGTTTTGCTTTCTCTGAAATAGGATGACATAACGAGAAGTGTCGGAAATTGCCACATTTCACATCCAAACAACTCGGAACTATACATTCTCTCACTCAGAATGCAGCTGGTAGTTAGTATAGATATACTGTGTCACTGACAAATATTCAGTCACTTCCAATGATGTCATTACATTCATACAAATGGAAGTTAACATGAAAATCTCGCTAAAGTATCTTCACTATTCTGAATGAAAATTCGGACTATTTTTTTATTGGATATTTCTCTTCTCCATGGTCCATATAACGTATATACCAAGTTTCAACGAAATCCGTCAACCAGGACAGGCTCCAGATTGGTCTGAGTAGTGTAATGTAACTTTAATTATAACCATCCTGTACCTCACGCCAATCTGTAATTAGATTTTCATTTGTAACTTTAACACTAATAAAGATATTATAAGGACATTTTCAACAGATTTGCTCTGCTTTCTGTGAAATAGGACGACATAACAAGAAGTGTCAGAAATTGTCACATTTCACATCCAAACAACTCTGAACTATACATTCTCTTACTCAGAATGCAGCTGGGTAGTTAGTAGATATACTATACTGTGTCACTGACAAATATTCATTCACTTCCAATGATGTCATTACATTTCATACAAATGAAAGTTAACATGAAAATCTCGCTAAAATATCTTCACTATTGTGAATGAAAATTCGGACTATTTTTTTATTGGATATTTCTCTTCTCCAAGCTCCATATAACGTATATACCAAGTTTCAACGAAATCCGTCAACCAGGACAGGCTCTAGATTGGTCTGAGTAGTGTAATGTAACTTTAATTATAACCATCCCGTACCTCACGCCAATCTGTAATTAGATTTTCATTTGTAACTTTAACACTAATAAAGATATTATAAGGACATTTTCAACAGATTTGCTCTGCTTTCTGTGAAATAGGATGACATGACGAGAAGTGTCAGAAATTGCCACATTTCACATCCAAACAACTCTGAACTATACATTCTCTTACTCAGAATGCAGCTGGGTAGTTAGTAGATATACTGTGTCACTGACAAATATTCAGTCACTTCCAATGATGTCATTACATTTCATACAAATGAAAGTTAACATGAAAATCTCGCTAAATTATCTTCACTATTGTGAATGAAAATTCGGACTATTTTTTTATTGGATATTTCTCTTCTCCATGGTCCATATAACGTATATACCAAGTTTCAACGAAATCCGTCAACCAGGACAGGCTCCAGATTGGTCTGAGTAGTGTAATGTAACTTTAATTATAACCATCCTGTATCTCACGCCAATCTGTAATTAGATTTTCATTTGTAACTTTAACACTAATAAAGATATTATAAGGACATTTTCAACAGATTTGCTCTGCTTTCTGTGAAATAGGACGACATAACAAGAAGTGTCAGAAATTGTCACATTTCACATCCGAACAACTCTGAACTATACATTCTCTTACTCAGAATGCAGCTGGGTAGTTAGTAGATATACTATACTGTGTCACTGACAAATATTCAGTCACTTCCAATGATGTCATTACATTTCATACAAATGAAAGTTAACATGAAAATCTCGCTAAAATATCTGCACTATTGTGAATGAAAATTCGGACTATTTTTTTATTGGATATTTCTCTTCTCCATGGTCCATATAACGTATATACCAAGTTTCAACGAAATCCGTCAACCAGGACAGGCTCTAGATTGGTCTGAGTAGTGTAATGTAACTTTAATTATAACCATCCCGTACCTCACGCCAATCTGTAATTAGATTTTCATTTGTAACTTTAACACTAATAAAGATAGTATAATGATATTTTCAACAGATTTGCTCTGCTTTCTGTGAAATAGGATGACATAACGAGAAGTGTCAGAAATTGCCACATTTCACATCCAAACAACTCTGAACTATACATTCTCTTACTCAGAATGCAGCTGGGTAGTTAGTAGATATACTGTGTCACTGACAAATATTCAGTCACTTCCAATGATGTCATTACATTCATACAAATGAAAGTTAACATGAAAATCTCGCTAGGTATCTTCACTATTGTGAATGAAAATTCGGACTATTTTTTTATTGGATATTTCTCTTCTCCATGGTCCATATAACGTATATACCAAGTTTCAACAAAATCCGTCAACCAGGACAGGCTCCAGATTGGTCTGAGTAGTGTAATGTAACTTTAATTATAACCATCCTGTACCTCACGCCAATCTGTAATTAGATTTTCATTTGTAACTTTAACACTAATAAAGATATTATAATGCTATTTTCAACAGATTTTCTCTGCTTTCTGTGAAATAGGATGACATAACGAGAAGTGTCAGAAATTGCCACATTTCACATCCAAACAACTCTGAACTATACATTCTCTTACTCAGAATGCAGCTGGGTAGTTAGTAGATATACTGTGTCACTGACAAATATTCAGTCACTTCCAATGATGTCATTACATTTCATACAAATGAAAGTTAACATGAAAATCTCGCTAAAATATCTTCACTATTGTGAATGAAAATTCGGACTATTTTTTTATTGGATATTTCTCTTCTTCATGGTCCATATAACGTATATACCAAGTTTCAACGAAATCCGTCAACCAGGACAGGCTCTAGATTGGTCTGAGTAGTGTAATGTAACTTTAATTATAACCATCCTGTACCTCACGCCAATCTGTAATTAGATTTTCATTTGTAACTTTAACACTAATAAAGATATTATAATGATATTTTCAACAGATTTGCTCTGCTTTCTGTGAAATAGGATGACATAACGAGAAGTGTCAGAAATTGCCACATTTCACATCCAAACAACTCTGAACTATACATTCTCTTACTCAGAATGCAGCTGGGTAGTTAGTAGATATACTGTGTCACTGACAAATATGCAGTCACTTCCAATGATGTCATTACATTCATACAAACGAAAGTTAACATGAAAATCTCGCTAGGTATCTTCACTATTGTGAATTAAAATTCGGACTATTTTTTTTATTGGATATTTCTCTTCTCCATGGTCCATATAACGTATATACCAAGTTTCAACGAAATCCGTCAACCAGGACAGGCTCTAGATTGGTCTGAGTAGTGTAATGTAACTTTAATTATAACCATCCCGTACCTCACGCCAATCTGTAATTAGATTTTCATTTGTAACTTTAACACTAATAAAGATATTATAAGGATATTTTCAACAGATTTGCTGTGCTTTCTGTGAAATAGGATGACATAACGAGAAGTGTCAGAAATTGTCACATTTCACATCCAAACAACTCTGAACTATACATTCTCTTACTCAGAATGCAGCTGGGTAGTTAGTAAGATATACTGTGTCACTGACAAATATTCAGTCACTTCCAATGATGTCATTACATTTCATACAAATGAAAGTTAACATGAAAATCTCGCTGAAGTATCTTCACTATTGTGAATGAAAATTCGGTCTCAGTTTGTAGTGACTAGTGAGACATTCTGTATTTTGGATCGAATAAGTGGATTGCGATGCTGATTTCCTATACAAAATATATTTGGCTTGACTGCAGTATCATCCCTGAAAGTTTGTTCCAAAATTTTAGGTATACGTTGTATGTTTTAAACCTCTGAAAATAATCGCTCATTTCAGACACTGCACTCTGGTGATTAAAAAAAAAGTCCTTCCGCCTGTACCGGGAGGAAAAGGTAGCTTTCCTATATCTTCGTTTAAAAATTTTAGCTAATGATACACGAAAACAGCAAGTTAAAATGCAAAGAAAACGTTTACAAAAGATTCATTAATACTGAATTTGAATAAGAAATTCGCCAAATTATTGAGCAATAGCCAAATTGGCTTCATTTATGAAGACTTATTTTGGTCGCCAAATTTGGCTATATTTCGCAAAATGTCGCCAAGTTTGGCGAGAATTTGGCGCTAACGGATATGAATATATAGTTTTATGCGTATGATTGGAAAAATTATTACAACAATGAAAATTTTTGTAATGTGCTATCTTGTTTCAAAATGTCAGCCACCCTAGAATTTCAAACTACTCTATCTCAGCCATTTTTTAAGATAGAGGTAAACCAAAAAATGCTCTGGAATCCACGTATCAAGGCCTAACACTTAATTAAAAAATAAATTTGAATTTTTAACTTTTTTGTATATTTATTTTAGTTTTAAATTTTTAAATGGCCGCCATCTTGAAACAAAATGGCGGACCAAGCTGACCAACGAACTCGATCGTGACATTTGTGAGCTTAATACACACAATCAGTTTCATCAAAATTGATTTATAAATACGAGCGTTATCGTATGACATAGGTCAGATATATATATATATATATATACATGGAGATATATATATATATATATATATATATCAACATTTGAACGGAGGGTGGTTTTGGGGTCTGGGGGTCATGATCGGTGAAAATATATCGAAATTTTCCGGAACTGCTTTCCTCCGAACAGCTGCAATAGGTAGCTTTATACTTTTTTGTATTGAAAGCTACCTAAAACTACCTTGCTAAATCACAAGGAGCAAAGAAGTTATTCTTGCTGAGTTGCCACCATTTGAAAAAAAAAATATTTTTTTTTTAACTTCAGTCTTTTCCTCCCAAATAAACGCCATATGACTGTAAAATTTTCCTTCTAATTCCTTCAAAATCCTCAATAACATATAAAAGTGACTTGGCAATCGGAGTACATTTACGAGAGTTAGAGCACGAATCTGACGTTATCTTCACGTCAGACAAACTGTAATCATAAACATTTTCGAACTATGTGGGAAATTATTAAAAAGAATGTAAACTATACTAATTAGTATTGCTATGAGGTAAAGAAAGGAAAGTGCGGGCTTTGTGATTTTGAAAATTTAACCGGATACGGAAGTTGTAAGTAATCTATGATTGAGAAAGACTATTCTGAGCCTAATAATAATAAAAATAATAATAAAAAAACATTCAGTAATCAGCGTTCAAAAAGAACGGATATGTGTATTGGGAAAATGAAACAAATGTCGAAAGAAGTCTCTTTGATATGAGCCACATCTACATTCAGTAGTTCCATACGCTTAAAAGGATAACGATTTTGCTGGAAACTCACGTTTAACAAATAAAATTGTCTGATGAAACTACATAATAATGTACAGTCCTGGGGTGGGGGGCGGGAAATGGACTACCCCCTACTAATTCTGTCGCAAATAAACCTATAAAAATGTGACTAGTACCAATCGATTAGCAATAACATGTATACTAATTGATGCTACACTTAAATTTTGCATAGGGGGCCGGTCTATGTACAGATATTGTAAGAGGCTTTAAAATTTCCAATACTAACACCTAATTTTGACATTATATATGGATTCTTCGGTGAATTTTACCTTCGGATACCAAACGGGGAGTCATTCTGCCTAGTAGTTTTGTATTTATTCAGGTTCAAAGTGTGGAACTCTCAATGTCAAATTCATTTTTCATCGTTGCAAAACAGATTGCAATGAGAGTAGTTTTTTAAGCATACCTCAAAAACTCCTTGGCGTTAGTTACTACTATGGTAATTTTGTATTTGGATATTTAAAGCTTCTGGAAATCGATTTTTGTTAAAATATTTATAGTTTACAATTGCTTTTTTCTTTTTTTTGCTTTTTTTCTAATATATATATATATATATATATTCGGATATAAACAAATGCTAAAATGCTTTTATATTTGGACATAGTACAGGAAATTATTCACCAATATACTACTTAGTGCCGAAAGTATCATACCATGTAAATATTTCCAAAATGAAGCAGTTTTATGCAATAAATATGATAATAACGTACAAAAAATATTCAAATTATAATAAGATGTAATAACAGTTTTCACTATAAATACAATCATGATATAATCGGATGGTGAAATGATTTAAAAAAAGAAATTTGATTTTCTGCAGATTGCACCTGAAAAATAAAACTTTTATACGGGACATAATTTAAATAATTTCTGATTAAAATTGGGCTCTGTAGGCGGTTCACGACAACCCAATAATGTTCAATATATTTTTGTTTAGCTGTAAATTATTAAGGTCTTTTCAAAAATTTGGAGTCAAATGTTTAGCATTTTAAAAAATGATTAATCATTCTTGTTTTTAAATTATTTCTTATCAGATTTTTTTATTTTTGCGGTACTATATTTCCATATCTTTTTAAAAGGGGCCGTTTATGTTCACTTAATTAAAAGTATGGATAATTTACTTAGTTATATGATGATTATCTGTGACATATTTGAAGAGAAGGGGGGATGTTCGTCCCCTCTTTTCCTGGATTTTAAAATTTTATCAAAATTCTCGATTGTTGATGTATATAAAATATTCAAATTATTATAAGATGTATACTAATTTGCACTATAAGCGCAGTCATGATATAATAAGATGATAAAATGATTTTAAAAAGGAAATTTGTTTTTCTGCAGATTGCAGCTAAAAAATAAAACTTTTATACAGGATACAATTTAAATAATTTTGGGATTAAAGTTGGGCTCTGTAGCCGGTTCACGATAACCCAGTAATATCCAATACATTTTTTGTTTCGCTGTAAATTATTTTTAGTGTCTTTTAAAATTTTTCGAGTAAATTGTTTAGCATTTAAAAAAATGATTAATCATGTTAGTTTTTTAGTTTTTTTTATTTATTTATTTTTTTTTTTTTTGCTAGTATTTTTATGTGTTTTTAAAACGATGTCTGATGTTCATTTAATTAAAAGTGTCGGTAACTTAATTAGTTAATGATTGTCTGTGACATATTTCCAGGAAAAAAAAAAGTGTTATTCCTTAATATATACACTTAATCAAAGTTGCATTAAGCATGATATTATAATATTTTCACTTATAACGAGGACCCGAATAGAATGAACAGAGTTTCTGAAATAAAAGATGAAAGGGCACAACGACTTTCAAAAGTCTAAATTTTGCTTCTTCAGGCGAAAAAGTCACGCTACCGCTTTGAGCGCAGCAGCAAGATACTACCTTGACATTTTAAAATTTCATATAGTGGTCAAATTTTTAAATGCAAAATGAGATCAAATAGTTACAGTAAGAGAAAATAAATCAGTCAGTTCAGTTCAATTATGCGCCTTTTATATGGCCGGAATCCTTGGCAAGCGCTCAAATATCAAGACCGGGTTACGTCACTGGTTAGAGTATCGAAGCAGAAGGATAGTGAAGCTGACAGACAGAAATTTTGCTTTTAGATATGAAAATTTGCATATGACTAGAAAGATTTAAAGGGGAAAAAGAAAGAAAGAAAGAAAAATTAAAGAATTCAGTAACCTCTTATTTTGAAGTTGGTTTTAAATTAGGATAGATCATTCCTAAATCATCACGCGATTAATGTAATAGACAGCTCTGTAATTAGAGCAAAAGAAAATATTTTTGTAAATGAATGAGAAAGAAAAGAAAGAAAAAATAAGAAAATGGTTCGGGGGGGAGGGGGGAATAAGATGGAGAGTTATCCCCTCCTCCCCTAGATTTTATCAAAATCTTCTCTATCTTTGATGGTGTAATTAAAATAATAAAATTTGTTTTACCAGGCTATTAAAAAATGATTAGCAATTACAAAAGTTTCCATTTTATAACAAGACATTGACTTATTATAAAACTGCCCCAAAAAAGACAAGGCCCGATTCAGGTAAAAATTAGATCCTTCCACAAAATTTCACTTAATAAAATAGGCACTTTCACAAAATTCCTTTTAATAAAAAATGCCCTTCACGATGTATACTATAAAAGCAAACTATCCATGAATTTTTGTTATTTTATTGAGAGTTGTTTTCTGTAATTTGCAAACAAAACAAGTTCATACTAATATATGATCTATATCTATACAATAGCAAACCAGTCGGTTTATCATATGTGAGAAAACGGTAATCTTAATAAAGTAATTCACGAAATTTCTTTTAATAAAACATGCCCAATTCGCCCTCATAAGTACCAACTTTTAAAAGCAAACTCTCCAATTATTTTTTGTTATTTTATTAAGAGTTGTTTTCTGTAATTTGCAAACAAAACAAGTTCATACTAATATATGATATATAGCAAACCAGCCGGTTTATCATGTCAGAAAACGGTAGTCTTAATAAAGTAGAACGTCCTCACGAAATTCCTTTTAATAAAAGATGCTCCTTCACAAAGTACCACTCTAAAAAAGCAAACTCTCCAATTAATTTTTGTTATTTTATTAAGATTTTTTTTCTGTAATTTGCAAACAAAACAAGTTATGATCTATAGCAATCCAGCCAGTTTATCATATATCAAAAAACGGTGGCTGAATATCGTTTTAGACGATTGTTAACGTTTGCAAAAGTCACGCCATCTTCATCTGAAGTCGAAACAAAAGTGTCCCCATTTTCTTATTTTTTCATTTTCTTTTTCTTTTCTTTCTCATTCATTTATAAAAATATTTCCTTTTGCTCTAAATTACAGAGTTGTCTATTACATTTTAATCGCGTGATGATTTATGATTGATCTATTCTAACTTTAAACCAACTTCAAAATAAGAGGTTACTCAATTCTTTTTCCATTTTTTTTCTTTATGTGTGTATTATGACCATATGCAAATTTTTATATCTGAAAGTAAAATTTCTGTCTGTCAACTTCCCTATACTTGCCGTTTCCATATTCTAACCAGTTATGTAACCAGGTCTTGACATTTGAGCATTTGCCAAGGATTTGTCATATAAAAGGCAGAGTGTCTAGCGACCTGGAAAAAAACTTGGAAAAGTCAAGGAAATTTGAAAATTTTGAGAAAAACGTAGAGAAATTTAAAACTCTCAAGAAAGGAAATAAGTAATTTTTTTTCTGATTATAAAACTAAACTATAAAACTGATTTAAAATTGTTGCGCCAGGAAAATCTAACTTTGCTCTTCATAAGTACTGTACACTGAAAAAAAAAAAATAATAAATAAATAAATAAATATGTTGATTTATGCGCGGTAGTGTATTATTGCTTATTTTACTGTTTATTACTGTTAATTTTACGGTATAATACTGGCAGCTGGGATGCCAGTATTATACTGTAAAATCAACGGTTTTTTTTGTTTTGTTTTTTTTTTTTCAGTGTAAAGGGTATTTCAACCTCTCGTGCTGTTCATTTTGTCCAGTGTTCAATTCAGGGGGTGGCCCGGGAGGGACATAACCCTGTAATGTCCCCTCCCCCGGAGCCACAGAAATCCCTCCCGGAGAAAAGTGTCTGAATTCAACACTGATTTTGTCTACCAACCTTTTCAGTCCTTCCTTGTAACTCAGAGATTTTCTTTCAATTCCAGCTTCACCTAAGCTTTGTACAATTTTGTAGGATTGATTAGGTGATTCAGTATCTTTAATTATCTTTGTTTGGGAACTGAACATTTCTTAGCTTAATTTATTGAATATTTATTATTTGTATTAAAATATCTCAAAATAATCTGTATTTAACTGTGAGTGATGTGATAAAGAATTTCATCCTGATTCGATAAGGCCAAGATCATGGACGGGGAGGCTTACCTTTTGGCTTAAGCTCAACTACCCCCGCCCAGCAGGTTTGTTTACCTAATTATACTGAGCATTACTAAATTATAATTTGTGAGCAATAATTATACTATGTAATGCTGAAATACAAATTCCAAAAATACAAGATTCCAAAAATACAAATTCTGAAAATACAATTCACCAATACTACTGAGTATACCATTAAGAAAAACTAAATTGTTAAGGTTAGAGTTTATGTAGTGTGTAAAGGTCCTTATGCATATAAGAAGTCCACTTCATCCTCAACCTCCACTAAGTCCTGATTGGACAAAATGGATAGAACCTGATGTTAACTGCCATAGCTTTATAGCATGTAAAAAAAATAATAATAATAAATTATATATTCTCATTAAGAGATATAGGAGCGCCAAGTAGTCATTAACCATGAAATAAATATCTTGATGTTCATCAATGAGTAAATTTTTCAAAAAAATATTTAACAAATCAGTAGTTTGTGTTTCAGAATCAGTTGTGAAAGTTCCACTCTCAAATTCACAACTTGTAAGATTTTTTGTTTGTAACATCACAAAATCTCGATACCTGGACATTTATTTTTTTATTATTGGTATGGAAAAGTCAGGGAAATTTGTTGCTTATCTAGAATAGACACCTTGTAAAGGTAAAGATGAGACGAGCTCAGCCCGAGCCCGTGAGCTCGGGCCCGACGCGGGCTAAGCTCGATTCTTATACCAGTCTTCGTGTTCGGATTCAAAGCGAAAATTTTATTTATTCACAAATTCGAAAAGGTAAATTACTTCCTATTTGAGGAACTAGAATGTAATCTAAGTTTCTTAAAGTGCCTTACAATCCTTTATAAATCAGCTTGAAAGAGAATTGGATTGTTATTAATGAGATATAAGAAGATATATTCTGTCTAATTCTGGAGCCTTGGCGTGATCAGTGTTAGTAAAGTAAAGAATCCGTGGAGTATCCTTTGTCTATCATCAATTCTTTCTATTTGAAATTATTTTCTAAAATTACTAGAAAACAGTACTTGTATCTTTCTGCCATATCTGTATACAGTGGTATTTTTAAATAATAAGATTTGTGACTTTAGCAGATTTCTTGCTGTGGTTGGATATAAGTAAAAAATTTGCTATTTTAAACAGATTTTCAGAAATATGAAAATCATGAAACGTTGCTATGGAGAATTAAATGCCTTAAATTTCATGGCTTCAAAGTTTTGTTACCCCTTAACACGTTGAGTGCCACCATATATTCTTTCATTATTACATTTACAGGGCTGCCACTGGCGTGTATTTTTATATTCTATTCGTACCACTGTTTTAAAAAAATAATTTTTGTAGTATCTTACTCTCTTATCTTACTCTCTTTCTCTGTAGTCTCTTACTCTCTTGCACATGTTGTAAAAATGTATGTGAAAAAATTTCGTTTTGAGAAAGTGGTGCCAGATAGAATTAAAAAACTGTCGCCTGTGGCAGCCCTGCATTTAGTGGTAAACTGGTAACTTTAGTGACATTTATTACAAGTGTAAGTAGAATTTGCAAAAAATGTGTTTTATGAAACCGCTGGCTCTAACGCAAAAAGTGCTTTATCTTAGGTGCCATAGAACAACAGTGATGTATGTTACTGGAGAGCCATCAAAATGAATATGCTTTAAATTTAGATTTAGATTTACATATGACTGCCGGAGGTACACATACGGCACTCTAATAAAACTAAAGTTTGCATCGCCGCACAGTGGGGCGTTTTGATGATCTAGGTGGACAAAATTCATTTTTCTGATTATCTCGAAATTTAACAAGACCGCGTATACTGGTAGATGAATGTCTCTTTTATCGAAATGCGTACGAGTTTTGTCGAAAAAGTCCGACGTATCGATTAACTACGACCGTTAAAAAAGGCAGTGGGCTTTATTGGCATGACGTCATAAACCACCATCACGTGACCTCCCTGCTGTGTTTATATTTGTTTGTCTATGTATCACATGCATACATTGGTCGATATTGTAAGAAATCACGTGTTGGTGGTATTCTTACAATCTCGAACCCAGATTCCCAATAAGGCCCGTTGGTTTGAGGGAGTTTCGACGGTTGCACTTGTTTCTTGTAAGTTCGAAAGCAAGTCGTGACTATTCTGCTTTATTTGAAAGCACGAGTTTACTGGACATATGTCACATGTTTGTCACAAGATTTAACCTATTATGTTTTTTCAAAATAAGCGCCATCTAGTTTACAAACTTTATCTTGACTTTTAACACAGTATTTAAGAATTATTAAGCAATAAACCTTTTTTTTTAAATCAAAGTGCCATTCCTAAAGTATTGAAAACTGAACAAAGCTTCTGCAAAAATTTGCGAATCATTAAGTTATATTAACTTTCAGTGTATGTATGAATGTTTAAATCAAATCTTGAAAGTCAATTTTTAACCACTTTTAATTATCCGATTGAGCTGAAACTTTGAATACATGTGTAATTTTAATGACAATACAATATTATAATATAAATAAATAATAATATAAATAATAATAATAATAATATAAATAATTAAATAAACCAAATATTTATCACTGTTTGAGTATTTTATTAGTGATACATTCGAAAAACCAGCAAAACCTAATTCAACTTCAACGCAATAATTTTGTCCACCTGAATCCTCAAAACGCCCCACTGTGCGCCGGCCGGCGGTACACATTACACATGGCACTCAACGTGTTAGAAAAGCGCAATCGATTATATCTTATCCTGAAAGAAGGTTAATTATTAAATTCCCATCATAAGATACTAACTAATCCTTTTATTAAAAAAAAGTTGTCAGTGCTTAGTGTTATTACTCTTTGGCCGCACTCGTACAACAACCTTTTGCAATTCATTGAAATGCATTTTTGCATTTGATGTTACATTTACATTTTACTTTTTACAGTCTCGATACTTCTAAAGCTTCAGCAGGATTTGCATGAAACTTGGGACAGTTAAAGTCTTTACTTTTTTTTACACATGGACTTGCGAAAGTAGGAGACACTGCTTAGTGACTAGGTCAGAAATGAAAATGAATGTAGAGTACATTACTTGATGAAATTTAATGTTATAGTATACAGTATAAACTGTTATTTAATGCGATGCGTGCCGCTACTTCCTTAGAAAATGTTATATATCGCTAATGCATGGTAAAACAACCTTCGAAAGCTGTGTACATTGAAATTTTACAATTTTATTACATGTAAACCTTATATGAAGTTCAATAAAGCTTGTAAAATACAATTAACTGGATGGCAGAACCGTTTACGTTTCGAATATTCAATTGGAAAATTCGCCTTTCATAAATTAGTTCTGCATGAGAGAATATTTTCTCATAGAATTTCTGCTCATATATATAAACAAGGATATAAGCGAAGATGCTTCTTATTTTCTACTTTCAGTTGATGTATTTATTATTTAATGTGTTAAATTATTAAATTATCACAAAAACTATTTAATGAGGAGGAGGGGACTATTTAATAGGAGACACCACTTGGCGGCTAGGTCAGAAATTGCTGGTTTCTGACCAGGAACGAAAAATGAAAAAAATGAAAAAAACAGAAGTGAAAAATCATGCGTCAAGCATACATTATGAAACACTTTCCAACACATTCAGAATACTATAACACAACTTCACAGTTTACTAAGTAAACAATTTAGAAAACGCATTAACACATTTGAAAACCCAATTACAGCAATTACTTACAATAGTGAAACAAAATATCCGATTGCTTTTGTGCAGTCCTGTATAGGATCTATAGATTTGTATACATATTACACAGTACACCCAGAAAAAGGAATTGATTAAAACTACAAAGCATGTTTTGTTGAGTACCTTTTGGTTGTTTTAGCAAAATTCAAGTAAAATTGAACCATTTTACTTGAATTAACAAAACATTTTTTGCTAACGATACAAAAAAATTTTTTGGAATTGCAAAAAAAAATTTTTTTGTTGATTCAAACAAAATTTCCATTGACCTATATTTAAACAAAAATTTTGTTTGAATCAACAAAAAAATTTTTTTTTTGCAATTCCAAAAAAAAAAAATTTCTATCATCAGCAAAAAATGTTTTGTTAATTCAAGTAAAATGGTTCAATTTTACTTGAATTTTGCTAAAACAACCAAAATGTACTCAATAAAACATGTTTTGTAGTTTCAATTCCCTTTCCTGAGTGTATATGCTAAAATTTAATTTAGTTAGTAGGACATAACACAATTTAAAATTCCCCTTCAGCGATTTCTGTGAATAAACGAAAATGTATGAGATCTTTTGAGCAGCCTTGCATATAATCTATAGAATTTATATGCACCCAATTAATATGCAAAAAAATAGTTATATTATTTAAAAACGCGTACCACAACTGAAAACAATTAGCAGCAATTATTGTTCATAGACAGTACTTGTAACCAAATTATTTTGAGTGCTCCTGTAAATCAACGATACATGCTATGTATACCTTATTCTACAGTAAGTGCCTTGTAGTGCACCTCAATGATATGTATCATTTTCAATACTTTTAAAATAGTGAAACATCGTTAAAATACGCTACAAATGATTTTTCCACATCGACTGTAATATAACAGGAGTGTCCCTGTAAATGAACGATACATTTTATGCACATCCTATTCTAGAATAAGCGCTTTGTAGTGCACTTCAGAGATATATATCAATTTCAGTATGTTTAAAATAGGGTAACAATATTAAAATACGCTATAAACGAATTTCCTCATTAGAGCGTAAATGTAACGGAATTCTTTTGAGTTATCTCTGTAAAAGAACCATAAATGCTACACACTTCATTTTCATTACAAAACATGCCATATTAAACCCCAATAACATACATCAATTTCAAGGCATTTTGAGTATATTTACGCGAGTTAGAGCACAGACATTCAGACAAACCGAATTCATAAACACTTTTCAACTATGTTGGAAAGTGTTAAAAATGGATTTAGAGTACACTAGCTGATCCGCCCGGCGTTGCCCGGGCCCGTAATAATATATGTAAAAAAAATTTTATTATTTATTATTTTATCAAGTTTTTATTATTTTATATCTTTATAACCCGATTTTGTATGAAAATATATTTTTAAATGAAAAATTCGCGAAAAAATATTGATATTTAGTGATAAAAGCGCTCATTTTCTTGTTTCTTCACGTAGAGTCGTTTCATAGTTTTAAAATAAAAAGTTATTTTTCTCCGAACTCTTTGAAATCTTTATTGGTTAGATATAACGCGGTTTTAAAGCCCGTGTAAGAATTTCGTGAAAAAATATTGTTATCTAGTAAAATAAATGTTTTTTCTCACTTTTTTGTTTGTTTGTTTGTTTTCGCGTCGGCTCCTTTAACATAGCAATAAAAAATATAGTTCTCATCTTCCGAACTCTCTGACATTTCAATAGGTTATAAATATAACTGTATCCAAGCTCTCTTTAAAATTTTTCGAAAAAATATGCATATTTAGTAGTGAAAACGTGAATTCTTCATATTACGCCTCCATTCGTTTTCAATCAACCCTTTTCAATCCCCCTAGGCTAAACAGGTTTCCCGTTTCTGAGGGGAGAAGCCTTCAAAATAAAGGTGAAGCAGGCGCAATGAGACTATTTTTGTGTGGAAAAAAAAGAATGTGGAATCTAAAAAAAATGCTTTTTTTAGCTTTAACTTTATAGATTGCTTATTAAATTTAATGTTATAGTACAACTGTTAATTTAATACGATTGCGTGCTGCTACTTCCTTCGAAAATTTTATGTGTGTGGTCTCATTATTAATTCCGTTCCATTTAAAAGTTGTTCATTTGGATATTTCGAACATAATTGATGGATGTAGTGAAAACGTGCGGTAATGACGGAGAGAGCAAAAATATTTGCATTATTTTTTCAACTAATTTTCCACCAAAAAGCGAATGACTCAAAAGTGATTTTGAGCCATACAAGGCTATATAAAATAATTGGAATAAATTACCGTCTCTGAGTGACAATTGCTAAAAGTGTGTTTTATACTGTGTTATGTGTTTTCTTAATTGTTTACTTAAATATCTTCTTTGATCATATGAAAAAAAAATGAAGTTCTGTAACAGCATTCTGATAGTGTTGAAAGTTGGAAATATTTATACGGGATGCATGATTTTCCTTTCTTGTTTAAGTTATTTATGGTGCATAAAAACGTGTATATAAGGTACTTCGCATCCTAAATAATTTAAACAAGAAATGTCGTATAAATAGAGCATGAACATCCACCCGTATTTCCGAATAATATTTTTGCATTATTTATAACAGAAAATCTGCGTTTAAATAAGGCGACGATTAATATTGAAAAACAATTAACTTTTCAACTCATTTTTTAACTATGTTGAAAAGCATTATTAGTAATTAATGGAAATCAAGATAGCTGTTCAGAAAGTTATTTTTTAAATACCCAAATCGAAGTTGCATAATTACATTTTAAAGCCTTGATCAAATTATAAAAGTCGCAAATTTTTATGTTTAAAATATTTTTCCATGAAAGTTGAAATTTGTATCATTATTTATACGGGATGCGCGATTTTTCCTTCTTGTTTAAATTATTTATGGTGCAAAGTGTATATAAATAGAGCATGAACATGAACATCCACCAGCATTTCCGAATAATATTTTTGCCTTATTTATAACAGAAAATCTGCGTTTAAATAATTCGACGATTACTATTCAAAAATACTTAATATTTCAACTATGTGGAAAAGTATTAATAATTAATGGAAATCAAGACATCATCAGTTCAGAAAGTTTTTTTTTTTTTTTAAATGCTAAAATGGAGGCTGCATAATTATATTTTAAAGCTTTGTAATTGAATGATAAAAGTGGTAAATTTTTATGTTTAAAATAATTTTCCTTGAAAGTTGGAAAATGTATCATCATCGTAATTTTTTTTACGTTATTTTTGGTGCAAAATGAATATAAATAGAACATGAACATCCACCAGCATTTTCAAATAGATTTTTTGCATTATTTATAACAGAAAATCTACGTTTAAATAAGGCGACGATTACTATTAAAAAATACTTAATTATGTTGAAAAGTATTAATAATGAATGGAAATCAACCCATCATCAGTTCAGAAAGTTATTTTTAAAATGCTTAAAGATGGAAGTTACATAATTACATTTTAAAGCCTTGTAATCAAATTATAAAAGTGGCAAATTTTTATGTTTAAAATAATTTTCCTATCTTTTTCCGTCATCCAAATGATTGCGTGTGTGTGGTCTCATTATTAATTCCGTTCCACTTAAAAAGATGTTCATTTAGAACATTAGCTGATGAAAGTGGTGAAAATGTGCGGGAGAGAGCAAAAATATTTGCATTCTTTTTGCAATTAATTTTCCACCGAAAAGCGAATTTTGAGGGAATAAATGGCTCAAAAGTGATTTTTAAGGGAATAAATGGTTCACATCCTATAATGCAAGCGAAAATTGCATATCTGTCATTTTTTTTTCTCCAAAATATTGTTAACGATTTGCTGAATAAGAGTTCTCAAGAACAAGACATCGATTCAGCACGTTTTGTCTCATACTAAATTCGTTTCGTTATCGTCATTATAAAAAAGATGAAAATGTAATGTATTTAATGGTCCTTCCTGCATCAGCTCGGGTAATCTGATCCCGACCCGACCTTCTGGTCACATTCAGATCGGGTTGTCTCTAATTTTTTAATTGATTATTACTTTTTTTAATTGTTTTAATTTTAATTTATTATTATTATCATTGCCAGGGTTCGTAAATATGATATATTTTTGAAAATATCAAAATATCCAATATTTTGATATGTATCCGATATTTTATATATATATATATCCGATATTTTCAAAATAGTCAACTAATTGATGATTATAAATATTTTTAGAATTAATATAAATTAGACATTAAAACACATGTCATTTAGCATGAAAACTTAATAAAACAATATTCTAAATGTCTTTTTCCAATTTTTTTTTCACTTACTTAACAAAATTTAAGGGGGAAAAAAACACTATAAGAGCCAAAATTATTTATCTACAGAACGACACAGCCAATAACAGTTTAAAAAATTCCTTTACCCTTGTTTTGACTGAAAATATCTAAAATATTATACGCAATATTTTGAAAATAAATATCAAATAAGGTAAAGCCAGGAGAGATGGCGCGGTCGGAGAGATTGCGCACATAGAGGTTCGGGGGGAAGGAGTAGAGTGAGCGCGCAGCGACTCCAGGTAGTTGTACAACAACAGTAGTGGAGTGTCTACTTGAAAGTGCACGTTGATTGCTTTGAGCGTCTAATATAAAGTATTGCTATTTTGTTTTGTTTTCCCAAAGTAAGTGCTTGAATTTTCATAGCTATTCATCAGAATTTCTATACAATGTCAATAGTACAAAATATTTTAAACTTAAACGATATCTCATAAGCTACTAATCTAGACCAACAATGTGAATATCAACGATTCGTTTTAGAAGAGGACATGTTTAAATAAAAGACCGCGCAATCTCTCCTACCGAAATTGGAGAGTTTGCGCATCTGCTACTTAGGAGAGATGGCGCAGCGTCCCCATTAGTTTCCATGCTAGGAGAGATTACGCAGCTTATTGGTAAATTTGCATTAAAAAAATGAAAAATGAAAATGGACTATTTTTAAGTGAAACGTGTTATTAAGTAACATAATTTTATTTTGTAATCTTATCTGGACTTGATTTTTCTGATTCTTTAATTTTTTTCCTTTAATTAAAATTTTTTAATCGTTTTTAAAATTATTTCCTTTTTCTGATTCATTAACCATTAGGTTGAAATATTCACTCCTAATACACTGTAAAAAAAATTCGTCAAATTTACGGCAAAAACTGCTGGTAGCAATGTTGCCAGCAATTTTTACGTAAAACTCACAGTAATATTCGATGTAAATTTTATCGCATATATTCCGTCATTTCAACGGTTATAACTGTAGTAAATTTCACAGACATTTTTCCGTACAAATTACCACAAAAAGTTCCGTAATTTTAACAGTCATATTTCCGTACAAATGATCACAATAACTGCTGAAATTTTAAAAGCCATATTTTTTTTAAATCATTGAATTTAATCAGCTTTCATTTTTAGAGGATTATTAAAATAATCATACACTGTAAAAAAAAATTCGGAAAAGTTTCCGGTAGGAATAGGATTTCCAGTTGCCCGTATAGTACAGGAAACTTTTCCAAACCAACACGGAAAAAAAAACGAAAAAAAACGAAAGTTTTTTCTTTCCGTCAGGAAACTTTTCCTGTTTGATTCAGAAACTAATCTTTAGACACAGAATAAATTCCTGGGTCTTACGGAAATCTTTCCATTCACATAAAGAAACGTTTTGGTAGAACGGTAGAATAGACAGAAAGTATTCCGTTTTAAAAAGGAAAACTTTCCATTCACACTAAGAAATGTCTTGGTAGAACGGTAGAATAGACAGAAAGTATTCCGTTTTAAAAAGGAAAACTTTCCATTCACACTAAGAAATGTCTTAGTAGAATAGTAGAATAGACAGAAAGTATTCCGTTTTAAAAAGGAAAACTTTCCATTCACACTAAGAAATGTCTTGGTAGAACGGTAGAATAGACAGAAAGTATTCCGTTTTAAAAAGGAAACTTTTCCGAATCAGTCAGTAAACTAATCATGAAAAAATTAAAAATTCTTGTGTACTATAGAAACTTTTTCTTTGCTTTACGGAATTTTTTTTCATTATGATCGGAAAATTTTCTGCATTGTAAAGAAACTTTTGTTTTAAAGAGTAGGAACATTAACAGATGAAAATATTGCTTTTGGACACTGTTTTGATATTAATTAAATATTATTAAGAACTTTTTTGAATACATACACACATTTTTAAGTATTTATCATCATAAAATGCATTACATGTAATGGATTTTATGATAACAAAATACTTAAAATGTATGTATGTATTCAAAAAAGTTCTTAATAATATTTAACTAAGATAAAAGGAAATCAAAATAGTGTCCAAAAGCAATATTTTCATCTGTTATTGGTCCTACTCTTTATAACAAAAGTTTCTTTACAATACAGAATCAGCTTGAAATTTTATTTATTTGTTACAAGTAATACTGATACGTTTAGCTCATGGGTATTTACATTTTTTTTAAATAAGTATTTTATACAAGGAATGCTAGAGAAGTATCTTTATAAACAAGGAGAAGTCATTCTCGTAAAAGAAAAGTGTATAAATAAATAAAAAGTACACAATGAAATGGATTTTATGTTCATAAAATACATAATATACTTTTATTTTCTTTAGAATATGTGTATATGTTTCCTAGGGAAAAAAAAAAATAAAAAAATATATATTTTTTTTAAGCGATATAAAAGAAAGTCCAAATAGTGTCCAAAACAAACCTTTTCATCTGTTGTCTGTATAGCAAAGTGGACTGTACAGAGATGCCAGCTTATTAGTGCCAGAATATACATAGGTGTAGCCAGTGGTGAAGTGTGTGTGGGAGATAATTGCCCCAAGCACTAAATATTTAGGTGATGCCAAAAACTGTTAAATAAGATATTAAAAACGGAACAAAATATTTTCAATTTGGACTGGATATTTAAAACCCACACTTATGTCATTGGGTGTAGCACAAGTGTATGACATGTTGCATGCGTATGAAGTGTATGCAACTAACATTGAAGTTTTATTGGTACTGGAAAGACTTTCTATTGCTGTATATCCAAAACAAAGGACATACAAAACATTTTTTAATCACAATAGTGACCGCCCCTTTTTAAAAAACTAGAACTTCTTTTAATTTACGCCTCAAAAAAAAAAAAAAAAAAACAAGCTTATGGGGTCGTCTTCGTTCTTAAGTTGCACAGAACTCCAAACTTTTCAATATGTACATCTAACTTTGACATTATATTTGCCTCTTTCGGTAACTTTTTCTCAAAGATACCAAAAGGGAAGTCACTAGGTCAAAATGTTTAAGAATTATGAAGTTTAAAGTTTGGAACTCCTAATGTTAAACAGCTGGTGGAGTTTTTTTTATATAATTCAATACTTGACGTAATAATTTTATATTCGTATATTTTATTTGAAGCTTTTCGAAATCTATTTCGGTTAAAAAATTATAGATTATGGTTTATTTTATGGTTTAATTTATAAAAAAAATGTATTTTTAAATTAATTAAAAAATTAATTTTAATAGAAATAGATTTCTAAAAACTTCAAATATGCAAATCAAAAATCACAGCTGATTCCGCTAAGTAGTTTTTAAGTTATGCTTAAAACACTACCCACATTACAGTCTGATTTGCAACGATTACAGATTAGGAGTTACAAACTTTAAATTTTCATAATTTCAAAACTACTTGACTGAGTGAATTCCAGTTTGTTATCATAGGGCAACATTTACTGAAAAAGCCAAACATGATGCCCCAATTAGATGTATCTATTGAATTTGCTACAATTTCGGCATGAATATGACCCTCTAAGCTTATTTTTTTCAACATTAAATTAAAAAAGACAGTTTCCAGAAGAATAACTTTGTTTTTTACAGTGACAGTTTGGAGATTAAATGTTCTTTTTTGTCCCCAAATACACCCTGCGCATATATTTCAAATTTGTCACTTTTTATACCCAATTTGTGTCACAGAGACACTTTCCAATTAGGAACATTGCTGCACCTAACTATTATAACCCAATTTGGGTGCTTTTCTGCTCTATTACACACACACACACAAAATAATAATAATAATAAAGTAAATCTAAAAACTTTTGAAGTCATGTAAATTATAAGAATATACAGAATTCAGCTAACCCTAATAAATACGTTGATGATAAACAATTATCAGAAGCCATACAATTTGAAAATGTACAAGACTTTGAACTTGAAGCTCAACTGAAAATTACATAACAAAAAGGCTCAGTAAATGAAAATCATTTTTTGTTAAAATTTAAATCAGCTATTTTTTTTTTCAAAATACAATTTTAAAATTACGCGTTTTAAAGTAAAATAACCTTTACTAAATCATTAAAATTAATAATTAGAAAAGCTCATTTAAATTTATTTGAAATTAAAAATATATAGAGAAACTCATTCACTTGTTTAATTTGAAATATTTTAATCATATATAAACAGTTAAAAATATAGTTAAAAAATGGAGCAACAGAAAATGATATAATTTGAAAATGTGAATTCTCTTTTACTTTTGAAAACAGGAAATAAAGTAAACAAATTGTCTTGTGTTATATATCACTTATTTACACTAACTGCAATTTAACAATATACTTTTCATTGACCTATTCTGTATAAAATATATACCACCTTAAATTACCCCTTTGATAAAATAAAAAGCATATAAACTCTTCATTACTAAAAGCTAAATCTTTTTGTTTTGACCAAATTTCTCGATTAAAAATCTTAGAATATAAAAGATAATGTAAGAATTTTATTCAGAAAAAAAAATTGAAATTTTAAGCATTCTATTCTAGATCTGGATTATATACAGTATTCCTTTAAACATACCTATTCCAGATTATATACACTACTCTGAAATACATACATTAATTCATTTAATGAAGTTGGAGCATATATAAAAAATACTTAAGATAATTATGATTATCTGGGTATAAATTTCAATGGATCTGAAAAAATTATTCTTTGTTATTAAAATGTTTGAAAAGAAACACCAATTTTCCAGCTTTATGAGTTCTTTATAAGCGATTACAGAGTTTGCAGTGAATTAAAGTTTGATTTTTTTAAAATTTAAAATAAAAGATACTTTTAAATCAGGTGTTTGATTTTTTAAAGATTTTAACACTTTAGTTGTTTATTAGTTTACATTTATAAGTAATTAAAATTATATTAAAAAATATATATAAACATTTCAGAGTATTACTAACCATGGAATCTTTATTTTCCGAGTCTTTCCATAAATAAATTACATTGGAATATCGAACCATTTGTTATTTACATGTGCACAATGAAGTCATGAGATATCAATATAAATAACAATAAATATACTTTTGATTGACCTATATTTATTTATTCTAACATTTTACAAATCCTCGCAGAAACCCTCCATGTTTTTGTATTAAAAAATTCACATAAGATTTGTACATATTTTTTTAACAAATAAATTTATGCTTTAATCTTTTAACATTTCTCAGCTGAGATTCTCTATTTTTAAATTAGAATTTTTATCTTTAAGTGTGATATTTGATTTAAATAAAATTCAAAAAGCAAGGATTTTGAGTGTTGTCTCCCCCAGTCCTTAAATTTACAATGTATTGTTGTCAAAAATAATATTTATAATGAAATATCTTAACCTAAATTTGAAAAAAAAAAAAGTGTATTTAAATAAATCAGTTGATTTAAATCAGGATTGAAATCCAGTTGATTTAAATCAATGAACTCTGATTAAAAATTGTTAGACTACACAAGTGTTATTTAGCAATTATTTAATTTAAATTGAGATTACAGTGCTGAAATATAATTTCAATTATTGATCTAAATATTTTAAGATTTCTGAACTTTCTGTATTATAACTGATTAGATAACGTTGAAGAAATTGGCAATGAAACTATGCTTAGATTTCAAAAGATACCAAAATTTACCAATTGCTGTAAAAAAAAGTAATTAAAAAAATTTCTTTCCAAAATCATGTACTTGCATACAATATTTTAACAAAAGATTATATTGAAGTAAAAGTTATAACACCAATCTGGTGAATCAGCTAAATAAACTTATCAAAAGCCAATTTGATAACTTAAAACCTGCATTTTATTTTGAAGAAATAAATTAAGGACTTGTGAATAATATTTATAAACTCTTTACAAATGAAAAAAGCAAAAATATGGAATATATAAGCACTTACTTACAGGGAAGTCCAGTTGCCAGTAAATATATATATATATTAAATATAAATTAAAGTAAAGATACTTTAAAAAAATATTTAAAAAATAAGGAAATTTTAAAAAATGTACACTACCAGTATTGGACATCTGTTTCCTGCTGGTGAAAGCTATATTTTGATAATTGTATAAGGGAATTTATCACCTCTTTAAAATTTCCGTAGGTTACCATGGGATTTCACAATCAGCATTAAAGGGGAAAAAATGATGCCACAGGAATATAGTAGAAAAACGTGATAATTTTACAAAATGTAACAAATAGAGATTTAGCAGACTATCAAATATTCGGCTGAGTACTAACTTTTTAAAAAGTATATTGATTACAATTTTTTTTTATCATGATTAATAACAAAGAAATAAATGTTTGTGAGTCTTTTATTCCTCAATGGCAGATCACTTAATAGCAGAATATTAAAAATTGCAAATAATTCAGAAAAAATATCTATAAAATAGTGAATTCAATAAAAAATCGTTCTTAGCAAATATGTATGTGCTATTTTTTTTTTTTTTTTACTTAAACTTATTAAAATAAATCAAGTGCATTTAATTTACACAAACATTAAATTGACTAAATACTATTTTTTTAAAAATTTATAAATTACTCGATTTTTTCTGGCTAACAACAAAAGACAGAAAAAATAAAACAAACATTTATACTGAAAAATAAAATTTATTTTCAACAAAACTATAAATCAAAATGTTTTAATAAAACAAATTACAGCACTGTATTTATGCTATGTATATGCTATTGGCATGTATGTATTCCTTTAGAATTGATGCAGTTAGTAAAAAAGCCTGCCTAGATTCCGGCCTGATAACAGTCTTAATTAAACACCCAGTAGGATGCTAGAGCAACGACATTGACTCAGTTGAACATTTCTCCGAAAAAAGTGTCACACCATCAACATACGAAAACACCTTGACGTCCTTTCTAACATCCTCATTCTCTAGTAGGCAAGGATGATCTGTTCTAGCTGTAAGGCGACATTGATCACTGCAGTATTATCCTGTAATAATAACAGTAATAATATTAATTTTTTTTATTGTACTAATTGCTAGTGACAATGTATATTTAAAAATATAAAAAAACAGCACAAGAGCAAAGAATGATTAAGGGGACACTTCGTCTTCAGCGATAAGTATTTTTAAGAACAAAATATTTGAAAATTTTCCTTTGAATAAAGAATTCAAAATTCATAAAATTTTTAAAAAATTTAAAAATTAAGGAAATTTTTAAAAATGTACTCTACCAGCATTGGACATCTGTTTCCTGCTGGTGAAAGCTATATTTTGATAATTGTATAACGGAATTTATCATTTCTTTAAAATTTACATAGGTTACTATATGGGATTTCACAATCAGCATTAAAAGAAAAAAAAATGGTGCCACAGGAATATAGTAGAAAAACATAATAATAATTTTACGATATGTAACAAATAGTGATTTAGCAGATTATCAAATATTCGGCTGGATACTAACTTTTTAAAAGGTATATTAATTAAAAAAAATTTATATAAATATTGGAAATAAAATAATAAAAATAAAAGTGCTCAGTCAAACTGATGGCATTGAGCTCACAGGCTATTCACACTATTTGCATATTATACTCTTATTTCAAAGAAAAAACACATTTATATAAATTAGAAGGGGGGGGGGGTCATTAGCTCCCCTATTTACGTCCTTTATACTTAACCAATAAACGTCCAAATCTAATCAGGGAAGCGCCTTATCAAAATAAACCGGTATACAACATTTGCATCAAATTGGATAATTCGGCATGAAAAAACTATTTATTTAAATTAAAATGGACAATTAGTCCCTGTTCCCCCTTTTTACTTAACCAAATGACCCCCCCCCCAAAAAAAAAAAATAAAAAATAAAAATAAATAAAAATAAAAAAAAAAAAAACGAATCAGGGAAGCACCTCATCAGAATAAACCTATATAAAAAAAGCAAATCGGTTAATTCTGCATGAAAAACCCATTTATCTAAATTAAGGGGAGGGAATTCGTCCCCGTTCCCTCCTTTATACTTAACAAATGAACCCCCAAAACTAATGCGGGAAACGCCTTATCACAATGAATCAATATACAAAATTTGAAGCAAACTAGATAATTTTGCATAAAAAACCCATTTATCTAACTTAAGGTGGATTAGCCCCTCGTTCCATCCTTTAATCTTAACCAATAAACCCCCAAAATTAATCAGGGAAGTGCCTTATCACAATGAAAATATATACCAAATTTGAAGAAAATCGGATAATTCTGCACGAAAAACCCATTTATTTAAATTAGGGGGAGCATTAACCCCTTTTCCCCCTTTTATACTTAACCAAAGAACCCCAAAGCTAATCAGGGAAGCGCCTAATCAGAATGAACTTATATACCAAATTTGAAGCAAATCGGATAATTCTGCATGAAAAACCTATTTATCTAAATTAAGGAGGGGGGATTAGCCTCCAGTTCCCCCCCCCCTTTATACTTAACCGATGAACCCTCAAAACTAATCAGGAAAGAGACTTATCACAATGAACCTCATACAATATCTGAAGAAAATTCGATAATTCTGCATGAAAAAACCATTTATCTAAGTTAGGGGGGATTAGCTTCCATTCCCCCTTCATACTTAACCAATGAACCCCCAAAACTAATCAGGGAAGCGCCTTATCAGAATGAACCTATATTCAAAATTTGAAGCAAATTGGATAATTCTGCATGAAAAACACATTTATCTAAATTAAGGGGGGATCAGCCCCCGTTCCACCCCTTTTATACTTAGCAATTGGACCCCCAAAACTAATCAGGGAAGCGCCTTATCACAATGAACCTATATGCAAAATTTGAAGCAAATTGTATAATTCAGCATGAAAAATCAATTTATCCAAATTACGGGGGATTGGACCACGTTCCCCCCTTTATATTTAACCAATGAACCCCCAAAACTGATCCGGGGAAGCGTCTTATCACATCGAACCTATATATAAAAATTGAAACAAATCTGATAATTCTGAATAAAAAAGTCATTTATCTAAAGTAAGGGGGGGGGATTAATCACCGTCCCCCTCTTTATACTTAACCAATGAACAACCAAAACTAATGAAGGAAGCGCCTTATCACAATGAAGCTAACACATGGGCTGATAAGTTCCCGGTCTAATAAAGAAAACACAACTTTTTAACAAAACATTATGAGTTTTATAACTTTAATAAATAACATAACTTTAATAATAAATAATAATAATAATTTAATAAATAAATAATAATAATAGTTTAATAATAAATAACATAATTTTATAACGAAAAAGCTCCAAACAGTGTTCTAAATCATTGACTCGTTGTTGTTTTTGGTCAAAAGTCAACACGCGCGGCAGCCACTTTGACAACAGCTTTTTCATAGACAAATGCTCATTCAAAATAAAACCTACACGTTTCTTGGATATCTTCAGAGTCTGAGCTATCGCCTGCAACTTCACTTTACGGTTCCCCAAAACGATTTTTTGGACTATTTTTATGTTTTCCGGAGTAACCACCTCTTTTGCGTGGTGCATCACTGGTGTCCGTACGACCATGTTTAAATTCAGCAAACCAGTCAATAATGTTTGATTTACCTGGTGCAATGTCCGGATAATGCTTATCAAGCCAAGCTTTTGTTTGAACGGTGTTTTTTCCCATCAAAATACAATTCATGAAATTCTTGTTTATCCATTTTTTTTGTTTATCAACAAAGTTGTTCAAATAAAACCACTCTAACGTTTTATCCACACGGCGAATCATCATGACATCTTTTCTGCTACCTTTTAAAGGTTCGTATTTACTAAAAAAAAACATCGGTTCGGCAATTGCAACGCCATCTGTGTGCCAGACCGGGAAATTATCAGCCCATGTGTTATATACAAAATTTGAAGGAAATTGGGTAATTTTGCATGAAAAACCCATTTATTTAATTTAGGGGGATTAGCCCTTGTCCCGCCTATATATTTAACCATTGAACCCCCAAAACTGATCAGGGAAGCGTCTTATCAGAAACAATCTATATACAAAATTTTAAGCAAATCGGATAATTCTGCATGAAAAACCCATTTATGTAAATTAAGGGGGGGAGGAAGAATCACTGTTCCCCTCTTTATACTTTACCATTGAACTCCCAAAACTAATCAGGGAAACGACTTATCACAATGAACTTATGTACAAAATATGAAGAAAATTGGATAATTTTGCATGTAAAACCCACTTATTTAATTTAGGGGGACTAGCCCCGGTTCCCCCTTTATATTTAACCATTGAACCCCCAAAACTGATCAGGGAAGCGCCTTATCAGAAACAACCTAATACAAAATTTTAAGCAAATCGGATAATTCTGCATGAAAAACCCATTACATAAATTAAGGGGGGATTAGTCTCATTTCGCTCCCTTTATACTTTACCATTGAACCCCCAAAACTAATCAAGGAAGCACCTTATCAGAATGAACCTTTTATAAAAAAAATTTGAAACAATTGGATAATTCTGCTTTAAAAAATCATTTTTCTCAATTGAGAGGGGGGGGGGGGGAATCAGTCCCTGTTCTCCCCTTTATACTTCACCAATGTACCTACATACAAAATTTGAAGCAAGTTAGATAATTCTGCATGAAAAACCGTTTTATCTAAATTAAGGGTAGGATTGGCCCCCGTTCCCCTCGTTTATACTTTACCATTGAACTCCCAAAACTAATCAGGGAAGCGACTTATCACAATGAACTTATGTACAAAATACAAAGCAAATTGGGTAATTTTACATGAAAAAACCATTTCTTTATTTTAGAGGGGGGTATTAGCCCCTGTTCCCGCTTTATATTTAACCATTGAACCCCCAAAACTGATCCAGGGAAGCGCCTTATCACAATAAACCTATATACAAAATTTGAAACAAATCGGATAATTCTGCATAAAAAACCTATTTATCTAAATTAAGGGGGAGGAATAATCACCGTTCCCCTCTTTATACTTAACCAATGAACTCCCAAAACTAATAAAGGAAGCGCCTTATCACAATGTAGCTCTATAAAAAATTTGTAGAAAATTGGGAAATTTTGCATGAAAAACCCATTTATTTAATTTAGGGGGAGATTAGCCCCTGTTCCTCTTTTATATTTAACCATTGAACCCCCAAAACTGATCAGGGAAGCACCTTATCGGAATGAACCTATATACAAAATTTGAAACAAATCGGATATTTCTGCATGAAAAACACATTATCTAAATTAAGGGGGGGATTAGCCCCCAGTTCCCTCCTGTAAACTTAACAAATGAACCCCCAAAACTGATCAGGGAAGCGCCTTATCAGAATGAACCTATATAGAATATTTGAAACAAATCGGATAATTCTGCATGAAAAACCCATTATCTAAATTAAGGGGGATTAGCCCCCAGTTCCGCCCTGTATACTTAATCAATTAACCCCCAAAGATAATCAGGGAAGCGCCTTATCAGAATGAACCTATATACAATATTTGAAACAAATCGGATAATTCTGCATGAAAAACCCATTTACCTAAATTAAGGGGGTGGGGGAGATTAATGACCGTTGTCCTCTTTATACTTAACCAATGAACCCCCAAAACTAATGAAGGAAACGCCTTATCACAATGAAGCTATATACAAAATTTGAAGCAAATTGTGTAATTCTGCATGAAAACCCCATTTATTTAGGGAGGGGATTCGCCCCTGTTCCCCCTTTATATTTAACCATTGAACCCCCAAAGCTGATCAGAGAAGCGCCTTATTGGAATGAACCTATATACAAAATTTGAAACAAATCGGATATTTCTGCATGAAAAACACATTATCTAAATTAAGGGGGGGGGGATTAGCCCCCAGTTCCCTCATGTAAACTTAACAAATGAACCCCCAAAACTGATCAGGGAAGCGCCTTATCAGAGTGAACCTATGTGTAAAATTTGAAACAAAACTGATAATTCTGCATTAAAAACCCATTTATATAAATTAAGTGGGGATCAGCCCCCGTTCCCCCTCCCCCTTTTATACTTAGCAATTTAACCCCCAAAACTAATCAAGGAATCGGATTATTAGAATGAACATATATATAAAATTTGAAAATTTAAAATCGGATAATTCTGCATGAAAAACCTATTTATGTAAATTAAGCGGGGGGGTGTCCGGCTTTGATAACCTGTGAGCTAAAAAAAATTCTATTACAATGATATTTCGGGTTCTGTGAACTCCAAAAATAGCAAAAATTTCAGAACATTTATGATTTATATGTTGACATTATGACTCATTTGAACATTTTTTTATTTCTTGAAATTTGCAGGTGCATTTAAATACATGACAAGATTTAGTTAAAGGAAAGCACAAATATGAAATAAAATCAAATTAGATATATTTTTTTTTTGTTAGAAACCCACATACAAGATAATTTTTATATAAATTAGCATGAAAAACAATACAGAAATGTAACAAAAGCTATTACAGGTTTTCTTTTTCTTTCTTTTTTTATTTTTAAATGAAGAATTGAAGCTTTATATTTTTAAAATAAATCCCCCCCCCCCGCACCTCTACTGACAAAAATTCCCTGTTTGCTTTTTTTTATTCTGTTTATTTTAAATTATTAGAAAAGATTAAAAGTCATTTTTTATTTTCAAAATAATGTGAGAAAAATAAAATTTAATCAATTAAATTTGAATATACAGGGTGGGGCAGTTGAAAGCTTCTGCATGCAAGCTTTTACAGCATGAATATAGGTAAAATCAACCTCAAGGTATTAAGCATATTCTACTTTACGTTTTTCACAACTAAAATATTGTCTGATATTAAAAGACTACTGAAATTTATTTTACCATATACCATTATAAATTTCGTTATAGCACCCTGACATACATTTCTCAATTTTTTAATCAACATTATAGAATTTAATGGACATTCCTTTTTAATTGAATTTTAATACACTACAAATAATAAAATGTTAAATTGATTCTATAATAATGTAGTACCTGAAAAAAAAAGACAATATATGATTCTGATATGGCATCGAATACTGAAAAATCTCATGAATTTATTTTAAGATCATAGGTATGTTATTGATATCTTCAGTGTTGAATTCAGGCATTTTTCTCCGAGAGGGATTTCTGTGGCTCCTGGGGGCATATTATAGAGTTCTGAGGGGGGGAGGAAGAATCACCGTTCCCCTCTTTATACTTTACCATTGAACTCCCAAAACTAATCAGGGAAACGACTTATCACAATGAACTTATGTACAAAATATGAAGAAAATTGGATAATTTTGCATGTAAAACCCACTTATTTAATTTAGGGGGACTAGCCCCGGTTCCCCCTTTATATTTAACCATTGAACCCCCAAAACTGATCAGGGAAGCGCCTTATCAGAAACAACCTAATACAAAATTTTAAGCAAATCGGATAATTCTGCATGAAAAACCCATTACCTAAATTAAGGGGGGATTAGTCTCATTTCGCTCCCTTTATACTTTACCATTGAACCCCCAAAACTAATCAAGGAAGCACCTTATCAGAATGAACCTTTTATAAAAAAAATTTGAAACAATTGGATAATTCTGCTTTAAAAAATCATTTTTCTCAATTGAGAGGGGGGGGGGGAATTAGTCCCTGTTCTCCCCTTTATACTTCACCAATGTACCTACATACAAAATTTGAAGCAAGTTAGATAATTCTGCATGAAAAACCGTTTTATCTAAATTAAGGGTAGGATTGGCCCCCGTTCCCCTCGTTTATACTTTACCATTGAACTCCCAAAACTAATCAGGGAAGCGACTTATCACAATGAACTTATGTACAAAATACGAAGCAAATTGGGTAATTTTACATGAAAAAACCATTTCTTTATTTTAGAGGGGGGGATTAGCCCCTGTTCCCCCTTTATATTTAACCATTGAACCCCCAAAACTGATCCAGGGAAGCGCCTTATCACAATGAACCTATATACAAAATTTGAAGCAAATCGGATAATTCTGCATAAAAAACTTATTTATCTAAATTAAGGGGGAGGAATAATCACCGTTCCCCTCTTTATACTTAACCAATGAACCCCCAAAACTAATAAAGGAAGCGCCTTATCACAATGTAGCTCTATAAAAAATATGAAGAAAATTGGGAAATTTTGCATGAAAAACCCATTTATTTAATTTAGGGGGAGATTAGCCCCTGTTCCTCTTTTATATTTAACCATTGAACCCCCAAAACTGATCAGGGAAGCGCCTTATCGAAATGAACCTATATACAAAATTTGAAACAAATCGGATATTTCTGCATGAAAAACACATTATCTAAATTAAGGGGGGGATTAGCCCCCAGTTCCCTCCTGTAAACTTAACAAATGAACCCCCAAAACTGATCAGGGAAGCGCCTTATCAGAATGAACCTATATAGAATATTTGAAACAAATTGGATAATTCTGCATGAAAAACCCATTATCTAAATTAAGGGGGATTAGCCCCCAGTTCCGCCCTGTATACTTAATCAATTAATCTCCAAAGATAATCAGGGAAGCGCCTTATCAGAATGAACCTATATACAATATTTGAAACAAATCGGATAATTCTGCATGAAAAACCCATTTACCTAAATTAAGGTGGTGGGTGGATTAATGACCGTTGCCCTCTTTATACTTAACCAATGAACCCCCAAAACTAATGAAGGAAACGCTTTATCACAATGAAGCTATATACAAAATTAGAAGCAAATTGTGTAATTCTGCATGAAAACCCCATTTATTTAATTTAGGGAGGGGATTCGCCCCTGTTCCCCCTTTATATTTAACCATTGAACCCCCAAAGCTTATCAAAGAAGCGCCTTATTGGAATGAACCTATATACAAAATTTGAAACAAATCGGATATTTCTGCATGAAAAACCCATTTATTTAATTTAGGGGGAGATTAGCCCCTGTTCCTCTTTTATATTTAACCATTGAACCCCCAAAACTGATCAAAGAAGCACCTTATTGGAATGAACCTATATACAAAATTTGAAACAAATCAGATATTTCTGCATGAAAAACACATTATCTAAATTAAGGGGGGGGGGGGGATTAGCCCCCAGTTCCCTCATGTAAACTTAACAAATGAACCACCAAAACTGATCAGGGAAGCGCCTTATCAGAGTGAACCTATGTATAAAATTTGAAACAAAACGGATAATTCTGCATGAAAAACACATTTATATAAATTAAGTGGGGATCAGCCCCCGTCTCCCCTCCCCCTTTTATACTTAGCAATTTAACCCCCAAAACTAATCAAGGAATCGGATTATCAGAATGAACATATATATAAAATTTGAAAATTTAAAATCGGATAATTCTGCATGAAAAACCTATTTATGTAAATTAAGCGGGGGGGGGTGGATTAGCCCCCAGTTCCCTCATGTAAACTTAACAAATGAACCCCCAAAACTGATCAGGGAAGCGCCTTATCAGAATGAACCTATGTATAAAATTTGAAACAAATCGGATATTTCTGCATGAAAAACACATTATCTAAATTAAGGGGGGGGGGGGGGATTAGCCCCAGTTCCCTCCTGTAAACTTAACAAATGAACCCCCAAAACTGATCAGGGAAGCGCCTTATCAGAATGAACCTATATACAATATTTGAAACAAATCGGATAATTCTGCATGAAAAACCCATTTACCTAAATTAAGGGGGTGGGGGAGATTAATGACCGTTGTCCTCTTTATACTTAACCAATGAACCCCCAAAACTAATGAAGGAAACGCCTTATCACAATGAAGCTATATACAAAATTTGAAGCAAATTGTGTAATTCTGCATGAAAACCCCATTTATTTAGGGAGGGGATTCGCCCCTGTTCCCCCTTTATATTTAACCATTGAACCCCCAAAGCTGATCAGAGAAGCGCCTTATTGGAATGAACCTATATACAAAATTTGAAACAAATCGGATATTTCTGCATGAAAAACACATTATCTAAATTAAGGGGGGGGGGATTAGCCCCCAGTTCCCTCATGTAAACTTAACAAATGAACCCCAAAACGGATCAGGGAAGCGCCTTATCAGAGTGAACCTATGTATAAAATTTGAAACAAATCGGATATTTCTGCATGAAAAACACATTATCTAAATTAAGGGGGGGGGATTAGCCCCAGTTCCCTCCTGTAAACTTAACAAATGAACCCCCAAAACTGATCAGGGAAGCGCCTTATCAGAAAGAACCTATATAGAATATTTGAAACAAATCGGATAATTCTGCATGAAAAACCCATTATCTAAATTAAGGGGGATTAGCCCCCAGTTCCGCCCTGTATACTTAATCAATTAACCCCCAAAGATAATCAGGGAATCGCCTTATCAGAATGAACCTATATACAATATTTGAAACAAATCGGATAATTCTGCATGAAAAACCCATTTACCTAAATTAAGGGGGTGGGGGAGATTAATGACCGTTGTCCTCTTTATACTTAACCAATGAACCCCCAAAACTAATGAAGGAAACGCCTTATCACAATGAAGCTATATACAAAATTTGAAGCAAATTGTGTAATTCTGCATGAAAACCCCATTTATTTAGGGAGGGGATTCGCCCCTGTTCCCCCTTTATATTTAACCATTGAACCCCCAAAGCTGATCAGAGAAGCGCCTTATTGGAATGAACCTATATACAAAATTTGAAACAAATCGGATATTTCTGCATGAAAAACACATTATCTAAATTAAGGGGGGGGGGATTAGCCCCCAGTTCCCTCATGTAAACTTAACAAATGAACCCCCAAAACTGATCAGGGAAGCGCCTTATCAGAGTGAACCTATGTGTAAAATTTGAAACAAAACTGATAATTCTGCATTAAAAACCCATTTATATAAATTAAGTGGGGATCAGCCCCCGTTCCCCCTCCCCCTTTTATACTTAGCAATTTAACCCCCAAAACTAATCAAGGAATCGGATTATTAGAATGAACATATATATAAAATTTGAAAATTTAAAATCGGATAATTCTGCATGAAAAACCTATTTATGTAAATTAAGCGGGGGGGTGTCCGGCTTTGATAACCTGTGAGCTAAAAAAAATTCTATTACAATGATATTTCGGGTTCTGTGAACTCCAAAAATAGCAAAAATTTCAGAACATTTATGATTTATATGTTGACATTATGACTCATTTGAACATTTTTTTATTTCTTGAAATTTGCAGGTGCATTTAAATACATGACAAGATTTAGTTAAAGGAAAGCACAAATATGAAATAAAATCAAATTAGATATATTTTTTTTTTGTTAGAAACCCACATACAAGATAATTTTTATATAAATTAGCATGAAAAACAATACAGAAATGTAACAAAAGCTATTACAGGTTTTCTTTTTCTTTCTTTTTTTATTTTTAAATGAAGAATTGAAGCTTTATATTTTTAAAATAAATCCCCCCCCCCCCCGCACCTCTACTGACAAAAATTCCCTGTTTGCTTTTTTTTATTCTGTTTATTTTAAATTATTAGAAAAGATTAAAAGTCATTTTTTATTTTCAAAATAATGTGAGAAAAATAAAATTTAATCAATTAAATTTGAATATACAGGGTGGGGCAGTTGAAAGCTTCTGCATGCAAGCTTTTACAGCATGAATATAGGTAAAATCAACCTCAAGGTATTAAGCATATTCTACTTTACGTTTTTCACAACTAAAATATTGTCTGATATTAAAAGACTACTGAAATTTATTTTACCATATACCATTATAAATTTCGTTATAGCACCCTGACATACATTTCTCAATTTTTTAATCAACATTATAGAATTTAATGGACATTCCTTTTTAATTGAATTTTAATACACTACAAATAATAAAATGTTAAATTGATTCTATAATAATGTAGTACCTGAAAAAAAAAGACAATATATGATTCTGATATGGCATCGAATACTGAAAAATCTCATGAATTTATTTTAAGATCATAGGTATGTTATTGATATCTTCAGTGTTGAATTCAGGCATTTTTCTCCGAGAGGGATTTCTGTGGCTCCTGGGGGCATATTATAGAGTTCTGAGGGGGGGAGGAAGAATCACCGTTCCCCTCTTTATACTTTACCATTGAACTCCCAAAACTAATCAGGGAAACGACTTATCACAATGAACTTATGTACAAAATATGAAGAAAATTGGATAATTTTGCATGTAAAACCCACTTATTTAATTTAGGGGGACTAGCCCCGGTTCCCCCTTTATATTTAACCATTGAACCCCCAAAACTGATCAGGGAAGCGCCTTATCAGAAACAACCTAATACAAAATTTTAAGCAAATCGGATAATTCTGCATGAAAAACCCATTACCTAAATTAAGGGGGGATTAGTCTCATTTCGCTCCCTTTATACTTTACCATTGAACCCCCAAAACTAATCAAGGAAGCACCTTATCAGAATGAACCTTTTATAAAAAAAATTTGAAACAATTGGATAATTCTGCTTTAAAAAATCATTCTTCTCAATTGAGAGGGGGGGGGAATTAGTCCCTGTTCTCCCCTTTATACTTCACCAATGTACCTACATACAAAATTTGAAGCAAGTTAGATAATTCTGCATGAAAAACCGTTTTATCTAAATTAAGGGTAGGATTGGCCCCCGTTCCCCTCGTTTATACTTTACCATTGAACTCCCAAAACTAATCAGGGAAGCGACTTATCACAATGAACTTATGTACAAAATACGAAGCAAATTGGGTAATTTTACATGAAAAAACCATTTCTTTATTTTAGAGGGGGGGATTAGCCCCTGTTCCCCCTTTATATTTAACCATTGAACCCCCAAAACTGATCCAGGGAAGCGCCTTATCACAATGAACCTATATACAAAATTTGAAGCAAATCGGATAATTCTGCATAAAAAACTTATTTATCTAAATTAAGGGGGAGGAATAATCACCGTTCCCCTCTTTATACTTAACCAATGAACCCCCAAAACTAATAAAGGAAGCGCCTTATCACAATGTAGCTCTATAAAAAATATGAAGAAAATTGGGAAATTTTGCATGAAAAACCCATTTATTTAATTTAGGGGGAGATTAGCCCCTGTTCCTCTTTTATATTTAACCATTGAACCCCCAAAACTGATCAGGGAAGCGCCTTATCGAAATGAACCTATATACAAAATTTGAAACAAATCGGATATTTCTGCATGAAAAACACATTATCTAAATTAAGGGGGGGATTAGCCCCCAGTTCCCTCCTGTAAACTTAACAAATGAACCCCCAAAACTGATCAGGGAAGCGCCTTATCAGAATGAACCTATATAGAATATTTGAAACAAATTGGATAATTCTGCATGAAAAACCCATTATCTAAATTAAGGGGGATTAGCCCCCAGTTCCGCCCTGTATACTTAATCAATTAATCTCCAAAGATAATCAGGGAAGCGCCTTATCAGAATGAACCTATATACAATATTTGAAACAAATCGGATAATTCTGCATGAAAAACCCATTTACCTAAATTAAGGTGGTGGGTGGATTAATGACCGTTGCCCTCTTTATACTTAACCAATGAACCCCCAAAACTAATGAAGGAAACGCTTTATCACAATGAAGCTATATACAAAATTAGAAGCAAATTGTGTAATTCTGCATGAAAACCCCATTTATTTAATTTAGGGAGGGGATTCGCCCCTGTTCCCCCTTTATATTTAACCATTGAACCCCCAAAGCTTATCAAAGAAGCGCCTTATTGGAATGAACCTATATACAAAATTTGAAACAAATCGGATATTTCTGCATGAAAAACCCATTTATTTAATTTAGGGGGAGATTAGCCCCTGTTCCTCTTTTATATTTAACCATTGAACCCCCAAAACTGATCAAAGAAGCACCTTATTGGAATGAACCTATATACAAAATTTGAAACAAATCAGATATTTCTGCATGAAAAACACATTATCTAAATTAAGGGGGGGGGGGGGATTAGCCCCCAGTTCCCTCATGTAAACTTAACAAATGAACCACCAAAACTGATCAGGGAAGCGCCTTATCAGAGTGAACCTATGTATAAAATTTGAAACAAAACGGATAATTCTGCATGAAAAACACATTTATATAAATTAAGTGGGGATCAGCCCCCGTCTCCCCTCCCCCTTTTATACTTAGCAATTTAACCCCCAAAACTAATCAAGGAATCGGATTATCAGAATGAACATATATATAAAATTTGAAAATTTAAAATCGGATAATTCTGCATGAAAAACCTATTTATGTAAATTAAGCGGGGGGGGGGGGGGGGGGGATTAGCCCCCAGTTCCCTCATGTAAACTTAACAAATGAACCCCCAAAACTGATCAGGGAAGCGCCTTATCAGAATGAACCTATGTATAAAATTTGAAACAAATCGGATATTTCTGCATGAAAAACACATTATCTAAATTAAGGGGGGGGGGGGGATTAGCCCCAGTTCCCTCCTGTAAACTTAACAAATGAACCCCCAAAACTGATCAGGGAAGCGCCTTATCAGAATGAACCTATATACAATATTTGAAACAAATCGGATAATTCTGCATGAAAAACCCATTTACCTAAATTAAGGGGGTGGGGGAGATTAATGACCGTTGTCCTCTTTATACTTAACCAATGAACCCCCAAAACTAATGAAGGAAACGCCTTATCACAATGAAGCTATATACAAAATTTGAAGCAAATTGTGTAATTCTGCATGAAAACCCCATTTATTTAGGGAGGGGATTCGCCCCTGTTCCCCCTTTATATTTAACCATTGAACCCCCAAAGCTGATCAGAGAAGCGCCTTATTGGAATGAACCTATATACAAAATTTGAAACAAATCGGATATTTCTGCATGAAAAACACATTATCTAAATTAAGGGGGGGGGATTAGCCCCCAGTTCCCTCATGTAAACTTAACAAATGAACCCCAAAACGGATCAGGGAAGCGCCTTATCAGAGTGAACCTATGTGTAAAATTTGAAACAAAACTGATAATTCTGCATTAAAAACCCATTTATATAAATTAAGTGGGGATCAGCCCCCGTTCCCCCTCCCCCTTTTATACTTAGCAATTTAACCCCCAAAACTAATCAAGGAATCGGATTATTAGAATGAACATATATATAAAATTTGAAAATTTAAAATCGGATAATTCTGCATGAAAAACCTATTTATGTAAATTAAGCGGGGGGGTGTCCGGCTTTGATAACCTGTGAGCTAAAAAAAATTCTATTACAATGATATTTCGGGTTCTGTGAACTCCAAAAATAGCAGAAATTTCAGAACATTTATGATTTATATGTTGACATTATGACTCATTTGAACATTTTTTTATTTCTTGAAATTTGCACAGTATTAACACGTGCATTTAAATACATGACAAGATTTAGTTAAAGGAAAGCACAAATATGAAATAAAATCAAATTAGATATTTTTTTTTTTGTTAGAAACCCACATACAAGATAATTTTTATATAAATTAGGATGAAAAACAATACAGAAATGTAACAAAAGCTATTACAGGTTTTCTTTTTCTTTCTTTTTTTATTTTTAAATGAAGAATTGAAGCTTTATATTTTTAAAATAAATCCCCCCCCCCCCCCCCCCGCACCTCTACTGACAAAAATTCCCTGTTTGCTTTTTTTTATTCTGTTTATTTTAAATTATTAGAAAAGATTAAAAGTCATTTTTTATTTTCAAAATAATGTGAGAAAAATAAAATTTAATCAATTAAATTTGAATATACAGGGTGGGGCTGTTGAAAGCTTCTGCATGCAAGCTTTTACAGCATGAATATAGGTAAAATCAACCTCAAGGTATTAAGCATATTCTACTTTACGTTTTTCACAACTAAAATATTGTCTGATATTAAAAGACTACTGAAATTTATTTTACCATATACCATTATAAATTTCGTTATAGCACCCTGACATACATTTCTCAATTTTTTAATCAACATTATAGAATTTAATGGACATTCCTTTTTAATTGAATTTTAATACACTACAAATAATAAAATGTTAAATTGATTCTATAATAATGTAGTACCTGAAAAAAAAAGACAATATATGATTCTGATATGGCATCGAATACTGAAAAATCTCATGAATTTATTTTAAGATCATAGGTATGTTATTGATATCTTCAGTGTTGAATTCAGGCATTTTTCTCCGAGAGGGATTTCTGTGGCTCCTGGGGGCATATTATAGAGTTCTGAGGGGGGGAGGAAGAATCACCGTTCCCCTCTTTATACTTTACCATTGAACTCCCAAAACTAATCAGGGAAACGACTTATCACAATGAACTTATGTACAAAATATGAAGAAAATTGGATAATTTTGCATGTAAAACCCACTTATTTAATTTAGGGGGACTAGCCCCGGTTCCCCCTTTATATTTAACCATTGAACCCCCAAAACTGATCAGGGAAGCGCCTTATCAGAAACAACCTAATACAAAATTTTAAGCAAATCGGATAATTCTGCATGAAAAACCCATTACCTAAATTAAGGGGGGATTAGTCTCATTTCGCTCCCTTTATACTTTACCATTGAACCCCCAAAACTAATCAAGGAAGCACCTTATCAGAATGAACCTTTTATAAAAAAAATTTGAAACAATTGGATAATTCTGCTTTAAAAAATCATTTTTCTCAATTGAGAGGGGGGGGGGAATTAGTCCCTGTTCTCCCCTTTATACTTCACCAATGTACCTACATACAAAATTTGAAGCAAGTTAGATAATTCTGCATGAAAAACCGTTTTATCTAAATTAAGGGTAGGATTGGCCCCCGTTCCCCTCGTTTATACTTTACCATTGAACTCCCAAAACTAATCAGGGAAGCGACTTATCACAATGAACTTATGTACAAAATACGAAGCAAATTGGGTAATTTTACATGAAAAAACCATTTCTTTATTTTAGAGGGGGGGATTAGCCCCTGTTCCCCCTTTATATTTAACCATTGAACCCCCAAAACTGATCCAGGGAAGCGCCTTATCACAATGAACCTATATACAAAATTTGAAGCAAATCGGATAATTCTGCATAAAAAACTTATTTATCTAAATTAAGGGGGAGGAATAATCACCGTTCCCCTCTTTATACTTAACCAATGAACCCCCAAAACTAATAAAGGAAGCGCCTTATCACAATGTAGCTCTATAAAAAATATGAAGAAAATTGGGAAATTTTGCATGAAAAACCCATTTATTTAATTTAGGGGGAGATTAGCCCCTGTTCCTCTTTTATATTTAACCATTGAACCCCCAAAACTGATCAGGGAAGCGCCTTATCGAAATGAACCTATATACAAAATTTGAAACAAATCGGATATTTCTGCATGAAAAACACATTATCTAAATTAAGGGGGGGATTAGCCCCCAGTTCCCTCCTGTAAACTTAACAAATGAACCCCCAAAACTGATCAGGGAAGCGCCTTATCAGAATGAACCTATATAGAATATTTGAAACAAATTGGATAATTCTGCATGAAAAACCCATTATCTAAATTAAGGGGGATTAGCCCCCAGTTCCGCCCTGTATACTTAATCAATTAATCTCCAAAGATAATCAGGGAAGCGCCTTATCAGAATGAACCTATATACAATATTTGAAACAAATCGGATAATTCTGCATGAAAAACCCATTTACCTAAATTAAGGTGGTGGGTGGATTAATGACCGTTGCCCTCTTTATACTTAACCAATGAACCCCCAAAACTAATGAAGGAAACGCTTTATCACAATGAAGCTATATACAAAATTAGAAGCAAATTGTGTAATTCTGCATGAAAACCCCATTTATTTAATTTAGGGAGGGGATTCGCCCCTGTTCCCCCTTTATATTTAACCATTGAACCCCCAAAGCTTATCAAAGAAGCGCCTTATTGGAATGAACCTATATACAAAATTTGAAACAAATCGGATATTTCTGCATGAAAAACCCATTTATTTAATTTAGGGGGAGATTAGCCCCTGTTCCTCTTTTATATTTAACCATTGAACCCCCAAAACTGATCAAAGAAGCACCTTATTGGAATGAACCTATATACAAAATTTGAAACAAATCAGATATTTCTGCATGAAAAACACATTATCTAAATTAAGGGGGGGGGGGGGATTAGCCCCCAGTTCCCTCATGTAAACTTAACAAATGAACCACCAAAACTGATCAGGGAAGCGCCTTATCAGAGTGAACCTATGTATAAAATTTGAAACAAAACGGATAATTCTGCATGAAAAACACATTTATATAAATTAAGTGGGGATCAGCCCCCGTCTCCCCTCCCCCTTTTATACTTAGCAATTTAACCCCCAAAACTAATCAAGGAATCGGATTATCAGAATGAACATATATATAAAATTTGAAAATTTAAAATCGGATAATTCTGCATGAAAAACCTATTTATGTAAATTAAGCGGGGGGGTGGGGATTAGCCCCCAGTTCCCTCATGTAAACTTAACAAATGAACCCCCAAAACTGATCAGGGAAGCGCCTTATCAGAATGAACCTATGTATAAAATTTGAAACAAATCGGATATTTCTGCATGAAAAACACATTATCTAAATTAAGGGGGGGGGGGATTAGCCCCAGTTCCCTCCTGTAAACTTAACAAATGAACCCCCAAAACTGATCAGGGAAGCGCCTTATCAGAATGAACCTATATACAATATTTGAAACAAATCGGATAATTCTGCATGAAAAACCCATTTACCTAAATTAAGGGGGTGGGGGAGATTAATGACCGTTGTCCTCTTTATACTTAACCAATGAACCCCCAAAACTAATGAAGGAAACGCCTTATCACAATGAAGCTATATACAAAATTTGAAGCAAATTGTGTAATTCTGCATGAAAACCCCATTTATTTAGGGAGGGGATTCGCCCCTGTTCCCCCTTTATATTTAACCATTGAACCCCCAAAGCTGATCAGAGAAGCGCCTTATTGGAATGAACCTATATACAAAATTTGAAACAAATCGGATATTTCTGCATGAAAAACACATTATCTAAATTAAGGGGGGGGGATTAGCCCCCAGTTCCCTCATGTAAACTTAACAAATGAACCCCAAAACGGATCAGGGAAGCGCCTTATCAGAGTGAACCTATGTGTAAAATTTGAAACAAAACTGATAATTCTGCATTAAAAACCCATTTATATAAATTAAGTGGGGATCAGCCCCCGTTCCCCCTCCCCCTTTTATACTTAGCAATTTAACCCCCAAAACTAATCAAGGAATCGGATTATTAGAATGAACATATATATAAAATTTGAAAATTTAAAATCGGATAATTCTGCATGAAAAACCTATTTATGTAAATTAAGCGGGGGGGTGTCCGGCTTTGATAACCTGTGAGCTAAAAAAAATTCTATTACAATGATATTTCGGGTTCTGTGAACTCCAAAAATAGCAGAAATTTCAGAACATTTATGATTTATATGTTGACATTATGACTCATTTGAACATTTTTTTATTTCTTGAAATTTGCACAGTATTAACACGTGCATTTAAATACATGACAAGATTTAGTTAAAGGAAAGCACAAATATGAAATAAAATCAAATTAGATATTTTTTTTTTTTGTTAGAAACCCACATACAAGATAATTTTTATATAAATTAGGATGAAAAACAATACAGAAATGTAACAAAAGCTATTACAGGTTTTCTTTTTCTTTCTTTTTTTATTTTTAAATGAAGAATTTAAGCTTTATATTTTTAAAATAAATCCCCCCCCCCCCCCCGCACCTCTACTGACAAAAATTCCCTGTTTGCTTTTTTTTATTCTGTTTATTTTAAATTATTAGAAAAGATTAAAAGTCATTTTTTATTTTCAAAATAATGTGAGAAAAATAAAATTTAATCAATTAAATTTGAATATACAGGGTGGGGCTGTTGAAAGCTTCTGCATGCAAGCTTTTACAGCATGAATATAGGTAAAATCAACCTCAAGGTATTAAGCATATTCTACTTTACGTTTTTCACAACTAAAATATTGTCTGATATTAAAAGACTACTGAAATTTATTTTACCATATACCATTATAAATTTCGTTATAGCACCCTGACATACATTTCTCAATTTTTTAATCAACATTATAGAATTTAATGGACATTCCTTTTTAACTGAATTTTAATACACTACAAATAATAAAATGTTAAATTGATTCTATAATAATGTAGTACCTGAAAAAAAAAAGACAATATATGATACGGGGGGGGGGAATTGCACTTTTTGACCATTAAATCATAAAATCCGAAATCTTCAGAGGGGGTGGCCATTTCAATGCTCCGGGAGAGAGGAATGTCCCCCCCCCCCCCCGGCTATCTCCTGAATTCAACACTGGATGCCTTACAGAATTAAACAAATAAACAAGTACCTGAATTTAGAATAAGTTAAAAACTACTTAAAAAGCAGTCTACAAAAATTGAGTTTTCATTAAGATAATATCTAAGTTAGAAATTTCTGGCACATCAAAATATTTTTTTGATTGGGGATATTTTTCTCATAAAAAATAAACTGAGCGAGAAATAAGATAACATGCATTTTATTTCAGGCTACGCAGCTCCTTAAACATGTTATTCGGTTTGATAATCATGCACTGTAAATATATGGACATATCAAATCCCAAATATTAAAAATCACATAAATTTTAGTACTTACCATTGCGAAGTTAGAACTACGTAGAACAATTGTCCAATATTTAACAACATGGCGGACATCTTCTTCATGGAAAATCTCGATTCTGTTCTGTTATCAATCACGTGACGCCACGCCTTTCATACGTCAGCAGAGAGCGAGACTGCGCAGTTAGGGCCACTAGAGATACGAGCCGAAGCATCCGCCATTGATGTGCCTTTGGGTTTGCCACATGTACCCAGCGCCCAATAGCTTCTATGTAAACTCAGAGCAACGGTGCTACATTTTGACAGTTATTTTTTATTAATTACACGTTATAATTAGTTACGAAGTTTATGATGGGAGGTTGCTTAGCGACGAATTGTTCACACTATTTTAGAAAAGGACACAGAAAGTTCAAATTTCCCGAAGAAAACACAAAAAGAACAAAGTGGAACAAATTGTCGTCGAGATACAGTGTCTCACATAAGTGATGGGACACTTGTGCTTTACAAAAGGAAACTAATCAAATAAATTAAAAAAACATGTACACATTTTTTTTGTGGGTGTGTTTCATACTTAAATTTAGTAAAGATTATTACATAACATACATTTTGTCAAAATATTAAAATATTAATTTAATAAAAATACAAATGTTTAGAACGGAGCAAAAAATAGCTCACATAAGTGATGGGACACCATTATATATGCAACAAAAATCGTCTAAAATAAGCAATAAAAATATTTTTTGGGGTTTTATTTTTACTTAAAAGCAATTGGCAATAATTTATAAAATCGTCTGCAGTATTTCTCTCCAGTTTGTTTTGGAATTTTTGTGTTTTTTAGCTCTGTGTAGTCATGAATGCTAAACGAAAAGAAACTTCGCCTGAAATTCGAAAATAAGTTATTAATTTGCATATTGAACGTGGAAAATCTATTAGAAAAACTGCTGAAACAGTTAACTTGAGTCGTTCAACAGTTTTCAATATCATTAAACGATATAAAAAGAATCATATGATTCAGGATAAAAGAAGACCTGGCTGACCATCAAAGCTATCCAATGGAATAAAGCGAATTATCGTTCGAAATATTAAAAAAAATCCAAGAATTAGTGCTTCAAAAGTTGCTGCTGATTTACAAGCATTATATGGAATAATTGTTAATCCTGAAACTATTAGAAGGGTAATTCGATCTGCTGGATATCACGGTAGAGTAGCCAGGAAAAAATTCTTCGTAAGTGAAAAGAATAGAAAACTCAGACTAGCTTTCGCAAAATCCAACATAAATAAGAATTCTGATTACTGGAATAAAGTTATATTTGCTGATGAGAGTAAATTTAATATATTTGGTTCTGACGGTAGAATCTTGGTGTGGAGAAAACCCAGGGAAGAACTTCGCAAACAGAACTTGGTACCAACAGTAAAACATGGTGGAGGAGGAGTTATGGTATGGGGGTGTATGTCGTCCGCTGGAGTTGGTAATCTTGTTTTTATTGACAATATAATGGATCAGTACAAGTATATTGATATTTTAAAGCAAAATTTGAAATCTTCAGCACGAAAATTGAACCTTCATAACGATTTTAAATTCTACCAGGACAATGACCCCAAGCACACTGCTCTGAACGTTAGACTCTGGCTGCTATATAACTGTCCTGAAATAATAAAAACACCACCACAATCTCCAGACTTAAATCCCATAGAGAATATTTGGCAAGAATTGGAATCAAGAATTCGCAAACACACCATTTCTTCAAAACAACAACTAAAATCGGTGCTTCAAGAAGAATGGGGTAAAATCACTCCAGAAATCACAAAAAAAATAGTCGAATCCATCCCAAAAAGATTAAATCATGTTTTAAAAGTAAAAGGAAATCCAACAAAATATTAAAACCTTTTAAAAAGTAAAATTTTTGGATAAATATTTGATGGAAAAGTAAGTGTCCCATCACTTATGTGAGCCATTTTTTGCTCCGTTCTGAACAATTGTATTTTTACTAAATTAATATTTTAATATTTTGACAAAATGTATGTTATGTAATAATTGTTACTAACTTTAAATATGAAACACACCCAAAAATTTTTTGCACATGTTTGTTTATTTATTTTATTGCAGTTTCTTTTTATAAAGCACAAGTGTCCCATCACTTTTGTGAGACACTGTAAATGGCGGGATTTAAGAAAGCGCCAAATTTAAAAGTCTGTTCAAACGTGTAAAAATGATTGATGATTATGATTCTTTTTAAATTTAATTATTTATTTATGTTTATAATATTTGCATAAGTGTATAAATATGCATAAGAGACAACGATTATTTATACTTTTTTAATTTTTTTCAAACTTTTGAGAGTTATTAGTCAATATTTATGAGATTTTGAATTATTTATTTTCTTATTAATCTCATTAATTATTTATTTATTGTCACTACAAAGTCCCAAATAGAGAAAAAAAATATCTAAACTTCATGTATTGGAGAGAAACAGATTTTTCTTACTTTTGTTTGCGTAGGGGGAGGGGGAGGGGGGTTAGATAACTTGCTATTAAACATGTAGGACATATATTATTTAAATTACAGTTTTAAATATCAAACTGTTTAATGAGTCGAAGGGGAAAATCTGGAAGCCGAATTTTATGAGAATTGTTTTTATTTAAGTGATGCTTATATAACTTTAAATCTTTCTGCACCTTTTTAATTCTCTAAAAAATTCATAAATAGGTTAAACAATATATATTATTATTATTACTATTATTTTACAGATTTAGAAATTTATAATAATACAGAATATTGCTTTTTTTTTATATTTAAAATATTTTAGGGGGTTTCATAAATTAATCAATTATTAATATAAACAGCGAGTTAATGTATAAAGGACAGATATAAATGGCAAATTTCAGTTAACAGCGGGGGGGGGGGGGGGGGAGAAAGAGGTTGATTAGTTATTTATCGACTCAGAAAGAAAAATTACAGTTTTGAAGACTAAGTTTTGCATAGTAGGAAAGACCGGGGGAGAAGTAATTTCAGGTGGTGGGAAGATGTTAAATGATTATTTAATGTTATTGTTACAATAACGTAATAAATAGAGCAAAGAAAGTTTTAAAAATTAAAAACGTTTGAAGATTTTAATTTTGTGAGTAGGGGGTGCCAAATGAAGAGAGAAGCAGAATTTTATGGGTGTTTGGGGGGGGGGTAGTAAGTTCATTAGATGACTTATTAATTATAGTTACTAAAGATTTAAAATTATACAGAAAAAAAATAATTAAACAGTGATTTAATTTTTTGTGTGCTAGGAATAAGAGGGTTGGCTAAAGGGGAAGCGGCCATATCAGATGGAGGGAGGGTTGGGTTGAGTGGATTTATGTCGACCAATTATCAACACGCGGGATATAGGCCCTGGGGAGGTGCCTTCCCTGGGGGTCTTTTTAAGGGATCCTAACCCGTATTTACGGGAAGGTTCGAAGAAAACCACGGAAAACTCCGAACGGTTACAGATGGAGGAAGGAATTTAGGTGATTAATTACTTATTACAATAAAAGGACAAATAGCAGAAAAAAATACTTTTAAATATTTTAAACTTTACGAACAGGAGGGGCAAAGGGGAAGAAGTAGATATTTTTTTGAAAGGTGGGGGGAGATAATTAGATGACTTGAAATTTATTTACTTTACTAAACATTTTCACATAGAACAAAAAAAGTAAGATATTTAAAGATTTTAAATTTTGTGTGCTTGGTATCGGGGGGCGGGGAAGGGGAGGGAAAACGTGAATTTTGGTGGAGAGGCAGGAAAATATTATATGATCGGTTATTTATTTATTGTTTTAATAAAGTGACAGATAGAGCAAAAACAAAGTTTTAAAAAATTACAGTTTTAAAAATTTTAAACTGTACTGGGTTTTGTGAGAAGGGGGGAGGGGGTAGAGAGGGAAGCAAAATTTTGGGATAGAGAATATAGATTAAATTTTAACGAAATTTGTATGATCATATTGTTACAATAAAATAATAAATAGAGTTGAAAAGTTAAAAAAATTAAGGAATTTTAAGAATTTTTATACTTTGGGTACTGTTTGACCAGGGGGGAAGCAAAAGGGGGCGAAGAAAATTTCGAAAAGAGAGGGATTTAGCTGATTATTTTTTTTATCGGAAATTCACTGAAATGCAGAAGAGTTTCACATTTGATTAAGAAATAAGAGTTTAAAATTAAGGACTGTTTGCAGATTTTTCATAAAAATAAGGACTTTTAAGGACGAAAAAATATTTTTGAAAAATGTAAAGATTTTCAAGAACAGTACGATCTTTATAATGGGAAAACTTTTCTTCTTGTGCATACTTGCATGATGCATCGACTTAGTTCAAATAATATATGATAAACAAATTTCTTCAAATCGCCAATAAGGCGCTAAAGTCGCCAAGAAGCAAGGGTGTACCCAAAGTGTACCTAGATATGGCGGTGATGCTCCGGCCCGTAACTTTAGAGGCTCTATGCGCAGTAAGTCCGGTGAAGTTATTTTCCATCTTTTCGGAAACTAATACGATATAAAAAGATTATTTTTATGACTGTAGGAAAACTTTCTGTTGTGATTCGGAAAAAATATTTTATCGGTTGTTTTCCGTATCGTAAAGGAAATTTATCTTTTACGAAACGGAAAAGGGTTGGAAATTTTTTACAGTGTAAAGTTCGTCGTTTGTTTGACAAACAACATTAGAACTCATTATTTTATGTATAGAATTTCAATCCAACATTTAAACATTTCTTTATTGCTTTGTATATGATATATATAAGAATTCAGAATTTATTAATAGAAATTTTTTTAATGTGGCTAAACTGAGACATCAAATATTCATTATAATACTTACTAATGTATAAATACATATATAGAAAGAGAATATATTTGTAGTACTAAAAATAGAAGCATTTCAATTCTGAAGGGCGAGAAGAATTTAGATAATATATGTATATATATTTAGATAATTGGACTAGAATTACAAACTTACTTTAGAATTACGTATATCTAATACAAATATAAAAACTATTTGTAATTAAACGCTGATATATTAACAATGCAGGCACGTAAGCCCAAGGCCGTAGCCAATGGGGGGATCATCAGGGTTTGATCCCCCTCCGAAATTTCAGCCAGGATGACTATAAATATGCTATTAACTATCGGTCAAGAATCAATATTCAACTGCAGACAACATTCAAAAATCAAAATTCTATAAACTAGCATAACTTTATTTTTTGATTCCGTTAGTATGTCGAAAAAATAAATGCAATTTCTTTAAATCTTTGAAATTCATTCGAGTTTTCTGGAATGCAACTCTGTAAAAGCAGAATGTCAAAGTAAAATGACTACAACAATCGGATACGACTTGTTTAGCCCAAATTATTGAATAATGCAATGGAAGTTATGAAATTAACTACAAACTTTGTTGTTCCGACGAATGCTGACATTTTTGGCGACAAAATATTTAAAAACATATGTACAAAATTTCAACATTAATTTGATTGACAGTAACGTCTTAATACGTCGCCGAATAAGTATCTAAATGAGATTATAATTTTATTTTCAGTGAAAAAGTCTTAAATTTTCTTCTCTAGTTCTATTAAACTGAATTATTTGAATTCGCAATAAAGCGTAATAAGGTTTTTAAAACCCGCCTCTATTCATTTAGTAAAAAACAAATCTAAAATAAGAGAAGAATAAAATTATGGGCACCAAATCCCCCTCCGAAATATTTCTCTGGCTACGGCCTTGCGTAAGCCCGTAAGCACGTAGCGTTAACACACCATTTGCTCGCTTTCGCTGTCGCCGGAGAAAAATCTCGTAGACGGAAGTAGAACTGAACTTCCTTGCGCAGATCATGCTAGTAATATGTCTTTGCTTGAGCAGACGCCGGTTACGATGGGATCTGATTGGTTGTTCGCATGAAAGGATGTTGAAATCTTAAACACTGGTTAAATCTACTGTTCTATTTGCGGTAATTTTACCTACGGAAATATTACGTTGCGATATACTGCAATAAATGCAGTGAATTTGACAATCATTTTTTACAGTGTACAATAATATTTGTTCACAAAAACCTTACAGCAATGTCATTTAAGTGTAATTATTATTGTTAACAATTTAATTGTAGTTATTATTAGTAACAATCTCTCCTACCCATGTGCGCAATCACACCAACCCTGTAAGGACAGATTGCGCAAAATAACTTTATTGGTTTTATTACAACTGTTCTATTAAATTGCAACATAACAACAAAATAGCAATGGAAATGCATAAAAAACAAATGAAGTAAAAATTATTCATGAATAGTTTAGCAAAGAATTAATATTTATGTTTTTTATTACTATTCTTTTGAATTGTGCGCATACTATCCTAGCTTTACCTTATGTGAAAATATCGGAAATATCAAATTTCGTGATATTTTGAAAATAAATATCGGATATATATCATGATATATATCAAGATATATATCCATTGATATATATCACCGAACCCTGATTATTGCTGTGGATTATGTTGACTAGTCTTGAATTTTATGAATTTTCAGCGTTTTCTGGAATTAAAAGCGCTTTTTACCGTTTTTAGTGTCAGAAAAGGCCGAAAATTAACAAAATTTAAAACATCATAACTCAGTAGGTTTTTGCCATATAAGAATGCAATTTTTATTATTTTATTCGTCAGCGCATGGAGAATTTTTTTCTAAATGCAACTCATAGAAACCAGGATCTTACCCCGTGTCTTTCGCACTAACTGAAACCGTATAAACCGAGGTAGATAAATCGTGAAAACTTTTTACTTAAAAAAAAAAAGTAGTAAGTTAAAGGTAAAAACTATATTTCAACATTTTACTATTGAGTTTTTTTTTACTAGTGTTATATTTTTAAATATAGATATTTAGGGTGCTTTTTTCGTCCCATCTATTGTTACCTTACCTTCTATTATGAATTTCTTTATGCTTTCAGGTGTTTAAAAACAGGGGTTTAGGGAAGCAGAGTCACCCTAATCGTTATTTTGAAAAAAGTCGATCGAAGCTTACTTTTGTGTTTTGCTCTCAAATCCAAACTGGCTACTTTCTGACACATTTTTTTTTAATTCTTTTCTATTCGCAAACGCATTAAATTGGCAGGTTCTCTTGTTCAGGAACTGTGTAATCAAATTGTTTTCCATTTTTCGGTAAAGATAAAATATTTTTCAGAAAATGCTGTCAAAGTTAGCGTTTTGAACTGAATTTCCGGACTACACGACTGCGCAAGAAATTAAAAAAAAAAAAACTGCAGTTCTGTGAAAACAATCACTTATATACCTCAAGACAATAAATAATATTAATTCATTTATCGGCAAATGAAAAAAATAATTTATAACTCCGCTTGCGCGATTTATACCAAAGATTTTTTTTTCATCACTAATTGACAAATCCGGGGGGCAAATCCCAATTGCATTATATGGGATTTCCCTCGGAATTTGTCAAGTAACTCACTGTATTGTTGGTATCTTTCTGAGTTTTCACAATGTTTGACTGATCTTTTTATATGCGTTACTCTAAAGAATTGACTACCAAATCACGAAAAAAAATATATATTTTGTATAGTTCGCGCATTCGCAGTTATAAATTGTTTCATACAAATGCCCATATATTTCATCAAATATTCATTATATTAATTTTTTAATTGCAGTATACTGTTTCTACTGTTCTTGAAGTCAAACATGTGCTTTACATCCTCGAATTTCAAGAACAATGTGTCAAGAATTTCAGTAAATATTCGACAAATTGTGTAAAAATCGAAAATGTCCCTTAAGTTAAACACTGCCCCTCAAGTTTTGGACAGCACTGTATATCCTCCGTTAATATATATATATATATATATATCGTTCCTAAAAGCGAACTACAGGCACATCTATCCCAAAATCTTGCCCCTCCCTTTATATTGTTCTGTAAGCTCCTGTGTGAATGTGTAATAATATTTATTTTAATGAAATTGAACAATGTGTTTTTACTTATACTTTTTTCTAAATTTTGCTATACATCACTATATTTTCTTCTGTTTCAGATTGTTCTGGTAAAGTGGAACGAACCATATCAAAAGTTAGCCTCCTGTGACAACACGGGAACAATCTTTGTATGGATCAAATATGAAGGCCGCTGGTCGATCGAACTTATTAATGACCGCAGCATCCAGGTCACTGATTTCTCCTGGAGTCATGACGGGCGAATGGCTCTTATTTGTTATCAGGATGGCTTCGTTCTGGTCGGCTCAGTGTCTGGTCAGCGATACTGGTCATCGATGCTTAATCTTGATGACCAGATCAGTTGTGGGATTTGGTCTCCAGATGACACCCAGGTAATTTTATTTAATTTTGATTTGAATATAACTGTGTGTTTCATCTGTTTTTCTTTTCAGTGAAATGGGCGTACGCAAGAGGGAAGGCAGGGAAGGGCGTTTGCCCCTTCCTGTATTTTCAAATTTAATTAACTAAATTTTCTGTTTATTTCGTGATTAATAAAAGAATAATGAAATTTATTCTTCTCAAATGATTTAAAATAATTAAACACAAAGAAACAGAATAAGAAATTTTCGTCAGGGGTATCTGTCACCTGAACTCCCCGTAGAAGACATTTTTAGTTCTATTTTTCTTTTTACATTCATATGTAAAAGTTATCTTAACCCATTAGGCGCTGCTACATATATATATTAACCCATTTTATATGGAATTTTTTTTATATTATTATTATTCTTTATGAATAGGAAGTCTTTAAAGTATTTCTCGAAAAAAAATTGTTTTTTTAAATCGAATATTTAGGAGAAACAGCATGTTCCCAAACTGAGAGCAATGGCGCCTAGTGGGGGTAATTTTTTTCAAAATGCTTGCTTATGCCTTCGTTCATTTATGGCAGTTATTTCTCAGTTCTTTAGCTGTAAAAGGGATAATATTATTCTGAAACTGATATTTTACGAAGAATTCTTATAAATTAGTCCATCATCTGCATTTATAATAAAAATAAAATTACCGATTCCATAAGCATTTTCATTATCCACCTCTATTTTTCATCATTGCATAATTTCTGCCCTATTGTTTTACATGAAAATGGTTGAAATTTTTTTGCACAGCATTATATTGCATTTTTATCGTTTTCTGAAATTGTTTTTTTAAACTATTTTTTCGTATAGCAAATAGGGCAATCGTGTAGTGCAATATTGCTCAATTTCCTTCTAAAAAAAATTTTAAATGAAATTTCTTTGGAAAGATGTTAGTCTTATCTTTTGTTAAGTATCAGTGACCCATAAATCCTCCCACTCCAAAAAAATATATGAATGAATAAATAATAATAATAACCTAACAACAATATGTAAAATGTCATTAAAACTTTCAAAATGAGCTTAAGGTATTTTTTAATAATGATATTTCTATGCTTGTTTGAATTTTTATCTTAAAATATATATTTATTTTTTTTTTGTCCTATGAAACCTGCCATGTAAGGTAGCATATAAGCAGTTTCATACGTAACACAGCATTACAAGATAAAACAAGTTGGAAATTGCACGTCAAATGTGAAAAATATGGGGTGCGTTCGTACAATTAATTGGAGTTTCGGTGAAATGAATTATATCGTCTGTTATGATATGATTAATTTTCGTAATAAAATAAGTACATTTTATCTTTTGTTGACATTTACGGAAAATTCCAATGGGAAACTTAAGCCTTGCTTTGAAAATTTCAGAACTTGAAATCCATATTTAGACTCTTTTTCCATTTAATGTCTATTTCTCCGGAAACATCTATCCAAAAAACTGTCGGTGGATTATATGATTGCTACAAGTAAACAATTTTAGTATACAAATTCGGTTTTTAAATTCAGTAAGACGGAAAAAATAAGACCTAGAATCATTACCTATCATGAGATATCATTGAATTAATTACGTGTGATAGGATATACAGTGGTGGAAAAAATTATAAAGCCACTTGAAAATATAATATAATTAGAAAACAAAATATAGAACATTTATGAAATTTCTATATTATATGCTACAAGAAAGTAAAGAAAAAAATAAATTCATTAATAACTACATTAATAAAAGATTAATTAAATAATAATAATAAGACTTAAGAAAATTTTCTGTACAAAGAAAGTTGGAAATAATTATAAAGTCGATACATGTATTTCATCAATAATCGATGTGAGACCCATTTTTTTTTCGATGACTTTGACTAGTCTTTTGTTCATTGAATCTATCAGACCACACAAAGTACTTGCATCAGTATTGTTCCAGCAGTTTTTAAAAGCATTCATCAAATCTAACTTTAAATTGGATTTTCGTCCATTTTTGTAAACATTTCAAGCTAAAATTCCCCAATGATTTTCTATTACATTCAGATCGGGTCTATGGGCATTTCACCTGATTAGCTTCCAGCCAAGATTTAGTTGACTTCGAAACATGAACGGAAACGTTGTCCTGCTGAAATGTCCAGTCTCCTGAAGTTATAAGAGGAGCAAATGGGTAATAAATTATCTCCTAACATTTCTTGATACATAACCCAATTCCTTTTTGTTATGTATGAAAACAATTGGAGTGGTTCTACAGGCAGCTAATGCAGCCCAAACCATTACCGAGCCACCTCCAAATTGACGCTTTGAAAAAATATCAAGCTCCTGTCGTAAATCATGCCAAAAATATTTATAGCCATCGAAATTAAATTTCTTTTCACAACATCTCTCCAATTTGTGCCTTCGGTTACATGTTTTCGTGCAAAGTGTAAGCGAGCATTTTTGTGGTACTTAGAAAGAGGTGGTTTTCCTTTAATTTTTTTTTTTATTCAACAATGGGATTGTTACTTAAAACATTTCTTACCGTTCGGCTTGTACATGGTAATTGTAACTGTTCTTGAATTTGGGCATACGACATTTTTTGTCCGCAAACTAGCTTCCGGATTTGTCTTGATTGCCTTACAGTTAAGGATTTCGGTCTTCCTGTATGCTTCTTACTACCGTAATCTTCGGGATTTCTGAGAAAACTGTTTACTGCAGCCTTGGACCTTCCTATTTTTCTTGCAATATTAGAACCAGACATTCCAACTTCATTTAAAGTTAATATTTTAATTTGTTGACCATCGGATAACTTTTTTCCTCTTGACATTGTATTAAACAAACCAAATACAAAATGAATGCACGTAACGCGTTTATATTTACCTAAACTTTCATGGCGACCTATTTTCTTAAGTCTGGCATTATGCCAAATGAGGCTAGAACCATTGGCTTTATACTTTTTTCCAAGTTGTTTTTCATTGGTTGTAAGAAATTAGCATAATTTATGTCCCCTCTTCCGTTTTTCCAAATAAAGTTTATGTGTATTATTGCAATGTTGATCATGCAAATGAAAATAGAATTTGCGTTATCAACAATTCCATTACTTTTTTTTAATTTTGTACATTTTTCTACCGGCTTTATAATTTTTTCCAGCACTGTAATATAGAATGAAGAAAACTTTAAGTTTTGATTCGATTTTCATAAAATTTGAAATGACTCGACAAAATTCTGCAACGATTATATATATTAAATTTCAAACCACTCGGCTAGGTAGTTTTTCCGCTGTTATATGCGGTCAGACGGACGGACCAGACGACGACTATAGGTGCCACGTATTTATATAATTACGAACGCACCTAAAAACTCCAGTGAAATATTTTTTCACGTCCCTGTTTTATAGATACTTTAAAATGCGGACAAGGGGAAATGCTTTTATTCCAATTATAAAGAGTATTAGATTGAAAGACCTTGGAATATGGAATCATTTTCTCTTTTTGACAGAGACTATGTATAATGCAATGATGTTAATTAGGCGCAGCCTATTGGTAAATGTTTGAATAAGGGTCAAGAGATTAATAATTCTTGAAATTCCCCCCCCCATACACACACACACCTTTTTGGAAATCGTAGATTTGATAAGGCAACTTCATCTTAACTTTTGCAATTGTAAATTGTGTAATCGTAGCTTTTCCAAAAAATTTTAAAAAATTTAGATTTTTTGTTGTTGTTTACATAAGATATCTGAGATCGATGTCTAACCGGATAGTTTCATACTTTTTAGGTGCATTCGTAATTATATAAATACGTTAGCACCTATAGTCGTCGTCTGGTCTGTCCATCTGTCCGCATATAACAGAACAGCGCAAAAACTACTCAACCGAATCGTTTGAAATTTAATATATATAATCGTTGCAGAATTTTGTCGAGTCATTTCAATTTTATGAAAATCGAATCAAAACTTAAAAAATAAAAGTTTTCTTCATTCTATTAAATCCTATACTACGTAATTAATTCAATGATATCCCATGATAGGTAATGATTCTAGGTTGCCATGGTGATTACGTCATATACAATAATATGTTGCCATATTATTTTCGTATTACTTAATTTGTATACTAAAGTTGTTTAACTATAGAAATCTTATAATCTACCGATAGTTTTTTGGATTAGATGTTTCCGGAGAAATAGATATTAAATGAAAAAAGAGTCTAAATATGGATTTCAAGTTCTGAAATTTTCAAAACTAGGCTTAAGTTTCTCATTGGAATTTTCAGTACGTCAACAAGAGATAAAATGTTTCAACTTAAAATGTACTTATTTTATTACGGAAATTAATCATATCATAATAACAGACGATATTACTTCATTTTTTCAGTAAAATAATAACGATGATTTTTTTTTTTTTTTTTTTTTTTTTTTACATTGTCTTGTATTGGATATTTGCGCATAGTATAATTTTAATGTAACAGAATTGTAATTAATTGTTTATAAAAGTGTATTGAAACTTAATTTCCTAAAATAAAATTGATATCTATAATATGAAAATCTACACATAAAATAGATTTTGCATTCATGCATTTTTGCGTAAGATTGCAACAGCTATTGCACCAAGATCTGAATAGTTGTAAAACTAGTTATAGTACGAACGCACCTCATTTGTCTCGTTTGACGTACAATTTCCAACTTATTCTCTTTTGGTTGCAGTTGTTTTGTTTGTTTTTTTATGAGGACACTTTAGAATGAAACTCCAACCAGAAACAAAAAGTATTCAAATACCCTGTTAGACATCGCCCTTAGATATCCTATGCAAGGGGGAAAAAAAATTAAATATTAAAATGCAAACGAGAAATTTGAAAGAACGCATCTATTCGTTTAACATTATTTTGCGAGTGTCTTTGCGTTACAGCGTAGGCTCTTAAGTGTTATATATGTGTATTCTTCATCATATTTTTATATACAAGATTATTCTAAATGATGGACCCATTAAAGTACAAATCCAAAATGAACAATCTTTGTACCAATGAAAAGAGGAAGTTTCAAAGTTTTTTTTAAGACATTATAAATGTTCAATGTGTCCACCGTTTGCTCACGTCTTGCGAACTCAAGAACGCAGAAAACCTTGTGTTCCACAGTAGCCATCTCACTCACAACTGACAGTGAAACGAAATCGCGGCCTATTGCCGCGCGACCTCTACCGGCCGCCTCTGGAACCATCACCGCTTTGAAAGCCGTGTACTCAGTAACAGCAGATACGCTTTCTCGTGTGTGGAAAGAGTTTGGCTATCGCGTAGATGTTTGCCGTGCAGCAAACGGTGGACACATTGAACATTTATAATGTCTTAAAAAACACTTTGAAACTTCCTCTTTTTAAATTCCTACTATTAGCTCACACTCTCTCTCTCTATATATATCTTGTTCAAATTTTCAATCGTTAATAAAATATTTTCTATTCATCCACTCAAGTTCAAATAAATTTTTTTAAACTTGTAGTGGATGACACTTTATGTTAATACAGTTTTTTCAAATATTAATTCATTAATTAAATTTAATTAATTAATTTTAGTTTTAAATGGGAGAAAAAAATTCCTCCCATTGTTTTCATAAATGAAATGAAAGATTTATCCCAAATGAGTGATGCCAACAAAAAATAAAATACCGCAACGATGATTATAAAATAATGTTCAATAAAGATAACGTGGGACATGAATGCTGCACGGGTTTATTTTATATATTTATGATTAAAAAGTAGGAATTGACTTTTTAAAAATTTAATATTACTTGTTATTGGTATAAAGATTGTTCATTTTGGATTTGTACTTTAATAACTACAACTTTTTGAAAATGGGTCCATCATTTAGAATAACCCTGTATTTTATAAATATATTCTTTGACATTTATCATATAGGTTCTTAGTTAAAATATAATAGTGCAGATTTTGTTAGAAAAGTTATTAACTATTAAATATACTTCAAAGATTACTCTCATGTCCTTCCTTGTCACTGAATTTCTGTTCTTAAATCTTTAAGAACTTTCAAATTTCTAATTGGAAATTAGCCAAGTCTACGCGTGCAGAGGAGAAAATGTTCATAATGATGTTGCTATTAAAAATAATCCAATGTTCCTTTTATGACCTACTTTCAAATAATTTCAGATTAAGTAAAGTAACTGTAATCTTGACTTTAATCCTAACAACAATATGTAAACGGTGACACTAAATTATAAAAGGAGAAAACATTTATTACATTATAACAAGCATTTATCATTAATTTTTGGAATAAAGTTAGCATAATGTAAATATTTTATAATCCATATGATAAAATGTTTTATATATTTACTAGTTCTGTTTCATATACAGTGAAACCTCCTACAACGGTCACTCCGAATAACGGTATCCTCCGAATCAGGGCCTGTTTACCGAATAGTCCCGGGAAGCCCGTGCTTACCCAAAGAAATACAAAGGTGCCCCCAAATTTACTTTTCAAAATAACTTTTTACAAAAAAAAAAGAATAAATAAATAAATAAGGGTAAAAAATGCATTTTTTCCTTACGAAATTTTTATCTAAGAAGTTCGCTCTTTCTAAATTGTTGTTTACTCGAAATTTTGATGGTAAAATTTCAAATTGTTGCAGCATACCAAAAATAGATTTAGTAAATAACAAAGCAGTTGATAGAGGGGGGGGGCAGAGTAACGTCGGGCTTCCCCTACTTTTATGTCTTAAGCGGGCGCTGCTCCGAATAGAGATCTGCACGGGCCGGACTCGGGCCTATTTTCCTTCACGGCACTCGGGCGGGGGCGGGCCTGGTCTCCACTCGTTTCGTGCCGGGCCGGGGCCATACTTTTTTCTGAAGGCTCGGGCCGTGCCAGGCCTTTCTTTTTTTCTGAATGATCAGGCCGTGCCTTAAATTATTTTTCCGTACAAAGCCGGGACTGGTTTCATTCTTCCTAGTCTTCACGCGCCAAAATTTTCAGTCCTGGTTTTGACCCGTATGAAAATCATTGTCTCGGCGTGGCCTGGTCCGTTCGAAGGTCAGTAAAATAAGACCTGGCACAAAAATCTTTGCAAAACATGTTTACATTTTTAAATCGCCATTATTCTACAATTAAACATTATATTTTATTATTTTTAAAGAGTAGTAGATTTATACGCTTATTAAAATATGGCTAAATTAAAATATAGTGAAACATGTGAAAAAGAACCTGCTTATGACGGAATCCTGTCTTAAAATGAAAAATGTGTTGATCCATGCAAAATGAATATACTAATACGTAAGAAAAGAATATATAATACATTTACACCTGCTAAGAAGGCAAATTGTCAATAACTCATTTTTTTTTCTTCCCCATGCAATTCCATCTTAGAAGATTTTACTGTATAGCATTTTTCTGTTTTTTAACTCTTCAATACATGGAATATGGATTAACAATATTAATGATAACTTAAACACATACATACAACAAATAGAGATTTATTAAAAAAATAAATATCGCAAATTCAGGCGGGCCGGGCCGGGCCGGGCCGGGGTCAGGCCGAGATTTTAACTTTTTTCCGGGCCGGGCTCGGGCCAAACTTTTAATTTTTGTATCGGGACGGGTCGGGTTGAATTTTTTTTGTATGGGTCGGGACGGGCCCGTGCAGACCTCTACCTCCGAATACCGGCCATGTTTTAGTGTTACCGAATCTCTTTCATAGAAATAACATTACACTAAACCTCCAAACAACGAATTCTGTACAACGGCCATCCCACAAGATTTTTTTTTAACGTTATGTTTCAACTACAACTGAGATTGCAAAGAATGTCGAGGAGGGTTTGCTTATTTAGTTGATAGTAATAGATGATGCTGCGTTAAATAATATTTTAAATAGAACTAGAATGACCGTGAAAGGCAGCGAGTACATGAATGTAGATAATGAATTGGCAGTTTTTACTACTTTCAATAATATCGAAGAACTGATAGAAAGCAAGGTCAATGAGAATAAAAGTGATGACGAAAATAAAGCGGAAGATAATATGGAATTATCACAAAATTGCAGCATAAAATCATATTCTGGTGTTCTTTTTAGCTTGAAAGAAATAAAAAATTTTGCATTCAATCAAAAAGATAACGTATTGAATCACAAATCTGTGGAAATGATTATACATTTAGAAAAAAAGATATGCTTAAAAAAAAATTACGAGTAAATGATTTTTTTAGTGTAAAATAATAGTATGTATTTTTTAACTGTAAAAATGCAATAAATTTGGTCAATTATTTTGATTTTAATGTAATGTAATTTTGAGCTTATAAAATGTGGAACCTCTAAATAACGTCAACCTCCGAAATACGGTCACTTTATCATGATCCCAATGGTGGCCGCTATTCAGAGGTTTTACCAAATGTGGAACCTCTAAATAACGCAACCTCCGAAGTACGGTCACTTTATCATGATCCCAATGGTGGCCGCTATTCAGAGGTTTTACCTCTGAGGTTAAAACCTCTGAATAGCGGTCACCATTGGGATCATGATAAAGTGACCGTACTTCGGAGGTTGCTGTTACTTAGAGGTTCCACATTTTAAAAACTCAAAATTACATTACATTAAAATCAAAATAATTGAACAAATTTATTCGATTTTTACAGTTAAAAAATACATACATTTTACACTAAAGAAATCACTTATTCGTAATTTGTTTTTCTTTTTTTTTTTTATTAAAGCATATCTTTTTCTCTAAATGTAAAAAAATAAAGCATGTTTCAGCCTTTATACGACACCTACAGTGGCGTATCTAGACGTATCATTTCGGAGGAGGCTGAGATACAGTAAAAGTTTCTAAGAAGGAATAGCAAGAAATGGGAAAAATTCCGCTTTAAGCAGGTTTTTATCTTATTAGCACGTAACGCATCTATTATACAATCAAATCTGCTAAGATGAAATCGCATGGGACAGGGGGAAATGTCGTTTTAAGCAGTGTTTTTTGTCTTTACAAGTATAATTACATCGTTATACGGCCATTTTTAAAACGGAATACTGAAAATTATCTACTAAAAGGTATTTAACAAATAGTAAATAAAACTGAAATAAACAGCAAATTTAAAATTATATAAGAGCATTTTCAATCTACCCCACCTCCCTCAACACATTCTCGGACTCACTTTGGAGCACATACACAAACGGCATTTGTGAAATAACGCACTTTCTAAGAAGAAAACCTGTCTAAAGGGGAATATTTTTTCTGGTTCATTTTGAATTTTATCTTAGCAAGTTTCATTACATTTTTCTAAACCTTCGTAATTGAACTTGATATTTTCTACAAATTTCGGAGGGGGCTGAAGCCCCATCAGCCCACCCCCTAGATACGCCACTGGACACCTAGTTACACAAGGTGTCGTATAAAGGCTGAAACATGCTTTAATTTTTTACCTGTTGGAGATACGAAGGCAATGTAAATCGCAAAAAAGTGTTTAAAATAAGGTAGCAAATAAGATTATGTTAATAAAACAGTACTGCCATTAATTTTCAAATTTGGTGAGTCAATCAAACCATAACTCAGTGAGTTTTCGTTGTAGTAGAATGGAAGTTTTACTCTTTTACTTTTCAAAACACGTAGAATTTTTTTTCTAAATTAAATATAACTTAAGACACAGGAGCAGAGTCCTCACGGGTCGAGTTGTATACCCGAACCCGAAAATTCCGTTTGAAGTCAACCCGCAACCCGACAGGAGCCTGACGAAAAAAAAAAATTCATCGATCCCACAACCCAACAGAATAATTTTCGTCAACTCGCAACCCGACTCGAACGCGACATATTTCAACCCGAACCCGAAATGAAAGGAAATTAATTCATGTTTTAATGCAATTATGAAAAAAGTAATCTACACTTTTATCTCTAATAACAATTTTTTCTTTTTTATTAGAAAAATGAACATATATATATACTTTAATATTCAAATATAGTAAAACCTCTGAATAGCAGACATGTTACAGATCGTTGAAGAGAGTTCTGCATCAGGTCGATTATCCCTAATTTTCTTTTTTCAGGTCTGGGTGACTCTAATTTTCTTTCTGCGGGTCGCGTTTACAATAGAATTTTTGTTGCAGGTGAGAATTAGGTTTTTGCGAGTCGGGTTGTTGGGATTTTCACAAAAAGTTTGAGCAGAACTGCTTCAGATAAAAATAAATACATATTTGAATATGAAAAAAAAAAAAAATATATATATATATATATAATTTTTTTTTTTCAATTTACATGTGAAATAAAATGTATATAAGAAATGTGATCATATATTATTCTTTCTTTTTGGTACAATTAAGAAGCCTTTTTTCTTCTCTCGAAATATGAAAAATAATACCAACAAATACACACACACATGTTACGTGTGTGTATATTCGGAGGTGTCCACTATAAAGGTGAAAATAAGCACTCGCCAGTCGCCACTCGGCGATTAAACTTGAAAAACTGGCGATTAAAAATATGGAAAGAACCGGCCAAATGCAGGATTTTCCTTTTTCCCCCTAAAATTTGCGATTTTTCCGCGCCCGTTCGACGAAATTCATGATTTTTCCACACCCGTTCGATGAAATTCATGATTTTTCCGCTCCTGATCGTCGAAATTCATGATTTTTCTGCTCCCGTATGACGAAATTCATTATTTTTACGCTCCCGATCGACGAAATTCATAATTTTTACATATCCGGACCCGATCGTCGAAATTCATGAATTTTCCGCACCCAATTGACGAAATTCGTGATTTCACTAGAGTCCAAACCTAACCCGAACCTGAAACAATCAAAGAATAAAGCGCCTACCAGAACCGCAGGTCGGGTTGGGTTCGGGAAAAAGCGGGTTACACGACCCGATGCAGGACTTCATAGGGAGCCATAACTTTAAAAATAATAATAATAATAACTTTTTTTACATAAATGGAACTTCATATGATGAAGAACCACATTTGAAACATTTTGGCAATTTATTTCTAAAAATAACAGTTTAGGAATTAGCTATATGTCAACGATAAGAAGGGACATCCTGTATAAATGTATTTTAAAATATGACTAACGTATTTAGCAATTATGTATTATGATTGTACTTAACTGGATAAATTTTAAACCCTGTTTTCTTTGTCACACTTTATTGCTTAATTATATTTTATTTTTTATTTTGTGTGTGTGTATATACAGGGCCTGATTATCCAAAAGGCACGTGAAGCACATGCTTCCCCTCTAAAATTTAAAAGGGGGCCCCAAAATGACCGTGAAGAGGGCCCTCTAATTCCCAATTTCATTTTTTTACATTGTATTTTTACTTTTTATTTATTTATTTATTTGGAAAAGAAAGTTTGCTTAATCCAAGAGGAAATCCACGCATTACTTCACGAAACTTATTTAACAGGGAAATATGAATGTCAGAAATAGGATGCTAATTAATCATATAGCATCCTGATGTGCCTGATAGAAACCACCCAGGAAATTGAGAATACAGCTATATGTACTATATCTGAAGTATATACAAGGAACATAAAAAAAGCTGTTTAATGAAATAATGTGACCTCGGCTAAGCTACTCCCGGGAATAATATTAATAGCATTGATGAGTTTTCGTGAATGGAGAATTAAGAAAACTTTTGCCAAATGAAAGGGGGACCCAAAATAATACTGTGCTTCCCCTAGATTCAGAATTTAATCAGGCCCTGTGTATATATATCATTGATAATATTAATTTTTTTTTTTTTTTCAAAATTCTTAGGTTATGTTTGGAACAACTGGTGGGCAGGTTGTTGTCATTGACGTCCATGGGGTGATAGTTGCCCAAGTTAGCTTGCAAGCAGAATCTCCAATCACAGCAATGGCCTGGTCTTGTGAGAAGTTCAAGATGGATGAGTCCTACGAAGAAGATCGACATAGTTTTAGTTATTCGAGTAAAAAAGGGGATAATTTCTGTGGCGTTCCACCTTCGTCATGCAATAGTAGTAAGTGGAAACTTAAAATAAAATCATGGAATCATTGGATGATTGTAAAATTAGTTAAATGTGATAATTTTAGCTGGCAGTCTTTCGGCATATTTCAAGGAGGAATGCTGCTGATGTATTTTACTTACCCATCATACGTAGTATAGGGTAGTCTTGTAATCGTTTCGAAAATCGAAAAAAAAAAAAAAATTGACGGATTTACACGTTTCAGACACTGGAGAATCCGAAAAACATATTTTAGGAAAAAAATTTTGCCGTCCGTCTGTCTGTGTGTGTGTCTGTCTCAGAGTAAACGCTCCATCTCCCGAACAAATTAAGATAGAGACTTGAACTTTAGTATGTAATAATGGGAAGAAGCTTATTGAATTTCAGTAACCTCGATTATCCGGTACTATTTTTTTCCGGCTCTCGAAATATTCGTTCTGATAAAAGGTATGTAAAAATTTTCGAAATTGTTTATTTTAAGGAGTGAATATAAAATACAATAAAAAAACATAAATTTTGCATAAAAAATGAAGTCGATCGGATAATTATTTGCCGAGATATTTGGAATCCTATTTTCCACATTCTTCGATTTTTCATGACCCTGTATTTCATTCAAATTTCAATTCAAAGATATATTTTAATTGAAAATGTGACGCTTAATTGGACACAGTAAACCGTTAGTTAATATGATTATCAATTTTGAAGTTATAAGGATGTTTCTTTTACGCAATTCAGTAATAGAGCATTTAAAGTTTATGATGTCATTAAGCCACGATTTTATTCGCATTTCAATGCATTTTATAAATAGTTTACACATGTTTTATTTTAATATTTTATATTATGCATATCCATGATGGGTAAGTATTACGGTGACCCCCAACGACTAGTTTCCTTTGCAGTTAGAGAGGATGAATGCATTAATTTAAGGATGTTAGTCAGTCAGGTCTCTTATTGTCTGTCTAAACTTATACCTATGGGCATCAAATGCACTCTTTTTTTTAAAAAATATCTCCTCAATAAATTAATACTTTTAACTTCTTTTGTATGTGTGCTCTTTTAAAAGATGTATCTTTCTTTTTTAATTGACAAAATATTTCTAAAATATAATGCTTAATTTAATATTTTATCTGTTAAAATTTTAACAAAGCTGACGAGCTGCGAGTAAGATTTTAACAGTTCAAATGTTCAAATAAAATTAAGTATATATTTTAGAAATATTTTATCAAATAAAAAAGAAAGAGACATCCTTTAAGAAGAGTACACAGAAATAAGAAGTTAAAAATATTAATTTCCTGCTGCGATATTTAAAAAATAAAAATCATTCCACACCCATAGGTTAACATTAGGGAAGGGAATTTAACATCTCAATGACCAACCCTTTTAACTGAAATGTACTAAATAAAAAAAGAAAAAGTATTACTCTCTGGAATCTTATTAGATTTATTATTATTATTATTTAAACTGTGTATTTTTTTTTTTTTTTTTTTTTTTTTTAAACTTGTTATTTTTAGTTCAACTAGTTCATACTAGTAGTAAGATTTGTAAATGATGTGTTAAAAATTTTAATTTGATAAAATATATATTTTGCACAAGATCCTGTGTCTCTTGAAATATCGAATTGCCAATATTATAAGATCCTGTTATCATAGGTTTCAAAAACACAGGATGTCCATAAATTGAGGGGGTCTGGGCAAGAAAGTGCCAAGCCACATTTTTTGTGAAATAAATCTAACACTGTAATCTGTTGCTTATTATTGTAAATTATAATATCCTACATACAATTTGTTTCTAATGTCACTTGGTGGCACCCTATGTCGCAGGTTTCGTTTTTGCCCCAGATGTTTATGCCCCCAATGAAGATAGCTAATTTACAAAAAACGTAATAGTAATATCATTAAATTAGTGCCATAGTGTTACTCAGAATATCTCAAATGTTACTAAGACATTAGCGAGAAAACTTTAGGTTATATATCTTGATTTTAATATTTGATAAAATTTTCAAATTGAAATATCTTAGAAGTTCAAAAATCTTGCCCCGACCCCCTCAATTATTGTTGGAGTTTCCTTGCCTCATAACTTTTGATATAAGAACATGGCAAAAAATATTATTACATAATCATAAATTACAACTCAAAAAGTTTTTTTAATAACACAAACAAAGTTACATATGGGTAAAGTTGCAATTCAAAACGTTAATAATCAAATAATATAATTAATATTAAAATTTTATCGTTTATCAAATTGTATAAGTATTTTAGCAAATTTAGCAAAAAGTTAATTATTGAATAATGATGTTATTTCAATATACCTTTTTCTTTTTCCTTTAGCAAATGATGCCAAACCATCTGTTCTAGCTGTCTGTTTCTCCAACAGTATCATCCATCTGATGAAAAGTTATGATGATCTACTGCCTACTGTCATCGAAACAAATCTTAAAGGTATTAATTTTCAGCTCCATTGTGATGCGCTGAAGTTGAATTTTTTGTTTAACTCTGAATTATATACCATGTATAACATCATGCTTGCCGCAAAAAAAATGTATATTTATATTGGTCTCTTAACAAATTTTGTACATTTTTTCACAATTTCTGAAAGTATATTTCTCCCCTCACAGTAACAAAAGTTTTTCTCATTATAATCTCTTGCGTTTCTTACCATTTATTTTATAATTTTTGTCATGTGGTGTAGTGATGCAACGAATAATGGTTTGGCCGAATACCGAATATTCAGCCAAGTTATAGCCGAATATTCAGCTTATTCGGCCGCCGAATAATAAACTCATTTTCGTCTAAAAACAAAATATAGTATGCACTATATGCACAATTCTTGTATATTTCACAATTAAAATATATTATTTTCTTTTAAATAATTATTTATATGCAAATTTTTAATTTTTTTAAGTATTATTTTATTTTGAAAAAATATTCGGCCTAAAAATTGTCTCATTAACATAATTCGGCCAAAAAATTCTTAGCAAAAGTTCCTCATTAGGTACTGTCTAGTTACATTTTAATAGATATTATGTATGTTACATTTTAAAATAATGACAAAATTTTAAAAGTACTAGAAAACAAATTTCAACTTTCAGATGAAAAAAAATCTAGTTTTTTTTTTTGTGTGTGTGTAGGCACCATGAAAGACACTTTTACAAATTTTGGCAAAGCATTTTGCATCGATTCAAGACAAGGAACACTATTCCATTGCAACTGTTTTGGACCCCAGATTTAAAGTGTTCTTTTTCAACAAAGATGAAGCATAGGATGTAGATGTAAAGTCCAAATTAATTGCTATAGTAAGACTAAGAAACACTAGTATGAAAATGAAACCAGTAACAGAATCTCAACAAAATATTTCCAACATAACCATTCCAGCTTCTCAAACTCAAATTTCAAATTCTTTGTGAGCATGCTTTAATGAAATTCTAAGCTAATCACAGAGTGAAGTTTCTATAGAAAATTCCCCTCAATGTGAAGAAGTAAAAGAAATTGGCAATTTTTTTCCCAGCCACTTTCTAGAGAGACAACAATGTCCTTTGGAGTGGTGGGCGAAAATTTGGAAAACTTTCCAAACCTTTCACAGTTAACCAAAAAATACCTTTCTGCACCAGGAAGAACCATATAGGGGAGACCGGTACACAGTGGACCACTTTTTCAGTTAACATTTTTTTTCTCTTTAACAGACTGACCGATCTGTATGAAAATATTTTTGAATATTCCTTAAACCTTCTTACATCCATCATAATTTTCTCACAACATAGTTTTCAATACATTTTTCAATAAAAAAAAATATATTTACACTTGTAAAGTGGACCAGTGTACAGTGGACCACTATTAGGTATTATCTAAAATACAATATAAATCTATTTTTCATTAATCTAATTCTTTTTTGTTGCCCCTTCACCCGCAAAATAACATAGTAATATAAATTTTGAAACAAAAACAAAAAATTAATTATATTTTGAAAATAATAACAGATTAATAGAGGAACAATTGCAATTTAGTTGAAGTTATTACTTAAGTACAAAAAAATCAGCGCACATTAAAATTTGCAAATGAAATTCCAAAGTACTTATGAGTAAGATTGAGCCTGGACTTTTCAAGAAATAATTTTGGGTCTGAGAGCAACATTATGAAATCATTGACATCAACAGCAGATTCATCTCCAGTTTCAGGAGAAATAAACTGATTTCCATTCAATTTGCGTCTCATAAATCTTACTTGAATAGAATCATCAACAATTAGACCACAGTTATATTTATCAAAGGCAGTAAATACAAAACAAAATATTTCTTACTATGTTAAATAAATTGTTATTTTTATTTGTTTACTTTATTTTACAGTTAAATCTACTTTAAAACAATATTTCTTTATGGAAAATAAGCAATTATTAAATATTTTGAACATTCTGCATTACAGGAGCAGAGTGGATTGTGGACCACTGTGCCCCAGAAGTGGTGGTCCACTGTACCCCATGTTGAAGTTCAATAAATAATCATATTAATATTGTTTATAGCTTTCTTTTAAACATATTAACTTTAAAGTAAAATAAAAACAAGTATCTTAGCTTTGCAAAAAAGCTGTTTTATTTTATTTATCTACAACCTTTAATTACTAAAAAAATAAAAATATGATGATGAAAAATTTTACTTTTAGAAGCTCAAAACAACAAAGCAGTATACAATAGTTCAATCTGAGCTAAACATATTTTCTGAAGGCTATAAATAATCATTGCAGTGCTGTTGTCTATTAAGATAGAAGAGAAGCTTAAAAAATTTTAAATAAATAAAATATTAGGGGGTGGTCCACTGTGTCCATAGGTCCAGTGTATACCAGTCTCCCCTACAGTGAGCGATTATTTTCAGAAGCAGGTATCATTTATGGAAAAAGAGGAAATTGACTATGACCTGAAAATGCTGAATTATTATTTCTGCCTCATAATCTACGTTTATTAAAAACATTTTAACTTTGTTTTTTAAGGCAAATATAAATTTAAACATTACAATGATGTTCTTGAAAATGTTATGTAAAACATACATATATAATAATTAAAAGAATTTAGTATTTACATTTCTTTCATTATTTAATACTAGTAACACACTTAAAAAAAAATCACATTAAATTTAACTTTTAAGCGTATTTTACTCCCCCCCCCCCCCTAAGTATTGCAGCATATACAACTTAAATATCTATGTTATTCATCTATATCTAATCTATCATACATATTTACGTTCTTTATGGATATAATTAAAATATCATTGAAAGAATTTTGTTATGTAACAAGGGATAAATATTAAACTTCTCAATATGTTTAAAAAATTTAGAATTTGCTTGTATGGCCCTATTAGGACAATTTTGAATAGATTAATTTTTAATTTAACAGATTACGTTAGCTTATTACAGATACTTTTTGTACTTATTGATATAGCATAAAAGTTTTAACATGATTCCAAAATTCACCTCTTATATAAAAATGGTTAGATAAAATCCATTCAGTGTATGAAAGTTAAGGGGGGAAAAAGTGTTAGTTAATTTCAAATAAAATTTCCATTATACATCATGAATATAAATTGTCAAATTAAAAAGTTTTACTTTGTAAATATAAAAACATTTCTTACAGTATTATTCGGCCAAGGCCGAATAATGGACTTGATATTCAGCCGAAGCCGAATATTCGGCAAATAGGCCGAATAATCGTTGCATCTCTAATGTGGTGGTGCATTCAGGCACGTGGTTTAGAGTCCTGCATGTACAACCTGATCAACTCAAAACTGAAATATTCAAAACTGAACCCGGGGTGAAAGAAAATTAATGTAATATTTTAATAATACTATTATGGAAAAGTAGACTACATTTATGTATCGAATATTAATTTTATCATTTTTATCTAAAAATATACACATATACACTCTCTAATATTCAAGTATGTAGTTTTTTTCTATTGAAAAATATTCAAGACTTTATTTTGAAAAGTCGGGACAACCCAAACCCAACCCACAACGAAAAAATTAGTGGCAACCCGACCCACACTGTGGGTCAGTATGAGTAAAAATGAGTTATTCAACCGGATGCAGGACTGTAATATGATTTATGATTCATGGTTTAATGTCTTGAATGTATGCTCCTTGAATGTAATTTGCATGTACTCTGAATTGAAGTTCCAAAATGTGTTACAGAATGTATTTTCTATACAATATGTCTGTGATATCCTTTCAATATTATTTGACAACCAGGAACTGCACTTGAGTTTCCGAAGTGTAAATCGTATGGCCAAATCAGTATGCAAAGAAAATTTATTCTTCTTATACAAAGGTGAATCAAATATAATAGAGGCTTTCTTAATATCAGTAGAAATTTTTTATACTTAGTGTCACGGCAATCATGATAAGTTGTTAACGGTTCAAAAAAATATTTTTGATTGTTTTATTCTCCATACATTCATTTATTTAGCTGCTACCATTGTGAATAAACACAAAGTACTTAGTGCATTTGCACAAAGTTCAATTAAAAACTTTCAACAAAGAAAAATGTCAAACCTATTGAAATTTAGTTTAAGTTGTTTAAAAATGGCCATGAAGAAGATGAAACAAAGTGATCCAATATGGAATACTGCTCAAAAAGTGAAACTGCTTCACTGAAATAAAAACTGACAAAATTCTCACTAATAACTTTTTGTATTTATTGGGTGTTTTCTTCATCAATGTTCTTTGTTTTTTATGTATTATTATTGGAAAGTGCATATATATATATGTGTATAATATATTGCAGCTTGATTTAAAATTTTATAAAAGTTTATCTGATTTTCATGAACTTTCATTAATGTAAGTATGTAAGCTAATTTAATAAGTAAAAACCAAGAAACATTAAAAAGTCAATTTTAATTCTGCATTACTACATTTCTGTAGATTATTTTTGTTAGCTTATTTACCATTAGGTTATTTTTTTTTAATTATATAATTTAATTCAAAACTTATTATACATTTTGATTACTTTAAACTTGCATACATTTTAACTTATTTAAGCAAAAACTTATTAATTGCCAATTGCATAGTTTTTTTACTTCTTTTTTGGAATACATCTTGCAAAAACACGATATCTGGTTTTCTAAACCTCGGTGTATTTTTTTACTACTGATGTCTGGATCTATATACAGTAGAAGATCTTTAATGCGCTAATCTAAAAATGCAAGGTTATACATTATATAGAAATTTTTGTTACATAGATCACATTTCACACATCATTAAACTTACCTTGTAAACAGGTCTAAATATGTCTGAAACATATCAAAATAGTAAAGTATCGACAGTCTATAAAAACAGAACTTTCCGTCTGTATAATGAACGTATTATATTTAAATCTCATTTTTAGTTTACCAATCTTCAGGCATTAGTATTGATTTTTTGGAGAGCAATAGTAGTATAAATAATAACTGTTAATGTATGTATTTTATTGACAATACAAATGAATTTTGTATAAAAGGATATAATGTTATTTAGCGATAATAGTAAGCGAATATAAAGACACATTTATGCTACTATTGCTATCCAAAAAAAAAAAAAAAAAAAATCAATACTAATGCCTGAAGATTGGTAAACTAAAAATAAGATTTAAATAGTAGAGTATCTTTAAATTTCATTCCTTGGACCAGGAGTTCTGCAGATTATAATTTTTTGCATAATACAAATCATTTCACTTTCTGACACTGCTAAATTTACTTTATAAACATGGTCCAAATATGTCTGGACCAAATCATTTATTATATTACTCATTTAAAAAATATATTTATTGTAGTAATAGCAATTTTAGCATTAAAAGATCTGAATTAAGGGGACTGAATTAAGTTGAACTAATGTACCTATCAAATTTAATCCTCTGGAGAGTAGCAATATCTTACAATGTGGGAGTACTGCTGCTTCTTAATTGCAAAATTCATGTTGTTGTTGCACATCCCCTTAGGTCAGCAGGGCTGGACCAGGTCCATGATATTATACACTCTAAAGAAAGCCAGCACCATCAAGGTATCATCGGCAAGATCCTGCTTGGAGAGCCCCAGGTACACAAGGATATGATCAAGGGAGGCCTGCTCAGTGCAACACTTGGTGCATATTTCAAAGCGCTTGGTGCCCTCTGAAAATTTCATAGTTCTAAGGTGCCCACTACGAAAGCAAGCAAGAGTCCTGCCTGTTATAACCAAGAGCAAGAGATCTTCCCGGTCGAATACTCTGGTACCAGTGGTGCTCTGGTGGAACAATCCAAGTGACCCTATTCTTGCTTTCTGTTCTTAAGTAAGTCTCCAAATATGTGAGGGATGCAGAAAGCACTAAGACATCACGCCCTTTGCCCATCCTTTGGCCCAGGTGTCCGCGATCTCATTTATTGTTACATCTGAGAAGTTGTGCATTATATGGAGAATTGCATTATAAAGAATTGCGTTATAAAGATCTTATAGTGTATATCATATGCTGTTTGAGGAATTCTTAATTTTTGAAAAGCTTTTTTGAATGCTTTTAAAGTTGTTTCTTTTTTTAGCATTTTCTTCAAATTTTGTTTTTCAAAAATCCGATGCCATTTTGCTTGGAAAAAAAAAAAAGATCACCCATTTTGTGCTTTGCACACTAATAAAAATTTCCCATGCATTTATCAAGGAAGATTCTAAAAAAAGTTTACTGCACTATATGAAGTAAACCTGTATAGTATAGTTAATTTTTGGAGAACATTAAAGCTGCACATCCATCCTAAAAACATCCCATTCCAATCTGAATGCTCATGTTCTCTGGAACAATGCAATGCCTCACACGATAGATATGACAAAACAAAAATGTCACTACAAGTCAATCAAATCCCTTTCTTATAGTCTAAAATTATCATCTTCTGTCTAATATTTATTTGGATTCCCTTAAAGAAGTGTTGAAGAGGAGATTTTCATCAGATAAAGAAATCAGAGAATTTTTTTACTGTATCATTCATACACTTATCAAGGAAGCTTCTAAAAAACGTTTACTGCACTATTTGAAGTAAACCTGTATAGTAATGTTAATTTTTAGAGAACATTAAAGCTGCACATCCGTCCTAAAAACATACCATTCCAATCTGAATGCTCATATTCTCTGGAACAATGCAATGCCTCACATGATAGATGTAACAAAACAAAAATTTCACCGCAAGTCAATCAAATCTCTTTCTTATAGTCTAAATTTATCATCTTCTGTCTAATATTTATTTGGATTCTCTTAAAGAAAGAAGTGTTAAAGAGGAGATTTTCATCAGATAAAGAAATCGGAGAATTTTTTTACAGTATGATTCATACATGTTGTAGTTCTTTTTATTAATACAAGAATTAAAAAAAGAAAATTCCAATATGTTGGAGAAAGTGTGTAGATGTTAAAAAAAGAAAATCCCAATATGTTGGAGAAAGTGTGTAGATGTTTAAAAAAAGGGTATCTGGAAAAATAACATTGGTATAATTTTGGTAAATAATATTAAAAAAGTCTCCTTTATATCTGATCCACCCTCATATTATTTTTTCACTAGCTTTCCAATTCTTATTCAGCAGATAATTTTTACAATTTTTTTCAGTATATTTTTACTGCATCTGGCTTTGTGATTCAGCAGTTTAATTTAAATTAATAATTTTCTATAAAATATATACCAGTAATAGTTTGAAGATTTTGTCATAAGAATTTCTTTGTAAGCTATGTCACCTATTCAATTCATTAAAAACCTATTCATTTAAATTTGTGTTTTTGCATAACTATTTTACATTTTCTAACATATTTTCTGTTATATAGGCATAAAAATGGAATGGGCTAATAGTGGAGAGCTGCTAGCAGTTGCTGGGATGTCAATGGAATCTACTACTGGAAATGCCTCTAATGGGAGTTCAGGGCCTAACTTCATCAATATGCTGCATTTTTATAATGAAAATGGTGTGCGAAGATTTGTCATCCCTATACCTTGTACACAGGTACAGCATTATAGACATTTGATTACTAGTTTTTAAGTCTTCTGTCTCTCTGAGACACATATATTTCATGAAAATTTATAAACCTACACTTTTTGGTAGATTCGTAAGAAACTCTACCTATTACATTCTCCCCTAAGTTGGAATTTCTGGAAAATTTTTGCAGATCTACACCGATTATGACTCCTAGAACCCAAAACCACCCCCAGTTCAAAACTTTATAAATTTATCTATCTATATCACTTTTTTGTGGACACAATAACTTCCATAATTCTTCATAAATCTCTTCCAAACTGATACATAAAATCTCGGTCAAGTTCGTTAATGGGCAAAATCGAACCAGGAGGGGGTGGAAATGGGCAGGACTTTTTGTGAAAACAGAAACAAAACATAACTTCTTAATTATAATACCTTAATTCTTAATTGTAATATCTTAAGTTACACATAATATCACTTTGAATAGAAATGTTTGTTAACACCATCTATTAATTTTCTATTGTGTATATCAATAAACAATTTAAACTTATTAAGAAAATCTGCGCCTAAAATAGCTTTATCTACTTTGGCTATTATAAAAGGAAATTGAAATTGCCTACGTATGCCTAAATCTAGCGTTAAAATTTTGAAACCAAATGTAGGAATAATTGTGCCATTTGCAGCATACAGTTTAAAAGAATTACATGTTTTATGGCTGGATGAAGCAGGAATTATTGATAAATCAGCTCCACTGTCCACAAGAAAGCGTAAACCGGTTGTTTTATCTTTTACAAATAAACGGTAATTACGGCAATCTTTATTATTTGCAGCAGCAGAGCTTGCCGCTAAATCTACTGCTGAGTGATGTTTTCCGATGGCTTATTTTTCCAAGCATATGGTGCTTTACATTTATCAGGGAAACACTTTTCACCAAACATAAAATGGAAATAGCAGTACTTACCCGCCAGGTTAAAACATTTGCGAGATTTACTACTATGTTCATAAGAAAATCGACCCTTACTTCTTGATCGAGGTCGCGAAATTCTAGTGACATTTAGTTTTTCCACCTTCGTATTCAAAGCTGCAATTTGTTGGCGTAAATCAGTGATGGCAACTGCTCCTGATGAAGAAAAATTGCTTGCGCAATTTCTTGTTTTGGTTGCACTTCTACAATACAATTGGCCATTAGTGCCAGTTTATCAATGTCTTCATCACTAACCAATAGAATATTGCGTACAAAATCAGGCATTTTTTGTAGAAATAGAGTTTTAAGGACTTTATCAGAAACTCCATCGTTAGCGAGAGTTCGCATTTTTTGCAGTAGGTGGCTGGGTTTCATATCTCCTAAATCAATGCCCGTTAGCAATCTTTATAGACACTTATTTTTACTTTCTTTAAAAAAGTGTTAAGAAGCCGCTCTTTGGCAGAAGTATATTTAGTAGCACTGACATCACTTATTATATCCCACAAGCTTTCCACAAATTTTGGTTCTAACTGCGAAACTAAATAATTAAACTTCGTTTCTTCGGCAGTTATTCCACAAATAGAAAATTGTGCTTCAACTTGGTAAAACCAAATTTCTGGTAAGTTAAAATTTCAGTGCAAATTCACCTTGTTTAATAACTAAAATTCATTAAGATACAACTAAATGTAAATATATTGCTTGGAGGTGCGTAAAAACATACATAAAACATTTAAAAGCACATTAAAGTTCTTTTAAAAATTCCAAAAACGCGAAGAGATAACAACTCAACTCAACAATTTAGTTTTTCCACTGATGATGACCGAGAAGTTCGGTTGAAAATGTTTTGGAATTTTTAAAAGGACTTTAATGTGCTTTAAAATGTTTTATAACTAAATGTTTTTTAAATTTTTTTACGCACCTTCAAGCAATATATTTACATTTAGTTGTATCTTAATGAATTTTAGTCAAATTTCTGATTTTTCAGCCCAAAAAGAAGGTTTTTTGACACTTACTTTTGCTACTTCATCCTTAGATGTCAGTTGTTCTATATCGTCTGGCATTGTGCGCGTACAAGGGTCACCAGTTTGAAGCTTTTATGCTTCACTTATTGTCCTTTTTCACACTAATAATATGTCCAAATTAATTCATCTACTGCTACATCACAATAAACTTTTTAACTAAAATATATAATAACTTAAATAATAAAAATATGAAAACATTCTTTTAAAATTCACCAAACAACTTGTTTATTTTCTACAATTCCATAGAACATTTTTCTGTTGCCATAACAACTAGTTAAATTAAAATTCAATAAAAAATAACGAGTTTTCTCATGACCATGAAGGCTACAGCATCAAATCCGTTAAAAGTTATTACTTCTAGCAAAAGGGCCAAAAATTTATGTATGACAGATTTTTGATATCATTAAAAATGGCCTCAAGGGGGAAAAAAATAGGGGTTTAAGAAGAAAAAAATTCATAACTTTGTCAATTCACAAGATATCAAATCCGCTTAGGTTTATTATAATTCCTCTTAATATTATGTACAACTTTTATACTGACAAGTTTTTTATAGGATTAACCCTTACAGCAAAAAAAAATAATAAAAACAAAATAATCCCTGCTGGCTCCGCCTACAGACACAGATATATTCAAAGTGGGTGGTCTCAACTGTCGCATCATGGCAAAAAGGTCTGCGTCTTCGAAATCTACCCGTGCCTGTAGGCCGAACCGTCAGGGATTTTTTTTTTTTTTTTAACATAATTCTATTCTCTTATGTTACATCGATATCTAATAGCCTGTTTTAAAACCAAACAGTGATCTTACTGTGATCCTGATAATGCTATTAATTGTGATGATTATAAATGTTATTATTGATCTTACGGTTTTTAAATAAGCCACTGTTCATTTGAATTTTCAAAAGATAATTTTGATTATTACAAATTTTGCATGCATAACTTTAAAAAAATCTCCATAATTCATTTTTGTCATCTAAATAATTTGGTTGTTAATCCAAATAAATAAATTTTAGAAAAATGAGAAAAAGAAATTTTTTTTATATGCTTTATGTTGGTGAATTATATCATAGTCTCCAAACTATGACTTATGTATCAGACATGCCTTCCATTCACCGAAACATGTTGATTTAAAATATATTAACCTTTTGAGGATAGGTGTTTTTAAGTATGAACAAGGTATCATTCTTTCTTAAAAGACACAAATCTGCCTTAACATCTAGCAAGGACTTTTTTTCCTCACAGTTATTGTTAATTTGTACCATGCTGAAGCACAGGTTAACAATAACTGTGGAGATATTAGCATTTGTACTTTTACCATCTTTTAAGAAGGGTGCCTTCTTGCCGATATTTAAACCACACATCCTCAAAAAAATTTAATACTAGGCATGCATTAATATTTTGTGTACATGACTTATATCTCCTAAAGAACCAGACAAAATAAAACCTCGTATGTGATATCAAAATATTTTTTTAATCCAAAATATCAAAGTGTACATTTAAATTTCAACTTTTTACTCAGATTGGAAAATTTCAACCTATATGTTTTCTTTACCAGTCAGTATGATTGAGTTAAAATAATAATGTGATTGGAGTTTCTTTATCTGCAGTTCATTCTGCTGAGCTGTCTCATATGACAGACCAGATGTTATTGCTTGTCTGAGTGAATTATGTCACCTGGATGTTGTCCATTAACTCAGGTGGTAGAGTATTGACAATTTAAGCCAGGGATCCTGGGTTTGACTCCTCGCCTTGACATTTTTTCACTCAGTTTGAAAATTTTCAACTCACATAAAATGTAAACATTGTCACTAAATTTTCCATAAATCAGGTAGCCTATGTCAAATTATTTTTTATTGTTGACAAATAAAGATGGCCAATTGTAGCTTGCTCTATCAATGCATTAATTGTTATTTACTATGGATTTTATAAATCATTTGTTAATTAACTGTGTGTGGGATTATCAGTGTAATGCTGTAAAACAACCAATAATATGATTTTGTAATATGGTCTGGTCACATTGTTCAGAAAGATGTTCATTGTTTGATTTTCTGAATTAAAACAAGATATTGTTTCCTTATTAACCCATTCCTATTAATAAAGAAATCCACAATGGATCAGTATTATATTCTAAGGAATTCACAGAATGAAAACAGGGAGGGGGGGGGCGGCAGAGGTGCCAGATGCCTGAACAGAAGATGGAGGGGTGCCAAATAAAGATTTGGTTTGATGCAAAAAAAATATAAGATTTAATACAAATACAGTAAACTCTGTATAAAGTGGAATCAATAAAATTTTACATTGTAGGCAGTATCCCACCTTAGACAAACTTTACTCTATATCTATAAATTCGTCAGGAGTTGAAAATCTTTTTGAGTTATAAAGATTTCCACTTACACAGAATCCACTTTAGATAGAGTTTACTATCTAATTTATTCTGACTATTAAAAAGTAAATGAAATAACAGTTTAAACATCTTCAAATTAATCAAAAATTGAACTTTTTTTTAAATCCTGATACTGGATGCAATGCACTAAATGTTTAAAATATATTGTACACTATATCTTGTGTAGTATGAAGTTAATGTGCCAAAATTTATAATGTATTTTCTTTATTTTTAAAATGTTGTATATTATTTAGTTTGCATTTAATAAAACAGTGTTTCTTTCTTTTCATAAAGCTGAATAATTCATTAGGTTTATCATTGCAACTTCTAGTTTGATTCCATGCTAACATTTATATTTAATAGCAAATGCTTTCCCGTTAAACACAAAATATCTGTTTATTTTTTATTTTTCATTGAGTGTGAAAGAAAAAAAAAGTAAAAAAAGCTATTATGTATTTTATGATATGATTGGCATATATATACACTGCTCAAAACAATTAAAGGATATTGCAGTTTTAGGTGGATTTTGTATCTGGGAAACTTTTTAGCTGATTGATACATGGTCGACAGACATAGTAGGTTATATGAGAATAAATTACACATGTTTGGCAGAAAAAAATGCATTTTATTGCGCATTTGTGTACAAAAGGAAAAAAACACAATTTGTGCATATGAGAAAAAAAGAATAAGAAAAGGTGTTTTCTTCAAAGAAAATCATTTTCAGTAGGGGGTATGGTTTCCACGGGCGGCCAGCAACGTTGAACACCTTTGAGGCATGGACTCAATGAGGCTATTAATGACGAGTTGGGGTATTCTGCCCCACTCTTCCAGAAGAGCTCTTTCCAGTTCTTGGAGAGTTTGTGGGGGTTGTTGGCGGCCAGAAACTCGTTTTCCTAGAGCGTCCCAAACGTGCTCGATTGGATTCATGTCTGGAGAACACGCTGGCCATTCCATTCGAACGATTCCTTCCTCAAAAATGAAATCCTCCACCAGGTTTGCACGATGTGGCCTGCAGTTATCGTCCATTAAAATGAAGTTATCTCCGATTGCTGCAGCGTAAGGGACTACAATAGGTCTGAGGATCTCATCCCTATATCGGCGACCAGTCAGAGCTCCATCTCGAATGATGTAGAGGTCAGTGCGCCCGTCAATGGAGATGCCACCATACACCAACACTCCTCCACCGCCAAATCTGACACTTTTGTGCACGAACGCAGGATTATTCCTACTGCCACGGTCCCTCCAGATGAAAATACGCCTATTATCCGGATGCACAGAAAAACGGGACTCGTCAGAAAACAGAATATTGCTCCATTCATTTCTCCTCCAGTTGACATGCTCGGTTGCCCACTCCCTGCGGTCGCAACGATGCCTTGATGTTAATCTAACACATACCATCGGTCGGCGAGCATACAGACCTACAGCATGGAGCCGGTTTCGGACAGTCTGAGTTGAAATCGTGGTGCCTGTAGCCGAGAGAAGGTGTTGTTGGAGAAGAGTAGCGTTCATGTTTCGGTGTCTCCGAGCTGTTAACGCTAAATACCGATCTTCATTGGGCGTTGTTGCCCATCTACGACTTTGCCCTGGTCTTCGGCCTGCACATCCACTCTCCAAAAAACGGTTCCAGATACTGGAAATGACACTTTGTGACACTCCAATGACTTGCGCTACTTCGGCTTGAGTTTGGCCCCCTTCTAACCTACCAACAATTCTCCAAGCTTCTGAATCTGTCAAATGACTTCGCTGAGACATCGTACTCATCGAAACAAAGCAATCACTGAATGCCGATCATCCTTGTCTTCATTCTCTTTTATCCAGTTGAAAGTCAAATTTCATTCGCTGCCGCTGAAGCGACGTTTTTGACGTCGAACTCAAAATTTGCATACTCCACAGTTTGAAAACCAGAAAAATTTGCATTTGTGATTCTCTTCTTCTATTTTCGGCAAAAAAAATTTTGTTTATATCTTTATTTTATGTAAAACTTCAAATATCCTTTAATTGTTTTGAGCAGTGTATATATTACTATGTGTGTGTCTGTACGTAACATATGTTCTTGAAGTTACTTCAATTGCATCATCTCTTAGGTTTAACTTAATTTTAGATGGGAAGAGTTCTTAAGTAAATAAATAAAGACACGTTCATTTGGGACCTGACTTTTATTCCCTTTTAAACACAAAATATCTGTTTATTTTTTATTTTTCATTGAGTGTGAAAGAAAAAAACAGTAAAAAAAGCTATTATGTATTTTATGATATGATTGGCATATATATATATATATATGTGTGTCTGTACGTAACGTATGTTCTTGGAGTTACTTCAATTGCATCATCTCTTAGGTTTAACTTAATTTTAGATGGGGAGAGTTCTTAAGTAAATAAATAAAGACACGTTCATTTGGGACCTGACTTTTATTCCCTTTTAAACACAAAATATCTGTTTATTTTTTATTTTTCATTGAGTGTGAAAGAAAAAAACAGTAAAAAAAGCTATTATGTATTTTATGATATGATTGGCATATATATATATATATATATATATGTGTGTGTGTCTGTACATAACGTATGTTCTTGGAGTTACTTCAATTGCATTGTTGGATGTGTCTTTTATTATATTATTTCTCTTAATTTAATTATAATTGTTACTAATTACCTTTCTTTAAATTTACTTACAATTAGCAGTAGCCTTCACATGTATGAATATGTAAGTACACTTAATATCCTCTAACAGTAGATTGAGATTACAATTTTTGTGTCCTTTTGTGATAAGCAACCAAGAATCCACAAGTAACATTAAAATGACAGGTGCAGTCAAGAGTTTAAATTTTGAATAACCCACCTGAAATTAAGGTGACGAATATAATTAGTGGTGGCTAAAGACAGCACCTTATCATAAGATGAACAAATCACAAAAGCACACTCTGTTTCATAGTAAGCATGAAACATCCAAAATTTAGAATAAATGCTGGAATCGTCATGCATAGTGATATTTTAGTACCGTAATTTCGGGAATATGCGCCGCACCCATCGTAAGCGCCGCATCATTGAAAAATCGGTTAAAAAAAAACAAATATACACGTAAGCGCCGCACCCATTAGAAGCGCTGCATCATTGAAAAATCGGTAAAAATGAAATAGTCACGATACGATCGACAAAATTGGATTAAAAGTAACAAGAATAGCGATAAAATCTTTATATGAATTAACAATAAAACACAGGTAATCTTAAAATACAATAGAAAAAAAATATGTACTACGCAAATCGATTATTCGATTATCGTTTTAATCGAATATCGCCGTTTACAGTGTGCTTATGAAATAAATATAATTTATCAACTATTGTAAAATATACAATAAATACTTTTAAAGAGAGTGAGCTATTAATATTGAAACACAGGTTATCTTAAAATACAGTAGGAAAAAAAATACAAACTACGCCAATCGATTATTCGATTATCGTTTTAATCGAATATCACCTCATGCGGTGTGCTTATGAAATAAATACAATTTATCAACTATTGTAAAGTATACAATAAATACTTTTAAAGAGTGAGCTATTAATATTGAACAGAAAATAGAGAAATATGGGTAAGTTAAATATATTTTGATTATAGTAATTACGTTTTTATAATAAAGATATATTGTGATACTATGTACTGTTTATGAACTTTATACTGAGAATAAATTAATGTAAATAAAGGTGAAATATGAATGAATGTTAATGAATCCATGTGTTTAAAAGTGTATTTGAGGCAGTAAGTCTAAAAAAAACATGAAATGAAGGCTTTTCACAATATCCAGATACTGCTATGTTGAAAAAAAAAAAAATCATTGTACCCGCCGCCCTTGCGTATGCGCCGCATCGCCGATATTTTGAACTTTTAAACACGTATGCGCCGCGGCACTTACTCCCGAAATTACGGTACATTCATAATCTCCTTATTCTTTGTGTCAATAAATGTAAATAGCAGAAGCCCTGAAAGTATGTAGTAAACTGACTAAATTCCTTACACTGAGTGTATCTTATAATTTAAAAATAATAAGCTTCAAACATGATCTCAACTCTCAAAATAGGGGGAACTACCCCTCCTTAAAATTTTTGTAAACTATCAGAGCTCTTCAATTACATAAATTAGTTTAGAGACAAAAATCAAGCATTTAATTGAACAAAGTGAACAAAATTTATTCAAGAAAAGAGAAAGTATATTTTTAGTCTCATTCATCAATTCTTATAAGATCATCTACACAACTTATAAGGTAAACCACAATGATTATTACTTGTAAACATGATCGTTGATCATAGCATTAGATCATAAACACAAGAAGCCATAAAACTTATACCTGAGTACCATCACCAATGTGCTCATATTTTCTAGACAAATATATTTTGAATGGAGATAAGAGCCATAATATTCAAATAAAACCTACGTAAACACACGACATTTACATAATTAATATTATTTCGTTAATGAACAAGATGTTTTCTTAACATCATTTAATACAACAATTAATTTTTTTCAACACTCACCAGACAGATGGAAAGGTCAGTTAAAAAAATGCAACAAAAATAGGAACACTCACCATGTCAAAATTTCGATTTTCCTTTATGCTGGAAAAATTAACATCCAATTTTCACTCATCCAGTCCTTACAATAATATAGGAACCACGTCTTTGGTCATCTAGCTTGTGTCGCTGTCGCTCGCCTCCATTGTTTTTCTCTAGAATCCGTGGTTAATTTCAAATAGGACAGACCCGCCATTTCACGAAAGCGATGCGTGGTCGTAATTCTATGGCCGCTCCTCGCTTGTCCACCGGTCGAATCCTGAGCTTATTCCGCATCAAAGCATTCACGTTTTCCTTGGCACGGCTCGCTGACTCAGTCGATCACCTCCGCGGAAAACCCTGTAGACCTGGATTCTTGGCTACCGCTATGGTCGAAGATTCCGCGGCACGCTATGCTAACTCCAGCGGTCACCGCAATCTACAAGTCTTTCGGGGGACGTGAGCCCCACTGCATTCAAACGTCGGAACTTCTCTGTCACTCGTTCCGCTAACCTCCCTTCTATTTCTCCATGCTAACTCAGCTTTTTCAAAAATCAGCCCGCCTTCATTATTCCCGTTCTCTCTGTCCAAAAAATCACCATTCCATCTTCATCTGCCCTGTCCGAACTGACATTCACACCAGCCCCGTTAAATCTCTTCCATATGCCTAACCAATGAGCATTCCGTGTTTTCCACCCTTTTTCGCATACACTTAACTGAGAGTGCCGTATTAGTCAAGGGTGCACACAGGGTCAAAGTTGAGTTGCTAGGGTCCACCCCTTTACGTTTCCCACGCAGAAACCATGTGATCTAAAGTGCATGTGTGAGGTCTAACTTCTGCGAAAAGCAGTTAAATTTTTATGTAGCTCTCTCTACAATGCATAACAGATACTGCTATTACTCTCACTTGTCATAAACATGCAATTTTTGCTGCAAAGTACCAAGTGATGACCTATTTTATGGGGCTATGATAATCTATTTTATGGGGCTGTAACAAAAAGCGCCATTGTCCCCTTAAAACTCAAAGTTTCTGCTTTGGAGGTCTCATAATTTTTTTGCTTCCCATGTCTCGTGGGAACATCTTGTTTTCAAGTCAAATTTACGGGGAGTGGAATGAGATCGCTGGACAACCACCCATACCGTCTAAAACTAATATTATTTTGAGAGAAGGAAAACTATTTGCTATCTATAGAAACTGTGGGCTAAATTTTACACAATGTTTTATTTATTTACTTATTTAAATTTTATTTATTTATTTATTACATTTTATTAATTTATTTATATTATTTTTACAAAATGGGGGGGGGGGAGGTCTAGAAGAAAACTGAAAACTTACATCTAAAACTATAAAACAGTTAATACTCATCTGTCATAACTGCATCATCTCTTAGGTTTAACTTAATTTTAGATGGGGAGAGTTCTTAAGTAAATAAATAAAGACACGTTCATTTGGGACCTGACTTTTATTCCCTTTTAAACACAAAATATCTGTTTATTTTTATTTTTCATTGAGTGTGAAAGAAAAAAACAGTAAAAAAAGCTATTATGTATTTTATGATATGATTGACATATATATATATATATATATGTGTGTGTCTGTACGTAACGTATGTTCTTGGAGTTACTTCAATTGCATCATCTCTTAGGTTTAACTTAATTTTAGATGGGGAGAGTTCTTAAGTAAATAAATAAAGACACGTTCATTTGGGACCTGACTTTTATTCCCTTTTAAACAAAAAATATCTGTTTATTTTTTATTTTTCATTGAGTGTGAAAGAAAAAAACAGTAAAAAAAGCTATTATGTATTTTATGATATGATTGGCATACATATATATATATGTGTGTGTGTCTGTACATAACATATGTTCTTGAAGTTACTTCAATTGCATCATCTCTTAGCTTTAACTTAATTTTAGATGGGGAGAGTTCTTAAGTAAATAAATAAAGACACGTTCATTTGGGACCTGACTTTTATTCCCTTTTAAACACAAATTATCTGTTTATTTTTTATTTTTCATTGAGTGTGAAAGAAAAAAACAGTAAAAAAAGCTATTATGTATTTTATGATATGATTGGAATATATATATATATAATATGTCTGTACGTAACGTATGTTCTTGGAGTTACTTCAATTGCATCATCTCTTAGGTTTAACTTAATTTTAGATGGGGAGAGTTCTTAAGTAAATAAATAAAGACACGTTCATTTGGGACCTGACTTTTATTCCCTGTTAAACACAAAATATCTGTTTATTTTTTATTTTTCATTGAGTGTGAAAGAAAAAAACAGTAAAAAAAGCTATTATGTATTTTATGATATGATTGGCATATATATATGTGTGTGTGTGTGTGTGTGTGTGTGTTTGTAACATATGTTCTTGGAGTTACTTCAATTGTATCATCTCTTAGGTTTAACTTAATTTTAGATGGGGAGAGTTCTTAAGTAAATAAATAAAGACACGTTCATTTGGGACCTGACTTTTATTCCCTGTTCCATTACATGTTAGTCCTTTTAAGTCAGGACCATTACAAAGAGTCTCTGGATGATTTTAACATTTTATTTGACTGGTTAAGCGCATTCTTTCCTTGTGCATACCGATTTTATGATGGACTTCCAATTTTTTCCAGTAGGAGGCTAGGGTGGAGAAAATTCATTGTACTATTATTGATTGGAGTAGGGTCTTTTGATTGATATCTGGGCCAGTCTGTGCTCCCAGGATTTGCTTTCAGTAGGCTGACCACAAAGGAAGGAGAGTTGCACTTAGTTCAACAGTTTTTATCTTAAAGTTAATCCAAATTCGAAGTCTGGAAGTAATAAATATTGTGCTAAGAAAGAAACTTAACAGGGGCAAATTTAGTTTTGAGTATTAGATTTAAAAGTTGGAAAAAGGATCCTGGAATTCTAATTTAAATTTTGAATTTTAAAAAGATTTATTTTATTACCTTTTTTTATATATATATACCACTGACCAGGCCCCTACCTGCCGGGCTTGATGGCTAGCTTGATGAGTACCTGGATGTGGGGTGATATTCGCCTGATCACAGCATGGCTGTGATCCACATGCCTTGTCGGCATTGCTGCAGTGCTCTTTTGTGGTTTGTTGCAGTTTTCTTTGTTTTCCATGTTGGCTGGTTACTTAAAGTGGATTTGCTTGTCACGGGGTGGTCTCGTAATTTAGAGTCTTGATCAGGTGACGAGATCTTCACCTGACAAGCACCTTCAGAAGTGTAATTTATAGGGAACTTGGAGGACTTTACACCCACAACAGATTTTACATGCAACAGGTGCCGTTAGCATACATGGTTTATTTTATTATCTATCCTTTCATATAAAGGCATTTATAATTTTCAGTAATTGCTTAAAGTTGCTATTTAATGTTTACAAGTAGGAATTTTTTTTTTCTTTTACAGAGTCCTGTCACTGCTATGACTTGGGGTCATAATGATAAACGCCTGTTCATAGCTACCGGATGCATAATTCACGTGGGCTGGGTGACACAGAAGATTGCTTGTCTGGAAGTAATAAATATTGTGCTAAGAAAGAAACTTAACAGGGGCAAATTTAGTTTTGAGTATTAGATTTAAAAGTTGGAAAAAGGATCCTGGAATTCTAATTTAAATTTTGAATTTTAAAAAGATTTATTTTATTACCTTTTTTTATATATATATACCACTGACCAGGCCCCTACCTGCCGGGCTTGATGGCTAGCTTGATGAGTACCTGGATGTGGGGTGATATTCGCCTGATCACAGCATGGCTGTGATCCACATGCCTTGTCGGCATTGCTGCAGTGCTCTTTTGTGGTTTGTTGCAGTTTTCTTTGTTTTCCATGTTGGCTGGTTACTTAAAGTGGATTTGCTTGTCACGGGGTGGTCTCGTAATTTAGAGTCTTGATCAGGTGACGAGATCTTCACCTGACAAGCACCTTCAGAAGTGTAATTTATAGGGAACTTGGAGGACTTTACACCCACAACAGATTTTACATGCAACAGGTGCCGTTAGCATACATGGTTTATTTTATTATCTATCCTTTCATATAAAGGCATTTATAATTTTCAGTAATTGCTTAAAGTTGCTATTTAATGTTTACAAGTAGGAATTTTTTTTTTCTTTTACAGAGTCCTGTCACTGCTATGACTTGGGGTCATAATGATAAACGCCTGTTCATAGCTACCGGATGCATAATTCACGTGGGCTGGGTGACACAGAAGATTGCTTCATTACAGCTGTTGGCTCGTCTTGCAGTTTATGGGGCATTACAAAATGATGCCTTAATTCAAAAGTTGCCGTTGCCTCAGCGCCTTCGAGCTTTAATTTCTCATCTCACCATGCAGACTATCAAGGTAAAAAGATTATACTTTTGTTTTAAGGATCTTAAGTAATAGCTTTATAACTTTTTTACTGCTTATTATAAACTTATAATACCTGTGTTTGAAATAAAAAATTATATAATTGATTAGTACTGATAATCATATAAAAAATCTTTCACTTTTTACTTTGTTTAAAATATCTGATAAAAATGTTACTCATAATATAAGCAGGTTATTTATTTCAGTCCTGTTATAAGTATATACACTTTATTTTCAACAGAAAATATGCAACTTATTGAATTGTTGTAGTTTTCTTTGCAATTTAGACTGTCACACTTTTGAGTGGAATTTGTTTATTTATATTAATCAAATTCCATTGTTTCTTCCTAAGCAGTGCAAATGATCTGGTGATGTAACATTTGTTGAGTTTTCTTTCAGCTAGATATTGAAAATTTCCTAAATCAACAGCATTCTTTTTATCAGAATTTTTCTCAGACATTTTAAGCTTTTTAAGTATTTTCTGTCTATTCTTGCCCTTTTTTTCTGCATTTTATTTGTATTTTTCACTGTTTCACTCTATTTTTTTATCTTCTTTATCTTCATTTTTGTACATTTCCTGTGTTTAGTATCTCAGCTATTTTTTATCCCCGTTATAGATGATACGTAAGAAAAATTTGGTAATTTTTCCTTTGAAAAATTCTTTAACCTTTACACGGGGACTCAGACAGCATTTGTCCGAGAATACATGCAAACTTGGACAGATGCTGTCCGAGCCCCCGTGTAAAGGTTAAAAAACAATTTGCCTGTAGCATTTTTCTCAATATTAGCCAGTAACTATAAACAAGCTTCTAGGATTAAGTTTAGCTGTCATAGTCTCAACTTAGATTTTTTATTTTAAATTTTTACCTGTATTCAAACTGAAAAATGGCTAAAATAATTTAAAACTACTGAAATGTTTATTTGATGATACCTTTGTACGTTAAATTTTCGTATTTACTGTGTATTGTATTAAAATATGTTCACCTTAGCATATACTGGATTATGTCACGGGCATTTACTATCTCAAATGACCTGCTTATATACCAGGCATTGTTCATAAACATGAATAATATTGACAATATTTATACCAAACATACTTGCAATAACCAGTACAAAATGGTTGCATAGTTCCATTTCTTACTGGTGGTGATAACCCTATTTCACTTCTAAGGTTGAAGTTTCTGTTCTTTCTTGGTGTGTTAAGTGCTATTTTTTTATTATTGTATGAGATTCCAACATTTATTTCCTTTTGTGATACAGTAGAAAGCCACTAATCTGCAAAGCTTGGTTCCAAGTGTTGTGCGGATTGGAGGCTTTTTGCGGATTACAGGCCATGTCTGTTTAATCTTTGTTTACATTTTTTTTAATTCACATTTTGGACAAATTTAGATTGCTAATACTAAAAAATAAATAAATTACACATTTTAATATATAGATAAAGTAATAACTATGTAAAAAATAATTTATTATTTTTTAAATTTCTTATATATGACATCAGTTGTTGTCTGTTTTAAGACATTTGGTTTACAGTGTTGAATTTTATCTTTAAGTAAGAGTTCAAGAGCAATATATATGTATTTTTTTTTATGTATTTTTCAATTTTATAATTACGATTTAATGAAAAAATAAATAAATTATAAAATATATTGTCTAAGTAAGGATTATTTATCATTTAAAAAAAAAAAAAAAAAATCACAAAAGCTCAAATTGTATTTTACAAGTACTGTATGAAGAAATGAATATATAAAATAATATACTAATTAAATATGCTTTCATTTTAAACTATAAAGAAGAATGTTATATGATATATAATAGCTATATATAAAGATAAGAAAAATGTTAAAATTGGTGAAAAAAAATTTCAAAATTCAAAATTTTGTCACCATTGAAGCATTTTTCAAGAATTAAATTCCTTTGTTTACATTCATAGATTGATTGCGGATTACAGGTTTGCAGATTAGCGGCGTTCTACTGTATTAGATTTCCAATATCAGTAGTTTCAGTTGTGATTTGTAATATCAAAATGACTTATTAAAATTGTTATATACCAGCTGGTCAGGCAACATGCTACAGTTGCATTGTATGAAATCTTTTGATATTTCATTTTCAGAAGATCCAATTTAATTCATTTAGAAAATATTTATAATATTAAGTTAACTATAATAAGTAAGAAATTATATTTATAATATGATAAAAATAACTGTAGGTTAACTAAAAATTACAAAAACTGCATTCTGAAAATTATTTAATTTCCATGCAATTATTGTAAAACATACATAAATAACATCATTTTGATGCAATTATGGAATCATATTTTGGTTTTATGAATTAAAATTCATGTTCTCTTTTTTAAATTGTCTTCTTTTTACTTGTAAAAAATTTCCACTTTTAAGTCCTTAAACACTGTCTGTTCAAATTAAAAAAAAAAAAAAAAAAAATCAAATTTTAATGAGAAAATCACATTAAATATCCCTTTATTTCTCTGTTTCTTCTCTGTTCTTTTCATAACAGTAGAATAACACATTTGCCACCATTTGAATTTATTAGATAAATTTCATTATAAATTAAAAATAATATCTTGGAAATTAATTTAAATTTTGAACTTTCAAGAGCAAGATCCTTGAATCTTTATAAATAATTGATTTTTGTTTCAGATTGCAATTCATCCTATTCTTGGAGGAATAGATGTGAAATGCATAAACATATACATACATATATATATATATATATATATATATATATATATTGGCGGAGTTGTATGGAAAAAACGCATGGTTAATTTATTTTACAAAAAAAAAAAAAAAAAAAAAAAAGAGGGCATTTTGATTTACACATACGGTTGCTAATACAAATTTTATAATGGACTTTGATGTAGTACTTTTATATGTGAATTACTGTAGTTATATTTAAATCTTCATTAATTAATTTAAATGTATTATTCACTACTATTAAGAATGATTATTGATTAATTGTATTTACTTTTATGCCCATGGTGGACAATATCATATTCTAATATAAAGTAATACTTTCTTAAACACTAATATAATATATATTAATTCAAATTAATTTTCTTCCCTAACAACTTATATCATGTGTATTTAAATTTTAACTTTGTACGCAAAAACATAATATGTTACTATTTATTTCAATATTTAATTAATATTATTTTTAAATTCATAGTATCTTAATTCACATAATTTAGTATTTTAATTTGCCCAAGGTGGGCAATATCATATTCTAATATAATGTAATACTTTCTTAAATGCTAAAATTATATGTATTAATTTAAATTAATGTTATTCCCTAACCTATTGTATCATATGTTTAATATTAAATTTAACTCCATAGCATCTTTATTCACTTTTAGTATTTTAATTAATCATTACTACATCCATTTTTACTTTAATGTAATTGGATTTATTATTCATTTTATATTTAATTTCATATATATTTATTAATTAAATATTATTTATTTTATTTTTAATTTCATTTATATTTATTAACTAATTAATACCACTTAAGATAGGATGAATTCATTTTTAATATTGATTTTTCCATTGTATATTCACTACATATTCAGATCATGGATGGCAGTACCATGGCTTGTTTGCTTTAAAATATTCAATATATCCATGTAGTTCATTTTCAAAATCATAGATGGCAGCACCATGGTTTGTGATGTTTTAAAAAATTCCATATGTCCAGGTGATTCATTTTTTAAATTGGCAACAGGGTCTGTGGTCTTCTAAGGGTGTTTTTGGCAACATTTAGAGAATTATTTTTTGCAATTCATTGCCTTTATTGGTCTTCATGTATCCTGTTAGTGTTGTGAGCAGGAATCCACATTCATCGCGTAGATTATGGTATTTGGAGATCTATCATCAAGTTCTTCTCTTATAATTAAGGGTGGGGTTTCTCTCTTTTTAAGTATTGTATTGGTTTTGTATTTGTTTTATGAATTTTAAGTCTTTTTTTCACTAGAAGGTTATTGTCATTGAGTGGTCGTCCCAAATTCATATTCTTTAGCAATTTTAATGCTAATACGAAGATGAAACCACTCATTTTATTTGTGGAGTTTATGCATTTGGGACTTGATAATTCTGTATAAATTCCACAAATTTCATTTCATTCATTCTATTTATTTCATTCAGTGTTTTTAATTTAATTTCTTCTTCTATTATATAAGTATTTGATATCTGTATTCATTGTGCTGGGGTTACAATTTCGTTGTCAATAAATTATTACTTCCTAAATCATAATTTCAAGTTTCAGTTGGTGTTTTGGTAATATTTCATTAATGGTTATATATATATATATATATATATATATATACTAGGACTTCCCTCAAAGGGATTAGTCTGAGTGATATTGCTGAGAACATAGGGTTAACAATTACAATATAAAGAAAAAGAGCAAATTAAATGATAGAGTTACAAAATATCATATATAAATTCATATACACTGTTAAAAAAATAGAAAAGTATCATCAGATGTGTTGTCATAATTTTTTTTAACATGTGGCAAAGAATATAATTTTCTTAAGCGCGTATTGCGCAAAACTTGAAAAAAAAAAAAAAAAAAAAAAACGCCGGCTCTTTTAAAACGCCAAGCTTTTTAAAGTTACGTAATTGGATTTGCAGCCAATAGATTATTCTATCAAGCGTGGCTTAACGCAAATTTAATTTCATTGGTGCACCTTTTTTTGTGTGTGAATTTAAAATTTTTCTTCCTTTATTATATATATCTATTATTTGTATAACTGTTTATACAAACTCTTACACTTCAAACCACATTGATAGCATGCTTTGCTACAAACCAGATTGCAAAACTATAGTCTAAATTACTATTAAAGTGTACAAAAAATCTTTCGATGACTTCTGTAAAATAACTTTTACATTAAATCTCCATATTGGCACAATTGAAAAATTATATATATTTCAAAGTTAAGCTTAACAGATACTTCTTAATTATTCTCTAGGAGGCTCTGCCGCCTGCGCCTTTACTGCGCCAATCCGCAGACTTTCCTTTTGCCTGTCTGTCTGTCTCTCCACAATATGTCTTTTTCCCTATCCGTTCTTCTGCCCGTATCTCTAACCGATTGTCTATCTCTCTACACGTCTCGCTACCTGTTTCTATATTTCTCTACCGGTCTCGCTACCCGCCAATCTATTTCTTTAACCGTCTGTCTATCCGTCTAACTACTTGTATGTCTAGCCGTGTCTCTATCCACTTCGCTATCCATTTGTCTATCTGTCTCACAACTTGTCTATCTGTCTCTCTACCCGTCTGGCTATACGCCTCTCTACCCATCTTCTTACCCATCTCCGTACCCATCTACTGTCTCTCTACTCGTCTGTATACCCGTCTCACTATCCGTCTGTTTTTTTTACCCGATTCGCTACCAATCTCATTACCCGTCAGTCAACTCATCTCTGTACTCATCTCTCTACTCGTCTCATAATCAACCACGCTACGCGTCTCGCAACCTTTCTCGCTACATTCCTGTCTACCGGTGTCGCTACCCGTCTCGTGACCCATCTTACTACCCCTCCGTCAACCCTCTTTTTACCTTTCTCTCTAGCCGTCTGTCTATTCGTTTCGCTACCCGTCAGCCTACCTATGTCGCTACTCGTCTCTCTACCCATTTGTTTACTCGTCTTTCTACTCTCGCCCCCTCTTCCCAATATTTAAACAATTCATTTAATTTACAGAAGCCGTTTACCAGTTATTAAATGCAAACAGAAGTAATTTATCTAATAAGTGTAATCAGATGCAATTTTTTTTAAATACATACATAAACCTGAATAATAATTCATCAGTTTTGTGTTCATAGTTGTTTATATCATTTGACAGTAAATCTCAACTTCTTAAACCTGAATTCTCTCAAGCTTTTTTAAAAAAACCACAAGGTCTGTATAACTGCAAAGTACCCTGAGGGCTATATCAGATACATGTTATTAAATTAAGTGAAAGTTTCGTTATCGCGTTTGCAGCCAATTGCTTATGTCAGAAAGCGTGGCTTAACGCCATTGTAAATTCATTACTGTAACTTTTTTATTTTTTTATTTTTTTTTTTTGGGGGGGGGGGGGTAGGGGGGGAAGGGTTTCAAATATCCTATATATTATTTCTGCTGTCAACATCACTTTTTCTAAGCAAATACAAAACGCAGAAGAAGGAATGAGATACCATATGAAAGGATTTTAAACAGGCTTCTGACATAGCACACTTACATTTCGTTAAAACATGTTTTTTGACTAAAAATTTCTGTTAATTAAAAATTAAATCGGCATTGCTTTCATAAATGAAATGATTCTTCAAATTAGTGTTGCCACAAAACTAAAATACCGCATTATGTGATGCTCAACCATGATTATAAAAAAATAAATAGTACAACCGTGGCATACGTAATAAGAGTACCTTATTTACGTAATACATAGTGCGTAGAATACGTAATAAGTACAAGAAGTAAAAGTGTGATACGTGCGCACGGGTTTATTTTATATTTATAATTAAAAAGAAAAATTGAAATGTTTAGAAGAAAAAAAATACCATCAATCGATCGAAGCAAAATTGCAGTTAATTAAAATTTAAATCAGAATTGTTTTCTTAAATGAAATAAAAGGTTTTTGTCAGTTTTTCCAGAAGTGAGTGACGTCATCCTCTAATGCAGTTAAAATACGACTATTAATTTTTTTCTCGAGCGTGCTTTTTGCTATAATGGATCAGTTTTTAGTATAACTTTGAGGGAATAAATGAGATGATATTTTGGCTTGATTAATGTTGTTTGCAGCTATTTTTATATTTAATTTTTCTTTAAAAGTTTAAACCAGCATCTAAAAAATATTAGACTGCAGTGCGAAATCCTCGCACGGGTTCACTGGTATACATTTAAATTAAAACTTTTGCCTCCATGCCATTAGTGTTGTTTGTATTATTAACTAATACCTTGTAGACCGAGCTTCATTTGAAACAAATGTAAAAGACTTCTTCTACAGTTTTTTTAGGAGAAACTTTCGTAATTGGGCCCAAAGCCAATCGGGGCATTTAATATCATTCGTTTCGCTCAAATTTTATAATTCAAGTTATTGTAACTCTTATAGAGTTAAAACAATATTGTTGCTAGCTTTACTCTTGTTTGAGACCAGCCTTGCCTATGTATCTGAATGGGGAAAAGTTTCGTATCCTATGTCGATTGGCGAAAAAAATTTTAAATGGTGCCAAAAGGTAGTTTTAGCATCTTACAAAATTTTTCAAGAGAGCGGTAAAACATGTTTTTCAAATATTTACAAACATACGTTTATTAAAGCATGTTTTTGCACCATCTTAAAAATTTAAGCACGATGCTAAAATAAAATTTTATCGCCATACTCGATATTTTAATGAGTAATGAAAATACATAAACAAACTTATTTAACGGACCTAAGAGGCATTTTTGTGATAAATAATTGTTATTGTCAGGGGGGTAAATTGTAAACAATTAATAAACGGCTAGTAAATAATAAATAGCATTTAAAATCTAAAAATGGAGAAGTGGTCCGTATAAAAATGCAAAACATATACGCTTGCAAAATAATGCAAACATACGCTTGATATATGTACATCTTTTTTTATTTTTTAATATTTCCGAAGGCACAGATAAAAAGGTAAAAATCTCTTTTCCAAATGCCAAATACAAAATATACAAAATAGAATGCCAAATATACAAAATAGAATTCCAAATATACAAAATAGAAAAATATCTGCAAAAAAATATATTTACATAATACTACATCTGAAAAAAATAAGATTTAGAAAAAGTAAGCCAAGTCCTGCAGATCCCAACAATCACATCGAAAAACTTATCACCAAAAAAGAACTCGCCAAATCTTACGGCACAGGAGATGGATTTTTCCCTCTGAATGCAGAATATTAGTTTTTTTTCTTGTACGATGGGTGATTATAATTCTTTCATTTCAGATAATACATACCGTTTGATATATTGGTACTTTTATGTTATCCTGGCGCAGTTGATAAATCGCCAAATATTGTTCCTATAACATTTTCATATTGAATTCATTTCATTTAAATATAAACCTTTCACTCATTTAATTTAAAATACATGCCTTTCATTAATCCGATTTAAAATGCTAAAAAGAAAAAAAAAAAAAGAAATAATGCCATAAATAGAAATCTTTTATTTAAACAACAAAGAATTTTTTTTATTATTATTTACACACGCGAAATAAAAAAAAGCTGCTATTGCTGAGATTTGCGCCAAATCTCTAATACCAAGTCTACCAAATTATTGTGAGGTTTTTCTTTCAAACAGAAAAAAAATCCATATTAATTTTCGATTTCTACTAAATTGAAATATTTTTTATTGTGCTGAATATTAGTGCGTGCATATTTTTTTTGCTCCATGTACTCCATGAACTTTTCAATTCCGATTGTCTATGAAAATCTCCCGCCGGTGAAAATGACGTACACACAAAATTTTAGTGACGTATGTACTTTAATTGTGCTTTTTTATCTATTTTTTTAATATAATTTCCAAACGGTTTGACATTTATTCTTGGTAATAAATAGACGTCGTTGTTACCTTTATAGGTACCTGCTGTAAAAATTTGAACGAAATCCGTTAAATATTTTTTGAGTTATGCTTGACGAAAGGTTTTAATATCCATCGTAGCTATATATGGGGCAAAGTAATACTGCGCTGTGTATGAGTCTTCGTTGCACTCAGACAATAATTAGATTTTAATAGCATACATATTCTATGTTATTTAATTTAAAATTAAATGTAATTAATTTTGCATTATCCTGTTGACCTGAAAATTGGTGTAGATCTTGGAAAATTGCTCTTTATCTTTGGTACATTGTCATACTTATCAAGCATAAAACTAAAAGTTAAAAATATAATATGGTAGAAAATCTTTATATACATCATAGGACAAGAAGCAGATTATAGATTTGTGCATAATATAGATAACTTCACACTTATCTTGTAAACTTAGCCAAAGTATGTCTTGAGCAAATCATTATATTAGGACTTAGGAACAATTTTAAAATACTTTAAAAAAATAAAAATACACAATTCAATATAAAATTTATAATTTACTGAAATAAATAATATTTAAATAAATTTGTAACAAGCACTTAAACAAAATAGTACTTAAAATTATTTCTTAAACAATTTGTTAATGGTAATTTATTTCATCATTTAATTATTTTATTGTAATACTAGCTGACCCGTCCGACGTTGCCCGGGCCCGTGATAATAAAGTTAAACAAACCAAAATTTTGTATGATTTTATATCTTTAACTCGATAAGGATGCATAATTTTCCAATAAAAAAAATCCAAGATTTTTAATAATTTTATACAGTTTCTAATAGCACCATTCCAAATTTTTATTTACTTGTTTTGTATCTTTCTTTATTCAAGAGATAACGGACATCTTGTCTGCTATGGTTGTTCGTAGAAAAAAAAAAAAGAAAAAGAAACACGTTATTTTTTTTTCTGCAGTCAAATTAATGCGAAATAATAAATATCTTCGGTTATAAGAATCAGATAATCTTAATTTTTACAAACTTGTAATGTGGAAACAGAGAGGATTCAAAAGGTGTTAATTTTAAAATCGAATTGTTAATTTGAGTCACCTAAAAAATCTCTTAGTACCTCTTTCTTTGCGGTTTCATTATCGAGACACCTGCGACGGTTCAAATTTTTATCAAAAAACGTGTTGATCATTGCAAGATTAAATTGCTCGAAAAATTAAACATTTCTAATTAATATTTCTGAAAGTTGTGGATGGAATTTTTTTTAATTTGACTTTTTGAATTTGCGATTGTTTGTTTATATAGATCTGCAAATTTTCGTGTCTAAAGACCTAATAGTTTCTGTTATTTTGACATGTGTTGAAAAGGCATAGTTAAAAGTCATTGTGGTAGCCCAACCTTTTTCCAGTAAACCTGAAATCTTTCTTCCCTCTCCCAACACACAACTCATTTTGCGGTTTCACATTTCTTTTGCACCATTTTCAGAAAAATATGGCATTTTAGAAGCGATGGTTAATGAGAAACTAATTAATATCTTGGGTAATTATCAAAATATTAAAATTCGGAGACTCAGGTGCACATGGTCAGACTTTGGACTATCCACACCTAAATTTCCAGACTTCTGGGTGGGCTAGATTTTGCTAGCCATCACCAACAGACACACACACACACAGAGCGAAACTTTATTTTATTAGTATAGATTATTATTATTATTTCATTAAAAACCTTCAAGTAAGGAGATATAGTAGATGAAATGATGTCGAAAACTTAGTCCTCTACAGCAGCTACAGTTGATGACCTTTTGCCTCATCTGTATCGTTTGCTTCGGATTTTATTTATGAGTACCCCCAATTCCTTTTAAAGAACTGTCTTTACTGATACCTCCATGCAAATTAGTTATTTTAGTTAATATTTTTAGGTTTGTTAAGTAATCAAATGATACAAATTACACTTTAAAATATTCATATGCTTTTGTTTTCTTTTATATTTTAGTTTTAATTTTTTTAAATAGCAGTTTTAACCACTTTAACTTGTGATGAAAGTTCACAAAAATTATACATTTTTATATGCTAGTTTTAAAAGTGGCTTTTGATCATTTCAATTTCACTGTGAGTTATTGTCATAGAGCTGAGTTTTCATATTTTCATTTTCTGTGGGGTTTTTTTATCATTATCAATATTATTCTCACATACCCCCAACTATTCTGCTACATAGCCTCGGTTTCCAACCTGAGGTTGCAGTGGTGGTGAAAAAAAGTGAGGGGATGCTCATAGTCCCGAACATAGCACCTGAATAGTATGAACAATAGAATTTAGAATTCAGTAATGCTAATTCACGCAACAAACTTTTCGCTAAAATTTATTTTGAAATTTTTGTTTTTGAAATAGCTGTAGAATAACATTAAACCTGCTGTCCACTGACAACAATGAAAATTACTACATTTTTACTTTCCGGATATGTGAAGCATAAGAAAAGTATTGTAATCATAAAAAAAAAAAGACTATTAAGTTTTGGCATAGCATTACGTTTTAAAATTCCCTGGATACACTTTTGCTTTTTTTTTTTTTTTTTTTACCATTCAATATGTATGGGCATATTTTAGTATTTACCTACATTTTGAGGTTCCCAAAGTCCATTTTTGCTGTCAAATGTTGGTTTTGACTATATACTCCATTTTCAATAGTGTTAATACTGCAATGGACATAAAAAATTTTCTTCAAATTTGTTGCAATTCAAGCAAACTTATGGAAGTTAGAGTAAGAACAGATAAATAGATAAACAGACAGACGATCTGAAGTCATAAACACTTTTCAACTTTCTTGAAAGTATTAAAAATCAGTGATATTTTTTTTAAATTGTTAATTTATTAGCATATTTATCCTTAAAAAAAAAGAAATGCTTTTCAAAAGTTTGCATCCTCCCGTGTTCTTAGCATCCCCCTGAAAATAAAAAACAGGGGGCATATAAGATAAAATAAAAAAGTGGGAGGTCGCTATCCTCCTGCGTACCCCCTCAACTACACCACTGGGTACATGTATCCCAAATTGGGAACTGCTGCTCCAAAGGGTACCAATATTTTTACAGTGTGTAATGCCAAAGTTTCTTAATTGCAAAATTCACTGTTTACACCTTAAAAGTTATGCAGTTTATAAATAAGTGTATGTGATAGATATGTGGTATAAATCTCTTCTAATATATCAAAAAGGAGAAAAGTTTGATTTTTTATCAATATTTAAGTGTAGGGTTTTTTATTGATCTATTTTGAAATATAATCTATAAAAACTTCTTCCTTTATAATAGTGTCATCTGCCTGATCCTCATCACCTAAGGGAATTTGTATCCAAGCCACCATCAAGCGACATTCGCTTCCATTGCACTATGATAAGACACGAGGATGATGATATGACTAGCAGTGCCACTTACACCATGTTTCTAGAGTACTTAGGAGGTTTAGTCCCCCTTCTCAAGGGAAAAAGGGTCAGCAAACTCAGGCCAGAATTTGTTATTTTCGATCCTCAGTCTCTAGGTAAATTTTATATATCAATGTATCTTTCTTGTTTTTTCAGTAATTAGGCTGCTTCAATAGTTACAAATTTTTGTTATAGTGGTTGAAGCAAATACTTATAAAAGCCCTTTTAAGTTAGTTATTTTCAGCCTTTGTCTTATAAATTTATTATCATATGCACTTCCCTATTTAATTGGACACCAAATAATAAAAAATGAGTACTGCTTGACCAGTCTTAAAAGATCGACCTTGGCATGCTGCCAAAAAAATAGACCATTCCAAAGGGAGGGAAGCATTGGATTTGGAGGAGATATTCAGGTTTCGTTTAACTTGCCTGACTGCATACCATTTCTTCTTGGAGATAAGCAAATATGAAACTATCGGAATACTATTCACCACCACAAAAGCAAAACTAGGGGAATACTATTCACCCCCACAAAAGCAAAACTAGGGGACCCTTTCTTTACCTACTCGACTATTATCAAGAATAGATTCGTCTTACTCGGACCTGTTACTCACGTGACCAGTCTTTAAAGCTTGGCTCAGCAGTACCTGTTGTTTTATTCATATTATTAAAAGATTTCCTTAAGGGGGTCTTGGGCAGTGAGTTCTCAAATTCCTTTCACTAATGTTAAACTTATGGGTGTGGAATGCATTTATATATTTAAAAATATCTCCTCAGGAAATTTTTATTTTAAACTTCTTTTCTCTGTGTACTTTTCGTAAAGAATGTCTTTTTTTTTTTTTTTTTTTTAAGCTGTCAAAATATTTCTGAAATATATACTTAACTTTATTTGAAGTGATAAAATCTTACTCATAGCTCATCTGCTTTGCTAAAATTTTAACATGTAAAATATTAAATTAAGTATATATTTTAATAAAAAGAAAAGTGCCCAGTTAAACTGAGGGCATTGAGCTCACAGACTATCCACACTAATTGTATATTATACTCTTACTTCAAAGAATAATACCAATAAAAAAATAAAAACATTGACAATAAATTAAGGAGGAATTATCTCCCTGTTCCCCCCTTTACACTTAACTAATGAACCTCCAAAACTAATCAGGGAAGTGCCTTATCACAATGAACCTATATACAAACTTTGAAGCAAATCGAATAATTCTGCATGAAAAATCCATTTATCTAAATTAAGGAGGGGGTTAGCCCCCCATCCCTCCCTTTATTACTTAATTAAGGAATCAACAAAACTAATCAGGGAAGAGCCTTATCACAATGAACCTATATTCAAAATTTGAAGCAAATCGGATAATTCTGCATGAAAAACCCATTTATCTCAATTAAGGGGGGGGGGGATTATCCCCGTTCGTCCCCTTTATACTTAACCAACGAACCTCATAAACTAATCAAGGTAGCGCCTTATCACAATGAACCTATAAACAAAATTTGAAGCAAAATGGATATTTCTATCAAGAGTTATCGCATTACGTACATACATACAGAAACGGCGGGCCCATTAGCTCACAGTCTTTAACCCTTTCCGGCACAGTGATCCCACTCCGGGCACACCTAATTTTAATTCCAAACTTGCATTCGGCACCAAAAAAAATTTAATAAAATTTTGCTTATATAATGAAAGCTTAAAATAAGGAGTTCTTATTTTCTAAAAAAATTGTTTGTAAATTCCGGTGTCAGTCAGTAATTTTGCATTTTACGAACAGAATTTGTCTGTGCCGGAAAGGGTTAAGCCTGAGAGCTAAAAATATTTTGAATACTAAGAAAAGAAAAGAGAGAACCTTTGAGAAAAGTACACAGAAAAATAAATGAAAAATATTAATTTCCTGAAGAGAGATTTTAAAAATACAAATGCATTCCATGCCCATAGGTTTAACATTAGCAAGGGGAATTTGAGATCTCACTGACCAACACCCTTAACTTTCATGATCCCCTTTCACTTTTTGTTACTGTAAATGACTTTGTTGTGTAATTAATGAACTTCCCAATAATCTTTTCCAGATGAATGTGAGTTAATTTAATATTCAGGAGAAAGTTTAGATTATGATATTGTTATTTAAAACAATCCAATGCCATTGTTTGTATTATTCTCTCTAGGGAATTTTTTAAGTGTGCAGTGCCCTATTCTTTTAAAAATCTGCAGAATGTACCTTGCCCTTTTTTTAAAACAATGAAATGTACCTCTAATTGTATCCAGAGATCTCTTGTTAAAAATCTACCCTGTACCTCAATATTTCTAAATTCATGTACCCAAGAACTTGTAAAAATTAAAAAACTTTTTCATTACTTTAGGAAAAACATAAACTATTAAATCATATATCATGTTGTAGTGTAGTTGTATTTGTTTTTATGTATAATTCATAAAATCATTCGAAATTAGCGTTACTTTATTTTTCATTTCTAAAAGTTGTATATTTTTCTTTTTATCCTTATTGAACATAACACTTTTTTTTTTCTTTTTTTTTTTAGTGTAGTAACACATTTTTCTACTAAACTAGTGCCCTTTTCCTGCTTTGTTACTGAGCTTTATAGAGGCTAGGTCTTTTTTCTTTCTAGTGTGAACACCATTTCATTAAAATATTAAAGAGACTGCTGTGATACAATAATGGCAAAACAAACTTCTTAACACCATAAAAATAAGAAATGTGTTAGGCCTTTTGAAAGAACTTTGTCTTTCTTTTTCAGGCGCAATGAACACGTGCTTGCCTGGGAGGCAAGGGCAAGACTGAAAGGAAATGGGAGGAAAAGGGATAGGTTAAAGAAAACAGCCAATAGGAAAGCAGAAGGCAAAAGCCAATCACACAAGAATCATTTTATTTTTTGTTATATATATATATATTTTTTTTTATTTGCTTGTAACTTCCTTCAACTTTTCTGGCTTTCTTTCTATTCAATTTGCTTCATAAATCTCCTTCTGTTCAGTATAGATCAGCTTCAATTAACGTCACACTCTAGCAACCACATGGGTGCTTTTGTTTGCCCCTCAACTATGGTCAATTGTGATTGGTTGGATAAAAATGGTGGGATGGCGAACACATGGTTGAAACTGATCTATTTTTCTGCTTGGGTAATGCTCTTCTGTGATTGACTGATGCCTTCTACTTTCCTAGTCTTGTTCCTGCCTTCCAAGTGGTAGCATGTCTTTCTGCGCATGAAGAACAAAGACAAAGTTCATTCGAAAGGCCTAGTGCATTTTTTAATTTTATGGTATTATTAAAATTTTTTTTTTTTTTTTTTTTTTGCAAATTATTTATTGCACTATTTATTGGAACTATTTTTATGACCTACTTTTAAATAATTTTGGACTAGGGAAAAGTTAAGCTTGACCTGTGCTTTTTTGTGTCTTTATGTGTTGAAGAATGAAGTATACTTGATTTATTTGATGTTACTTTTAAGTGTAAAGAATTTTTAACCCTAGAAAGCTACTCTACGTCATCTTGATGTACATTTCTCATCGAAATAACAAGTAGGGCCAAAGAAGGTTAGCTTTCTAGGATATAAGAAGGATACGTCTTAAGACTGTTGGCCTGTGATGTCTCAAATTCTTCTCTCTAATGTTAAACCTATGGGCATGGAATACATTCGTATTTTTAAAATATCTCATCAGAAAATTAATATTTTTAGATTCTTTTTTCTGTGTACTGTCCTTCAGGGTATTAATATTTTTAGATTCTTTTTTCTGTGTACTGTCCTTCAGGGTATTAATATTTTTAGATTCTTTTGTCAAAATATGTCTAAAATATATGCTTTATTTATAATTTTATGTGTTAACATTTTAGCGATGAGCCATGAGTAAGATTTTAACACTTCAAATAAAATTAAGCATATATTTTAGAAATATTTTGATAACTAAGAAAAAAAAAAAAAAAAGACACCTAAAATATATGCTTAACTTTATTTGAAGTGTTAGAATCTTACTCATGGCTCATTGTTAAAATTTTAACACATAAAATTATAAATAAATCATATATTTTAGACATATTTTGAAAAAAAAATCTAAAAATATTAATATCCTGAGAAGATATTTTAAAAATACAAATGCATTACCAGCCCATAGGTTTAACATTAGTGAGGAGAATTTGGAATCACATTCACCAGCACCCTTAAAGATATTTTAGCTTATTTATATTTAAAGTTTATTCTCTGAAAACTTGCTTAAATATCATGAATATTTTAAGCATAAAATTTTTTTATCTTTTATACAGTAAAGATGGAATTACAAGGGACCGGAAAAACTTTCAGTTTTAGACAGGTTTCCACCCTAGCAGGTACACATTCTGTTATAAATTGTACCTTAAATACTTGGACCCTGGGGTGCTATTTCGGACACAAAACAAAAGTGTTTTTTAAAGCAGTCCAGGATCTATTATGTTGATAGTATCGATATGATTCACCAATACTTTACAGGTAACAGCACAAACTAGTGACACAGGACACCCAGGATTGATTTGAAATATGTTTTATTTCAGTCCAAGTAATCACAAATTACGGCACTGCATTTTTGTCACTGGAACTTTGAAACTTACCATTTAAGGCAAGATTCGATTCCATTATAGATGGGTTTTAGTATGGATAGACAAAAAAATGTATAAAAAAATAAAAATAAAAGGACATATAACATGATGACATAAATATTTAGAAAAAAAAATTATAATTACCAACAAAAAAAAGCTTTTTTTTAATATTTTTAGATAAAAATGTTTTATTCCAATATTTGTAAAATTTATGAAGTAACTGTGCTGTAGTTGGAAAAAAATATGCGTGGGAACTCACCTTTTCATAGAGTAGATGTTGATGCTACCACAATATTGCTAAGCCAATTTAAAACATTTAGTCAAAAGCCGATTTTTTTTAATTAGCAATTATAATTATTATATTCTAGTTTTTATAGTATTGTATTTGTATAGCATTCATCTAAAAGCTGTATTTAATCAATCTCATAGTAAGATTTTCCATTATGAATCAAAATTTAATTGAAATAACAGAAATAAATCCATATATAACTTATTGGCACATCTATCCTAGAAGTTTCCATAAAGAACGATAATGAGAGCTGTTTTCTGTGCTCTCTGATTTACTACAAGCTGTCTCGTCTGATAATCTTCTTCCTAATCGCAACCAAGATTTCACATATGGTTTAGGACAAAGTTATTTTAAGAGAGGTCCTACACGGCTTATGAATATAAGTGTAAACTGGCTCGTTCAATAAGGAGTGAATTTTTTGCACCGGTCATGATGTTATTCATACAGCTGAAAGCTCTTTCGCATTCAGACATTGAAATGGGTATAGTTTTCACTGTCTGGAGAAAAAAAAATGCTTGTGTTCGTACGCGATTTATTTATTTTTATTTTTTTTACAGTAACAAACCAAATATTTCTGGGAACGGCGTTCTCATCCAACTACAGCACTGTGAAGTAACATCAATGTATTAACAGCTTATTGCTTTTAGTGACATGGGTACTTTATACTTTCAAACATATTTTCCTTGAAACTGTATAGTATACATCCAAAACATATTGAAATCAAATGGGGCAATTGACTTGGAATTTAGGCATATATCTTCATTACAGTGATATATAGATTGATACAGGTTATTTTACATTGTAAGGTTTATCTATATAGATCAGTGGTGTAGCTTGTTATTCGAACCTAGGTATGCTGTAATCTACAGAAAAATTAACCTTCTAAAGTCGTTATCCTTACACTACAGCTTAATTTATTACTTTATGTGCTAATTTTATATTTAAATGTATTAAATTCAATTTGCCTTTCTTAAATCATACAATGAAACATATACGTATTTAAATATATATATATTACTGCACAGAAGTGGGGTATTACATCATTCTATTCAGCAGTGATGAGTAGATTTTTTAATGGGGGGTGAGTGAATTTTTAGATAATCTTTTAAAAACTGCATTGTATAGAAAATATACCAAAATCCTGTAGATATTTTTATTCGTTGGCCGTATTTTGTCTTTCTCCCAATTGCTACAATGTAATCATGACACTAAATTCTATTCTATACTTAAACTTTCTCTGTTGTATCTCTTTCATAATTTTATAAAACATCACTACGGAAATGCATTATAGCAATAAATTATTTTTGTTGTCACATAAACTTTGTCATAACAATTTGACATTATGATGCATCTTTCTGACCGGTATGGAAGTATGGCTTGTAAGATTTTCTAAAATTTCTCCTTACCTGTAATACACATACGTAAATACATGCATCATTTAAATATTGAATATTATAATTAATATGTATTATGAGGAAAAACAATATAGCAATTTGGGAATCTATATACACTCAAGAATGTATAGGCACTTGGCCAGAAGTCCTTATATAATAAAGATAATTGTGTTAACACAGTCATATCTATAATAATACAGTAGAAAGCCACTAATCCACAAAGCTTGGTTCCAAGTATTGTGCGGATTGGAGGCTTTTTGCGGATTACAGGCCATGTCTATTTAATCTTTGTTTACATTTTTTTAAATTCATATTTTGGACAAATTTAGATTGCTAATACTAAAATATAATTAAATTACACATTTTAATATATAGATAAAGTAATAACTATGTAAAAAATAATTTATTATTTTTTAAATATCTTAAATATGGCATCAATTGTTGTCTGTTTTAAGACATTTGGTTTATAGTGTTGAATTTTATCTTTAAGTAAGAGTTCAAAAGCAATATATATGTATTTTATTATGTGTTTTTCAATTTTATAATTACGATTTAATGAAAAAATAAATAAATTATAAAATATATTGTCTAAGTAAGGATTTTTTATCATTAAAATAAAAAAAAAATCACAAAAGCTCAAATTGTATTTTACAAGTACTGTATGAAGAAATGAATATATAAAATAATATACGAATTAAATGTGCTTTCATTTTAAACTATAAAGAAGAATGTTATATGATGTATAACAGCTATATATAAAAATAAGAAAAAAATGTTAAAATTGGTGAAAAAAATATTCAAAATTTTGTCACCTTTGAAGCATTTTTCAAGAATTAAATTTCTTTGTTTACATTCATAAATTGATTGCGGATTAGAGGCCTTTGCGGATTACAGGTTTGCGGATTAGCGGCACTCTACTGTATTTATAAAAAATATCCTTGATATTTAAATACTCATAACAAAATTCTGAAAAGAGTTTTTTAAATTTATCTTCAAGTGTTAATTTTATATTTTTATAAATGAATTTAATTTCTTTATTTAATAAATCTTTAAATTCCAAACTTAATATATTTCCCAATATAAAATTTATAATTATATATCAAAAGGGATAACATAATATAAAAAAGGATTTGTTTGTTAATCTCTAAAGATGAGTAAATCACAATTAGAGCATTTCTTATACGTAAAATGGAAAATACATTATTTTACGTATAAGAAATATTCTAATTGTGATTTATCCATCTTCTGAGATTGACAAACAAATATTTTCAGTCAAAATAGGATCATTCCTAAACAAAAGAAAGAAAGAAAAAAGGATATATTCTATAGGCAACAGATATATGCACCAGAAAGTATACTCTATGGTTTTACTTGATAAAAATAGGGTATATGGAATTTCTTTGAAAAATCGAGAATGCATATGGTATATACCACCTATATCTTCCTCTACACATAGACTGGGAGCTATGAGCCCAATGCATTCTTTGATGAACCTTCCTCACACCATTTTAAAGTGGTACAATCAAAATAGCAGAAAATGACAGGAAAAATCCTTAAAACAGTGAAAAATTAAAATTGTAATGTCAAACATTGGCCAATTATTTTTCTAACATTTGTTGGGTACAGGGACAATTACAGTATTTCTTTAACACATTAAACAGTTGAATTTTCATTTTTATATGAAATTAAATCTACTTTAGTTCCGAGCCTTTTGATACTTAAATTTATATGCCTTTTGTTTTCTTTAAAAAATATGGAAGAAAGACTGAACATATTTTCTATGTATTATTTTCCTTTTATTAAATATCTTTTAAATTTTTATCTTGGGATACAACATGTTATAATAGTCACATGATACCTTGATAATCACATAGAATTTGTAATTTTCATAGCTTTTTTCTTTTTCTTTTCTTTTTAACCACTACTCAGTTTCTTACACTTAACAGGTTGTGTACCATAATTTTCATAACTTATAAATATAGTTAAAACAGAATTGACTTTTGATATCATAGAATCATAAAGAAAGCTAAGAAAAGATAACTCACCTTGTCCTGGTTCTTGTTCTAGATAACTTCAAAATAATATTGAAGACTATTTATTTAGGTAGACAATACACATTTACATTGATGATGAACAATACACAAAAAAATTATATACAATCAAAAACATAAACTCAATAGTTATACACATTAAGCACCATCTTGATGGCTTTTTCTCATTTCGCAACAATAGTAATTACCTGCAAGATGTACCAATAACTTGAAGGTATTTCAGAAAAATTAAATGTTGTGCCCTAAAATGCTTCAAAATGCCCTCTCATATAGATTTTCTCTTCATATTGGTTTTGAAATTTCAATATAAAATGTTTATTTATGTAAATAATTTTATATTCAAGCTATAGGAAATTGTACTATACTATATATTCTGGTGTACTTCCACATGTACTTTTGATACAAGCCAAAATTCATACTTGACCTGAGTGAAATAAAATCATAGTTTTGGCCCTACATTATGTTCTTAATAATGATCGCTCTCAGATTACATGAAAAATACTCACTATTATGCTTTTCAATGTTCTTTATTATTTATTGCTACAAATCTGATGAAGATTTTTTTGCAAAAAGAAGGAACTACACTTTATAAGAAAAAAATACCCAAAAATTGTAAAATGTACTCTGAAAGTTTAGGTGTGCATTATGTGCTGGAACCAGTATAGAACTTTTGAAATGTTTAAGATATTTCATAAAGTAGTTATAAAGAAATCCTTCATACAATATTGAAATTAGTATTCCCATGATAAAAACATTTAAAACTTTCAAATTAAAGGAAAACATACAGAAATTTCCTATCAGAATTTTCAGAAATGATATTGCTTTGATTAAATATATAAAGTAAAAAGTACATTTTTTTATGTATTAATCATTTTGCAATGCTCATTCTGTATACTTCTTTTAATTTTTTGGAACAACTTTTTCTGAATTTTAATTTTTTCCTTATTTAATCGCTGAAAATCATTGATTAGGTGAGATGAAAATTATTGTTCAAAAATATTGGTGCTCAAATTCAAGCATTTTGTGCATATACAGCACATATATGTGCCGCACATCACAAAGGCATTTAATGTGTGGTATTGCCCCTTGATAAAGTTTTAAATTAAATACTTTAAAAATTATTTTCTTGTGTCGAATAAAATTCCTAACTACAGTGTCTTTCCAAATTATTAAGCCCAAAGAAGAAAAATCCAATTTCATTGATTTAAAGCTAAAATTTAGAAGGTATACATTTCAAAACTCTGTTTCCATTATTTTTAAGCAATTATTGCATATTTTCATATGAAAAGAAACACACTAAATTATTATTAACTCGTTTTTTATTAAACATAAAGACAAGAAACATGGTTAACCCCTTTGCGATGACCATCATTTATATGTGTCGAATAAGGTACGTACAGCTTTCCCCCTTCATGATCTGTAAGTTCCTCTGTCAGTCTAATACATTGATTTATGTCTGTAATACTTTTAGTCTTATGGCAAAGTGGTCCATCATACATAAACATTGCATTATCACTGTTAGGGAACCATTATTTCAGCCGTGGTACAGGTCTTGTCTCTAAGATTTTCTTCTTGTATTGATCTTGTTGCAATGTTTTTTCAACCATATAAAGATTTCTAGTACTTTTCCGTGATATTACAGACCACAGCACAACTGATGGAGTATGTTTAATGGTATTTGTGATGCAATCTGTTTTGTTGTCTGGTCTTCTCACAAATTTAGCTTTCTTCATCAAAATTTCAAAGACGGTTTCATTGGAAAACATACCTATGAAATGAAAATAAAAACATATCTTTATTTCATAAACAGCACTAATGTATAAGTATCTATATATATATATATATATATTACGCTATCGTACGTGGCACAGAAATCATGATTATTTGTTAATTGTTTAATGGCAATGCCCGAATGAAACGCATCTGATTGGTTTTGTGTAAAAGTCTTTTGGGAGGATTTAGGCCAGGATTTTTTACATTTAACTGTTTGGGGCTGCCATCTGCAGGAATAAAAGCGAAAAAAGCAATGTGTAAATAAATTTTAACTATAATTTGTCAACATTAAGAATTAAATAGATATATTTTTCTACATTTTCATTTGAAATATTGATTTTTGTAAGCATTTAATATTTATAATTTAAAAAATACAACTAGCAATATAAAATTTAAAATGTAAACAAAGCAATGATTTTTAATAAAAAGGGAAAAGTAAATGTAATAATTTTCCCTGACCATTTCATTTTTTAAATGTAACTGTTATACTTTTGATGTTTTAGCTCTTATTTAATTTTTTTACAAGTTTTCAGTATAAATAAATATTATTCAGTCTTTTTTTTTTATGAAGTCCACTCCACTCTTATATTTTTCAATGACAGTCTGCCCTGGCAACGCCAGGCGGGTCAGCTAGTGATAAAATTTTAATAACTGTACCCTTTTCCGATCATCCAATGTACAAAACTATCTTATTTAAATCTTATAGAAAAAATACTTATTTAAATCTTATTATCTTATACAAAACTATCTTATGTGTCCTATCTATTCTTGGGATTGTTTTGCAGTGATGCTCATTATTTTTGGCAATAATGATGCATTTATCTTTTTTTTTTATATTCCATACAGAACTTCTGGATACACCTGCTATTTTAGAAATTTGATATTGTGATAGACTTTTCACCTTTAAAAGGTGATGTATTTCCCCTATTTACTTCGCTAACAGATTGCTTGCTTTCCTCATCTGTATAACAGAGGAAAAATATGTATCAAAGCCAAACAATTTTTTATGACAAATATTCATCAATATGACGATGATATAGCATAGTAAACACAAACTTAACAAGTATGTTGTGACTATCACAAAACTATCTTCTATATAAATCAAATCATCTGCAACGAAAATTAAATGACAGTATATTCGTTCTTGCGATATAGCTATGTCAGAAATAGGGATAAACACAGCATAAAAGCAACACCAGTTGGGCGATTTGCACCCAAAACTAATCAGCGTCTATTTATGTCAAAGTCTAACAAAATATGAAGCTGGGGAGTGCCGAAGACTGTTTTAGTTGTGGGTGTGTGAAATGAATTTTGCCGAGTACGGGATTGGGGGGATGAGAAAGGCTTTGTGATAGTCCCCCTCCTCAGCGATGGAGTGAACTGTTCTTCAATACTGTGCATTTAAAAAAATCACTACCAGACCAGGTTACCGAACTCTAAAAATCAGTCCATAGCAGAAGGGAGCAATTAAAGAGACTAGATGGAAAACTCACAATAGAGATTGCAACCCCACCCCCTTCCTTTCACCAAAGTCTCAAATTCTCAGAAAAGCGATTCTCTCTCTCTATCTTATCCCAGGACATCACCCCCACTCTCTGACACCCCCTCCTCCCACACAGAATCATACACAATCTTCCGTTCTGTGTAAGAAGCTCTTTCTTTTCCCCTTTAAAGACAGACAACAGATAATTGAAATGAAACTGACGACGGGGGAGGGGACTTTTTGCAGGGAGCGTTCTTAACTTACTGATTATTCTAAATTTTACCAATTCTTATAAATAAGTGGGAGGGTGTCACACCCCCAACATCCCCATCCCCCCGCTAGGCACACTCCTGATATGAAATTGGATGAAATTCTGTACATTAGTTCTTAAGATATACCTATCGCAAAAATAGTGAAAAATGCAGCATAGCAGTATCATCTGTTGGGCGATTTACTCAAAAACCTAATTAATGTTTATTTATGTCAAGGTCTGACAGAATATGAAGTTTGATGAAATTTTGTGCATTAGTTCTTGATATATAGCTGTCACAAAAATAGTAAAAAATACAGCATAGCAGTGCCACTTGTTGGGTGATTTACACCAAAACCTAATCAGCATCAATTTATATCAAGGTCTAACTGAATCTAAAGTTTTATTAAATTCTGTGCTGTAATTCTTGAGATAGAGCGCCCACAAAATTTATGTCACATACAGACAGACATTTTCTAGAAACAGTCAAATCATGTTCAGAACCTTCTAAAACATATAAATCTGTCAAAAATTTTCATGAATCCAATACACTCTTGTAAAGATAGATAAGAAAGCAAAAGAACACTTAAATAAAGACAGATTTCATGAATGTATTTAGCCTCTTTGTTTGTTCAATTAAGCTGAACAACTTGCAATTATTTGTCTAAAATGACTGAAGAAATTTTATATTTTTGGTTGCAGGTACTATTGTAATTTTGTTACATAATGTTGCTTAAATAAAAAATACTTTATACAATTGTAATATTACTATTAAATCTAAGGAATTTAATATTTTACAGAAATTTCTAAATCAACGGGCCTAATAATTTGGCAAGGTATTGTATTTTATGCATTTCATTTTTTTAAATTAAGTAAGAAAAAAATATTTCAAAAATTAAATATTGTATCTTATTTCAGAACCAGGTCTGCCCCATCCTTTATACCGAGTGAAAAACTGCCAGGCATATACATTTCCTCCTGCACAATTGAATACATGCTTAGCAATTGTTCCTTTGTACATTCCATCATCCTCGTCAGACAGTGAAGTTGAAGAAGGGTGTGCCTCTCCCAGAATGCAGAGGCGGAAACGAGGGCGTCGTCACATGCATGGAAGAAATGAAACAGCTTGGAGGGAAATCATGTACATTGATGAGCTTCCAGAGGTAAGTTATCATTGGATATGATACAAACTAGGGAATCGAACCTGGGCTTCCCGGGTTACAGAACATCGCTGAAAACTATTTTTTTTTAATTCCTACTATTAGCTCACACTCTCTCTATATATATCTTGTTCAAATTTTCAATCGTTAATAAAATATTTTCTATTCATCCACTCAAGTTCAAATAATTTTTTTTAACTTGTACTGGATGACAATTGATGTTAATACAGTTTTTTCAAATATTATTAAATTCCTACTATTAGCTCACACTCTCTCTATATATATCTTGTTCAAATATTCAATTGTTAATAAAATATTTTTTATTCATCCATTCAAGTTCAAATACATTTTTTTAAACTTGTACTGGATGACAATTGATGTTAATACAGTTTTTTCAAATATTATTAAATTCCTACTATTAGCTCACACTCTCTCTCTCTCTATATATATATATATATATATATTTCTGTTTCAATGGTTAATTTTTGCAATAAGTTTATATATATATATATATATATATATATATATATATATATATCTTGTTCAAATTTTCAATCGTTAATAAAATATTTTCTATTCATCCATTCAAGTACAAATACATTTTTTTTAAAACTTGTACTGGATGACAATTGATGTTAATACAGTTTTTTCAAATATTAATTCATTAATTAATTTTAATTTTTATATGGGAGAAAATAATTTCTCCCATTGTTTTCATAAATGAAATGAAAAATTTTCCTCAAATGAGTGATGCCAACAAAAAATAAAATACCGCAACGATGATTATCAAAAACTGTTCAATAAAGATAATGTGGGACATTAATGCTGCACGGGTTTATTTTATATATTTATGATGAAAAAGTAGGAATTGACTTTAAATTTTTTTTTATATTACTTGTTTTTAATTTAAAATTCTAACAGATTTTTTACACTTAATATATATATATATATATATACTAAAAAGGAATGGCACATCTAGTATTTGTCAACAATTAAATAAAAATCATGCACTCGTGACATCATAATTCACTTGTATATTTAAACCGAATAATAAGGCTACCATAATTTGTGACTTGCGCTATAGCCAGCATACACGTCAGGTCAGGACTCATTGCTGTTATCATTATCTGTTTACGCGTGAAGGTTTCTCTATGGTACTCCATTGTGAAATTTGGTAATTTTTGAAATTCAATATTTGAAAAACAGCATAATCATTAGATTAGAAATTTATATGAAGAAAAACACAATTTTTTACCTTTCTAATGCAGTTTTTCTAACAATTTTGTGACAAATACTTTTCGAGCTATTAATTTTTTCCGTAACTTCAAATGTTTCATTTTTCAAGATTAATCTGTGGCAATGATTAGCGAAAAACCCAGTCATCAATAACGCATAACTTTTTATTAAAGAGGATTATCGTATTTTCTGGTGTATATGACACACTTTGTTACTTCCTAGTTATAGCAGCCCCTAAGAATAAATCACCAAATTATGTAACATATATAACAGTTAATGATGTGTATGACCACATTACAGTCATATGACATATGCACATTAGACATGTGTGTAAGATATACGAGGGTTATTCGTAAGGTAACTTATGTTTATGAATTTTTAAAAAAATTAAAGGAAACATTTTTTATTACTTATATTTGAAAAAGCACATTGTTCAGCTACATCTCAACTTAATCGCCATATAAATTAAAACATTTATCATAATAGTACACTAGCTTGTTAATTCCATCAGCGTAAAATTTTGCTGCCTGACACTTCAACCATACACGGACACCTGCATTCAGTTCCTCATTATCGTAGAGGTGTTGTGTTACTAGCCAGATCTTCATGTGTGGGGACAGGTGAAAATCGAATCTTGTCATTGATTTTCTCCCGTAGTTCAGCATTAACAATGCCTGGCTGACCACGTTGCGAGTCATCGTGAACATTAGTGCAGCCAGTTTTAAACATGATGCACCACTGTCTCTCTCCGGCTTCACTCGTTATGTTGTTTCCATACACTGCACAGGTTCCCGGTGAATTTCAATTGGTCACAATTTTGTTCGCACCTCACAACTCACAAGATTTCCTATTGCGGCACACATTTTAAACATTCAGAGTGTACAAACCAGAGGCAACACGCACCGCAAATGATTACAACCCGATGGGTGATGATTCAGTGGATTCTCTGACACCAAGATAGGAACACTAGCACCATCCTTCACCGCACAATGGTGAAATGCAAGTTACTTTCCAAATAGCCCTTTAAGATGTACAGTGCTTGAAAAATGACCAGATTGCCCCTGGTGGCCAAGTTTTTTATATCTGGCAATCAAACTATTTAATATGACATTTTTTGTTTATTTGTTTGAAAATAACTATTTTTTTTTTTTTGTATAAAAATTGAACTAAGAAATGAGCACACATGACATTTTTTCTTTCCCTCACCCTTATTAGTGCACAGTAAACATTGATATTCCTCTTCTCTCGTACTTTTAATGGAATATCCAAGTTTAAACAGCATTCTCCGTTTCATGCAACACCACTCTTTTCCCTTCTCAAAATTCCACTCCATAAAAACATACTCCATTAATTAATTTTATTTTGTTAGGTTTTAAAAGTTTGTAATTTGCAAGCAAAACACATTCACCAAAAAAGAAAGTTTTAGAGAAAGATTTAAAAAATGTTTATTAATAAATGTTTTATTCGAATTTGAGTAACTGTACCGTATTTTCAGGAATATGCGCTGCACCCATCGTAAGCGCCGCATCATTGAAAAATCGGTAAAAAAAAACAACTATACACGTAAGCGCCGCACCCATTAGAAGCGCCGCATCATTGAAAAATCGATAAAAATGAAATAGTCATGATAAAAAACGATCGGCAAAATTGGATTAAAAGTAACAAGAATAGCGATAAAATCTTACAAGATATATGAATTAACAATAAAACACAGGTTATCTTAAAATACAATAGGAAAAAAATATGTACTACACCAATCAATTATTCGCTTATCGTTTTAATCGAACATCGCCGTATTCCGTGTGCTTGTGAAATAAATATAATTTATCAACTATTATAAAGTATACAATAAATACTTTTAAAGAGTGAGCTATTAATATTGAACAGAAAATAATGAAATATGGGTAAGTTAAATATATTTTGACTATAGTAATTACGTTTTTATAATAAAGATATATTGTGATATGTACTGTTTATGAACTTTATACTGAGATTAAATGAATGTAAATAAAGGTGAAATATGAATGAATGTTAATGAATCTATGTGTTTAAAAGTGTATTTGAGGCAGTAAGACTAAAAAAAAACATGAAATGAAGGCTTGTTTTTCACACTATCTAGATTTTGCCATGTTGAGGAAAAAAAATCATTGTACCCGCCTCCCTTACGTATGCGCCGCATCGGCGATATTTTGAACTTTTAAACACGTATGTGCCGCGGTGCTTACTCCCGAAAATATGGTATTTATACTACCGTTACAGTTCCCCCCCCCCCCACACACACACACACACAGAAATATAATAAATTTCCCAAAAATAACTTTTTTTTTTTTCACAAAATATCTCACAAGAATAAAAAATCCTGTTTCGACCCCTGTTATCATCATAAGCTAATGTTTTATTATTATTATGTTCATTATAAATGTGCAATGAAAATATTTCTCCTTGTATACTTTATCACTTGCTTAAACTTTATATTGACATTTCAGAGTGAAAAAATTGTATCTGTTACTTCCAACATTTGGGGCACGAAGTTCAAAATTCTGGGTCTAGTTCCATGGCTACCTGCAGTCCTAGGAACTGTGACATACCGTACCAGCCTGCTTCATCTCCAACCTCGTCAAATGACATTGTTAATGAAGGAACTCAGAGGACCTCAACCTCGTGAATTTAATGCTTCTGGAACAGATGCTTCAAAGGCAGCTTCTTCGGTTGTATTTTCCGAAGATGAAGATGATCCTGGAGGTATTTTATTTATGCTTCTCTAAACCATTTAAAATTAGTATATATTATTTTTATTATATATATAATGTTAGTTTTTGAACAATTTCCTGGTACAATTTAATTTTTAAGTGTCTGGTATGGTAGATTCCGGTATGGTAATAGGTAGATTTCGTAAGAAATACTACCTATTACATTCTCCCCTAAGTTGGAATTTTTGAAAAAATTTTGCAGATCTACGCCGATTATGAATCCCAGAACCCAAAACCACCCCCAGTTCAAAACTTTATCTATCTATCTATCTATCTATCTATGTCACTTTTTTATAGACAAGATAACTCCCATAAATCTGCACAAATCTCTTCCAAACTGATACATAAAATCAAGGGGCATAAAATCTCGGTCAAGTTCGTTAATAGGCAAAATCGAACCAAGGGGGCGAAAATGGGGGGGCTTTTTGTGAAAACAGAAAAAAAGACAATTTCTTAAATATGATACGTATCAACGTATCGAATCCGTTTAAAGTTATTATTACTTCTAGGAAAAGGGCCGAAAATTTATGTATGACAGATTTTTGATATTACTAAAAATGGTCCCAAGGGGGGGGGGGGGGGTTAGAAGAAAAAAATTCATAACTTCATGAATTCAGAAGATATCAAATCCGCTTACATTTATTATAAATCCTCTTAATATTATCTAAAACTTTTATATTGACAAGTTTTTTATAGGACCAACCTTTATAGCAAAAAAAAAATTAAAAACATAAACAATCCCTGCCGGTTCCACCCGGAAACAAGTTAGGTTTCGAAATGGGCGTTTCCAAAATGCCGCATCATGGCAGAAAGGTCTTTTCTTCCGCAATTCCCAACAAACAAGCGCCCCATGGTCAGCGTCTTCGAAATCTACCTGTGCCTGTAGGCCGAGCCATCAGCGATTTTTGATATGGATAAAATATGATTTTTCAGTACTTTTATGTTAGCCGAGTGATATTTTCACCAGTAGCATTATTTTTTCGATACTTTTCCATTATAGGGGCCTTGGCAAGAGAGGGAAATTTTTCAAGCATACTTTCTGGCAACCTATTCACTGTTTCACAAAAACAAACAATTTTTTCAATATTTATACATTTTATTTAATATAAAGAAACTATTTATCTATTTTTATATATAAACAGAAGTAACTTTTATATAAAAATAATAATATTGCATGTATATAAATAAAATATTTCAATATATGTAAATACATACATAAACAAGCATAAAAGTTCATCAGGTTTGTTTTCATAACTGTTTATATTATTTGGCAACAAATCTCACTTTCTGAAGCCCAAATTGTGCCAAGTTTTTAAAAGAAAAACTCCAAAGCACCTGTCCTAGAAAAGTACCCCTTTTTTCTCTCCAATAGCAGGTAATATATATAATGAAATTGCATGCAGATATATTATTTTAATCACACAAACATTTTAATAATTTTAATCACAAAAAAAAAAAATTAATTACCTGCATGCAGGTAAATAAATATGCAGGTTTTATTTTCTGTGTGTGTAAATCAGAAACAATGGTTTCATTTTGCAATAAAATGTTTCATTTTATGGTATTATTTCTTATTTAATTATTTATTTATTTTTGCATTTTATCATGTGGTCATGTCTCTTTCTGCAGGGAAGGGGAAGGTCATACGAGTTCATGATAAATTTTTATATCTTAAGTCCAAATTGGCTATTTTCTGACCTATACCTGAATTCATTTTCACTTGTAAATGCATGAAATTTGCAGTAAATCTATAAATCAACATTGCTATGGATAAAAAAATATTCTAACCGGTATTTTCTTATAAAGAAAACTCACCCTATTTGATCATGCATTTAAATTAGGTGAATACCTCTATAAAAAATACTCCTATTTTCTCTGAAAAATTCCTGAATCTTAGCAACCCTGGTAAATGTATAAAATTTGTAGGTTCTATGTTCTATTCAGATGCCAAGATATCAGAGTTTCCATTTTTATTTTTTATTTTATTTAACCTTACAGAAAGTGTTCACAAAGTTAACATTTTAAGTTGACTTTCGATGCTCAACAGTTATGGAAATGTCATCTCCAGGTTGCAATTGGATGCAGTTCAAGATGTACTACATTTATAGAAAAATTAAAAAGTTGTTCGATTCTTTGATGCTTAAACAATGACTGCAATTTTCATGCATTTCTGTATAAAAATAACTCTGTGAATGTATCAATAAGATTAGCATTTTTAACGAAGGAAAATATATATACAGTAGAAGATCTTTATAACGCAATTTTATATAACGCAATTCTCCATATAACGCACAGCTTCTCAAATGTAAACAATGAATTTTCAGTTAAGAAACACCTGAATTCTCACATTATAAATTGTTGCTATTCTCTAGAGGACTAAATTTGATACATTAGTTCAAGTTTATCTCCTTAATTCAGAGCTAATTGCTGAAAAAATTGCTATGATTTGATACAGGTATGTTTGGACAATGTTTATAAAGTAAATTTAACTAGGTGTGGAATGATCTATATTAAGCAAATAATTATCTGCACAACTCCTGGTAATAAAAAATGCAATATAAAGATACACTAATGTATTTTGGTATGTTTCAGATATATTTGGCCATGTTTTACAAGATTCCTTTAATGATGTGTGAAATGTGATCTATATAACACAAAATTCTATGTAATGCACAACCTCGTGTTTTTAGGTTTGCGTTATAAAGATCTGCTACTGTATATATAAAAATATCTTTTATACAAATTTATAATAAAAAAATTTATTCTATAGAAATGTTCTTTGTTTAGAAGGGGGTCATGATCCCCATGATCTCTTCCATGGATCCGTGCTTAGGCTCTATAACAGAATTGAACATCAATAATTTATCAAAAAATTGACATAAGTATACACCAAAATCCCACGTTTAACACACAATATCGGAATATCACAATATGTGTTAAACGTTGGATTTTGGTGTATATTTGTCCACACAAGATTTTTTCATAATTGACATAAGGTTTGCTTGAGACATCAAAGTTGCATAAAAAATAATTCCTACAAATATATAATTTTATCAATGCTTAATTTAGTCATTTGAAAAGAATGTGTAGCGAGCGGTAAGAAGGCCAAAAGAATTTTAAATTCTCAAGATTTTGAACTTTTTGTGTTGGGGAGGGCAGAGAAGGGAATCAGACATTTCATGTGGGGGGGGGGGGGTATTTCATTAACAAAATATAGAAGCAAAAGTGGGAATCTGCCAAAATTTTCAAAAAGATTGAAAATTCTCTTTCACAAAAAACTGATTTTTAAAATCAGTTTTTTGTGAAAGAGAATATTTGCGCTTATATTTGGAAATGGAAAAGAAAATCAAAATTGCTTAAAAGTGGGAGGGGGGGGGGCTTACTTTTGGGATTTTACAGTGTATATATAATATATATATGTATTTTTTTTTGTCTGAATATGTTTTACTGAAAATTTATCATGTACAAGAATTTAAATATTATTTTCATTTTATTTATGAAATTTGTTTATTCATTTTATTTATGAAATTTGTTTATTCATTTTATTTATGAAATTTGTTTATTCATTTTATTTAACACATGTATTATATTTATAACAGATTTTGTTTTTTTTTTCCTTTTAGTGATATATTACAACTTTGTAATTCAGTCTTTAACAGACATAAAAAAAATTATACTTATATGACAGAAAAATTTTACATAATTAGTTAATTTATTTAACTTTTTATAAAAAGTTACTATCAATAAATTTTAAAGTATGTGTGTTAATGTGCTGTTGTAAAATATTTAATATTATGTTGGTATAGAAATGTGTAATAATTGATTCTCTCAATTTTTATTTTGGAAAAATTTGAAAGCCATATTAGGTTTTCTTGAAATATTTCAAACTTTAATGTTTTCAACTTGCATAAATCTAACATCATTGTTAATATTATTGCTTGCAGTTTATTAATTTTTTTATGCGTTATCTTTTGACATGTATGACATAGACTTATCATAAACATTTAACATGTGCTTACTAAAACATTTAACATGTGCAATTTTGTTTATGATTGAAATTAAACAAACTATTAGTAATTACTTAGTAGGCACTTGCACTCTCAGAAATTGAAGTAACAGATGATCAAAGAGATAGCATAGAAAGGTAAACTGAACTTTAATTGAAAATGAGAAATTGGAAGCAACATATTTTCCAATCTCTCACTGCATTATTGTCTTCTTTAATAAAGACAGAAAGTATAGTTTATGAATGAATATCTATGCTTGTATCTCATCAGGCTGACATAAATTTTCATAAAAGCATCTTTGGTTTAAGTGCACTAAAATGCCTATAATAAATGTAATTTTCGGTATTTACGTATTATCAATGCCCTGGAGATAGATCGCCAAAAAATGGTTATTAGTTGCCAATCTTGTTTATCATTCACCATCAAATTCAAAACAGTAATTTAACATTATTAAATAGATAAAATTGTTAAAAATGGTAAATAATATTGCAAAAACAATATATAACAAATAACTGTAATAAATAAACTATACTAAATAAATAATAAAAACTATAAACTATAATAAAAATAAATAAATTATATACTGTAATAAATAAATAAATTATATGGTTGTCGAAAAATACGATGAATAATGAGTATTATTGGCACCAGCAGCATTGTCAGTGCAGTTATATCTGCAGGTCATGGATAATACATAAATACTACTTTTTTTTACTATTTTTCTCTTTTAAACAATCTGTATTTTTTTTCTTATAGATAACTTTGATGATAGTATACCTATTGCACCTATGACTCCAAAAAAGCAACAAAGAAGTACTTATCGTTGCCATTTAAATCAAGAACATGAACAGAACGGTGCATATTCCAGCTGTAACAGTAATGATTATGTAAATTTCATTCCATCAGAAGAATTCCTTACATTTGAATTCACTGGTGAAAAAGGAATTCAAGTCATCAGCTTGCAGAGAGCTGAAAGCAACAGTGTTGTTTCCGTTGCAACTCAGACAAGTGTTTCTTGTGTCCCTGATTTGCAACCAGACTTAATACATTCTAATATTCCATCCAATTGTAATAGCTCAGGTTTGATATTCAAGAATAGAATCCTCGAAAAATCAGGAGAAAAATCAAAGTGTTCTACAAAAAATATTTCCAATCCTCAAAACAAAGAAAGGACTTCTGTTGGTGAGGGTTCTTTGAATTTAGACCCCAAGGAAAACTCTGCTGTGTGCAGCAGTGATTCATCTAAAAACACTTCTAGACACAATAGTTTTTCTGAAAATGAATCTTCTCAATCAAATTCTAGTAACTCTATCGATAGTAAAAATGTGTCTTGTTTTGTTAACGTTGCTTCTTGTACATCCGAACCTGCTGGTTTAATTTTGGATAACACTTACCGTAGCAGTCTGCAATCTCCATTAGCGAGTAGAAGGATACTTGAATTAAATTCACATTCATCTAGCATTCAACATTCATCAAACGCAATTCCATCTTCGTTGCCAATCTATAGCATTGAACCTTGTACAGATGCATCTAACTGTACTATTATTAGCAATAATAATAGTTTAGATGCTGTATCTAAAAAGACGCTTGATATGAAATTTATAGATGACCCTGAAACACCATGTGTTGAAAAAAATTCATTTCCAAATAGTCAAAGTTCCTCTGTATTTGTAAGCAGAAGCCACAGCGCCAATCATCTACATTCTGCAGAATTTACTAACGTCCGTGAGAGAAGTGGTACCTCATTCAAAGAACTACATCGTAGGTTGACTCTCAAACCTAAGCCGCCATGTGGCAAAATGGTTTGCCATGACTGTGGTGAGGGAGAGAAACCTTGTGATAACCAAACATGTGATGCTAACGGTATTTCAGTGGGTGAAGAAGGCTTTTATGACTTAACATGCTCTTGTCCAACTGAAACGAAGCGAACTATTACTCCACTGCCTCCTCCAGAAGACATCCATCATAAACCTTTTCCGAAAAATGTTTTGAGGAAGGAATTCCATAGCTGTGAAGATGTCAATAAAATAGCAGATGCTGTGAAAAGGTTTAGGGGACTGCACTGCTCTGAGCAGGCTGTAGTAAAATCAGAAAATTCAAGTCCCGTCCGACGTCGAAATGAAGTGCCAAGTGAGATCTCTGGTCTTTCTTCTTCGTCCCTTTTGCAAGATCACCGTGCCAGTTATCCTCAAGCTGATGACACCAGTGAGATGTCCGATTCATCAACTACTGTCAGTCGCAGTATTCCATCTTCTCCAGTTGTGACTCGAAAGAAGAATTTGCGGCGTAGCTTATTCTCTAGTCCTTTATTATTAAGAAAGATGCGTCGGCAAAGACTTGTAGACAGTTCTGATGAAGAGGGAGCCTTTAGTGGAGATGATATGGCTGGTGAAAATTTCAAAGATCTTGAAAGCTTCCAGAAAGCCTACATTCGTAGAAAGGTTAGAATATATTTTTTTTCCTTCATGTATAAAACTTGATTAAGTGTATATTTTGATTTTTGAAGTTGGATTTTACATTTGCTGCATCTGTTTATTATGAAAGTTTCTTAGATAAACAAGTTAATTTCAACTTCAGATCTTAAGTACATTTTTTATATAATTATCTTTCTCTCTCATGTTTCTACAATATATAAATTTCATAGAAAAGTTAGATTATTTCCCCCCTTAATGTATAAAATTTAATGATTAAGTATATATTTTGACTTTTTAAAATTCAATGCTACATTTGCTGTATGCATAATGCTACGTCTGTTTTATTATTAAAAAGATTCTTGAATAGTTAAGTTAGTTTAATCTTAAAGATTTCAAGTTAGTTTTGTATATATATATATATTTTTTTTTTATTTGGTCTTCTACAATTTTGTATATATATTATTTTATTTGGTCTTCAACAGTTTTGTATATAATTTTGTTTCTTTGGTCTTCATCCAAGGCAGTGCCGAAACTAGCCTTTTAGGCACCCGGGGCAAACATGGATTTTGCTCCCCCCCCCCCCCCCCCCTCCGAAAAGAAAATTTCCAAAGTGAATTTTTTCTAAGTTTCTAAAATTTAAAGTATATAATCAGATAATCTGTAATACTGAACTAAATTGTCAAATACTGATTCATTAAAACCTTGAAAATGGAATCGAAAGGAACCAAAAAATTTTCCGCTTTATAAAGGTTTTCATCTTAGGAAGTATAATTATTGATATTCTCAGGGGCGGATTTAAGGGGTCGCGATAGTCTCAATCGCGAGGGGCCCCGCTTCCAAAGGGCCCCCAAAATCCTCTTTTGAGTTCAACGAGAAAAATTATATTTTGATCAAAGGACTTTCTTAGCACTTTTTTTTTATTAGTACTACTACATAATTTTAATGTAATTTAAATAGAATGTTTTTTATACCATTTGCTATTCCCAGAAATGTTTTAGTTACGTTTAAATGTTTTTCCTTGTCTTCTTTTCTATTAGCAATTATCAGAACTGTGAACAGTTGTGGAGGGTTGGGGTGAGACTCAAACTTGGATCTGAGCTGAAAGGAACCCTGTTACTGTTAGAGACTTTTATGACGATTTAATTACACAGATTCAGAGTCTAGTTAAATCAGATCTGATAAATCTGGATCGTGATACTGGGGCCCCTGATTTAGAGGTCCCCCACACTTGGTATGCTGTTTACATAAAGCTGATATTTAGAATGCATTTGACTTTGTTACTGATTATAATCGATATTTTGCATTTTTAGAGTAGGATAAGATTAAAAACAAAAAGAAATTGAGCTTGACTATTACAGGGGCACACGATGTATTTGCCTCGGAAATTTACATCTAGATCTAAAAAAAATTATTACAGCAAAAGAATGGGGCGGCAAAACACGTAAGAATGGGAAAAAGACTAAAAATTTTTTTTTTTTCAAAGATAAAGGCAGAGACGACTTTATTAGCCATGGCACCCTGTGCAAGATTCTTTTCTGCGTCTCTACAAATGCTATATTCTTAAAAAAGAAAAAAGGGGAGGAGCGGTTACTATTTTATGTTGCATATGTTTCATCCCCTTAGTTTTTAGTGTCGTTAGCAATAGCCAACCTCGCGCCCTTTAAAGCCGGATCTGTATTTAAAAAAGTAATTGTAACAAATGGTATGTCGGCATTTTTCATTTATCTGGAAATGGCCAAAGGACGAGAAAATAATTTGGGAGGATAAAGGCAGGGGCGGCTTCGGTTTTATTAGTCATAGCAACTTTGGTATGGTTTTCTCCCTGCACCCCTACAAATGACATTTTTTTTTTTCAAAAAAAGTTTTAACAAAGAGTTTTATTTTGCATATTTTTCAAATTATCCTTTCAAATATTATTTGTTTTTAGTATCCCAGGCAGTCATCCAACCTCGCCCCCTCTAATAATACTAGATTGGATAAGGATAAAAAAGTAATTTCAGCAAAAGTAACAGGCCGGCATATTCCAGTTGCCACCAAGGGCGTCAAAACGCTTAGAACACTTTCGCAAAAGGACGAGTAAAAAACTTTTTGGAAGATAAAGCCAAGGGCGGCTCTGGCTTTACTAGCCATGGCGCCCTGTACAAGATTTTTTACTGTACCTCTACAAATGCTATACTTAAAAGAAAAAGATTTTACTGAGAATTTTACTTTGGGCATTCATCCCCCAATTTGTGTTTATTGTCCAGGGCAGTAACCCCTCGCCCATGACAAAATGGAAAAAAGAAGAAAGTTCCACGCTGTGAGAAAAGGAAAAAAATAGAACATCCTTAATGGAATATTTTCATCTAATAGAAAAGTCAAAGTGAGGGAATTGTTTTCCAATTATCCGTGCTGGACAGTGCAGTACCGTATCCAGACAACGTTGAACATTGTCATATACAGACATGAGTAGGGACTGACCTTGAAAAATGTTAGTGATTCTCCTAAACCACAGGAAGAGATTTAAATGATAGCATAGACATGATACATTTGGAATGTGAGAAAGAAAATAGCCTAAGAGAACAGTTCGTTTTTTATTCATTTGCTATCTTGTATTGTAGACGAATCTTTTTATCTATTTGTCTATTTTAATGCATTTGGTTCAGTTTTTCTTTTGGATTTTCCGGCTGCGAGACATTTTATACAAATTTCATATATATATACATTTCTATATCAAATAAACAAAACCTGCATTTGGCACCCCCTTCGCCTTCTGTTTTGCTGACGCCCGGGGCATGTGCCCCCTCTGCCCCCCCCCCCCCCTTAGTTTCGGCCCTGATCCAAGGAGATGCAGAAAGGATGTGTATATTTCTTAAGGATGCAACGAATATTCGGTTGATATTCAGTATTCGGCCTATTCAGCTTAAAAGTCAAATATTCGGTTTGGCTGAATAATACAGTATTCGGCCAAATAGCTCAGCCGAATACTAAAACAAAATTATTTATATTTATAATAAATAATATCAATTGATATATTTTAAGTAACATACCTGTATGTTTATTTTATGTGTTACACATTAATTTAAATGTTTATTAAATTTATAATACAATTTTACTTCAAATATTAAATATAAATTTAATAAACATTTGAATTTTTTTTAAGGTGCAATATATAAAAAATAATCGTATTTAAAAATTTCAAGTAAATTTATTAATTTAAATTTTACATAAATATTATAAAAATGATTCAATTATACTTAAGTATTACACATTAAAGAAATTTAAATATTTATTCAATTTCTGGAATATAGTTATAAAAGTACAGTAAAGTTGCATAAAAAAAGATATATATATTATATCATTTATTTACAAAATAATTTCATGTTGTGATGCAAAAGTAACATTTCTGCATTTTCAGGCAAAAGCCAATTGCTCTTTTTTTCATACATAATGCCTACCTCTGAGAACAAATGTTCACTATACACACTGCTGGCAGGAGCTGATAAATATTTCCTAGCCAATTGTGATAACTTGGGAAATTTAACAGAATTTGCTTTCCTACAGTTTAGTTGGACATTCCTTTTTACCTAAGAGTGATTTATCAAACTGAAGTATATTGTAATAATCATTCTAAGCTCGTTCTTATAAAATATTTTACTATTTAAAGACCAGATATTTTTATTTAGTTTTAATAAAATGTTTAAAACCAATTTAAATTTTGTTTTTAATTATCTTTAAGGCTGAGTGTGTTTAATAAGAACTGTATGAAGATAACGATATATAGTATTTTGGTTTAAATCAGAATTTATCAATTAATATTCGGCTGAATATAATAGGCCGAATATTTGGCTATAACTTGGCCGAATATCCGGTATTCGGCCAAACCCCTGTTCATTACATCACTAATATTTTTGGTACTTCTCTATTCCGTCGACCACTTTTCATAACAAAAACTATCGCCAAACTGCAACACCAAATAAACAGGAGAACGTTGCCATTGGAATATCAAAATAAATAAATAAATAAAATATAAGAATTTAAGGACACAATTGTTATTTTAATTAATGAAATAACTAATAAATCAGTAAAACATATTGAAAAATACATGCAAATGTCGCATTAAAAACCATTTGATGACATAACAAACACGTATAATGCTTTTGACATCAAGTAAATGGGACTGCATTTTTGCCGTTTAATCTTACAGTTTGGTGATAGTTTTTGTTATGAAAAGTGGTCGACAGGATAATAGAGAAGTACCATATTTTTAAATGCTATATTACTTATGTTCTGTTTAAGGATGTTCTCTAATACAAACTTGCTATTTTCAGACACATTCATGAAATTTTCATTTATTAATGCATAAAATTTACCAATATTCTCACTCATACTTCTTCAGCTTTACAGCTTTTTATTAGCCCTGGTTGCCTCAATAATGTACCTCTAGCATTCTCTATCCAGAGCAGTACAGGGTCTGTACATTCTATGTACCAATTCTCAGTTCCATTTTCTCGTCAGGTCTTCTGCGTATTTTCCATCTAGTAGTTACATTTTGAGGTTTCTGAACTGGAAAGTTTTGTAGGGTAAGGTAGTTGGCCTTACATCCAACCCTCAACCTGGAAGACCAGGCCCATTTTAGTCGCCTCTTATGACAGGCATAGGCTACATTGGGGCTATTCTTTCACACAGGTGCTTACTCATACTAAGATATTTAATAGTATTTGTTTCCCATTTTCCTTATAAGTTAAGAAGATCTGTCAGAAAATAGTGTCAGGGTTGGTTTTTTAAAAGATTTTTGTGACCTAACTGTCACAGAAAGATCATCATCAGTGAGTAACTGCTTTACAATTAAAGATATATTGTATTTATATGAAAGTAAAAAATAGTGATTGTTTTGCATTTAAATTGTGATATCTACGAATTTCATGAATTTATATACAAAAATATGGTTATGGTTGTGTCAGAAATGTTTTGATTGTTGAGTGGGAAAAAAAATTAAAACATCCTTAAAATAACACATACTTCAAAATTTTGCTTGTGAAAAATAAAATAAAATATGAAGATATCTATTATAAAAAGAAAATCATAGTCTAGTTCTTTTTTTATCCCATGATTAATTTATTACTTCTCCAGATACATGTGCAACCATAAAATCTATATGCATTCCAGCCACTTTTTTACATTGTTGCTTATTTTTGCTTTAATGTCAAACAATACTATTTACAAATTATTTATTTTTCTAACAAAACACCTTATCTAGTTTGAGGTGTTGCCCTTTAGCACCCTTTAATAAAAATAAAACTTTTTATTATTTATAAATTTTATCACAGGCATAGAGTATTAGTTATTTGTTGTGAATGTATACATCTGTTTCAAATAAATAAAATTTTGGATTTATATATACATGTATAATTTATGTAAATTTTCATGCTGTGTATGCCATAAAATAAATTATGTAATTTTTCAAAAACCTTTTAAAGCCAAAGTAAAATCAATGTCCTGAAAACTAAGCAGTGAAATAAATTTTTAATTAGCTAATAACAGCACTGCTGTCTATAAATAAAGACTAGATACAAAAATACATTACAAAATTAAAAGAAAAGCTAAAAGAAAAAAAAATATCTGTTTACAGATTTATTTTTGCTATTTTCATAAATAGCCAAGTTTTCCAATGTTCCCAATTACATTAAATCATACAACAATGATTTCATGTAGCAATTTAATTTTTTTTACAGGATTTACATTTATATTTTAAATGTTAAAATTTTAATTCTATCATCTATGTAAGAAATAAAAATATATTTGATTTATAATAGCAATATATTCTTCAATTTCCCTCTTATGAAGATGACAGATAATTTATTGAAATTGCAAAGAGAGACAGTTACAAAAAAGTAGAGTGGGGTGGGGCAAGAAAGAGTTATAGGGAGAAATTAATTTAAGACTGAGATATGTCAAATCTCTGATTATAAAGTACTAATAATAAATTTCGCATAATGTAAATACAGGGTGGTTATAATATAAGTATATCTATTTAGAGCTGTCTGTAGCTCAAAGGAATGATCTGAATGAAACCAAAATCGGTACACTTACTATTCAAGAAGGGGGAAGAAGAGTGGAACAATTTAAAAAAAATTGCAATAATCACCGACAGATGGCGCTACTCAGTGTGAAATGTAATGTGTAATACAAGAACAAAAAAGTAAGGTGTCAAACCGGATGGCACACCTAATTTATTGGAAAATGTCAGGGAACTTGGTTACACTTTTGCAGGGCGGTGCCGATCATGTTCAGGTTCCACATGGTCATTGTGCTGGAGGACACAATCCAGGCGGTGCCCGACGTGCTCAACTGCAGAATGTAACACATCAGGAATGATGTTTCACACATGTTGTAATATGCAGTAAAGTCATTGAGGTTTGCGACACCTCCACGGTACGCAATATTACACATTACATTTCACTCTCAAAAACGTCATCTGTCGGCGATTATTGCAATTCATTTTTTTTATTGTTCCATTCTTCTTCCCTCTTCTTGAATGGTAACTGTATCGATTTCGATTTTATTTTCATTCCAGTTATTCCTTCAAGCTACAGACCGCTCCAAATAGAGATACTTATATTATAACCAGAGCTGTATAATATAGACACACGCGTGCAATTTTCTGCACAATTTTCTGAAATTTTTCTGCAAAATTAAAAATTTTGCCGAAAATTTTTTTTTATTTTTTTTTTTTTAAATACCAAAAAATTAAAAATATTCCCCAATTTTATGTATGATTTATTTACTGTTTGTGCACAATTCAAAATTTAAAGATGCAAAATATTGTTGTGACATTACAGACGCTTGCGAAGAGGTCAAAATATTAACGATTGGATTGTTTCTAAATGCATTGACAAAATAATTGATAATAATTCAGCTCTTCCTATCATGGATTTTTAGCTTTATTATTATGTTTAACCAAAATAATTATTCTTTAATTAATATTAGTTAATTTTAAATGGTAATTATTTTAAACTACTGTTTTTAATTTATATCGTCAAAATAATACAACACGTAATTTTATTAAGCATTAAATTAATTTGCAGAAAGTTTTTGACTCAATATTTATGTGCGCAGAAAGTTTTTGGTTTTGTACAAGTCTGATTATAACCACCTGGTATATCAATGATAATTTAAATCAGATATATAATAGGCATTTTAATTAAATATCTGTATCAATGTTGTGACACTGTAACTTAAATGAACAACATATTTATCAGTTTTTCTTTTCTTTTGTTGTGATTAGTTAAAAAAGCGATGTGGTAGAACTGTAACAGATTGTGCTCCAGCCAACAGCAATTTGCCACCTTACAGGGAGTTTGTCCTACATAATAAAGCTCCACTTTGGAATGAAGTCAGTCAAGTCTATCAACTTGATTTCGGTGGAAGAGTGACTCAAGAGTCTGCTAAAAATTTCCAAATAGAGTTCCATGGTAGACAAGTATGTGTTGAAATTGTTGATTGTTTAATTTGCAACTCTTTTATCTTTATTGTGTTGTATCAAAATAACTATTATGAAGATATTACTATTATGAATCTAAACATCCTTAATTTGGATGTGTCACATGTTTCTTGCTGTTTATAAAAAAGTAAAAATTCTATCATTAAATTATTCCTTGAAAAGAAAAGGAAAGGAAATTCATTCTGACTAGAGATGAGTTTGGGCTCTTTTTTTTTTTTCAGAGCCTTACCCTAACGATTTGAAATCAAAGCCCACCCAAGCCTGATACCGAAAGTATGCAGTAGAAAATTGTTAATCAAATTTTAAAATTTTTTCAAGATTAATTTTTTCATTTAAAAATCCCTTCTTACTTAAGAATAAGTATTAATCCTAAATACTTCCTCATGGCAATATTTCATAATTTTCATGTCCCTAAAAATCTGTTTCAAGTAGAAAATTTGTTATTTATACTCAACCACTGTCATAAATCTCCAAAAGTCACAATTCTTTTTTTTTTATCATTGTACAACTATAGCGAAAATGAGTTCTGTTTTCCAGTAATTCTGAAAAGGACTTCAAGCAGAAAATGAGAATAGACAAGGAATATCCCACGGCTTCTTTATGCTACTAACACTGACCATGCGAAAGCTTCAAAATCAGATAGAATAGTTCCCCCTATATCCCATCAACAACAATTCAATTGTCTTTCAAACTGATTTTTAAAGGAATATCAATTATTTTTATTGAGATTTCGAAAAAGCAGGGACTGAGAATCATCATTTCTCTTTCTGTGTTCATACTTTCCACTAACACTTCATCCAAGCAGAACAGAGGAGTGTTACCTTTTTTACTAGTTTCCATTAAACAAATTCTCAAAGTTTAAATACTTCAATATACTGCCATTATAGCCTTAGGAGGAGGCTTGAACCACCCCCTTCCCCCACCACCAAAGTCTCTGTTCACTGGTTATTGTTGTTGTCCAAAAAAGTGTGGCAATATATTCTGTAATCTTATAGAATTTTTAGCAGTTGTGGAGTTTTAAAAGAATAGCAATAATCCAATATACATTCTTTTTTGATCACATAAAGACATTATATATGAAATTTAAATTCTTACCACTCTTGTAATAAAATTAGTGAAGTGTAGATAAATGATGATATCCGTTAAAATAATGAAAAAATAGTTTTTATTTAGTCATATAAATAGTAAGAAGGGTGTCCTCGAGACCATTAAGTAAGCTTAATGAAACTTTGATTGGGCTCCACTGATACTTTGGATATAGTTAAACAGTGTGATTTGTTTCTTACTTTGGACACAACTTTAAAAGTATCCTGAATTTATTTTTTTATATTGTGATAAAATTTTGAGTGTGTACTAGAGTACTGTACAAGTCAGGTTCTACCTGACATGAACCTGAAAACTTTTGTTTAAGTTAACCCAATAGCTGAGCTGAGCCTGGCAAAATAATTTTCTTTTACCTGAACCCAATACACTTCAACTTGAAACCTAAAAGAAACAATATTCCCTTTTTTTAATACAATTAGGAAAAAATAATATACAATTTTATCTATAATATCAATTTTATCTTTTTTTGTTGAAAAATATATATAAATATACTCATTCATGTTCAACTACATGTTTTTTCACTTGAAAGAATTGTCTGGACTTTCTTTTGAAAAATTGGGTTAGCCTGAAACCAACCAGCAAGAGTTAAAATCCAACCTGAAACAATTAGAATCAATCCGACCCAAACCTGGCATACAATGAAAAGTAATTGAGGGGCCTCTGCAATAACAAGGCAAATGAAACGGGGTTTTCAGCTACAAAACTTTTAAATTTACTTTCTACATTTTAATTTAGAATATAACTTCTTTTCATATATTCGTATTAAGAAAGTTTTCTAGTCATCTTTTCTTTGCTCTTTATGATCATAAAATGTATATTTCCTTACATGCTGAATAATATATTACATAAATCTGAAAATTGAGAATCGAGGTAACTCCACTTGCCTTGTTATTGCAGAGAGCCCCTCAATTACTTTTCATTGCATGCCAGGTTTGGATCAGATTGGATCACCAAATCACCAATAGTTGTTTGAAAACCGTTGGTGGCATAAAATTGTAATGCAATGAATAATTGTTCTCGAGGCATGATCACATTATTTAAATGTGTTTTTGCCACATTAATCTGAGGCTAAATGACTTCCAGAACCATATCAAACAATCTTTTAGTCAAACAAAATCTTTTCAGAAATTCAATATCATTAAGTTCATTATAATAACATTTTCTGTTTTTCTTGGACTTTTCCTTGATTTGCTCCCACTCTTCAATAAATTCAAGATATTGAATCCTTCTAATTCTGTCAGTCATAATAAAAGTAAAAAATGTTAAAAGCTCCAAACTTTATGTTTGTGTTTTTTTGCCTCTGATCTAAGGAGAGAGGAATGAATACGCATGTGTCGTCAAATAACTGGAGACGAAAAGGAAGGTTGAGTAACTGAACTTATTTTTCGTTTTCTTTTCCTCTTTTGCCTGGTTGAGTTAGCAGAGACTTGGATTTTAGGCTCAACCAAGAGTTACAGCTTAACTCACAAGTTGAGGTTGATGGAAAATTACCGGGTAATTGTTTCAGGTTGGATTTTAACTCTTGCTGGTTGGTTTCAGTTTAACCCAGTTTTTCAAAAGAAAGTCCAGATAATTCTTTCAAGTGAAAAAACATGTAGTTAAACATGAATGAATATATATCTTTTTTTTCGACATAAAAGATAAAATTGATCCTAACCCAATCCAACCCAAAATGGTTTGAGTAAAATCAGGTAACCTGGCTCAATGCTGGACTCTAGTATGTACTGTATGTTGTAAACAGTTGAGTGTTTCATGTTTTAGTTATTTGGTTTGCTTGAACATGGTCTCTATTCTAGGTTATGCAATTTGGCCGTATTGATGGCAATGCCTACACCCTCGACTTTCAGTATCCATTCTGCGCCCTCCAAGCATTCGCTGTTGCTCTTGCCAATGTGACTCAGCGTCTGAAATAAATCCTCACCTGACATCATTTTTTTGAAAAACATCCAGAACTTTGATTCCATTAGAAAGCAATTTTCCTCGAAATCAAAAAAAATGGAAAGCAAGTACCTAATGTATGTTTTAATAATCGTTTGGTGCACATTTGTGCAAGCAAATGTGCATTGTGTACTTTGTCAGTTGATGAAACCTCATTCCTATTTATTTTTTGTATGATTGTTGCCGAACTGTATATAGATTATTAAGTTTAAATTTGTTATTTATTATTTAAATTTATTTATTTTTGTGTTAGATTTATATATTTTGTGGTAATGTTATTGGATGGTATTCATATATTTTTGTTTTTAAAACATCTAATGTGAATTATTTTTTTAAAAAAGCTCAGTATTAAACTAGAGGTGTTTTGACTTGTGATCTGAGGTCAGTTTTATTTTATTTTAAGTATCTATGATAAATTTTACTTTCTTAACATTCCAAGTAAATTAGTATGTTGAACATATAAATTATTCTTTGCATAATACAAAAACAAAATTTCATTAAGAAAGATTTTGTATTTTGGATTACTCAGTAACAGTTCGATAAAAGTTTAACCTATGTGTCTTTATTCCTATTTTATAATTTACTTTAAGAAAATATTTATTGATTTCTTTCATTTATGTGCAATGTTATTAAGAAAATATTTTTAATATTTCATTTACTTTCTTTATTATATTTATTTTAGATTAAAGATTTGATTGTGATACATTCCTTATTAGAGTTAATAATTATTTATCAAATATTTTTACTGTAGTGTAACATTACTATAAAATTGATCATGGTAATATATATATTTAAATATCATTTTAAATGATTATTAGTATTGTTAAATATTAATTATTAGAAATGTGGATTTTCTGAGAGAAAAAGAGGTAATTTTAACTGAAGGTTGCATCTGTGAGAATTTTTACATTCAATATTCAGCAGATTTTAAAAATATTTTTAAATAATATATTAATAAACTGTAATTATTTATAGTAACATGATTAGCTATATTAATCCTTTATTTTCCAAGGGTTTTTAAAGACATTATGTTCTTTCTGAAAATTTTATTGGATAAGTATTTTCAAATGCCTATTCTTTGACACTGTTGCATATCGTTCATCAAAAAGTTATGTAAATTAGTAAATTTACTGGCAACTCCCTTAAAACTTAAAAAAAAAAAGAACTTCGCTGTGTTCTTTGTACCATGGCCAATATAGGTTTAAACAAATAAAATTTTCAAAACTAATATTTTATTGTGAAAAGAAGAAAAGTATATCTGATCTGACACCACTTTATTTTATGTTGCCAGGTGAATTTATAAATGTTTCTTTTGTATAATGCCCCCCCCCCCCCCCCAGTAAGAAAAGTATTCAAAAATATAAAGTTATTTTTATACTTTTTTTCAATTATTTAAGTATATTCTTCTCACATTTAATTTAAAAATTTATTTTTTATGAACTATTTCTAATTTTGAATAAATAGATCTTTATAATGTCTGTGAAGTGACTTATTCTGGAACTCAATTTTGTTTTAATAATAATGCTTACATATTCAAATATGTAATAAGAATGGAGTCATTGAAAAAAACATGGTCTAAGATCTTTGACAATGTCAAGTCAATTCTGAGCTGGTTTAAGCATGTATAGCTAAATAAAGATGTGTTGAAAAGTCTTGCATTATTCAACAATACAGGGTATATTAAATTCATATAATGGGATCTGCCAATGATTTATTTTTAATTTTGTTTTAAAATGGTATATTACCATCTGCTAAGATATTTTATGTTGATTTCAAGTCTTAAAATCATTTATTTTTTCATTTTTAAAGTCATAGAACAAAATCTGTGATAGTATACCTGATAGAGGTAGATGGATGTTTATAATAAAAAAAAAAAAGGGATGACCAACCCAATATTAAGTGCAAGACATTATTGTACTGTATCATATTTTTGTTTGCTTAATTTTTTTTATTTTTAAGATAACAAATTGCAGGGCAATCCAAGCCTATTTACGGGAGTTAGAGCACGGACAGACGGCCAGACAGGCTGAAGTTATAAACACTTTTCAACTAGGTTGGAAAGTGTTAAAAACTACACTTTACCATTTTCATATTCTTACGTTCAGTCCATTTTCATTGCATGCTTCTGATTAAAATACCCATTTTTATATATATATATATTTTTTTTTTTTTTCTGAAGTATAAAATATTTTTTACTATTCTCTTTTTCATATTCTTGCACTCTGAAAATGGAAAATGAATTTCTGATTTACAATCGAATGTATTTTAATTTCCCCCTTAAACAAGTGTTTAAATCATATTTTTCTACATGCAATTGCTGAATAAAAAGCTGGTTGGTGTAGCAAAATTTTGAAATTTATGGGGATTTTTTCTATTGTATAAGATAAAATATGTTGATTATTCAATACCAATTTACATATTGATGGTTTTCATAGTTATCATTTTATGAATTGCTAAATATATATTTAAAAATATTGCCCTATACTTAGAAGATTGTTATCTAAAAATAATTATTGGCAGACTTCACAATATAAAATGGTAAGTAATTCAAGACTTTTGAACACATTGGTATATCTGCCAACTTGTAAGGTTTTGCCTAACAATGTAAGGATTTGGGTTGAATTGTAAGAGTGACAGGTACGATTGTAAGGTTTTGGACAAAATTTGAAATGATTTTTCAAATATTTGACTTTTTGAGTAAAAAGAAGAAAAAAACTATTGCACACATTGTGTTTATGTTACATACATGAGTATGATTAGGGATGATATGACACACTGGCCAAATAGTAACTTACAATGCAAGATTCTATAATAGATCATTTCTAGTCTTATGATGTTTACTTTAAAAACACCTTACAACAATGTTAAATGCGAGAAAATATTCAATATGTTTAACCAAAACTGGATTTTTAAGATTTTTTCTGGATTAGAAATTTATCGGATTTAGTCTGTTTTATAAAATATTTTCACAATTAAAAGCATGCAAGAAGGACACTGCTACAAAATTTTTAGCTAAAATCGTATAAGAAAAGAAAAATCATCGTTTGAGTCATGTCTTAATAACTTTCACTTTAACATACACAAACTTTATAAGATCATTTAACATTTTTGTATTTATGTATTACTTGTGTAAAGTGTATATTGCAGGTCACCTTCGTACACATTTTTTATTGCATACATATTTTTAGTGATGCACGAAGGACTATGTCAGGAAATTGTAAGCTTTTCAAAACAGGCATGTTGGCAGATATGCATTGGTATATAATTGTTTACAGTTTTCTTTAATTAAGCATTGATGCTACACATGAAATAATGATAATAATAATAAATGTTATTTGTATAATTACTCAGTTATCCAAAATTCATTCATTCATTTATTATATGTATGCATATTTTTTTGAAATAAATAACTTGATTATCATGTGGGGTTTCATCATCATCTGTGTATTATCACTGTTTGTCATAAGTGACAGATTTTTATATCATACCTTCATGAAAACCATCTTATTTTCTTTATGTCTCCCATCCTGTGATAACAGTCCAGATAATAATTCTTTTTATGCCATCAGACTGCTAAACATTTCAATTTCTAAATGTAATGTAGAATGCATAGATATGCTCAAACTACAACTAACAGTGTAGTCAATAGTATTATGAGCAAAGAATGTGCTACAATATTCCGTCTCATAACTAATACTGCTCAGTCCATTTTAGAGAGCCAAATAAGATCTTTATCATGTGGGATCCCCAGATATATGTATTTAGTTTGTGATAGTTACGTGGCTTTTAGCTTCTCTAGTCAAAGTTTGCATGTTGAAGTTAGTTATTTTTAAACATTTTGCTTTAGTGTTGTTTGTTTGATCATGAAATATTTATAAATTATGGTAATTACATTTAACGAAATTTTATTAGAAAGAGAAGTTTTTATTCATATTTAGGTTATTGTTGATAATTAATAAAAAATTAAATGACTTTTATATTGGATTTATTGTTATGTAAAGTAGTGCTGTTTCAAAGGGAATTCAAAATCTGATAAATGAATGTTCTTTGGGCATTTTTATGTTACATATATGCTGAAATAGTATTTCTCATTTTAAAAAACAAAAATGGGAAAAAATAATTTATGTTGAATTTTAGTATTTTGCTGAATTTTCTGAAAACTTTCTTTTTTTTTTTATGAACCATGATTCTAAATTTTATCATTTTATCATCATAAAATTAAAATTCCTGCATTTTTTTTTTTTAAGGTTTAAAAGGAATTTTTCTTTATATATATATATTATATGTCAAAATAGAATTAAAAGCAAAATGAGGAAGATCAGTTATTATTATTATTGTTTTGCTTTTCTAATATTTTCCCAATATTCTTTGAAAAACATTGCTCCAAAAATGTGCATATATTTTGTGTATTAAGCTTTTTATTAACTTTACATAGCTGAAAAATATTGAGAGTTCCAATTTATCGATTAAAAAAAATTATTATAAATTTCAGAAATAATTCTATGCACTATTTTATCATATATTACTTTAAATGAAAAAAAAAAAAAAAAAAAAAAAACAGATTTCAATCTTTGCTAGAATTTTAAATTATTTAGACAGTATTGAATTAATTAAGTATATTTTAATTTATTATGGTTATTAATAATTTTAAGAAAATAAGTGTTTGGCTTTAGCACACATCACTTGGTGTAGAATTTCAATAGTGAAATATTGCATTTAAAACTGAAATAGAATTGCCTTTAGCATACTGTTGAGTTGGCAGATGTTGAAAAAGGCAGATTTAAATCATGTATGATTCTACAACCTGCAGCCATCACTCGCAAAATCTGTATCTTCAACTTAAATGTTTGTATTGGAATTATTAAATTATTGTTTATTTTATTTATTAAATTTAAAATTACATTACACACACGCAAAAAAAAAAAAAAAAAAAAAAAAGATGACTGTGTAATACTATTTTTTTATCTTATAATGTCTTAATTGTACATTAACTGCAATTATTTGTCAGCCATGTGTGATAGAGATATCAAATATAAAAAATATGTATATAATACTTTCTGTACTTTTTTTTTTTTTTTTCAAAATAAACATTAAACGTTATGTTAATTACTACAGTTTGATTATCAAAATATTTCTGTCGCATTTTGTATTTTTCAAAAACATGTCAGTAAAATTTTGTATTTTTCAAAAACATGTCAGTAAAATTTTTGCTAAAAAACAAACCAAAAAAAATTTTTTTTTTTTTAATATTTAGAAGTTTGTAATTTGTATCCAGACGTTTGTGGGGAAATAATAACACTTAGTTCCTAACATATGTAATATATTAAAATGTAAAATGCATCAAAATTTGTAATATGTCAAAGTAAAATTAACATTAATTTATAATTTTAGATTTAAGTTTTCTCAAAGTACTTAAGATTAAGAATTGTCATAATACTCCCTCTGGCCCGGGAGATGACCACCCCTCACCCCACCTTCCAAAAAAAAAGCTAAAAACAATGTTAAAAGCTAAAATTTTGCTAAAATTCTAAAAAGAATTTTTGCCGAATTAAACCCTGGAAAACTGTGTTCTTAAAATTTATTTTGGTTAAAAGAAATGATATGATCAAAATTGAGTTTACAGTGAATTACAGTTGCTGTTTGTTTTGAAAAATTCTTGATTATTGTTAAAATTACTATTTTTAGATAAAAAGTTAGCTTTTAAAGTTTTTTTTTCTTCATATTTCCAATATATAGGGATTTACTATAAGAATTATTTAATGTATGTCAGATATACATAATATAAGAGATGTAGTATTATTTGTCCTGTATTCGCAAATACTTTTTCTAGCTGTGTAAGCTTAAAATTGCTGAATCTCTTTAATTTCTGTGACTGTTTATATCCTGTGTATTAAATTTATCTTGTTTTGTAGCAGTCAGAATGCTTAAAGAACATTTCATTCCAGATAAAAACATACTGCCCTATCATGTCTTATATAACTTTTTGAAGTAGAAAAACACTGCCATCAATAAATATGTGTATAAAACACCTTGTACAAAAACACAAGGATCATCAAATCATGAAGATATCAGTTCACATCAGAATAGTTAAAATGATCCCTTATCAGATGTTTAAAGAGCAGTAAGAAAACAACTGCATCACGTGGTTGCTTTATCACTGCACGTGACTCTTTATTTCTGGTTGAAGAATCATTTTAACAAGTTTGATCCAAAATTATATCATTGTGATTCATCAATTCGTATGATATTTTGTATGAAATATGCTTTGTTAACTGGTTCTCTTTATATGTTAAAAGTTTAACTTTAATTGTTTTGAGAGGCAGTAGTTTAAACAAAGTCTCTTGAAGTAATACATGAGATTCAGACTTCAAGTTCTTTAAAAAAGGGGATGTTTTATGCATTAGTATAATGTTTAATAAGTATGAAATAAATACTTAAATATTGTAAGGAATATATATCTTGGTAAATATTATGTACTAAATGTAAAATTATTTAGCATAGTATTTCAGAATTTTCTTAAACTTTATTTTTATCTAAAGCAACGTTATATGCATGCACTTATTCACCATATGTAGGATATGAAATAAATATTGTTGAATATACATTCAATTGTGACTTTTAAAAAAATAACACAGTAAACATAAAATTAAGCTGTTTGTTTAAATAAATTTTACTTCTTGATGTTCCATTATCAAATATTGTGTTTTCTTGTTTCTTCAAGTATTTAATGCTATTAGAGCATTTTTTGTACATGTTGTACATATTTTTTTTATATATATATATAAAATTTTAGCATTAAAAGATGTTTTCATTTATAAAAAAATATTTATTGAAATTATCTAAAGTATGCTATAAAAAAATAAATGTTGCATATAATATTTAATGTGCTTACATTTTTATTATTTATCTCAGGATGTTATTTAGTTTCAAATGTCAAAATTAAATCGTTATAAATATATTATATCTGTGTTATTTTTTGTGCAGAATTAATATTGTTAGTTGAAAAGTTGGTAAATACCATGTATTGATAAATTGAATTTAGTATTAAAACACTTGTAATGTTCTAAACATTAGTTTTTAAAAATCAACTGAAGTTTGTAGTTTTTAGAAAATATATTTAGATTTTATTTATAGTTTTTACAAGGTGTCCTAAACTGAACTGAATGTTTTAAAATTTTAGTAACAAGCTAACGGTAAAGCTGTTGAAGTTACTCTTGCAGCAGAGAACTGTGTTAAGTCAGGAATTTCTTTACTATACTTTGTTGTGTTAGTTCCGAGTATCACTGATAGATTGTGCTGCAATTTCTTAAACCAGGCCTCTCAAATATTTCATTAAGCAGGGATGCATCACCCCAAACAATGAAGGGTGCCATTATTTATGTGATTGGAAACATGTAGCAATATTATCTCACTGCAGTAATGCTAGTGATACGCAAGATCGCTATGCATGATACACATATATGTCAAAGTGGTCGCATGACAAGGCTGATAAAAGTACTTTGGGACCCTCTGCAAACATTATTAACCCCTCTCCTCTCCTTCCTTATTTGAAATATTCTTAAAACATTTTTTTTATTATGTTTTAGAAAATGTTAGTTTTAGATTAAAACTGTGCCTAGGCCATAAATCAGGGCCTCTGTGGTCAAGTGGTTAAGGCACCATTCCACTAATCGTTTGAGAGCATAGGAATCAGGCCGGCGGGTTCGACTCCCACCAGCTCCATTGCACGCACTTTGTGGAGCTCCCAGTTGTAACTCTCTGGTATTGTAAATTCCCTTGTGCTATCTCGTCTAGAAGATTTATGTAATTGTCAAAGTCATGTATGTGTTTCTGTGAATAAAATATATATGGATCATTCGAGACAAACAGCCTTTGTAGCTATAGGTCTCAAAGCATCACTCCTTCAAAGTTCAAGTTCAAAGGCCATAAATCAGGGTCTGGTGGCCATAAAATCACTACAAAATATAGGGCTTCATTAAAAAAAAAAAAAAAAAAAGATATAGTTAATTTAGCATTACATTTTCCTAATGAAGTGTGGGGGGGGGGGGGGTCTATCTCAAAAATTTTAAGGGAAGAAGTGGGAAAACTGAATGCAGTTTACATAAAAAAAAACATACATTAATGACTTTAAGGCAAAATGGATTTTTACTTTTTAAACAAACAAGTAACAGAAAATATCTGAAGTGTACCAAGAGAACCTTCAGAAAGCACTGTATTGAACAGACCTAACAGTTTCAAAATGCAAACTATTTTTTTGGTTTTTCAACAGCTAAACAGAAAGAAGGTTTAAAGCTTAGTGAGCTTTGATCCTTTTTTTTTTCCATTAATTAGTTTGAACATTCTAACAGTTCGAAACAGCACAACACCATCGATCAATGTTACTTGAAACTATAACAAGGAACTGCATTAAAGAAATTCCTGACTTCATACATTAATCTCCTTTGAGAATAACTTCAAAAAACCATTTGTTGTGGCATTTTAAAAAAATGTTCATTCCATTTTATCACATTCTGTATCTATTGACATTCAAACGACTGTTTGTGCAGTATTTTAAAGTTTAGATTAGGCTTAAGATATGTTTTAGTAGGGTTGATAACATTTTCTTTGACACTTTGATGAACATATTTTCAGCTCTAATTGTTATTATCTACTTGTATGTATGAAATAGCTGGGGATCCCATTTTACTTTGTGTTTTCTTTGTAGGAATTTTTATATTTTCCCCCGTATTTATTCGTATATTTTTTCACAAATTTCATATATTTTTTAATGTCAGGATTCAAGTTTGTACATTTCTTTTTTATATATGTGCAAAGCTGTTGACTTATGTACAAGTATATGGTTATGCAAAAAAAACCAGGCTTCGAGCATTATTTTTTAAAGCATGTGTGTGATCATATTTGCACTGTATTTTTTTCTGCACATTTTTCAATACAAAAGACATTAGAGTTTCTGGTGTTATGTTGTGCAATGTGTTGAATGTTTGCATTAATTTATATGAAGTACTGAGAAGTGTGTGATGACAGTGTGTTACCTGCTTGTTTCGAGATTGAAAGTAAATACAAGAAGCTTTCAATTCTATCTTTGATTTGATTGATAATGTTGTAAACAGTAATATTTTTCTCTGCCTGTCCAGTTTGTAAAAATGATCAGATACACTGCAAAACATAAAATTTGTAACAGCAAGTAATATAAAATTTGGAATAATGTCATCTGTATTGATCTTTAAACAATGCATTTTCCTTTCAATTTTTGGTTAATTCTGAAAGATGGCAAAAATTTTCTGACAATTTTGTAAAAAAAAAAAAAAAAAAAAAAAAAAAAACACATTTATAGGGACAAAATCCCTTAATTAAAGATATGAATTTAATATCTGAATTACTAAGTTTTTCTATTAAATTTCTCCGTGAATTCAAGAAGAAAACTCATATCTCATCATGTCATAAGCTTTAATAAATTCAGTCAGTAATTTAAAAAAACAATTATTGTAAGTCTTTATCTCAATTACTAGTAACATAACTTAAAACGTTTTTGTTAAAATTGGTTTGTATTATATATATATATATATATGTATTGATTATATATATATGTATAAAAATTATAAATCTTTTTCAAAATACTTATTACAATATCTGAATGTTTTACGGCTTATAGCAATTGTTTCAGAAATCTTTCCATTTATGAAAATTTGTGTCAATATTGATTGTTGTTTCAATTCAATTGAATGTAAAATCTTAAAATATTAATTCTGATATGTGAGCAGAGGGAAATAATTGTTATATCAGTAGTAAAGTACATGTACTTTGTATGTTGTAATATTTTTTTAAAATGTACTATATTACTTTTAATTTCAAATTAGTCTACAGAAAGCTTCAGGAATAACTTTTAAATAAGAAAATCACTACAGTAAATTAAGAAAATCGCTACAGTAAATTAAAAACAAAAATGCATTTGCTGAGTATATGTCTGCCCAAAGATGTTATTTTATTACATAGTGTATGTTATATAATTTAACGAAAAATATCAATAATATTCATATTTATACTGTAAACGTACTGTGTACATTAACCCTTTATGCTCTGGTAGTATTTTAAAGTATCATTTAAAAAAAACTTGTAAAATTCCTTTGGCACATTAATTGGCATTAATACAATCAGTAGCGTAGTCATAAAAAAAAAGCAGAGGGTATATGCTATAGGCAGAGGATATACACTAAAGAGTATATGCTTTAGCTATGAAGGGTATACAGAGTTTCTTAAAAACATCCAGAAGGCATACAGCATGTATCACCATATATCCTCCACTATGTCCCTGAATATAATTTTGGATAAATTATAGATATTTTACTTTATCATCTTTCAAAAACATTTGTTGTACAAAACAAAAATATATTTTTATGGATTTTTTTTTTTTTTTTTTATAATGGCTTTAGAGCAAAATGAGAAAATAGCAAAGTTAAATTTGGTAAGAAAAGTAAACATTTCAAAAGAACTTTCTGGCAACTTTCATTTACATTTTAAAAAGTCATCATATTTTTATATATTTATGAAATAACTATCAATGTATCAAATACACAAACAATTTGATTCATATTTAAATTATTTATTATATTATTAATTATTTTATTATTTTTAATATTTGTTTTATATTAATAGATACATTGAGAAACCATTTATTTAATTTATACATATATAAGTCATATAATGTAACTCAAAATATACAGGGTGATCAGAAAATAACTGGCAAAATTTTAAAGGGTGGTAAGGAAACCTAAACAAGGATTTTTTCGCCATAGAATGTGTGTCTGGAAATGGCACGTTTAAGCACTGGTAACTATGGTCACTATGTTTATACATTTTCTAATTCTATAACATACTAAAAACAATATTTTAAAGAAATGATTTGAGTAGAAACTATTCTACAAAATTTCCCATAAATGCTGATGTATTTTATTTATAATTTTTGACATAAAGGGTTAATTTAACTGATAAGAGTCATAACTGGTATTCTCTATACTCATTTATATTATGAGCATGGACGCAAATTCAGTTTTTTTTTCTTTGTACAACATACAAAGAAATGTCAGGGGCTCAGCATATTACATAATTCATTAATAAATAAATAAATAAATGGTACTTTTATGTTAGCCAGGTGCAAATCTCACCAATAGTTTTTTTTTTCCCTTGCTAATAGAAGCTTTTGTTTTCCATATGTGTAAATTACAAACAATGCTTTGAAATAAAATGTTTTGTTTATGGTATAATAATAATAATTATTTTTATTTATTTATTTATTTTGTAAGGCTAAATCAAGTGAGTTAAAGCCATGATTTCAAATGAAAGTTATGTATTTTAAGTGAAATAAGTGAAAGGTTTATATTTTAAAAGAAATGAATGCAATACGAATGGCGACAATGGGAACAGTATTTGAGAATTTATCAACTGTGCCCTGATAACATAAAAGTACCAAACAAATAAATAAAATGGTAACAAATGTCTGAATAAATTATTCAAAACATATGTATTTTTGTGTAATTGTTGTAAAAAATCAAAAGATTTAGATTGGAAAACTTCTTGCATAAGCTTTTCTTCTCTGAATTTAAAAAAATATGTTTACTTCAGTGAAACACTCGATTTGAAATGCTTGCAATATTTTGCAAATTTTGTTGCAATTCTTGTAGAGCTTGTTGGAGAGTTATTTACACTTTATTGAAAGATTTTATTGTAAAGATTTATATTTGAATGATTTAAATAGAGACTTTCAGTATAAATCTTGTATATAACTGTATAAATGGCGATAACCTGATTTTCTTCCTTTCCACTATAGATTTAATATATATATTAAGTTGTTATTATTATAACTATTATTATTACTCCTCTTCTGCATATTTAGAAATATTTTAAAGGAAGTATTGTGTTTACTGAATGATAAGTGTTGTATGAAACAATTTTTCAAAAGCCTAAGGGGGAAAAAATGTAATAATGTATTTGCTTCTTGGAAATACTTGCATGCTATGACATTGTGTGTGAATTATATGTCTGCATGTATTCAAAATGTATAATCTCTATATATCTATGAAAAATATATTCAAAAATGTTTTTTTCCAAAATGTATTTTAGAATTAAGTCTGCATCACAGTTTATAAAATATTGTGTTTTTATGAGAAAAAAGTAAGAAAGTGTAATAATTTTGCATTTGTTCCCAAGCTTCTCCATATTTTCTCAAATTTGAAAATAATCTTTAATTATTTGTGTTAAAATGCCTGAACCTATGGAGAAGAATTTTAAAGTATTTTATTAGTATGTGCTATAATTTTTTTTTCATTACCATAATCTATCTTTTGGCTGTCATAAACTACCATAAACTACTATGGCCCATACCTGAGTTTTGACATTTTAACTGAATTTTCTCTATGTTTGATGATTTTGTAAAAATAGCAAAATTTACTTTTTCAGGTAACTTTAAATAATTAAACACTTAGAGAAAAATTATTATTGATACTAAAAGTATTTTAAGTGTTATAATAAAGCATCAATGTAATACCAAACTCTATCTAAAAAATTTGCCCCTCCAAGGATTTCATTTTTCCAATGCCCATGTAAATGATCATAACATAGTATCAGGGTCAAAATGCATCCTTTATACTGCAGCAAAATGTGCATCATGTAATCAAATTTTTTATGACTCCATGCAATAAAATTTTTGTATGCTCCTCTGTTGGCTCATATACTTTTGCAATTTAAAAAAGAAGAGAGAGAGAGAAAATACAACATTTATTGTGCTTTTTATTTTACTTAAATTTGAGACATTTTTATTATATTTTCTGTGATAATGACTTCTAGCTGGGATACAGTTATATTTATAAGCGATTGAAATGTCAGAGAGTTTGGAAGATGAAAACTATTTTTTTTATTGTTATGTTAAAGGAGCCAACGTGAAAACAAACAAACAATCAAAAAGCTAGAAGAAAACATTTCTTTTACAACTAGATAACAATATTTTTCCCCCAAAATTTTTACACGGGCTGTAAAATTGTTTTATTTAAAACCAATAAAGATTTCAAACAGTTCGGATAAAAAGAACATTTTTTTTTTTAAACTATGCAACGACCCTACGTGAAAAAACAAGAAAATGAGCATTTTTATCACTAAATATGAATATTTTTTTGCGAATTTTTCATTTAAAACTATAATTTCCTACAAAATCGGGTTAAAGATATAAAATAATAGAAACTTCTTTTTTTTTTTTTTTTTTTTTTTTTAATTATCATTGCACGGCCAACGCCGGGTGGGTCAGTTAGTATGTATTAAACTAAGCTTCTCAAAATGATCTCATGATATGAAATTGAATATTAAGTTAACATATTTAAACACATTTCAATAAAATCAAAAGTTATCTATTTTCTTGTATTTAGCTAAACTATACATTTCTCTCAATTTTTTTTTTTTTTTTTTTTTTTTTTTTAAGATAGCAAGCATCTGATTGCATTTTGAGTTTATCCACTTGTTTTCATAATAGAAGGATTTAAGAAAAGTGCTTTAGGCATTTTCATGTTTACTTTAATAGAAGTTTCTGAGAGTTTGGTTGTAAAAATATTAATAAAGCAAAATTTCTATTTAATTAAATTCACAGTTTTGGAGTTGTGCATTTTTGAAACCGGAAAGTTTTATCTATTACACTTGGACTGGTAAGAAATGTTGCTAGGACTAAAACATTTATTGTTATTTAATGCCATATTGAGTTAAAGCACATGTTTATTTTTTATGGCCACACTTCAGGTCTAGGACATGCTATATGTTTATATATGTGTGTGTGTATACATTTATGTATTTTTACATGTATGTTTGAGTAATTGTATACATGAGACAAATGTATATATGTTTTTATATATGAATGTGGAACTAAACTTGCTCTTTTTAATATTGATTGGAAAGCTATATGAATTATACAGCTTTAATTGGGGCTACATTGGGAGCATATGCTTCATATTTGTAAATATGTATGTGTGTGTTTATGTACTTATACATGTATGTATGTTTGTATGCATGAGTCAAATGTATGTATGTTTTTATGTATGAATCTCAAATTGAAAATTCTGTCGTCGTCGATTAAACATTATATGAATTATATAACTTAGTCTGGGGGAAGCTGAGGAAGAATATTATATAATTGTATATACATGTGTATGTGTGTTGTCACGAGAAATACTGTGGACATGTGTATGTTTGTATACAAGATTAAAATGCATTTTTGTATGTTTGTATGTATGAATCAAATCTAAAACGTTTTCCTTTTCCTTGATGATTAAAGAAATATATTAATTATAATTTAGTCTGATATTTAATGATAAACTAGAGAAATTGGTATGCTTTTGCTGTGTAACAGTTTACAACTGTACATATTCACACCTGTCTCATTTTGCTTAAATTTCTTTTCAACATTCAGGTAAAATATATAAATTCGCAACTTTCAAAATTGTACTTTTTTTTTTTTACTTGTATTGAGTCTTGCACATATTTTGAAATCTAAAGCAAGTTCAGGTTATAATATGCTTATCTATAAAAAATAAATAAATAAAACTTCAAAATAGTGTAGAAATCATAGAAAAAAGTACATCATAACAATAGATATTTAACTTAGACTTTTTTTTCCCTAATAGGGAAAAAATCACAGTCCCCTAATAGGGACTCTTCTTAATTTTATGTTAGAGATAAATTTATTGTATATTTTCTCTTTTTTGTAGATTTTTTTTCTTTGTTTCTTTTTTAAGGAAATATAGTATTTTGGGGACATATGTATGAATTATTCTGTTCTTATTTATGGAATTTATAGTCTGCTGTATTTTATAATATTGTTATTTTATTTGCTTAAAAAATTGAATTTTGTGGTGCAGATTTTGAAAATATATTATAAGACTAATATGTATTAAATATATGATTATCAATATGTACTATTATACTTGATGGTTTTCTTTCTCATTGCATCAGATATGGTTTATGTCATTTTATATTTGTTTTCTAAACTTTGATTCGAATTTTATTAGATATAACACAAATATTTAGTATGTCATGTTTATTTTTATGTTAGATGTAATTAAATTTTAATCAAATTGTTTGCTTTTATATTACAAACTGTAAAATGTATAAATGTATGTTGTAAAATGTGTTAAATTTTATTCATTTTAGCATTCCCAATATTATTATGTGATATTTTATATTTATTTTTCCTTTTCCATATTATTTACTTAAAAATTTATTATATACTTAATTGTTCTTTCTTTTTTTTTTTATGTGTTCATTTTTTAACAACTATGATATGCTACTTTTTAAACTTTTTGAATTTGAGTTTCAATATTATTAATTTTGAGTAAATGGTAAGATTTGAGGAATAAAAGCAGCAAATGACATTGGATTTCTTTTTTACAGGAAAATAAAAACTTTTTTTGCCCTTTTTAAGTATATGCGGATAACAACAAATAAATGCAATTCTGTCATTAAGTTATTAAGAAAATTGTAAGACTATCATCTTTCTCAATTGTTTTAACATCTTCGGTTATATCTTGTTTGAGATCTCTTTTATATATATATATATATATATATATATATATATATATATATATATATATAAGCTGTCTTTTAACATCCATGATGTCCTGCATGAATCAGCTTGCACCTGACATGAACCCGAAAAGTCCACCTTAAGTAAACCCGACCTGGACCTGATACAAACATTTTCAAACCAAGCCTGAAGTGAAGCAAAATTAATCCATATTTTAATACAATTATGGAAAAGTAGTCTAAATTTATATCTTTAATATCTAAATAATAAATTTTATCTTTTTTGTATAAAAATAAATATATAAACACTCATTAATTTGAAATATATAGTTTCTTCAATTAAAAAATATTTAGGATATAAAAATATTTGTAATATTGGATCAACTTTGAATTTGACCATAACAATCAAAACTCAGCCGGAACACGAAACATTTAAAGTCAGTGTGACCCACAGTGAAAAAAATTAGCATCAACCTGACCCATCCAGGACCGTAGGTCAGGATAGATTCATTTAAAATTATGTTACCTTTACTTGACCTGATGCTGGACTCTATCATGATGCAACAAAAGACTACTATACAGGGTGGGCAATAAATTGTCATACAACATTAAAACTTTCATTTATAGCTAAAATATAAAACAGACAAAATACTTGTTTGGAAAATAAACATAAAGCAATTAACAATATTTACAACATTTTCTTTGGGATTATTCTCCTTTTGAATTTATTTACCAGCTTTATTCTTTTTTCAAATCCATTACATGTGGCATTCTATTTTTCATTCCATATTTTCCCAAAAACATTTTTAAAGTGAGTCAGATTAATGACCTTGTATTTGTGTAGTTCAGATAACATGTAACTCCTTGCAAAATAATCTAGCAAGGTCAAATCATGGGACTAAGAAGGCCATTCATCTTTGTTTAAAAAATCAACTAAATTGCTCTTGGACTATTTTGGGGATGTGAGCTAGTGACCTGTCTTGCTGATAATATTAGTAGTTCTCCCAAAACATTTGTCCAACACTGAGGTTTCCATCACTGGTAGTGCTGGGGAAAAAAAGGGGCGAATGCTCATAGTCCCAAACATAGTATATGAACAGAATTCAGACTTCAGTTATGCTAATTCACACAGCAAGCTATTCATTAAAAAATTTTTGCAATTTTTTTTTCTGTAGTAGTTGTAGAATAACATTAAACTTACTGTATGCTGACAATGAAAATTACTACATTTTTACTTTCCAGACATGTATAGTACTAGTACAAGAAAAATACTGTAGTCATAAAAAAAGGCTATAAAATTTTGGCATAGCTTTACGTTTTGGGGTTCCCTGGATGTGCATTTGCTTTTTTAAAAACAATTCTGATTGTATGGGCATATTTTGGTATTTCTCTACATTTTTAGGTCCCCAAAGTTCGTTTTTGCTTTCAAACGACGGTTTCGACTATATACAGCATTTTCTATATAGGGATAATACTGAAATGAACATCAAAAAGATTCATCAATTTTGTCACAATTCAAACAAACTTATGGAAGTTAGAGTATAAGAACAGATAAACGTACCAAAGTCATAAACAATTTTCAACTTTTTTTGGAAAGTATTAAAAATTAGTGATTTATTTCTTAAAATTGTTAATTTATTAGCATGTTTATACTTTACAAAAATTAATATGCTTCAGAAGTCTGCATCCTCCCTGTGTCCCTAGTGTCCTCCTGAAAGTAAAAAATAGGAGGACGTCTGAGGTAAAATAAAAAAGTGGTGGGATGTATAAGATAAAATAGAAAATTGGGGGGGGGGGAGGGGGCCCGCCATCCTCCCACGTATCCCCTCAACTACACCACTGGTTTCCATACCTTTAGATTTTGTCTAAAATCTCAATTTAAAAATTACATTACATTTAAAAGTTGTATGAGAATATATTGTCCTCACTGTATTTATGTTGTCATTTATTTAAATACCCTATAACTTAAAGATATGAATGAAATGGCTTGGCTACTTCACATTCTAAACTATATATCTTTTTTGTTATTTGCTTTTTAATTAGAGTTGTTTCCTTTGAAAAATATAATTATATCTAGATTTATTAATATGGAATTGTCTTTATAAATCACATCTCAAAATGGCTCCAGCTTTCCATTTTTAACATTTATTTTATATATAAATATTATAAATTACATCAGTGGTTTTAAAAAAAATGCATTAAATATATTTTGACTTGATTGTTTTTTACTGTTGAATGACTCATTCTGTGATTTATGTTACACTTATTTTTATTGTAAGACTTTTCATTATAATATTATTTTGTTATGACTTTCATTCATTGATTTTATTTAAAATTATGCCACCTACATATAATCCTTGATTTACATAGTATATTGGTTTCTGAAAAATTTATATAAATTTATTTTGTGCAATTTACATTTCAAATTGAAAGTGATTACATATGTAATTAATTTTTAGTAATAAAATTGTCGCTCATTTCTACTTATCACAAAAATCAATATATATATATATATATATATATATATATATATATATATATATATATATATATATTTGCATTGTTAAGATTTTACATTTATACCATGTACATCTTTTTTTATCCAATTTTTTGTTGCCTCCTAATTTTCTTTTTACTCTTTATTTTAAACTTTTTTATTTACTCTTTATTTTAAACCTTATTGGACTGCTGTTCTGTAAATAGAACAGCTACATTAAACATCTTTATAGCAAAAATAACAAAAAGATGTAGATTTGTGTTTTTCTTTAAAAAAATTTAAATACGTAGATCTAAGTTTAATATATTAGCAAAAAAATAGACTTATATACAAATTTTATTTATTTTTAAAAAAAAATTATAAAATTGACCCTTTTAAAGTCTAATTTTTTCTTCATTATTCAGTAAAGATTTAAAAAAATAAATAAAATAAAAAATATATACTTTTTTTCGAAAGAAACATAGGATTATTTTCATAAATAAAAATAAGCTAGTAATATAAAAAAAGAAAATTAAAACTATTTTTAATTATATACAAAACACAAATTTTTCTTTTATGTATTAGTATGCCCTGTTATTGATGTATTTAAAGTTTGTTTAAAACTTCTTATGGCATATTTTTTATAAGTGGTCCAAAATATGCTTAAATATTTTCTTTATTTTTTTTAGGGGTGGGGGGGGGGGGAGGTGAATGTTCTTTTAATACTCATTTGATGGCAATGGTGAAAAGAAAAAGTAATGTCAATTTTGCATTTGTTCCTTTTTACATAACTTCTTTTTTATAATTTTAACCCCAAGTATTTTTTTTCCTTTTCTTTTTTCATCTTTCTTGAGAAGCGATAGTTCTTTTAATCCCCATTTGATGGTTGTAATAGTAAAAGGAAACAGTAATGCTCTTTTTATATTTGTTCTGATAATTTCAAAGTGAAATCCAAATGTTGTATAAATCAAGGGCTAAAGGTGTATATTAAAAAAAAAAAAAAAAAAAAAATGCTCTTTTTTATTTTACAAAAGTGATATTTTTATCTATCTTTTTTTATTATTATTACCATAAAATGAGGCATTGAGAATCAGAGCGGACCAACCTCGCCTCGAGAAAAAGGATTTCCAAAATTTTTATTTTTTTTTTGTTTAACTTCTGTATGCCAGTTCTGCCAGTGCGAGAGGAGACCAAGCATATGGTGATTAAGTTGCTGGTGCCCGAGTGGACCAAGCTACTTGATCCATTCTTACACTGGCAACTTGATATTCAAGTCATGTTGGGCAGTCTATAAAACGGGCTCTATCAATTGAATAGTTTTGAAATTAATAAAATTCATTATACAGCCAATAGATGGCATGGCATACAATTTTTTGACACTTCAAACTCATTTTTTTACAAAAATGTGCAATATAGTCCAAACTGGTTCTGAACACCTCTCAAATATATTTTACATTTCTTCATTTTTATTTTTATTTCTTTAATTCACATAGGCTTTGTACATAAAACTCTGGGGATCATTCACTTGTAAAGAGAAATGAGAAACTAATTCAATCATATATTTTTGAAATAAAATTTTCCTTTTGGGTGAAATTTTAATATTTCCATTTAGCAAAGGATTTTGGTCTGTTCCTAACAAGTTTTGTAGTATTTATTATGTTATCAACAAAAAACTATTCATTGTATATTTAATTATGGAGTTAAATATTTTGTATATATAAATACATTTTGTGCTGTAAGATGCTGATTGTACATAATATCGTCCTGTTTAAAGTGTTAAGTTAAAAATTTATTTCAAAAAAAAAAATCTTTCAGTGTATTAATAATCAGTGAATAAAAAAACTGGTCCATCATTATCTTCTGCTTGTTTTTCTTTTGAAATTTGATGCTTACAAATGAGGAGGTCGAGGCAAGAAAGTGCCAAGCCACAATTTTGGTGAAACAAATCTAACACTGTAATCTGTTGCTTAATATTGTAAATTACAGTAGAAGATCTTTATAATGCAAATCTAAAAGCATGAGGTTGTGCGTTATATAGATCACATTTCACACATCATTAAATTTAGTTTGTTAAACATGATCAAATATGTGTGAAACATACCCAAAATACATTACAGTATCTTTATATTGCATTCTTTATTACCAGGAATTGTGCAGATTATATTTTTTGCATAATATAGATCATTCCACACATTGTTAAATTTACTTTATAAACATTGTGCAAGCATACCTGTATCAAATCATAGCAATTTTTTCAATAATAAGTTCTGAATTTAGTTCATAAAGTTGAACTAATGTATCAAATTTAGTCCTCTAGAGAATAGCAACTATTTATAATGTGGGAATGCAGGTGTCTCTCAACTGTAGAATTCATTCCTTACATCTGAGAAGTTATGTGTTATATGGAGAATTGCGTTATAAAGATCTTCTACTGTATAATATTCTACATATAATTTGTTTATAATGTCACTTGGTGGCAGAATATGTCTCAGGTTTCATTTTTGCCTCAGACATTTATGCCCCCAATGAAGATAGCTAATTTACAAAAAACATAATAGTAATATCATTAAAGTAATGCCATATTGTTACTCAGAATATCTCAAATGTTAGTAAGACATTGGCAAAAAAACTTTTTGTTATATATCTTGATTTGAGTATTTGATCAAATTTTCAAATTGAAATATCTCAGAAGTTCTAAAATGTGGCTTAGCACTCTCTCGTGCCCCGACACCTTCAAATAGTTTAATATAAAATTGAATCTTAACCTTCTCAACTCTGTGAACTGATATATCCGTTCACTATGCGTTAACTAGGTTTCACTGCAATATTAGCATTATTTAAATTAATATAATTCTACAAATATAATTATATATATTACTTCTCCTGTCAACATCCCTTTTTCTAGGAAAATATGAAATGCAGAATGACGAATGAGATAGCATATGAAAGGATTTTGAACAGGCTTCTGACAAGACGCACTTAAAATTTCGTTAAAACATCTTTTTGATTAAAAATTGCAGTTAATTTAAAATTAAATCGGCATTGTTTTCATAAATAAAATGAAAGGTTTTCCTCACATCAGTGTTGCCACAAAAATAAAATACTGCATTATCAGATGACGTCATCCTATAATGCAATTAAAATAAGATTGTTAAATTATTTATTGCGTGTACTTTTTGAAAAAATATCCAGATTTTAATTGGGTATTTATTTAATTTTTACGAGTGTGTCACCTATTGTTTATTTGTTTATTTGTTTAATCATGGCTGTGTATATGCGTACTGTATCGGAGAACCAGTAGATTACGTAATTTAAGGGTTATTTTCCATTTAGATATACAGTTCATTAGGATTCACAAAAATTGTAAGTATTTATTTTTTAATATTTCATTAAGCTGTTAATACGCCACTGAAGCAGGCCCGTAGCTAGGTGGGGGCCAGGTCGGGCAAAGCCCGACCTGCAAAAGATTTTGCCCGACCTAGCGTGAAACTTTACATCCCGATTAAAACAACATTAAATTTCTATTTTTTTTTTTTAAATAAATTTTAGTCTAATCTAGTGTGAGACTGGACATTCCGATCACTTTATCAGCCACTAATTCACTTTAAATTCCCAATTTTGTCCATCTTCTTGCCAGATCTAAGCAAAAAGACCCCCCCCCTCCCCCTCCTCCCAATATCGTTTTTAAAATGGAAACAAAACCAGAAAAAGTTTCATCTATAACCTTCTTTTTTCTCTCTTTCTTTAACAGACAACAGACCTGTTGAGGATTGTCAGGTAGGACATTCCTCGCTTTGTTGCTTTGTAGAAATTACACCGTACCCGCAGGATATTCCTGCCCGTACCGGCCCAGCAACAATTCTGTATTGACTGATATCCATAAAGCTTACTTTCTTTGTAGAATTGTCACCATGTGAAATTTATCTTAAGAAAGCGGGGTTGAAACCAAAGGCTTCTTGAATCTGAAAATAAAGGGAAACAGCCTAAAATAATGTTTTTGAATTTGTCCTACATGACAATTGCTACTTCTTTAATGGGTTCTGGGAACTGGTTCCAATTCCATGAAATGGATTGTTATGTTTACTTGTTTGCTTTGGGAAAAGGGGACTAATGTCTTTCATTCTTCTGATCTTTCGTTACATATTATTGAATGATAAACATTTGTGAAACCTATGTCACAATAAGAAAATTATAGGAGGAGTTTTCCAGTGTAAAGAAGAAATGGAATTGCAATGAAAATCTCATCTTTAACCAATAGAATGTAAAATTTGTTTTAATTAAATGATATAAATTTAATTTATAAATAAGAAATTTACAGAATTATCTGTGAATTGTTTTTAATATACATGTGTCTTAAGTTATATATATATATATATATATATATTTTTTTCCCACGGGTTTTACAAGTAGTGGTTAGTAAAGGAAATTATTACCGCGTTACACGTTTGTATGTATTTCACTTTAAACAACTTTCATGTAACATAACATAAATAACTTTTCATCTTGAAGTACAAAATCTTCAAGTAACGAAATTATATCAATCAATAATAAATCAAGGAACAAAAAGAAAAATTTAACGATATGATATTGTTAAGTTGTTAAGTATACTTAGATTTTATAAAATGTTTTATTTCGCATAAAATATATTCTTTAAAGGAATTTATTTACAGATATCGAAATAATATGATAAAAGTAGCTTAAAAAAGTTCATACCTTTGCTTACAGTTTGAAAATATTTATAATAATGAACAAGATAACAAATTAAATCCATCATAGGCGTCGACTACAAGGCCATAGAAATTCTCTGGAAATTTTCACAGAGCCATCGCTTCCACACCCCCCCCCCCCCCCCCTCTGGAAATAAAAATTAATAGAAGGTCTGTCCCTTTATCTGTTCAATCTAATTTTTAAAAGTTGGCGCCTCTGAAATAAACCAATCATTATTTCAAATTTAAAAAATAAAATATGCCGGGGTACTTACGATTTTACAAATACAAATTAGTTATCTTCTGACACATTCGCAAAGTCATTCACTATTCTTAAATTCAAAAATTTTTCAGGTCCTCTTATTAAAAACAAAGAAATTAAATAGTGTTTTCCATTTTTTTGTAAAAGCAAATCAGTTTTCAGAAAATGACCGTCAAAGTTAAAGATATAAACCAATTTTCTGGACATGACAGTCTGATAAAGTTCATAAGAGAGAAATCGATCACAACTCAAAATTTAACGTATCTATAGAAAAGTGAAAAACGTTATTCAATTCTAAATCACTTTAATAGTTAAAACTTCTAAATTTCATGCTTTTATGTATAAAAATGACAGTGCGAATATAGCAAAAAAGTTCCGTGTTGTTCAGCCGGAAAAAATTGTATATATATAAATTTAATTTGTAATTCGACACTGCTATATGGTATTGTGATTTCATTGTGTATGGTCAGTTTCTTATGTTTCAATGGTTAAATTTTACATTAAGTTTACATATATATATATATACAGAATTACAATACATATACATATATTCATTCTATTTATTTTATTCGTTTTTTAATTTAGTTTCTACTTCTTTTAAATAAGAATTTAATATCTATATTCATAGTGCTGGGGTTACAATTTCGTTGTCAATAAATTATTACTTCCTAAATCATAATTTTAAGTTTCAGTTGGTGTTTCGGTAATGTGTCATTAATGGTTATATATATATATATATATTGGAACCTCACTGAGGATATCTGAAATGGTATTTAATTACGGGTGAATGTGACCTTAATGTCATAACAGTCTTAAGCATAAACAATATGTATAGCTCTTTTCAAAAAATATACGGCGATTGAAGAAATAGCGATGCTTTATAGGAAATGGACAGTGAAATAAATAAATTAAAAATTATTTTATATTTGCACAGACTCTTCGACACTAAACATTCTGCATAAATAGTGTTTATTTATTTTTTTTAATGGAGCACGGAACAAACAAACAAGTTGGAACTGTACGTTAAACGTGACAAATGAGGTGCGACCGTACTATAACTAGTTTTACAATGTAAAAAAATCATCTTTATTATTTCTCTGAAATGAATTATATCGTCTGTTACGAGCGAAATGAGCATGCCTTTTTTTTTTCTTATTAGTGATGCCACGTTTACAGATGCGAATTTTTTTCGACACCAGACAGCGCTGCAAAATTCAACATGAGATATTGCTTTGCGAATGATTACCTCCATGGTTTAATATTTCTATGACTCATGATGAACGAATCTCTTGTGTTTATTTACTTTAATGGATTGAGATATTCGGCAATTAACCTAATTTCTACTGAAGTTATCTCAGAATCTATTACATTTTTTAATGTAACTCATCTCTCAAGCAAACAGTTTTTTTGAATGATCTTTCTAAAAATGTAACTTTTATGCAATTTTATTCGAAGAAATAATAAAAGAAGTGTTTAGCAGGTTAGCCCGTATTTGTTTTCCTCAGTCACATGACTTGCGCTTTTATTATATAGATAGATTACGTATGATAGGATTTAAAAAAACATAAAGAAAACTTTTTTAATATATTTTTAAGTTGTGACTCGATTTTCACAAAATTTGAAATGACTCGACAAAATTTTTTAACGATTCTATATATTAAATTTCAAACCATTCGGCTGGGTAGTTTTTGTTTTTTGCGGACGGACCAGACGACGACTATAGGTGCTACGCATTTATATAATTACGAACGCACCTAAACTGGGATTATTTTGTCTGAAACTGAGACAGCACTGGGTTGTGCTAATTATATCTTGAATAATCTATGTTTAATACTTTAAACATAAACGATTCCGTGTTATTATAGCAAGTGTTGATGCAGTGTAATTTACCATACAGTGTTAGCAGTATTAACATTAATTCTGTATTAATCTTAATATTCTCTCATAAAAATCCTTTAAAAAAATTATGAAAATACATTGTTTTTATGCTATTTTTTTCCATAATTTACGGCTTTTTCAGAACTCAACACAGAATAACAAATAACAACAGAAGCGTGAGAATTTTAAGACTTCATCTGCTTGAAAAACCAGAGCGTCCGTTTGCAATTTTGAATTTTCTGCCTCCTACAAGTGCCTTTTATTATTATTATTTCTTCATTTTGTTTTATTTGCAATGCTTATAGTTAGGATTGCACGAAAAGTTTTTAACTTGGCTTCAAGACCGCTATTAAATCGCCTGTCACAAACAAGCGCCATCAAAGTAGCCGAATTGCTCAGCACCCTTTAGTACTTAAGTGTGCTATTCAGAGACTTTCTGACACATCACTGGACCACCTGTGGTGTGAAATTGTGTTACCCGTCTTCTGAAATATAAATAGAGAAGTACATGAACTATTTTCTGAAAGAAAGATTTTGACAATTTTACAATGGGACGATAGGTGCAATTTGTCGGTCCTGTGATTGTGCCGGCTCTTTGTGAAAACAGAAAAAAACTCATAATTTCTTAAATTGTATTCCTTTTTTAGTTATTATTACTCCTAGGAAAAGGGCCGAAAATTTATGTAGGACAGATTTTTGATATAGTTAAAAATGGCCCCAAGAAGGGGGGGGGGGGGGGGGTAAAAGAAAAAATTCATAACTTCGTCCATTCAGAAGATATCAAATCCGCTTAAATTTATTATAATTCCTCTTAATATTATCTAAAACTTTTATATTGACAAGTTTTTTATAGGACAACCCTTATAGCAAATAAATAAATAAATAAATAAAATCCCAGCCGGCTCCGCCTGCAAACAAGTTAGGTTTCAAAGTGGGCGTTTCCAAATACCGTATCATGGCAAAAAGGTAATTTCTTCCGCAATTCACAACAAACAGGCGCCCCACGGTCTGCGTCTTCGAAATCTACCTGTGCCTGTAGGCCAAACCGTTTTGTTTCCCAAAACCGTTTTAAAATTTGCAAACTGTATATCGCTAAAAATGCAATTACATCTATTTCCCTTTTGTTTGTAGGAATAAACATACCTTCAATTGAAGAGTTGACTGTTGTAAAAAAAAAAAAAAAAAAAAAAAAAAAAAAATTGTCAATCATGAAGATGCAGAAGACGTGCCACCTGAGTCAAATGCCTCTGTACTTAAAGATCAATTGAAATGGCAAAACAAAAAAAAGCAAGCTACAAATTTTATTCAAATACAAAGAAGCATTTAAGGACACTTATGAACTTTTGGCTGCTGTAGCTACATTTGGTTGCAGCACTGCCACTTGTGAATCTTCTTTTTCCACATTGACGGTCATTAATCGGCCTCAAAGACTGTCCATGTCACATCAAAGAATGGCAGATCTAGCCTTCTTGGCCTTCGAGAGAAAACGGACGGAAAACATAAATTTAGAAGAAGTACTAAAAAATTAAATACAAGTAGAGACAGGAGGTTGCAATTGTATTAGAGGATTTTAATACATGATTCCCATTAGTCTTCAAAATTCTTTCAAATAAATTATTTTTACAACAAATAGAGGTTGTCAAATTTGTAAAAGACTAAAACTAAAAAACTAAAATAAAATAAAAGGCCTTATAATTAATTTGGTACTCTGTTTCTTTCTTCTTTTTTTTTTTTCATCATGAAAATTAAAAAATTATTTTTTCATTATCGGTAAAGACATCCTCGTTACTTGTTCTATTCATTTTATTCATTCTGTTTTTTTCTTTCTGATATCTTTATTGCGTGATATAAATATAATGAAACATCATTTAATAAATTGTACTTGAATGCATTTATTAATATAAACGAACATAAAACCTACATAAATTTAAAGGTTAAATATAAAATTAAAAGGAAACAACTTATTTACGTTATGTAAATGTAAATATTTTATTTATGTGTCTTTGATATATTTTTATTGTGTCTTGGAACAAACATTAAAAATTTCATTCAGGCTTTGGAGAGATCTTACGTTTTAAATGAGAAAAAAATTACACTAAAAGTACAGTACATATTTTTCAAGGTATAAGAGACGTGAAAAAAATTAAGAAACAATCTGCCCCCCCTGGAAAAATATTTGCCCCACCTGGAAGTAAGGTCTAGGTACGGGCCTGCACTGAAGTCTGACGTCACTTAAATGGCTGCTGGAACCAAAGTTTAATCCCATGTTTAAGTTCCCATAGGCTTTGCAAAAAAGTGGTGCACCAAATATTTATGTATTTAAGACATTTCTGGAACAGTTTTGAAAAATCTGAGGAAATGCTTTGGTACTTTTCTATTATCCCGTCGACCACTTTTGATAACAAAAAACTATCGCCAAACTGTAACGCCAAATAAACGGGAGAAAGTTGCCATTGGAATATCAAAATAATAAATAAATAAAATATAAGAATTTAAGGACACAATTGTTATTTTAATTAATGAAATAACATTACTTCTCTATTATCCCGTCGACCACTTTTCATAACAAAAAACTATCGCAAAACTGTAATGCCAAATAAACGGGAGAACGTTGCCATTGGAATATCAAAATAAATAAATAAATAAAATATAAGAATTTAAGGACACAATTGTTATTTTAATTAACGAAATAACTAATAAATCAGTAAAACATAATGAAAAATACACGTAAATGTCGAATTAAAAACCACTTGATCACTTAACAAACACGTATAATGCTTCTGACATCCAGTAAATGGGACTGCATTTTTGGCGTTTAATCTTACAGTTTGGCGATAGTTTTTTGTTATGAAAAGTGGTCGACGGGATAATAGAGAAGTACCAATGCTTTCATATGAATTCTCGAAACGTCTGATTCAGTGTTTCAATTTTTTTATAATTCGTTTTTTTTTTTTCAGTATAGGGGTCTTGGCAACCTAGAGAAATAACCTTGGCGAGAGAAGGAAATTTGGCAAAACATTTTCTGGCAGTCTATTCCCATTTCCTTATACACAAGCAATCATCATATATATTATTTCTGTTCTCAACATCCTTTTTCTATACACATACAAAACATACAACGATGAATGAGGTATCATTCAAAAAGTGTTTGAACAAAAGTTTCTGAGATAGTACACCCACATTTCGTTAAAATGCGTTGTTTGATTTAAAAACAAAATCAGTTAATTAAAAATTAGTACTAAAACGTACCAGGAAATAATCTCAAAGATTGCAGTGCGAAAGCTTCGCACGGGTTCATCTGGTGTAGTTTTAAAACACTAAGTAATTATTAATTATATTCATATACATAATTAACTTTTTTATATCAAGTTTGAGATATCATGTTTTTTTTTAGCATTTAAAAAATTACAGAGAAAACAACATTACAATTTCGTCCTTTTGCTCGGCAGTCAGAGGGTTAAATAAATTTTCCAGAAATTTTAGGTGCAAGTCTTACAATACGTATTGAGTTTGTTACTTTTTTACTTGCAAAGTTCTCGAAAGTAGTGATTGGCTGTTCTTGAAAAAATATTTTTCTCCACTCAACAACACAAAACAGGCTTATTTTTTTATGTAAAAGCATAAAAATGTCATGTGTGGTGACTGAATTGATTTGGAACGTTTTTATAAATGTATTAAGTTAAAATCAATTTCTCTCTGACAGTGACCTTTTTTTGGTTGACATATACCAAAAATCAGTTCAAAACGCTAACTTAAACAGAAATTTCTAAAAGATCCTTTGCTTTTGTATGAAATATCATTCATTAGGCCTAGATCATGAAACACTTTCCAACACTAACAAAATAATGTATTGTTAAAAAAAAAAAATCATACAATGAAATGAGATTTCTAAATAAACAATTTAAATAAAATGCACCACAAATGATTAAAAAGAAAAAAAAAAAATTCTAGATTGATACTAAAATTTTTTTTTTTTTGGGTGGGGGGGGAATAAAACTGCTTTTATATCTAAAATTAATAAATAAGATTGTTTAATTTAAATAAAGAAAACAAGAAGTTACATTAGTGCCACTGTCTTTGTTCGCTTCCTTCCATAAATAAATCTAACATCAATAATTTATTTCTAAATAGCTATAATAGATGGCAGCACCAAAACAGTTTCGTCATAAAGTTGCAGAAATGTAAAAAAAATTAAAGTCTGATTTCTTTTAATCCTTTTATCGTATTTTTAAAAAATATACAAAAAAGATTTAAATTCCATGATAATTATTTTTTCCATTCTAAAAAATGACTACATAGAACTTAATTATTAAAATAGAAAAAAAAATTAATACTTTATTTTTGAAAAACGATACTAGATGGCAGCATTAAACAATTTGGGTCACAAAGTGCATTTACAACAGTAATCTATCTATTTATATCTCCCTGATAATGGATAAATAGAGAAAGGCAAAAAAAATTACAAAATTGACGTGATATTTCTAGAAACTTAGGTCTAAATTAAACAAGAACGAAAAATCATGCGTCAAGCATACATTATGTAAAACTTTCCAACGCTTCCAAAATAATTTTACAAATCATTACCGTTTAATAAGCTGAAAGATAACATCTAAGTAAGCAATTTGGAAAACGCATAACATATTTAAAAACGTAATTTCAGGAATTTCCAACATATACAATATTCGGAAAAATATCCGAATACTTTTATTCAGCCCTGTATATAATCTATAGATTTGCATATGTACAACATAGGATGCTAAGTTTTGGTTTAGTTAGGAAACGCGTAGCAGAGTTTAAAATTCTCCTTCTGGAGTTTCTGTCAATAAACGGAAATGTGTTCGCGAACGTTTGTGCTGCCCTGTATATGATCTACAGAATTTATACACACCAAGTAATTGACAAAAAGTGAGTTAAATTTAAAATCGCGTTCAGAAACTTAAAACAAAACGCACTTTCAGGAATTATCTGGAGGCACGGCAGTGCCTCCGCCAAGTCGAGAGAGGACAGCCGTAAGCATACTTTTCTGGAAGCAACTCAGGGCACTTTTGACCCCCCCATATCTCCGCGCTGGAGTATCCCAAAAATTTTAAACTTCAATTATAGAGAGTATTTGGCCCACAGGACCAAAATTTAAAATTACAACTTTCTGTCTTTTCTAGTTCAGGCGATATATGAACTCAAACATTCGATTTTTTGTCACTTCTTACTCACTTGTTCACGCGTCATCAAAAAGATTGGGTAGATCGCGTAGCCCCAGAAACTTGACATTTGGAAAAAAAGGTAGTGTTTAGGATACAAAGAAAGGAAAAATTATAAAATCCAGAAAATTCGAAAAAAAAACATTCGAAAATTCAACAAATTCCATCAAAATTGAAAATTGAAAATAATACGATCTTGTAGTCTTGGAAACTTAAGATTTGGTGTGAAGGTAGTGTTTAACATCCAGAAAAAGAAAACATCAAAAACACCAAAAAAATCGAAAGCAAAATTGAAAAAATCGAAGAAATTGAAAAAAACCGAAAATTTGAAGACAATCCGATTTTGTTGCGCTAGAAAATTCAAATTAGGAATAAAGGTAGTATTTAGGATACAGAAAAAGGAAAATTACAAAAAATCCAGAAAATTCGAAAAAAAAATAAAAAAATTCGAAAAAAATTGAAAAAATGAAAATACTTTGATACGATAACGCTCGTATTTATAAGTTAATTTGGATGAAACTAATTGTGTGTATTAAGCTCACCAATGCCTCGACCGAGTTCGTTGGCCAGCTTGGTCCGCCATCTTGTTTCAAGATGGCGGCCACGGAAAATTTTAAAACTAAAATAAATATACAAAAAAGTTAAAAAATCAAGTTTATTTTTTAATTAGGTGTTAGGACTTGATACAAGGATTCCAGAGCATTTTTTGTTTTACCTCTATCTTAAAAATTGGCTGAGATAGAGCAGTTTGAAATTCTAGGGTGGCTGACATTTTGAAACAAAACAGCACATTACAAAAAACCAACGATAAATTTATGGTCAATAATGGTCAAGCAGGTGCAATCCCGAATGAATACTCCGTGTTATTATAACTGTAACTTTGACTTCGAAATTTTGATACGTTGCATTTTCTATTTGTTGATATTTTTGAACTATGATTTACGCTAAGTGAAATGTTGTTGTTGAAGAGGGATTTTCCATGTATATCTGAAACGTCCAATTTTAATATGTTTTTAATGTTTTATGAAAGTGTATTGTAATGTCTGTAATTTTAATGATTTTAATATAAATTTATAAGTTTTAGTGAACGCGATTTCTCGCAAATTATTTTCTTTCATTGTTGTAATCATTTTCCCAATCATACGCATAAAACTATATATTCATATCATTAGCGCCAAATTCTCGCCAAACTTGGCGACAATTGGCGAAATCTCGCCAAATTTGGCGACAAAAATAAGTCTTCATAAATGAAGCCAACTTGGCTATAGATCAATAATTTGGCGAATTTCTTATTCAAATTCAGTGTAAACGAATCTTTTGTAAACGGTTTCTTTGCATTTTAACTTGCTGTTTTCGAGTAACATTAGCTAAAATTTTAAAACGAAGATATAGGAAAGCTACCTTTTCCTGCCGGTACAGGCCGGAGGACTTTTTTATGAGTTGTCGGATGCAATGTATGTTTTGCATTAAATAAAGTAAAACATTGAAAAACAAATCCCACAGGATGGGGATAGTTTGTTTTAGATCTGGAGGCACGGCAGTGCCTCCGCCAAGTCGAGAAAGGACAGCCGTATTTCTGGAAGCAACTCAGGGCACTTTTGACCCCCTCATATCTCCGCGCTGCAGTATCCCAAAAATTTGAAACTTCGTTTTTCTAGAGTATTTGGCACACAGGACCAAAATTTAAAATTAAAACTTTCTATCTTTTCTAGTTCAGACGATATATGAACTCAAACATTCGATTTTTTGTCACTCACTCACTCACTCGTTCACGTGTCATCAAAAAGATTAGGTAGATCCCGTAGCCCTAGAAACTTGACATTTGGAAAAAAGGTAGTGTCTAGGATACAAAGAAAGGAAAAATTATAAAATCCGGAAAATTCGAAAAAAAAAACATTCGAAAATTCAACAAATTCCATCAAAATTGAAAATTGAAAATAATACGATCTTGTAGTCTTAGGAACTTAAGATTCGGTGTGAAGGTAGTGTTTATCATCCAGAAAAAGGAAACATAAAAAACACCAAAAAAATCGAAAGCAAAATTGAAAAAATCGAAAATCGAAAAAAAATCGAAAAATTTCAAATAATCCGATTTTGTTACGCTAGAAACTTGGAATTCGGAATAAAGGTAGTATTTAGGATGCAAAATAAGGAAAAATTAAAAATTCCGGAAAATTCGAAAAAAAAAATTCAAAAATTCGAAAAATTCGAAAAAAATTGAAAAAATTAAAATAATTTGATCTTTTAGCCTTAGAAACTTAAAATTCGCAGTAAAGATAGTGTTTAGGATTCAGAATAAGTTAAAATAAAAAACCAAATAAAATTCGAAAATAAAACAAAAAAATCGAAAAAATCGGAAAAATCGAAAAATAAGGAAAATTTGAAAATAATTCGATTTCATAGCGAAACTTGAAATATGGAATAAAGGTAATATTTAAGATACTAAATAAGGAAAAATTCAAAAATATGGATAATTCAAAAATACCCATAAATTAGTGCAGACGATATATGAACTCAAAGTTTCGATTTTTTGTCACTCACACACTCACTCACTCTCGCGTCATCAAAAATATTGGGTATATCCCACAGTCACAGAAACTGAAATTTTGGAATAAAGCTAGCATTTCGGATACAAAGAAAGGAAAAAATATAAAATCCGGAAAATTAAAAAAAAAAAAAAAAACATTCGAAAATTAAAAAAAATCGAACAAAATTGAAATTTGAAAATAACACGATCTTGTAGTCTTAAAAACTTAAAATTTGGTGTGAAGGTAGTGTTTAGAATTCAGAAAAAGAAAACATCAAAAACACACAAAAAAATTGAAAATAAAATCGAAAAATCGAAAAAAATCGAAAAATTTCAAATAATCCAATTTTGTTGCGCTAGAAACTTGGAATTCGGAATAAAGGTAGTATTTAGGATGCAAAATAAGGAAAAATTAAAAAATCCAGAAAACTCGAAAAGAAATCAAAAATTCGAAAAAATTTGAAAAAAATTTAAATAATTTGATCTTTTGGCCTTAGAAACTTAAAATTCACGGTAAAGATAGTGTTAGGATTCAGAATAAATTAAAATAAAAACGCAATAAAATTCGAAAATAAAATAAAAAAATCGAAAAAGATCGGAAATTTTAAAATAATTCGATTTTGTAGGTCTAGAAATTTAAAATTTGTAATAAAGGATGCAAAATAAGAAAAAATTATAAAATCCAGAAAATTATAAAAAAAAAATGCGAAAAAATCAAAAATTGAAAATATTTTTATCTTGTAGTCTTAGAAACTTAAAACTTGGTGTAAAGGTAGTATTTACTATTCAATAAAAGGAACAATTAAAAAATTCGAAAATAAAATCGAAAAATCGAAATATGTTTAAGAAATCGAAAATTCGAAAACAATTTGATTTTGTACTGCTAGAAACATTAGTTATAAGATAATTGTCCTATTAGCTAGTACATCGCCCCTAATTGTTTTATGTTATTTCCCCCGGATTATGGGTTTCTTTTCTTTCGTTTACGAATTTCGTTATAGAAAAGTTCCGCTATAGACTGGCTACGATATAGGCGATTTCTTTATAGACAGGTTTGTTTTCTTTCACATGTTGTACTCTATTTACTTCACATATGAAATATGGATTGTTAAATGATGTTAGCCCCACAAAAATTTTCACAGCTCCCCCTACCCTCCCGACATTACTGGCTGGTTATGGCTTGATAGTCCTTTCTAAATAAAATCATGGTGACTCTAAGATTCACTTGATTTATCTCTAAATTGAACCTAAATGATCCTAAGAAGACGGATCAAATAATTACTATATTAGCATGACAATCAGGTAACTTAGAATTAAAATCGAAAAATCAATAAATTCATAAGAAGTTGAAAATTTGAAAATAATTCGATTTTGTAGTCCTAGAAGATTGACATTTGGCAGAAAGGCAGGGTTTTGTACACAAAGTAAGGAAAAATTAAAAAATCCGTAAATAATAAAAAAAAGTCTAAAAAAAAACGAAAAAAACCATCGAAAAAAGGAATATAGTTTGATTTATTGGAAATTTCCGGAAATTTTAATTTTGGCTTTCTTTTTATACTAAAAAGTTCTTTTATGTTAAATATCAAGTATCTAGGGCTGCGAGTTATATCTCAGATGCATAGCGCCTATCCTGGAAGCAATTGAGAGTACTTTTGACACTCCCCCTCCCATAATTTAGTGCTTGCCTAGGAACCTGAAATCTCTTTTTATCTACAGTACTTTGCAAACGAAACTAAAGCTTCAATTTTTTGATACCTGTAAATAATAGGGACAGAGTGTGGGCTTAGCGAAAATCAGTGGATGATCTCCAAAAAGAACCCAAAATCAAGAAAAGGAGGGTTACTTACAAAAAGAAGTGAAATCTCACCAAAAAGTCACCTGTAAAAAATGCAGCCAAGTCTCGTAACTCATTTACCGTAAAAAGTACTGAGATCGTATAAAGCCAAGTTTAACTATCTTATTAACTCTGAAATTTTCATTCACAAAATCACTCCTAGTCTCTACATCTTTAGTTAATTATTATTTTGTGACTTGGCAATTATGCAGCACAGGGAAATTATTACACCTTACTATGTTATGGGATGGGATGGGATAATTTAACTAAAGCAAATTATATACGCACAGGGAAGTTATTACACCTTAATATGTTATAGTATTATTTGATTAAGACTAACTATATACATCACATTCTCGTGCTAAGTAATTGCCAAGTCACAAAATAATAATTAACTAAAGATGTAGAGACTAGGAGTGATTTTGTGAATGAAAATTTCAGAGTTAATAAGATAGTTAAACTTGGCTTTATACGATCTCAGTACTTTTTACGGTAAATGAGTTACGAGACTTGGCTGCATTTTTTACAGGTGACTTTTTGGTGAGATTGTTAACTGACAGTAGAGAATTCTTTTGTGTGTCCCTGCCAATGAACGATGACTGCTATACACACACAATTCTGTAGTAAGCCTCTTGTAATGCACCTTAGTGATATATATAAATTTCAATGCGTTTAAAATAGTGAAACATTATTTAATTAAACCGCAAACGATTTTTCTCCATAGACGTAATGTAATGGAATTCTTTTGACTGTCCCTGTAAATTAACTATAAGTGCTATGCACACCCTATTCTATATTAAGCTTCTTGTAATGTACCTAAGTGATATATATCAATTACAATGTGTTTGAAATCGTGTAACATTATTTAATTAAACCGCAAATGATTTTTCCCCATAGACCGTAATGTAGCGGAATTCTTTTGACTGTCCCTGTAAAAAAAACTATAAGGGCTACACACTTCAGTTGAAATAGGGAAAATGCTATAGATAACGACAATAACATATAAAAGCAATCCGAGCATATTTACTGGAGTTAGAGCACGGGCAGACGGCAGACAAAGAGAAGTCATAAACACTTTTCAACTAGGTTGGAAAGTGTTAAAAATGCAGACTATTTCCAGAGACCTCCTTTAACCACCGTAAGTAAACTTATATATATATATCCCAAACTCATTGGTTATATACGTATTGTATTATTTTCAGTGAAAAATGAGTAATAAAAAACAAATTTTATCAAGAAGTACATGTTATCTGTAGGTGACACACAAATTCAAGATCGCATAGACACAGCAGCAAAAATTAATTAAACATTCAAAATCCTACAAATATCAATTCAACATGTGGTTAACTTTAAAATTCAGGCGCAAAAAAAAAAAAAAAAAAAAAAAAAAAAAAAAAAAATGAAACTTACTGTTTTTTAGACTTTTTTTATCCCAAAAAAGGTTGACCATCACAAGTCCTTTCTTTTTTTTTGGAGGAGGCATAAATTTTTGGAAGATTATAGTATCACATCTGAAAATCCGAGAGAAATGAGACTTTTTACATACAATGCTAGATAATTGGCATCATCGTTATTCAAATATCAAGTTCAATAATGAAAAATACATACCAAATTTGTAGAAAATATATTGATAATATTTTAAGTATCTTACAAAAAAAAAAAAAAAAAAAAAAAAGAAGGAAACTTACTATTTTTTAGACTTTTTTATCCCAAAAAAGGTTGACCATCACATCACAAGTCCTTTCTTTTTTTGGAGGAGGCATAAATTTTTGGAAGATTATAGTATCACATCTGAAAATCCGAGAGATATGAGACTTTTTACATACAATGCTAGATAATTGGCATCATCGTTATTCAAATATCAAGTTCAATAATGAAAAATACATACCAAATTTGTAGAAAATATATTGATAATATTTTAAGTATCTTACAAAAAAAAAAAAAAAAAAAAAAAAAAAAAAAGGAAACTTACTATTTTTTAGACTTTTTTATCCCAAAAAAGGTTGACCATCACATCACAAGTCCTTTCTTTTTTTGGAGGAGGCATAAATTTTTGGAAGATTATAGTATCACATCTGAAAATCCGAGAGAAATGAGACTTTTTACATACAATGCTAGATAATTGGCATCATCGTTATTCAAATATCAAGTTCAATAATGAAAAATACATACCAAATTTGTAGAAAATATATTGATAATATTTTAAGTATCTTACAAAAAAAAAAAAAAAAAAAAAAAAAAAGAAGGAAACTTACTATTTTTTAGACTTTTTTATCCCAAAAAAGGTTGACCATCACATCACAAGTCCTTTCTTTTTTTGGAGGAGGCATAAATTTTTGGAAGATTATAGTATCACATCTGAAAATCCAAGAGATATGAGACTTTTTACATACAATGCTAGATAATTGGCATCATCGTTATTCAAATATCAAGTTCAATAATGAAAAATACATACCAAATTTGTAAAAAATACATTGATAATATTTTAAGTATCTTAAAAAAAAAAGAAAACTTACTATTTTTTAGACTTTTTTATCCCAAAAAAGGTTGACCATCACATCACAAGTCCTTTCTTTTTTTGGAGGAGGCATAAATTTTTGGAAGATTATAGTATCACATCTGAAAATCCGAGAGATATGAGACTTTTTACATACAATGCTAGATAATTGGCATCATCGTTATTCAAATATCAAGTTCAATAATGAAAAATACATACCAAATTTGTAGAAAATATATTGATAATATTTTAAGTATCTTACAAAAAAAAAAAAAAAGAAGGAAACTTACTATTTTTTAGACTTTTTTATCCCAAAAAAGGTTGACCATCACATCACAAGTCCTTTCTTTTTTTGGAGGAGGCATAAATTTTTGGAAGATTATAGTATCACATCTGAAAATCCGAGAGATATGAGACTTTTTACATACAATGCTAGAGAATTGGCATCATCGTTATTCAAATATCAAGTTCAATAATGAAAAATACATACCAAATTTGTAAAAAATATATTGATAATATTTTAAGTATCTTAAAAAAAAAAAAAAAAAAAAAAAAAGGGGGGGCGAGATATGTGAAAAAAGTGATTTTGAGAATAATTTGCATTTTTAATCAAAATGACGAAACAAGTTTTGTCAGATTTAATTAAATTCTTCGTTGCCAGATAAACTCATAAAATGCTACTTATTTTAAATATTAAGATAAAGTCTTCTCTAATAAAGAAGAGTATTTTCTGAAAAATGTGGTATAATTTGACAGATTTACAGGCCTACTGGCATAGATAAAGCTAAATAAATACTCTATTCAATAAATCAAAATACTGAAAATCTCATTTTTTACGAAAATAGACCATTTTAATGTATTCGGATCAGGGCTTAATTTCTAAGAAAAAAAGTACCGGAACCCTAACATTCTGCAGTACTAACACCCGTAGCGTACCCCTCCGCCGTCACTCTAATCTGCATATTTATATCTCATACATTATTTTCAAAAAATTTTAAAAAACATTGTTTTTTTATTTAGCAAAATTAAAATTTTAAATACATCTATCTGCGTATACTTAACTATCAACTAATCCAGCTTTTAGTTATTACTACTTCCAAATAGAAACCTTTGCCTAATCTTAATATTAATTAATCGCAGAATTCTGTGATTAAATAAGCTCAGGATTATGATTAGGGAATAGTGTTAAGACAAAAAAGGAATAGTTCGCAGCTATGCAGAACAGAAAAAGACTATTTCTGTTTACTCTTTATTCTGATCAAAATAGCATTAAAATGATTTGAAATGGAAATAAATAAAATTTTGAATTTATATAACAGATTGAGCTCGAGCCTGCCCAAACCCGAAGATTGATATAAAAATCGAGCCCGTTTCAACTTTATCTCTTACGTGTGCAACACATTACGTCACTTATAAATGTTTTGATACAAGAGAAGGCAAAAGATTGGAGATGGGAGGGAAAGGAAAGGGTAATTTGAGTTCGTTTTTCGGAAGCGTTATTGCACCGGGCTCCAGAGCGCAGTATTTATGAGCTCCGGTGAATTCTAGCCAATATTTAAATATTTACTGAAAACAGAGAAGTACCGGATCTAAGCTCCGGCGCAAATTAAGCCCTGATTCGGATACCTTAAAAAAATAAATAGTTACAATTTTAAATAATTAATAATCTTTATTAGTGTTTTTAAAATTCTTTATTTTTAATAGGATTATTGGCGTTAATCTTATTGCTACATTTATTATCGTTAATAAAACATAATTTAGAATAATATAACTGGCTAGAACCGCAACAAGGATGATACTGTTGTTAACAGTTGCCAAATTACATAAGCGTTTCGTGGATGCCGTCAACTATCACTATCAGTGTGCCCGCGATCGGTACGAGGAAATATTTTGCACCATGTGTCTAGTTGTCTAGTATAGTTGCTGCAGTGCTTTAACTTTAAACACTATTCTTTTATAATATGTCTATATAAGTGCGTCCAAAGCGGCACTTTTGTATTTGAGAACAGCCTTATTCTCTCGAAAGTCATTTCAATGAAAATGGTACATATATTATCGGCTTCGTTTAAATTTTTATGTCGGCCCGGCTCGTTTGAAAAATTGTCTAATTTTGCCGACTGCTACTCAAAATCTCAAGTGTTTTCAAGTATAGTGATCAATTTATGGGAGCATACCTGGCTGAAGTAATGTCTGTTGAAAATAGAATCTTTATAAAGTCACTTTTAAGAGTTTAAGTGAAATAAATGGCCCGCGAGAAGTTATCAGACACTGATATATGATAAACAGCCTGTTTGGTGCTTTTCATCAATTCCGAACGAGGGCGTATTAAACAGTTTTCTTAAATGAAACGCATTTTTAATTAAAACTATTGAATAGAAATGTAGTGACTTATAACATAATGTATCTGAATTTTGAATTGGGTTTGTAAAAAAGCTACATACACAAAAATTAATTTTGCGTATTATTGCTTAGGTGAGTCTTGCTACAGAAAAAGTATCCGGAAAAGCGCTAGATTACGCTATATGTCACTTCGCCACCTCAGAAGGGGGGGGGGGATAAATCTACTCAATTTTCCCTATCTCTTCTACGCTTTGATTCTTGAAGGTGCATTCAGATTCTGCGGCGAGAAGACATACATTATTTCTCTGGACTTTTTTCTTTTTTTGGTTAAAAAAATTAACAGAATAAGACCACAGGGCAGGTGACAAACAAGTCAAGGACTCTACTGCGTGAACCTCTCCTCCGTGACAGCGCTAGTCCGTGGACCTCTCCTCCGTGGCAGCGCGACAGAAGACTCTCCACATCAAAGACGCCGACAAACGGGCAGCCAGCCCTCAGTGAATGTGATCTAAACGCACCTTTAAGGTTTTAACGCATATAATGTTATCTTTTACAGCTAGCTGCATGCAGAGCTAACAAGGATGGTCTCCATAAGCGCATACTCAGAAAAATTTGAAAAAAAAATGCAGAACGTTCTTCTCATAAGGATTTACGTAGTTTATGACAATTTTCAGTTCATCAATTACATTGATATTTGATAATGTGATGATAAAAAATTCGTGGCTTGTTGCCTTGTCAATATCGAATTTTCTTTTTAATACAAGAAGACGTTGAAAATTTTCCCTCTATGATAATAGGTGATGAGCGATAATATTAAGAAATATTATTAGTCCAGTGCAGGGCTCGGAAGTAGCGCGCTACAAGTAGCAAAACTACAGTAGCCGCTACTTTTTCTAGTAGTTTGTAGTGTAGCGCGCTACATTTAAAAAAGTGTAGTGTAGCCAGAGCCCGATTAAGGTCGTCTGGGGCCCAAGGCCCAGCAACTTTTCGGGGCCCCCTCAAATTAAAATAGTAGCTAGAATTTTTTTCGAGGATTATTATTAGATATTATGATACAGTTGACAAGTTAAACAAAATCTTTTTGTTCTGTTTATGAGAAAATAATTGCAGAAAACTTCATTTTTAAGAAACTGTTCTAAATCATTTTACTCATTTTGGGGCCCCCAACAGCAGTGGGCCCAAGGCCGTGGCCTAGTTGGCCTGTGCGTTAATCAGGCCCTGAGTGTAGCGAGTAGCACGATACAAAATATCAGTAGTTTGTAGCGAGCATCAACGCTACTTTTGACGCTACTTTAGGAGGAAGGAAAAAGGGCTAATCTTCAAATCATGTGATCATAACTCGTTTCTTTTGTGAGAAATATGTTCTCGGCAACAATTTGCGAATGTCAGCGAAAAATCTCAGTTGAGGTGTCATAGATTTTTTCATAGACGACGGCCACGGTCACAAATTAACTGTCATTTTCACAGTTTGGGTGTCAGAAACTTCGTGTACAATTTCGCTACTGTGCTATATTACTCTGATAAATTTGTAAGATTATTACAATTTTTGTTTTCAAATATCCTCTTTTTAACACTTTTCAACATAATTAAAAAGTGTCTATGAATTCGCTTTGTCTGTCTGCCCGTGCTCTACCTCTCGTAAATATACTCGGATTGCCGTGAAAGTTTTATATGTTATTGAAGTTTACCATAAAATGCTCAGTATTGAAAATGAACTGTGTAGCATTTATATCTCACTTACAGGGACATTCAAAAGAATTCTGTTACATTATGGTCTATGGGGGAAAAATCGTTTGCGATGCATTTAATTAGCGATGTTAACTAAAGTAGCGAAAAGTAGCGAAGTAGTGACTACTTTTGAAAAGTAGTTTGTAGTCGCTACTTTTTAAAACAAGTAGTTGTAGTTGTAGTTAACTACATTTTTCATAAAGTAGTTGTAGTTGTAGTTCGCTACAAACAAAAAGTAGTTTTTCCGACCCCTGGTCCAGTGTTATATGAGAGTTTATTATAAACTGCAGTTAATCAGTTGCATTACTGATTGTTGATAATGCCATGATAAAATATAAATACTATATATTCAGTGACTTGTTTTGTCAAAATAAAATTTTATTTCTGATAAAACAGGATGTAAGAAAATGTTCGCTCTGATTATAGGTGATGAGCGATAAGAAATATTATTAGTCCAGTTTAATATGCAAGTTTATGATAAATTGCAGTTAATCAGTTGCATTACTGATTGTTGATAATGTGATGATAGAAAAAAAATAGTGATTTGCTCAGTCAAAATCGAAAAACAAGATGTTGAAAATGTTCGCTCTGATTATAGGCGATGAGCGATAAGAAATATTATTAGTCCAGTTTAATATGCAAGTTTATGATAAATTGCAGTTAATCAGTTGCATTACTGATTGTTGATAATGTGATGATAGAAAAAAAATAGTGATTTGCTCAGTCAAAATCGAAAAACAAGATGTTGAAAATGTTCGCTCTGATTATAAGCGATGAGCGATAAGAAATATTATTAGTCCAGTTTAATATGCAAGTTTATGATAAATTTCAGTTAATCAGTTGCATTACTGATTGTTGATAATGTGATGATAGAAAAAAAATAGTGATTTGCTTAGTCAAAATCGAAAAACAAGATGTTGAAAATGTTCGCTCTAATTATAGGCGATGAGCTATAAGAAATATTATTAGTCCAGTTTAATATACAAGTTTATGATAAATTGCAGTTAATCAGTTGCATTACTGATTGTTGATAATGTGGTGATAGAAAAAAAAAATAGTGATTTGCTTAGTTGAAATCGAAAAACAAGATGTTGAAAATGTTCGCTCTGATTATAGGCGATGAGTGATAAGAAATATTATTAGTCCAGTTTAATATGCAAGTTTATGATAAATTGCAGTTAATCAGTTGCATTACTGATTGTTGATAATGTCATGATAGAAAAAAATATATAAAATGCAAAATCATAAACGGGCCAGTCCGGGGCCGGGCCGAACTTTTAGTTTTTACTCTGCGCCCGGGCCTGGAAATTCAGGCTCGTGCAGACTACAGACCTCTATACTCTATACTGTGGATTAGGAGGTGAACTGAATCCGTATATAAATAGGCTACATTTTATCCGTTTCTGGCAAAAGGGAAGCTGCAGATGAATTAGAATGAATTTTTTTCCTTTTAATTAGTAGTACTTTTTAACACTTTCCAACATAGATAAAATGTGCTTATGAATTCGGTTTGTTTAGCCATCTGTCTGGCCGTGATATTCTAATGAAGTGATCGTTTATAGATCGTTTGCAGGGCATTCAAAAGAATTCCTTTACATTATGGTCTATGGGGAAAAATCGTTTGCAGTGTATTTTAATGATGTTACGCTATTTCAAACATATTGAAGTTGATGTACATCACTAAGCTGCACTACACGCGATTATTACTATAGAATATGCTGTGCCTAGCATTTATCGTTCATTTACACGAGCGCACAAAAGAATTCGGTCATAGTACTGTATATATGCAATAAATGCTGAAAGTGCGTTTACATTCGTGTTATGTATATGTTCAAATGTAATTAATTTTTTGCATATTACTTGGCGCATATAAATTCTATAAATCATATACAGGGGCTACACAAAAGAATTCGAGTAAATTTCTGTTTATTGGAGGAAATTGCTGAAGGGGAATATTCAACTCTGTTATGCGTTTCCTAACTGAACTAAATTTTTGCATACTATGTAGTTATATATATAAATCTATAGATCGTGTACAGGGCTGTACAAAAGAATTCGGATGCTTTTACGACTATAGATGATTATTGCTAAAATTGGGTTTTGAAATATGTTATTTTATGCATTCTCCAAATTGTTTAATTAGACATTGGGCGGGGCTAGTTGAACTTCAGCCGAAAGTAGGCCTCCCCGCCCGGTTTGACCTTGACCTTGTTTAATTAGATATCATCTTTCACCTTAATAAGGGGTTCTTTCCCTCCCTCGAAAACACCCGCTCGCTAATATTAATCCTATGGGATATTTTTTTTAATATCTCGTTTTAATTTCAATATTTTTAAATTATTTATTTATTTATTACTTATTTTTATTTTTATTTATTTATTTATTTATTACTTATTTTTGTTTTTATTTATTTATTTATTACTTATTTTTATTTTTATTTATTTATTTATTTATTACTTATTTTTATTTATTTATTTATTTATTTATTTATTACTTATTTTTATTTTTGTTTATTTATTTATTTATTACTTATTTTTATTTTTATTTATTTATTTATTTATTTATTACTTATTTTTATTTTTATTTATTTGCATTGGATAGTTCAGGTTGATCTCTACGCAGCCCGTTTTTTTACTTTCGATTTTGGTTGTAGGGTTTTTTTTTTTTTTTTTTTTTTAATGAGGTTATTGTCATTCTGGAAAAAGTTCCGAAAGTGAAAGTATCCTCATTAAAAAAAAAAAAAAAAAAAAAAAAAAAACTATAAACAAAATCCAAAAATTAAAAAACGACCTGCGTAGAGATCGATCTCAGCTATCCAATGCAAAAAAAAAAAAAAATATTGAAATACAGTCGATATATTTTAAAACATTCCTCCCAGAGGATTAACATTAGCGAGCGAGTGTTTTCGCGTGAGTGAAGTAGTCTCTTAAACAGTGAAGTTTTCCTTCTGTATTCTGAATGTATTAAAAAGTGTTTCATAATCTATGCTTCATAATGTATTTTTCCTTGCTTGTTATTATCAGTAGCAATGGAATTTTCACGTCATGTTAAGGAGCGCACAAAATACATTTTAAAAATCTTTTCAACTTTTTTTTCTTTCTGTTTCCACGCGGCCATTGCTTGTAAAGTTAAAACGCTTTGTGACGTAAAATCCTTGAACTTACTGTATTTATTATTATTTATTAAGCAAAATATTTATTTTTACATTAATTTTTAATAAAATAATAATAAAACATAATAATCATGAACATTCCGGAAATTAAATACCTCATTTTATCGTTATTTACTAAGTAAAATAGTTGCTTTTATATTATACTTTTAAAATAAAATAATAATAAAGCACTACGATAATAATAACATATTTCCGCTATAAAACTATGGCACTTTGTTTGGTAACCATTCGATTCATTATGAGAAAATAGTTTGAAAAGAAATTCAAAACCTTTTCTATTGTTTATCTTTTATCTTTCCCGCCAAGGTCATGCTTCCGAAATTTCTCTTCGCGTAAACAAAAAGGTTCAGGAATTACATTTTCTGTAGTAATTTATGCAGTAGTAAAGCTTTCGAATAAAGTTGAAAAGTATTTATGAGTTCGGTTTGTCTGGCTGCCTGTCTGGCTTTCCTCTAACTCTTGTAAATATACTCAGATTGCCACGTAATATTTGTATGTTATTAAGGTTTAGTATAGAATGTTTGGTAATGAAAGTGTACGTGCATGTAGCATGCATACAGGGCCCCCTAATTCCCATTTTCATTTTTACTTTCTTTTATCTTTACAAGAAGAAAGTATTAGATTCATGAAAATTTTCGACTTCCGGTTTTCGACGGATTTATACGTTTTAGAAGGTCCTGAACACGATTTGACTGCTTTTAGAAAATGTCTGTCTGTCTGTCTCTGACAAAAATTTTGTGGGCGCTCTATCTCGAGAACTAATGCACGGAATTTAATAAAACTTTATATTCAGTTATTCCCTGATATAAATTGATGCTGATTAGTTTTTGGTGAAAATCACCGAATAGGTGGCGCTGCTATGCTGCATTTTTCACGATTTGCGAAACAGCTATATCTCAAGAACTAATGCACTTATTTTCATCAAACTTCAGATTCAGTTAGACTCTGACATAAATAGACGCTGATTACGTTTTTAATGTAGATATCTCAACAAGTGGCGCTGCTATACCACTCTTTTCACGATTTTTACGATAGCTATATCTCAAGAACGAATGCACGGAATTTCATCAAACTTCAGATTCTGTTAGACCTTGACATAAATAGATGCTGATTACGTTTTGGTGTAAATAGCCCAACAGGTGTCGCTGCTATGCTACATTTTGCAGGATTTACACGATTTTAGCAATAGTTATATCTTAAGAACTAATGAACGGAATTTAATAAAACTTTAGATTCAGGTAGAACTTGATATAAATTGGTGCTGATTCTTTTTAGTGTATGCGAAACCTGTGAGAGATAGAAGAAAGTTTTGGGATTGGAACATCCGACTAGTTTACAATGTTTTTATAATTTTTTTGGAAAAGAAAGTTTGCTTAATCCAAGAGGAAATCCACGCACTACTTCACGAAACTTACTTAACTGGTAAAATATGAATGTCATCAATAGGATGCTAATTAATCATTTAGCATCCTGATATGCCTGTTAGAAACACCCGGGAAATTAAGCATATGTACTAAATGTATCTGAAGTATATACAGAGAACATAAAAAAGCTCTTTAATGAAATATATGTGACCTCGGCTACTTACTCCCGGGAATAATATTAATATCATTGGTGAGTTTTCATGAATGAATAATTAATAAAACTTTTGCCAAATGAAAGGGGGCCCCAAAAAATGATATCGTGCTTCCCCTAGGTTCAGAGGTCGATCGGGTCCTGCATGTATAGTTCGGTTACAGGGACACACAGAATAATTCTTTTTATAAGGAAAAATCGTTTACGGTGCATTTTATTCATGTTACGATATTTCAAACATAAAGAGAGTAATATGCATCACTAAACATGCTTTCTCCGGGATAGGGAATAAGTAGCATTTTTAGTTCGTTTACAGGGATGCACAAAAGAATTCCATTACATTATGATGCATGGGGGGGGGGGGGGGTTGAATCGATTGCGGAGCATTTTAATAATGTTACGATTCTTCAGACATAATGAAATTAAAAATTCCTATTTAAAATTCCTAGCCTATGTCTCTATTTAGAGTTACTAACAATCCTTATTTTACTAAGTTAGTTACGAATTCGCCACTGCTAAAAAATCACTTATCCTTATCACTCACTTCTTAACAGAACGCTCGAAAAGTGAGCATAAAACGGACCTTAGATATTTCCTTTTCACAACTTCGAGGGTGATTTATTTAGCCATTTCTCCTCATGTTCTCAAATTGAGTACTCATATTTATTATTTTAACCGTTGGTTGAATACCAATATCAAAGATTCACTTCCTCCTTTGCCGCTATGGTGAAAGGCGAGTTAGGACAAATCAGTTTTATTTCTTGAGAATAGAATATGATTTCAAGAAAAAAATAATAATAATAATGCAAGAATTTTATGTTTAAAGTTCGACCCAAGCCCGGCCCGACTGAATTTCTACAAAACATGCCGATATTTCTGAAGCAACATTATTCTAAAATTAAAATTATTCGAAAACTACACTTATGCATAATTTTTATTTTCAGGTTTTGTTCGAAATGCATGGGATGCAAAATATCAACAATATTAATGACCACTTCTTAGACTATTACGCACATAAACACTGATTAAATAAATTGACTTATACAATTACATTCAAATGAACACTGTAAAAAAAAAAAAAAAAATCCTGAAAATAACGGAAATTGCACTGGCAATCGAGATGCCAGTACTATTTCCGTATTTTAACGGGAAAAAAATTCTGGAAATTCCAGGAAATTTTCCGTAATTTCTGAAATATCCGTTTTATAACAGATATCTTCCGTATTTTTTAGAAATTTTTATGTCGTTAAAATAAATTTTATCCCTCAAGGAACATAGTCTCTTTTTTTTCCCCGTTCATTTCTGAGCGAGTTTTTAATAAACAACCACCATTTCCCACGATAAGTATCGAACCCACGACCTTCCGTTTACTAAACCAGCGCGCCAAACCACTACGCTACGGTTGGACAGGACACGTATTCAAATGTTGTAACTTATTTGAGATATTTTTAATGATGCAAAAACTTGAAGTTCTTAGATGGATATTTTCAGAGTTCTGTTGTTTTTAATATTTTCTTTTCAAAATTGTTCTATATTCTGCTTTATTATTTGATGCTTTATAACATATATATTTAATTTTTTTTATGTATTATATGCGTAAAATATTGTATTAACAGTAATGATTGTTTCTTTTTGCAATAGTACATATACTTTAATAATTTGTGTGTTGATTTATTTATCAATTTCAGTAAAATCAATAATTATCTTAAGCAGACGTATTTATTACATGCTATTAAAAGTAATTTTTTTTATCTCTTAGTTTAAAAACTTATGTGAATAAACAAATTTATAATAAATTAAATTATTATATTTAAGCTTTGCTGCGAACTTTTGTGTATGGTTACATTAAAATGAATAATTTTTAAAATATCAAAACGAAAAAATAGATTTTTAGAGAAAATTTTGAAATTAATAACTTTAGGATAGGTAAGTTTAAATTTGGACTTAATAATTTAGTTTAATTTATAAAAATTATAAACTAATAAAATAAATTATAAACTTTTATAAAAAGGAAGTTTATAATTTTATAAAGTAAACAAAAAGTTATTATTTTTTATAAATTTAAAGAGAAAATTATGAACTTTGTAAAATTATAATTTGTAAAATAATAAATTTTAGTTTAATTCACAAATTTATAAGACAAATCAGTTTAGTTTAATACCCACATACCGATAATTTGAAAAGATATTATTTTATGAAACCTTAAAAACCTTAAAATAAAAAAATAGATTTTTAGAGAAAATTTTCAAATTAATGACCTTGGGATAGGTAAGTTTAAATTTGGACTTATTAATTTAGTCTAAATTAATTTAGTTTAATTTATAAAATCATAAACTAACGAAATAAATTATAAACTTTATAAAATCATAAACTTCATATTTATGACAGTAAAGAAAAAATGACTAATTACTTTTATAAATTTAAATAAAAAAATATAAACTTTGTAAAAAATTATAATTTATAAAATAATAAATTTTAGTTTAATTCACAAATTTATAAGACAAATCAGTTTTGTTCAATACAATATACATATCGATAATTTGCAAAGATAATATTTTATGAAACCTTTAATAACCTAATATTGCCTCACGTTTATAAAATTAAAATAAAATTTTAAAACGTCTGTAAAAAAATTCATAATTTAAAGTACCATAAAGAGAAAAAAAAAAGTAGATTTAAAAAAATATTTTTCTGTAATTTATGGAAATAAAATAAATTTCTAAAGATTTCACTAAAAAATAAAAATATCACTATTATTTTCACTTAAAATTACCGCCCAGACACAACCCTGGTTAGAATGAGTTCCAGGATTGGCCCGAGTCTAATGACAAAAAATAGGTCCACGAGTAGGACTGGTTCAGATTTGGATCCTAGAAGAACTCTAGTAAATAAAACAATCTTAATTCGCATTTCAAACAAGGCGATTTCTGTACGCAAACCTCTGAACGTCATTTACGGAAATGGCACTAGAAATACGGATATTATACAGTTTTGTAAGAAATACGGAAAAATCCATTAAATTTACGGAAAACTTTCTGCATATTTACGGATTTGAAATCTCCTTTACGGAACTAATGCCATTTACGGAAATTGTACTGTTGTTTTGGAAAAATGAAACTTCTCCGTAAAATTTAACGGAAAATCTCTTGTATTTTCACGGATTTTTTTTAGATTGAAGATTCAGTAAGAGAAGAAAAATCCGCTATAGACAGGTTCCATTCTTAACAGGTTCATCGTCTGTTGTAGTTTTATATTCTTTTTTGCACGGATCAAGACATTTTTTCTGTTTAAGATAGGTTTCTGTCATAGACATGCTCTATTTTACAGGTTTTACTGTTTTTTATTTTTTTTTTCCTAGAAATTTATGTACTATTCTTTAAAAATAATTTTAATTGTAGAATAATAACCATTTAAAAATGTATGCTTTTTTTTTTTTTTTTTTTTTTTTTTTTTTTCCAAAAATTGTTGTGCCGGGCCTCATTTTACTGATTTTTGCACGGGCCTGAAAATTTCGGCCCATGCCGATCTCTAGAAAGAATGAAGTCCAGGCCCGGCTTGGCCCGAAAAAAAGAAGTTTAGCTTAAGTCTGCACAAAGTAGTCATTTTGTGCAGGTGCCCGGCCCTTGACCCCAGCCCGAACCTGCTGAAAAATGTTATGCCTTTTTATTCCTGCAGACTGAAACTGGGTCGGACCAGGGGGTCCGGCCTTTCCGGACATTCATTTAATTTAGTGAAATTGCAAGTTTTTTAACCGAATCTGGAGAAATTTATTTTAGTTTACACAATCACCGCTACAATCATGTTTTATTTTATTTTTATCGTGTTGTTTTTATCAAAATAGTCAAAAAATATTTTGGCGGCTGAAATCAATAAGCAGCTCTGTCGCTTACAAAAGAAATGAATGCATTTGAAATTTTAGATAGAAAAGGGGAAAAAGTAGGTAAAACATGCTAACTTTTTCCCAAATTGAAGTAAGTTCTTACTTGCATCACGTTGGTATTTGCATTTTTTAAAAACTTGTCCTAAACTGTTTTAACTTATACATTTGATGTTATAACTCGTAACAATGGAATTCTAACTTAACCTCAATTCATTTCACCAGAAAGGAAAAATAAAACTCGTGCTTTTTTATGTAATTTCTGGCTAAGAAAATAGAAAAGCAATTATTTTACAATTTCCTCGGAATTGATTACGAGAAATTTCATCAACAGATGCTGAGAAACTTTTTCATCAAAACAAGACATTTTTTTTCTTTTTTTCGAAATGTACTTGAACCCTTGATGTTCAATAAACTTCAATAAAATTAAACAAAATAAATACATTGGAAAACATAGCAGAGAAGGAAACAGAAGCAAGGCGAAAAAAGAAAGACATAAATTTGATGTTATAAATCGCGTACAACTACATTAAAATTATAAGTTAACCAAAATTTATCTTACCAGAACAACAGCAAAAAATCATGATTTTTTTTATTAATATTTCTTGCGGGAAAAAAAAATAAAAATAAGCAATTATTTTACAACTTCCTTGAAACCGATTCTGAAAAATTTCATCAAGAGATGCTGAGAAACTTTTTCATCAAAATGAGGAAGGGTTTTTTTTTTTTGTTGTTTTTTTTAAGGTACTTAATCCCTTGATTTTCAATAAACTTAAATAAAATTAAACAAAATAAATGCAATGGAAAACATAGATAGAGAAGGACCGAACTCATTTCATCTGAGAAAGGAAAAGAAAAAGTAGATTAAAAAAATCTTATGCTTTTTCGACCTACTTTCTTAAGAAAAAATAAACAATAATTTTGATATTTAAAATTATAATCAATGATTCTGCTATTACTTCGAAAGTTATAAACAAAGACTTTGCTATTTCTTCCAAAATTATAAACAATGGTGTTGTTAATATCCTCGAAACCCTTTTAACTACACAACAAGAAAAAAGCAAGAACGACAAATCATGCGTCAAGCATAGATTATGAAACACTTTCCAACACATCCAGAAAACTGTAACGAAATTTCATCGTTAAATAAGGTGAAAGAAGATATGTAGTATATGTATAACACATTTAAAAATTCAGTTTTAGCAATTACCTTCCATAGTCAAAAAATAGTCGAATAATTTTGTGCAGCCTTGTATATGACCTACACTGCAAAAAAAAGTGTTGATTTTACAGTATAATACTGTCATCCCCAGCTGCCAGTATTATACCATTAAAATTATAACAGTAATAAGCAGTAATACGCTGCCGTGCATGCGCAATAGCATATTACTGCTTATTTTACTGTTTATTACTGTTAGTTTTACGGTATAATACTGGCAGCTGGGATGCCAGTATTATACTGTAAAATCAACACTTTTTTTTTGCAGTGTATAGATTTGAATATAGTATACTACATAGCATGATAAAAATTAGTTCAGTTAGAAAATTCAGATCTAGCAATTTTCACCAATCGATAGAAATGCATTCGAAATCTTTTGTATAACCCTGTATATTATCTAAAGACTTTTGTACCCACCACACATTAAGCTAAAATTTAATTCAGGTAAAAAACGCATAAAGAAACTGAATACATATTTCCAGCAACTACAAACCATAAACGACCATGCATCTTATTCTTTGAGTAATAAGTCTACTAAATATAGTTTAGCAGGAAAATGTGTAACACAATTACAAATACCCTTAACCAATTCACTCCCAATAGTCAGTAATACTTCCGTATTCTTTTGCGTAGCCCTGTATATGATCAACAAAATTCATGTACATCATGTAACTATGCAAAAATTTAGTTAAACTTAAAAACGCAAACCAAAGTTAAAAACCCACTTATCACACATACACTGTAATTATCGCACTAAGACTGTAATCGAATTATTTTGTGTGTCCCTGTAAGAGAATGATAAACGCAATGCACACCATACTTTTCAGTGAACAATTTATAGTGCATTTCAGTAATGCATATAAATTTAATTATGTTTGAAATAATGAAATATCATGGAATTACTCTGTATTTAATTTAGTACTTTTGTGTAATTTTTTTTTTTTTTTTTTTTTTTGAACGATTTTGTAACAACAAAAATAATCTGGCCGGGAATGAGGAAACATTTTTGGCAAATATTTGAGATTTTTCATTTCATTAAAAATCACTTAATTTTGAGACGACGAAATGATTGTCAAAAATGTTGAAATATAGCTCAAGAATTGCGGAATTGTCAAAAGTGAGAGGTTTTTTTTTTTTTTTTTTTTTTTTTTTGACAGGGAGGAAACAGTTTCGTCAGATATTTGAGGATTCGCGTTTCGTCAAAAAACACGTGACTCTGTGACGAAATGATTGTCAAAAATAACGAAATGAGGCCTAAGGATTGCGGAATCGTCAAAATTGAGTGTTTTATTTCTGAGAGTGTGCAAACGATTTTTCCCCGTATAACTCTGTGTAACAGAATTATTTTGCGTGACCATGTAAATGAATAATAAAGGCTTTGCGCTCCATATGTTTTAGTGTGCTTCATAAATGTATATCAATTTCATCATGTTTTAATTGGTGCAAAATCACCAAAATGCACTTGAAATGATTTTTTCCGATTGACTGTAATGTAACGATATATCATATAATCTCTGTAAACAAACTATAAATGCCACTTATTCTAATACTCCGGAGAAAGCATACTTTATAATGAACAGAGGAAAGTTTTTTCAACTAAGGGAAATCATATTCAATGGTTGGAGTTACTTTGACCAGGATTCGCCAAATATATTGCCTTATTTAATATATTACATTATTAATAAGGCATTTATTATTTATTATACTTAGCCAAAGTACCCAGGTTCGAGGTTCGAGTCCTGGTCCTGGCATCTTTCGATGCGTTGGAATAAATCTAAACTATGGTAATACTCCAACCATTGAATATGATTTACCTAGTTGAAAAAACTGTCCTCTTTTCATTATGACCTAATTACATGATATATAGGAGTTTCCGTGTTGTATCACATTAATCATGTAAAATGCTATGATTATAGCTCGGATGAACAACTGGGTAAGTGTGATCGAAGATCGCACAAAGGGTTTCGTTTAATATACCTCTCAAAACAATTTATCCTTTCTTTAATAAATCAAAAAAAAAAAAAAAAAAAAAAAAGAGTCATTTTTTTTTTTTTAAGTAAAAATTTACCGGTCTATTTTTCTCGTTTTTTCGAAAATCTGAACCGGTCCGATAACGGGCGAAGCCCGCTATTATACTCTGTCATAATAATATCTGTCAGGTGGACTAAATGCGATATTTAAAAAAATCAATTTTAAAATTAAACATGTTGTATAGATACCTTTAAAATATTAAAATATGCCAATATTTCCATAATCGGGTTTTTATCATGATTCAACACGTTCCTCAAACTCATATGACTTTATAATCACTTACTGGCGTCATATCTACTTGCTTTCTCTATTACTCATATTGATGCTCTCTTTGTAATATTGTCAAACATTTGAAAAAGTCCGTTAAACTTCCAATAGGACGTCCGATTAATTTTCTTTTTAATTCTCTAATGACATCATATTAACCTTCTTTCTGTACTTACACAAACTCACACTCCTTGTATTATTGAGAAATGTTTGAAAATTTCCGTTTTATTACCAATATGACGTCATATTAATCTTTTTTCAATTGGTGAAACTTTTTATTTCATTTTCATTTTTCACGTGGAAATCTTTCAATAAAAAATTAATTATTGTAGAAAGAATTTTATTGTGGATTTTTAATTGTTGGCAACTGCTATAACGAAAAATGTTTAATAGGAAAAGGCTGTTAGATTTTTGTTTTTTATCTCTCTATATTAAAATAATACAATTTTTTTAAATTGTATGATTTTCAGCTTCATAATAGGTATTCAGCTATAAGTTACACAAAATTTCCGGTCTGTAAGCTAAATAGTTTCTGAGAACCGGCTCTGTGACGGACAGACAACGTAGCGGGGCGAGTAGGGTTTCGTGAGATGAACGAAACCCTAATAAAAAATTAGCACTGCAGTTCGCAGCCATGACTAACAAATAAAAATGAATTATGCCAACCAGGATATCTTTGGGATAGCTCAGTAGGAAGAATGTTGGCACGGCAAGCCAAAGTACCCAGGTTCGAGTCCTGGTCCTGGCATTTTTCACTCTGTTGGAATAAATCTCAACTATGATACTCAAACCATTGAAAGCATGTTTTAGTTCACTTCAGTGATTCATACCAATTCCATTGTGTCTGAAGTATTGTAAAATCATTAAAATGCATAGGAATTTATTTTTCCCCCATAGACGATAATGTAATGAAATTCTTTTGACTAGCCCTGTATATAAGCTATAAGTGCTACACACTTCATTTTCAATAGGGATCATGCTATAATACGTAAACGCCAATAACATACAAAAATTTCAGGGGAATTCGAGTATATTTACGAGAGTTAGAGCACGGACAGGCGGCTAGACGGCAGACAAACCGAAGTCATAAACACTTTTCAACTAGGTTAGAAATTGTTTATGAGAAGTTAAGTTAAGTTAAGAAGATAAGTTAAAGAAAAAGAAACACGCAAACATTTCCCACATTAAAGTAAGTATGTACTTACCTGCATGTTGTAATTTGCAATCTTGAAAATTCGTTCCGTTAACTTTTTTAATTTGTGCATCGGATGTTCTAAATCTTGCATGACCCCAAGCACAATTTCTAACTTAATCGAAATTCATTTCTTTAAAAGCGAAATATAATAGAACAAATTTATGCTTTATTTATTTTATTTCTTACGCAATTTCTTGCGAAATTGTCAGCAAAATGATTTTACTGTTTCCTCGAAAATGATTATAAGAAATTTCTTTGCGAAATAAGGAAAATTTCTTCATCAAAACAAGGAAATTTTCGTTTTTGATTGAAATAATGATATACGTTTTTTTTTTTTTTTTTTTCCTCCCTTTGGTATTATTAAGAAAGAAATCATAAATACTAAATACTGCACAGTCAAAATGATAACGAAATAAATAGATTTCTTAATTGATATTCATCATGTAAATTTTCTGTTGTTTTTTATTTATTTTTCTTAAATATTTGAAATCAGTTCAATACACACGCACATACACACACACACACACACACACATATATATTACACCAGTGGGTCCGTGCGAGGTTTTCGCACTGCAATCTAATTTCTTTTAACAATGTCTAATATGTTTTAGATGAAGGTTGGGTTAAAATTCTAAAGAAAAACTAAGGATTAAAAATGTATGCAAACACCATTAGTCAAGCCAGAATAGCATCTCATTTATTCCATCAAAGTTACAGTAAAAACTGATCGAAGATAGTAAAAGACACGCAGGAGGAAAAATGAAATTAACAATCGTATTTTAACTGCATTAGAGGATGTCGCCATCCGCTTCCGGAAAAATACGAAACAAAGAAAAATAAATTGAATACATATAAAATACATTTTTTATTAATATAACAAAGCATACATTTTAGGCTACATGTGAAATACCATCGCTTTGATCGATCGATGGTATCAGTGTTGAATTCAGACACTTTTCTCCGGGAGGGGTTTCTGGGTCTCCGGGGGGGGGGGATACCATGATTGTGTAAAATTGATTTTACCATGATTGTGTAAAAGTATGATCATTTTTAGGGTTTCGTTCATCTCACGAAACCCTATTACTCCCGCTCCCTTGTCTGTCTGTCACAGAGCTATTCTCAGAAACTATGTAACTTACAGAGTTGAAACTTTGTGTATATAGCTGAATACCAGCTATAAAGAGCTCAAAATATTAAAATTTGAAAAATTCGTATTATTTTAATAAATAGAGATAAAAAACCAAAATTCTAACAGCATTTTCCTATTAAATTTAAACATTTTTCGTTATAGCAGATGCCAAAAATCAAAAATCCACGATGAAATTCTTTCTACAATAATTAATTTTCTATCAGACGATTTCCACGTGAAAAAGGAAAATGAAATAAAAAGTTTCACCAGTTGAAACTGGTCGTTGGGGGCCACCGTAATACTTACCCATCATGGATATGCATAATGTAAAATATTAAAATAAAAATGTGTAAACTACTTATAAAATGCATTGCAATTCAAAAAATAAAATCGTGGCTTGATGACGTCACAAACTTTAAAGGCTCGATTACTGAATTGCTTGAAAGAGGTTTTTCCTTATAACTCCAAAAATAATAATCCTGTTAACTAGCGGTTTATTGCATCTGATTAAGCGTCAAATTTCCAATTAAAATATATCTTTGAAGTGAAATTTGGATGAAATACAGGGTCATGAAAAATCGAAGAGTGTGGAAAATAGGATTCCAAATATCTCGGCAACTAATTATCCGATCGACTTCATGCTTTATTCAAAATTTATGTTTTTTTATTGTCTTTTATATTCACATCTTAAAATAAACAATTTCGAAAATTTTTATATACCTTTCATCAGAACGAATATTTCGAGAGTCCGAAAAAAATTGTTCCGGTTAATCGAGGTTATTGAAATGAAACAGGCTTCTTCCCATTATTATATACTAAGTACATACCAAATTGCAAGTCTCTATCTCAATTTTTTCGGGAGATAGAGCGTTTACAGACACACAGACACACAGACGGACGGCAAAAAAAATTTTCTAAAAATATGTTTTTCGGAATCTCCAGTGTCTGAAACGTGTAAATCAGTCAAAAAAAATTTTTCGATTTTCAAAACGATTACAAAACTTACCCTATACTACGTATGATGGGTAAGTAAACTAGTCGTTGGGGGCCCCCGTAATACTTACCCATCATGGATATGCATAATGTAAAATATTAAAATAAAAATGTGTAAACTACTTATAAAGTGCATCGCAATTCAAATAAAATCGTGGCTTGATGACGTCACAAACTTTAAAGTCTCGATTACTGAATTGCTTGAAAGAAACATCCTTATAACTCCAAAAATAATAATCCTATTAACTAGCGGGTTATTGCATCTGATTAAGCGTCAAATTTCCAATTTAAATATATCTTTGAAGTGAAATTTGGATGAAATACAGGGTCATGAAAAATCGAAGAGTGTGAAAAATAGGATTCCAAATATCTCGGCAACTAATTATCCGATCAACTTCATGCTTTATGCAAAATTTGTTTTTTTATTGTCTTTTATATTTATTTCTTAAAATAAACAATTTCGAAAATTTTTATATACCTTTCATCAGAACGAATATTTCGAGAGTCCGAAAAAAATTGTTCCGGTTAATCGAGGTTATTGAAATGAAATAGGCTTCTTCCCATTATTACATACTAAGTACATACCAAATTGCAAGTCTCTATCTCAATTTTTTCGGGAGATAGAGCGTTTACAGACACACACACAGACACACAGACGGACGGCAAAATTTTTTTTCTAAAAATATGTTTTTCGGAATCTCCAGTGTCTGAAACGTGTAAATCCGTCAAAAAAAATTTTTCGATTTTCAAAACGATTACAAGACTTACCCTATACTTATTATGGGTAAGTAAAATGATTAATATGAAATAAAAATGATTGACGTCATAGTGGTAATAAAACAGAAATTCTCAATAATTTCTCAATAATACAAGGAGTATGAGTATGTGTAATGTACACAAAGCAGATTAATATATCACGTCATTAGAGAATTAAAAAGAAAATCTAACGTCATATTGGAAGTTTAACGATTTTTTCAGATGTTTGAGAATAATACAAAGCTAGTATCAATATGAAATAGCATCAATATGAATAGAGAATAGTAAATATATGAGTTTGAGAAACATATTGAATCATGATAAAAATCCGATTATGGAAATATTCGCATATTTTAACATTTTGAAGGTGTACAACATGCTTAATTTTGAAATTATTTTTTATATCGCATTTAGTCCGCGTGACAGATATTATTATGACAGAATATAATAGCCGGCTTCGCCCGCTATCAGGCTGGTTTGGATACTCGAAAAAACGAAAAAATAGACCGATAAATTTTTACTTTAAAAAAAAAGAAAGAAAGAAAGAAAGAAACATGAGGGTTTTTTTTTTTTTTTTTTTTTTTGGCTAAATTAAATTTATTTGGATTTATTAAAGAAAGGATAAAGTGTTTTGAAAGGAATATTAAACGAAACCCTTTGGGCGATCTTCGATCACACTTACTCACTTTGTTTTAACGATTCATGGGCATGAATGCAGAGAGCTCCGTTATTTTGATAGCTTTATTTTTAGGATATTACATTTTTATTTATTTTAACACATTTATTTTAAGGACACACGGGGTTAACACGGGCTAACTCGGATGATTCTGCTAGTACACGATAAATATCAATTTAGAAATCTATTTATTTTGGTAAAACATTCAAACAGCCTCATATTTCAAAAAATAATTATATCAGATTATCTTTTAGATGAGCTAGCTATTCATGTTTTATTTGAAAACAGAGCAAAAAGGTAAATATCGTTATTTCAATCTAAGGTTGTTTTGATTAAAAAAAAATTCCCTCGTCTTTTGACGAAATTTCTCATAGTCATTTCTGAAGAAATCCTAAAATCACTGTTTATAATATTAGAAAAAATAGCAAAATCATTATTCATGATTTACATAGAAGAAAATAGTAAAATCATTGTTTATTTTATGTAAGAAATTGGGTAAACAAAAAGCACGAATTTCTTTTTATCTATTTTTTTTTTTTTCCGGATGAAATGAAAATCTTTCAAACTAGAATCCTAAATGCTGTTATTTATAATATCAAATATATAAACAAATGATTATTTAAAATATAAGTACCAATCATCATATTTATTATTTCTGTTGTCAACATCCCTTTTTCTATGCAATTACAAAACGCACAACAATGAATGAGGTATTAGCTTTCGAAAGGTTTTCGAAACGGCTTCTGACATAATACACTCAAATTTCATTAAAAATGTTTTTTTTTTTTTTTTTTTTTTTTTTTGTAAATTAAAAATTGCAGTTTCTTAAAAATTAAATCAGCATTGTTTTCATAAATGAAATGAAAAGGTTTTTCTCAAATCAATGTTGCCACAAAAATAAAATACCGCATTATATTTTGCTCGACAATGATCATAAAAAAAAAAAAAAAAAAAAAAGTGGGAAGTCTTTGCACGAGCTTATTTTATATGTAATGGTTAAAAGCAAAATTGAAATTGAAATATTTAGAAGAAAAAGATACCATCCAGTGTTGAATTCAGGGGGTGGGGCACCCCCCCCCCCCCGGAGCTTTGAATTTTCACCCCTCCGAAAGATTTGAGATTTTATGCTTTCAATGGTCAAAAATTGGAATCCTCCCCGGACCTTTATCATGTTTTGCAGCGTTTTTTGTTTCAAATGACGGCACAGATCGCTCATTGGAAGTCAAACAACGTTGGAGCGCAAGATGAAAAGGTCATCAACTGATTCCAACTTCCCTATAGTAAATTTTGTCCTCTTTTCAATAAAAAATATTCCGAATTCAAACAGCTATTTGTGAATTTTTCGCGATTTGTTTTATGCGAGTTTTTTCATGTATTTATGTAATTATGTATTTCATTTCAGAAATTGGCAACGATAACTTACTGTATATGTATATCAAAACAAAAACAAAGCGTCATTTTGTTTCTGTTTGAAAAGTTAACGAAAATTCCTAATGTTAAAGGTCGTTGGTTTAATTTTGAATCGGGGGGGGGGGGGGCGGGAGGGGTGTCCGGGCGTATTTTCAATTTCTCGTTAATGTTCTGATCGAAACTCCCTCCTTCCCCCCCCCCCCTGCCTCCCAAATCAGAACTTTTAAAATATTGGTCCGATTCAAGCGAAACCTTTCCTAACATTCTTCTCAGGTCACCCATGTACTAAATAAACTTCAAATTAAATTTTTCAGCCCTTGGTTACCACTATTTCTGAACATTAATTACCAGGTGGGGGGGGGGAGTATTTTATCGGATTCTATGGGCCCATTTTCAACGAGAATTAGTTCATTCAACTTAACACGAACTAATTAAGATGTAGATAACAAAGATACGGATTTGGGGCCCCCTGGCGGTAGAAAGTCGAACTAGAAGGTTTTTCTGCGTATGCGCAACACGTGAGGTGACGTTAATTTGTCTTAACATAGATTTCTTAACTTGGTAAAAGTGGAAGCAGCAGCAAAATCCAGTTCATTCAGCGGAATAGAGACAGACGGAGAACTCAGTGAAAAACCTTCGACACACTTGCTTACGGCAGTCACCGGTGAAGCGTGGCTTTGGGAAAAGGCTGCTGGACAGCTTTTATACATCATATTTATTAATTATGTTTATTATTTTAATATGTTGGGTTATTTATATATTTTGTTACAGTTTAATAAAGTTTTGTACAGTGACTCATGATTTTAACATAATCAAAGCATAACCTTACACTCTATAAGTGGTGATCCTTTATACATACATGGAGGTGTGGTTAAAAGGAGTTATTTTTTTTTCCTAACGAGTTCTCGTCAAATCTATTGGGGTATCTTTCAACGTTAAGGTATATGATTTCGTTTTATTTTCCCTTTTGCATGTATCCTCTGGGACTTTCAGATAATTTAAACTTGTTTCAGTTTCCAATGATTTGCTGGTGTCAAATTTAATATTGCTGTTTTAATGTTTTAAAATGTTTTAAGCTTTATTCAATCTTGATTGAATGGTTGTTTAGTTCGGCATTTTGAGATTTCTGTTTGTTTTTTATGTTATGCTGGATGCCGGACGACATTCCTAGTGAAACTATGCAAGGGGGAGTACAGGATGTAATAGAGTGTCGGTGAAATTTCCCAATTTTTGGCCTAGTAATGCAAAGTTATTCTTTGTACAACTGGAGGATAGTTTCAGGTTAGCAGGAATATCAGTCAAACAAACTAATTTTGATCATTTGGTGGCGTCTCTGGATGATGAAAATTTTCCTTTTGCTTCTCATATAGTGTTTAAACCCCAGAAGAACCGTATACTCTTAAAGCGAGGTTATTATCGGAATTTAAAGTTTATCAGAATCGGAAGGTTAAAACACTACTTGAAGATTTAGAACTGATTGATAGTCCCCCTCAATGCTGTTGCGTAAGATGAGAAAGTTAAGTGAGGGCCATGTTGACGATGACTTTAAAAAAAAAAAAAACTATGGTTTCGGAGGTAACCGGTATCTGTACAAACAACTTTGTCTTGTCAGCTCTGAGGGTTTAAATAAATTGGCGGAGATGGCCGATAAGATTTGTGAATGTACGCAGGTTTATGTTAACTCTCTGGAATCGGGAGGGGCTGAACAAGCTCTGTTTGGTCAGCAGAATAAACAGTTGGAGTAGCTACAATTTCAGTTTCAGGAACTTACTAAGTGGTTAAAGAGAGTTCTTGTCCCAAGTCGCCTAGGAAATCATACCGGTGGAACTCGTTTAATTCAAAGGATAGGTCACACAGAGAGGGGTAGCTATGTTGGTATCATTTTTGATTGAAGGAAAAGGCTGGAAAATGTGTACCTCCGTGCACTTACCGATAAAAAAAACAACCTTCACTCGCAGGAGTAGCGACGGCTACTGCACGTATGTGCTTGAGTCGCAGGCTGTATGTTACAGGTAAGTGTACCCAATCCAGCTATTTGATAGATACGGGCAGCGATGTCTCATGTTTTCCGAAGTCATTTTTAGTTAAAGGTACTAGAAAGAGAGATTTCACATTCTATGCCGCTAATGGTACAAAAATATGCACTTACGGTACTAAACTATTGACATTGGATTTGGGATTGAAACGTAAATTGCAATAGCCATTTATCATAGCTGAGGTAACTAAACCAATTATTGGCGCTGACTTTTTACAACATTTTGGATTACTGGTTGATTTAAAAAAGCGGCGTTTATTGGACCCTGTGACTAATTTTTCTGCTCGTGCTCGTGCAAGCCTGTGTGATGTCCCAGTGTTATAGACTATCATTGGAAACACTGCATATATAAAACTGCTGGAAAAATATACAGAGATTACTTAGTTAAATAATACTAACAAACGAACTGTAAAACACTATACGGTCCATTTTATCCCTACTATTGACCCCCCCCCCCCCACCCCTGTGACAGCTAGAACTCGGCGGTTACATCCAGCGCAGCTCCGGATAGCTAAGCAGGAATTTGACTATATGCTTGAGAAAGGTATCTGTAGGCCATCTAAAAGTAATTAGGCCAGTCCATTGTATATGGTCCCTAAAGAGGCGTTTCAGATTGGAGACCAACTGGAGATTATACGGCACTTAATCGAATTACTGTACAAGACAGATATTCCATTCCTCACATTCAAGATTTTATTTATATGTTAAAAGGAAAAAAAATATTTTCTAAAGTGGATTTAGTCCGGGCATATCACCAAACTCCGGTTCATCTTCCCAATATCCCTAAAATTCTATTATAACTCCTTTTGGTTTGTTTGAATTTTCATTTTTAAACTTTGGGTTATGCTCTGCAGTGCAAACGTTTCAACGCTTCATACATAAGGTACTGCAAGGTTTGGACTATTGTTTTCCTTATCTCGATGACAACTTAATAGCGAGTGAAACTTATGCCGAGCATATGCAGCATTTAAACGATATTTTTAAGCGATTTAGTGATTACGGGGTTATGATTAATGAATCGAAATGTGAATTTGGTAAAGAAACAATAGATTTTCTGGGCCATACTATAGATAGCCAGGGCTATGTTTCACACAAAGATAAGGTGAAAGCGATTCTTGAATTTCCAAAGCAAAAAACTGTTAGCGGTCTCAGGAAATTTTTAGGTATGGTGAATTACTATCATCGTTTTGTACCCTATATTGCAGCAATATTAAGGCCACTAAATGTGTTCTTAAATGGAGCAAAACAGAGGGCATAAAAGAGAAATTCAGTGAGATGCGGATGCAGGAAGTACTTTCGATGAAGTTAAGCAAGCTAATGCGTGTTTGCTTTATCACCCTTTTTAGGATGCGAAAGTCACACTTATAACTGATTGCAGTAATTTTGCTACAGGAAGTTGCGCCCGATGGTCCAAAACTACTTGGATTTTTCTCTCGTAAGTTGTCCCCCTCACAGAGCAAATATTCAACATATGAGAATTGTTGGCGGTATATTCTGCGATCCAATATTTTAGGCATATGTTGGAGGCTTGGGTATTTACGTTGTACGTGGATCACAAACCCCTAATTTTTGCATTTCAGCAGAACTATGGGAAATGTTCCCCTAGAAGGCTTCGGCATTTAGACTTTATATCCCATTTTACTACGGATATACGTTATTTGCCATGCAAAGGAAATTTTGTTACTGACAGTTTATCTAGAATTTGTAAGATTTAATTTTCGTCACTAGCAGATTTTGTTTGAGTTGTGGGAAAAGTAGCAAATGGGGGATGAGGAGCTAAGAGCTATTTCTGGCGGAAAGGCTGAATTAATTGGAAAATTAACTAAAGTGCAAATGCCGGATGCTAAGACATTATTGTATGGTGAAATTTCTGGTGAGGCGAACTTGTTTTATGTCCCCCATACTCTGAGATATAAGGTATTTGAGTCAATACATGGGTTGTCGCATCCAATAATATGGGCTTCAAGGCAGCTGATCTGTTCGAAATATATTTGGCCAGGGCTAAATAAGGATGTTGCTATGTAGTGTAGAGCGTGTACACTCTGTCAAAGCACTAAGATACACTTACAGATAAAGGCTCCTGTGGTGCGATTTTTGGTTCCAGATGAGAGATTTGCGCATATACATATAGACATCATCATTGGTCCTTTGCCTCTAGTACGTGGATTCAGATATTGTCTAACCATGATTGATAGGTTTACTCGGTGGCCAGAAGCTGTACTTATTGTGGATATGAATGCTGAAACTGTTGCTCAGATTAAGACATGGAATCCCCGTTTTGGTACGCCTTAGAGGATATATGCGATAGGGGTAAACAATTTGAATCGATACTTTTTGAAAGTCTGGCAAGAATGCTAGGCTCTGGTATAGCTAAGACTGCTTTGTATAGACCCCAGAGCAATGGTTTGGTGGAGCGACTCCATCGACCATTAAAGCAAGCCTTAATGTGCTATAAGGTGGATTGGTTCGAAGCTCTCCCTCTGGTTTTGCTAGGTCTGCGGACTACACTACCTGAAGTCCTTGGTTATCTACAGCAGAGCTGACATATGGAACAACTTTACGGCTTCATGGCCAGTTGTATGAAAATAGCCCCTTGTCAGACCCGCCGACTTATATTTCTAAACTACAGAAAATTATGCATGTTTTGAGATTTTGTCAGCTTTTAAGGCATCGGCAGCAAATGATCTATCTTCCAAAAGAACTAAAGAACTTCATCCATGTGTTTGTTCGGAGAGGTCCTTTTAAGAGATCTTTACAACCGACTTATGAGGGTCCGTTCACGACTTGAAAAAGATTTTTATGTTTCCATTAGTAACCAGGAAAGGATCGTAAATATTAATCAATTAAAGCCTGCGTTTCAGTTGGATGAAGACAGTGAGCCTGATCCTGAGACTTATAGACCGGGAGGCGGCAGCAGAGACAATCACCTCATCGAGTTCACGGCTGAAATTCTATAATTAGTTAAAACATGATTCGCATATTAAAACGCAATCGGTCTGCCAAGTCATATCTTGGTGGAAAACACCCGAAAACCCGATTTTAGCAGTTGGCTCGTAGGTTTACCATTGTGTGTTCCTGCTCCCAGTCCTCCATGTTTTCATACCTTTGGATGCAGGAAAACACAATGGTAAACCTACGAGTAAACCGCTAAAATCAGGTTTTAAGGTGTTTTCCACCAAGATATTACTTGGCAGACCGATTGCGTTTTAATATGCGAATCGAGTTTTAAATAATTCTGGAATTTCAGCCGTGAACTCGATGAGGTGTTGCCGCCTCCCGGTCACTATTACATAACTAGATCGGAAAAGAAAGTTCGTTTTCACCTCCCTGCAGTTCTGTGAGACTGGCGGGGGAGTTGTGTGGCGAAGTTAATTTGTCTTAGCCGAAAGTGGAAGCTGAAGTATAATCCAGTTCATTCAGCGAAGCAAAAGAGAGTTCCCCTGTTTGGCGAGAGTTTGGCGGGGTTTCGCCAAGTATAGAGACAGACGGAGAACTCAGCGAAAAACCTTCGACACACTTGCTTATGGCAGTCACCGGTGAAGCGTAGCTTTGGGAAAAGGCTGCTGGACAGTTTTTATACATCATATTTATTAATTATGTTTATTATTTTAATATGTTGGGTTATTTATGTATTGTGTTACAGTTTAATAAAGTTTTGTACAGTGATTCATGATTTTAACATAATCAAAGCATAACCTTACTTTCTATGCAAGCCTGCTATACAGTGTCGTAGGCAGCGGGAATACGTGCCAGAGTTTTGAACGGGAAAGGTTCTATTTATAGTAGAATGCGCCACCTAGCGGTGGGAAATAGAACTAAGAGCTTTTGCATTTAAAATTAGTCCGATTCCAACAAAATATTTTCTAACATTCTTACCACGTTCCTCAAGTACTAAATAAACTTCGGTATCATTTTTTTCAGCTCTTGGTTATCCCCATTTATGAATATTAATCTATAGGGGGTGATTTATTTTGTCGAGTTCTATGGGCCCATTTTCAACTATAATTAGTTCATTCAACTTAACACGAACTAATTAAGATGTAGATAGCTAAGATACAGATTTGGTGGAAAGTGGAACTAAAAGATTTTTCCGCGCGTGCACAGAACGCCTTCTATACAGTGGCGTAAGCAGCCGGGACGAGTGCCGGAGTTTCGTTCGGAAAAAGGTTTTTTTAGAACAGAATGCTCCACAAGGTGGTGGAAACTGAAACTAAAAGATTTTGCAGTTCATATTTCATCAGCAGACGCTTTTAGTGTGACGTCAGTCATGACGTTTTCCTTGGATACTGACTCCAAACAAACGGTTGCTATGTTTCATTTCTTATTAAATATAAATCGTAGAAAATATTACCACTGCATATAATGTATTAAAACACCTTGCTGTGAGATATAATTGTAAGATATAGGTATAATATACAAACATAATAAAAAATACTTTATAGCAACCGTTTGTTTGGAGTCAGTTTCCAAGCAAAACGTCATCATTGACGTCACGACTGAAAGCATCTAATTCGCCTTTGAGTCTATCTCTCTGTTTAATTTCCGGAAGACGAAAGGGTTACCAGAGGAACAGTTTCGTGCAGCGATTTATAGAGTGATTTCGCATTTCGTATTATTTTTTTGACGGAACCGGGCAACATCGGACGGATCAGCTAGTAAATAATAAGTTTGGCGCAGAGAGATTGGGGGGATTCAAGGTTACTCCTCACCAAAACTAAAGAAAAAATACAGTAATTGCCGTTTACATGAATCTCTTGTTAATAAAATTAGCCACTTTTATGAATCAGATCAGTCAAAACAAAGCTAAAACCAGTATTATCTTTATATTTTGTTCGGACTAACCCGATTTTTCAAAAAGAAAGAATATATGAAAAAGTGTATCGGATTTTGGTCGACTTTAAGTAAATTTTTCGTGTTCGGGTCGGGTACAATCCGACATCCGCGCAAAACTCTAATGTAGACCTTACAAATAAATATTCTGTTATTGTGTTCTATGGTTATATTTCTATATTATTACTCATTTCTTTTGTGTGATTTACTATTGCTGCTAATGTTAAGTCATCTTCTTGAATCGGTATACACTGCATAGTATAAATTTTGAAATCTTTTATTTATTTTTCTCTTTTTTGACTGAAAATTTTTATGCTTATTAAATTTATTGGTTCTTTAAAAAATAAAAGGCAAATTTTCTTTTCGGATAGTAGCATAAAAATTACAAAAAAATGTTGTAATGACTTTCAAATTGTCGATGAATACAATATGATATATTATGGTTTAGCTGAATGGAAATGAATCGTGAATGTCATAGAAGAGCGACGATGCTGTGGAGGTAGTAAATAGTTATTGGCCGTGATGATAATGGACCTTATGCGAGGGTAACGAAAAAGACAGGCTACCGCGGTGCATTCCACTTATATTATTTTTACAGACCGCTAGAGTGACGTGATGCTCTTTTCGTACACCTGCATTGATGCATTCGAGCATCACGTGACTCCCTTGGTCTGTAAAAAAAGATACACGTAAAGCACCGCATTAGCCTTTCTTTTTCGTTAGCCTAGACTAAGACTCCTATAATAGGAGCTGACGCATATCCATTTTGTTTCGCATTATTGGTACGCAGCTCAGCATCAATCTACCGCAGCCGAAGTTGGGGCTGCCTAAGACTCGGTTCTAATTGGCTGAACCGGTTCTGATTAGCTTGGTTTTTCGACTGGGCTGCAATTCGGGTACCAAATCTGTGCGGATGCGTCAGCCTCTATTATAGGAGTTCTAGCCTCGACCTTATGCACGTGACGTCACACCTCTGAGCTGGCAGTATTCTCATCTGTTATTCTAGCAACTGTGCCACCAGAAGTAGCTAGCCCAGCTAGCAGACGACTTTTAACCTCGACCCAGGCTGCGTGGATAAGGTTTAACTGATATTTTGGAAATTTAGGATTGTTCTCGGATGGATATAGAACATTTTGAATTTCTATTACAACATATAAAATTAATAAATGTGAATATGCATTTGAAATACATAAAATTTGGCACGAGGTATTTTTCAGTTTTAAAAAAGCAATAAGGAACTATTAATTTTCCCGTTTACAGTTGACTATTTTATGCACCTGCTTTTTTACATATATGATCTCGTGATTTATGGTTTTCAAGTTTATTTTCCAAAATTTACGAGATTATTTTGTTTATCGTTGTATAATGTGAATATGCATTTGAAATACATAAAATTTGGCACGAGGTATTTTTCAGTTTTAAAAAAGCAATAAGGAACTATTAATTTTCCCGTTTACAGTTGACTATTTTATGCACCTGCTTTTTTACATATATGTTCTCGTGATTTATGGTTTTCAAGTTTATTTTCCAAAATTTACGAGAATATTTTGTTTATCGTTGTATATCTTGATAATGGCGGCGTTTGTGCGTTCGAAATATATGTCGATCTTTATATTAAAATGTCTTTATAAGTCTTTTGGTGTTTCTGTTTGTATCACTGAAGCATTTTATCTATATTTTAATTATAATCAGTGATCTTATTATGTGATTATGAAATTATTAAAGTCAATAGTGGTTATCTTAATAAGCAACATTTTTTTTAAACTCTAAGCTGCTGGAAACATCGGTGGAAGGGGCTCCCAAATTTGTAAATTCGTCCCTGCTCAGGTGCTTTCTAACCAACACATCTGGAAGCTAATAGCCTATTGATCTCATTCAAATTAACAGGTTAAAAGTTTCCTGAAGTAGTGGGGATATTCTCTAGCATTAGACAAACTTTCCTATCCAAGATAATTTAAAACGCAATGTAAAAAATATATAAAGGAGAACTAGAGGTTCTATTTTGAAGTCATCTTGGGGGGCTCTCTTAAATTTTAGAGGAAAAGCTCGTACTTCACGTGTCTTTTGGATAAGCAGACCATGCTTCTCCAACCAGAGAGCATCTCGGGTGGCTAAAAATCGCCCTGTCACTATCCTACAATTTTAATTTTAAATAACGCTACCAGAACGGAAGCCCATTGATAAAATTATTATATACTGAGAAAAATAGACCATTCACGAAACCGCAAACAAGATCTGTTTACGGTTAAAAATAACTTTTTAATTATCCTTTTATATATTTTTTCTTTAATTTTTCTCTACCCCTTAAATTGCAAATTACAGTTAAAATTAACTTTTTAATTATCCTTTTCTCTCTCTATATATATACTTTTAATTTTTCTCTAGCCTTTAAATTATATCATAACACTTAATTAAACATTGAAAAACATATAAGTAATTTGGAATCGAATATCGATTTCATTTTTAAACAAATATATAAGGAAAGGGCAACTGACGTCACTGTTGGTTAAATTACTGTTGGTTTGGGAGAAAAACCTGTTCGTTCTTTACGACTCCTACAGTACCTATGAGACGGAGCGATTTGATTGGTCTACGTTAAACTGGTCTGTGATATGATTGACCTACGTCGCCATGACGATTCCTGCAATGATAGCTGCGACAAAAATGCAGTGGTAGATTGGTTGATGGAACTGTTTGTTTGTAAACATGCCCTTTCCTTAATAAGGAAAGGGCATGTTTACATCTTGGGTTGATTGATGTCTCATGACGACCTTTCTCTGGCTGTAACCTGTATACAGTTATGCTATAGCATTCGAAAATTCCGTTCAAATCCCAAATTTTGACATAATTTTTTGAAATATCCTTTGCATTAATCAAAACATGGAAAATGCTATTCAATTTCATAGTTTCTGAATACGAGCATCTGTCAAGTTCATGCATCTAAGATTGAATTCTTACTAAGTGTGTCAGAGAGTAACTAGATCACTCACAAAGACCAATTTAAACTAAACAAAATGTGTGCTGGTTAAAGGTATTTTACTTTTTCTTAACTATTTAAAATGTTCGTTAATTAAAAATAACTTTACCTTTCTTCCTTTCTATCTTTCAGACCAACAAACTAATAAAGAAATCTGTGTATAACGGACCTGCTTTGAAATAACATACTTTTAAAAGAAAAAATCATGTGAAAATGGAACCTGTCTATAAAGGGATCCTGCCTTAGAAAGGAAATTTTTGTGGTTACAATGAAAAAAAAAATTAATATAATTATACCTGTTAAGACAGAAACACATCTAAAACGAATTTTTTAACTGTACCATGTGATTTCGTCTTACCAGGTTTGATTGTAAAAGGAATGTGGTACCTGCTATGACATAAACCTGTTTAAAGCGGAATTTTCCTGTGTCTTGCGATTTCGTCTTAGCAAGTTTTATTGTATCTCAGTCCCCCCCTCCCCCAAATGATAAGTCTAGATACGCCAGAAGTTATAATAGTTATAGATTATAAGCAGTTCTTTGGCCAAGTTCTGGAGAACAAGCTCTGTGCATTCATCACCGTTCTTATGCATAAAGGCACTCTAACTTTTTTTTGGATTATTTTAACAAATATGTGCTACATATAATTTTCTAGACTTTTTAGAAATATAATGGGAGAAATAAATAAAATATAAAGGTTAGTTTGTTCCAAAAATATCAATGCCATAAAAATAAATAGTAATTTAATTCTTTGTTTATATAATATTTGGTTTTAATGGCAACATCATTACCTGCCGGCCGCTTGTGTTGTGCATGTGTGAGTCTGTGTAGGCTCTGGCGTTTCTTTATGTAACGAAGTATGCACGTGTATTTAATAATTAAGTAAATTGTAATCAGTTTTATATAATCATTAAGATGTTTAACATATTAGCATCTGTAAGAACGTTGTTGGAGCAACATGATGAACTCGAACGAATATTGAGAAAATATCTGTCTGGACAGGTAATCAAAAGCGCGGTAATTTTGACATCTATCAATAGTGTGCCTAATCGAATAATGCCTTTATTTTTGATTAATTTGCTTAATGACTTAACATTTAAATAAACTGAGTACATCTGTTTGTTTTCTCAATTTTTTTTCTCATTTGATTCCTTGTTATCAGTTAATTTATTAAAGTAAACACAAAATTTATCCTTTAAAATTTAGTAGTTTGTGAGGTGAAAAATCCTTTCTTTTGTGAAATCGGAAGTTTTGGTAAAATATGTATGACAGACATTATGTTTCAATTTAAAGAAATCTTAATTATACACTATTTGTACTATTTTCTTTTTATAAAGTTAAATTTTTATCGTATTATTTTAATTTATTAGAAATTTCTGTTATGCTGTCATGTTTTTAGCGTTGCAAAAATTTATTATAAACTTATTTGATATTTGTAGCCTTTGTTTTGTTTATTTTTGAATGAGCATCACTTCTGGATTTCTTTTTAAGGCATTATTTAATTTTTTTTCAACTATGCAATCACGTTTAACCCTGTGGAAATTTATTTTATATATAGCTTTTGTTTCAAAACAGTATTTTAAATTAACATTGCCTTTAGATTTCTTTGAAAGATAATTTATTTCGTAATTAATACTGTAAACTTTACTTAGATTTCATCTGAAATGTTTGCTTTTTATTTTTGTGGAGTACACAACACTTTATATTTCTGTCAGTATTAAAAACATAGGATTTATGAATTACTTTTATCGACTTTTGAAAAATAATAAATTTGCTTTTATGTTTGATGGTGAAAAAATAGATTAGTTATGTAACTTTTACATTCATATGTTATGTGTATGTATCATAAGAGTAGTAATTTTTCCAACTGAGTGAAAATGTGTCCAAACTCGAAACCAGAGATGCTGCCTTCAATTGCCAATGCTTTTCCAATTGAGCTATCTGGATGACATCCCAGTTGACACATTTAACTCAGATAACCATTTGGTAATGACAACTGGTCTTATTTGAAACAGCTTGACAGAATAAACTACAGGTAAAGGAATTCTAATAAACTATGGATGCATAATTACACTTTAATTGTTTTGACACAATCTGCTAATTGGTAAATAAATCCTATGAGTTGTAATTTTGCAAACTGAGTGAAAATGTATCCCGGCCGCGACTTGAAACCAGAACCGTTGCCTTCAATTTCCAATTTCCAATTGAGCTATCTGGATGACATCCCAGTTGACACATTTAACTCTGACAACCATTTGGTAATGACAACTGTTTTTACTTGAAACAGCTTGACAGAATAAGCTGCATGTAAAGGAACTCCAGTAAACTATAGATGCACAATTACACTTTAATTATTTTGATACAATCAACTAATTGGTAAATAAATCATATGACTAGCAATTTTTGCAACCGAGTTAAAATGAAAATGTATCCAAGCCAGGACTCACCAGAACCGTTGCTAACAATTGGAAAAGCATTGGCAATTGAAGGCAACGGTTCTGGTTTCAATTGCCAATGCTTTTCTAATTGTTGTTCCAATTGACATCCCAGTTAACACATTTCACTCAGATAACCATTTGGCAATGATAACTGGTCTTATTCAAAACAGCTTGACAGAATAAACTGCAGGTAAAGAAACTCCAATGAACTATGGATGCATAATTAATTACTCTTTAATTATTTTGACACAATCAATCAGGGTTGTTTGATTTAAATCAGTATTTTTAACATTGATATTTACAAGCCGAATAAGGATCAAATTAATCATTTGTGTTCGAATAAATGTCGTCACTCATGTCAGATTAAAAATTTCCTTTTAATAATGTCAGGGGTCTGTCCAGACTTTTTTCACAGGGTCCTGTTTTTGTGAAATTGTGAACGGCTTTTTATATTTGTGAAAAATCTAATCATAATTTTGTGAATTTGAAATGGTTGTTATATTCAGGTTCTTGTTTATGCATTTTTAAGAAGATATATGGATATAAAAAATACATATATTTTCTTTATATGTGTAAAAGTGACAGGCCAGATTTTACTTTTAAATGATTAATTTGTGAAATGTTTCGTTTAAAGATGGAAAAATTTGGTGAAAAACCTATTTGTAAGACAAATAATTTTGTGAAGTGTCCTGTTTTAGGGAAAATAATTTTGTGAAGGGTCCTGTTTTAGGGAAAATAATTTTGTGAAGGGTCCTTTTTTGAAATGAAAATATTTGTGAAGAGTCCTTTAAAGGACCCAATTTTTTCCTAAACAGATCCCTGAATGTTAAATAAAACTTAGAAATTGAAAATAATTATTTTATGAAAGTAAATGCAATGCTGCATTCAAAATATTTATCCATAGTGCATCTCAAAATAAATACTGATAAACGCTTTCTCATTTTTAAACTTTTGTCTTTCATAGATGATCACTTCATTTTTGCAAGTTAGATGCTGAAGTTAAAGTTAAAATATATTCAATATAAAAGTATTTAATATAATAGTATTTTCAGTGAGAAGTTACTTCTTCTATAAGTAGATCATACGAAATTCACAAGTTTGTTTTATGTTTAGTTGCTGCAAATTACAATATCCTATGTGTTGATGGTTGATCATATAATATGATCAATACAAGGACTAAATTGTAACATTACATAATAAATATTTAGACTGTTTGTCTAACATAGTATTATAGAATTCGTTTCATGTTTCTTCTATAACTGAAAATAATTTAATTCCTGCGACGGATCCCTTTCTCCTTTCCTTTTCTGGAATTCATTGTTTACTGCAATGGAAAATATAAAATATATTATTGCTATTATGCCTTATGTCTAAGCTAAACAGTCAATTCTACTGTTAAGTAAGCATGATTGATAGCTGAAACTGTCAATGGCTGAGGGCTGGATAACACTGACAATTGATAGCTTCGTACTTTTAGTTATGTGATTGCCTTGCGTCTTGTAACTGTTTTGTAATCATTAATATAGTAGGTATAGTGCGAAACACAAGTTGGGACAAGAATATCATTTACTAATACTAGGTACACTACAGAGAGCTTTTGGATACATTGATACATAAGAAAAATGGTTGGCAGAAAGAAAGATCCAATGTGACTTTATTTTACAGGAAAAAAAAAACAATTTCTGGAAAAAATCTGGAAGCAATATGCAAACTATGTAGTGTAGAAATGGTGGAGATTGTGGCAAAAAAATAATAATAATAATAATAAAAAAAAACACAAAGAAACGTACAGTCTATGTGATAAAGATGACATTAGTGAATGTGAAAGTTTAAACACATATATATTTAGCATTCTTTGCTGCATTTTATTATGTGATTAGATATTATATATATTATTGGAGTAATACCTTAATGAAAAATATAATAACTGGAAATTTATACACAAAACACACATATGTATATCTTATCTATAACAATTTAATAGTAGAATAATGTGATTTTATTTTAAGTAAATCATCTGAATTTGTTTGCAACATTTTTTTTTAATATTTAAATTATCTTGAATTTTTATCTAGAAACTGTAATGAAAATAATAGAAATGTGTAAATCTATGCTGAGAAAATAAATAATAAATACATGCACAGTACGCAAAACACAAATAAATAATATTGGTAAAAAAATCTGATTTAAATCAAATAAATCAATTTTTTTTTATAAAAAAAAAATCATGATTTTTATCAACCTTGCAATCAATTAATTGGTAAATAAATCATACGAGTAGTAATTTTTCCAACTGAGTGAAAATGTATCGAGGCCGGGACTTGAAATCAGAACCGTTGCCTTTAATGCTTTTTCAATTGAGCTATCTGGATGACATCCCAGTTAACACATTTCACTCAGACAACCATTTGGTAATGACAACTGGTCTTATTTGAAACAACGTGACAGAATAAGCTGCATGTAAAGGAACTCCAATAAACTATGGATGCATAATTACACTTTAATTATTATGACGTGATAAACTGATTAGTAAATAAATCATACAAGTAGTAAATTTTCTAATGCAGTGAAAATATGTCCTGGCTGGGACTCTAACCCAGAACCTTTGACTGCAGTTGTCATTGCTCTTCCATTTGAGCTGTCTGGACAATATCCCGATCAACACAATTCACTCAGATAACCATTTGGTAATGATATCTGGTCTGTTATTTGAATCTTTACTTGTGTGTGCTGTGTAATATGCATGTATGTGTAAAAGGTATCAAATGATAATATCCTTAATGTTAGATTAAAATTCACATTGGAGAAAGCCATTTTGTTTTTAATGCAGAAGTATAATAATAATGAATGGAATGAAAATGAGTTAGTTATAACAAGTTAGGTATTAATACAATAAATTAAAAAATAAAATATCACATAGTAAAATTTTTATATTTAGTTTTGTAGTAATATTTTTTGAAAGCTACAAACAATATTAAATATTACTTCAAAATTTCAGTCAAATTTTTTAATATTGTTTGCAACACACTGTTAAAAATTTTAATTAAACCATTTCCATGTATAAAGTTATCATTATTACATGCAGATAATAACACAAATAATTGTTATGACAAAATAATACTCAATGAAAAGTCATGTCCTACTAATAGGACTCCAGACCCAAGCAGCTTAATTAAAATACTGTTCTACTCATGTCATGCAATAATTTGAATTTTGAAAATTTGAGAATTTTTGGTATATTGCAGTTGATGCAATCCTCCACTTAATACATATGATCATGAGTGCCCCCCCCCCCCCCACATATAACTTGGAAACTCCCACTGTCAATGGCATTACTAGAAGGAAAAGCTAATTTTTTAAATTCTTAGTTTAAATTATTACATATAGTCCATAAAAAAATCAGATAAATTAGTTCCATAATTAAATTTTTTATTTAATTCAATAAAATACTCTACTGAAATACAAATATCAAATTCATCGTTGTAATTTTCTATTCACATTTGTAGAACGAAAATGTATAATTCTCATGCTTTTTAATTATGAGTAATCTATATTAATAAAAGAAAGTTTCGTTCTGTGTGTGTGTCTGTTGGCGATGGCTAGCAAAATCTAGCCTACCTAGCTGTCTGGAAATTTAGGTGTGGATAGTCCAAGGTCTGGCCATGTGCACCTGACCCTCAGAATTTTAATATTTTGATAATTACCAAAGATATTAATTAGATTCTCATTAACCATCGCTTCTAAAATGACATCTTTTAAATCAAAATGGCGAAAAAAAAACGAACCTGCGCATTGGATTTGGAAGCGGAAATGAACGAATTCGAAATTATTTTACTAATTAGCAAATTTTAAGAAAACTAATTGAGATATCAATTTGAAAATTTCTGAGCATATGTAAAAAAATATTCTGCTTCTGACTATGTAATTTTTGAAATATTCGGTTGGTAATTTTTTTTTAATTTATGCAAAAATCTGTCAGCGCCAGTGAAAACGATCCGAGAAAGTTTCAAACAGGGATCTGCTTTCATTTAAAACTGAACTACAAAGAGATCTGTTTCTCTGGCCGATCCCTCCATTTAGTTTGCGAAAATGAAAGGAAATAATTGCCAATTTTTACTAATGAACAAAAATTTAGGTAACTAATTAAGATATAGATTTCAAATTGAGGTCGGGAAGGGGTGTCATCTGCCGACTATTTTAGCGTAGCGTCTTCGTTATATTCTAATTATGAGAAAAATGTAATTCTTTTTTTAATGATCACGTTAATGTAGGTGACGGTGGTTCTCTTGAACAAATTATTCATTATATTTGCAGGTATGGGGAGGGAGGGGGTTAACGCCTTTCTCTGAGATTGTATTATCTCGGGCCCGGGCAACGCCGGGCTGGTTAGCTAGTTTAATATGTAATTCATTGCTGCATGTAATTAAATCTGAAATTTTATTTTTTATATGTTGTTTTTAAAAATTTATACTATCTGACAAGAATGTCTTGTTTAGAAATTCAGCAATTTTACTTTAATTTACTAATTAATTTTTTTTTCTAGAAATTGAACTCTGATGCCAAAAGTTTTCTCCTCAACGACCTATCCATCTTATTGTTAACAGACAATTTGACTATTGAAATAGCTACCCTCTTCAGTCCTATTTTATTGGATTTGTTAAGTCGTGCTAGTGACTTAAGTACTGATACTACAACTAAGCATGAGTGGGTCATCATTTGCTTGTCCAAACTCATATGGAATTTTCCTGATGTTGCCAGGTTTGTATCTTATTTATTTAGTGTCCACTCTAGAAAGAAAAAGGGCAGTGTGCTAGTCACTAAAAAAAGGCACTAGTGAAGCCAAAAAATACATTTTCAACATTTCAAGAGAAATTGTATTATTTAATAACAATATTAATACAATGTAATTTTTATGTATGATAAATAAATTAACATCAGTTTTGAATGATTTATATGAATTATGATTTTTTTAAAAATACGATTAAATTACAGCATGATTTAACAATTTCGTGTATTTTACCTAAAAAGTTCTAATTTTTGCAAGCTCTTTGGCACATAAATTAAAAAATACTGTTCTATGGAGAAGATTTTTATAAGAGATCTCTGGATATAACTAGGGGAATACATTTCATTATTTTTAAAAAGGGAGAGGTGAGGTGGTGTGTAGGCCTGGGCCTTAAATTGATTTAAAACTAACATCGGAAATCCGATTTAACTGAATCGAGATTTAATTAAATGAATTTAAAGTTAACATCAGGAATCCGATTTAAAGCTAACATCGAAAATCTGATTAAACTAAATCGGTTTAAAGCTGAAATAGGAAATCAGATTTAACTAAATAGATTTAAGACAAAAATAAAAAAATAGATTTAAAGCTTATATCAGAAAACTATTTATTTACATTGATGTGTGTACCGCATTTTTAGGAGGCAGAGGTATGGGGGAGTCACCACCTTCCCAAAGGAATTTAGATTGTAGCAGCCAGCACAACTCAGACAAAAAAAAAAAAAAAAACTTTTCTTTTATATTGTTTTTTAAAGAATGAATTTATTAAGAGTTCACTAAATTTTTTTTATTCAAAAAGAAAAAAGGTCGTTGGATATTTCAATTTTTTTCTATGTATAAAATATACCTCTTTTTGAAGTTATTTGAAAAAATAAAAACTAAGTATACTATATAAGGTATATACACTCAGTGATGCCGCTAGGCTTTTGAAATCCAGGGTCCCTGGGACCCAGACATTTTTACAAAAGAGGGTCCTCTTTTAGAAATAAGACAGATTTAATGTATTTTATACAACATGTACTACTTTTGCGATCTTTCAACAAAAAATTATGCATCCTGAAGGACTTATAAAAATTATATTAATGCATCCGTTCCCTTCTCCAATTATATGCTTAAATGATGCGCTATAACGCATTCACGGCATCACTGACACTTAAATATTTAATAATTTATTAATGAATCATTTTTCCCATCAGCAATGTTACATTTATATTATCTAATGGAGAAAAATTATTTAAAAATAAAAAGTTTGAAATAAATAAAAATGCACAAATGAATGATAGTTTGTTTACACATAGTATTGTACAACAAATAAATGTGCAAAGATTATTTCAATGAATTTTTCATTTGAGGGGAGATAATTCTTTACTTCTAATTAAATTATATATTCCTCTTTAAAAAAATTGATTTATTGACATTGTTATAAAAGATGTTCGTTAACATATCTGTATAAGAACGTGGATCTATGGGAAGGAGGGGTTCCAATTTTTTTTGTCTATATGTATTTTGTACCTTTTTTAAAAATATTTGGAAAATTAACAACTAAGTGTACTATATAATACAGAAAGTGTGTGTGTGTGTGGGGGGGGGGGGGTGCATAGTTAAATTTATTTTGCCTTTGCTTTATTATACTACATTATACCTTATTTTGTCACTATAAGCTAAAAAATGACTTCTATAACCTTAATTTAAAATCTGTGTTTCGCGATTTAAGATGGATGATAAATCGGTTTAAGAAATTTCTTCATCGCCTAGTCCTAGTGCTGTGCCCTTTAAAAAATAGTCTAGATAGACCACTAGTTTTTTATTAGCCTTAATTTTTAACTACTTGTAAATCACAGGAGGGTTGTTTTCCACATTAAAAAAAAAAGTCAAAACTTAAAAGAAAATTAGTGTGAAAAGTTGATGCTGGAAAAAAGGTGGGGTGCATTTTTCATTCCTAAAAAGAAGAGTTTCATCACACTGTCACTTAAAGGGGGGGGGGGGGGGACAGGGTGCAGCCTTAAAGACATATCTAACATTTTAAATGATTATCAAATCAATAATAATTCAATCATAGTTTTTACAGATAATTTCAATTGAATAATCATTTAAATTTAGAGGTAATTAAATCATATTCAAATAACTTGTGCTTAAGAAATCATATTACATATTTTAAGCACTTCATAAAAATTAATTTAAAAAATCATATGGTTTTCGTAATTCGACATGTTGGCATGTATGGTTGTAACTTGTAAGTACCATAAATTACAGTAATGTTCATAACATTTTGTTTTCGGAGCTATTTTAATAAATATATTGTATGTAATTTAATAAATATGTGTTTTTTTTTTCAACAGGTTTGCAAAGGAGTATTTTGAAAAATCACCTAGCTTCTTCTGTCGCTTTGAAGAAGAAAATCAACCACCATCTAAAAAGATGAAAGTACGTATTAATTAATTTTTGATATTGAAGTTATTTTAAGATTTTAAATGTTTTATCTAGAATTTTTTTAGGACTCATATTTGAGAGTAAATATTCTAAATGTTTTTTCTAAATTATTATATATATTTTTTTCTGTAATTAAAAGTTTAAGAAATGGAATGTTTTGGGTGTTTTTTAAATGTCTTCTTGAAAATATTAAAGTTCAGTAAAATTTGGTTTCAATTAGATTTTGGCTTTTTGAGTCTAATGATACACATATGTATTTTGCTATTTTAAATGATCTGGAAGCAAATAGAATGCTATATATAGAGAAACACAAAATGTTCCATTATGATAGCTTGTTTCAGGAGTGTTTTATCATGTTGTGCTCATTCTAAAAAGAACAAGTTGGAAATTGTACATCAAACGTGACAAATGAGGTGCGTTCATACTATAGCTAGTTATATAAATATTCAGATCTTGGTGATTTTTAATTTTGTGAAATAAATTATATCGTCTGCAGATTAATTTCTGTAATAAAATAAGTATCTCGGTTGCTTGACTATTAAACTTCGAAACCTCCTATAACAAGAAAGCACCAATTAAAAAAAAAAAAAAAAAAAAATCAAATTTCTTATTAAATGTTTTTATTAATATTTTCTAAAGTTTTGATTAGATTTTTATAAAATTTGAAATGTCTCAACAAAATTCTGCAAAGATATTATATCTTAAATTTCAACAAAATCGGTTGGGTAGTTTTTACGTTGTTATATGCAGACGGACGGACCAGACGACGACAATAGGTGCTATATATTTATATAATTACGAACGCACCTAAAAAGGGCAGGGTGCTAGTTACCACAAGGGGCACTAGGTCAATAGAAAATAACATTATTTCAACAAATATATTAGTAATGATATAAAAACAGAAAAATGTGTAATTTTTAAACTTTTAAAGAAATCACGAAATCTCTGGGTACAATCAAAGGAGAATTTCGCTATTTTTAAAAGGGGCAGGATGGATTTTGCCGATGTTAAAAAGAACAGGGTACTACATCCTTAAAAATGACCTACATGAATGTAATTATGTCCTTTCATGTTCTTTCTACTATCATGTGTGCTAAATTATCAATATGACTTAATTTGAAGTTAGTTTCGTTCAGTAAACACGTACAATAGTTATATCTAATGTTTTATGCAAACAAGCATCTAAGTACATGCATTATTTTTTTCTGTTGTATCTATCTCATGTATTAGTTATATATACATTTAATGTGGTTTATGTACTAAATGCAGTTCTCTGTTGTATACATACAGTGCCCTCTTAGTTATTATAGGGCTCTTAACCCTTTGGCTACTATAATTTATTTTTCAGGTGAGATTCACATAAGTGGAAGAGCTTGTCTATTTCTCTTGATATTCATCCTTTAAATTGTCCTCATAGTCTAGTTGATCTTCTTGCAGTTTCCTTTCTACATTTTATTCGCTGTCACTCAAGTCAGGATTTAAATTATCCGTTTTAGGTAGATTTCGTAAGAAATACTGCCTATTATACATTCTCCCCTATGTTGGAATTTCTGAAAATTTTTTGCAGATTTACACCAATCATGATTCCTAGAACCCAAAACCACTCCCAGTTCAAAAATCTATCTATCTATCTCACTTTTTTATGAACATGAATTCTGAACAAATCTCTTCCAAACTGATACATAAAATCAAGGGGCATAAAATCTCGGTCAAGTTCGTTAATAGGCAAAATCGGACCAGAGAGAGGGAAATGGGAGGGCTTTTTGTGAAACCAGAAAAAAACCCATTACTTCTTAATTATGATACATATCGAATCCGTTTAAAGTTATTAATACTTCTAGGAAAGGGCCGAAAATTTATATATGACGGATTTTTAATATAATTAAAAATGGCCTCTAGGGGTGGGGGGGGGGGGAGGGGGGAAATAAGGGTTTTAAGAAGAAAAAATTCATAACTTCGTCAATTCTCAAGATATCAAATCCGCTTAGATTTATTATAAATTTTCTTTATATTATCTACAACTTTTATATTGGCAACTTTTTTATAGGACCAACTCTTAAGTAAAAACAAAAAAGCAGTATATACTATAATTTATGGAATAAATGCCGCATTCACAATAAAGAGCCTAAAAAGCAATATTTAAAAAAAAAAAAAAAAATCATAAAATGTAAATATTTGAGTGGTGTACAATAATTCCTTTCGTTGAATAAATTTAATCCCATTTTTGACAGAAATTAATAGGTTACAAACTTAGTGCTAAAATAAACAACTTTTTGTTTACTTTAATTTAGTAATTTTAGTTAAAAAGCAAGTTAGTGACAATTAGTTAATATAAAGAATAAATTACCAAGGACAAACAAAATAAGTAATGAAATTGCCATACTTATGCAATTTCATTTTAATTAAAGTAATCTCTTACTTTTCTTTGCATTATTTAAACAGATGATCTTTTTACCACATCATTTTTGAGTTTTGCGACACACTCAAAAATTAGGCCAGTTATATCGCATTTTAAGTGCTAATATCGACAAACAGCCATTAGCAATTTTTGAATATTTCACATTTTTTATGGTAAAAAGTTATCTTTTTCTCCATTACAGGGCTGCCACTGGCTACTATCTTTTTATTCTATCTCACACCACTTTTTCAAAACAAATTTTTTTCATGTATGCTTTGACAACATGTGCAAGAGAAATATACTACAAAATTTAATTTTTTAAAATAGTGGTGCGAATTGAATATAAAAATAGTCGTCAGTGGCAGCCTGCCATTAGTGTCATGGACAGTTTCTTGATCTCTCGATAACCAAAGTTGCATTAAAGTTGTTTTTGAAAAAAAAAATGTATAAACAAAAGAAGTTTAGATTCTGCTCAGTCCATTTCTAAAAAAAAAAGTTGCTCGCCTTATCTGATGAGTGGTATACTTTAAGCGGGGTCTTTAACATTGTAAATAGGAAATGAGGGGAAAAACAAAATTGTTCGCATAAACAGAAGATATGTAAGTGTAGATGCATTAATGAGAGTCTACTGTATTATATTTTTAATAATGAAATTCCAGTAAGTGAACATACCATGTACTTCTTTTATGTATGATCTGAAATTTAAGGCTTATTATATTCAAGAAAACTATTAAGTTATCTTTCATTATGATTTTTAAAAAATGTATATATATATTTTTAATTTTAGTCTGAAATGATGGTAGCTCCCCCATACAAGTTATTAAGAGCTGCTGACTTGTTTTTGATATATGACATGCACACATATAAGGATTTATGTGATTGGTCTATTTTAACTTCATTTCTGAATCATTCTGAACATCGTACTCGTTGGTAAGTTTGAACTATTAATTGAAAAAGAAAAAAAATAATGTGTCATGTAATTTTTAGTTATTTAATAGTTTGCATCAATTAATACTGCTGCTGTTTATTTATATTAATATTTTCATTATAAATTGTATATGTTGTGTAAGAAAGTTATTTTTGAAATAGCATTGAATTAAAATATCAAAATGATCTTAAAATTAAATTTTCTGGTTTATTTATTTATTTTTTAATTCTGTAGATTTTTGTGTGAAAGAATTTAATAAAAGCTTGTTCTGTTGGAATTATTAACATAAAATCTAATTTCTGTAATAAGTTTTGCATTATTAGTTTATTCAGGATTGCTATTCTACCTGAAAACCTAGAAAAGTTTGGGAATTAACCAAGTAAGTCAAGGAATTTTGAAATTTTATCCAAATTCAGGAAATTTGATTGAATTTCATGTCTAAATAAGCATGATCTTTGTGCCATGAGGGATGAGAATCTTTCATATTTTGGTAGATTCATATTTTTTCCTTCTTTTCTACTTTTTAGTGTTAAGAATTTTGAACTCTATTCCATATGCTTTAGTTGCTAAATTTAACGCTGAAACAAATGTTTCTTTTTTCTTGGTTTATGGTATCCCCTATTTAAGTACTATTGTTACAAGTGTTAATTTTTTCAGGCGTGCATTCAAACTAGTTTATACCACTATACTTAAAGAAAAGCTATTTATGCAGTCAAAAGGTAGTCCTTATATCGTACTGGTTCTGATACTATTAAATATAATCAAAGCTACATTCTTATGATTCTGTTTTATTTTAAGTTTGAATATGAACTGTTGATAGGCCAGCATTGTTGATGTTTTTGGATAAACCAGGGGTCTGTCCAGACTTTTTTCACAGGGTCCTGTTTTTGTGAAATTGTGAACAGCTTTTTATATTTATGAAAAATCTAATCATAATTTTGTGAATTTGAAATGGTCGTTATATTCAGGTTCTTGTTTATGCATTTTTAAGAAGATATATGGATATGAAATTCATATATTTTCTTTATATATGTAAAAGTGACAGGTCAGATTTTACTTTTAAATGATCAATTTGTGACATGTTTGGTTTAAAGATGGAAAAATTTTGTGAAAAACCTATTTTTAAGACAAATAATTTTGTGAAGGGTCCTGTTTTAAGGAAAATAATTTTGTGAAGGGTCCTGTTTTAGGGAAAATAATTTTGTGAAGGGTCCGTTTTTGAAATGAAAAAATTTGTGAAGAGTCCTTTAAAGGACCCAATTTTTTCCTAAACAGATCCCTGTAAACTAAAACTATTATTTCAGTGATTATGTTTACTATAATAACACTTATTTACTTTTCTGCAAAGGGAAAGTTAAGGTTATTCTACCATTAAAATGCAAATTTTATTGTTTAATCAAGTTTACTTTTATATTATATGAATATTACACTGATTCAATTTTAGCTTTGATCCCCAACAGAGATGCTGCTATGCTATGCTTTTTGCAATAAACATTACAGCTGTATCTCAGTTTCTAATTGGTAGAATTGCACCAAATTTTATGTTTGAGGTTATTAGTTAAAAATATACATGTTAGCAAAATAAATTTTGACTTTGAATACCCGGGTTGTGTTATGCTTTTTGTCATTCACTAAACTTGTGTTAAATGGAAAGAAATGTACTTCTTTTAAGTAATTGTTAATATGTAACTCTACTATTTAAATTCATATTCTAAAATGATACAGAAGAAAGTTTTATGATGATTTTAAATTAAGTTAACAGTCCCATTAACCCTCTAAGCGTGTGGAACGTAATATTCTGTTCACTAAGCTTCAGGTTTCACTGCAATATATGCAATGTTTAAGATAATATAGTTCTATAGATTTAATGAATTTTCAAACGTTGAAGAATGATTAATACTCTCAAGGGTTACATTCATATTTGTAATTAAGTTTTATTTATAATGCTGAAAGAATAATGTTTTTTTAGCATTTAAAACAAAATGAAGAGAAAACAACATTACAATTTTACCCTTTTTCAAAATGCTCAGAGGGTTAAATATGCATGTAAATGCGCCTAGTTCATGTTAAAAAATTTCAAAATATTGTTCTGAATAATAGTAATTTGCCAGTTGCACTTAATTTCTTAACTAAAAATTATTAATACATTATGGAACCATATATCCAGAAATTAGTTAACCAGAAAACCAATTATCCAGAATCATATTTCCAATTGACTGACTCCAAAGTCTTTCCAGAAAAAAAAATGCCGTACCATGCCAATGCCAATTTGACATGTCTATTGCTTGATACATTACTACATTCCACATGCATGGCATGATGTCAACTTGTAGCATTTGAATATTCTTAATCTGATTAATCTAATAATTTAAATCCAAAACAATCGCACAGCTACATATATTCTACAAATCTGATGAAATGGGTGTTGTTTTAATGCCTAACTAGTTATCCAGAATATATCTGTTTACAATCATTTTGGATAAATGGTTTTATACAATTAATTATAGTTAATTTATGATGGGATTTCATGTTATATGTTGAAAATTTAGTATATTGTTAAGAGATTAAGAAAAATTTGATTTTGTGATTGCAGCTTATATAAATTGGTAGTTTTACTAATTATTAAATTACTATATTAAAAAGTATAATATTTAATGGAAATTAATTTTCTCCCTCTTTTTTTATTATAGGTTTGCTTATCAATGTCTTGGTCGAATTGGAAATATAAAAAATTTAACTGATTTAATCAAAAACAAGTTCTCAAATGAAGCTTATCTCATTTGTGCTGCTGAGTAAGTCTTTTTTATATCTATAAATATGTTTATTTTAGAATTTCAGCATTTGTAAGTTAGCAGCCAAATAAATTTTCTTGATTTCATTGGCTTTAATTCTTATAAATTTTTATTAAACTCTAGTTGAAGTGAGTACTAAAAATAAAGGCAGTTGTCATCAATCAATAAATTGATTTATCACGGTTGCTACAGTATCTGGACAGGGTGGCTACAGATTCTGGAAATCAGGGAAAAATCAGATAGGTTTATCAATCTGGAGAATTTTGTAAAAGTACTTGAAAATAAGGGAAATTTGTCTATGCGAAAATATTTGTTTTTGCATGAGACTGATTCAACAACAAACAAATGATATTTAAGCTTAAAGTAAAATAAAAAAAATATATATTTTTTTAAGATGTACATAATATGAGTTTTTGGTATTTAACACAAATTAAAATGATCAGATGTCCTCCTTTTCTGTGGATAGCACTTACATTGAAGGCAATTTACCCATTTTTGAAAATATGACACATTAGCATAAGGTGACCATGTAGCCAGCTTTACCCAATTAGCTACCCCTTCAGATATATGTCTTAGAATTGAACATTCTTCAGAAAATGAGGAAATTTTCTGGTCACCATATATTCATTGACCACTATATGCAGTCGGACTAAATTTTGAGTTTAGATTTATGAAACTGTGAATGAGTACTTCATCCATATTGTGCAATTTTTATATTTTTCTCTTGTTTTTTTGTCCCAAATGAGGCATTAGCAAGCTGGATAAGTGTGTTATATGAAGAAGCGGTACACTAAAAAATACCGTACGTGTATCGTTAAGGCTGCTCGTCCGTAAACTTCCCGATTCCCCTCGCTAATGTTATTCCTATGGGCGTAGGATGTATTCATATTTTTAAAATATCTTCTCGGGAAATTAATATGTTTAACTTCTGTTTCCTGTGTACTGTTCTTAAAGAATGTCTCTTTTTTTTCTTAGTTATCAAAATATTTCTAAACTATGTGCTTAAAATATATTTTTATGTGTTAAAATCGTAGCAAAACTAAATACGATTTTAACATTTCATATAAAATTAAGTATATGTTTTAGAAAAAAATTGACAACTAAGAAAAAAAGAGACATTCTTTAAGAACAATACAACGAAAACAGAAGTTAAAAATATTCATTTTCCGAGGAGATATTTTAAAAATACGAATGCATCCTACGCCCATAGGAATAACATTAGCGAGGGGAATCGGGAAGTTTACTGACGAGCAGCCTTAATAATGGAAATCAAGTACATCTGATAAAGGTAGTTAGGGAAATCAGGGAACTTTTTTTCGCAATTTCTGTAGCAAACCTGCTGGAGAACCTGAAAAAGTCAGAGAATTTGCAAATGACCAAATAAGTCTGAGAAATGTCAGAGAATTTGATAAAATTTCATTGGAATCTCCAAGTAAGTGTGACCTTTGGGCTACCAAATGTGAAAATCTTCCATATTTTGCCAGATTCCACACTTAAAAAATAAAATAATCTAATTTACTCTTTCTAAAACTTCTAAGTCCTCCCAACCATACATCATCTCTACATTAAATAGTTTAAAATTTCTAAACTTCGTTAATACACATTTAAAATTTTTTTATGCAATTGATTTTATACAGGGTGTATAGTCTCCTGGATAACCTGGAAAAGTCAGAGAAATTTGAAAATTCTGAGAAAAAGACAGAGAGTATTGAAACTTCCAAGAAAAAATTAGGAAAAATTTTCTTATTATAAAACTAAGGATTTCAAATTGCAGTGCCAGGAAAATCAAACTTTGCTCTTCCTAAGTACTGTAAAGAGTATTTCAACATCTCTTGCAAATCATTTTGTTTACCCTTAAACTTTGTATTGAATGTTATAGGATTGATTAGGTGTTTCAGTCTGTTTACCATCTTTGTTTGGGAATTGAAATTGAACATTTGTTAGCTTAATTTATCGAACATTTATTATTTGTATTAAAATATGTCAAACCAATCTGTATTTAACTGTGACTGATGTGATAAAGAATTTCGTTCATATTGGACAAAATGGATAGAACCTGATGCTAAATGTTTGTATCTGCAAAATTGTTAGCATGTAAAATTAACCATTTGTAAATTTTGTAAAAAATTGTTTAACAAATCAGTAGTTTGTTTCAGAATCAGTTGTGAAGGTTCCTCTCTCAAATTAACAAATTTTAAGATTTTGTTTTGTGTAACATCACAAAATCTTTGCTGAGGTAAAGAATTTTGCAGTGGTGTCTTTCAAAGTAATTAAAGGCAAGCAAATAAAGTTAGCGTACCTCCATTTATCAGCCAGTCCATGCAGATGTCTATTTAATCCAGTGGTGTTGTCTTGAGTATAATCCATGATCATGATGTTCGGATAAAAGGCTCACTAATAATCTGAGTTGCTGTAAAATTCTATTGGAATGGATGCACTGTTTTTTCTACTTAAATATATAAGATATAATTTATGTTTTGTAGTATATTGATTAATTTGATTTGTTCATTTTAATTTAATTATTTAATTTTACTTTAAATGTTATAAAAGGTACATATAATTTTAGGTATAAATATTTAGTTTTAACATTATAAGGAGCATGCATAATGTGCTCCTTTATGTGTGAAAAAACATAATCTAGAATAATAAGTAATATTAAGAGTTTTTAGTTCATGAAAAATTCTTCCACGTCATCAAAAAAAAAAAAAAAAAAAAAACTTGTCAGTTCATCAGAGTTCATGATATGAGAGGGAAATCCCTGATTTAAACATATTTCTTCTTTGGAGAGAAATATTGAACTTTCACTCATTTAAAGTAATTGTTAGTTCAAGGTCATGCGTTTCTTTCACTTTAAATGATTGATTCGAAAGGGATAATGTCAGTTTTTCCCCAACACTCTTGATACCTGGAAAAATGTTTTATTGATATAGAAAACCTGGAAAAGTCAGGAAAATTTGTTGCTGATCTGGAATAGACACAGTGTTTGATATATTGGAGTAATGATAAATAATTAATCATCCCAAGCCACCATCTCCCCAGTAAAATGTCTATTTCCTCTCTCCTTTGCCTCCTGTTAAAATAAAGTTTATCTGGACTTTGGAATTTGTGATGCAACTGAAGTTAATAGGGGCTCACTGCACAAATAAATATCGTATAGCAGGTTTTTACAGTTTGGCAAAGACTTCTGTTAAAAGTTTTTAATCATCATAAGTTATGAAAGATAGTTATTCTTATTATAGTCCAAATAGCATGTTTTAAGGGGAATTCAGAAAAATAGTTTTTAAAATGCCATCTGTATCTAGAAAATTTTAATATTTTTACAGAACCTTTTTTGATGATTGCCCCAATTCAGATCTCTGCATATCTGCATTAATTCCAGGATACATCTTCTTTATAACTTAAAGTATGAAATGTTCACTTAAAAAAAATCCATTCTTTACTTTATTCATAATCATATTTTATTTATATTCATCATGTTTTGCCTTATTAATTGTCGACTTTATTCTTGTAGAGAGCAAGAGAATCAGCTGTGGAATTTTACTCACTTTCGACCATTTGGTGTTAATAATGATCCTGCTCTACCACTTGTGAAGCTACAAAAAAATGATTTCTGTAAAGAAGTTGTTAATATAGAAGGAGTTCTACTAAATCGAAAATCAAATTATAATGTATGTTTTTTATATTTTATAAATATATCTTATTATTGAATGTATTTTATATAATTTTGCTCCTTTTTGTAATTATTTTCAGTCAAGTTTTTTTTTAATTGCCATGTAAACAATTTGCAACTGTTTTAAGTTTTTTAAAGAGTGTATAATGACTGTCTCAATATTTCTTGCTCATAAAAACACTTTCTAAGTTTTCTGCCGAATTTTCTTTGAAAATTTCTTTGAGTATGTTTTGAAGTCATTCTAAAAGATATTTTTTTTTTCCCTTTTCACATTAATCATTGTCATTTGTACCTGTACTATAGTAATGAACTATCTATGTTTGGAATTATTGTAGCAGATATTTGATTTCAAAATGCTTTATGTGGATTGAATGCTTTGAGTAAGTTCATGCATGAAAATTTACAGATTTTCCATTGAAATGAGCCTTTTTGTACTGTCATATTGGTTGTTTCTGATATTGCAGGGGTCACAGACCTGCTCCAATTGCACCAAACTGCTCCAAATGAAAATATCTGCTACAAATGCATTTTTTTTACTATTTTTGCTCCAAAACGAGCATTTTGTTTTTTCTTTCCTATGGTGAAATCGGATTTGTTTGTGCCATTTTCTTCCCAGGAATGCCATTTCTCCATCGAACAGCAGATTTCCCCTTTTTTAATTTTTAAAAAACAAATCCACGATCTGAAATCAAGATTTTCGTCAAGTGATCACAGAAAAAAAAACGGCGATTTTCATCGCATTCTCACAAAATAAATCTTGAATTTCGTCAAGCGAACTTGAAGTAAAATCATGATTTTTGGCAAGTGACCGAGAAATAATATTGCGATTTTCCTCAAACGATCGCAAATTGAAACTGCAAATGATCCAAAATTTGGAATCGCTGAGGTCTGGAGTATAGATTTTGTACTGTATGAGATTTCAACATATGTCTTGGGTACAATGGTGATACTGAATTTATTTTCAAAAGAAGAGCTTTTGCTGCTCCAAAATCTCTATTTCTTGCTCCACAAGTCATTTTTTGTTGCTCCAAAAACTCACTTTCCTGCTCTAAAAGCCGTTTTTGACTGCTCCAAAACCTGCTCCAATTCTTCCTGAGTGAATGTGACCCCTGATATTGCTAAAACATGGAGAAGTCATGACCTGAAAATTTGAAGAGGTGTGTATGTGTGTGTGTGGGGGGTGGGGTGAATAGATAAAATTTAATGGTGTACAAATTTTGTGCTTTTAAATTTTTCTCATAAAATATATTTATATAACATTTTTATTATAAAGCAGCAATAAAAAAATAACATAAGCTTAAAAACTGATTCTAAAATGACTAATAAAATAATTAATAACTATGTGTGTACTCTTTTTATAACCCTTCACTGCACCGTGTGCCATATCTGGCACGTACCTAAAAACATTACGTTATTAAATATGTGCCATGAATTTAACAGGCATGATCGCTGTCCCTGATCAGGAACAAATCCAAAGTATGGAATAATACTTATTTTGTCCATGTTAGATGTGTATGCTGGACAACAAATTTGAATTTGTTCTTCAGAAACAAAAGAAATTTCGATCAAGCTATTAAGGTAAAATTTGCTTTCATTATTTTTACTAAATATTTAAAAATATTAATATAAAAGAAGATGCAGAGTGTTAGACACTAGACAGATTAAATTGATTAATTTAAGCCCATTTATATGCAAAATATTGCAATATAATATTTTAAAACCATCATTTTGTATGTATGGTACACACCATAAAATATCAATTTTAGCTGAAAATTTAAAATTAAATTTTTTTTTTTACTATTTTTCCCATTATTAGGCCGATATATAGATGGTAAATAAATTTTTTCATAAAGATAGAAAAAATCATGCAGTGAAGGGTTGTTTCCAGTTTCTTCAAATAGTTTTTCAAATGCGAAATCAAAGAAAAAAAAAAAAAAGGAATAGAAAAAAAAACCCTTTAAATTGTACTCAACTAAATTGCATCATTTTTTAACTGTATTTTGTGTTTGAATATATGCACATGCCAATTTTGTGATATTATCTGCATGTTTTGTTTTGGTGTTTTTTTTTGCTGCAGTATTGTTTACTTGAGTTTGTGTAGCTATGCTAAAATAGTGCAGAAATTTTAACACAAGGATGTGTTTTAACTCTAGTATAAATAAAGGAAGATAATTATGAAATAAAATAGTTGTAAATAAAAATAATAAGGTTTTTAATATATCTTTTAACTTTATTTACCTATTTATTTTACATGTTATATACCTAAATTGGTTATTTTTTATAATTTTTGTTGATAATGTTTATTTCTACATGTTCATGTGCATTTATTTTGCAAAAAATTTGTATTACATGCATAGTTTAGCATTTTCAGTGAACTTTCATGCCTATGTAAGAGAAGATGGTCAATTTAAAAAAAAATGAGAGCTGTAATCTGTTTGACCAACTGCTATTTATGTTTGTTTGTTTTACCTTTTCTGTTTAAGGAAGAATTATATTCTTCAAATATTTCAGCGTTGTTAGGAAAAATAAAATAATAATAAACAAACAACAATTTTTGATAGTTTTTTTTTATTTCCATAAAAAATAAATGTTATTCATGTACAACAGATCCAACTCAGAGGCATATCTGCCCTTGGGCACATATATTTAAATTCTCTAAGATTTCAGACTCCATTTGTAAAGTAAATAGCATCTCAGGCATTTTGATTTTAATATATTTTGATTTTAAAAATATTCTTCTTTACGTACTATTTATTTTTAATTCTTATTTGATATAATTAAACAGAGTTTTCTTAAGATCTACATACTATTCTTTGAAAATTTTTAAGTTTGTTACATTACATAAAAAACAATCTTTTAAAAAACTTCCATCATAGCAATCTCACATCATAATACCTTAGAAAAAGGTATTGTTGAAGAAAATGAAAATGAAGAAAATTGTTATAATGAGTGTAGACTATATTTGCAAAGCTTTATTTTGCTATAAGTCATCTACATAAGTCCAGGAATGAAAGTTTTCAGATTTTTTACAAAAACCAGTTTTTTTAGTGTCATTTTGGCTGTTTCTGAGATTTATGGAAAAACATGAAAAAATTATGACCTGAAAACTTGGAGGGAAGAAGGTAAATAGATAAAATTCTGTGCTTTTAAATTTTCCTTATAAAATAGGCAACATTTTAAATGTATAACATTAATAATATAAGCTTTAAAAACTGATTTTAAGATGCAAGACAAAATAATTATTAACTATGTGTGGTCAGTTTTTTTTCTAGTGTTCCCAGTTTCGTCTCATATTCTTTCAAATGCAAAATGGGAGGAGGAAGACTAAAATAAGAAAAATTAAATATTAAAAAAAAAAGTATTTCTTTAAAAAGCACTAAACTAAACTAAATAAATTTTTAACATATTTTGGACTTCTAATTCATGCACATGCAAATTTTGTGATATTATTACTGATTTTTGCTTTTGTGTGTTTTCTTGCTGCAGTGGTGCTTCCAGCTTCAATTTGAGTAGCTATGCTAATATAGTGCAGAAATTTTTAACTTGAGAATGTGTTTGCACTCATAATATAGTATAAATAAAGGACAATAGTTATGAATAAAAATAATAGTGTTTTTAATGTCTTTTAACTTTAATTACATATTTATTTTACGTATGTTATATACCTAAATCAGTTATATTTTGTAATTTTCTCTAACATTTATTTCTGTGTGTTACATTGCAATAATTTTTGTATTCTGTGCATAGTTCATCTTTTTTGGTATGCTGAAACTTTCATGCCTGCACATTGAAAGTTATCATTTCTATTTTTGAAATGCCTGATTAAAATTGTCACTTCTATTTATATGATAAGTTGTTTGATAAATTTTAAGCCTTAGTAACAATTAAAACTCATTTTGGCAGGTTATCTCAAGTATGGAGAAATTTGTGTATGTGCCCAGCGTCCAGAAATCATTATATCGTCTTGCACTTGCTGTATCTGCTGGTGAACCTGTGTTATTACGAGGTCCTGTTGGCTGTGGTAAAACTTCTTTGGTTGAGCATTTAGCTGCTATTACTGGAAGAAGGCCATATGAAGAACTCTTGAAAGTTCAGCTTGGTGATCACATGGATAGCAAGGTATACCTTTCCCCCACCCCCCTTTTTTTTCTATGTATATTATAAAGCAAAAACCTGTCTGTGAGTCATATCAATGGTGGCAACAACCTGAGCAATCAGTTTTTTATCACAAAATTATTAATTTCTAAACGTCACACATTTTCAGTTTTTACGCCCTCGAATCGAAAATGTACTTTCAGATGCAATTTGTTTGAAAACTGTATAGATTTTAAAAATATTTTTCAAGCATGATTTTTTTTAAAAATCCACTTGGTTACAGAAAATTAATAGGTTTGCACTTGAAACAATATAAATGGTTCAGCATTTGTTTCTGGCTAATATTCAATAACAAAATTAAAAACTAAACAAAAATAATGAAAAATAAATCAACAGATGTGTAATACTACGCGTTCAAACACTGAAATAATTATAATAAAATAAGTTGCTATAAGTATTGAAATCTGGGGCAATTTCTTTGGCTTTTAACTGCTTGCATGAGGCTAATAAGAAAGTAATATAATTTTTAGTAAATTTAAAAACTTTATTTTTTGAATGCATAATTGATTTTTTTCATATAGCATTTCTTTTTGGTCTAATTGACAATCTAAAAAATATATTAGTCGTCAAATAAAAATTATTTTCACTTATGTTCTGCAGACTAGGTAGTATGTTCTGTAACAGTGGACACCGGGTTGGTCTCCTGGTATTAATAAAATAAAGATGCTTGTGTGTCTGTCTGTGCGTAATGGGGGGCATGCCACACACTGGGACGACTCAAGCAGCATGTTGTGTGTCTTAAGAGAAAAAAACAGGTTTATCCTTTGTTTCATCTTCTAAGACACACAATATGTTGCTTGAGTCATCTCAGTGTGCAAGCCTGCCTTAAAGGTCTGCAAACTTGGATAATGATAGTCAGACAGGTCCAAATGCACCTGAGATTTATTCTTTATTTTCTGATAATTAGTCAAGATATTAATTGAATATTCTCATTAAACACTAATGAATTAATTTTATAGTTTCATTATGATCACTTCCACACCTGTTTGGAGAAAACTTAGTTTTTGAAGTGCAAAGGTAATAAATGTTCAATTTTTCTGCATTATAAAATCTTGACTGCTGAGAACCTTATGGAGTTACTGAAAAAAAAAAAAAAAAATGTCTACGACTTTTCATTAAAAAATTATGAATATTTATTATTTCAAAAATATTTTCTGAAGTTCATTTTCCATTTTTCATATTTTATGCATTTTCAAATTGCAGTCCCAGGCTTCAGATGGAGTTATAAAAAAAAGTAAAAAATTATCTATATTTGATGGTACTTTCCCAATTGTAATGGTATCCTTTCTTTAAATAAAATATTAAAATTTATTAGTAAAAAAAAAAATTATTTTTATTTTCTGCAAGTTTAAATTGCCATCCCTGTAGTCTGGATAGAAATACAAACAACAACAAAAATCCCTGATGACTCGGCCTACAGACACAGGTAGACTTTGAAGACACAGACTGTAGGGTGCCTGTTTATTGGGAATAACAAAAGAAAGACCTTTTTGCCATGATGTGGCAGTTGGGACCACCTACTTAAAAATATACCTGCGCCGGTAGGCGGAGTCAGCATAAAAATTGTTGATAATATTAAGAAGATGTATAATAAATTTAAGCAGATTTGATATCGTGTGAATTGACGAAGTTATGATTTTTTCTTCTTCTTAAAACCCTATTTCCCCCACCCACCCTTTTGAGGCCATTTTTAATGATATCAAAAATCTGTCAAACATAAATTTTCGGCCCTTTTCCTGGAAGTAATAATAACTTTAAACTGATTCCAAATGTATCATTATTAAGAAGTTTTGGGTTTTTTCTGTTTTCATAAAAAGTCCCCCACCCCCGATTTCTCTCCCTCTCTGGTCCGATTTTGCCCATTAACGGACTTGACCAAGATTTTATGTATCAGTTTGGAAGAGATTTGTGCAGAATTATGGAAGTTATTGTGTCCATATAAAAAAGTGATGTAGACAGACAGATAGATAAATAAAGTTTTGAACTGGGGTGGTTTGGGGGTTCTAGGAGTCATGATTGGCGTAGATCTGCAAAATCTTTTCAGAAATTCCAACTGAGGGGAGAATGTAATGAGTAGTATTTCTTACGAAATCTACCTAAAATACCCATGTATAAAAGGTTCTTTTTTCCTCTCAGCTGTACCTTTCTTTAAAAATATATAAATATTTACTATTTAAAAAAAAAAAAACCTGGAATTTATTTTTATATTCTGCTTTTTTCTCCTGCTGTATTTTAAAAGAATTGTTGATTGTTATATGAGGTTTACAGTAAATTCTTGTAGTAAACCAATGAATAATGCAAATTTAGATTAATTTATTCATTAATTAAGATGGCTACTAGCAGCCAACAAAGTCTAATTTTTAATTCAGTAATGCATTTCCTGCCCCATTTGTGTTAGCAACTTTCTTTTTCCGTAACATAGAAAACCCCTTCAAAGTCATCACCCTCCTAGTTATGCATGGAGGGATAAAATAAATATGGGGTAATAATTTAATGGGGTAAAAATAAAATATGCACAGTTGTTTTTTTTGTTTTACAACTTCATATGAGGTTATTTGGGGAAATTATTTTGGATAGTTGGGGAACCAATGAGTAATCAGAGTTACTCAAGGAAAATATATACAGTTAAGGTTGTAGACACTTATTGAAAATATCATTATAACTGTAGCACTTTTCTAATAATCACTGCAGGAGGCTATGGAACACTAAAATTGAAGTCTAAATTTTCATATTTATTATATTAAAGTGAATGTACGACTTTTTATAATATGCTGTAAAAAATTTCATTTCATTGTAGATTGCTGCATTTGTAATTTGATATATGCATTTATATTCTTGTATACTAAATTTTCTTTTGATTTCATTAGATGTTATTGGGTACCCATGTTGCTACTCAAATTCCAGGAGAATTTATATGGAAATCTGGCATTTTAATCCAAGCCATGACTGAGGGACACTGGTTGATTTTAGAGGACATTGATTGTGCACCAATGGATGTTATATCATTGCTAGTGCCAATTCTTCAGTCTAGAAGTATAGCCCTTCCTGGCCATGCCAATAGAATAAAAGCAGCTGCTGGATTTCAATTATTTGCTACACAAAGGTTTATGATGTTTTATTTTTCCCTGAAATTTTTTGCATGCAATTGAATTCATATTTATTATGCATAATATGTTTGTTCTTCAGAGAGTTTCATAATAAGTAAAAATGCTTTATTCTGAGTTTTCTGCAGGTTTAAAATAAGGCAGAGTGCTGCTGGTGGAAAAAGATCATTTTGTTCTTATGAGCAGTAAAAGAAAAAAAAAAAAAATCAAGATTTTGATGTTTGAATGCACTAATATTTAAAAATCAGGGCACTCTTTTTAAGACATTTCAATGAGTTTTTACTATACAAACAAAAGCAGCAAGTAATTATTGACTGAGGACAAGAAGGGTGCTATTTCTTTTGGATTAGGGACAAGAAGGGTACTATTCATTAATAAAAAAAACATGCAGGTGGTGCCACTCACCTGAAACTGTGTGGGAAAACCTCTGCTTTATGATGATAAAAGTATTTTTACCCTCAATCACAATTTTCCCCCTTAATGATTAATTATTAAGTTGGTACTTATACTGTTCTACTAAATTTGCAATTTTTCTTTCTCAAAATCTTTAAAAAAATTAGATAAAAAAATTAAGATAACAATGAGATATAACAATAAGAAAGTCATGCATTCTCTCCCTCTCCTAGGATGCTTTTAAAATATTAATTATGTCTTATCATAGCTGCCAACTGTTAACGGATTTCTGCTATACCACTATTTTTCAAAAGGAAAATTTGTCTTACTTAGTTGCAGAAAATCTAAGATTAAATACAAGATGTCTAGCCAACTGGATAACCTGGGAAAGTCGTGGAAATTTTTATGGACTGGGAAAGGCAGGGAATTATCACCTGAGTAAAAGTCAGGAAAATTTGAAATTTCTGAGAAAAAAAACAGAAATTTGATCTTTTGAGGAAAATTCATGAAAATTTTTCTGATTATAAAAACTAAGGATCTGAAATTACAGCACCAAGAAAATCTAACTTTGCTCTTCATTAGTACTGCAAAGAGTATTTCAACTTCTTATGCAGTTCCTTTTTCTACCCCCTTTCAGTCCTTCCTTGTAACTCAGAGAGTTTCAATACCAGCTTCCACTGTACAGTTTTGTTAGATTGATGAGTGATTCAGTCTGTTTACTTTTCTTTGGGAACTGAACATTTGTTAGCTTAAATTATTGAATATTTATAATAATAAAAAATCTCATTAAGAAATATAGAGGCATCAAGCAATCTTTAACCAATAAATATCTGGTGTTCAACAATTTTTAAATTTTGTAAATATTTGCTTAAAAAGTCAGTAGTTTGAGCATCAGAATCAGGTGTAAAACTTCCACTCTCAAATTCACAACTTTTAAAAGTTTTTTTGTATGTAACATCACAAAATTTCCATACCTGGAATTTTTTTAAAATTAGTGTGGAAAACCTGAAAAGTCAGGGAAATTTGTAACTGACCTGGACTAGACACCCTGTAAATAAGATAAATTTTACTATTAAAATATAGTGGCCCAGTAGCAGAAACAGAGCAGCATGGCAGCAGTGCTGCAGATTATTTTAGTCTTTGTAGATCAATCTAACAGCTTAAATTAAAATTCTAGGCTATGAAAAATTTGGTAACATTTATTTTTTGTCTCTAGATTTATTGTATTTTCTTCTAATGCTTTCTTTATAAATACAAATTTTGCTTATTTTATCAGTTATTGTAATTTATTACGATAGTAAGCTTGGTCTAGTATTCTTGGGTTACAGATAAATTTTTGTTCGCTGCATATTAACACAGTAAATTCTGATACTGGGTATAGTGGTAGCATAAATCTGCGAATGTTGGTAGCTACGCAGTATGTTAAAGGATTACTATTCTGCAAGAGTAATATAAATTTTAAATTAAACATTTTTTGGTTTATATTATAGTCCTTTTACGAAATTTGTTTTAATACTCAGTCACTGCATTAGAATAGATTCTAATGAGGAAGCTCATTGGTTACCATTTTTTTAGAACATATTCCAGTATAGTGATCTGTTTATCTATTTTGCTGGTCATCTTTCGATATCATGCACTGATTTCTAGGAAGAAAGAGAAGTTCTCAGTTGTCACTGTCAATAAGTAGATTATTTCATCCTGTCTAACAGTGTTTTTCTCTCTTGTTCATGTATTGTTTATATCTCAACTAAATCAGTTACTTTGGTAATCACTCAGGCTGGTCTATCCACACCTAATAAAAATATTAACAGAGTATGCATTTCATCATAAAACAGAGAATCTATCAATAAGAAAAGTGAGTCAGTTGTAAAAAATCATGAATTAGTTTTAATAACCAATGTACATTTATTAGAATATTGACACACATTAAATGCATACACATTAATGGACACTGTAAAGTGATAATTACTTTTGTTGATGTTTCATTCCCTCAAAACCTTTAAGGTTTTATATGTATTGTTTGTACCCCAACTACCTCAATCACTTTTGTAATTGATACATTTTCCCAATAAACTATGGAATGTAGGCTTAGTTTTAGAAAATACAAAAATTGAACAAAAACAAAGGCAATCTTTTATAAATACAGGTTGCAATTAGATTTTTTGGAATACTTTTTTTTCTAACTCAACAACTAAAATAATTGACTATATCTCAAGTACTTTCATTGCTGATAAATGAGAAAATGACCAGACTAGGATTTAGGAGAGTAAACAATAACTGAGATATTTGAAGATGAATATTTAAAATTTTTGTAAGGTTAGGTAGTATGTGAATTTTTGACTCACTATTTTAAAATCTGCGAGTCATGATTCACTAATTTTCTGAGATTTACTCACATTTTGGAGGCATTTTTTTTTTTTAATGATAAAGGCGAAGATAAAAATGCTCTGGAATCTTTGTATCAAGGTCTAACATTTAAGGAAAAAGAAAGCTTGGATTTCTCATTTTTTTTGTATCCATTTTTTTAATTTGAAATCTTTAAGTGGCTGCTATTTTGAAACAAGATGGTAGATAAAGCTGGCCTATGAAATTGGTCAAGATCTTTTTAAGTCCTCTACATATACTACTCAGTCCTATCCAAATCATTTTATAAATATGAGTATTATTGCATGATAGAAATCAGATATATATATATATATATATATATATATATAAATTTGAATATGAATGAAGGATTGTTTTGGGGTCTAGTAATCATGATTGGTTAAAATGTACTGAAATTTTTCTGTGTTTACTTGCACTTCATATCTAAATTGCAGAAAATTTAAAACTTGACTTACAAATTTGTAATAGTGAGGCAACAATTGATTTCCAATTTTCCCTGTGTCCCCCCCCCCCCTTCTCTTTCTTAAAATAAAGTTGTTTAAAATTCTATTTTTTCAAATATTCAATGTTATTTATTCTATGCTCTTCCAAGCCCTTTCTATTACTACTCTTCTTTTTTGTCAGAAATAAAAACAATTGATAAATAGACTACTTCAGCTGTTGAGTTGGTCGAGGGAAAATTTATTCCTCTGACCACTTAATTTTATTTTCAAAATCTTTTCGACCTATATGGAATTGATCAGTATCTCCTCTATTATTACATATTTGAAATATGTTGTAAATGTATCATTCCCATTTTCTCTTTGACTGTGGAATTTTTAAAACAAAATTGCCTCAAAAATTGTGTATTATATCAATTTTTCTACGAATGTCTTGCCTGTGGAAATTGCGGGATAAGCGGTCAGATGGTTAAAATGCTAGTGAAAGGTTCTAGTTATTGCAGCCATTATGTATGTTATGTAATTGATAGCTAGTTTTATGTATTCAATAATTCTTCTAAAATGAATGTTATTAAAATAGATAATGATAAAGTAAGCTCTCGTCTATGGCAGAATCTATCGGGATTGAGGAAATTTTCTATCTTAGACAATATTCCACCTTAGACAGAGTTTACTGTGTTGAAAGTTATTCTGCAGAACTTTTAAAAATCTTTCCATGTTAGACAGATTTCTGTCTTATACAGAGTACCTTAGACATAGTTTACTGTATTTTCCTCTATTTTTTAATACTTTCTTTTTTTATCTACTTAAGTGCATTTTCTCTTTTCTATTTTTACATCTTAACCATTTTTATTCTTAGACTTTCAATGTAACAGCCAGAAAATATCTTTTTCAGAAAGTAAAATAAAAAATTTTGTAATTTTTAAATTATTTTAGTTATTTGCATTCTTAAGTATTGACCTATTAGTGTTGTTACCTAATATGTGTTAATGGCTTGGTTAATAAAATATTTCTTTTATTTTTTTATTTTTTAGACTTATCAGAGGTTATGAAGGTTCTTATGTTGAGTTTCGAAGCAATACTCATGTGATAGAATCTCATTTTCGAAAAATTATGCTAGAACCTTTAACAAAAGATGAATTAAAGAAAGTAAGTGAGAAATTATTATTTATGTATTATTTTTACTTTTTCTTAAATTTTAATTTGTTTATTTGAGTTTATAGCATGTAACTATGAGATATTCTAAGATGTAAATATTTTTTTAAATAAATTATTTTCTTCATATTAGACAAATTGAAAGATTTTAAAAACTCTTTTACCTATCTAATTTTATCTAATCCTCTTCCCTAATTCTACTTTTCCCTGAGTACATAAAGTTTAAAAATCTTTAAAATTCAATTCATTAGTTATTTTAAAAATCTGCTTTATTTGTTATTTGTTGCTATATTGTTGCTGTGACAATAAATAATTATTCAGTCATTTGAACCCCCCCCCCCCCCCCCCCCCCCCCCACACACACACACACACAGGGATGTAAGACCTGCACCAATTGCTCCAGACTGCACCAAAACCTTTTTCCTGCACCAAGCTGCTACAAAACAGCTATTTTTTTCAATTTTGTGCCAAACCTGCACCACATCGCCATTTCTTGCAACTCCACTTGAATTACCTCGACGTCACTGCTGTGTGTAACCCTGCCCGGCCGATCTCCGTACAGTACAAAGTTCATCCTTTTTTAAAAAAAAACTTGAAATAAACTGATTTGGGGTTGACTGTTCCCGCCTGCCACAAATGGTTGCCAGAATTTTTTTTTTCCTTACTGCCGTCACGTCACGGCTTGTAAAAAACTTTGGATTCCACAAAGAAAAGATAGAAGTCTTTCGGCACAATTGGTACATATTGGCGTATTCTTTTGGCACAACATATTTAAATCTGAGTTTCTGTTCGTTAATTATATTATTCAGAAATGAAAAGTTTTATATTTTAACAAATTTTATTGATTTCTGTTTTTTTGTTCGAAATTTCTAAAATATCGTCGCTAATAATGTTTATCTATGCTATTTTATACCGATCTCAAATTGTTCTGATATCGTATGGTATTGGTTTTGCAGTATCGTATTTATATTATTTTTTCCCCTTCCGCGAAATTATCTACTTTTTTTATGATTAATAAATTACACAAAGAAAGATTAAAAATTTCCGTGAATCATCATTTATTTATTGATGTGTTTATTATTATTTTGAATTTAAGGTGCATTGCAGAATATTGGCTGGTTCGTATGCGCTGATTTTACATAAATGTAAATATTAGAAAATCGCCAAAACCAGTAGTATTATCGAATAGCGTCTTTCATTTTCTGATAAAGTGATATATCTTGAGTATAAAGATGAAAATAAGCAATCGGCATTCGTCGATTAAACTTGAAAAACTGGTAATTAAAAATATGAAAAGAATCGGCCAAATGCACGATTTTCCGATTTAATCTGTACCCATTCCCCTTTTATTTATTTATTTTTTTCTTCTCCCCTACACTTTGGGCGTTTCCGATTTCACATTGCTGCATCGTTCTACATCCACTCTCGTTTTAGAAATAATTCTACAGAATTTATAAATAAATTATTCTATAACATTAATTTTTAATAAAACGTTATTTTTAAATGAACATTTTATTTTGAATTTATTATTTTGTCTTTTTTGTACGTGTGAAATAAGAAACACTTATATTTCATGCATCTCTCAATGTTTCTCACATCTTATTTGATTTTATTATTATTATACAATATTTTCTTCAAAGAAATAGTTTCTCAAACAAAATGCTAAATGAAAGTACTATTACCCAGTAATGTAGTCAGTTTTTTTGGTTGGGGGGGGGATTTTATAGATTCATTAATTTAATAGTCAGCTGTACTTGCACATTACTTAGTATTTCTTTAACATACATGCATTATTGCAATCAGTACCCAAATGTTGTTTAGAATGTTCAGGGTTAGCAAAAAGTGTGGCAAAATTTTATCAGAGTAATATTTTTTTTTCAAATATCAAAGTATTTTCAAGATAGCAATAATTTTTATTAACATTAGAATTTCAATCTGCTCCAAAACAGTTTTTATTGCTCCAAAATTAAGATTTTTGCTGCTACAAAAATGGATTTTACTGCTACAAAATTAGATTTTTGCTGCTACGAAGCTGCTACAAAATGATTTTAGTGCACTTTCATCCCTGCACACATCAAACAAATTTATACTTTTTCCTTAGCACTTAAAGATTGAAATCTTTAACTTTCAATTGGCGGTAGTCGAAAATATTTTTAACCGAATTACATTTTAAGAATTATATAAGGTGGAGATATATAAAAGCCACAGAAGAAAATTTAAGTTAATCCAAGTTTTTTAAAAATTCAGGAAATCCTTAGCTGCCTAGAGGATATACTTTTATTAATTATTTTTTCTGTTCATTTGTTACTGCGCGTAACAATTAAATAATCATTTAAATACTTTTTCCCACACCTCTTCCCTCCTTCCTTCTTCAGCACACAGAGTTTAAAGCATTTAAAACTGTAATTTCATTAAGTTTTATATTATGCATGTGTGATATGTTTGCTGTAATAGTAAATAATCACATCATTCCATGCTGCAAAAGCAAAGGTGGAATGATATGCATGAAAGCACATCTTTCACTCCACTGTTGTGTACTCACTGCTACAAAATTTGTTTTAAAAATATTTCTTATTAATAATTATTATTTTTAATTAACTTTAATATGTTATTGCCCCAGTGTTTGCCATTTGCAAGAATGTGCTGAATGCTACCTACAATTTAAAGATTAGGTTTATTTTATTTTTATTTATTTATTTATTATTATTATTTTTTTTTTGTGTGTGTGTGGGGGGGGGGGTAATATATATTTTTTTCTTTTTTGAGAATGCAAAAAGGGGGGCAGTGATCTGGGGGAGGAGTAGAGCAAAAAATTTCTTCTGTTTTGCAGTTTGGCTGTTCTCTCCCTTGAAGATAAGGGATATTTTTACTTTAGAATGAAAAGAAGCATCTTTTTTTGAATAATTATTAACAATTAACTGTAATGCGACGTTAGAAAACAGGTATAAAGAAAAAACTAGTCTGATGTGCAAATCCCAAAACTTTCTTCTATCTCAATCATTTTAATACTTCAAAATTCACAATCACATCGCCAATAAAATCAATATTTTTCGTCATTCTGTTGTACGTCAGCTGCTTGCGAATCGTCGGGTTACCGGGATGCAAACAACCGATGTATACTAAACTACGAAAAGTCCTTCTGGCCTGAATCGACAGGAACAGATAGCTTCCCTATTCCTTGGTTTTGTGATTTTAGCTAATTTTACTGGAAAACACGAAACTAAAATGCGTGGAACCCAATTAAAGAAGATTCATTCCCAGTTCTCGTCAACATTCAATTTGAATGAGAATATCACCAAATTAGTCCTCTACAGCCAAATTGGCTTCATTTATGGCAACCTATTTTTGTCGCCTAATTTGGCGATATTTCGCCAAGCTTGGCGAGAATTTGAAGTTGGCGAATATATATAGTGTTAAGCATATAAGAATAGGAACAATGGTTACAACAATGAAAGAAAATTTGCCGAAACCATGTTAACTACAACTCATAAATTAAACCTGTTTATGGATGAATTCTGCTGTCTTGCTTGAAAATGTCAACCACCCTAAAATTTCAAACCGCTATATCTCCGACATTTTTTAAGATAGAGGCAAAACAAAAATTGCTTTGGATCAAGGCCGAACATTTAATGGAAAAAACTTTTAGGAATTTATTTTTTTTGTACATCTTTTTCAATTTGAAATCTTTCAATGGCTATCACAGCGCCCCCTTCCGGCGGAACATCCCCACATTCAAGTAGGACCTGCTGGCCATAGCCAAAAACATATAAAAAAAATTTGTTTTCATTATCTGCATAACATCATACACTTTTCGATGATACAATAGTGAAAATCGAACAAAAATCACGATCACAGCACCCCCTTTCGTTAAAATATCCCCAAATTCTGATAGAACCTGCTTGCCATAACCAAAAACATAGAAAAAAAATGTGGTTCAATTTGAAGCAGAACTTCATACACTTTTCGATGATACAATAGTGAAAATGGAACAAAAATATCGATCACAGCGCCCCCTTTCGGGGAGGAAAGCAACCCGACCTGCTGCAGGACTCTATTCAGCGATCTCGAGGTTTCACTATATTTGAATATTAAAGAATATAGATTTGTCCATCTTTCTATATAAAATATATAATTGGTATTAGAGATATAATTGTACATTACTTTTCATTATAGCATTAAAACATGATTTATTGTCCTTTAGTTGCAGGTCGCCGAAAATTATTTTTGCGGGTTTGGGTCGGGTTGCGGGTACAGAAATTTATTTTTGTCGGGTTTAGGTAGGGTTGCGGGTTGACTTTGAATGGAAGTTGCAGTTCGGGTCAGATTGGACTCTAATCTAAACTCACCCTCCTATAGAGCTTAAAATTTCCATATGATATATGGCATGTTTATACTACTGTATACCCTACCTATACCCTATATATGCTGTTTACAAATTATTTGTAGAATTCTACTAATAATTGGCACTTCTCACAATGTTGTTGAAAAGCAACAACAAATAAAATGTTTTTTTAATAAAAATATATAGATGGATATGTAGCATTTGTACAACAAAGTGATATGAAAGATTAAAAATCTGTGTTTTATATTTTAGTATTTTTGCACTTTGAATTAAAAAAAAAAAAAAAAAGACAATTAATGCTGTGATGTATATAAATTTACATTCATTATTAGGTTATAAGTACTAAGTGGCCTCGATTGGATAAACTTTCTGACAAAGTATTGGAGATATACTCTCTCTTTTCTGCTGATCTGGGTGATCAAGGTGAACAGTGTTCAATGAAAGAACCACTTAACTTGTACTCATCACATGGAAGACTTGTATCTACAAGGTAAATATTATTTATTTAATTATATTATTCCCTGTTTCGTTTCAAAATTTTATACCCCAGATCCAGAATTGGTTGTTCTGACACTGTTGGCTCTTTCCTTTGAAGTAGGAGTGTTCAACCTGTGTCCCATGGGCTATGGCTAGCCCACTGTGTCATATTGAACATTTTTTGAAGCATCAAAAAAAGACTTTCAAAGCACTTTATTAAAGCAGTTCCCCTCTTTAGATACGAAAGTGGCTAAGAAAGCAAGGAAAAGACTACCCAGTATACATAATTTTCTTTCATATCAACACAAATACTGAGGGAATTTTACTGTGAACTTAAAGTGAATTTTACTATAAAAAGCTGTAACTTTTTGAGACAGTCATTACCACTTTATGCTAATAACCCCTGATGATATATACAGTTGTCTCCCTCAAATCTGCAATCCTAAAATTTGCGAATGCCTAAAATCTGCACATCGTTGCAGATGTAAACTGTAAAACTTAGTTAAAATGTAGATGAAAAATTCAAAATTCATTTTTAGCTCACAGGCTATCAAAGTCTGAGAGTTGTCCACCTGAGACTGTCCACCCGTTCTGTATGTACGTAACACGATAAATCTTGATAGAACTAACCGTTTTGCTTTAAATTTTGGTTATAGGCTCCTTGTGATACGGCACTTCCCTGATTAGTTTTGGGGGTTCATTGGTTAAGTATAAAGAGGGGGAACAGAGGTCTAGCCCCCCCTCCCTCCTAATTTAGATCAACATTTTTTTCATGCAGAATTATCCGATTTTCTTCAAATTGTGTATATAGGTTCATTGTAATAAGACACTTCGCTGATTAGTCTTGGGGTTCATTGGTTAAATATAAAGGGGGAACAAGGGAGGGCTAATCCCCCCTTAATTTCAATAAATGTGTTTTTCATGTAGAATTAGCCAATTTTCTTCAAATTTTGTATATAGGTTCATTGTGATAAGGCGCTTTCCTGATTTGTTTTGGGGGATCATTGGTTAAGTATAAAGGGGGTCTAATATCCTCCCTCCCTTAATTTAGATAAATGGGTTTTCATGCAGAATTATCTGATTTTCTTCAAATTTTGTATATAGGCTCAGTGTGATAAGGCACTTTCCTGATTAGTTTTGGGGGTTCATTGGTTAAGTGTAAAGGGGGAAAGAGGGGCTAATCCCCCCTTAATTTAGATAAATGGGTTTTTCATGCAGAATTATCCCATTTTCTTCAAATTTTGTATATAGGTTCGTTGAGATAAGGTACTTTCCGCATTAGTTTTGGGGGTTTATTGACCCAGCCTGCCCTTTTGGTTTACAAAATAGCACCCTTCTTGCCCCTCATCTAAAAAATTAGCACCTTCTTGCCTCCCCCCCCCTTTTTTTTATTGGTATGGAAAACCTGAAAAAGTTAGGGAAATTTGCTGCTGATCTGAAATAGACACCCTGATAAAGTAACATCAATTTCGAATTATTTTATGAATTATAAATAAATAAATAAATAAAAAATAATATTACAACATGATTAAAAAATGTGTTTTCTCTAAAAAATGAGGAAGTTCTTATTTTACAATCTTTTCGACTCAGATTTTGAAATGCAGGGAAAACTTATATGAGATATGTGGGTACAGTTAAATGTGAATTTCACTACTTTTAAAAGAACAGGGTGCATTTTGTAGATTTTTAAAAAGGCATGGGACCGCACCCTTAAATAAGGGCCTAGCTGGAGCACTACAGCTAAAATTATATTCGCTAACTAGAAAACATAAGATTTTATGGTTTAATTATATCATTTTTAAAAATATTTATTTTTAAATTTTTAAGTATCACAGTTTTTGGCACTGAAATGAACAATGACATTTATCAAATATAAAAAGTATTTTCACAGCAAGAAAGATTGTAAAAAAACTGTTGTAATAATGAAACATTTTAACATTGTTATACGTAGAGGAACAGTTTGACACCAAGAAAAATTAACATACATATAAACATAATATAAAAGAGAAAGGTATTAAAGATGCTTTGCTGCAAAGATTGAAAAATCTCTTAAAATGTTAGGAGCCAGGTTGAAAAATTTAGATGCCAGGAAAAAACACTGCAGTTTAATAATAATAAAAAAAAAATATGTTTAATAAAAAATTAAACTAAGTAGTTAAAAAGAAATTCACATGCCTATTGCTTTAATTTTTAAAATACCAATTATTAACAGATTCTTAAGGTCCTAATATGTGTAATTAAATAAAAAGAATGGTTTTCCAAGGTTTGAGCTGCTTGTTTGTTAGTTTTTAATTGTTCTATATTAAAATTTTTAAGTAGTGCTTCCTTTTCATGTGTATTAACTGCACTTATCATTTGGTTAGATTTCCCCAATGGAAATGATAATGAATCAAATATTTTGAAGAAATATAACAAAAACTGCACAAATGTCAGAAAATGAGAGGATTTCTTATGTTTCAATAAATGTTTGGCAATTTCAACTTCTTAGATTGAGCCATTTGATATTTTTTCTAAACTAAGACAACATTAGAATTTTGTTTTACTAGTGTAGCCACATCACTTGTTTTGCTTGTAATCCATTTAACATGAAGATACTGTAACTTTAATGTTTCTAATTCTGAAAGTTCTTACCCATGGGTGCAAGACCTTCAGTCTCAGGTCTGATTTCAATCTTGAAGAAAATTTTGAGACTGAAATCAAAACTGGAAAAAGTAAATAAAAGTAAATTTTGTGTCAGAAAATCAAATTCAATTTTTTTTTTTAAAGCTTTTAAAGAAAAATAAAATTATAAGTAAGGAATACAGTTTTTTCTTTTCTAAAACTTTTTCAATAATAATTTAAAACCACTCTATATGAAGTTTTCTCTGTCTATTTTGTTTGTTTACTATTCTTCTGTGATATGCATCATCTCATAAAGAGAGGCTAACTTCACCATTTACTGAAAGTATGAATCTATACAACCTGTAAATAGTAATAATAACAATAAATAATAAATTAATATAAACTGGCTGATATCTATTTTTTGGTCAACTTATAAATGTTATTGTATCATAATTACATTCATGTGTGTTTAATGTGCATATTTATGGTATGTTTGTAGTAAATGACATTTTATCTCTTTAAATAATAGTAATTTTATAAGCAGAAACTTCTAATCAGTTGCTTTTATTTTAAAATACCAATGGAATTTAATCACAGTACAAGACAAATAGAAAGCATCTAGTTCAAATAGTGACACTAGAGCCACTAGAACAAGGGTCGATCCAGGAAATATTTGGGGCCTATTTAGGGGCCCTTCACAAAAATCTATTTAATAAAATGGGCCCCTTCACAAAAATCTATTTAATAAAATGGGTCCCTTCACAAAAATCAATTTGATAAAATGGGCCCCTTCACAAAATTCTATTACATAAAAACTTACTATTTATTATTTCTTTATTTTTTGAAGTTTTAAAATGTGTAATTTATAAACAAACAAGTTCACCAGAGAGGAAAACTTCAGCAAAAGGATTTTAAAAAGTTTTTGTTTATAAATGCTTGGTTCAAATTCAATTAACTGGATTTCAACTTTCGTTACAAAATATTATTTTTCACAAAAATAACCTTTACTTTTCACAAATTGGGCCCTAAGAGAGAAAACCTGCATCGACCCCTGTAGAATTACAAATGACATCCACTACCGCAGAAATATTTCTGCCTTGGATGGACTATTTACTATTTGCGCCCCTTTCCCTACCACTTTAAGCTATTTTAATAAAGATTATTTTTAATAAAGATTATTTTTAACTTAGCAGAAAAACAATAGTCTGAAATCTTAATTGCCAGCTTTGCAGTTTTAGTTGCCATTGTGACCAGGATTTTTCAAATGCTACTTTATTGTAAATTGAACTTACATTTTTATTAAATAAAGGATGCACTTTAGAAATGAAAAAGATCCAAATTCTCAGTAGTGTCTGGATCCCAGGAACAGTATTATGAAAATTAACTAACACCATGGATATTGTTCAAGTGTAATCTTCATCTTTTGAAGTTAATAAAATAATTTCCTTTCAGAGACCTGTTCAAGTTCTGTGGAAGATTAGCTACTTGTATCGAAAACTCTAAAAAGGATGTTAATATAACTGCATTCCAAAATGCTGTTGACTGCTTCTGTGACAGTATTCCTTCTGCTGAAAGTAGACAGTCTGCTGCTGATAGCTTCGGGAACAAACTCAATGTTTCCACTTCCAAAGTAATTTTTTTTTTTTTTTTTTTTTTTTTTTTACATTCTTTTAAATATTGTGTATTTTAAATAACAGAAATGCAAAAAAAACTAGTCTCAGATAATCTTTTTTTAATGTACCATTTAAAAATGTATGCATGATAGTTCAATAAAAAAAAAAAAAAAAACCATAACTAGTGTTGCTAGGTGTCCTGATTAGATTTATGTGGGACATCTGATTTTGAGTGGCTCCAAAACCTGTCCCATGGAATGACTGTATGGGATGCCACGAGTCCTGATTTTTTAAGGATGCACAATGCTTTTAAGTGTCTGCTCATATCATACTATTTGTTAGTCTGCTGTATACAGTTGAAATGATATCAAAATATAATAATAAAAATAGTGAATAATCATCATACAAAATAACTTTTATGAAAAACTTTTAAAAAAATTATGGTTTTATTGTTTTTTAATTTAGATAAATTTTATGTGGCAGCAAATGCCTAGTATTCAGAAACGGCAAAACACAATTCTGATTGGAAGAGCATCATTTGAAATAAATGAAGACCCTTTATATTTTCAAAAGTAAGTATGTGTTTTAATATACAAAAAATCTTTTCATTTCAGTTTCTGTTTTTTTATTCATGTTTTTTTTAACTTCTGAATTTTTTTTAATTTAGTTTATTTTGTTTTTAAATTTTCCATGTGAGTTGATTAAGCTATATTTAGTGTACTCAAGAGTTTTGGTTCTAAATTTTATAAGTTTCATTAGATCTAGTGTTTCCTCTAGGTCATTTTTTCAGGGTGCATGTCCTGCATTTTTAAAAATAGTGAAATGCATCTTTAGTTGTACACAAAAGATCTCTTGTGATAATTTTCCACATAATAAAGTATTTCTAAATCTGCATGCCTGAGATATTGCAAAACCTGTTCCTGACGCAGCACGAAATGATATATCTGGGAAGGTACTAAGAAGAAAAGAAAAAAAGTCTGCTGAATTCGTGAAAGGATTTTCAGAAAATAATTGTTTTGAAATAGTAAATAATTATATTTTTAAATTTTGTTAATGTGTTTTGGAAAACAGATGCAGAATTTTAAATCTGGAAAAAAAAAAAAAAAAAAAAATGAAAAATATGAAATTGGCATTAAGATTTTTTCTTTTTTTTTTTTTCTTTTTTTTTTTTTTTTTTTAATGAAAAGGCAAATTTTAGTATTTTAAAAAAAAAAAAAAACAGACATCATTAGAAAGACAAAGGTACCATGAATATGTGGGTATTTTTTGATTTGGAAAGCAGATGCAGATTTTTAAAAATTGAAAAATAAGATAAAATACAAAATCAACATTTAGTTTTTTTTTTTAATAGGTAAATATTAATATATTTTTAAACAAAAGAATGGAGAAGGTACCATGACTAAGTGGATAAATGACAAGATCACAATTTTCGCCAGCTTGGTCAAAAGTTACTTTAAGGGTATTAATGTTTCAATCCTCCAATCTACATCTACAACATAAACTTATCTTATTAAAATCTAAAACCAGAAAATGATAAAACTGAATCATATTTTCACTAACATTATATATGCTAAAATTTGCATTATATTACTATTTAAACAAAGGTAATAATTTGATTAAAAATTTATTAACATGTAATTTTTTAATTGTTTTTAATCTTCTTCGCAAATACTGAAAAAAATGTGAAAAATGTCATTCATGTGTTGTATAAGTTGGCAGGTATGCTATTGTATTTTCTGATGTGTAACATGCACTTTATAAATAAAGATCAGAATTTACAGGTTCATGTTATATGCAAAGTATAAAAATGAATGATTATAAATTTAGAAAATATTCACATAGGAATTGACTTTTATATATTAATGAACAAGAAAACCAGATATGATTAGTTCAATAAATCAGAATACAATTCTAATCGGTTTGTTGTAATTTATGTAGACAGATAAGCTTAAGAGTGTGTTATGCCCTTGAAGCACATTTGCTCATCTTTTTCATTTAATGTTCTTACCAATTATTATCCTTAGTTCTTTATTGTATTTTTATGCCAAATATTTCCAGAAGTTTTTTGGTAAAGGAGGTGATAGGGTTGCTTTTATCTATATGCTTTCACAATTCCCACAGCATCTTTTAATGCAGACATTTTATTTTTCATTCTGATCACTAAACATTTTGCAACACCCAATAATACAATAAAACATTATTTTTGTTTTTGTAAATATAAAGACATTAGTTCAAAAGTTGTAAGACAATATCTTGCCCAGTTTTTTTTAGCCATACTGTATATTAAGCTGTTTTTGAAACAGATTCATTTTACTATTTTAACCAAGTTAACATAAGCAAACAGTATGTAACAATTTTGAGATTATTGTATTTGTAATTGGGGAATGTATCTTCTAACAAGGAAGGTCTCCTTAAAACGCATACTCAGAATATTTTGAAAAAAATGCTAATGTGATTAATAAAGGATCAGTCAAATTTAGTTGTGGAATCCTAGTAGTAAATCTGTAAAAAAATAAAATGTTTTTGAGTATTTGGCGCAAGAAAACACGATTTGGCCAGCAACACTTTTTCATCGCCAAATGCAAGAGATTTTAATGCATTTGAAAATTCATGGTTAAATGAGTGTATAAATGTGTAGAACTTTATGAATTTAAACTTAAATGATTAAATAGATTATTATTTTTTCTATAAGCTTATATAATATATATACAAGTTGCGTATTGCTGATTTACAGTATTTCACAGGTAGGATAAAGTAAGTTTTATGCGTATTTTAACAGTAACTGCTCTATTAAGAACACTCTCATTAATACATTTCAATATTGAATAAGTCATTGTTTCCATGACAACAATACTTTTCTCTTCTTGTCTCCGACATTAATAATATCAAAGCAAATTGACAGTGCTCAAAATCAGACATAAATTTTTAGTTGGAAGCATTTTCAATCAATTTAAATTTCGTTATAAACCGTAGAATATGTTCGTTAATTTTCTTTATACATACATATATAAATATATATGGCAAAACTCTAGTTATAAAAGTGTATTTATTTAAGTTAAACTTACTTAAACTAATTCAGCATAGAAAAAATTTTCTTAAAAAAGTATTTATCATACGATTGTTCCCCCCCCCCCCCCCCCCCCCCCCACAACCAGCAACCATCACAAGTCGTCAAACCAGCAATAAATACAAAAAAAAAAAAAAAAAAAAAAAAAAAAAAAAAAATTACGTACTTTATATTGAAATTCTGCAGCAATTTTTTTTTTTTTTTTTTATAAACATATATATCCTCATGAGAAGAATATTTTAAAACATATTTTTAATAATTTTTTCAAAATTTTCTGAGTATGTTCTTATGGAGATATTCCTTGTATGTGTCTAGTTGCAGTTAAGAGCCAAAATATTTGTACTTTCAAAATCCTGATGCTAAATTTTTTGCTGAATATTTATACTTATGAATAATTTAAATTCAATTTCTTTTTGAACTGGTAAAAATATTTTAAATAATTGCTCTGCCTTTCTTTTATTTGTAGTAAGGAGCATCAGCCAGTTTTTGCTTCCACTAGACATTCAAGTATTCTTCTAGAAAAAGTTGCAGTTGCTACCACAAATAAAGAGCCTGTTCTTCTTGTCGGGGAGACCGGTACAGGAAAAACATCAGTTGTGCAGTATCTTGCACACTTAACTAGTAAATATATATATTTTTTACTTTTTCTTCTTTTCTATATATATATATATTTAAAGTAATGTTTATTATTACTTTTCACCCAATTTGTTTGTCAAACACAAAATGCAGGAATTCATGACGTTTTTCATTTTTACATATCAGATGTGCAGAGAAATGATTTATCATTTAGATTTAAGTTAGCTTGTATGATCATATTTGCTGGGCATTGTAATATTAAAAAGAGAGTGGCTAGAAAGCATTTGATTAAGCATAGCTAGAATCCTGCATAGGGTTAGGTAACTAAATTTGATTTGAAACGAACCCGATCCGGAGGTTGGGTCGAATTCATGGCAATTGTTTTCATTGCAGATCAGTTTAAATGTTGCACGTTTGAATCGGTTTTGGATTGAATTTTAATTCTTTCGATTTGGGTTTACCCAATTCCTAAATATTTTTCAATTTGAAAACAAGTAATATAATTTTTTTTAAAAAGTCAATTCCTACTTTTTAACCATAAATATATAAAATAAACCCGTGCAGCATTAATGTCCCACGTTATCTTTATTAAACATTATTTTATAATCATCGTTGCGGTATTTTATTTCTGTGGCATCACTAATTTGAGATAAATCTTTCATTTCATTTATGAAAACAATGGGAGGAATTTTTTTCTCCCATTTAAATCTAAAATTAATTAAATTTAATAAATGAATTAATATTTGAAATAACTGTATTAACATAAAGTGTCATCCACTACAAGTTTTAAAAAAATTATTTGAACTAGAGTGGATGAATAGAGAATATTTTATTAACGATTGAAAATTTGAACAAGATATATATAGATAGAGTGTGAGCTAATAGTAGGAATTTAAAAAAAAAAAAAAAAAAAAAAAAAAACTATATGTTTGAAATGTATGTAATTTACATATTTGAAGTATACCGATCGTTTATTTTTACATAAAAAGATAAAATGGATATTAGAGACATAATTGTAGGCTACTTTTCCAACCCCATTTTCTTCCACTTTGGGCTTTTTTTTTTTGGTAGTATGTCTGGTTGGTTAGATTTTGGGTTGACTTTTAATCAGAATTTTTGGGTTTAAATATAACCCAACCTGTTCAGGACTTTAAGCATAGCACATGCACAACATTAAATAGTGGAATGTATCACTAGCTTAAATCTGGGTTACAGCATCGATTCAGCTTCAGAACATGTATTTACTCATGGTAAGTAAATTAATACCTCAGAATTGAACAACATGAAATAGAATTTCAAAATTTTACAGAAAGTTAAATAGATAAACTGGATTTGCAATGTTAGATTTTAAATTTCACCTAAATTTTTATGAATCTGTCTGATTTACTAGCAATGAAACTAAGTCAATCAACAAAGAATTGTGAGTAAAATGACAAATCGTGAATAAGATTTTAACAAATGAAAATATATCTATGTATTAGAGCATTGTTTCTCAGCCTTTCTTCACCTCGCAGCACACTCAAATCCTTTATTAAACTTTCGTATCACATTTAACTTACGATGATGAAAATGATTTAAAAGGATTTTGTGTAATTTTTTATGTTAAGCAAAATGCTCTATCCAAGCCAATAATAATAATAATATAGGCAAAATAATTTATTATAATTTGTAATAAAAAGAGATTAAAATTCTTATGAACTTATCTTTTCTATTTCTCTTTAATATGCATTAGTATTTAAAGAAATATCAGAGTTTAACACTTTCTTAATTAGAATTTTTCTTTTGTAAGGTAAAATTTTCAGATCGGCATATTCATATATAATTTTCCAATGATCATTTCTACTGCATTTTTCATTGTAATCCTTTTCATTCAGCATATCATTTCAGTTTTTTTCATTAAACATTTTATTTTCTGTCAGAATTAAATTTATCTGAAGATGTGTGACCATTTTAATGATTTTATCGCATACTCTTTTAAAGAGTACATAAACAGAGGAAGAAACTTCCAAATAATTCGAATATGACACTAAATCTGAGTAAAGTAAATCAAAATATGAAATGTTAAAGTACTTCTGTATAATACTTGTGTAATACTTAAATATTTGATGCAACTTGACTTTAAAATTTCATAGCTCATCTGAGGTCTTTTCCCTCCACTGGTGGTTTCTCCACTGTGCTGAAACACACTGGTTGAGAACCACTTTTGTTAGAGCATTGACATGCTCACATGTGTTAGTGGATGCTGTAATTTGAGGCTTAGCAGCTTTATCATAAACAAACAATAGTTATTACACTGCTGTCCAAATATTAGGAGCAGTGACCGGATGCTTTTGCTTTTCACATGATTTGTCGAATATCTACTGAAGTTCTTGACAAATTGTCCTTGAACTTCAAGGATGTAAAGCACATGTTTGACTTCAAAAATAGTAGAGACAGTATACTTCAATTAAAAGATTAATATTGAATATATGATGACATATGGGCATTTGTATGAAATAATTTTTAACAGTGCATGCACAAACTATACCAAAGATTTTTTTTTTTCTTTTCATGATTTGGTAGTCAATTCTATAGAGTATCTCATATAAAAAGACCAGTCAAGTATTGTGAAAACTCAGAAAGATATCAACAATACAGTGAGCTAATTGACAAATTGGGGGGGGGGGGGGGAATCAATTGAATGACAAGGGATTCCCACTCCCCCTTAATTTTCTAGCTTATTGTATTGTTGATATATTTCTAAGATTTGTTTCTAACTACTGTTTCTACTATTCTTGAAGACAAACATGTGCTTTACATCCTCAAAGTGCAAGGACAATTAATCAAGAATTTCAGTAGATATTCAACAGACTGTAAAAAACGAAAGCGTCCGATCACTGCCCCATAATTTTTGAACAGCAGTGTATAATGAAAACTGAAACATTACTGACATATAAACACAGGTTGTGATTAGATTTTTAGAAAACTTTCCCCTTCCAAGTCAACAACTAAAACAATCCAGCGTTTCTCAATTGTTATTATTGCTAGTAAAAGAAAGTGTTATAACAGGAATAGGAATTGGGAGAATAATTAATGGGACAATAACATTGAGATATTTTCAGAAAAGCAATTAAATAATTTTTTACGGAAGGATAAGAGGGTTCAGTTTATAAGTCAACTTTGACTGTTGTAAACTTTGCAAGTCACATTTCATGAATTTTCTGGAATTTACTAGTACGGGGTAGTAAATTCCAGATTTACTTATACTTTTTATTATTCACATTTTATTTATACATTTACTTATGCTTTATATTTGAAAAACCATGAAATATGACTCGGACAACTTGCAATAGCAAATCACAATTGACTCATTGATAGCAATCCTCACCCCCTCTCCCTTTTTAAAATTTATTCAAATACTCATTTGCATATATCTTAGTAATTGTCTGCTGTTCCAAATTCTATTCCTGTTATTCTCTCTTTTACTAGCAATAGTTACTAAGATAGAAGAAAAAAAGTACTTCAAAAAAGAAATTTCACTTGCTTTTATAAAGGATAGACTTTATTTCAAATTTCATATTTTCTAAAATTACCCTACTTTTCATGGCTTATTGGAAAAGCTTATCATTCTGATTGACTTTGAGTATGTTTAATACAAATCAGTTTTCTGTATCTAAAGCCTTGAGGATTTTGAAGGAAGGAAAAATAGACAAAAGTATTATACTACTTTATGTAATATTTGTTTATTTATGGTAGTTGCTATTCAAAGTCTTTAATTACACCACCCAATAATGTATGAGCAACATATTAATGTTTTAATAAAAGTACTTATTTTATTAGTTTGTTAAAAATGGATTCATAATGTTTCTCAGTTGTCTCACATTTTTAAAAATATTTTTTTGTCTGACTCAGTTTTATCTTTTATGATTAGCAAATAAGATTGGTTCGTAATATTTTAAGTAAAATTCAAACCTTTTTAGTAAAATGGGAGTAAATATGAATCCTGTGATGTTATTAATAAATCAATATTGGGTTTTACATCAAAATAAAGTCCAATCCCAAAGAACAAAAAAATGTGCATAAGGCATAGATTATGAAACACTTTTCAAAACTATGAAGATATTCTTAAGAAATTTCATTTTTTTATACAATTTAAGGAAATATCTAAATAAAGAATTTAAAACATACTATCAAAGTTAAAAATTCATTATTAGCAATAGCAGGTAGCAATATCCATAGCAGTTCGTTCAAATGCTTTTGTTCAGCCCTGTATATGATCTATGTTTTCATACATACCACATAATAAAGCTAAAATTTAAATCAGCTGAAAAATTCTTAAAACATTTAAAAGTGCTTTCCGAAAATTTCCCTCCATAGATGACAATATTTTAACCCCTTAAGCACCATGACGTACCTGTGTTGCGTATGGCATGAATTCTTCTACTTCCAGGACATATGTGCGTATGTCCTTATTTTAAGTACAGACTGCAATGTTCTAAGTATCTGTTTTTTTACGTCTCTAATTTCCATTGTGATTTGTTTTGTACGTGCTTTTTAGCAATGATTGTTTTCGCACAGAATAGATGGCGTTACGTGTACAAAAACTTATTAGTTTCCCACTGCGATGAAGATTGGAACTTTAAGCCTTATTTCTGTTTGTATAATATAAATACACCTTTATTTAATCTCCGTACATTACATGTCAATAAATATTTCACGTGTACTTAAAAATAATGACATAAACAACTTTTGACAAAATTTAATTAATCTGGTGTTCAGGACAGAGATCTGCACGGGCCGGAATTTCCAGACCTGGATTATTTGTCCGGTATAAAAGTTAAAATTTAGGCCTGAGCCCGGCCCGGTATAAAAGCTAAAAGTTCGGCCCAAGCCCGGCCCAGTATAAAATCTGAAAATTCGACCTGTGCTTGGCTTGGCCTGTGAAAACAGATTATTAGTCCGGCTTGGTATAAAAGTTAAAAGTATGGTCCAAGTCCGATTCGGTATAAAATCTACAAGTTCTGCCCCAAACTGACCGGCCCGACAAAAAGAAAAAAAAAATGCTGGCCAGGTCCGGCCCGTAAAAAACAAAATACTGGGCCAGATTGATATACGAGTAAAGCTAAAATCTCGGACCGAGCCCTGACTGGTATAAAAGTTAAAAAGTAAAAAAGCTAATATTATAAAAGGCTGAGCCTGGCCGGTATAAAAACTTAATTACTCCTGCTCGACCTGACTGAATTTCTGAAAAACATGCCGATATTTCCGTAGCAACGTTATTCTACTATTATAATTACTATACATTTCAGGTTATGCTCAAAATACAAAATAACAACAATTTAGTGACCATTTAGACAATTACGTACATAAGCACTGATTTAAAAAATTTGACTTAGACAATTATATTTAAATAAATATTCAGTACAGAGATCTGCTCTGGCCGGAATTTCCAGGCCCGGGCCCTGGACTGATCCGTACAAAAAAATTATTGGCCTGGCCCGGTATAAAAGTTAAAATTTAGGCCCGTTCCCTGCCCACCCTGTGCAAAAAAATAGGATTAGCCTGACCCGGTATAAAAGTTAAAATTTAGGCCCGACCCTAGTTTTCAAAATAGAGCCCGGGCCTTCTAAATGAAAATCGGGCTCGTGCTTCGGGCCAGGTCCGGGCCTGTGCAGACCTCTAATTCAGGATACTATCACTAAATTGAATATGGTGCTTAAGGGGTTAATATCTTTTTTGTTCAGCTATGTTTATGTGTGTGTATATGAATGTATATGAATTTTTTATATTATAGACTATATGTATGGAATATACTGTTAGTATTTTATTAGTATGCTAACACCATGTAATATTGTTAAATTTGGTTAAGCTGAAAAATGCGTAAAACAATTGAGAGTATTCTTTCAGGTTCAGGAAATCCTGTTGATAAATGTTAATCCAAATTCTTTTACATAAACCATTATTTACAGAATTTATGCACACCACATCATATAGTAAAATTTAACTTGGCTAGAAAACTCATTGCACAAATAAAAACAGATTTCTGGCAATTAATTACCAGTTATAGAATGACAATGGATCCATTTTCTTTTGTGCATCCCTGTATATAAATTTATTTATTTTTTCTACAAGCATGTTTTATTACACTACAATATAGTTCAGATGGAAGATGCATAAAACAATTAAAATCACACTTTATGTAATGAATGCCCATAAATATAAATATAATGCTTAAGAATTGTTTTATGGAGGCCTGTATATAATCTATAGAATTTATACACACCACATAATACACTAAAATTTAGTTAAACTTAAAAAGGCATGCCACAGCTGAAAATGCATGTCAGTAATAATTGCTAATATTCGCATGTCTTGTAACCAAATTCTTTTGTGTTTCTCTGTAAATGAATGACAAATGTATTTACTATATAATCTAAAGAAATCATGTTTTAATGTACTTTAGTGATGTATATTAATTTTATCAAGTTTCAAATAGTGTAACATGATTGAAATTACAGTCCTGAATTGAGTCGAATGACTAGTTTTACCCGAACCCGCAGTTTGAGTCGGGTTGACTAATTCTTTTCATTTCAGTTTAAGTTTTCGTTTTGATACTTACTCCGGTTTGGATTAACCCAGTGTTTCAAAATAAAGTCTAGAATATTGTTTCAGATGAAAAACTAATATTTGAATATGAATGAGTATTTACATGTTTATTTTTCTATATAAAAGGGATATAAGAATCATGATTGCAGGCTATTTTTTCAAATTTATATTAAATTATATATATAAATTTTCTTTGATTTAACGTTGGGTTGGGTACCAAACAACTTTTTCCTATAGATCAGATTGTAATTGAAATTTTTTGTGCATTCCTGTAAACAAACTATAAATTCTACTTATTCCAAACTATATAGAAAACATGTTGTATTTCACTTAAGTCACATGTTTGGTGCATTGTAATATCATTAAAATGCATAGCAAACGATTTTCTCCTGTAGACTGCAGTGTAATGAAATTCTTTTGTGCGTCCTTGTATGTCAACTATAAATGCTACTTATTCCATACTCTATAGAAAGCTTGTTGTAGTCCTGCATATCAATTTCATTATGTTTAGTGAATCATAACATCATTAAAATGCATTACAAAGGATTTTTCACCATAGACCGTAATTGCCGAAACGTCAGTTGAGGCTCACTGTGGAGACCCAAAAAGTTTTTGGTTTCTGTTTGTCTGTCTGTTCTGCGATAACTGCTGTAAAAAACATTAGATTAGGTTGATTTTTGGTGGGTATGTTGGTGAGGTACCCGGAATTAGCTATATAGTTGTTGGTAATTTTTGGTTCATTCATTCGAAAAATATAGAACATTTCTTTTTAGGTCATAATGCTTTCCTATGGGAATGCAGACGATTTTCTAATTTCATTTTTAACTGAAATGAAAATTGCATATTTGAATAATGGATTTAAACGTCAAAATTACGAATACTAAATTTTCGATATGGAGGTATTAAATATATGCAATAGCTTTGAAAGTTTGCCGATACATCTATTAGAATTTAGAAATTAATTGTTTAAATGATTGGAAATTTTTTTGCAACTGTTTGGGAAATATAAAACATTTTATTTTCCTATTTTTTATTAATTTTAAAATGCATTTATTTTTCTTTCCTCTTTATTTTATTAGTTGCTTAGCAACCTTATTTCAAAGAATATCAAAATAAGAAATGTATTTTTTTATCTAAAAAATTACAAGAATAAGAATTTCATAAGAATTTCAGAATATCATTGCATAAATCTTGTTTTATTTAACGCTTCTAATTTCTGAATCCTACGAAGTATTTTATATACCAATAAATATGTATGTAATATAAAAAAAAAATTGAATTAAATTGCCGATTGTAAGATACTAAATAATGTGAAAAGTGAGATTAAAAATCAATGACTTTCAGAGCGGATGTTGAGACTCCTGATCTGCAGATTTACTAGTTTAACAGAATTCTTTTGTGTGTTCCTTCCTGTAAGCGAATTGTAATAGCTACATACCTCATCTTCAATAGAGAACATGCTATAATAAAGCACAACTACATATATCAATGTTATAGAAATCCAAGTATACAAGATTTAGTGTAGACAGATTAGTCCAGTAGAAATAGCATTTTACCTTACAAAAATTCGGGTAGTTCTGGTTTTTGGGTATGTTGTAAAGGTTGACCGTCTAATAAAAAAACCAAGTTTTCGACCTTCTAGACCTTGTGCGTTTTTCACAATATTGAAAAAACCAATATTTTTCGGCACTTTTTTCGATTTTTCTTAAATAACTCAATTTTAATGCATTTTACAGAAAAAAGCACTGCTACCATTTTGTAGAGCATAAAATTCTCTACAACATGCAGTATTCAGGTTTGTAAATTGTCCAAATAGGGTGTAAGATACGGAGCCGGGAAAATAGGGTAAAATTTGCAAAAAATGCAAAAATCCACTAAAGACGTTAGTTTTTTGCTTAATAACCTACTTTTAGTGCGTTTTAGAGACAAAAGCACTCTTACCATTTTGTAGAGCATAAAATTCTCTAGAACATGCAGTATTCATGTTTGTAAATTGTCCAAATAGGGGGTAAGATACGGAGCCAGGAAAAGGGTTAAATTTGGAAAAAATGTAAAAATCCACAAATGACGTTAGTTTTTGCTTAATAACCCACTTTTAGTGCATTTTAGAAACAAAATTGTCATAATCAACTTTTTAGAGATTTTAAGTAGTTTATTAAGAAAAAACTAACGTCATTTGGGGATTTTTACATTTTTTCCAAATTTAACCCTATTTTCCCGGCTCCGTATCTTACCCCCTATTTGGACAATTTACAAATATGAAAACTGCATGTTGTAGAGAATTTTATGCTCTACAAAATGTTGAAAGTGCTTTTGTCTCTAAAACGCACTAAAAGTGGGTTATTAAGCAAAAAGTAACGTCATTTGTGGATTTTTACATTTTTTCCAAATTTAACCCTATTTTCCCGGCTCTGTATCTTACCCCTTATTTGGACAATTTACAAATATGAATACTGCATGTTGTAGAGAAGTTTATGCTCTACAAAATGGTAAAAGTGCTTTTCTCTCTAAAACGCACTAAAAGTAGGTTATTAAGCAAAAACTAACGTCTTTAGTGGATTTTTGCAAATTTTACCCTATTTTCCCGGCTTTGTATCTTACCCCCTATTTGGACAATTTACAAACCTCAATACTGCATGTTGTAGAGAATTTTATGCTCTACAAAATGGTAACAGAGCTTTTTTCTGTAAAATGCACTAAAATTGAGTTATTTAAGAAAAATTGAAAAAAGTGCCGAAAAATATTGGTTTTTTCAATATTGTGAAAAACGCACAAGGTCTAGAAGGTTGAAAACTTGGTTTTTTAATTAGAGGGTCAACCTTTACAGCATACCCAAAAATCGGAACTACCCGAATTTTTGTAAGGCAAGGCCCTTTTTTGCACTATTTCTACTGGACTAGATACACAGACTGATGGCCAGACAAATGGCATTCATTAGCACTTTTCAACTACATTGGAAACTGTTAATAAGATTAATAATTATTTTTAGATGAATAATTTTTGTGGTGTTACCAGTTTTTAAAGTAGAAAATTGACATGCTTGTATTTTTCAACAGAGCACAAGCTAACCGTGATTAACATGAGTCAACAGAGTGATTCTGTGGATTTAATTGGAGGGTAAGTTTTTTTGTTTATTACTCTAATGCAAAATTTTATACTACTTATTTATTTAAGAAATGAAAATTTAGCAACTCAGTAAATTTCCCAAGTTGCATATTTGATGGATTTTATCAGTTTAAAAATATAAAACTTTCTAATTCTCAAATTAAGCTTGACTTGCTGTAGGTGTTTATAGATTAAAGAGGCAACTACAATTGAAAATTTAAAAAAATCTTTAAATAAGATGTAATGTAACAAAGTTTAACTGTAATCAGAATCTTTGATATATTCTACTGTAAACTTGTGTTTTCCTGTTCTTTTTCTTATGAATAACTAAGGCATTGTAATATAATTGTAAAAAAATGTTTTGGTAATAACTAATCAATAATTGGGTCATTTGACAAAGAATTAAAATTATGCAATTTTACATTCAAAAGATGCTAGTTTTTTTTAATTGACCTTACTGACCAGCAATCGATTTTCCAGGCAGACAAAGATAAAAATCAAGCTAACAGTAACAAATACATTAAAAATAAATACATTCAATTATTGGCGAGAAAATTTAACATAAATATTGGCTGCTTTTTATTGATTTCACAAATCTGCTTGGCTACAGGATCTGATTCAAATATGATCCAACTGGACAGTGACCTTCGTGTCCCTAAATTTGGTATGCAATTTCTGTGAAATAAATCTTTATTTTGACCTACAAAATATTGTACTGACAAAATTTTGTATTTTTAGAGTAGGATAAGATATATATATATTTTTAAGTATATAAATAAATGATGTAACGAACAGTGATTTTGCCGAATAGTCAAGTACTGAATATTCAGCCAAATTTTAGGTTGGATACTGAATATTTGGCAGCTGAATAGTAATATATATTTACTAATAGCATAATTTTATGTATATTGGATAATTGCAATTCATACACATTTTATCTAATGTAGGAACTCATTATCACTGTAAAATATGCTGTTTAAATTTAAGATATTTTAATTTATTAAACTTATTTCATTTAAAAAAAATTTAAATTTGTATTTTATCCTGTTATACTTAGACATATCAGACTGACTTTCTGTAAATAAAATTGTATATTATTTCCATTAAAGTGTAAAGAAAATTCTTCACTTCTATTTAGTGATATTTTTATCGTTTCTTACATTAAACATTAATGAGCCCTTCACAATTCTTATTCTTTCCCTTTCCCCATGACAGGGCTGCCAGTTGGTCCCTATTTACCTAAAAGGTCCCTATTTTATAACTTGGTCCCTAAAAGTCCCTTTTTCAACAAGAAGTCCCTAAAAGTCCCTTTTTTCACTGTAATTGTCTCTAAAAAAATTTATTTTTCAAAACTTATCATGAAAATTTATATTTGTTTAATATTTAATGTCCTAGATGGCAACACATAACGGATCATAAGTAGAAAATTTACAAGCTCAATCAAGGAGAATTGGGAGTGTATCGAATAGATTCATTTTAGGCAACTTGTATCAATGCAAAACAGACAAATGAAGAACTAAAATACCCAAACATCTCTGTTTCTGAAGGGTAGCCTTAATTTGTACTATGGCAGTGGCAGTACAGATGTAGAGCGAGGATTTTCAGTTTCAAATCAAATTTTTTCAGAAGAACGAAGGCTAAATAGTAGGTTAAACATAGATGTTTATAAACATCACTAGATGGAACCCGTCAAAACTTGACGGAAGAAAATACTGTAACAATATCAGTAAAATAAGCTTCATTATTATTTAACAAGGGGGTGCGTATGAAACAGTCCTTCAAATATTTTATTTAAAAGTTTTTCCCCAGTGAAATACAGCACTATTTCCAATGCAAAGCAAACTCCAAACAAACAATCCGTAAACAACTGTGTAATGTAAATCAGTTTGACATTATCGCCCTATTCCCCACGGCAAGAAAGAAAATTTCATGGATCTATAAAGTATCATACAAATAGTATATTCCAACGTTCATTTCACATAAGTAAAAGAACATAGTAAATAAAGCACACATCTTGTCCTCCCCCCACCTATGATAATGCAACCGAATGAGCTCCTATGCGTATGTGCATTGCATCTGCCCAAAAGCACCGTCGAAATTCGACGTAAAAAAAGGTTTTAAAATGTTTAAATTAAAAGTTTTAAGATGTACTCTTTAATCATTGTTCGTTTTAAATCCATATCTTCTATAACGCATCCATTGTTTTAAGCTAATCAATTTGTATGTAAAGATGGAGAATTTTTTTTTTACAATAGTAAACCAATCTGCAGATGGAGATTTTTAATGTTTTCAAGTGTAATTCATTTGTATGGTTTCTTCGGTTCTTTTACATAATCTGGATGATTATCTCTTTTCCATCACAGTCGGGATATTTTCCCTCTTATAAAGTTGACTGAGTTGATCTGAGTTTGTAAAGAAATAAAAAAAATACAATTCCTAGCATATTCTGATATTTGATGGAACATATACATCAACGGATTCAACACATCAATTTTATCTTCAACATAAACTAAGAATAGTTGGTTTTTTTTGGACAGATTTTCGTTCAGGCCAAAATGCTCTATCTTATGGATAATCTGGTCTTATGATTTATCACTGTTTTTATTATTATTACTATTATTATTTACTTTTTATGATGGTTAGGGAAATCTCTTCAATTGTGGCAACTTTCCCAGGGGCTATTTTACATTATTGAAGCAAACTGATGGTCATTGATAAGATAGAATTGAAAAACTTTTCATGCTTGAAAATTATTTAAAAAGTCGTTAAATTAAGCGGCAGTTTTCAAATAAATATCAATTGAAAGCTAATTTTTTTTCTAATTGATGATGTAAGAATTGAAATTGTAAAATGTTGTAAAAAATAGAAATTTGTAGTATTTAGAAGTGATGTAAGCACGATGAAAGCTAAAGCAACAGCGTACACGTTGTTGTCACAACCGTTGTACATTTCTGAAAATTGCCACTGTATTTTGGCTGGCGTCCAAAAGTAGAAAACCATTTTTGTCATCGAAAAAGAAATTCACAGTGATAGAAATTAGGACTTTGTGCTAATAAGGAACTATTAAATGAACTTATAATAAACCTACCAAAATAATTCCTGTGAAATATTAGTCTTACATTGTTTATTATAGCTAAATATACAATTATTATTTCAAGATTTTTTCTATCATAACACTATTTTTAATTATTTTAAATTTCCTGAAATCCTTTACTTTTGTGATTTTTTTAATTAAAAAAGGAAATTTTCTAACCTATAATTAAAAAAAAAAAGTAATTGGAAACATGTAATCAAGGTATGCAATCAAGATGAAGAAATCAATGACGGCTCCAATTCTAATCTTCATAACTATGAATGGAAAAATCAGTTAAAATTATGTCATGTTGAAACAATCATATACATTTTTCTCTTTAGTTTTATCAATGTTAAAATGCATTTCAAGTTATAACGTCATTTTTACCGGCGCAAACTTTTCACACGTACTTTACTTTAATGCTTAAACACCATGCGTACAAATAAAAATATATTTTGTACTTAATTATAATGAAAATATGGCATCAACAAAGTTATAATGATAAAATAAACCCAATGGACAATATTCCCGTGACGTCACAATAAATATGAATTTTTATTCGCTTATAAAACACGCGGATAAATATTTTCACCGAAATTTAACTTGGCCTAAATTCGGCCTAAAAGCCGCTTGCTTTTAATATTTATTTTTTATCGTCCCAACCACAGAGTTTAGAGAATAAAGTCTATGCTTCGCAGCAGTGGGCGTTATCAGATTATGACGTCATTAGCAGAAGTAAAAGATTAATTGAAAATTACGGCTAATTAATTAAATTTTCGAACAAACGAATGCATGATAACAAATCTGCCTCCAAATATCTTTTATTTAAAAAAATAATGATGTAATTTGATGCAGTAGTTTCTTCTCACGGATTGTCGAAAGAAAAAGCTTAGCGTTTTAAATATATAGATTATGCAAATTATGCTGCTCTAGCTCCAATAACAAGTAAAATGATAAAGGCTGAGTATCAAAACTATCAGAGTTACCTAGAAAATGAAAAAAGACAAAAAGGAGTAAAGTACAACTTGAACTGCAGAAGAGGAAGAAAGCTGAAACTAGTTGGATATGCCAATTTCAAAACTTGCTGCTATCTCATACATGTTTCACATACACCAAAAACGAATAAGCATCAATTTCTATCAAGGTCTAACTGAATCTAAGTTTTATTAAATGCTATGTGTTAGTTCTTGAGATATGACTATTAAATAGTTTAAATCCTGAAAAATTCAGCATAGCAGCACCACCTATCGGGAGATTTACACCAAAGTCTAAGGAACTACAACTTATGTCAACATCTAACTGAATCTGAAGTTTGATAAAAATCTGTGCATTTATTTTTGAGAGATAGCTATCGTGAAAATAATTGAAAAAGTAGTACAGCAGCGCCACTTGTTGGACTATTTATACCAAAACATAAGTCTTTTTATGTCAACATCTATCAGAATCTGAAGTTTGATGAAATTCTGTGCATTAGTTCTTGAGATATAGCTATTGTGAAAATCGTGAAGAATGTAGCATAGCAGCGCCACTTGTTGGACGATTTACACCCTAAACTAATCAGCACCAATTTATATCAAGGTCTAACTAAATCTAATTTTTTTTTAAATTCTGTGGATTAGTTCTTGAGATAGAGCACCCACAAATTTTTTGTCACATACAAGACGGACATTTTCTAAAAACAGTCAAATTGTGTTCAGGATCTTCTAAAACGTACAAATCTGTCAAAAACCATAAGTAAAAATTTTTCATGAATCCAATACTTTTTCTTCTTGTAAAGATAGAAGAAAGTAAAAAAGAAGCTGAAGAAAATAAAAATGTAATTATAGATCTTGAATTAAAATTTGGAAAATTAAAAAAAAATGTGAGTGAAGAAGTAGTTGTATCGGGATAGATTGATTACTGAAGGCAACCAAAGGTTGAGAATTGCTTTAGAAGAAGAAAATCTAACTGAAGCTAAAGTTACACAAAATCTGATTACAGATGGTATAACAGCTAACAAGGAACTGAAAGTGAAAAAGGATGAAGTTGATAGCTTGTCTACTGTCATAAATAAAAGAAAAAATTTAATTACAAATTTTGTGAGTAAGAAACTTAAAGATCTATTTGTGAGAAATCTTATTAAGTATAAATTAAGTATTTTTTATTATTAAACAAGTTAAAAATATTTGGTGTACTTTTTCATTGTTAAAAATTGTACTGGGTGAACCAAAAGTTTGTTAAAACTTTAAAAATTCATAAAAAAGGAAGAAATTTTGATAAAGAAGTGCGGTTTGCAAGAAAGGGCTTACAAGGTAGTCAGATTTTTTTTTTAGCAGAAATTTTTTTTTAGTTAAATCACCTGTAGATGGCGCTAACATGCGATAGATTTAGCAGAATTATGCAAATTAATCCTGTAATAAAAGACCGGGATGCAATTGGATTTCTCATTCGCTTTCAGAATGTTATCATTACCCAATGGAACATTGTTGGTGAAGTTGTTCTATTTGAACGGAGAGTCAGCAACTGTTGTGTTGCGAAAATTTCACACTACGAAAGGACCGAAGATGAAGAATGTGGTCTTGAGGTCATGTTGAACAATTGTTAATGTAAGAATAAATGGATGGAGTGTACATTGTGTTTCGGGTCGTCAGCCCCCTCTACCAGTGACATTTTTAACTAAAAATGTTTTTGCTGCTAAAAAAAAATTAGACTACCTTGTGAGCCCTTTCTAACAAACCACACTTCCATATCATAATTTCTTCCCTTTTTATGAATTTTTAAAGTTTTAACAAGCTTTGGTTCACTTGGTATTTAATATAGTATGTGATTTGCATAAATATTGTTTTTATTTTTTGGGTCCCCAAAAAGTCCCTATTTCAGGCTTTCGGTCCCTAAAATGTCCCTAATTTTTAATCATTAGGTCCCTAAGTACCTACTATTTTAGACCAAAGTTCCTGGCAGCCCTGCCATGATTCATAATGATGTATACCTCCAATGAGGTATCTCCAGAAATAGCCATAGGTTGTACACATTTTGTTGCTTGTGTTCTTATTTATCAACAAATTTGTAAGAATAAGTATGTTTTAAAACCAGTTTCCAGTCTTAAATTACTTCATATAACTTAAGTTACAGATTACATATTTAAGAAAACTTATTATTTTGTGCATTTAAGAATAAATATAGCCAGTTTGGCTTTGGCCCAGTGGCAGAAACACCGAAACACAGCGACATAGTCGCGGACAAAGAAAATCTCTTGCAGACAGTTTCTGTCTGCAGTAATGAAATTAATTTAAACCATTGTCTGCAACTTTCAGGCCGCGGGATTGCGGTAAAAACACACGAATTTCGTCAAAAGAGCACTTTAAAAATACACGAATTGCGGCAAAGAATCGTGGTAAAAACATGTGAATTTCAGCAAAAGATCGCAGTAAAAACATGCGAATTTCATAAAAAGATTGCAGTAAAAGCACACGAAGGATCGCGGCAAAAAAACACGGATTTCGGCAAAATATCGCGGTAAAAACAGGGCTGCCATTTGCGACTAAAAGCGACTATTTTCAGCATCAGGCGACTATGGCGACTATTATAGGCCAAAAACCATTAAAAAGCGACTATTTCAACTAAAACGCAAAAAAAGGCGACTTTTTTCAGGTTCCAGCGACTATTTTTAGTGAAGAATCGATCTTTTTTTTTTCTCCCTCAAAGCGCCTGTAAAGTCATCTTCCCAAACGCACTCGGTCACCTGCCTCGCTGTTTCCTCCTTCCGTACGTACGCAAGCGGTTGCTTCTATTTGCAAATTAGGGGAGGCAGGTACTGTGCTGATGGGATCGTTTCTGAATTCCAGGGAATGTTCAAGTTTCGGCAGGAATACGGAAATTCCAAGCAGATTTTGGTCGGAGAAAAACTAGTTTGGCTTAGTAGGTGAAAATCACGTTTGGTGGTAGGTGGTTTTGGAGCCCAGAAAAGCTTGGTGTCTAGTATACATAGATGCCAACAACTCCGGAAATGCGTGGTAAAATACGGTAGTACGTAAATAACGTTGAAAATACGGAAATTGCGTCTTTTACAGCGATGCCGCGGACGCGCTATAGCGCGTAAATTACGCGAAAAATTGGAATTGGGACGCAAAAAAATAGTTCTTACGCGTCCCATGCGACGTGCAATTTTTACACGCGTAAATTCTTCGCAGAATCGCGAAATCATTTTGTCGAATAATCCGAAAAAACGGCAAATTTCGCCGTAGGATCGCGAAAAAAACGGCAAACTTCGTCGAAGGATTGCGAAAAAGGCAAACTTCGTCAAAGGATCGTTAAAAAATGGCGAATTCTGTCGAAGGATCGCGAAAAACGGCAAACTTCGTCAAAGAATCTTAAAAAAACGGGGAATTTCGTTGAATGATCGTGAAAAAAACGCGAAAATAATTCATTAAAAGATCGCGGGAAATGGCTAATTTCGTTGACAGATTGCGAAAAAAACGCAAATTTAGTCAAAGGACCGTGAAAACACGTGAATTTGGTCAAAAGGCCATAAAAAAAACTGCATTTTCGGCGGAAATTCGGCAAATTTTTCCGCGTTTTTCGGCGAAATCACGGAAAAATGCGAATTTCGCCGAAGGGCCACGGAGAAAACGCCAACTTCGTCAAAGGATCGTGGAAAAAACTGCTAATTTCGTCGAAGGATAACGGAAAAACGTCCAATTTCGTCGAAGAAACGGCAAATTTCGTCATCGGATTGCAAAAAAACGGCTAATTTTGTCGAAGGATCGCGAAAAAACGGCAAATTTCGTCGAAAGATCGCCAAAAAACGGCAAATTTTGTCGAAGGATCTCGAAAAAACGGTAAATTTTGTCGAAGGATCTCGGAAAAACGGTAAATTTTGTCGAAGGATCTCAAAAAAACGGTAAATTTCGTCGAAGGATCTCGAAAAAACGGCAAATTTTGTTGAAAGATCGCCAAAAAACGGCAAATTTCGTCGAAGGATATCGAAAAAAACGGTAAATTTCGTCGAAGGATATCGAAAAAACGGTAAATTTCGTCGATGGATTTCGAAAAAACGGCAAATTTCGTCCAAGGATCTTGAAAAAACGGTAAATTTCGTCGATGGATTTCGAAAAAACGGCAAATTTCGTCCAAGGATCTTGAAAAAACGGCAAATTTGGTCAAAAGATCTTAAAAAAACGGCGAATTTTTTTTCAGAATATTTTTTTTCCATATATTCAGAAAAAACTTCAAAACCCCGTGGAATCAATTTTCCTACACAGATTCCTAGTTTATCTTTCAAAGCTGAGGACTCTTATTTTATTCTTTATTTTGTTTACCAAGTTCATTTTCACAAAAATTTTGCAAAATTAGTTTATTTATCATTATTGATCTTCGAAATGACGCCGAACTATTAAAAAAGTATATCTTCAAAACACTCGTATGACTCCTGAAACGACTCCTGAATTGCTTAAATTTTACTCCTGATGGATGTCCAAAACTCCTGAAATGTAACTATTTTACTCCTGATGTAGTTTTTACAATGTTGGCGTCTATATTTATTAAGGAGAGTTCAGAACTGTTTACACAATTCGTAGCATTTTTTCATTCATATCATATTCATTTTTATAGAAATGTGTATTTTTTTTTATAATAAAAGTATAAAAAGTGACTTGGGCAGAAACATAAACACTGAAATAAGATGTGGACATTCATAAAGACCCTTCAGTTATTATGGAAACTTTTTAATATTGTCCTTTTTTTTAGGTAAGTATGCGACTATTTTGGCTACTATTTTTGTACAAATGCTACTATTTTGGCTACTATTTCTTTCTTTGTAGGCTACTAAAGCTACTATTTTCAGTGTCATTAGGCAGTGGCAGCCCTGTAAAAACACGTGAATTTCGCCAAAGGATCGCAGTAAAAACACTCGAATTTCGTCATACGATCGTGGCAAAAAAAACACTAATTTCGGCAAAGAATCGCGGCAAAAACAAGTGAATTTTGGTAAAGGATCGCGGTAAAAACACGTGAATTTCGGCAAAGGATCGCGGTAAAAACACGTGAATTTCGGCAAAGGATCGCGGTAAAAACACGTGAATTTCGGCAAAGGATTGCGGTAAAAGTTCGCAGTAAAAACACGCAAATTTCGGCAAAAGATCGCAGTAAAAACACGCAAATTTCAGCAAAAGATCATGATAAAAACACAGGAATTTTGGCAAAAGATCACTGTAAAAACACACAAATTTCGACAAAAGATCGCGGTAAAAACACGTGAATTTCGGCAAAGGATCACAGAAAAAACACGTCAATTTCGTCAAACGATCGCGGTAAAAACACAGGAATTTCGGCAAATAATCGCGGTAAAAATACATGAATTTAGCCATGAATTTCGGCAAATAATCGCGGTAAAAACACAGAAATTTCTGCAAAAGATCGTGGTAAAAAGACGCGAATTTCGGCAAAAGATCGCGATAAAAACACGCGAATTTCGGCAAAAGATTGCGGTAAAAACAAGCGAATTTCGGCAAAAGATCGTAGTTTAAAAAAAAAAAAAAAAAAAGCGATTTTTATCAAACTATTGTGGAAAAAAATAATCGTGAGCATAGACAAAATTTACTGTATAAAAAGGCTGCTAAAATATTGAAACCCAGTTTCTTTTACTAATGTCTAAAGATTGTTGCAAAACGATAAGAAATGCTAAAGATTGCAACAAAATTCAAAAATAGATATAGGAATTTCGGATTCCTTTTACTAATGTGGCAAATTCACTGCAAAAAAAAAATAAATAAATAAAAATGCATTAAAAATTAAGAAAATTAGTCCAAAAGCGGCTTTGAAGTGCATAACTTCAGACAAAACAACACTTCAGACTCTTCCTGCCAAATCTTGCAGCTCTACACTTAGCAGTCTCTTCAGAAAACATCATACACAGACAAACATCTATGTTTAATACATAAATTTTTAAATCTGAAATAATATACAGAACCAATTTTTAAAAAATTTGGTTAACCCGAACCGAACCTGCAGGAATATAAACTCAGTTCGAACTGAAAACAGAATTAACTCGATCTGCAACTGATGCAGGACTTTAATTAAGACATTTTTCTTCAGAAGGAATTTCTGTAGCTGCGTCAGGAGAGGGAAATTTCTCTCATCCTCCACACCTTCCATCGTGGATCCTTTCAGAAAATTCTCTGTGAATTTCAGAAAATATTCTTTTACTCAGAATCACCCTTGGTTTGGGATAAGCGTATCCTTCCCATTTTAGAAATCCTACAAAAAGTGAGATGATGAAACGACATGTAACATCAAAAGTTATTAGCAGATTTGATGAGAATGCATCATGCTTACCATATTTTAAATGATGAAAAATCCTTAGTTTAGTGTATTATTCATTCATTAAAATTACCCGCAAAATTTACAGACAGATTATGAAATTTTAAAAGCTTGTCGCAGACAGCTACAGAACTTTCTGCCACTAGGGGCTTTGGATTTAAGAAAATTATTCGGGGAGGAAAAAAATATTCTGTATTTATTTGGCTAGATATTCAATAATATTCAGTCGAAGTATTCGGCAAAAGTGCCGAATATTCTCACATCCATAATCTAAATATGTATTTATATGTTCATATTTAGATAAATCATCTTTATTCTGTATTCTGAGACATAAAACATGTTAAATTTATTTTTGTATATCACCAGGGGTGGGAAATTACATAAATCTACTCACCATAGGCGAGTGGATTTTCTGACCAGGCGAGTAAATTTTTATGTAGTCGCTTAAATACTGCTATTTATAAAAGCTATACCAAAAACTTTCTTATATTTTTATTCGTTGACTGTATTTCTTGTTTTCCCAATTTCTGTAATCTAAACACGGCACTAAGTTCTACTAAGCTTTCCTTGGTTGCCCATATTTCTTAATTTTATACAAATGTTAATATGGCAATGTATTGTAGTAATGAATTATTTTTGCAGTCCCATAAATTTTGCCATAACTAATTTTGACTATATATTGCATCTTGCTGGCTGGTAAAAACAGATCTTTGGCTGGTAAGATTTTATAAAAATTCCCCACCCTTGGCCTTGAGTATCAGTAATGGATGGGGCATCTCAATGAATACCAGGCCCTAGGCATTTTATTTGTTTGTCTGTATGAACGGGCCTGCATGCCCCCTTAAGTCAGCTTGCTATAACAAATAACAAAATCCAATAACTCACTTTTAAACTATTTCATTTTTTTTTCTATTAAAATCTTGAATTATGAGAGTTGCTATTTTTTTTTTCTTTCAATGACAGTCTTACTGAGAAGCATACTCAACTGTTAATTCTTGATTTTGTCAAGAGTGGTATCATGGAAGATCGCTTGACATGAGGATCAAGAAAAATATAGGAATTGTGTGTCTGAAACCTACTGTTTACAAGATGCAGGTTAATTTCTTCCATGATGTTATACATAAAAAAAAAAAATAAATCCGATTTCATCAAGAGTAATAAATATTGTTGGAAAGTTCTTGTCATGAAAATCAAGAAAAATCTATTTTTTTATAGTCATTTTTCTTTTTTGTGTAACACAGTATTTTTTTGGAACCTAACAACTATGTTTTACAATGCATACTTGTATTTTGTTGAATTATATTACATAATTTTACTTGTTATTGCTTTAACAAGCATTTCAAATTGTATAATTTTTTTAAAATTTAAATAATCTGAAGGTAATAAAATACAATTTAACTAATTATTTTGTGTGAATTACTCTTTATTATTTTTATTTATTTATTTTATTTTATTTTTAGATACAAGCCAGTTGATCTACTTCATGCTGTGGATCCATTCAAATCCAAATTTATGAGGTCAATTCGTAGCTTTACTCCATTTGGCACTGATCAAATTAAAAAATGCGAGGCTCATATTAATGTAAGCATTTTCTTTTCTTAACATACTGTTGACTGGTATGTTGCCAATTTAGGGCATTTTTTTATGTGAAAATGTCTGTGGTTTATTTAATGATGGACATTTATGATTACACAAAACAAAGATGATTACTTTAAAATTTTTGTCTATGTTTTAGAAAAAAAAAGCTATATTAATGATGCCAATGACTTGCCACTCGGCAACAAAGAGTTAAAGAAATTATTTGTTCATTAAATATTAAATAATGGAATAAAATATATATTTTCCATATTTATGTTAGTTTTATGTTTAACTGAGTTTTGTACATTAAGGCTTTTCTTAACCTTTTCGTGTCTGGCATCCTATTAATAGTATTTTTAGGTGAGCATAAAACCAAAGTCGTTGCATTTCGATTACCTGGAGATTTGCACCATGCCAGATGGATGGCAAAAGCTATTTATTGCTTGAAAATATTTCTTTGTCAAAATGAGTCTTCTCAGACCAAGCAGGAATTGCAAAGTTTAAAAGATATTTCGATATTTATTGTAAAGACAAATATAAAAGCTTGGTACAATGCTCATTTAACCTGCAAAGCACCATTCCAGGTTTAAACGTTTCTAGAAGACCTATATTTTTTAAACGATTTAAATGAAAAGATTTCCGGAGCAATAAAAAGAAATTTTTTTTATTATTTATAACATCTTGCCAAAGAAACAGTGGCTTTGGGTTTTTTTGATTTTGCAATTCTTCTTCAACAAAAATTAAAGATGACCAAAGCATTCAAAGAAAAAGAATTGCATAACTTGCGACTCTAAGCATTTAAATATTATATTGGAGGCAAAGTATCAATTTGTACTAAAATAATTATATAATTTTGTATCAAAAAGCACATCCAAATTTTTTTAACGCTTAAAATTTCATCTTATTTTATTGCTTGTGATCTTTTGCTAAGGAATTCTCTTTCTGATTATCAACATGATCTTTACTGTAGTAAAAAAATCTTACAGTTGTGAATGATATCGCAGAAAGAGGTGTGAAGCTTATAGAAGAATACAATAATGGTGTAACATGAGATGAAGAACAAAATTAATACTTATTGCAAGTTGTAAAAGACTATAGGAACCATTTTCCATCTTGCTCAAAGATTTCTTTATCCAAATCTTATTAAACTTTTATTATTGTAATTTAATATAATAAAAACTTTTTTTGGGTGGTTAAGCAGTTTTAGACATTATTTTAGTTGTTCTAGCTTCTAGATCTAGATATTTCTTTTAAATTTAAAGAAGAAACAAAAAGAAAAAGTATTGTTGTGAAAATGTAGGAATTAACAAACTTACTGCATTTTCAATGTCTTTGCGGCGTGTGTTAATATTAAGTAATTCAAAAAAATATTTTCTTCAGTTACATTCTAAACCAAAAGGAAAAGAAATAAGGGGTGTCCCTTTTAAAATAATAAAATTATCTTTTTAGGTATATGCTAAGGACACCCTAATGGTTGTGGTCCATTTAATTTATGGTACTGTGATAAAAGCAGTTGAACAATGAGATTATAGAACTCTTTAACTAAGCAACATAGAACGATGCGTTGTGTTATACACTAAAACCTTCCTCCAAAAATTACTTAACTGACAATAAAATTTCATAAAAATCTGCTTTGCAAAACGGTGAGTTTAAGTGTTCCAAATGAAATTTCTATTTGCATTTTATATATATGTATAGTAGACAGTAGATCATTTTGTAAAACTATTTAAGCTTTCTTATTTATATTATTTCATTAACAGCTATTATACAAGAAGAAGAAATATGATGACTTGTTTGAGCTTATGGTTTTTGTTACTGGCAGTGTTATGAATTATTTAACGAAAAGTAGGTTTTTGAAAAATTATTATATTTTTCAAAAAGCCTCATACTATGATTGAAATTTTTATCATAAACATTTCAATTATAGTATAAGGCTTTTTGTTTGGCTAAAATTAATTTTTTTAATATGTTTCTCCTGGATATAATTTTTATAATATCTTCTATAATCCTTGTATAGACGAGAAAAAAAATGATACTGCAGTTCAACAATTGAATATTTGGAAGGAACTTCGTGATGAAATGTTAATCCTCAAGCGCCAAGTGAAGCAGACAAAAAACACTTTCATCTTTAAATTTATGGAGGTAAACTTTATCTGCATTTTATACACACTATTTGGGACCTATTTAAGGTCACTTCCATGAAACTCCATTTAATGAAATAGGCACCTTCACAATTTTTTTTAAAAATAAAATAGACCCCTTCAAAAATTTCCAGTCTTTAAAACCATACTCTTCATTAATTATCTTTCTTTTGTTAGGTTTTAAAATGTGTAATTTGTGAACAAAACAAGTTCACTAGAAAGGAAAACTTTCGCAGGAAGACTTACACAAGTTATTATTAAGAAATGCTTGGTTTGAATTTGAGTAACAGAACAGGATTTCCTCTTTTGTTAAAAAGTATTGTCTTTCACAAAATTATAATAAATTTTACAAAAATTACTTTTACATTGGCAAAATGAGCCTCCAAAAAAATTTCTGCATAAACCCCTGTTTAATCTTAATAACGTGAAATTTTGCAATTTCTGCTCATTATGTATGACAGGTAATAAAACCTCAAATTTAAATTTATTTCCAATTAAATAGTCCCTAATTTTGATATCTAATTCTAAAGTTGCACCTTTTACGTTGTTTTCCTACTCTGAGAAAAATTACTTTCAAATATTAAATTTTAACTAACTCTAATATTAAAAGTGCAAATGTAAGTGTGTGTGAAAACATCGGGCTTGAGGTGCTCTACTGATCTCACAATATGATTTGCAGAAGAATTTGATTCTCATGGCTTCCTGCAGACTTACAACTACAATTGTATCATCGAACTGGACAATAAAAGGATTTCATTCAATTAAGGGAGCACCTGAGTCAAATTATTCAATTACTTTCAGTCTTTCTAATTATGCTTCATCTTATCGACTTGCTACATTCTTTACACATATAGTATAGTAACTAAATACAATATTGATTTGTTTAATTTTTTGGTCTTTGTTTGGAACTTTTGATACAAAAATTAGAGGAGGGGGAGATGAAAAATAGGGAGTTTATTAAATAATAGTTATTACAATTAGAACATTATTTAAATGGCTTTTCAAACTGTATAAAGGTTATCCTTTTTAGTTATTCAGGTGTAATATGCAATGATAATAATAATAATAATAATAATAATAAAAGTACACTTGAAGAAAGCAGGCCATTTAGAATGAAAGGCAAAGGCTATGAACGAGAAAATTTTATTTTTATCTTATTTTTTATGAAGTGGAACATTTTATCATTATTTTCATACTTTTCATATATGTAGTCTTATTACTATGATTCTTTTTGCGCAAACTGCATTTAATTAAAAATCTGGTGTGATGCTTATTTATTTTGTTTTAGATCAGGCATGTCAAACTCGTTTACCACTTAGGGCCACATTAAAAAAAAAATGTAGATAATACCCATGGTAGCAAGTTTTCCGTCCACAGATGGAATTCCGTCTTTTGAAAATTTCCGAGGACGGAAACGGGACGGAAAAAATGCCCGAGGACGGGAAAAAAAATCTGTTTTTTCAAGATCTTTCGACAAAATATGCTGTATTTTCGAGATCCTTTGACGAAATATGCCGTTTCTTTGAGATCCTTTGATGAAATATGCCGTATTTTCGAGATCCTTCGACGAAATATACCGTATTTTTGAGATCCTTTTACGAAATATGCCGTATTTTCGAGATCCTTTTACGAAATATGCCTTTTCTTCGAGATCCTTCGATGAAATATGCCGTATTTTCGAGATCCTTCGACGAAATTGGCCGTTTTTCCGTGATACTTCAAAGACATTGGCACTTTTTTCCACGAACCTTTGACGAAATTGGTGTTCTTTTCTGCGGCCATTTGACGATTTTTTTTTGTTTTTTTTCCGTGGCCCTTCTGCGAACTTTGCATTTTTCCGCGATTCTTCAAAGAAACTCGTTTGTTTTTTTACGGTCTTTTGACGAAATTCACATTTTTCTGCAGCCCTTTGACGAATTTTTTTTCACAATCTGTCAACGAAATTAGCCATTTTCCGTGATCCTTGATGAATTTTGTGTTTTTTCCTTGGCCTTTGGACGAAATTTGCGTTTTTTCTGAGATCCTTCGACAGAATTCAATTATTTTTTCGGATTCTTCGACTTTTTTGGCAGCCATTTGACAAAATTTGTGTTTTTTCGCGATCCTTTAATGAATTTCCCGTTTTTTTCCTCGGCATGTGGACGAAATTTGCGTGTTTTCCGTGATTGTTCGACGAAACTTGTTGTTTTTTTTTCGCGATCCTTCGACAGAATTCGCGGTTTTTCCGGATTCTTCGATGAAATTGCCCATTTTTCCGTGATCATTCAACGAAATTAGCAGTTTTTTCCACGATCCTTCAACGAATTTGGCGTTTTTTCATAGCCATTTGACAAAATTTTCATTTTTTTGCGATCTGTGAACGAAATTAGCCATTTTTCGCGATCCTTTAATGAATTTCCAATTTTTTCCTCGGTTTGTGGAGGAAATTTGCGTGTTTTCCGCGATTCTTCGACAAAATTTGCTGTTTTTTCGAGATCCTTCCACGAATTTTGAGATTCTTCGATGAATTTTACCTTTTTTTCGAGATCCTTCGACAAATTTTGCAGTTTTCTCGATATCCTTCGACGAATTTTTGCCGTTTTCTCGAGATCCTTCGACGTTTATTCTACGTGGACATGGTGTTTGCATTGTGCATTCGGAGAGGAGGTCTGGGGGGAGAATTCAAAATATTTTCAGTCTTTGCCACATCTCAAAGTCAAAACATGCGTTGTGTGTGCACACGTGTGCGCTTGGAGAGGGGGGACAAGTCAAAATATTTTCAGTCCTGGCCACATTTCAAACTTGCACCCATGATATTACCACTGCACAGGATAAAATTTGTACGTACAAAACACAGCCAAGTTAAAGAAATATTCACAAGTTTCAAAGTTATTATTATACATAGTTTATTTTATCTTATTTTTTGAAAAAATACTCGTTTTCTTTTCATTAACGAAATCTATAAAATTTAATTAAATTTTCTAAATTGTGTTTATTTCAAAAATTGATTGTACACGCTGGTTTGTTAATCCTGATCTGATCAAAGCACAGCTGCTAATCTTCAGTGTTTTCTTAGAGTAAAAAATAAAAAGAAGCATATTTTGAAACAGAAAAGTTATTTAATTAAATATGCCTTGTACCCATGCGCTAGTTATTTAATTTGATTTATTAAATACATTTTCTTGTTCAAATTTTGTTTATTTGATTTGAAAAAAAAAGTTGGGAGCTATGCAAAGATGTGTAAAAGTGCACTGCCGAATATAGCTAAAATATGCCTAACTTAAAGGTGAAAATAAGGAATTTTGCTTAGTAGCCACTGGCTGGTAGGTTGATATTTTTTAGTAGACAGTTACTGGCTAGTGAGAAGAATTTTTTTAGTAGCCAGTAAGTACATTTATGCAGCGAATATATATACATATAATTATTTATAAAATGAAAATTTAATTTGACTTCTACAATAATATTTTAGATTTTATGGGTTTATTTATGTTTTGAAATTATTTAAATGTTGACATATGTAAAAATAAATAGATAAAATAATTTTATACTGAAAATTTACTTAATCAAAATAATTAATGGTTATTTAGATATTGTTTTAATCTTTAACTAGATGGCAGCACCATATAATGATTTTAAAAAAACTATTACTATTATTCTTTAGTATTATTTTTTAGTTATTGTTTATTATAAAACCAGATGGCAGCACCATATAAATTTTCACAATTTTTTTTTCTCTTTTAAGTGAAAACTTGGAATACAAGTGAAATTTTTAAATATTCCAATAATATAATATATATATTAAAATTATTTAAGTTAAAAAATATTTTTGGTAAATGAATTTATAGTTTTTATATTATTTATTTGTATTTTTATATTTTAAATTAGAAATAGTTAAAATCACAATGGTTAAATTAATAACCTGCTACTTTTAGAAAATTAACTGTAATTTTAACTTGTACGTTTGAATTCACTTATTCACTTTACCATGTGCTTAGCACAAAACATTTTTGGCTTCGGATTCTGGACAAATTTATGTTGTAATGTATAGATTTTCTTTGTCTTCCTTTGTATTTATTTGTTTATAAATGATTTTATTTTCTTCCGTTTGATTTGTAGTGTTCTATTTTCAAAGGTATCCTTTTTTTTTTTTTTTTTTTTTCCAATTTCTTTCCAATGATTGTTAGGGCTAGGAATTGTCACAAAATTTTGGCTTTAAGCTTGTGACAGTTACAGAAAACAATCATTCTTTGCTTATAATGTGGTTTCCCAGCCCTTGAAAAAGTAAATTACATTATAAGCTTGCATTTGTGTTTTTTTTTTTTTTTTTTTTTTTACTTATGTTTCACTTTTTGAATAAATACTTCATTTGTTAGGACTATGTTTTATAATGTGTAATTTGACATAGCTATTTGGGATAATAATCTCATTGCATTTGGTCAGTTATTTCTGTTTCAATGGTTAATTTTTGCAATAAGTTTTTATATATATATATATATATATATATATATATATATATATATATATATATATATATATATATATATATATATTTTAAATATAATGACTTTTCAGTAAACAAGTAATTTATGTACTAAATAAAAATATTTTAATTTATATTGTTTTGAATAAACTTGAGATACTAATTTCCAATCTATTTTAAATTTTAAAATAAGTTAACAGCAAAGTTATACACAACATATGCTTATGTAGATAACTACATAAGTCAAACTAAGCTTAGGTACTTGTGTAGCTAACTACTTAAGTACCTTTTAAAAAATATATATATATTTTTGTTTAAAATTAAGGTCTGACAATAATAAAATAGGTATGTTTATGCACTAAATAATAACCCACAATATGATATGCATTACGCATACATAACCTGTGGCCAGCGTGCCAAAATCTCCAGAAATTTAGGAATTGTGTGCATTTCGCCAATTAGTTTTGGAAAACATTGCAAATTTTGTCATTCAGAAGCCTAAAAATCATGAATTTCGTCGATCGTGCGCGTAAATATATGAAATTTCGTCGATCACACGCATAAATATCATAAATTTTGTTGATCGTGCGTGTAAAAATCGTGAATTTCGTCTATCATGTGCATAAAAATCGTGAATTTCGTTGAGTGCGTGTAAAAATCGTGAATTTCGTCGATCAGGTGCATAAAAATCATGAATATCTTCGATGAGGCGTGTAAAAAAATCATGATTTTCGTCATTCGAGAGCGTAAAAATTATGAATTTCGTCGATCGAACGTGTAAAAATCACAAATTTTGTCGATGATGTGCAAGAAAATCATGAATTTCATCGATGACGCACGAGAAATTTATGAATTTTTTTCGAATGGGCACGTAAAAATCATGAATTTTGTCATTCGGGAGTGTAAAAATTATGAATTTTGTTGATCGAACGCGCAAAAACCATGAATTTCATCGATCAGGCACGTAAAAATCACGAACTTTGTTAAACAGGTACATAAAAATCATGAATGTCGTCGATCGGGCACGGGAAAATCATGAATTTCTTCGAACGGGCGCGTAAAAATCTTGAATTTTGTCTAGCAGGTTTGTAAAAATCATGAATTTTGTCGAGCGGGGGCTGGAAAATCGTGAATTTTGTCGATTGGGAGCGTAAAAATCATGAATTTTGTTGATCGGCAGCGTAAAAATCATGAATTTTGTCGATCGGCGAAATCTTTTGAAAGAATGCGAAAAATCGTGAATTGTATGGAAAAAAATAATCTGAAAATCCTACATTTGGCCGGTTCTTTCCATATTTTTAATCGCCAATTTTTAGAGTTTAATCAACGAGTGGCGACTGGCGAGTGCTTATTTTCACCTTTAGCCTAACTGCACACTATAGTTTAAAAAATTGGTCGATTGATGAATAATTACAGAAATTTGGAAACCCTATATCCAGGGATGTAGAAATTGGGCGCCACTGGGTCGATTGTCACCACTAAATTTTATTAGCATTCTTCACTTACAGTTTATTAGTTCACTTTGCCTAAATTTTATTAGTATTCTTATTAGGCGAATAATGCTAAAAATTTAATGGTGGCAATCGGCCAATTAGCTCCCAGTTTTTACACCCGTGCCCATATCCATATATTTTTTTTGTTTTAATATGAAATTGCACTGAATTTTGATTAACTGCGCAGTAATGAATTCAGAAGAATAATTTCAACATCAATCATGAGAGTTGAAGTAAATAGATTAAACTGATTTTCATATTTCTTCAAATTCAAAAATCTTTTTTTTTTTTAAATACATTTTTGAATATATATTTTTGTACATTCTAAAAACTTCCACTTCAATGATTTTTGAAGTAATGCCTGACAATATTTAAATTGAAATGCATTTTCTTAAGTAACAAGATAGCATTATGAAATTTGCCTTGAAGTTGAAGTTTACTTGGGTGCTTTGTCATTTCAAATGAAAATCCCAAGTACTTTGTCTAGTGGTGGACTTTTAATAATCCACATTCATAATTTGTCGATTTAAAATGAAAATTGTAACATTTTTTAACAGTTCTAAAATAACAGTTAAAACTTTATAGTGGAAAGCCATCAAATTCCTCATAAGAAGGTGGATCTGTTTATCTTCATACCCATATTTCCAAGCTATTTTTTAGATTGACGATTATTAAGAAATGCATATGAATATAAGTTTACAAGCACTACGTTTTTAAGCACATATTCAGTTTTTTAGAAATCAATCCGTTATAGATAAATCTTTCTAGCAATGGTACTTATGCTTATTGTATTTTCAAATTTCTTTAACTGTCTAGACAACATTTCTTCAATTTCGTTTTGAGTGATTTCGACTTGCGGGACATTTAATCTAATTAAGACAATAATTAGCTTTTTTTTTAAAGCAAATGTATTTCATTCAATAAGCTTGGTGAAAGCAGTTTGATTCTCTTTTAAGAAGTATCGGTTTCAATTATGACAGTATATCTTTTCAATGTTTAGCCAGATTTTTGTAAGTTTAATTTGTGCTGAATTTTATTAATTTTATAATACATTTCTTAGTATTTAAAAAATACAGCATATTATTTTGTAAAGTGATGTAAAATCTAAGAGAGTAGTAAAATAAAGTATTAGTTTTCAACATAAACAAATAAAAATTATAAGTAAGATACTTTAAAAATTTTACGAATCTTAAAATTTTCAGACTCAAGATCACGCATTTTGTTAAGTTTCGATTGGTAATCTTTGTATTCACTATCTTTTTGTGCTAAAATGTAAAATTGAGTTATGTTATATCTGTCTATACATCACTGTTGCCAGATGAGCAGGAATTTTCCATAGTCTTCAGAATGCTACCACATTCTGAAGACAAATATTCCCCTAATTTAATTACATAATAAATAAGACAAATAATACTATTCAAAAATAGTGGTAGTATTCTGAATAATAAAATAAGACCATCAAACTGGTAAGGCAGATATACATATCTTTATGTTGCCATCTCTGAGACCACAATTTGTACATGTGTGTTTGTGAAAAGTGTATTTTTTGCATCCGTATTCTAACAACTAAATTAAACACAAGTAAATTGCTAAAGGCTTCGCGGACTGCAGATAAGTTGTCGGCAGGCCAGTCGTGGCCCGTGGGACACGTGTTTGACATGCCTGTTTTAGATATAATCACACTTATTTTTTGGAACATGCATTTCTTTATGTTGTTTCTGATTGAATCCAACCAAAATTGCTTAGTTTGCAACATAGTAGAATCTTGTGAATTTGAGCTCCAAGGAGATATGCAAGAAAGGTGAATTAACCCTAACACACAATTTTAGGGAAAATTTAAAAGTGATTCAGCAATCTCATTAGGATTTCAAAAATTTTAATAGTATGATTTAAATCAGAATTTTTTTTTTTTTTTTAATTGTTGATTAAAATCAGACTTCTTAATTTTTAAAATGAAAGGAAAAAGTGTTAAGATATAAGATGGACATAATTTACAATGTTTCTAAAGATATTTTGTCTATTAAATATATAAAAAAAGCCTTAAATAATAGTTATCAAGTTTAATTCCTTTAAGCTTGTGGACAATAAAAAATACGCTTACAAAAAGTAACTTTTTATCAGGCTTAAAAAGCATTTAATTTAAAACTGATATAGTTAAATCTGTTTTAATTTATATTGTCATAACAACTTCCTTTGATCAATCAAATTAATATTTTTGTAGGTAAAAGAGAGAGTAGAGATTTTCTTATTACTTTCTTCTATATATAAGAAGAGAGCATTGGATTTGTGAAAAATTTTGACTTCTGGTTTTCTATGGATTTATACGTTTTAGAAGGTTCTGAACACAATTTGACTGTTTCTAGAAAATGTCTGTATGTGACACAAATTTTGTGGCCACTCTAACTTGCAAACTGCTGTGCAGAATTTAATAAAACTTGATACTATTATACAACTATACTACGAGGGTGTATATATCCTATATATATATATATATATATATATATATATATATATATATATATGTACAGTCGAACCTCGTTAACACGTAATTGAAGGGACTGCGAATTTTTTTCATGTTAACTGTCAAAATATTGGTGCCATCTATGTTAGGTATAAAAACTAAATAAATTAACCTAGAAACATAACCCTGCTCTTAAAATTATAAATTAATAAGAAATAGAAAATTTAATTAAGAAGTAAAACAAAATGATCATACTTTTTTAGGCAATAATAAATTTATTTACTTGCTAATAATCATATATATTATTTCTCTTGTCAACATCCCTTTTTCTAAGAAAATACAAAACGCAGAACGACAAATGAGATACCATATGAAAGGTTTTTGAACTGGCTTCTGACATATTACACTTACATTTCTTTAAAACATGTTTTTCAATTAAAATTTGCTGTTTAATAAAATTGTTTTCATGCATGAAATGATAAATTTTCTTCAAATTAGTGTTGCCACAAAAATAAAATTCCAGATTATATCACGCTTAATAATGATTATAAAAAAAATAAATAGCACAAAAAAATAAAATAAAGTGTGACATCTCCGCACGTGTTTATTTTATATTTATGATTAAAAAGCAAAATTGAAATTGCAATGTTTCGGAGAAAAAGACATCATGGATTGTACCATGTTTTTTTCGATGCAGTTAAAATACGGTTGTTATTAATATTTTTTTTCTTGCGCATGCCTTTTTGTAAGTTTGATGGAATAAATGAACTGATATTCTGGCTTGACTAATTGATGCATTGACATGGAAAAGGTAGTAAGTCAAGAAAAATCGATTTTGAGGTTTTTAATAGAAGAAGTAGTAAAAAGTTGTGCCAATGGCATGGAAAGAGCAGTAAGTTAGTGTAGGGCTGAGATATCCATACATGGATCTCATATGCTTATTATCTGCGAATAAAACTTTGTAATTTAGCCCTGTAAAACTGTTTATTGCTTCCCCTGTAAAATTAGGTTTTCTTGACTTACTTCCTTTTCCATGTCAATGCCTCAATTAATGTTAGGGAACAGATATTGCAGATGTACCGGGGTTGGTGTAAATTTTTTGTGGTGCTATTTTGGTGAGAAATCTCCATTTTTGAATATTTCGTGAAAACATGTTAGCTTTATTGGTACTTCTGCATTATCCCGTCGACCACTTTTCATTCAAAAAAATTATCGCCAAACTGTAATGCCAAACAAACAAATGGAAGAATGTTGCCTTTGGAATATCAAAATAAGTAAATAAATAAATAAAATATAAGAAATTCGGAATTGCCCCACTCATGTCAACTATCAGTAAGTTTAAACAAAAACAAAATTACAATATATAAATGAAAACTGAAAAAAAAATCTTGGATATTTCTTTATTGAAATGTGTAAGAATATTTAAGGTGAACATGACATTTAAAATTTTTAGTTGAATGATATTTTATATTTATTTATTTACATTATCTTTCTTAATTATCCCTCTCTGATGGGACATCAGTTGAAACTGATCTATTGCACTTAAATATGCATCACAACAGTTTTTCAATGCTTTTTCTCTTTTAATATCATGGTACCACCATTTAAGCATTCAATTGTTATTTCAATTAACAAAATAACTTATAAACCAGTTATACACAATGAAAAATACAGGTAAATGTCGAATGAGAAACCACTTGATGACATAACAAACAGGTTTAATGCTTCTGACGTCAAGTGAATGGGACTGCATTTTTGGCGTTAAATCCTATAGTTTTGCGATAGTTTTTTTGTTATGAAAAGTGGTCGACGGGATAATGGAGAAGTATCGTTTTATTTTATGATAAAATTGTATAATAATTTTACTTTAAAACACACATTTAATTTTATTATTACACACAGTTTTATTTAACACACACATTATTTTTATTACACATATTTAAATTTTATTTATTAATTATTTTTACATTTTATTTTTAATTTATTTACATACACATTTCATTTTATTATAACATACCCATTTGCCATACAAAGCAAAAGTTACCAGGTTACCCCGCCAGGGAAAAAATCACCATTTTGACGAAAAGAAAAAAAACCCCGGTGCGTTTGCGACATCTGTACCAATGCAGTTTACAGGTATTTTTATTCTTAATGTTTCTTTAGAAGTTTACATCTATATAAAACAAATACTACAATACTAAAAAATTTGGATTGCAGTGCGAAATCCTCACACGGGTCCACTTTTTTTTTTAAAATTCTGTTATTGACTTTTGCTACGATATTTGTAGAGTACTTCTTTGAAGAACGTATCGACCTCATCTAATTTGTCCAAAGCTCGGGAAGCAGCCACCTTTTCCGTAAGGAAGCATACAATTTTCAGTACTGCGGTAGATTCATTCAATGATACTAAACTTTTCCGTTCTGTGTTGATTTCTTTATCCTCGTCTGACACTTAAATGTTGTCAAAGTTTTTTTTTTTTTTTTCCAGCTAATGCAGCAATTATATCTTTGTCTGTTGTCGCATCTGAAGTCAGAACATCGTCATCTATGCAAATGTACTCGGAAAAATCCCTGTTTTTCGGCCACATATCTTTTTGCAGACAATTCTATGACACTCTTTGAATCTTGTCAGTCATACGTTAGAACATGTGAAATCGCCCTCACCGAAGGCATCAGCAAAAGCCTTTGCTTTTTCTTGCAAAACTACACCAATTTAAACAATGTTTTGGCTTCTTGCATTTTTTATCCACCGTTAGCGAGCAATTTCAATTTCATCATTCTTTCCTGTAGACATTCGTTTTCTTACTGGTTCGATTCGAATTGACTCACAGCATAAGCCGCTTCAATCTTTTCACGATTCTTTAAAATCGTAGAGAGTGTGCTATTGTGTATCCCGTACTTTGCTGCAATTTTTGATATTTTCAACACTTTATCACTGACTTCATTTAAAATTTTTTGTTTGGTTTCTAAAGATACAGTTTACTGTTTTCGACAAATCTTTCATAGAATTCTACCGAGTAACTGCGAAGAGAGTTTCAATTATGTTAGTCAAGTAGTGAAGTAGGGATTGTCACTTCTTTCATTTGAAGATAAGGAGTTTCGAAACTCTGTTTATGATTTATGCCACTGTGAATACAGTCAAACGAGTAATGGAACAACCACTTTTTAAAAAGAAATTCCTTCACCCAAACTTTCATTTTGACCGATTTATAGCTCATATGGTTAGTGTGGGAAAGCTTTCACATATCAGAAGACAAAGAAAAGCAGAGATTAGTCAGGAATTCAGAATTTCACCAAATTCTCAAATCCTTTGCCACTTTAGATCTTTTTCAAACAATGAGAAAAATTCCATTTTAATAAGAGGATGTGACATCTAAGTTTGAAATATCGAAAAATTTGCATAAGAATCATGTTTTGACTTTAGAGCGAAAGAAGTTTTTGCCTTAAGCTGGATTTTCCGAAATTCTATTTCATGTTAAACGAATTAATTACATTGATTTTCAGGCTTATCTGACGGACCTGAGTATTATTTCGTGTTAACGAGGTTTGACTCTATATACATAAGGTGTTTGCACAATTTTTAGATGATTTTCATGGCACTTACAAAACTATTTTACATAAAGTATTTATGTTTGAAATGTTCAGTTTGTTAACCTTTATTCTGAACTACTTTTTTATACCATGATTTCCATGACAATAACCAAAAAATTCCAAAACCACGAAAGGCTTTGTGGTTTTGGAAGATATATTTCGATCCATTTCTGTTGAACAGCTTTTCAAAGTCCATGAAGGGTTGTAGGTTGACGTTTGGATAACATGCTTTTTAAATATCCAAAAGCACAAAAATCTATGGGTGATAATCAGGAGATTTTGCAGGTACATCAGTGAAGGATATAGCACTGATACCTGTTTGTATTTCTGATTCCATTTTCCCATGAAATTAACAGTGGATTGTGATGTATGGCTGCTTGCTTGATGCAGTTTAACAGATTTATGACACTGGAGATAAAGAGATGGGCATTTCATGTTTAAAGATTGGGAGTAAAGTATGCTTCTGATAATATGTGGAGGGTGGAGTTGATCTTATCACTTCTCCACTCTCTTTATTAGCTCACAGACTATCAAAGCCTGACAGCTAATGTGCCTGCAGGTTCTGTATAAATATATGTATGTATGTATATACATAAAGCAATAGAAATATCCGATTTGCTTCAAATTTTGTATATAGTTTCATTCTGATAAGGCGCTTTAGTTTAGATAAATAGGTTTTTTATGCAGAATTATCCAATTTGCTTGAAATTTTGTATATGGGTACATTGTGATCAGGCGCTTCCCTGATTAGTTTTGAGGATTCATTGGTTAAGTATAAAGGAGGGGGAACAGGGGGCTAATCCCCCCTCAATTTATTGTCAATTTCTTTATTTTTCGAGAGGCATTATTCTTTGAAATAAGAGTATAATATACAATTAGTGTGAATAGCCTTTTAGCTCAATGCCATCAGTTTAGCTGGGCACTTTTTCTTTTTTCTTTGCTGTTATATGCAAAGTCAGCAACAATCCTAAATCCTTTTCTAATACTGCCTTTAGATACATTGAACCATGTTTTAAGATTTTTTTTATCCTCTTTGTTGATAATAAATGGATATATTTTTAATCATTTAAATAGACCCAAGCTTCATCTATTGCCACAACATTTTTCCATTTCCTTCCGGATGACTGCTTCTCATAAAGAATTCTGCGTTCGGCAATATGTCATGAAAAAAGATGAACATTGTGTTTTTCAGCCTTTTTAAAATTCAAATCAGTGTTAATGATTCTGTTACCAGTTGATACTGTGCATGAGCAGTTTAATGATTTAGCAATAGTTTTTTCATTTGGAAAATTTTCTTTTATCTTAAAAGATCTTACCTTTGCAATATTTAATGAATTTCTTTTTGTTCTTGGACACATATTTGGCACAATTTTTCCAATTGAAGCCAGACATTCACGTTTTTTTCCCTGTAGTATTGACAATATTACCTAATGTGACTTTAGATATAGAAAACCATGCTTTTCAGAGCGTTTTTTAATAACCAAATACGAATAATTCTCTTTGGAAAGTGCAGAAATATAGCTTTCCATTCATTAGTTCTTTAAATCCGCCATTTTGCATATAAACCAAAATTTCGTTTTGTCAGATGAGAATTTATACTTTCAAACCATATACCATATTAGCTATGGAAATTAATTTTTCTATGTAAATGATTTTTTTTTTACACCAAAACAAATTTATCTAAAAAATGTGTGAGCAGTCTTTGTGTATATGTTTATATATATATATATGTATACATATATATACACACACACATATATATAGATATATACATACATACATATATATATATATATTGATAAATTAAAACCTGTTTTTACATTATTTTGTATAACAGGTATTTAGTGTAACATATACTATTATTTAATCCTGAACTGAAAATAAATCTTTATTGTAGGGTGCCTTGGTAAAAGCAATGAAAAATGGGGAATGGCTCTTATTGGATGAAATCAATTTAGCTGAAGCTGAAACTTTAGAGTGTTTAGCTGGCATACTTGAGAAGAATGATAACACTTTATTCCTTTTTGAGAAAGGGTAAGTTAGTAGTTTATTTTTCTGTTCTATTCTCTCTTTCTTCTCTCTCTCCCCCAATAAAATTATTTCTTAATTTAGTATTTATTCCTTAAAGGAATTATATATAAAATATGCATGTTTTTTTTTCTGTCTAGAACTAAAGAGCCTGTTAAACGACACCCTGATTTCCGAATTTTTGCTTGCATGAATCCTGCTACTGACGTAGGAAAGAAAGACCTGCCTGTTGGTATCAGAAACAGGTACATATTTTTGTTTTTCAAGCAAATATGAAATAGTTATATTAATAGGATTGCTTTTCAGTTTAAAATCTTAACTTTTAACATATTTACAACTACAGTCGAACTCTTAATACAAGAAGCAAGGGCATTATAAAAGTCCCTGTAATATCCATGAAGGTAATAGAATCTTAAAAACACACATAATTAAACTAATTATTACTGTTAATTGCTCTAATTTTCTCAATGCTAAAAGTAAAATGAACCTAACCTTTTGTATCACCATGTTGCATATCTGCAACATACCCAAATATCAATGTTACTTATACAGTGGACTTTAATAGACAATTTTTTTTATTGCTGCTATCTTTCAACACACCAGTTAATATAAATTGTTCATAGAATTCCCAGCAGACGGCGATACTTTGTTAATTTTTGATGCCAAAGTTTTATTTATCATTTGAGCAGTTTCACATCGTTATTGCTAAAGTGAACTTTGTACATTTCGTCAAATTAAAAAGGCTGGAGATGTCCAAAAATAGATTTTTCACAAAGGTAAATTTGTAAACTTTACAATTTTGTAAATTACCAATACTTATGAAAAGTATGCAATTTTCTGTTTATTGCAGATGTGAAAAAGTACCTTTTAGTCAATAATTTTTTACATGCTTAGAATGATGTGTTCTAACATCTGAGTAAATATTATTCAAATTGGAGGTCTTGAGTCACAAAGGGTTAATGTTATAATGTTAACAAAATATTCATTCTTACCTTTGCTAGTCTCATGTTCTTTAGGTGTGTTTTATTAAATAAAATCACAGTATTGAAGTCAAAGCCTATAAAGAACTAGTAATTCCAAAGAGCATGAATGATGTACAATAATGCAACTGATCATTTCCCCTTTTTTTTCCCGGAAAAACTCTGCTGACATTACCAATAGTCACAGCAGTTTCCAACCTATTGGTTTCACACATCCTTTTCATTTTAGCAGTGCAATAAGAGACATGAAAAGAAGAATTAATATGGTCCAGAGTCCATATTTAAAGGATGTAGCAAATAAAGATTTTCTTCTGTGCTCTTTTGTTTTTATGGCTCAGTTGTAAATCTTATAAAGGGGTGGTATTTGAAATGTCCGTATCTCTCCATCTTTCTTTTATTCTTTCAAGACAGTGTGACATTCCTTTGCATTTTTGTGGTTGAGTGGTTTCCTTGAAGGTTGAAATTGTGTCTGGTAAAACTGATAAATTATTATATTTTGTCGGACAGTTGTAATGTATAAATATTATCACTGAGAGAGATCAGTGTTCGATAAGAAATAAATTTGTTTCCCAATTCTATCATATTTTCTGCTGAAAAAAACATTGAAATGAACACATGTTTTGCTTGCATTAGCCGTGATCTTACTTTTGTAGCTCGTAAAAAATATGAAAATCTTAATACAATTTAAATGATGAACCATTCTTAACATGCAAATTGCTTGTTTTGGCTGTGCTCATATTAAACATATTCGACTGTATTTTCATTCTAAGGCTGCTACTATGACAACTTTTTCTTTTTTAAATGCTCAAAGAGGAAGTATTTTGCCAAAGCAACTTTTTGGGAGGCTTTTTTAATCTATCATGAAATTTAAAGGTACAGAAAAAACCTTCCAATAAATATTTTTTAAGAAAACAAATAAAAACTGACAGTTTTTTTTTCTTTTTTACATTGTATTGCATATTGCATGTTTACTTATTGCATGCCAATAGGCATATTTTAATTAGAGTAGTTTAACATAGCAAAGTGTTTAAATTTAAGAAAAATAATTTGTTTTTTTTCTTGTATTTCCGAAGCAGCTTTTCTTAAACTATGGATTGCATACTTTATAGTACTGAATGATACACAAATCTTCTATTGTGAATGGAGTAGAGATAAATAGAATATGATTTTTCATCTCTCCATGAAACAAATGCTTTGGTCACTGCACACTTTTCTCAGCCCATGACCAAACGAAATCTTTTAGAAAAACTCAGTCTTTCGTTGTGGACTTATTAAATAGAAAAATACATCTTGAAATACTGAGTGGTATAAATGTGGCAGGCAGAAGATTTCCATGACTATTTAGCAGAAAAATTTTAATTTTTGAAATTCCTTTTTTCATTTAACCTTTCAGTGGGTGCACTTGAATTTTTTTTTTGCCAAGCCAGGCACATGATGTATTATTTGCAGAAAGTAGTTATGCTATTAAAAGGCAAGAATTTTCATAACAGTAATAAGAGACAAGTTAGAGGAGAAATAAAAGTAATAACAATTTAATTTTAATTTCAGTGCCATTTGTGAGAACAAAATTTCAGAAAAATCACATTTGTCATAAAATTTGTGACAGTGTGCCTGCTGAAAGGTTAAGGAACTCTGTTACCATCACTAAGGAGAGAAAAAAGTCTCATTTGGTATCTTGTGAGAGATTTCTTGAACATTTTAATAAGGATAAGAGTTTTGTTTGTAAGCTGTAAAATTTCTTTTAGTATAAATTAACTATGTGGAAATGCATTTTCTTACCTTATTAAACATAAACAAAATTAAGTATGAAATAAGCTTAAAATTAATAAATATTTAACCAGACAAGTGAAAGCTATATGTTTAGTTAATCATTCTGCTCTTTATATCAGCAGTACAAGTCAAGTTAGCATTTGGAAGATATAGTATATATGTCAGCCAAATTACAATAATAATAGAAAAAAATTTTCTGTATGTGTCTGTGGTGATGGTTAGAGTATGTGGAGTTACGAAAAAGAAAGAAAAATATGTTTCATGGTACCTTCTCTGCTATAACAGTATCTTTTGTTAAAAAAATATTAATATTTACTATTTAAAAAAAAAAAAAATATTTTCCATTTTCTTTTCTGCAATTTTAAAATGCTATCTGCATAGCTGATCAGGGTAGATGATTGGGGAAAAAAAAAAAAAAACACTTATAACAAATTCTTTTGCTTTCAGTGGAACCTTTCATTAAAAAAATATTAATATTTGCTATTTAAAAAAATTGTGCCTTCTGGACTCTTTTTCATGTTCTGTTTTTCTTCAGTTTGAAATTGCTATCCATATTAACCTGGATGAATAGGAAAAAAAAACTACATGGCATTTTTATATTTTTTGTTCTTTTCTGCAGTTTAGATTGAGCATAAGGAAAACATAATGAAATTACTATGCATCACTGAGATTGATATGCTTTCTATAGATTTTGGAGTGGAAAACATTTATCGTTTATTTACAGAAGCACACAAAATAACTCAGTTCAGGGATAGTACTTGTCCTGAAATTCCTGAAAAAAATAAAAACGTCCTGAAATGTCCTGAAATATGGTAGTATGTCCTAATATTCCTGAAATTTTGCGAGTTTTGTGCTATATTGGCATTTGAAATCATCAAATAGGGGGTAGGTGTACCTTTTTACTGATACAAAACATTCACGAAAGTCACAATTTTCTTCAATTTAAAGTTAAAAATAGTGATTTTCATCAATTTGCACAAAAAAAATGCAATTTTCGGTGATCAGTTACCAAAATTCACAATTTTTATTGATTAGTCATTTAAAAATTTTGCTATTTTCGCCCCCCCCCCCCAAAAAAAAAAAAAAAAAAAAAAAAAAATTCCCAATTTTTAACAATCAGTTATAAAAAAGACAATTTTTTGCAATTTTCGTCGATCAGTGAAGAAAAAATAGAGATTTTCGTCCTTTAGTAATGCAAAAATCGCAATTTTTTAGCAGCTTGGTCAAAGGGTTCTGGTAAAATTACTTTTCTTTTAAATGTATACTTTTACAACAAAAAAATGTGTATGTAGTGTGCTATTTATGATAATAAAATGCATTGGAGGGAGTTAAGGATTTTTTCGGTTAGAATGCCAAGCAAATGTGTCCTGAAATATCGAAAAAAGTATGTCCTGAAATATAATCTAGGGCTAGTACTACCCCTGTCAGTTGCATGGCTGTTTTGAGCAATAATTATTGGAAGTGTGTTTTCAGCTATGGTATCATTTTTAATCTTAAATTTTTAGTTTAATTACATAATGAGTATACATTCCATAGATCGTAAACATGGTGTATAAATTCCATACATAGAATGCACACATATTACCCAGCTATAGTCAACAACTGCTGAAAATCAATTTTTAAAGCATTTTTTAAATTGTTTATTTAGATATATATCATTTCATTAAAAGAAAAAATTACAATTTCTTAACAATATTCTACTAGTGTTGGGAAGTGTTTCATAATCTATGCCTGATATGTGATTTTTCATTTATTCATTTTATGTTTATTATAATTTCTTCATTGTTGTAATTTATTATACTTTAGATTTACTGAAATATTTGTTGACGAAATTGAAGACAAGCAAGATTTAACTATCTTGGTTAACGAGTATTTAAAGTCTTTGTTACTGAATGCTTCTTTTATTGACAATATTGTCAAGTTTTATCTCCATATTAAGAAGTTTGCTGTTGGAAATCTGAGTGATGGTACTGGTCATTATCCTCATTACAGGTATGTCACTTCAGCAATGTGATTCGTGTAAAATATAAAAGTCACAGTTTATTGGTATTTTGCACATGTTTCTTTGATTATTATTTAAATTGTAGTGGGTTTAAAAAAAAAAAACTCAAGGTTGAACATAATGCATTATGGCAGATGTTCAAAATTTATATATATATATATTATATATATTCAAAAGTTTTATCTAAATTTCCCCCAATTTCTAATTTTTTTTCCCTTTCCTACACATTTTGTCCCCCTCTCTCATCCTCCCAGAATATAAAATTAAAAGTCTTTAATTAAAAAAAAAAAAAAAAAAAAGCTTCTTCTTAGTTACTGTAAAATTCCATCTCCTTATTGTTATTATTTTTAAATTGTTTATATTTTTGTTATTTTGTAGTGACAACAAATAAGTAATCCCCCTTTTCAAAATTTCTAACTTATGCCCCCCCCCCCTTCCATCTCAAACTCTTACATCTGTAAAAATTTGTCTGCTTTATTCATTAACATTGCAGCAACAATAAATAAACAACCAACAATATATCCCCTCCCCCCCTCCATCCCCACCAAAAAGGTGTTTTTTAAAGATATTTAGAGAGGAGATACTTTGAGACTTTTAGTTACTATGGCTGTTGTCTCAAATGATCTTTCTTACATAATTTTTGAACACATACAATCCTTGTTACAAATTTCTTTTTTCTTACATTTATCTTCTTTATCTTTTTTTTCTAAAATCCATACACAAGATGATATCTTTGTTACATGATGTGCTCCACAGAACAATACAAATACAGCCAGGAATTCCGCAAAGTATGTGTGCAATGGGGTCACCGGGAGTTTAACCCGGTATCACCCCCATAACAGATGAACCTCTATACATTCTCAGCTATGGTGGGCACCATTAAATTGAAAAAAAAGAGGATCTATATATATATATTTCTCTTACGTGACGTGGAAATAGGGCTGAATTTCTAGCTTATCGTTGGCAACAACCGTAGTTTCCAGAGCTCAGACCAATGAACAGACTAGATTGTGTTAGATAGATCAGCTCCACCTCCAATATGGCGGTCAGTTTCAGAGCAGAGAAAATCAAACTAGCAAATATTAAAAATAAAATAACATGTATGTAATCCAAAGCCTTAGATGATTCCTCATTTTAATTATGAGTAATATTGTTAATTTCAAATGAATTTTCAACTTTTATTTAGAATTTATTTACGAATTTTACTCACATGAAAAATCAGAGTTAATAAAAATATCAACTGGCTAGATGGCACCTGCTGTTATCTGTTGCTGTTTTAATTAAGTAAAAATAATTTCTTTTGCAAAAATCTATAATCAATTAAAACAGTAAAATGTCAAACGAAATTTAAGCAATCATTGATGATAAACTATCTTCCTATCACATATATATATATATATATATATATATATATATTTAAATGAATTTAAGCTGTGCTGTACAATATTATAGGTGCAATAAGTTTAAAAAAGAATTATGTTTCCAAGATCTTTTTTCATAGTATTTAAATGATTTATATGCCCATTAGTAGCTCCAACTAAATGCATTTTTAGTTGTGTTTTCAACGGAGTTTTCAATTACTTTTTTGCATTAAAAAAATTGTCAATTTCATATGTTCAAATGATTTATGGTAGTACTTATTCCGGCTAGAATTACTGTAAAAATAAAAAGGGGCAAGCGAGCGAAGCGGTCTCAATGTGAATTGCTTAGCAATTCACAGGGCGAGCGTTAGCGAGTAGGGTGCTGAGCCCCCTAGTATTTCTAGATTTGGGGTAAAAAGTTTTTTCATTTTTGATATTTGGCTATTTTACTCTTGCAAAACAGAATGTTTAATAGTTTTGAAGTTAATAATATTACAAATTAATTGCCATAAGTATTTAATTTTCTTTTCCAATTGAACAAAAAAAAAAGAGAGAGAGAGAGAGAGAGTTTCAATTTCTCCAAATTGCTACCCTATTTAAGTCACAAATTCATGATGTTGATATTAACAATGCCAAACAGTTTCTTTTAAATCTGAGTTTTTTCAGGGAGTTAAAATCAGCTCTAAAGCTTTGTCTAATGTTTACTGTTTAAAGAAAAAAAAAGCACTGGTTCCGTATAAAAAAGCAATATTTCAAGAGAAATTTTTTTATTGTATTTAGCGATCGAAATTATTCATTTTTTGTGAGAAAAACTATATCCACTTATGCATATTTCTTGAGATATTGATTGCCCTTTGAAAGTTTCAAACATTACTATTCCACGGGAAAAAAAGTGTTTGATCTTTTAAAAACAACATAATTTATTAAAAAAGTTTAACTTCTTAAAATTACTCAATATGTGAACAAAAATGTTTATTTTATATTAGAAATTCATTTTAACATCTGTATTATTTATAAAAGTTCAGAACTCACTGGTCAACTGAACAAGATGTAACTAGAATCTAAGCAAAACTAAAGTTGATTTACTTGAATGGCTTCACATAACAAAACTATTAAACCATTTAAATCATTCCAAAAGCATGTTCCCCAACGATGAATTTTGCACTGCTCTCTTCTGCTGAAAAGTAATTTTCTTGTATGCAATAGAATGTACAGTTTTCATATACAATGACAAACTCTCGCATCACCTAACCTGGGAGTGTGCTGCCATCCACCATTTTTAAAATATGTATTTTATTGGGGTTTACAAAATAAATGTTGCTTGCAATTGTAAAACTTAGAGGGGGAACAAAAATGTATGCAGTCTATTAGCTATGATATTTTTAATATTTAAAAAAGTAATAAAAGAGAAAATATTTTTAAAAAATAAAAGAGGAAATAGTTTTTTAATAGAGAAATGAGTTTTTATCTATTTATTATCAATATATTTTAAAATAAGATAATCTTGTTGTTAAAAACAAAAAAACAAAAAAAAAAAACAGATGATTAATTACTTTATTATTTTTGTTTATTTTTATTTATTTATATATTTATTTATTTTTTGGCTAGCATAAAATCTGTCTGTCAAACTGTTTCATTATGGTTAAATTTGTCTATAATAGAAGCCTGCATAAAACTTAATATAATTACTGTAGAACCAGGCTTCAACTGTCTTATATGAAACTATGGTATATATGGGCGAAGCCCTGCTAGTTTAAAAAAAAATATATGAATGCATTAATGATTTTAAGCAAAGTATCTTTTAAAATGGATTTTTATTTATTTTTTTTTAAACACAAGTAACAGAAAACATTTGAAGGATCACCTTATGTTTGACAGCTCTGGCTTAAATAATAACCAAGCAAGAGCACCAATTTTGTCTACAACATGGCATGCATCTAAATTACAATTTAATGTGGAAAAATTACTTGAAATTTACTTATTTATTTATCTTTGTTTTGTTTTGTTGTGTAGTTTGAGAACATTATGTCGTGCCCTGAAATATGCTTCTGAAAATCCTTGTCATAATGTTCCGAGAACACTTTATGAGGTATGTATTAACATGGTTTGTGTACATTTTATTTATTTGTAGGTTAAATTCAAGTGTAATGTTTATGATTACAGTGACTGACATTAATAAAACACACATTTGTCCTGGAGGATTTTATTTTATTAAGCAGTAGATTTTTCATTTGACAATTTAAAATTTAGTATTAAGTCATTTTTATATCTTCTATAGAAGATTCTATAAATAAAAGTATAGCTGCCAGCCTTCTATTTTTTTTTCTTCAAGTCAAAAAATATACATGATACCATAAAATTTACTTAGTAAAATATTTAATAATGTGACTTGTTTCTATGTGTTTTTTTATTTCTTTTCTTAACACTTCATGCATGAGAAGCTTATTAACAAGGCTCAAAGCATATCAGAGAGATTTTATTGTTCTCACCACTTTTTTTAAAAATTATTATCTACACTAGTGTGCAAAACTTAAGCAACAAACACAAAATGGTAATTTCTGAAGACGTGAATACTCAAAAGGAAATACTATAAAGAGCAAGAATAGAAAACAGGTACTACCCTAACAGCACAGCCAGAGGGTGTGAAGTCTCCTTGGCGTCACACGTGGTTACAAGTGTCACAGTCACTATGGTGAATGAAAATATGGGATCTTTCATTCGTCTTATTATTACTCTCAAATGATCGTTATAAGGTGACTCCACTGAACAGTTACTGTTGCTTTGTGATGGGTCACTAGGTGAAGTTACAATGTAGTCACCTTGTGATTCTCACATGACTGTTAGTTAAAGACTCAACTTTGAAGTCATTGTGAGCATTGCATTGTGATGAGTCACCAACTAATGCCACAATGAAGACGCACAGTGACTTTCAGGTGACCGACACTGTACTGTGAAGTCATCATTGCACTCTTTTGTGAAAAGTCACCAAATGATTTCATTTTCTGCCACTTGGGAACTTGTCAGAGAACAGCAATCATGATAACTTCACAAAGGAGTGTCCAAATGACAGTCACATGAGAGTCACCAGGTGACTTTATTATAAAGTCACCTGGTGACTCGTTAAAAAGCAGCAGTCATGGTGACTTCTCAGTGGGAGTGACCAAATGAGAGTATAAATGAGCCGAATGAATATCACGTTTCAGTTCATTGTAGTGACTGTGACACTTGTGACCATGTGTGACGTCAAAGAGACTTCGCATCGACTATCTGTGCTGTTAGGGTAGTACCAATTTTCTACACTTGCTCTTTATAGAATTTCCTTTTGAGTGCTCATGTGTTCAGAAATTAGCATTTTGTGTTTGTTGCTTAATTTTGCACACTAGTGTACTTGATCTATTTTTATTGTATGTGTTAAAAAAATTTACTTTAAAGATTTATTGTTTGGGGATTCTGTTAGGAACAATAAAATTTATCCTATATATTTCAAGCTCCTTTATTAGGTTTCCTGAGCATAAAGTGTTAAAAAAAAAATTTGTTCAAAGTGTGTTTATTTGACTTAAAAAAAAAATACCTTGAAGTTTGGCAGCTATTAATGACAGTGAATTAAATTTCTACTTTATATATGTTATCTAGTAATTGTTTATTATTTATAAATGTCAAATCTCATTTAAATTTCTTTAAAGTATTGATTAATCCTGTCCCTTGTTAGTCTCAATCAAATTTAAATATTTCTATTTGGAAATTATGGTAGGATTTTTTTTTTTTTTATAATTTCCAAGTCAGATATCTCTGTTGATGTTTGCAAATGGATGAGTTCCAACCAAGTTATGACTGGGAAGGAATCGAGTTACTATATGCACAAATACATATTTTGAAATGAAACACTCTTCATATATATATATATATATATATATATATATATATATATATATATATATAGTATCAGTGTTCAAAATTAAAGGTTGTTAGTTGTCAAATACAATTACAAAATTATTTCCAGTTGTCAAATTTATTTTAAGTTTAAAAGCTCTTGGTTCATAGTTTAGTTTTTTGTTTCCCTTTTGCATGTGGTACTTCCAAAGCTGATCACCCACTTTTGAACAGAGAGCATAGAAGATAGAATTAAGTTTCCTAAGTTTTATTCAGTCAGTAGAATTTAATAAAAAATTGTATATGTTACCGTTTATCCAATGATTTATTGTTAAAATTGTATGGTCCCAATTTAACAGACTTTTATCCACAAAAAGCTATAAATCTCCAGTGAAATGATGTAGTTGAAGGACTAATTAGATATCCTGATTTTTTTTTTTAAATAATAAAATATCTGTTTGAATGGTGGTTTGATTTGTAAATTTAAAAAAATTGCCTGCATATCATCTGAAAACTTCTATTTTAGTATCTAACTGTGTTAACAAGATTTGACTGTAGTTGCATTATTTATTTTATTTTTGTTAAATTAAATTCAAGTGTAATTATCAACATTGGATAAAGTTTTGTTTCTAACGTACTAGGAAGTTATCAAGTTTTAATTTTGTTTTATATGATTAAGTGCATTTTTCTATTTATTTCTAAATATAGTAATAATTAAAAAATGCTTTTTCAGAGATATATATTAATTTTATAGTTGCTTCATTATAATATTCTAGATTAAGAACTTCAATAATAATTTGAAATAAAAACAAAATATTTATGCTTTTCTAAAAAGTAGCATACAATGTTACAGTTATGTTAAAAATAAATGTTAGAAATTGCAACTAAAAGTTTTAATTGATGCTTATGATATTTACAGTAGGTGTCATTTGACGTCTACCTTACATTCTCCAATTTCTATCACTGATATGTATATATATTTCCTGTGCTAGTGGGTCTATCAGATTTTATAATCGTGGGTCATCTCAAACTTTGATTTTTTAAAATGGCAGTATTGATTTTATGAAATGGCTGTATCTGTGTCCTTCCCAGATTTTTTATTTGCCAGGTGTAAGGATATATATTTTATAGAAGTTATATTCAGTTATATGGGTAAAAATATGGTTTTAAATTGAAGCACTGTAAAATTTTAGCCAGGCAGGTAACCAAAATTATGGTATAGTCTGCACAATAACATGACTTTGGGACGAACATTGACTGTAAAAAAAAGTTCCTTTTTATTTATTATTTGTCACTATAAAAGTTTAGTTTTTGTATTAGGGCAGGTCGACAAATTTCACCCACTTAAAAAAAAATTGCCCCATGTGCATTCCACAATGTCATGCTAAATATGAAATAGCAGTTTGTGCTCTGTTTGATACTCATCAATTTTATTTATATGATCCTTTTTCTTCCTTTAGGCTTTTTGTCTGAGTTTCTTATCACAGTTAGATAATGAATCTCATGCAGCTGTCATGAAAGATATTCGTGAAAAGTTACTGGGAAAGAATTCAACATCTGTGCTCAAGCAAAGCATTCCTGAGCCTAGAAAGGGCAAGCATAGGCAGGTTAGAGGTTACTGGATAAAGAAGGGAAATTTAGAAATTCAGAAAGACGAAAAATATATATTTACAGAAACTGTACTTAAAAATCTCGAGGATTTGGCAAGAATAGTGTCTGCTTGGTATTATTGAGTTTTTTTTTTCTTGCTATATCTATAGAATATATATTATACATTGTCGACTACTTAATTATAATAATATATGTTCATCCTTATGCTCTGCCTTTCTTATTCCAATTCTCACTTATAATTTACTTGTTCTAAATGCCTTTTGCTTGAAGCACTATTTAAGGTTTTTATATGCTTTTAAAAATTATTTTAATGATTTTTTTTCATTAGCTACATTTAATTATTATTATTAAATATTTTGCCTATTATTACAGTGGAAGATCTTTATAACAAATTCTATATAATGCAAATTTCAGATGTAAACAGTGAATTTTGTAGTTGAGTAGTGACTGTGTCTCACACTGTAGAAAAATTGCTACTCTCTAGAAGGCTAAATTTGAAACATTATTTATCTTTATACCCTCAATTCAGAGCTTTTTAATGAAAAAATTGCTATTATTACAATACAAAAATCTGAAAATGATAAAATAATAAAATAATGATATGGTTGAGGCATATTTGGACCATGTTTTTATACAGTAAATTTAACAATTCAAACGATATATATTATACAAACATTTATAAACTCTACAACTTCTAGTTTCAAGAAATGCAATATATTCCTGCTGTATATTGATATGTTGGCCATGTTGACCAGAGAATCTTAATGTGTGAAATGTGATCTGTATAATTCAAAATTCTATAATATGCACAACCAGGGCTTGAAGAAATGCGGTCGCCAGGTCGCCAATGGCGAACAAGTTTTTTTCTCCGGCGACTAAGTTATTTAATCTGCAAATTAAAAAATAATAAAATCAGAATTATTTGACTGACTTCTACAGGAAAGTAAGCAAAAATTGTTTCCCTACTTCCCTATTTCATCGGTGACGCATCCCCTTCCTCCTCATCAGACATATATTTTGCAGCACTCAACTATTTGGACATTTGAAACATTTCCAGAACATGTCGGTTAATTCAGCCTTTAGAGTATTTCTTTTTCTTTTTTCAGAGATATGTATTTTTGATAAGTTTCATTAGAAAACTTAGTTTGTATTACCTTTCTAAATTATGTAACTAAGTACGTAAATTATCTACTTAAGTATCTAAATTATGTAACTAAAGTATGTAACTAATACTTCTAAACTATACTTGTTATAGTTTTTTTCTTAATTAATTCATAAAAACGTTTCTGCTGTTTGAGATTCAATGGCGGAGGAGGAGGGGGGGGGGGATGAATATTTTTTAATGTCGACTAGAATTTTTTGCTGGCTACCAGATTTCATCAAATTTTGTAAAGTCCTGTGCACAACGTCTTGTCTTAAGGTGTGCATTATAAGGTTTTCTTCAGTATTTTCCTTTCTCCATTCACAACTTTTCATAATCTATTAAATGATCTTAGAATGGAAAGCTATGTTTGGGCAGGGATTTAAAAAAAAACAGGAATTAAAGTATTGTGTCGTTAAAAGAGGGAGAGGGTGGAATCTGCTCATTAATTATTTTTATTTTGTTAGGATTTGAAATGTGTAGTTTGCAAACAAAACAAATATTCACTAAAAAGAGGGACTTTAACTCAGGAATATTAAAAAGTTATTGTTAATTGTTTAATTAACCAATTGCTTAGTTTGAATTTGCGTTACTGGATTTTATCTTTCATTAGAAAATAATTTTTTTTTTTTATAAAATGGGAACCCAAATAGGATAAAAAAAAATTCGCATCCACATCTAAATAATAATAATAATAAGCCAACAAATATTAGAATGTCAATTTCAAATTTGCTTATCCTTAAAGAGAAAAGTTTAATATTAAAAAAATAGTCATAGAAATTTTTTTTATTTCTGAAATGTATCTGCTGAAAGACAGCAAAAAATTAATTCCTTTCAATATATTTAAATATATATAGTGTGTGTGTGTCAGTCAATGAATGGGCTGTGCTGCATCATTTTTAGGGTTTCGTTCATCTCACGAAACCCTATTATCCCCGCTCTGTTGTCTGTCCGTCACAGAGCCATTCTCAAGAAGTATGTAACTTACAGAGTTGAAACTTAGTGTATAAATCTGAATAGCAGCTGTGAAGAGCTCAAAATATTAAAATTTGAAAAATTCGTATTATTTTAATAAATAGAGATAAAAAACCAAAATTCTAACAGCCTTTTCCTATTAAATCGAAACATTTTCCGTTAGAGCAGATGCCAAAGATTTAAAATCCACAATGAAATTCTTTCTACAATAATTAATTTTCTATCAGACGATTTTCACGTGAAAAATGAAAATGAAATAAAAAGTTTCACAAATTGAAAAAAAGATAAATATGAAATAAAATTGATTGACGTCATAGTCGTAATAAAACGAAAAATGTCTAAGATTTCTCAATAATACAAGGAGTATGAGTATGTGTATGTATATGTACACAAAGCAGATTAATTACACGTCATTAGAGAATTAAAAAGAAAATCTGACGTCATATAGGAAGTTTAACTAATTTTTCAAATGTTTGAGAATAAAACAAAGCGAGTATCAATATAAATAATAGAGAATAGTAAATATATGAGTTTGAGAAACATATTGAATCGTGATAAAAATCCGATTATGGAAATATTCACATATTTTAACATTTTGTAGGTGTACAATTTGTTTAATTTTGAAATTATTTTTTTAAATATTGCATTTAGTCCGTATGACGGATATTATTATGACAGAATATAATAGTGGGCTTGGACCGCTTCTCCGGCTGGTTTAGATATTCGAAAAAAAGGGAAAAATAGACTGGTAAATTTTTACTTTATAAAAAACATGACTTTTTTTTGTTGTTGTTGCTAAATGAAATTTGTTTGAATTTATTAAAGAAAGGATAAAGTGTTTTGAAAGGAATATTAAACGAAACCCTTTGAGCGATCTTCGATCACACTTACCCACTTGTTTATGTTGATGCCATTATGTAGGCAGTATGGACCAAATCATGTGAGTTCCAAAACTACTCTTGGTATTAAAAAAAAAAAAAAAAAAAAAAATCACATGAGATATAAGCCCTTTGTTTATACCCTGGACAAATAAAAGATATCCCTTTTTTGATGGTTTTTTTCCCCAAAAAAGCTGTACAATTTTTATATGAATTAGCAGATTGATAAGATAAAGATAATTTGAAATGTTAAACAATTGACTTTCATTTGTATAGACTGAATTAGATTTATGCTGCACCTAAAGAAAGGTTTTTGGAGCTCAAACTTCCATTCATCAATTGCTGTTTTTGCCATTTCAAATGTTAAAAGAGTTATGAAGCACTTAAGATACCTGCATATTAAGGTACCTACTTTTTTTCTTTCATGGCATGTCCCAAGGATTGCTTTAAAAATTTTTTTCATGATGACATAAGAGAAAATTATTTTAAGTCAAAAATTTTCATTTTTTAAGTATGTAGATTGTTGACGTAAAGTGGTTTCGTGAAAATACAATTCCTTACAATCCTTTTTGCTCATTGATAACATTGCAGCATCCAGAAAACTGCTCTCTACATGCAGCTCTATGCATGAAGTTTACATAGAGGAGGTATTTATAAGTAAAGTACAGATTCCATTGTTCCTGTGGGAGAAAGTTGAAACAAACATCATCTCACTTTCATTACTAAAAGGGTATCGTTTTTTTTTTTTTTTTTGCGTTAATCCTTTTCTTGGTTGATCTTCTGTTTCCATTCTCGAAACAAAAGAAGTTGGAAGCAGGGAAAGGTTACCAATCTGTGGCCTATTATAATAAGAGTTCCAAGGAAGTTTATTGCATTTCGAATAAAACCATCTTGAAACAATGTTGAAACATCCCACAATCATATTTTTCAAACTGGGTGATTATTTTCCTCAAAAACTGTTTGACCTTTTTTTTTTAAAAAAAAAAGAATTATAATTGTTTTTGCTGGAACTTATACGACTGAAAATTATAATATTCATTGATTAATTATTTTTTTAAGCTCGTAAATGGGGAAAAAATGACCCTTTTTGTTTAAATGACTGCCTTTTTGTCAAAACCAACTTTTTAAACTAAATGTTGGGATAAGCTTCAGAGAATTTAATGCCCTTTCATAATTTGGCACCCAAATTTGTTTCAGATGCTTCTGACTGGAAAAAAATGGTTTCCGGATTTGAAATTCATGGCATGCATATGCAGGTACTCCTTGTCACAGAAGGCATTGTAAAAATCATGTGAAATTTAGACCAAAAAAAAGTAGAACCTCCCCGTAGGTTTATGAAATTTTTCCTGTTTTTATGTTAGGCAGCTGACTTATTAGAAAAGTAAATTACTGTGCCCAGTTCAGAATAGGAAGATTTTGTTCAAACAATGTGTAATTTTGAAGGTTCAGAAGAAAAGTATTTTAAAGATACATAATTTGTTTGGGGTGATAAGAGGATAATTACACTGTTTTCTAAATTTTTTTCAATCAAAGTAGTATTTTTTTTTTGTTTTAATTTTCTGTTTATTTAACTGTGGATAGCTATCATTATGCATTTCGCATCTTATCAAAATTCTAGGTACATTTTCCAGGCAAATATACTGTATGTTTAGCTCGCCCATTTTAGAGCTGATCCAGTGTTGTCCTTTTTTGTTATTTTAATGCCTTGTAACTCATTAACACCTTGGATTAACAAAGTGGCTTTTACTTTTATAAAAGTACATTAATAGCCATTCTTAATCTGTGGATTTTGAAATTTTTACCAACTATTCCACATGGAATTTTAAGGAAGAGAGAGAAAACTAAATTTTTTGGCTTTTTGCAAAGTTTGCCTTTTTATTTATTTATTTATTTTTTATTATTACTAATACTACTAATAGCAACCTAGTTTTTTTTTTTACTTGTATATAAGTGTCACTAGAAAAAAAAATAAGGCTTGTTAATGCTTCTTTCATGGGTTTCTTTAACGTTCGAAATGGCAAAAAAGGCAATTCATGAATGGACATTTGTGCTTCAAAAACCTCTCTTTAGAGGCAGCATAAACCTAATTTAGTCTGTACAAATAAAAGTCCATTATTTAACTTTTCAAATTAGCCCTATATTATTCTGCTCACTCATATTAAAATTCGACAGCCTTTTGAATAAAGGTACAAAATAAGGACTTTGCTTATCCAGTGTAAACAAAGTGCTATATCTAATGTGTAAAAATTTTTAAAGGGATATCAACAGCAGTTTTGGAGTTAACAAGATTGGCATTGACCACTTTTCATCCAAATAAAAAATGGCAAGAGCCCAACTTTTTTCCGAAATTTGTAGATTTTACATGGTATGACTCTATAGCTAATTTATTGACAAACGCTGTAAATAAGAATTTTAGAGTTGAATTTTATTTATTTATTTATTTATTTTTTAATTTATAATTTTTTTGTAGAAATGTCATATTATAGAAATTATAAAAGTTTGCTTTATAAATTTTCATTTTAGCAAATATCCAGTGTTACTTCAAGGTGAAACTTCTGTGGGTAAAACTAGTCTTATTCATTGGCTTGCTGCAGCAACTGGCAATAAATGTGTCAGAATAAATAATCATGAACACACTGATATACAAGAATATGTTGGAACTTATAGTGCAGATTCTGCTGGAAATCTAGTCTTCAAAGAAGGTAAGAATCCATTTATATTCCACCAGTACTTACTATTTATCATTAATATGACCTCAGAGTTCATATGTCTCAGGGAAATCCAGACATCAGAGAAAACTATAAGAAATTGCTTTGGTCTTAAAATCTCAAGAATATATAAATAATTATGCATTAATTATTTGTACTGTAATTTTTATAGATTTCATTTTATTTTATTTCTCTTCATTAAAATGAATTTTTGTACATGAAGGTTCGAAGGAAAAATCCTCAAGTTTTTAAAATAAAAAATGAAATAATAATGACTTTCAATAGTGTATTAAGATGTTACTTTTCTCTGACGGATGTAAAAAAAAAAAAAGAAATTTTTTATGTATATTTCAAATTAGATTAAGGTTTTTCTGAAAATTTAAAAGGACATTTGTAGTTTGTTTTTCTGGACACCCTATATGATCTTTAAACTTTCCCCTGAAATGTTCTAGCGATTCATCTTAAAAATAATCTCTTTTTCTAGTAAAACAGATTTTTTTTTTCACAGATCACAAAATCCTATATTGACATGAGAAGAAAAAATTTAAAAAGGGAATTGCTTATTACTTAATACAATTTACTTATCACCAAAGTAGAGTTTAATCTAGGACAAAGAGATTTGTAGCTTTTTGGCTAATTACAGTCAATAACTGTTAGCCAAATAAAAATAGGTTTAGCCAAGGAAAAAAACTTTAATTTATACAAAATTTCTATATAAATTAGTATTATTTTTAATTATGCAATATACAAACAGTACATCACTCTGTAAGATATTGACCCTTCGAGATTTGGTCATACATCACTCATCAAATGCTTTTTTTAATTTAAATTCTTTTCAAACTTCCCTTCCAAATTAATCATCATTAAGTTACTTAAATTTTTGATTGTCAGTCTATTTTCAAACTTCCCCTTCCAAATTAATCATCATTAAGTTACTTAAATTTTTAATTGACAGTCTATTTCTCAAGTCAGTTTTTGTTATATTCACAAGACTCAATCCCCTTTCACAATCTGCTGTAGACAACAGAATTGTTGCTACAAATTCATACAAAGAAGTCACATTGTGAAACATGTCAGTAATGCCACTTATGGAAAAAATAATACAATCAGCTGGTTTAATTTCTTTACCCCTTGTAGCCAGAACCTGCCTGAACAACTTCCATTCATGAACCGTTTTTGGTTTCATTTCCTAAGTTGGAATCATCAACAAAAAATAAACAAACTGTTTTAGTTTCCTTAATACGTCTAACTAAAATGACGTCACACAATTTATAAGATGCTTGCAAAGAAAGGACGAGACAAATTTTGAAGTGTGTTGCCAGGACAGAGACGATGTGAGATTTTTATTTATTTATTTATTTATTTATTTTTTATGCGGCAGCAGCAGGTTTACGAAGAGCGGGAACAACAAAATGGAAATTATACATATTTTTTTTGGCTGTCGCTATTTGGCGAATCCACTAATGCTTTGGGGGCAAAAGGTGCTTTCAGTTAGCTTTTTGGCGATTTGGCTAGTGTTAGATTAGACCCTACCAAAGGAAAAGTGACATCTGATGCTTACATACATTTTCAAAAATTATTTGCCGAAAATTATTTTTTATTGTATTTTTAAAAAGTTATCAATTTTCTTATTTTTACCTAAATAAATAAATAAATAAATAAATAATAAAAATTAAAATGTCTTCTGAATATCTACTCACTTTTGTTATTTTTTTAGGTATTTTGGTTGAGGCAATGAGAAATGGTCATTGGATTATCTTAGATGAACTTAATTTAGCTCCGACAGAAGTTATGGAGGCTCTAAATAGAGTATGTATTATTATTGATAATTCTGATAAAAAGTAAATTCTGAATTCTAAATAAATGTTTAAAGTGGTGTTTCAACTTTAAATTATTAAATTTACTAAATGTATTGAAACATTGGTGCTGTTAAACTCCTTTCTTTCACTTGAAGTTATTTTTATAAAGTTTATAAGAATAAGGGCACTATAAAATAAATAATGAATGTTATTTTTCCTTGAAATGTATAATATTTGTTTAGCATATATTACCTTCGAAAAATATAGCTGCTGTATGAAAATATGAATATCTTTAACAAAAAATAAATCTAAATATTTTGCAGCATGTCTATTTTTTTTAAAACAGTTCTGAAAGTTATTGAAGGATGTGTAAAATTATTTTAATTATTATATATATATAGACTTTGGGAGGACCCGAGCTTACGGGCTCCTGCAGACTCAGGTGGAGTCAGGGACCATGCTTACTCTTTCTTTTTTTTTTTCCCTGCAGACTAAGTCCAGACAGGGCCTGTTCTTCTTTCTGGACTGTATCAGGCGGGCATTTTTTATGTACATTTCGTAAGAAATACTACCTATTACATTCTCCCGTATGTTGGAATTTCTGAAACTTTTTTGCAGATTTACGCCGATCATGACTCCCAGAACCCAAAACCGTCCCCAGTTCAAAACTTTATCTATCTATATATATCACTTTTTTATGGGCATACCTTCAATAATTCTGCGCAAATCTCTTCCAAACTGATACATAAAATCAAGGGGCATAAAATCTTGGTCCAGTTCGTTAATGGCCAAAATCGAACCAAGAGGGGGGATGGGGGGGGGGGGACTTTTTGTGAAAACAAAAAAAATCTCCTAACTTCTTAATTATAATACATATCGAGTCCGTTTAAAGTTATTATTACTTCTAGGAAAAGGGCCAAATCTCTTCCAAACTGATACATAAAATCAAGGGGCATAAAATCTCGGTCCAGTTCGTTAATGGTCAAAATCGAACCAAGAGGGGGGGGGGGGAGGGGGGCTTTTGTGAAAACAGAAAAAACTTCATAACTTCTTAATTATGATACGTATAGAGTCCGTTTAAAGTTATTATTACTTCTAGGAAAAGGGCCGAAAAGTTATGTAAATTATGATAGATTTTTGATATTATTAAAAATGGCCTCAAGGGGAGGGGAAATGGGTGTTTAAAAAGAAAAAATATTCATAACTTCGTCAATTCACAAGCTATAAAATCCGCTTAAATTTATTATAAATCCTCTTAATATTATCTACAACTTTTATATTGACAAGTTTTTTATAGGACCAAACCTTATAGCAAAAAATAAATAAAACATCCCTGCTGGCTTTCTCTTCAGACACAGGTAGATTTTGAAGTAGGCCGTCACAACTGTCGTATCATGGCAAAAAGGTCATTTCTTCTACAATTCCCAATAAACATGCGCCCCACGGTCTCAGTCTTCGAAATCTACCTGTGCCTGTAGGCTGAGCCGTCAGGGATTGAAAAAAAATAATAATAGTGATATTCTAGATTTATTAACAGAAGTTTATTTTTGTTTAAAAAATTAAATATTTTAATTTTTTTTTCTTTTTTGAAAGAGTTTCAAAATTAAGGTTTTTTTTTCTTTTTTCTTTCTTTCTTTTTTTTTAAAAATTTAAATTTTCTGTAATAAACTACATTAAAATTTTTCCTGTATCTTCACTTGAATGCAATTGTTTAGTGTTAGTGATCATTAACGTTGTAATTCTGTAATCCATTGCTTGCATACCCCTGAAAATACGCGTGAAATTTTCTTTCAAAAGAATTTTAACTATAGAATTACTTTGGTTAAGATACAGGCATGAAAGAGTTCCTCCACCTTTCTGAAAGTAATTTTGGACATTAACTGAATTGATGCAAAAATGCAAAGAAAATATTGGTAGCATATGGGGGGGGGGGGGGGAGGGGTAAATTTAATCCTCAGACATCTTGTATACATATGCCCTTGGAGTTTCTGAATTGGTGTACAGAAGAGCTATCAAATCAAATGTCAGTTTACGTTATGAACATCTGAAAATCATGTTAATGAAGTTATTTAAAGTGTTGAGCCTGAGTGAAGTTTTTTAGTCTTTAAAAGGGAAAGAAAGTTTGCTTAAGGTTCTTTTTGAAATAGTATATTTTGTTCCATTTATACATTTTTGGGTAGTTTATGTGATGTATTCTTGAACCAAAGACCACTTTGAAGTGCATATATTTAGCATGAAGAATTTTTTTCCAGGGGGTCTTAAGCAGTCAAAAACTACCCAGAATAATATTTTAAAAATTAATAGCTGTACTTCACATAAATTCGTTGGATATATTTGGATTTACATTTTTAGCAAACTGTCTTCCATTCTATTTTTTCTTTCTTTTCTTTTTAATTCAATGAACCTGTAAATTTTTTGTTAGTTGAATATATAATTTTTAATATTTTCTAAATTATTAAAATAAAATAACAATCATATGTACAATTATATTTCAGTTTATTGTGTAAATACTTTACATTAAAAAACTTGCTACCAGTAAAGCTTACATTAAATGTAGAACTACAGTTATGTTTATTTTCATCTTGTTGTTTTCTTTGTTTCCATTTTCTTGTTCATGATTCTTACTAGTTGAAAAAAATAGGGGGTATGCAAAGCACGCACATTTCTTCAAAGGGTATGTGAAGCCCTTTTTAGGAATCACTGTCCTAGACGAAAATTTTTGTTTAAATGTTTATTTCATTAACCGCCCTACAGTCTATTCAAAATGAAGAGAAACTGAAAATAAATAAAATAAAATCCCATACAAATTGGCAGCCTTTGAAATATCTTGGCTACAATCAATGTTAGCCAAGCAGATGATCATAGGTTTCCTTTATTAAAAAAAATATATTTTGTTCTCTATTACTTTGATTGTGATTGGTGTTTGTTTATATAATTTAAAATTGATAAGGAAATGGGGGGAAAAAAGATACTTTCAATAATTATTTATTAATTAAAAATATATATATATCGAGATTTTTATAGGAAAACAAACATTATTTATTTTTATATAAAATCACCAAATCAATGATTTAAAAAAAATCACAAACATGAAACTCCCTGGCATAACTCGCAATCTTTATGTTGACCCTGAGTTTTTATTCATCTTGAATGAACTATAGTGTGAAATTAAAAGTAGAATTGTTATAATTGATTTAAATTTTCTTAACAGGTATTGGATGATAATCGAGAATTGTTTATTCCTGAGACTCAAACACCTATAAAAGCCGAACCTGGCTTCATGATATTTGCAACTCAAAATCCACCAGGACTATATGGAGGACGAAAAGTATGTATTACACACTTTTAATTGACTTTGTCATGGATGTAAAGGTGCAATTTTGTAATTGATTTTCCACTAACTCCCTGATGTATTGGAGTTTAGAAATTACTATACCATTGTGTGTTCCAAATGACAATACAATATTTTAAAATTTTCAGACCTTTAATTATGAATTAATAAATTAATTTTAATTAAATTTTCATTATGTTGAGAAAACAATTTAGAAATCCTAAATATTTTAAGTAATTCTCAGACATGAATTTAAATCTTTTACCACATTATTCAACAAAAAATATTTCTTTGTTAGAATAATGTAGAGCAGCATTTGCAATAATATAAAAAATGTTTTTTTACTTTCCTGTAGCCATATCTAAAAAGAAACTGAGCAAAATTTTGATTACAAGCCATAAATTTTGAACCCTTAATTGGAAGTTCTACTTCTTTGGGTCAATTTTTGTATTTTTTGCATCCTTTACGTACATAGATTGTTGCCTTAAAGCAGCTTTGTGATATACCAATTCTTTACAATCTTTTTTGCTCATCAAATGTAACTCTATTCAGGGTGGTCACAGACCTGGAAAACCTGGAAATATCAGGGAATTTTGTTAACTTGGAAATTTATTGAAACAAATGTTAATTTGCATTACGATTGCGGTAATCTGGAAGGAAAAAAATAATCTCAGCTCTCGGGCTCAGTCCGTGCCTAAAACCAACTTGGACTCTATTTTTATACCAGTCTTCAGCGTCAGCCTGATGGTGAAAATTTTATTTATACAAAAATGGAAAAAAGAAAAACTTGTTATTTGAAAAACAAGAATGTGGCCTAAGTTTCTTACAGTGTTTTTTTACAATCCTTTAAAAACTGAAAGTAATCTGAATTGATAATAATCTATACTAATATTATAAAGGAGTAAAGATTGTTTTTTTGTTTGTTTGTTTGTAAGGGGTAATCTCTGGAACTACCGAACCAATTTCAAAAGTGATGGTAGCAAATAGATGGTGACAACCCCTGCTCCAACATAGGCTATATTTTATATCGGTGTGACTGACCCCAGGGGAGTGCAGGAGCGAAAAATGTTCTAAAATTGCGATTTTTTTTATACTGAAGGAGCTAGAAATTTGAAATTTGGCATTGTAGTTACTCATAAGATGTAAATGCTCTCTAAGAACAAAATAAAAAAAAATTCAAAATTTAAAATGAGCGAAAAGCATTCTAAATTACAATTTCTATGGAATCTCTAGAACTACCGAACCGATTTCAAAAGTAATGGTGGCAAATTGATGGTGACAACTGCTGCTCCAACATAGGCTATATTTTATGTCGGTGTCACTAACCCCAGGGGGGTGCAGGAGCGAAAAACGTTCTAAAATTGCGATTTTTTTTATACTGAAGGAGCTAGAAATTTGAAATTTGGCATTGTAGTTACTTATAAGATGTAAATGCTCTCTAAGAACAAAATTTAAAAAAAATCGAAATTTAAAAGTGTGAAATGAGCGAAAAGCGTTCTAGAAACATTCTAAATTACAATTTCTATGAAATCCCTAGAACTACCGAACCGATTTCAAAAGTAATGGTAGCAAATTGATGGTGACAATCCCTGCTCCAACATATGCTATATTTTATGTCTGTGTCACTAACCTCAGGGGGGTTCAGGAGCGAAAAACGTTCTAAAATTGCTATCTTTTCTATACTGAAGGAGCTAGAAATTTGAAATTTGGCATTGTAGTTACTCATTAGATGTAAATGCTCTCTATAAACAAAATTAAAAAAAAATCGAAATTTAAAAGGGTGATATAAACGAAAAGCGTTCTAAAAACATTCTAAATTACAATTTCTATGGAAACTCTGGAACTAACTTCCGAACCAATTTCAAAAGTGATGGTGGCAAATTGATGGTGACAATCCCTGCTCCAACATAGGCTATATTTCATGTCTATGCCACTAACCCCAGGGGGGTGCAGGAGCGAAAAACGTTCCAAAATTGCGATTTTTTTTATACTGAAGGAGCTAGAAATTTGAAATTTGGCATTGTAGTTACTCATAAGATGTAAATGCTCTCTAAGAACAAAATAAAAAAAATTCGAAATTTAAAAGGGTGAAATGAGCGAAAAGTGTTCTAAAAACATTCTAAATTACAATTTCTATGGAATCTTTAGAACTACCCAACCGATTTCAAAAGTGATGGTGGCAAATTGATGGTGACAATTCCTGCTCCAACATAGGCTATATTTTATGTTGTTGTCACTAACCACAGAGGGGTGCAGGAGCGAAAAACGTTCTAAAATTGTGATTTTTTTCATACTGAAGGAGCTAGAAATTTGAAATTTGGGATTGTAGTTACTTATAAGATATAAATGCTCTTTAAGAACAAATTTTTAAAAACATTCGAAATTTAAAAGGGTGAAAAAGGCAAAAAGCGTTTTAAAATCATTCTAAATTACAATTTCTATGGAATCTCTAGAACTACAGAACTGATTTCAAAAGTGATGGTGACAAATTGGTGGTGACAATCCTTGCTCCAACAGCCTCTTTAATAAAAAACTATGCAACTATGCGTTTCTGATGACTGGGTTTTTCGCTAATTGTTGCCACAGATTAATCTCGGAAAATGAAACATTTGAAGTTACTGAAAAAAAATAATTGCTTGAAAAGTATTTGTCAGAGAAATTGTTAGGCAAACTGGGTTTGAAAGGTAAAAAATTGTATTTTTCTTGATATAAATTTCAAATCTAATAATGATTTTGCCATTTTTCAAATATTGAATTTGAAAAATTTCCAAATTTCACAATGGAGTACCATAGCAAAACCTTCATGCGTAAAAAGATAATAAGTGCGACGTGTCCTGGCGTGTATATTGGCTATAGCACGAGTCACAAATTATAGTAGTCTTATTATTCTGTTAAAATATAAAAGTGAATTATGAAATGTCAATATTTTGTTGGATTAAATAAAAGTTCGTTAAAAAAAATTGACCAGCGTAGCGGGCGTAGCTTGCTAGTGTGATATAAAGAGAAATATTCTTTCTGATTTTGAAGCCTTTACACAGTCACTGTTAGTAACATAAAGAAGTCCTGAGATATTTCTCTTCTGTTTGAAGTCCTTTATTTATTGGAAAACAGAACTAATGTCTTTCTGCCATAGTTGTACATTGATATTTTAGCAGAATGAAAACAGTGACTTTTACAGATTTTTGCCAGTGGTTAGAAATAGAAAACAAATTTGCCATTTAAATGATTTTCAGGAACATGAAAATTGAGGCTTTTAAATGAAGATATTAATCTTGAAACAATTTTAAAATGTTATAATGTTGTTAACAAATTTCTGTTGTGTACTTCCAATGTCCGTCTCAAAAAAAAAAAAAAAAAAAAAAAAAAATCTAAACTTATCTCTAAGATGAAAATGAATGATTGTATTTTCCTTGTACAAATCTTTAACTGGTGAAACTTCATATGCGAGTCATTCTCAGATAATAGGAAATTTTATGTTCTTCTCTAAAAAATATGAATTAATCATGTCAACTATGAATGTTTGGTTTTTGTGAGCATTTGTTGTTTAAGCACTCACTACATTATGTACTTTAAATATGAAAAAAAAAATCAATATCTAAAAAAATTATAAAGTTGTAAATGTCATTGCCAAGGCTTTTCCCAAACTTCAAATTTATTAATTGAAACCCTTATTTTTAAGATTTGGAAAGCTTTAGAACAAATGCAATGATTATGTGAGTATATTTCCTGTCTCTATGTTTTACATATTTGACACTTTAGGAAAAACAGAAAACATATCAATTAATTATCCGGTTCTTGTCTATTACCTTGTCAAACACTTTCTGTAAAAAAAAAAAAAAAAAAAGTGCCAAAATATAATGTCAAATAAACAAATTTAAGATTGTTGCCATTCCAAACTTTTATACGTAAGAATATTAAGGAAATTAGACTTTAAAACATCACTGAAGAATAGGGAGATTTAGAAATTTCAAACAGAAATTAATTTAAGATTAATTTCACAGATTAATTTAAGACATTGCACAGCAAAAATTTAGCATTCATAATGTAACGGCAATTATTTTAAACATACTTTTGCCCAAAATCGCCTGAACGAAAGTCAAAATTTGCAGTAATTATTCCGGAGGCCAAAAATCTCTAATGTCATTCAAAATAGTGACAAAATAATCATCCTTTCTATTTTCTATGCATTAGATGCCATATAAACACAGTTAAACATGAATCTAAGTGTTGACGTGCTGTTCGTCAGTGTTTCTTATTTCACCATTTAGCTGAGACCTAAAGGCATTTGAGGTTTTGCGTATGTGCACCAGTATCTAGATCTACAAAATTATAATGTTTTTGCGAATCCTTCATCAGTTAATGTAGTCAGTTTTATAAGCCTGCCATGAATCGGAAAAAAATGATAGCCATCTTCTATATATTTAATTTCTCCCATTAGTTCTGTTGGAAACTTTTACTATAAAACATTCATCAGTTTCTCAGAATAATCCTCCAAACAACCATTGCTGAGGAAGAATTCGACCGGCTTGATTTCTTCTCGCTTTTACAAGAAACTTTTATCAATATCTACAATTGTTTTTGACCCTCCATTTTTTTTCAGATTTTCTTATTAGAAGGTTAGATATATACAAACTTATCTGAGATAATTATTCCAATCAATAACTATGCAATGACTTAAATCCAATTGCTTTTTTTCTCCCTTTTATTGATGTTGATTCATCAGACCAGGTATGAATGAGCTTTAATGCGGTTACAAATTTTAATTTGGAGCCATCCAACCAGCTTCCTTTTCTAATGGATATTCTTTTATCGCTGTTTTTCACATTAGACCATCACTGTTTATCAGTTTGTAGATAGTCTCATATCATGCCCATCAATAAGCACTTTTTTCATGGCAGAATTCCATATTTTTGAAAATAGGTTATTTTCCCACTTTTATTTTTAGATGGCTGATCACAGATCTGTATCATTTTTCTCAAAATGCAGGAGAAAGCATGGAAATAGAAGTTAACTAATATTGTTCATTAGAAACAGTAAACTGACTTATCTCAAAGTAAACAAAAATGGAAAATATACATCATGTGCTAGCTTTGTATTTAAAATCAAACATTATTTTACCCTTTCATTAATTTTGATTAAATCCAACAGTTCTCAATTATTTTTTTTTAAAATTATCATTTCGGCTTGTGGATAAATGTTTGTGACGTCAATTAAAATTGATAGATCACAATTGAATGATTGATGCATCACAATATTTTTGCAGTGTTTTTCTGTTTTATTATCATGACATCATCGTTTAATGACGTAATTGTTATTTTAATTAACGAAAGAGCTAAAAAATTAGTAAAACATTATTATAAATACAGAAAAAACGTTGAATTAAAAATATCTTGATATAACAAACATGTGTAAACTTTTTTTTTTCTAACAAAAGTGGTCGACGGGATAATAGACAAGTACCAATTAGCCTTATTTGAATTTCGTCTCTGTTGTCACTGTGATGCATAGTAATTTTTTATACAGCTCCCCACTAGATGTTTTGGTACGACAGTATTCTTACCTTGTACAGTATTACAAGATCTAACATGCAGTAATGTTAACTACAAGTTCTTGCATAGTTTGATTAACTATGCAAGAACTTGTAGTGTGATTTTTTTTTTTTTTTTTTTTTTTTTTTTTTTTTAAATATAAACTTTTACTAAGTAATGACTGTATGCATTAGGGTAATGTTGTAAAAGAAATTATCAATGAAAATGTCATTTTAACGCTAACCTGGAAATTTGAGGCTAACCTGGAAATATCATGGAATTTTAACATACGATATTTGTGACCACCCTGTCTATTGTAAAACCTTAAACTTGTTTTCTAACTAGACAACCATTTTTCTTGAAAACTATTCAACTGATTTTCTTTATTTTTGATTTAAAAGAAAGGTGATTGGTTTTGCTTTACATTACGAAAAAGTATAATTTTCATTGATTAATTATTTTTCCCAGCTCACAAATTATTAAAAAAAAAAAAAAAAAAACTTTTTGTTCAAATGACCACTATTTTGTCAAAAATCAACTTTTTCAACTAAATCTTGGTTGAAGCTCTCTAGAGAATTGAATGGCCTTTCATAATTTGTTGGCCAAATTGTTTCAGATGCTTGTGACCGGGAAAAAAAAACAAAACAGTCATCCGATTGGAAATTCACAGTGCACACCTGTGCAAGTCACACAACGTGTATTGTTCATTTTTTTCAAAAAAAAAAAAATTATATATAAGTGAAATGTCAATAAATATAATTCAAAAAGTCCGAAAGTGGTATCTTTTTACTTTGTAACCGAAAGGAAAACTTAAATATCACATAAATTTTAAATCAAAGAAGTAGAACGACCCAATGGAAATGGTAATGCAACAGCATATAAAGGAATGTCACTTTTAATTTATAAAACATGAGTTTTAATTTCAGCATATTTCTATTTTTATGTATTTATTTTAATATAATTATAGTATAACAAAAGATTGATGAGAAGTGTCCTTTCTTTATCTATGACTTAAATGATTTCCCTTGTTTATTTTGCAGTTATTGTCAAGAGCATTTAGAAACAGATTTATTGAGCTGCACTTCAATGAGATACCTCCATCTGAATTAGAAGACATTTTACATAAAAGATGCCAATTGCCTGTGCAATATAGCAAAAAACTAGTAGCTGTGATGCATGATCTGCAGATGTTAAGAAGAGAAAGTGGTGTGTTTTGTGGAAAACAAGGATTTATTACTTTAAGAGATTTATTCCGTTGGGGCGAAAGATATGAAAAGACACCAGATCCACCTGGCGGCTTAGATTGGTTGCAACTTTTGGCTGATGAAGGGTATTTGCTGCTTGCTGGACGAGTACGTGTTGAAGGTGAAATTAAAATTATCCAAGACATCTTGCAAAAGCATCTTAAGAAGAAAGTTAACCCTGATCATTTGTTTAACTTAAATGAAAATACATCTGTTGCTACAAAAGATATTTTAACTAAAGTTCTCCAATCAAGCCCTTCTGAACATTTCAAGAATGTTGTATGGACTCGCAATATGCGACGATTAGCTGTTCTTGTAGGAAAAGCTATGCAGTATAAAGAACCTGTTCTTTTGATTGGTACCACTGGGTTAGTATTTATGCATATTTTCCATTTATCTGAAATGTGTCCTTCAGTGTATTTTTCAATTGCCTTTATTTGGGAAAGTCACAAAAAATATTTATTATCTTTTTTCTCCAAGCAAGATATTTTAACTAATATGTATGGGATTAAGTTTACTACAACAAGGATCACATACCGAATATAAAGACAACCACAAACATTTAATACGATGTAGAATATACAAATAGGAGCTTTAATACATAAACAGACGGTTACTAAAGAATAATAATGGCCTATCGCCTGTTCAATAAACAACATATAAATAGTGCACTTACGTTTCTCTTCCCTATAGATAAACTTTGAAAACTCTTAAGCCTTGCGCTCCTTCATCCACCAACCAATCGCCATTAATGTCCATATATTACTGATACCATTGCATTTTCATGGATCATGAACCCTTACCGATTGTTGAATTTATCATAGCCCGTGTAGTGTTGCATTTCTTGGAGTTGATACTTTTTGTTTGAACATTGCAGTTCATTGCCACATATTAAAGCCTAAATGATATATATATATATATATATATATATATATATATATATTATAGAATTAAACACCAATCATCCAGATTGCCAACTATCTAGATGGCTATCATAAAATAAAAATATATATTTAAAAAAAAAAAAAAAACTTACTGTTTGTAAAGATATAATTTCCTCGAAATTTCTGTTTAAATCAGTGGAGAAATTTTCAAAATCTGAATTTTTTAATTCTGAGTCAGTATTTTATCAATTTTAGAGATACTGTATTTATATATTTGTATATCCTAAGAATAAACGACACATTCAGTTGTATGTTAGAAAGTGTAACTGGTCAAAAGTGAAAAGCAAGCAATGTTGAATATTGTTAAAATATGTGACATTAAGAATTCTGAAAAATAGTCAGGGGAATTCTATTATACATTCAATTTCTTATTGCGGCAGCACAATTAATTAACTTTGAAATATTGAACAAACTAATGTGATATGGTAAAAAAAGAAAAAAAAACTTATTAACACCATAATTGGTTTTTCTTAAAAAAAATTTTTCTTAAGGGTACAAAGAAGGCGTACTACCACTTTGAAGGTAAAAGCAAGACTGTTCTTGCCTTCAAAGTGGCAGCAGTCTTCTTTGCACTTGAAGAAAAAAGACAAAGTTCTTTTGAAAAACCTAGCGCATTTCCTAATTTTATGATGTCATTAGGAAGTTTTTTGCCTTTACAATTCACTTTGTTTGAAATGTTTAAGTAGCACCCCTAAATGTACACAAGCACTGTACTATATTTTTAAAAAAACTGTTTGTAGTAAAAATTATCTTATTATTAATTGAAAGAAAATTTTTGAGTAATGGAATTTTTCCTTAATTATCCAAACTTCTGCATATTCAGATTTCATACAGAACAAGTTAATACAAATAAATGGAGTTTCTTTTTCTGAAATACAGTGAAACAGTTTGAAGAAATGTCATTTTTAGGGTTTTGTTCATCTCACAAAACCGTATTACTCCCGCTCCGTTGTCTGTCTGTCACAGAGCCATTCTCAAAAACTATGTAACTTACAGAGTTAAAACTTTGTGTATATAGCTGAATATTAGCTATGAAAAGCTCAAAATATTAAAATTTGAAAAATTCATATTATTTTAATAAATAGAGATAAAAAACCAAAATTCTAACAGCCTTTTCTTTTTAAATTTAAACATTTTTCGTTATAGCAGATGCCAAAAATTAAAATTCCACGATGAAATTCTTTCTAGAATAATTAATTTTCTATCAGATGATTTCCACGGGAAAAATGAAAATGAAATAAAAAGTTTCACCAATTGAAAAAAAAAGATTAATCTTACTTATAATAAAATCCAAAGGCAAGAAACTGTAATTCTTCCACTGGTTTGCGAATCGATCATAGTTAAACGCCATGTTAGGCTTAATGAAAAACTTATGCTGTATCCGATTCTGCTGTTTAAATATTTGTAAAAGCATATTAAAGCTTTTAAATATTTTAATTTTGTTTAAAACCTAAAAAAACTATTTCATAAAAAAAAATGTATATTAACATTTCTGCAAACATTTTTTTCTGAAAGCACTTTTTTTTTCAGAAGCAGCGGTGATTTATTTCGTAGGGAGAGATTTGAGGTTGATTCAGTATAGTGGTGCCATCTACTGACGGATTTCGAAATTTGCTTCCATCGTAAATACAGACTCATTATCCGGAATCCTCCGGACCAAAGGTTTCCGAGTTTTGGAATTTTCCGGATTTCGAGTCCTTCCGCAGTTAACGATTATTTGACAAAATTCATGTTTTTTTTTGTGATTCTTTGGCAAAATTTGCATTTTTTTTCTGTTGTTCTTTGACAAAATTTGCGTTTTTCTTCTACGATCCTTTGACGAAATTTCAGTTTTTCGTAGTCCTTTGAAGAAATTTGCATCCTTTGAGGCGTCCTTGCGATCCTTTGAGGAAATTTGCGGTTTTTGCTTTTCTTTGACGAAATTTGCCTTTTATTCATGATCCTTTGACAAAATTAGAGTTTTTTCTGAGATTGACGAAATTAGCGTTTTTTTTTTTTTCGATCCTTTGACGAAATTTCACTTTTTTCGCGATCCCTTAACGAAATTAGAAATTTTTTCGCAGTGCTTTGAAGAAATTTGTTGTTTTTTTTCTAGACCCTTTGAAGAAATTCATGTTTTTCCGCGATTATTTGACAAAATTCGCAGTTTTTTTTTTTTTTTTTTTTTTTTTTTTTTTTTTTTTTTTTTTTTGCGATCCTTTAACCAATTTTTTGTGATCTCTTGATGAAATTTTACATTTTTTTTCGGAGTCCTTGGAAGAAATTTGCGTCTTCTTTGTAAGCCTTTGACAGAAATCGCGTTTTTCTGCGATTTGTTAACAAAATTAGCATTTTTTGCAATCCTGCAACAAAATTTGCATTTTTTTTTTCGATCCTTTGGCGAAATTCACGTTGTTTCCACAATCCTTTGAAGAAATTGTCTATTTTTTCTGCGAACGATAGACATAATTGATTTTTTTCGGCGACTATCGTTCAAAAGTCGATATTTATGTTCAAAATTTTGGACTGAAGACTTAAGTTTTTGAAATCTAATGCCTTAAATTTTTAGGAAAACTTGAACAGATTAAACATTGAAACACAGTGGACTGAAAAAAAAAGGAATCTGTAAAATTTTCAAAAAATTTCAGAAAATCTAAAATTTTAGTAAAAAATTACAAATTTAGAAAATTTTCGAATTTTTCTTTCCGGACTTCGGGTCTTTCCGGATCTTGGATTTTCGGATAATGGGTCATATACTGTAAAATGATTCTTTCTTATCAAGCGTAATTAAAATATAAGAACTGCATAGTACAGCGTAATTTCCATTTAATTTTGCTTATGTAATCAAACAATGAGTTATAAAGTGAGTCAAGCTGTTTAAAAACTCATTGATAACACTTTTTTACAAAAACTTTCGCACATGGATTATTTGTTAATATTTAACAAATAATCCAATTTGAATGTTTTGTCCAATCGTTGAACTATTTCAGAAATTTAATACTGAGTTAAAAAAAAAATATATATATTATAATATATTTATATATATATATATATATATATATCCTCATAATTTTTATTTGTAGAAATCATTTGTCCTTTTTAAAATGTATTTTTCTACAATACAAACCTTTCAATAATAAATCTTCATGTTGTTTGTTTGTATGAAGTCTTATGAAAATGAAACTCAGATCAACAATCCGTCATTTTTGACGGGGTTATATACTAGTATGAAATAAAATTGATTGACGTCATAGTGGTAATAAAACAGAAAGATTTCTCAATAATACAAGGAGTATGAGTATGTGTATGCACACAAAGCAGATTAATATCCCGTTATTAGAGAATTAAAAAGAAAATCTGACTTCATATCGGAAGTTTAACGGATTTTTCAAATGTTTCAGACTAATACAAAGTGAGTATCAATATGAGTTATGGAGAATAGTAAATATATGAGTTTGAGGAACGTATTGAATCATGATAAAAACCTGATTATGGAAATGTTCGCATATTTTAACATTTTGAAGGTGTACAACATGTTTAATTTTGAAATGAATTTTTTTTAAATATCGCATTTAGTCCACATGACGGATATTATTATGACAGAATGTAATAGAAAGCTTCGCCCGCTATCGGGCTGGTTTAGATATTCGAAAAAACGAGAAAAATAGACCTGTAAATTTTTACTTTATAAAAAAAATGACTTTTCTGTTGTTGTTGTTGCTAAATGAAATTTATTTGGATTTATTAAAGAAAGGATAAAGTGTTTTGAAAGGAATATTAAACGAAACCCTTTGAGCGATCTTCGATCACACTTACCCACTTGTTCTTATTTCACTTTGTAGTTTCTTTAAAATAAAATAACCAAAGAATATTTCTTTATTGAGTATGAAACATATCTGTGGAAGTAACAGAAGAAAGATTTTTAATGAAATAACTTCATTTTAAATATTGCTGAAATTATTAATAAATTATTTTTTTATTTACCTTTCAAGCATTTCCTTCCATTAACTTTAGAATTGAAAATTATTAACCTATACGTGTTATTTTAATTACAAATTTAGAATTGTAAGTGCAATCAACAATTTAACTTTTATTTACTTTATTTTTCAACTGGCAGGATTTACCCACTCCACTGGTTGGGTTTTCTAAACGAACATTGAATCAAACAATATGTATCTGTGAGTTTCACCTTGTATTTTAGAGCAATATGGACATTGGTTCGCCTAATTATAGAAATTTCTCCCATAGCTCTATAACTAAGCAACATAGAACAATGTGTTATACACTAACCCTCCCTCCCTAAATTATCTAACTGACAATTTAAGTCCCATAAAAATCCATTTAGCAGAATGTGAGTTATAAGCATTTAGAATGAAATATGAATTTGCATTTTTTGTATTTTGTAGATAGTAGATTTTTAAAAAACTAATATTTTATCATTGGGTTCACCTAATTATAGAACTTTCTCCCATAGCTCTATAACTAATCAGCATAGAACGATGTGTTATATACAAAAACTTTCTCACAAAATTACTTAAGTAACAATGTAAGTCCTATAAAAATATGTTTAGTTTAGTATAGTGTTGGTTATAAGCATTCAGAATAAAATAAGTATCTACATTTTATATATATTTATTTATAGTAGATATACAAAGTCCTAAAATTGTCTGTTGAAAGAACTATTGTATAATGAGAAAATGTTTTGAGTTTTTTTTTTTTTTTTTTTTCTAAGATTTTTTTTAATGATCGGCGCTGCTATTCATGTAGTTATCTTTTTTTTTTTCTTTTTTTTTTTTTCTTTTGTAAAAAAAAAAAAAAAAAATCTATTGTACATAATTCATTTTTCAATTAAATTTTGATAATTATGTGTTACTTTAATAGAATTCAGGGTTTCTGCACTGCCTGGAAAATGTTGCAAAATCAGATAATTTGGAAAATGACCAAATAAATTAGGGAATTTTAATGATTTATCCAAAAACTGGAAAAATTGGAGGATTTGATAAAATTTTATTGTGATTTTTGGACTACCAAAGGTGAGAATTTCCCATGATTATACAGGTTGGGCAGATTCTACAGATTAGTTTTCTTTTATAAGAATCCCCCCCCCCCTCTCCCAAACCACACAATTTAAAATTTGTTATTACACATTAAAAAAAAAAATTTAGTAGTTTTTTGTTTTGAAGTAACATTAAATAAACAATCATTTGAAACTTCCACCTTCACACTGAAATGTCTGCCTTCTGCTAAAAATAAAGTTAATATGGACTTTTGTGATATAGTTACTGAAGTGATTTGTTGCTCAATACACAAATCAAATATTGCACAGCATGTTTTTACAATTTGGAGAAAACTTCATTTAAAAATTTGTAATGATTATTAGGTATAAAAGAGAGCAATTTCCATTCTATTACTGAGAATAAGTTTTTGGATGAATTCGGGAAAGGAGCTATTAATCAATGTCACCTGAAGGGGTGGGGAAATACATTATTTTACTGGTGAGTGTATGTTCTAAAGGGGCAAATGAATTTTTTGGTAATCTTTGGAAACTGCAGGCTATCGAAGATATGCTAAAAACTGTATTTTTTTATTAATTAGTTATATATTAACATAGCTACATATTGCAACTTTCCAAATTACCACGATGGAAACATGATACTAAGTTCTATCCTATACTAAACTTTTCTCTGTTGTATATATTTATAATTTTATAGAAAACAAGTAATATAATTTTTTTTTTAAAGTCAATTCCTACTTTTTAATCATAAATATATAAAATAAACCCGTGCAGCATTCATGTCCCACGTTATCTTTATTGAACATTATTTTATAATCATCGTTGTGGTATTTTATTTCTGCGGCATCACTAATTTGAGATAAATCTTTCATTTCATTTATGAAAACAGTGGGAGGAATTTTTTTCTCCCATTTAAAACTAAAATTAATTAATTAAATTTAATGAATGAATTAATATTTGAAAAAACTGTATTAACATAAGTGTCATCCACTACAAGTTTAAAAAAAATGTATTTGAACTTGAGTGGATGAATAGAAAATATTTTATTAACGATTGAAAATTTGAACAAGATATATATATATAGAGAGAGTGTGAGCTAATACTAGGAATTTAAAAATATGAAAATGCATTGTAGTGATAATAATTAACTATTTTTGCAGTCACATACATTTTGTCCTAATGATTTTCAATTGTACATTGCATGCATCTTGCTAGCTGGTAAAATAAATCCTTGGCTGGTAGTATTTATTTTTTGAAAATTCCCTACCCCTGATCATCTGTATTAAAAAAAAAAAAAAAAAAAAAAAAAAATAGCATTTTTGTATTTCCAATACGTGCTACACTGTTTGACTGGAATTTTCTTAATATACCTGGGAAAGTTGCAGAATTTCATTCTCCTGCATGAGTATCAAACCTGAAGTTAAACCTTTTTTCAGTAATGTGTTGTGAATTAATCTATTCAATTGTTCACAAAAAAAAGTCTTTAATTTCCTTCCCATCTCTCCATGGATGAAGGAGTTAACATTTAAATTAAGTAAGTTGAAACTGGTGTGAAACAATAAGAACTAAAATATTTTCTTAAAACACCATCAAAAACTTTAAAATGCGCTAGGCCTTTTGAAAGATCTGAGTCTTTCTTCGTCAGGCGCAAAAAGACATGCTGCAGCAATGAAAGCAGCAGCAAGACTGAAATGAGAGATAAGGGAGAGGAAACAAGCTGAAGTAACAGCCAATAAGAAAGTAGAAATCAACAGCCAATAGGAAAACAGAAGACAACAGCCAATCACAGAAGAGTAAAATCAAAACAATAGAATACAAAATAGAAGGGGGAAAATAAATAAATAAATAAAAATAAATAAATAAAAATAATAATTAAATTTAAAAAAAATAAAAATTTATTTTTTTTATTTTTTTATTTATTTTTTTTAATTTAATTATTATTTTTATTATTATTTTTATTTATTTATTTTTCCCCTTCTATTTTGATTTTACTCTTCTGTGATTGGCTGTTGTCTTCTGTTTTCCTATTGGCTGTTGATTTCTACTTTCTTATTGGCTGTTGCTTCAGCTTGTTTCATCTCCCTTATTTCTCATTTCAGTCTTGCTGCTGCTTTCATAGTAGAAGCATGTCTTTTTGCGCCTGACGAAGAAAGACTCAGATCTTTCGAAAGACCTAGCGCATTTTAAAGTTTTCGATGGTGTTTTAAGAAAATATTTTAGTTCTGAACATTTAAATGCGAACATACTGACAGACCTCTTGTTGTTTCTCTGAAACTAGATTTTTTTCTTCTTCTCCAGAATTGCTGCATAAAGAATTTTGTATACTTTCTCATATGATAATGTCATAGCCTGTCTCCCTAATTTTTGTTGGACAACTGTGAGAGAAAGTGTTTGAGAAATAAATAATAAATTTATTCAGTATTTTAATTAATTTGCTCTTATTCAAATATTTGATAATATTTTTCATGAAATATATGTAATTATTATCTGAAATTACATCTATTTATTAAATTTATAGTAAGCGTTTGTATATTTAAGCTATATTCTGTTGAGAATTCTGTTACATATTTTATTGTTACATTTCAAATAGGAGTGGAAAGACGACTATATGCCAGATGTTTGCTGAAATATTTGGTAAAAAACTACATTCTGTCAATTGCCATATGCATTCTGAGAGCGCTGACTTTTTAGGGGGACTGCGACCTGTTCGTGATCCTGATCTAAGAGTAAGACTTAAGTTTGAATCTAATAAATGTAATAAAAACAAATCATGTCTGTTTCGCTGTTTTCTTCTTTTTAAAATTAAATACTATTATTAAAAGTATTAACTGTGTATTAACTACTAGTACTGTGTATTAACTACTATTTAATACTAGTATTAAAAGTAAAAACTGTGTATTTTACAACAGTTTAATGTTGTGGTTCTGAAGTGAATAGAGTATGATAAGGGAAGAGACATGTTAGCCAAGAAGGTTGTAAGTAACAATTTATTTCAAGTTTCTTCGCATATATACACATTATTTTCATAACAGAATTATGTGCCTTCAGATATGGTGTGAGATTCTACATACAGGCCTGCCATTTGCTACTAAAATGCTACTTTTTGCTACTATTTGCAGCTTCAGGAGACTAAGGCAATTTTTTTTAAGCGAAAAAGGCTTGAAAAGCAACTATTTCTGACAAATAGGCAACTATTTTATGAAAAAGGAGACTTTTTTAAAATTTGATTATAGCTTTTTCAAATACATGTTGCAGGAAATATGAAACAATAGTAAAAAAAAAAATTCCATTCCAGTACAATTTTTCCAGATGTTCGATACCCCACCAAACAGCACTTTTCTTGACCAAGAGTCAATTTCACTCATTTTTCTGTTAATTATTCTAATTGCTGCTGCATATGTAGTTTTAAATCATTAAAGTTCTATTTCTTAAACAACAACAGAAAAATTTGTCCTATTTGTTTCACACATTAAATAAATCATCTAAATAACCTCCTCCATTAAAAAATTTCTGCTTCCTCCTTTGCTCTCATCCTCCCCTCTCCCCCTCATGCTGTGTTTCAAATTATTTAAATCTCTATTTTTTTTTTTTAAAGAAAAGACATCTTCTCTACTTACTGATCACTGCTTCTAATAACAATAAAACAATAACGATCATCTAAACTCCCTTTTCTCCCCCCTCCCCTCCCCCCCCCCACACAGCATACAAGGAAATTTAAAATCTGTATTTTTATAAATAAAAAATTCTCCTGTCCTTCTTATTGCACTCTTGTGCAATAAATAAATAATCAGGCTTATAAACTACCCCTTCCTTCCAAAATTTTTAGTTCTCCTCTTTGCCTAACCCCTCCAGTATGCGGATTTTCAAAACTTTTATTTTAAGAAAAATAATTCTGCCCTATTTGTTGTTAAATAATAACATTAAATTAAAAAAATTAATCATTCACCTCTCTCTGTCAAATTTACATTACTCCCTTTTCCCCCCTCCAGTGTAGAAAGAAGTTTAAAATATTTATTTAGAGAAAAAGTCTCACCTAATTGTGTTATAATATTGGCAAAAAATATTTAAAACTCTTTTATTTAAAAAAAAAAAAAAAAAAAAAAAACTCTGTCATTCATTGTTTTCTAGTAACAATAAATAATTAATCAATCATCTAAAATACCCTCATGCCCAATTTGTTTTTTCCCATTTCTGCAATTTCAAATTCTTTAAAATTAAAAAAAAAAAAAAAAAAAAAAAAAAATGTTGTAATTGATACTTTGTAGTGATAAATATCAATGACCTAAATTCCTTCCCCCCTGAACATTTTTATTTGTAAATAATTTTTCAAACAGATTTTTGTAATGTGTAGCACATCACACTAAATCGGGGCGCCACCTATGTTTTACTACAGTCGAACCTCGTTAACACGAACACTCAAGGGGAAACTTTTTTTGTTCGTGTTATCCAACATGTTATACATTACATACAATTGGACGGGGCAATCGGAAACAGTTTGTGCTAAAAGTAATTTGCATTAAGCGTGTTCGTGTTAATGAGGTTTGACTGTATTTTTTAAAAAAAATGTCTTTTCAAAGTAAGCAAATATACACGTAAAATAAAAATTTTCCTTATGCTGCAGTTTCAAACTCTTTATTTAAAATCCCTTAAATCTGAAGTTTAGGGAACGTTCCAAGAAAGATTTCTTGAAGTTCATTACGAAAGCAAAAATGAAATGCTGAAAATATCACTACATCTGCAACTAACAAGAACTATATCAAGTGTTGATCCAAAAGTTGCAGCAAACTGAACTCAAATGTCATGAAAACTAGAATGGATTTACTTTTAACACTTTTGTTACATAATAATTAGATAATTTGTAAAAGCAGTACTGATTTGTGCAGATTGTATATAAAATGTTGGATTGTTGCAATCAGAAAAACTTAATCATTTTTAAGGAAAGATCAGGGAATAGTCAGAAAATTTGTAAAAAAGAAATCATTATCTACACTGATCTCAACACTGTGTTTATTTTGGCTAATACTTTATATGCAACTATTTTGCTACTAAATCAGCCATGATATGCGACTATTTTTGCTACTATTTTTGTCTTCAAAGGCTACTAAAGCAACTATTTTGAATAATTTTTGGAATGGCAGCCCTGTACATAAGATTGTGGGAATGATCATAACAAATGCATTCCAAATAGCTTTTTTAAGTTTGTAGTTGTGTGGTAATGTTTAGTTTGATATAACCCATACTGCTTTATTACACAAGAAAGGATCAGGGCATCTTGGAGGCCAGTTTAGAAATGCTGTAACTAGACCGTTTAATCCCATTTATCTGTCATGAAACACTTCACTAATATAAAGCCGAACTCTGTTAATACGGGAAGTAAAGTAATTATAAATAATCTAATCACAACTATTAATTATCTCAATGTTAAAACTAACATAATATCATAATTTTTCTGGAAAAACTCGTCAAATATTGCAACAGCCACTGCAATTTTCATGCTATGGATTTCACATATGCTTTTCCTTTTAGCAGTGCAATAAGAGACATGAAAAGGTAGATTAATTTGGCCCAGAGTCTGTATTTAAAGAAAAATAGAAATAAAAGCCAACTTATAAGTTCCTTCCATTCCATGGCTCATTTGTAAATCTTTGGGGCGGTATTTGAAGCATCCTTATTTTTCCCTTTCATTCTTACAATACTTCAGGATATTCCTTTAGAGTTTTTTGGAAGTGTGTGTGTGGAAGGGGTGGGGGGTCTCCTTAAAGGTTGAAATTATGTTTGGTAAAACTGTTAAATTTCTGCATTTTGACAGACATTTGTAATGTACAAATATTATAATTATTGCTGAGAAAAAACAGTGTGCAATATGAAATTGACTTCTTTCCTAATGCTACCTTACTTTTAGCCAAAAATCACTTTGAAATGAACAGATGTTTAGCTTGTATTAGCTGTGATCCTACTTTTGTAGCTATTATTTAATGATTGTGAGTGCCATGAGACTGGTTGAAAACAATAACGGATATTTATTCAGGAAGAGAGAACCTCACTACATCACAGCTAGCCCAAGACAGCTGAATCCTCAACAATTTGCCAATCACAGAGAATGCACATTACAGGCGCCATCTGTTGTGAATCAGATTAAATACAAGTAATACACAACAGTTTTCATTAAAAAAGTGTCCTCGTTTTAGCCATGTTCATATTAACGAATTCGATTGCATTAGGATATTGTTGCATGGCAATCAAATAATTGGTAATGGACTAGTGCTTCATCTTTCTACGAAATTAGTTTCAGCAAGGGTTTTCAACAATAAATCAGGAAACTTTGGAATAAATTGCTACCTGTAGCCTTCTCAGCAAATATGTCTGTTTTTGCCAACTTCAGATCATAACCTTCCATCATAGTAAAATATATAGGTGGATGGTAATGATACTTAGTATATGCTAGGCTCTTGAGTTTAGTGTAGTAAAGGAACCTGGCATTATTTTAAATTTCAAATATGTTTTTAATTGTTTAATTTTTGCTTTTGAAACTTTTGCATCACTGAAGCATTTCTGCTTTCTATATTTTTTTGTCTTTTAAGTCCTATATGAGGCATTTAAAGACAAGTAAGTGAAATTTTCTAAAATACTCAAAAACAAGGATTTTCTGGACAGAATCATTTTCTATGAGGTAAAATTTTTTGGCTTAATATTTACAGGCGAATTTTGTAAAACTATCACTTATATTAATATTCCCATGTCTAGATACTATTCATGCAGTTAACTCAATGTTTTGAAATTAGTGACTTAACCATTCTGCATTTAAACAGCTCATACATCTTTTTATAAAATAATTTAATGTTTTTTAGCAGAAATATTTTTTTGTTTTGTTTCTTTACATAATATTATGACTTTTAATCTAAAATGTTCCTTTAATATTGAAAATATCATCAATTTAATGTTTGATATTTAGGAGAGCAAGTTATTTGAATGGGTTGATGGTCCGCTGCTTGAAGCTATGAAAGAAGGAAACTTTTTCCTTTCTGATGAAATATCTCTTGCTGATGATTCTGTGCTAGAAAGATTGAACAGTGTTCTTGAGACTGAACAAAAGATTCTTGTACCTGAGAAAAGTTTCGACTCTTGGAATGATTTTGAAATAGTTGCTCAGGAAGGATTTCAGTTTTTTGCTACAATGAATCCTGGTGGAGATTATGGGAAAAAAGAGGTAAATTCATCTTTGTATGTTAGCTTTTTCAAGAAAACATTTATGGAAATCTATTTAACAAACTAAGAGAAGATGCAAGCTTTTGTTATACAATTTAATTTGACCCATTTTAATGTTATGATTTCACCCAATTTCTCCTATAATCTTTTGTAAGAAAATAGTCATCATTATTGATGCATATTTGGTTAAGAGACATATCTACTGTTTAGTGTGAGAAATTTTTTTATATAAATGTGCCAACTAATTTACAATTTTCTTCATATAGTTCTTAATATTGTTAATTTAAACCAGCATGTTTTCATTAGAATTTTTTGTGATATATATAATAAATATATAACAAGAAATATAAATTAAAAATTAAGCAATACTTTTTTAATCCAAAATTTAATGGATTGTCATTGAGAATGGACTTTATGCAAAATTTGAACAAATTAGTTTCTTAGATATGTGACTCCATTCAAAAGCATAAAATAAGGTTTTTCCCCTGATGATATACAGCCTTGATACTGAATCAATCAACACTGCCATCAGCAATGAATTTATGTACAAAATTTGAGCAAAATGAGTTTGTTAAATATGTGATTTTAATCAGAAACAAAGTAGCAAAATTTTCATCAAAATCAAAATTTTACCCCTACACCTCCCTTTGTTGAAGCAAAGCCCTGACAGTACATGGATATTGCATCGTCATCAACAATGATCTCATGTACAACATTTCAGCAAAATCAGTCTGTTAGATATGTGATTTCAATCACAAACATAAAAGAATGTTTTTGCTCCTGATCCCTCTCTCTGTTGAGGTATGGCCCTGACAATACAAGAATATCACTTCAATAAGCTTGGGTGCAACATGAGAATCGGTTTGCTGGAAGTGGATCAAAAAATTGTTTGTAAGATTTGGCACAGACAAGAAATAAAGTTAAAAACATCTAAAACTGATATTGTTTTTTCCCTTTTTAAATCTTTGAAATTTTTTTCATCATCATCATCTTTTTGTTTCTCATATTTTTTACAGCTCTTTCCTGCTCACATATGATTTTTCCCAATAGACCGTAATGTAGTGGAATTCTTTTACACACCTCATTTTCAATACCGAACATGCCATAGTAAGCCTCAATAACATATCTCAATTGCATGAGAATTCAGGTATATTTACACGAATTCATAAAGATTTGACCCAGACAGCAAATAAAGTTAAAAAACTGAAATTGTTTTTTCCTTTTTAAATCTTAAAAAAAAAAATTTCATCTTTTTAATTTTTGTTTCTTATGTCTTTTACAGCTGTCGCCTGCTCTTAGAAATCGATTTACTGAAATTTGGTGTCCCAGCAGCATAAGCGTGGCTTCAGATATAATAGCTATTGTTGAACACAACATCAATAAAAAATTTAAACTCAGTCAATATGCATCAAGTGAAACATCAGGATTTGGTCATGCTATTGCTGAATTTTTGGATTTTTATTTACAGTCAGATATTGGAAGAAGGTAATACATCATTAAATAATTGATTGTATTTAAAATGTATAAATTGTACTTTAGATTAAGTTTCATTCTTATAAGAACTCTCTCCCCGTCCCTTCCCTGTCTGAACTTATGTATATATTTACATATATAAAACTTTACTTTTGAATTTGAACACATGTTTGATGTACTTTTTTCAAAAATTTAATTTACCAGTATTTAGCAACATTTGTCACAGAAAAAGGTTAAAGTTCTCTAGCTGCCTTTTCTAATTAAAATTATTCCCTGCTAATTTCTTAACAACAGAGGTACATCCTTCTTGTTTTGAAATAACATTTTCTTTATTAAAAGGGAACAGCAGCTTTTTGCTTTAAAAGGATTTCTTATTAGTTAAAAAATCAGCGACATATTCAAATAAATTATTTTGCATTTAACACCTAGTTGTATAAAGATAAAATTTTCTTGGTACTTGATACTGAATCCTATAGTTTGTTTTTTGATAAATATAAAGGGTAGACTACTTATCTCTTCAGAAAATTGTTTCTGTTTTCAATTAGTTGGCCTTCAATTTTGTTGTGAGTGAACAAGAATAATATTTTATTATGTTTTCCTGTTAAGTGCAATATGTTATATTTTATAATTTATATGAAGTCTAAAAATATTTATAATCAGCAGTAAGTTGACAATTATTTTGAAAATATAATTTGTAATTTGACAATGCTATATATTATAGTAATTTCATTGTATATGGTCAGTTTCTGTTTCAATGGTTAATTTTTACAATAAGTTTATATATATATATATATATATATATATATATATATATAAAGATTATTGGATCAAAACATTGGATATTTGTGAAAATATATTTTGAGCCATGATTGCCTCGAAACTTTTTAAAAGGAGTTTTTGAGTTGAAAATAGAAAAAGAAAAATATGAAATAGTAGAAGAAACACATAAGCTCATTTTTTCCCCATTGATTTTTACATGCCATGCATTCAGAGTGTTTCTATGATTGTTATTAGTTTTATTATTTCAGTCTTGGCAAGATCTTGCCTCAAAATTGATTCTGAAATAATCTCTCATATGTAAACCAAATAAAATATGCATGTTTTTAAAGTTTATTTATATTTTATTTATTTATTTTTTAAAGAGTTATAGCAAATTAAAGTATTTTTCTCTTGAAACAGATAATAATGCTTACATTAACCTTTTGTGTGATTTGGTATCATTTTCAAGTAAATTGAAGCATAACATTATACAGCTGAATAAATATAGTAGAAAAGTGAAACACTAACAAAAACTTGAATATATTTTTTATTTATTAAATTATTATTAAATTTTTTTTTTTTTTTTTTTCAGGATAACATTGAGCATCAGAGATGTCTTAACATGGGTTGATTTTATAAATCTGTCACAAATACAGATTTACAAAGAAAGCATGTCTGCTTCTGAAGCATACCTTCATGGTGCATTTTTGGCCATTATAGATGGTATAGGTTCTGGTAAGTATTTGATTTTCCATAATATTATTTTAAGTAACTGTACTCAAGAAAAGATTTTATTTCATACAAAAAAAAAAAATAAATAAATAAATAAAAAAAATAAAAATCTTAGACTGAATTAATCTTATTAAAAAAAAATAATAATAAATAAATAAATAAATAATAATAATAAATAAATAAATCTGGTTTTAATTATATTAAAACACTTGTATATTTTTCTGGATCTTATGCATCTTTGATAATGAAAAAATATTTTATTTACAAATTTAGTTTTTAAGTTTTTTTAGTTAATTTTAACCCTTTTCTGCTTATTTCCCCTGTGTTTGCATTTTGCAGGAGAGGGGATGAGCTATTTGATATTTTCTGAATGCTGCAAAAAATGGAAAAATATAATAAATAATTTGGTTCTAAATTTTCGGCCAAAATTTGGCAACTTAGATCAGTTTATTTTGTAAATTTATCGATGGAACAAATTAAATAATTATTCACAAAAAATCTGGAGATCTCATTGGCATAGGAATTTTTTTCTTTTCTGTAAAAAGAATCATTATGTCTGCTGCATATATTGATGGAAAATTGTTGATTGATTGAAAAAAATTGCTGATTGTTGACTGATTGAAACTGTCGATTGAAAAATTATTGTAGAAAAGAGGTCATAACTTATAACTTGTACTGAATGGCAGAGTTGTATAATTTAGACGCATGCCCGTGCATGGAAAATTTTCTGCAAAATTAGAAACTTCGCAGGAAAAAAAAAAAAAAAATTTTTTTTGCAAGATATATATATATATATATAAAATCCCTAATTTTATGTATGATTTATGTGCACAAAAAGCATTCAAGTTGTTAAAGATGCAAAACTTTGTTGTGACATTACAGGATTCTTGCGAAAATATTAAGGATTGGGCTGTTTCTAATGCATTGACAAAATATTTGATAAGACTTCAGCTCTTACTATCATGGATTTTTAGCTTTATTATTTTTTAACCAAAATAATTATTCCTTAATTAATATTAATTAATTTTAAATTTAAATGGTAATTATTTTAAACTAATGTTTTTAATTCATATCGTCAAAATAATATAACATGTAATTTTATTAAACATTAAATTAATTTGCTGAAAGTTTTTGACCTGATATTTATGTGCGTAGAAAGTTTTTGGTTTAATACAAGTCTGCTGAATGGATTATAAAGGTACATTACGTGAAAAATGGTTATAATTTTAGTTTTGGTAATTATCGGCTTTTCAACTGATTGAGAATAGGAAGAAAAGTCCTTAATAATGTACCTTTGCAAGCTGACAAAAACTGTGAAACTTGTCTAACGAGTAGCTGGAAAATAAATATTAATTTTTTGATCACCAAGGTTATTTTATTTAAATGGATGAAAAACATATTTTGCACTTAAAATAGATTTAAAATGGATCTTCAAGAACAAGTAATGTTGAATTAGAAATACTAGATAGTACCTATCAAAGCTTGGCAGTAATGAACTTAAAAGTGCATAATATCATTAAAATGTCAGAAAGTTTTACAGACTATTTATTAGCAATGGTTAAAAGAAAAAATAACCTCTAATTTTATAACCTGGTTGGCAGCCGACTGCACATTACACTCTTTACCACCTATACAAACAATAGAACATTTTCCAGAGAATCTAGTTTTCAGTTCCAAAAAAGAACAATTGCAATTTTCTTTTTTCTTAAAAATTTTACAAAAAAAGAAATTTTTGAAATTAAAATTTTATTACATTTCTCGAATATGACATTTATCTACAATACAATATCAATAGATGGCACAACAGTTTTTTATATAAATATTTTTCTTCCTTTCTGTTTCTTTTTTTTTTCCCTATAAAAGATAATCACCTATTTTTCTTAGTATATATGCTGTATCAATCAATTGTAATAAAAAATTATAGATCATTTTAGTTTATTTAATCAAAAGTTACATGCCAAAGCTTTTAATTTTAAATTTTAATTACAAAATCATTAATTTGATGGAAATAATATTAAGTATGGTAAATTTGACTTAATAATAATAATGAAGAAAAAAACAAATTCTAAAACTTTTTCTTCTGAGATAAAATATAATTTACATTATTGAACTGAGTTGTCATAAAACTTAGACTATCAGAGAAACATATTATTTTAAGAGCGGGGCTCAAACGTCGAACCCATGTTTCCTTTGGAGAACCAGAAATCCTTTTTCTGACACTTCAGACCACTCAGCCATCTCGACTTCAATCAACTTTCCTCCAAATCAAAAGAACTTCAAAAATGTTTATTTATTTTTCTTTGTTTAGTGACACAAAAGCACACTAAATTGTTCATTGTGCATGCTCAGACCAGCCAAAATCAATCTTATAAGTTAAGCTTCACATTTTAAATATATAGATATAAATATTAATATTTATTATAGAATTACAAAACGAACCTCATATGATGTTTACAAGCTATAAAACATTATTAATGACAGTTTTTCAATAACTTTTAAAGTACAGTATAGAACCATTTATCCAGAATGGTCAGGGTCAGATGCATTCTGGATTGGCATTAAAACAACACCCATTTGATCAAATTTGTAGAATATATGTGACTGTAGCATTGTTTCTGAGTTCCAATTAGTTATTAGATTACATAGATTAAGAATCCGATACAATCAAGATCAAAGATTAATCAGATTTTGAAAGAAGGTGATTTATGGGAATCCCTTAGAAACAACTGTTCTCTATAGTAATAAAAACTCCCAGTATCTAACTAAATATGCTTCTGTTTCAAATCCTAGATGTTGGCATAAAGGCATGTGTGTGGCTAATTGGCATTGTTATTTCCACCAAAGCTTCACTGGAAGAATTTTGTAATTTTTAATCGCTCTTCACTCTGCTATCATGCAAGTAATATGTAAATTTGCTTCCTCTCCAGCTTTGGCATTTTATGTCAGTTTGAGCTTGTGTGTGACCCTGGTTACTTCTGCAAATAAAAGATGTACATCCTGACAAGTTTTCTGTGTCACCATACTTTGTATATTCACTACCATTTAAGTTGGAAATCATTTTTTTAACTACCTGGAATCTGATTAATACTAAAGTCATTCATGATGCTCATCTGTTTATAAGTGTTTCCAAAAGACGAGAAATAACTTCGTCATACTGAATTTTTGAGAAAATCTTCTGTCTTGTGAGCTGAAACGAAATTGTCAAAGGCACATTTCCTAACTGAATGTTTGAAAACTAAAAGGTTCTGCTGTTTATCAACATATCTTACAAGCATTAATTAACACTATGTAAAGTTTATATGTGATAAAGAAATAATACTTTATTATTACACATTTTTTTCAAATGAAGTTATCTTATTATTCATCGCAGGGTTAATTATACAAAAAATATTGCAAATTCTGAAAACTTTCTGTGAATGATGTACACACATCTATCTATATTCTCTGACTCTTGATATGCACTGCAAAAAAGGGTTAATTTAAATTGTGGCTCGGTACAAAAGTTAAAACATTGTATAAGATCCCAATAATTTTCTGTAACTTTTCTGTTTTTCAGCACCTTTATACAAAATTTGTTAATCGTCAAGTTTATTTTTAAATTGAGTTTAATTTCATTATCTTTTAAACTAACGTTTTAAATGTATTTGTTTGCAGGTTCTTTGGCAATAGGCAATGACAGTTTCATCTTGGAGATTAAAAAGCGTTGTTTTGATTTTTTAACAAATCAAGTCGGTGGCGAAAACATCCGTTACTTACAACTCATGATACCAGAGCTATTTGAGGAGGAATTTGAGCAGATATCATTCTTTTATCATGCTAGAAAGGCTCGTTTTGGTTTGGGTCCTTTCACTGTAAACTGCGGTATGTTTTTATTTCGTATTTTTACTAAATTTCATATTTATTATTCTGTAAAAATAAAGTATGATTTGATGTATAACACATGTGCTTTATTCAAATTAAACTTTTCTTTAGATAAATGTAGAAAAGTTTTATAAAATCTTATTTTAAAAGGAAGGTTTAGTTTTAAGTTTGTTTTTATTCATGATATATGACTAAGATATATAATTGAATTTTCTGTTTTCCCCTTTCTTTCACAAAGTAAATTGTCATCATTGGCTGAATTAATTATCTGATATTTTAAAACTTAAAATTATACATGGTTTTTCAAGGTTATTGTGTTGATAATTTTAAATTTATGAAACATTTTAAAACATAGGCAAAATAAAATTAGGATTCTTTATACAAAGGTGTGTTAAGTTAATATTTTAAAATAAAGTAAACAGCATTTTAAAACATAAGTTAATTATTTTGTAGAAACAATTGTAATTTTATTTTTCTTATAGTTTTAAAATGCTGTTTTATTTATTCTAAAATATTAACATAACAAAGGCTTAGAAAAAATATTAATTTAAGCTTGTAGTGTTAACACATTGTGAGCAGCAATATACTAATATGTTTTTATAGATTCATTGATTGTGAAAGTATTTTTTGCTCTAGAAATTTGCACCAAGTAAAGTAAGAAAGTGACAATTGGGAGGGATGTAATTGTTTTTCATTTATTCCTTAAACTTTTAGTAAAATAGTTTTCAACTTATTCTGGTTTCTTTATATGTTTTATTTGAGTATGTCTTTCAAAAAATCACCCATTCACAATGCAGAGCTGCCATTTACAACTAAAATACTACTAAAAGCAGCTATTTTCAGCATCAGGTGACAATGGCAGAGCTGCCAACTGCTACGAAAAAATTGTAGTTGCTACGATTTTGAGCCACAAACTACGATGCTACAAAAATCTGTCTAAAATTACAATTTTCTGGAGAAAAAAAAACCCCACGAATTTCGTCACAGGATCGCGCAAAAAATCACGAATTTCGTCACAGGATCGCGCAAAAAATCACGAATTTCGTCACAGGATCGCGCAAAAAATCACGAATTTCGTCACAGGATCGAGCTAAGAAATGCGAATTTCGTTACAGGATCGCTGGAAAAAATGCAAATTTCGTCAAAAAATTGGCGGGAAAAAGCAAATTTCACAAAAGTATCGCCGAAAAAACGTGAATTTCATTCAACTGATTGCTGCAAAAAAAGCGAATTTCATCAAAAGATCGTTCAGGGGTGATTCTGGTCTGAATTTTCTGAAACATAAAGGCAATGATTTCCAGGAAAAAAAAATATATATATAGGTCATAAATCCGAAAATTCAGACATTAAATGTATCTGTATTTCGGCGAATGATCGCCGAAAAAAATCAATCTCGTCTTTCGTTCGAAGAAAAGCCGCCAATTTTGTCAAAGGATCGCGGGAAAAACGTGACTTTCGTCAGAGAATCGCGAAAAAATGACAAATTTCGTCAAAAACATTGCGAAAAGCGGCAAATTTTGTTAAAAGATCGTGAAAAAACAGCAAATTTTGTCAACAGATCGCGGGTAAAGCGTGACTTTCGTCAGAAAATCACGAAAAAACGGCAAATTTCATCAAAAACATTGCGAAAAACAACAAATTTCGTCAAAAGATTGTGAAGAAGGGCAAATTTCATCATAAACATTGCGAAAAATGGCAAATTTCATCAAAAGGTCGCGAAAAAAAGACAAATTTTTGACAACAGATCGCGGGAAAAACGTGACTTTCGTCAGAAAATCGCGAAAAAACGGCAAATTTCGTCAAAAACATTGCGAAAAACGGCAAATTTTGTCAAAAGATACTGAAAAAAAAAAAACCGCAAATTTTAACAACAAATCTCGAAAACAACTGCAAATTTTGTCAAAAGATCGCAAAAAAACGCAAATTTCGTCAAAGGGACGCAAAAAAAAGTGCCGGGAGTGGACACCCCCACTCCCGGTTGTATCAGCTTACTTGACCTGATGAAGGACTCTAACTCAGACATTTTTCTCTGGAAGATATACCCGTAGTTCCATCACCCCCTCCCCCCAACAGCCTTGGAATCTTTCAGAAATTTCACTGTGAAGTTCAGAAATTTGGCTTAGGAGTGGACAGAGCATTAATTGAATAGGAATAATTATGTTTAATCAATCCCACCCGCAACAAAAAAATTACCAAAAACAAAAGAGTCTCCTACTTTGTGTGCTTATGGATATACACATGCATTTAATTGATTAGTATTTGCTCGCTTAAAATTTACAGCGTAAAAAACAGCCACCAACCAACCAACCTTCAGATAAATTTGAATTTGGTGTGCTACTATTTCTCATTTTCAAAGGTTGGCAGGTCTGCAATGGCTACTATTATTGCCAAAACCCTTCAAAAGTGACTGGGGTAAAAACAGAAAAAAAGAGAGAATTTTTCAATTCAATCTACTATTTATGTAATTTTTTTTTTTTTTTTTTTTTTTTTTTTTTTTGTCTCAAAACTGCCAACTCTCCCTTCCTTTTTTTTCCTTCTACCCAATATCGTGACATAATATTTCAGAAGTTTTTTATTCAATTTAAAAAAATCTATAAACTTACATTTGAAATAAAGAAATATTACTCTTTTCTATCTAAATGTACTGCAGATATGCTAATCATCCCGATTTCGGTGGGAAACTACTGATTTTTTGTTTGGCTACCATCCATATGCTTTTCAATATATTTGTCCCAATTATTTGTTGTTTTTAAAGGTATTTAACCCTTTAACCACCATATGTACTATGTATGATTCACTCTAGATATTTTCACTGAACTGCATGAATCATATTTGTTTCTAACTTTGTAATTCATAGTGTAAACATCTCTTACCAGAAATTTGAGTTAGTAAACAAGATGAAATAAATGCTACTTAGAAATAGGAAGATAAGATAATGTGTTCTATCACATTTTTTCAATTTAATAACATATTTAAAATGTTGAAAACAACAATCTAGAATGTTGCCTTTCTTTCTTTCTTATTTAGGTGGCTTTATTAAACCCATTTATGACTATAAAATCAGACTTTATGTCAATTTTGCTATTTTATTTTACATACATTTTTTGTAAAGTATAAATCAATCATTGACTCAAAAGTTCCATGTCTTTTCTTTATCAGATGCATCTATTTGTTATAGACAGTTTTCCTTCTTCAGTTCATTTTGTTTACAAAATGGAATTAAGTTGAAGCTAATGGCATGCTATAAAATTTTTCTTTTTTGCATTTACCTCACAGTAATGCCAAAGTACAAGAGAAGCATATATTCAATTTACTTTATGAAAACCAAACTGCATTCTGCTCCTATATCTCAGATTAAATTTTAAGAGATTTCTTTTTTTTTCTCTTTCTTTCTTAATAATTAACTAGATGGTACCCGTCAAGCTTGAAGGTAAATAACTTGAAAGTTCCTTTAGAAATTTGCTTTAATTTTTAATTAATTGTTTTAAAATTAATTAAGTATTGAAATCTTGATGAATTCTTATATTGTGTAAGCGATTCCTATATACAGGGCGGTCCAAAATTTGACTGACAAATTAAGAGTGGGTGATAGAAAGCATCAAGAGGATGAAAACTTACCATTGAACATGGGGTCGTAAGTCACACTTAGTGGGAGAAAATTGCAAAAATAATTATGAAGGCTGTGACATCGAGTGGAACAAAAAGGGCCAATAATAAATAGAAAAAACATTTGATGTAAAGGATGATTATAATGCATTACAGTTGAACGTCAGAAAGGATACGACAAGACCATTTTTATAGGAATATGTTTTAACAACGCGTTGGCAATCCTTCATCCATCGGCGTTAGTTCTGCAATGACCTTCATGACCACAACTTTGAACAATTTCTATAAAAATGTGTCATCGCCCCCTTTCTGACATTGAACTGCAATGCATTGTAATAATGCTTGACATCATATAAATGTTTTTCTACTTATTATTGGCCCTTTTTGTTCCATTCGATGTCACACCCTTCATAACTATTTTTGCGATTTTCTCCCTTTAAACGTGGTTTGCAACCTCATATTCTATAGTAAATTTTCATCCTCTTGATGCCTTCTATCCAGGGTTGTAATTTTAACCGATCAAAACTGATTGTGACCAAGACACTGGATAAAAGTGGTTTTAACCGTTAAAAGTGGTAAAAAACGGTCAGAACTGTTACAAATAGTTTTAAATAGTCTTAATTATAATTATTATTCTTTTGCAATTAAAAATAAGTTAATACATAACAGTGCAGTTAAAAAAATACACTGACAAGTTTATGAGGTTCATTAGTAAAATATGCTTATGCAATACAAATAAGTGTTAAAAATTTAAAAATGGACTATACAATTATAAAAATATAATGCAGTTGCAGTTAAAAACACAAAACATGGCACATATGCTGAATCCTGTCTACATGGGTAAAGTTATTGATGAAGAAAAGAAAGAAATAGCAAGACAATGGTTACATGATAATATTGATCCTATGTTTTTGCCTCTTGTGATTGCATTTCAAGCAGAATCCTCACCATATCCAAAATCCTATTTTTCTGAAAATGTAAAAGATACAGTTGGACCTCATGTCTGGTGGGCAGCAATGAAGAAGATAACAGGCATTGATATAAAATTTGTTGAATTCACATTACATCTAATGAACTGTTGTGCCAATAGAAAGATTATTTTCTAAGTTTGGAATGATCCAAAATAAATTACGAAACCGTCTAAGTTTAGAGACAACTGCAAAACTTGTTACTTGTAATCATTTTTTAAATTAAACACAAATTACATAAAAACATAAAAGAGCTTGTGTAAAGAATAATTAAAAATATTTGTATTGTATCTTAGTGTTATGTTATTTGTGTTATGACTTTTTTTTTTTTTAAATTTGGCGTTTGCTGGTGTTATGTTATTTATATTATGATATTTTTAACAAATGTTAACTTAGTTTTAACAGATGCTAGTAAAATATATTTAATTAGTATTAAATAAATTGGATAATGAATTTCAGTGGTCAAAATGGTCAAAATTGATTTTGACCGGGATGGTTATAACCGGTTAAAACCATTGGTTTAAACCGCCATGGTTAAAACCGATACAACCCTGCTTCTATCATACCTCTTAATTTGTCGGTCGAATTTTGGAACACCCTGTATATAAGACAATAGATGATGTTGTCAATCCAGCCTACTCAACTAATGAAGTAAAATAATTTTTAGCAAGAATTTAACTAAAAATATTAATTGAATGATTTTTATTTGTACTTACTACAGCCTCAAAAAAAATTTTAATATCAATATTTAGTATTTTATTATTTGTTTAGATTACATGACCTTTAAAAATTTGAATTAATTTTTCTTTTATCAGCTTGACTCTGAAACGCTGAACTTAAAATTTGCTGTTTGCAGCTAACTATTTATAATATGTTTTTTAATTACTTGAGTTTTATTTTACATTTTTATGCATTATTTATATATTAACCATGGATATCAAGGGGATTTCTTTTATAGTTCTTATATGAATATTTTTTCTTCTTTCTGTTTTCTCTTCTTTTATTTTTATACTAAAAATAATCATGTACTTACCTTAGTATATATATGACATCTTAATAATGGTCATGCCCAATATAACAAAAATTGTAAATCAGTTAAATTTATTTAATTGATAATTACATGCACAATCTTACAGATTTGTGAATCTTACAGATATATAGGATGTTTGATTTTATAATAAAAGTACAAAAAGTGGCAAATGTGGCTGGTAGCATAAACTGTAGAATAAAGATGTGGATTTCCATGAAACGGTTTTGGAATTTTTTTATGGCAAATAAGGATCCCCCCCCCCTTTTTTTTAAGTAAGGGTGCAACTATATAGGCTACTATTTTGGCTACTGTTTTTCTTTTTTTTTCGCCCAACATAGGCTACTACAACAACTATTTTTGATGCCATTAGGGAGTGGCAGCCCTGCAATGTGCTAATTTATCTTTTAAAAATATGGAAGTAAAAATTTGCTAAAGTTGTTGTTCTATAAAAATGACTATCTAAAAACATCACTGATTTTTTACAATTGAAAATTGATTGAGTCTTAATACCCTGTTCGCATCGGACATTTAAGATATCTTAGACTGCCATTTTTGAGCTGGTACCCTCCCGGAATTGAATAACTGTCCACACTGCAAAACTCATTTAAGATAACTCACTGAACATCACTGTGTCCGAGATCTGAAAAAATGTAGAATGTGCGCATGTGCATATGTTAAAGGCAACCTCAACAGCCAATCGGCCTCCAGAGCCAATCAGAGTGAGTGGTACTGTCTGTATCTAGCAATAGAAAGTTCGAACTCACTAAGTGAGTTTCTGGAACTCCCTCAGTGAGTTTGGCGGTCTAAGATATCATAAATATCTGATCTGAACCGGGTATATGAAAACCTAATAAAATCATGGTAGCATGTCCATGTCCATTTACAAAAATGAAAATATTGTACTCTGCTTCAGCTATATATTGAAATTTTATAGCCATTTAAGCATTTTTTTTATGATAAGATAAAACAAAATAATTAATAGTTCTAGATTTTAATTGTTTGAAAGTGTTATTTTATAGAGTTGGACAAGCATCATTTTATTAATTTTAACTTTTTCTTATTTTTTAAGGTCCAAATGTTGATGAAGATTGGGAGCAAAATTATGTTTTGGAAGCAACTACTACTAAATCAAATGTAATGAAAGTGTTACGGGCAATGCAGTTACCCAAGCCTATGTTGCTAGAAGGTAGTCCTGGTGTTGGAAAGTCAAGTTTGATTACTATTTTAGCTAAAGCTACTGGTCACAGTATTGTGAGAATAAACTTATCTGAACAAACAGTAAGTATAGACTATATAATTCAACGTACCATATATTCCAACATATAACATTCACTTTTTATACAAGGAAATTCATCAAAATTTACAGGTGCACATAATACGCCGGATATAAAAATAAAACCTTAATTATATAAGAAAGACTGACCATATGAAATAAGATTTATACAGTAAAGTAATGAACATTGTATGTATTTTTCATTATATTTTTATATTTCACGAAGATTTCTTCACAATGAAGGGATGCACATACTACAGCAAATATACCTAAAAATAGAAAAATTATCTCAAATTATACATGCACATAATATGCTAGAATATACATTATATATTATTGATACATTTTGTTAATTTTGATTAAAATATTTTGATTAACCTATATTTTACCATCCTGTGAATAGAACAGCTGAGATTTATCAAATTTTCTCAAGAAACATCACATTTTTTACTATTTTCTTTGGTACTAATGTAGATTTAAAACTTAATAAATGTTACATATCCCAATTTTTACTAATTTATCAGACTTTATTTTTTCTGTTTAATTTAAATTAAAAATGTGTAACGACAAAAAATGGGTGGCAATGGGGTTAAATTAAAATTACATTAAAATTTAAAGAATTAATTGAAAGGGGGTAAATTGAAGGAAGGGGGTAAAGTTTTAAATTCTGAATACTAATAAAAGGAGAAGGATTTGAATTTTGAAGAAGAGCCAGTGATCTAAATAATAAGTATAGTGGTAGAGTACATAGAAAAAATTATGAAGAGAATAGACATGGTGAATCACATGAAATATCTTACCTGATTCAATTCAGTATATATATCTAATGCAATTATTTCCTACGCTGAAATACATACTTCAAATATAATTGATAGAGAAGAAAACAAAAAAAAATGTAAACAAATAAACAAAACTCATAAAATATCAAATTTACTATTTATTTTCATAAACGCATAAATAGGAGTAAACTGTGCAGTAACCCTTTACATATTTATTTAATATTGATCATCATTATGCTGTTTTTCAAGTATTGAGTATTATAGGTTTTAAGTGATAAAAGAAAGTAATAACCAATCTGTGAAAACATAAATATACATATATGTTATCGCTACAATAAAGGCGAACCCAAAGATGTTAGCACAGTTCTAGCAATATAAGTGAAGTCATCATTCTTGATGTAAAATATAGTTCTAGATCACAGTTGTTAACTTGATTTTCGGTATATACATATATATACCTTCATAATAATACAGAAGAATTAAGTGGATAAAAGCACAGCTCAGCAAAGCTGAAATAATACTATCTTGATATTCGGAGACTGAAAATTTAGCGATTAGCAAAATTCTGAGATAGCAGCGAAAGACATATCTGAATTGTCCTATCAACTTGGAGAGAAGTACAGATATTCAAGCAGAGTCTGCATAATTTCTTTTAGTTACTATCGAACTTTTCAGCGAAACTTGTATTCAAGAATTTCCCAAATTTATCCCATAATTGTAAATGTTACCTGTGATTGACAGACTATCATCGGAAAACCTTCACCCATGATTGATCACTGTGCAGCAATGCCGCGATCCTCAACTGTTATCTTATTCCGGGGGCATTTCAATGCATTCAGAAAATTGTTGCATCTAGTTGATTGCCTTGTTGAACTCATATTTCCTTCACAGATTATTCATCACAATCTCCGCACACATTCAGATGGCTTGATAATAAATTATTAATTTGTTGTACTTCTTACAAACACTACCATTAGGACGGCCTTCGCCATCCCAACGGTCGGACTTGCGCCCAAGAGCGCACTCAGGTACGTCTAAGCATCTCGGAAGTCAGAAGGGAAGAGAGTGAGATGACGCTCAGATCATCCAGAATTCAAAGCATCGGCAGGAAACTCGAGCCGTTAAAAGGCCAGTTAAAATATCTCAACCGCTGGGACTGAAGAGTTCCTCCAATCAAAAAAAAGTATTCGCGATCGGGTTAATCGCAATTAACCGATGCTGTGTTCAAAATCCCCGAACGGGTGCATGTCGCTGAAGCAGTGAACCGTAAAGTCAATGACCTCAGCACCCGCGCAGACACGCTATGAAAGGAATGTTACTGAGAGGCGAAAAAGGGGGATTCTTCCTTTCTAGACTAAACAGAAAAGTTAAATAAGATATTGAAAAAGGAAGATGCAGAAAATATTTAAGAAAGTGCTATCTTTTAAAGTAAAAATTGAAGAATAATATTAGAAATAAATAATTTAAAATGATTAAAATTAGGACTTAATTAAAATATAGATTTTAAAATAATTAAATTGCAAAAGATTTAAATTAAAGATATTTAAGTTTAGAAAATAGAATTAATACACCGCCGTCGCGTAACATTTTCCTTCCCCGAATGGAAAAAAAAAATGAAAGAAAAACAAAAGTTTTAGCCTATGGAGTCAAACAAGCGTAAAATTATACGAAAATCCTAAGAGTATCCCTGAACCAAGCGTATAACCATTGCTTCTGGTGCGGGATATCTAAAGCTGTAAACATGCTATAAAACATAATATACTGTAATAAGAAAAACTGAACATCAACTTCTAAGATATTATATATCTTAGGATAAATCAGATACCATACTGTACTTTGTATATAAAATTTATAAACATAAACACAAACAACACCTATATACAAAACAATTGCAGACGTCTGACTTTTAATACATAAAACTATACAACAAATGATTATCAGGTAAGAAAAAAAAAATTTCACCATGAAGAGTAAAGAGAACATCCAAGACTTCAAGAGTACAGATAAAAAGGTAGGTGACATTTGGTTTAGTTAAAGTAAATAAAATATGAGAATATAACAACAATAGTATATAGATTGCCTAGACTTGAAATTAACATAACAGATTGAATTGCATATCTTTTAAACAAATCAAGCATTTGATAATAAATATATATATGTATATAGATTGCTCTCAATTAAAATATTTATAAAATTTAAAGTTATATCATCAGGAAATATTTATTCAAATAGTACATGTCCTATAAACATGTTTAATTTATTATATAATGATTATAGTCATTGTTTTAAACTAAAATTTCTGTGAGGAGATGCTGAGGAAAAAAAATAAAGTTTTATAGATTTATAAACTGAATTTTTCATATATATATATATATATGTATTATCGTTCCTTGCTACACAATGTAATTTTAAGCTACCGTCCAGTTAAATTAAACTAATGAAATTAGCATGTTTCTTTCTTTCTTTTCTTTTTCTATTTTTTTTCTTTAATTCTTTGAAATTAAAACTACTAAAAAGGAACAGAAAAAATCATTTATTTGTTTATTTTCTTAAAAGAACATTTTTTGTTTCAGTTGTTAACTGTGGATTATATTATGCTGTGAAACCTTCTTAATCGGTCACCTCTAAACAATCACAACCTCTGAATACCGGCCACATATTGATGGAACCAAACACGTTCCATAGCATTAACATTACTACGAACCTCTAGATAAGTAATTCTGAACAACGACCACTCAAAAGTCACAAGAAAAAAAATAATTAACAGCTCCTGGTACAATTTCATATTTATTTGCAAAACGAAATGTGAAGCAGATCAAACAAAATTTACTTGATATGTTAACAAAAAGTCATTTAATCTCTTAAACACTTAATCCTTATCCAAAAACTAATAGCTTAATCCTTTTGATAACCACTCCTGCCTCAAGATGTCATAAATTCCCTAGACTCAAGAGGGACTGAGTTCACAGAAAGAATTTCATTCCACTGCGGATAACAGGACAACCGACAACAAATAATCCGTTAAACAATGTGACCACCCAGTCTCTTTTTTCTTTTATGTGGGATCTAAAAATCTACCTTTGTACATAGAAATTGCCATGAAAGTTTCTTTGGGGTGGTGAGGTAAAAAGCATTTCTGTTTGGGAATAACAGAGAGATGAATTCTGTAAACATTTACTTGTCTTTGGAAATTTCAGTTTTCTGGAAACAAAACATAGAATAATTTATGTTCTTTGTTAAATTCAGAAATGTGTTTATGTTTTCAATTTCTTTCTATTTCTGTGGAATATGAAGTTAACAAAAGAATATTTTGATGGTTGTTTGCTTTTCCAGTTAAATTTCATATATATTTTTTAAATGTTAATTTAAAAATTTTATAGCTTTTTAATATTTCTTGATGTTTATTTGTTTTGTGAATTGTTGAAATAAACATGTTATTTCACTTTAGGATATCACCGATCTGTTTGGAGCTGATTTGCCTGTTGAGGGTGGAGAGAATGGTGAATTCGAATGGAGGGATGGTCCTTTAATACAGGCTCTTAAAAAAGGAGATTGGATTCTGTTAGATGAAGTGAGTTCAAAATTATTATAATGAACATGCTCTTAAGTTTCTCTTTATTATTTTTAAATTAAAAAAAAAGTATATATATTTAATACCATAGAAAATTGAGTATTTTCCTATTATTAGCCCCCCCCCCCCCAAAAAAAAAAAAAATGTACATTTTTACTGAGAAGAATTTGACAGACGATTCTCACTAAAATAACTAAGATTAAGTATTTTCAGTTTATATTAATTTTATGTGAAGTGTTAAAATCTTATTCAGTTTTGTTAAGATTTTAAGACAAAATTATAAATTAAGCATGTATTTTAGAAATATTTTGACAAAAAGAGACATCCTTTAAGAACAGTACACAGAAAACAGAAGTTAAAAATATTAATTTCCTGAGGAGATATTTTAAATATACGAATGCATCCTACGCCAATAGGATTAACATTAGAGAGGTAATCGGGAAATTCACTGACTTGCAGCCTTAAGTAGTATTTTCACTACTTCCTCCTACTTCTCTTTTAATACCATTTGTTCTAGATATTTTTTTTTTTATTCCTAATAGATTTAAATGTAATTAAATATATACATATTATTCATCTTCTTTTATTAATATATGAATGAATTGTATTTATGTGTATACAATATTTAAATGTTAATTAAAAATTACTCTTTCTCTGTTTTAGTTGAATTTAGCCTCACAGTCTGTTCTTGAAGGGTTAAATGCCTGCTTGGACCACAGGAATCAGATATACTTACCTGAGTTAGGAAAAACATTTTATATTGACAAGAATATTTCTCGGGTCTTTTGTTGTCAGAACCCTCAACGGCAAGGAGGATCTAGAAAAGGATTACCACAATCCTTTCTTAATAGATTTACAAAGGTAATTGTCATATCTTTCTTTTCTCTTTGATGTTTATCCTTTATGAATAGCAGTGGTTGGCAACCTATGGCCTGCAACTAGAAATGGTCCTGGTCTGCAATCTATTAGAGCTGAATTATATCAATCCAGCCTGCAGGCCAATATGTTTCTGTTCTTTTTTCTTTAAAAAAAAAAAAAAAAAAAAAAAAAAAAAAAAAAGCCTAAAATTCTGCTTAAATTCAACCTGAACTCAAAATATTCAAAGCTGAACCTGACCCGAACCCGAAGTGATGGAAAAGTAATCTATATTTTAATACAAATATAGAAAAGTAGTCTACAATTATATATGTAATACCAATTTTATCTTTTTTATATAAAAAATTGACACATGCATTCATTAATATTCAAATATATAGTACTAGCCGGTCCCGCGCAGAGTGTCTGCACTCTAGTGTCTACTCTTTTAAATACTATATGCATATTAGAATACACGAATTTCAGCATTATATGTGTAAATATCATACATAAAAACTTCTCCACTTAGGACTGGGTACTTTGAAATAAAAAATATATACACGTCATAAGATATGGACACCATTTAGAAATATGAAAACAGGGGCATTTTTTCAGCATCGTGCATATAAAAACCTTTGCATGCACACAATAGTTGCTGGATACTCTTTAAAATTAAAAAGTGTATACATATTACATTGAAAATATCTACACCATTCACAATTAGGAATATATATATATATTCTGCATCGAAAACGTTTTGACTTCAATTCAATTGACAAATTGTTTGTCACTGTTGGCTTGTCCTTTAATCTTTTGAGGTGTCACCGTTAAAAAATCAATGTTACTGAAAAGTTGCTGCACTGGATCTTGTATATATGTATAGCAAATTGAGGGCAACATAATAGTTTCCCCACTTTGACATTCGCCAACCTGTAACAGACAACTTGCTAACTCTCTCTGTTTGAAGAGAACGCATATTTTCTGTAAGTTGCATAATGTAAAATCTTCTCTTCTTTGTGCAACTTGAAACTGTTGATGATGTTGAACCTCTAAAAATGACAGGTAGGACTAACTTGACCGAAATCTCTACCCAATAAGATTATTTTATTCATTTATTATTATTTGTTATTATTTATTTGTTATTACTCAATCCATATTATAAATAACAAATATGTTTATCCGTAACATTGACGTCATAACAATGCGGACAGCAATGAGGTTAAAAGTGTATAAGGTACAACAATGGAGTTAATGCTTTAATTAATAACAAAATGGCGCGTTTCTTGGTTTGATTTAGCACTTTATTTCCTTTCCGTTTTAGAAAGTAGCTAATTTTTTAAAATAAATAAGAAAAACTACCGGCTATTTGTTACAAAAATTGCATTATCTGATGCAAAAGTTTGTTTTACATATGTGTGGTGATTTTTAAATCGATACCTCAAATACTTTTCTTAATATTCGCAAATGAGTGAAAACAAACTTTTCGTTGCCATCAGCAATTGATAAATAATCGCAATTTCTGTGCCACGTACGATAGCGTAATATATATATAGTATTTTTCATTTGAGAAATATATAGGACTTTCTTTGAAAAAAATCGAGTCGATCCAAACCTCACCTGAAAGAGATAAAACACAACCTGAAACCAACCCAAACTCGAGACATTAGAGTCAATCTGATACTTAACGAAAAAATTAGCATTAACCTGACCTACAACAGAAAAATTACAGTCTGACCTGACCCGAACTGTAGGTTGGGTCTGGTTCAGGTAAAAATGGGTTATCCGACCCAAAGCCGGACTCTAATGTAGACATTGCCACTGCTCTAGAAAATGTATAAATGGGACTTACTGAAATGCTCTGATGCAGTAGTTCTGAAATTGTGTCCCCCTGACTGGTTTCAGTGTCTCTTCAGGAGATCTGTGAAGATTTCTTATTGAATGTAAAATTTTTCATTTATCTTAAAAGTAAATACTGTTAAAAAATAATTACATAATTAGTTTATATATCTTGTATTCGATTCTTGTATTCTCTGAAAATATTAGTAATTTCAGTCTTCAAAAAATGGTATGTATTAACTAAAAGATTAAGAACCGCTCCTCTAAAGTAATGTATTAAGATCAAAATTTAATTAAACGTATATATCTCTACTAAAGTTCTAAAAGATACCTACCTCCTTGAAGCTGGTATCTATACCAATTTGGTAGATCACACACACGCACACAAACATAAAAACAAACAAACAAAAATATTTAGCAGTACATATGTTTGCAGGCAACTTTTTGAAAAAAAAAAAAAAAAAAAAAAAAAGTTAAGAAATCGACAAAATGATGATCATTTAGATCAAGGGTTGGTAACCTATGACCCGCAGGTCACAGAGTGACCCATTTCATAACTTCAAGTGACCCACTTGAGTTCCGAAAAAAGTATAAAAATAATAAAATTCTATTGAAAAAAATATTTCGAGTTTATTTTGGAACTTTAAAAAGGTTTAATTTTAATTCAGAAATTCCAAACTATTAAAAAACATAACAAAAAATTGCACTTATTTGTTATAATGCATATATGTTTGCATCAGGGGAGCCATCGAAGAGAAAGTAAAGTTCATTCATTATGTTTCCTTTTATAATAATTGTAATTTTATTTTTTGTGTTTAAAGTTTAAAAAGGCACATGTTGATTATTTCCTCAATAAAATTTATCTTATTATTCACCGAAAAAAGACTGTTTTAAAATGAAAATATCACTGACCCGAAACATCTTCTTAATACACATATTTTGGTTGATTGTGACCCGCAGCCGAAAAAGGTTGCCGACCCCTGATTTAGATGGCTAATTACATCTGGCTATTTCCAGCCTGTTACCAGATATAGAGAGATTGTCAAATCGCAAACAGCAGCAAGTCAATGTACCATAGATTATATTGTTGTCAATTGTAATTTATAAATAAGTATAAATTATGTTGTGGTGTATTTTTATTATTAATTCATGTCAATAGATGTGGTCCACAATGGACTAACTAGTAAGTGAAATAGGATCCTTCTTCTAAGTTGAAAAGGGTTGCTTAGCACTGATTTGCAAATTTATAAAAATTTGAAATTTAGCTGTGTTCTAAATTTGTCTTCAGAACTTCATAACTGATATGATAAAATGAAGTATTAGGGCATATTACGAAACTTAAAACTTGAATTATTTGGTAGTTTTAAGAAATGCACAGTTTGAATATAAATAAGTTCTTTCCCAAAAAGAATTTCCTAATTAGAAATTTTCTGATTGTTCATTTTATCCTAATCATCTTAAAGAGAAGAAATAAAGAATGAGTAAATATAATACAGAAAAAAAAAAAGTTTTGACTTACATAAGTTAATGTTTTTACAAATTTCATGCCATCTAAGAGAAATATTGTTAACAGAAATTAGAATTAGGCTAATAAAACCACTATCTGAATAAGCTAAGAATGGAAAAGGGAATTTGAAACGTATAATTAATTTATCATTCAAATTAGTCCTTTCTGAAAAGAAGCATTCTATCAGTCAACATTTTTTCTAATTTGCAATGCAGTAATTACATAGTTCTAATTTGGAAAAAAGGGTAACACTAAGTTTTGTACATGGTTAAAATATTAGTATTATATAAGTATATACATTTTCATTTTATTTAAGATAAAAAATTCAGTGTTTATAAATATTGACTATTTCTACACTAAAATATTGGTTAAAGTTTCCCCTACGGTAATCTGACCGTATTTATACATTTCAAGGGAAGTAAAGAAAAAAGTGTAAAATGTGGGAAAATGTGAATTCTGGAAATGTTGAAATGAGGTTATTCTGTATATAGAATTTAGTATTACCTTTACATACAAAAATGATTTTGATAATGTGCATTAGTATTGTTAGGTTTAATAAAATCATAGAATAAACAAAAACATGAAGGAGGATGACAAGCCGGTTTAGCACTGAAGCACACTAGGGATGATGGGAAGGTTATAATGGTGAATCAGTGTTGCTATTGGCCAACTTGCAATCCAACCATACCGCTATTGGTTGGCTTGGGATTAGTTTCAGTAGCAAGTACTAAATAAAAAAATCTGGTGGTAAAGTAAACAGGCAGCAGGGAAGATTGTGTGTAAAACACGCCTGTCTTCCTTCCAGTTATTATTTCTATTTCCTTGAATAAAATATTGTTGAATTAAACTGAGTATTTTTTTAGAATACTAGTATATATTTTTTAATTTTGTCAGTTTATTATTTTCATTAGTAATTGAATATCAATGGTGTAATTATTTTTTTTTTTATTAGCTTGTGCATTTTTTTTCCAGCTACATCTTTTATATTATTTATTTAATTTATCTTTTTTATTTTCAGGTCTATATGAAGTCACTGGAAGGATGTGATATGGAGTTCATTGCCACATCTGTTTATCGAAATATAAGTCAAGACTTGATTTCTGCAATGGTTCAGTTTAATAATGAGGTAATGAATTGTTTCATTTTGAGTTGAACTTGTTTGCTATTTGCTTTTCTGGCTCTCATATTTTTTGTGATACAAGCACAATAATAATAATGAATGATTTATTCTTCTTGAATGACATTAGGGGAAGAAGAAGAAAAAAAAAAAACTAAGAAGGTTTTTTATCAAAAGAGACCCTCTGACTATCTGTCCCATCCCCTTTTTGTAAAAAATAATTTTCAGTTTTTTTTTTTTTTTAATTTAATAATTATTTTAAATGGGGTTTTGAGGTGGGTGGAACCTATCCGGCAAAAGAAAGAATTAACCATTTTAATTTTCCATTTTGAAAGAAGCCAATAAAAGCTTACTTTTTTATATTTAATATTTCTTAATTCTTATTGCTTTTCATGTTGATGTTAAAAAATTGTCAAGTAAGTCCTTTAAACATTTCTTAGTTTAGCTTATTTCTTGCTTCTATTCTCTCTTTTTTTATTTGCTTATAACTCTCTGCTTATATTCCTTTTTTTTTTTCCCCAAATGAGCCTTTAGTAATGGATTACAGCATGTGTTTCAAAGTCTCGCTCTTCTTGGTTTTCGATTTGCTAGTAGCCATGATCTACAATGAGTTATTATTATTACACATTACCAATAATTACAGATTTTATTTATGAATTAGTAAAAATATTTTTTTTAAAACTCTTTTATAGGCATTCAATATTTGTCTTGAAAATCCCTCCTCATTTTATGACTGCAATTTATGTTTTCTTTCCTTAAGTTACAATGCATTCATTCGGCTGTGGACCCCAAGCTCGATTATGGAAAAATCGCTGCTTTTTTTTCTTTATACTTCTAGTGAATTTAATTAAAAATTACAATTTTTGCTTTGTTTTTTTTTTAAGATGTGGTAACAGGAAAGAAAAAATTATACATTATTTAAACTGTCTTTTTAGGATTTCAAACTTATTTCTCAACACATAATCATAATTTAATCAATATGAAACTATTAATTTATTAAGGGGTATTTTAAAAACATATTACACTCTTTATTTTTTATTCTTATTCTGTACTTTTTAGTGTTTAATATATTCACTTGTTGCAGTTTGACATTTTGCTGTCGTAACTCGTATACAATTATAACCATAAAGAGTGGTGATTTATTACCTGTGGCAAGTTAATGGAAAAATGCCTTAAAATTTATTTATTTATAATTAAGTTCTAAAAACATTTAAATGTTGCATTGTCATTGGGAGACCTCCTTTGTACATTTGTCAAACACATCTTTGTACATGATTTTTATAATTTAGCATATCTGGAAGTGAGTAAAAAATTGATTATAAAATTTCATCTTTACGTACAAAATCCAAGTTGAGTTAAATAAAAGAGTGTAAAAAGAAGTTCTAGCTGTTGGTAGTATCGATTAAAAAATATAATGAATACTGAGAATCCATAACAAATGACATTTTTGCTTTTGTTTTCAATGCAATACATATGTTTAGTTTATAGGTTTCTTATTTAATTGTAATTCAATGTTTCTGTTTCTTATGTTTTCAGATTGTTAATGAAATAAATACCAAAAGTTCTATTGGACAGAAAGGTGCTCCATGGGACATCAACTTACGTGATATATTTAGATGGTGTGATCTAATGATGACTAATCAGGTAATATACTTTCAAAAGTTTTATTTATTTTGTATTCAATAAAACCTAATATAAGATTTTTAATGTTATTTAGTATTAGTATAAGATACTTACAGTGCACTCCTGGTTATCTGGGTTAATCACCGGGAGGGGTCGCACAGACAATGGAAAAACATGAATAGTCCAAAAACTTTTTTTTTTAAAGAAAAAATCAACACCAGTACAAAACTATATAAATGACTTACATTTGCATGAACTAGGAATTTTCCTTTTAACATTTAGTCATTTAGATGCATTAAAAAGTCTGTAATGTGTCTTTGCTTCTGCTATTATTTCATCTCTTGTCATATATCAACACATATTTTATGAACTGCAATGAAGTCACTGAAATCAAATCCTCGTTGTCCCGTACATGTCCTATACCACATACAGTTTGTACTCCAATTTGATAATTATTTTCTAATTCGCTAGCAGATTCTCAATTATCACGTTCTTGAAGGATTTTTAATTTTTGTTTAACATTTAAAACGTTTCGTTTTCATTTCACACCAATCATTTTTACCAGTAAAAAAATTCATGCTGATACTGATTCACTGAAAATTCACTGGTGATAAACACGACACCAAAAACTAAAGGAACACGAGCGAAAGTGAGATTCCGAACCCTCCTATCTCCTTCAACCCTACCCTGTCAAACAGTTTCCAGAGCATTCAAGTTGACTTCTCTCTACGCACTTCTCAATACTATCAGCTAAACCTGACAAGATTCTAATTCACATCAACATTGATTTTACATGCATGATTGATAAGTGTGAAAATGTTTCTCTTTAAATTTTTTTGTGAGTCCAAAATGAGCACGGATAATCAAGAGTATATTGTATTTGTTTTCTATTTCCTTTCAGAGTGAAAATGAGTGCAACATTGGAGAATACATGAAATTAATCTACATAGACCGCATGCGAACACTGGAAGATAGAGAAAAGGTTAGTAAATTCTTCTCTCATGAAATGACCAAATCTTCTGCTAAATATGTTTTGTACAGAAGAATAGTTAACTCTTGTCTTATATAAATTATGCAAACCATAAATTCACTTAAGTGCTTATTAGTCTGTTATCTAATCTTGTTAACTAAATATTCTTTTGCGTGTTGTTATGAATTTCTTTTCCGTGTTTTGAAATAAAGTCATTTAATATTCCCCCCCACCCCTTTTTCTTTTCTTTTGGGGATCATGAGATAACACACTTTGCCCTTTCTGTATTGCAATGAAATTAATAATTTTTTATTATTTTACATTTTCAAATCATAAAGACCTTATTCTTTTATGTTTTTTGCCATAATTATCTATTTATTATCTTTTATCTACATATTTGTCTTTTATAAATTTTCAATTCTGTTATGATAGACAAGGTTTTTCTTTTGTATGTTTCCTGAAACTTTCTTTTATTGTCTGAGTGCAACGAAGACTCATACACAGCGCAGTATTACTTTGCCCCATATATAGCTACGATGGATATTAAAACCTTTCGTCAAGCATAACTCGAAAAATATTTAACGGATTTCGTTCAAATTTTTACAGCAGGTACCTATAAAGGTGACAACGACGTCTATTTATTACCAAGAATAAGTGTCAAACCGTTTGGAAATTATATTAAAAAATGGATAAAAAAGCACAATTAAAGTACATACGTCACGAAAATTTAGCACATACGTCATTTTCACCGGCGGAGATTTTCGTAAATAATAAGATTTTAAAAGTTCATGGAGTAACATGGAGCAAAAAAATATGCACGCACAATACAATACAATATCAGTATACAATAAAACATATTTCCATTTAATAAAAATGGAAAATTAATCTGGATTTTTTTCTGTTTGAAAGAAAAAAATCCGCAATAACTTTGTATTAGAGATTTGGCGCAAATCTCAACATTGGCAGCTTTTTATTTCACGTGGTGTAAATAGAAACAATTCTATGATATTTAAATAAAAGGTTTTGATTTGCGGCATTATTTCTTCTTATTTTCTTTTCCTTTTTAGTATTTTAAATGGAATTAGAGAATGGCATGTATTTTAAATTAAATGTGTGGAAGACATGTATTTTTAATGTATGTATTTCAAATGAAATGAGTGAAAGGTTTATAGTTAAATGAAATTAATGAAATATAAAGATGTTATGAGAACAATATTTGGCGAGTTATCAACTGCGCCAAGTTAACATAAAAGTACCAATACATAAGTGAAATGACAGTTGTCATATACGCACAAATGCCATATATGCACCACGCTAGCGCGATTTTTTTCCCCCACCAGTTTAGCGAAAACTTTGTTTTTGAATTTTATTTACAAATATCAGACAATAATAGCACGTGATTTTTTATTTCAATATAAAAATAAAATAACGTAATAAATGTAACTTCTACTATTTTAAAAAAAGAAATAAAAAGAAATAAATAATAGTTTGATATCAATAAATATTGATATACATATAAAAATAATCTATAGAATTAAAATAAAAAATAAAAGTAAATAAACACAACAAACAGTTTTTGCCAAATTGGCAGGGGGAAAATCGCGCCAACGTGGTGCGTATATGACATCTGCGCCGGGAGTTTTACCCTTTTATCTGTGCTTTTGGAAATATCAAAAAATTAAAAAATACTTATATCAGGCGTATTATGTTTTGCATTTTTATACGGACCACTTCTCCATTTTAAGATTTTAAAAGTTATTTATATCAGATATTTCTTCCCTGAAATTCCCACAAGTTATTTTCGGTAATCTTTTAGTTCGCTTATTAATTGTTTACAATTTCCCCCCTCCCCTGACAATAACAATTATTTATCACCAAAATGTCTCTTAGTTTTGTTAAATATGTTTGTTATGTATTTTCATTAAAATATAGAAAATGGCAATAAAATTTTATTTTAGCATCGTACTTATATTTTGAAGATGGCGCAAAAACATGGTTTAATAAATGTATATTTGTAAATACTTGAAAAACATATTTTTCCTCTCTCTAGGAAAATTTGGTAAGATGCTAAATCTGCCTTTTAGCACCATTTTTAATTTTTTCGCCAATCGTGCCAACCAGCACATGATACGGAATTTTTCCCATTCAGATACACAAACAAGATTGGTCTCAAACAAGAGTAATGCTAGCAACAATATTGTTTTAACTCTATAAGAGTTACAAACAATAATGATATTAAATTCTCCGATTAGCTTTGGGCCCGTTTACGGAAGTTTCTCCTAGAAAAAAAATGTGGAAGAAGTCTTTTACATTTGTTTCGAATGAAGCTCGGTCATAATAGTACAAACAACACTAATATTACCATGGGGGTAAAACTATTTAAGGGTAAATATTTGGAACCCTTCCCCTCCCCACCCTCCTAAAAAAAAAGAAACAGAAAGTTACAGAAATGAATTTAAAATGGCGTTAAGCCACTCTTTCTGACGTAAGCAATTGGCTGCAAACTCGATTACGAAACTTTCATTTAACTTAATAACATGTATATAATAGCCCTTAAGGTACTTTTCTTTCCCAGTTATACGGACCTTGGGGCTTTTTTAAAAAGCTTAACCGGTTTTAAAAAGTTCAGATTTACTGCCAAATGTCATAAACTATAATGAAAATAAACCTGATGAATTATTATGCTGGTTTATGTATGTATTTAAAAAAATTGCATCTGATTACACTTATTAGATAAATTACTCCTGTTTGCATTTAATAACAGATGCACGGCTTCTTATACTAAATTGTTTAAATATTGGGAAGGTGGCGAGAGGTACAGAGACGTGTAAACGAACGGGTAGACAGACGGGTAGTGAGATGGGTAGAGAGACGGGTAGAGAGACGGATAGCGACATAGATAAGCTAACGGGTAGCGAAACGAATAGACAGACGGGTACTGAGACAAAAGAGCGTTGACAGAGGGGTAGCGAGAAAGGTAGGGAGACGGGTAGAGAGACGGATAGCGACATAGATCAGCTAGCGGGTAGCAAAACGAATAGACAGACGGGTACTGAGACAAAAGAGGGTTGACAGAGGGGTAGCGAGATAGGTAGGGAGACGGGTAGCGACACGAGTAGCCAGACCGGTAGACAGGCATGTAGAGGGAAAGGTTGCGAGACGGGTAGCATGGTGAATAGAGAGACGATTACAGAGATGAGTACAGCGACAAGTTGACAGACGGGTAGAGAGAGGGGGTATACAGACAGACAGACGTGTCGAGAGACGGGTAGTGAAATGGGAATCGAGACAGTTAGAGAGATGGATAGACAGATGGGTAGCGAGACGCTTAAAGATGCGGTGGAAAGACACATGGATAGTGAGATGGGTATACAGACGAGTAGAGAGGCAGTAGACAGGTGGGTACGGAGAGAAACACAGTATAGAGACACGGCTAGACATAAAAGTAGTTAGACAGACGGTTAGAGAAACAGATAGATGGGTAGAGAGACCAGTAGGGAAATATACGACATGTAGCGAGACGTTTAGAGAGACAGTCAATCGGGTATGGAGATGGGTTGAAGAACGGATAGGGAAACAAACAGATTGTGGAGAGAGACAGACAGATAGGCAGAAGAGAAGTCTGAGGTTTGAAGCAGGGGCGCAGGGGTTAGAGTCTCCTAGAAAATAATCAAGAAGTATTATCTTTGAAATATATGTATTTTTTTCAATTTGATTTTTACAGAAGTCATCGAAAGATTTTTTATATTACTTTAGTAGGAATTTAGGCTACAGTTTCGTAATCTGGTTTGTAGTAAAGCACGTTATCAACGTGGTTTGAATAAATAGTTTGATCAATGTGGTTTGAGTAAATAGAATACAAGTTTCTATAAATAGTTATACAAATAAACAAGGAGGAAAATTTTTAATTTCAAATGTAAATATTTGTCACAAAGAAAATGTTTCAACAATGAAATTAAATTTGCTTTAAACTACGCTTGCTAAAATACGCTCTCGGCTGAAAATATGATTACATGACTTTAAAAAGCTTGGCGTTTTAAAAAAAATCCGGCTTTTTGTTGTTGTTGTTTGTTTGTTTGTTTGTTTGTTTGTTTGTTTGTTTTTTAAAGTTTTGAGCTATTCCAACTTAAGAAAATGAGATTATTTGTCAAATTATATAAATATATATCTATCTATCTATATATATATATATATGAAAACATAACAGTATATATGAATTTATATATGATATTTTGTAATTCTATCGTTTAATTTGCTCTTTTTCACATATTGTATCTTCTTTATATCGCAATTGTTAACCCTATGTTCTGAGAAATATCACTCAGACTAATCCCTTTGAGGGAAGTCCTAGTAGGTAATAACATTTGGTGACTAAACGATTATAAAACATTATAGTGCATTTGATTTTGTGCTTCAGATATTTCCAGTGCTGAAATTTACAATGTTTTTGTCTTGTAATTTTCACAACATTGATATTTTGTATTATTGCTACTAGAAGCACCTTGGATCACAAACAGATAATTTTTTAGGCAAATTACATGGATAAAAATCTTCTCTAAATCCCCAGTTTTCTATTCTTTATTATTATCCTAAATTTTCTGCATTTCAGGAGTTATCCTGTGCTTGGTATATATTTTTCTAACATCAGAAGCAATATTCCTTTTAATCTGTATCTTTTAAAATACACATGGGTGAATATTTCGTACTTTCTAATTTTACCAATATTACCAAGAAGAAATATGTACAGTGGTTGTAAAATCAAATCTTCAAATAAGTGTTTGCTATTCTGTTTTAATTTTTTAGGACCAGATATTTTAAACAAAGTAACAAATTCAAATAATGATTGGCTGGAAAAATTAGACTGTAGTTCTTTTATAAAATTGTGAAAGCTTGGCTATAGTAATAATGAATTGTATAGAACGATTTACTATAAGAGGTTCTGTGGTCGGCGTCACAGAATGCAGTGAACGTTTGTGTATCGATAGAGTATAGTTAGTATATAAATAATATGAAAGCCATAAAGCACAATACCCAGTAGGAGAGAAAAAAGGTCTCAAGTTTATCTCACAGTTTATAATCGGATAAATTTCTTTCTTTGGCAAGCTGCTTTGTAGTCTAGTCGGTAGATGCTGGATTCAAGATTTTTATGTCTGGGTTCGAATCCCCAGCTAGACTCATTTTTTGCAGCAAAAATTTTTATCATTTACTTTAGAACTACAATTGAAAAAATATGTATAATCAATGAAATTTATGAAAAATGTAAATTAAATTATGTTTTGTTTTAACTATGAAATTCTGCATGTTTAAATATTTTATGGAAAATTTAAAAAAATAATAATAAAAAGTAGACAATTTATATTTCTATACACCTGAAATTTTTGCTGTTATTTAAAATTATTTACAGTTATTTAAATGAATAATCTACTATTTTTGAGAAATAAAGTATGTGATATAAAATCTATAACATTTTTTAAAATTTAAATTTAATTTTTCTATACAAATATTTTAAACAGAGTGTCTAGCCACCTGGAAAAGTCAGGGAAATGTACCATTTCTCAGGAAAAGTCAGAGAAATTTGAAAATTCTGAGAAAAAGTTTGAACATTCAAGAAAAAAAATAAGAAAATGTTTCTTATAAAACTAAGGATTTGAAATTGCAACACCATTAAAATCAAACTTTGATCTTCATAAGTACTGTAAAGAGTATTTCAACCTCTCATGCAATTCATTTTCTCTACCCCCTCTCAGTCCTTCTTTGTAACTCAGGGATTTTCCAGCTTCACTGAAACTTCCTACTGAATGTTGTAGGATTGATTAGGTGTTTCACTCTACTTACTTATCTTTGTTTGGGAACTGAATATTTGTTAGCTTAATTTATTGAATATTTAGTATTTGTAATAAAATATGTCAAAGCTATCTGTATTTAACTGTGACTGTTGTGATAAAGAATTTCACCCTGATTTGACAGGATGGATAGAACCTGATGTGAAAAGTGTGTGATCTGCAAAATGTTTAGCATGTGAAATGTTCAACAGTTTGTAAATTTGGCAAAAAATTGATGTAACAAGTCAATAATTTGTCTCAGAATCATTTATAAAAGTTTCACTCTCAAATTCGCAACTTTTAAGATTTTTTGTGTGTAACATCACAAAATCTCGACACCTGGAATTTTTCTTTTTATTGGTATGGAAAACCTGGAAAAGTCGGCGAAATTCGTTGCTGATCTCGAATAGACATCCTGTTTAAATATTTTATGATTTTTTAAAATCTCGGATTCTTGGTTTTGTCTTCACTGCCTACATAATAACTATTTTTAGTAATTCAATATCTTTTTAGAACTTATTTTTAAGTACATGGACAGTTTTTCTAATTATAAATACAAGAATCCGAGATACAAGATAAATACAAGAAGAGAAAGATTTTAAAAAGTATGCATCCTAAAGGACCCATAAAAATTATATTAATGCATCTCTTGTCCAATTTTTTGTTTAAATGATGCACTATAGCATACCCCCGGCAGCATTGTGACTATTACAAGAAAGTGCAGTACATTAAAAACTTCAAAATGGACACCTTTATTTAGCAGACATTTCTGAACAAAAAAAATTTTCAGTCCTGAGGTGTCTGTTTTTAGAGGTTTGCACTTCAGAAATTCTGAAAGTAGTTTTAACATATTAATTGTATTTGTACATTCTTCTATCTTTACAAGAAGAAAGTATTGGATTCTTGAAAAAATTCAACTTTTTGTTTTCGGCATATTTATATGTGATAGAGGGTCTTGGACATGATTTGACACTTTTTTAGAAAATGTCTGTCTGTATGTGACAAAAATTTTGTGGCATTCTATCTCAATAACTAATGCACAGAATTTAATAAAACTTTAGATTCAGTTAGTCCCTGATATAAATCGGTGCTGATTAGCTTTTGGTGCAAATTGCCCAACAGGTGGCTATGCTGCATTTTTCATGATTTTAATGATGGCTATGTCTCAAGAAACTAATGCACAGAATTTCATCAAACTTCAGATTCATTTAGACGTTGACATAAGTTATTGTTGATTTGGTTTTGGTGTAAAGCTCCCAACAGATGGCGGCACTACTATGCTGCCCTTTTCAGGATTTACACGATTTTAGCGATAAGTCATATCTCAAGAACTAATGCAAGGAATTTAATAAAACTTTAGATTCAGTTAGACCTTGACATAAATTGGTGCTGATTCAATTTTGGTGTATGTGAAACTTGTATGGAGATAGAAGAAAGTTTTGGGATTGGCATATCTACTAGTTAATATTTACTTTTACCATATTTCTTTTTTTGCAATCAAATTTAACTTTAACATTTTTAAACAACACCCCCCACCCCTTCTTTTTTTTCCCCCTGTAAGTTCTGGATTTTCTAGGTAGAGCCACAATTATCCCTGATCTAGGATTTTATTTCTTGGGAAGAGGGGAGATTAGGGATGACTTTACGTGGATCATTGAAATGGGTTAAATTGTGTCCATGATTAGGTAAAAAACACTTAAATCGGTTGTTTTTGATAGGGGTCTGAAAAATCTGTGAATTGATGTGTATTTTTCCTTTGATTAATTTCTCTTAATTCATGGAAATTTTTCTTTCATTTGCCTTTTCCTCAAAACACTGAAACTTCTCCAACCTAACATAACAATTACCTGAAAATCCTCCAATCTAAGTTTCATTTCTGTCAAATCACAGGGATGTTCTGGCAACCCTGAAGTCAAAAGGCAGATATTTTGCAGAAAACATTCACCAACTCATAGGGAGGGGTGTTCTTGGCAACTTACTGCCAGTAATTTGATATTTTTTGGAGAAATTTGTTTTAGAATATAGCTCTTCAGTCCATCCTCTAGGTATGTCTCTGCTTGTGGCAGCACTTAGTTTTTTAACCTTTAAAAACATGGACAGCATATACTTCAGTGTTCCAATGTTTATTGTTGAAGATGGCAATTCCCCCCCCCCCCCCCTCCTTTTTTTCCTGTTTAATTGGTAAGTTACCACTGACATACAGAATTCGTCACCTATATTTGTGTCATTTATTCCATTTTCTTTCTTAATAAAACTATTTTTTTAAATAATTTGGTGTTTATTATTTTTATATTTTTACTAGAAATTCCTTTAATGAAGAATGTAATCAAAAGTTTATATTTAAGCTTTAAAAGGCATTAGTGTTCTGATTGTATTTTTATGTTACTAGAAATCACTTGTGTTATATTAATTGTAATTAAATTAATCTTTTTCTAACATTGTAATGTTATTACTTTTATGCTACTACTGGAACCATGGAAGCAAGTGTTCAGTCTCAGGACTGATTTCAGTCCTGGAGAGATTTTTGATTAATAGTAAATTATACTTTTATAAACTTAATAATAGCAATTTTACTATCAAGAACTTTTAATCACCATTTTTTACTGCAAAATATCAATTTTTAGCCATAATGCAAAACATAGAAATCTTCTAGTCCATTTCCATTTGGTTATTCCTAATACTCAGAAAAGTTTTCAGTCTTGGCTTGGATGGACTTCTTGCACCCATGACTGGAACATACATTAAACAAGAATCAGGGATGTAGCAGAGGGTATATGGTGGTACATGCTGTAAACACTCTAGATGTTTTTACGAAACTGTATACCCTCTAATTGTCAAGTAAAGCTATAGTGTATACTCTTTAGCATATACCCTCTAATTTTTTACGGCTATATCACTGACAAAATTATCATCAAAAGTTGATATTTAGTTTTAAAAATATCTTAGTGTATAGAGACTGTGGTCTGGTCTTTTGTGTTGATATAAACCACTCGTGTTTATAAAGATTAAATGATTATTTAAATTTTTTTTCATGTTTTTATTTATTTTGTTTAGTGATTTTCAACTTCAGTTTCTTTGTTGTCTATAATTTAGATCATACTCAAGTTTGAAGAAGTGATTAAGCAGTGTGGCTTGGGTCCTGAGCAGATGGTGAAAAATCGCTGTCTAAAACTTAATGTATTTAGCAACTGTATTCAGCTCGGTTATTCCTTTCTCCCCTCTAAAGGCGTGTGTCGTGGGGACAGCACAATGACTTGTATTTCTTCAACTCAGCTCCCTTTTATGGAATCTCTGATGAAGTGTATTGAGATGAACTGGATGGCTATTCTTGTAAGATTTGTCTTTATTTATTTATGTAAAATATATCTTTCTGCGTGAATTTAGTTATAATGGCTGGAAATTCTTAATCCATTAAAAAAAAGTGTATTTTTAACGTTTTTCTTTTTTTTTTTTAATGTAAAGATAGTTAAAGAAAAAGATATGTCATGCTGTAACAACTTTTTTTTTTTTTTTTTTTTTTCCTCCCAAATTACTATAACTATCAAATTATCAAATCTATCAAAGTAAAGTAAAATGCAATGTAATTGTTACTTATAAAAGTTCGACATACGAGTTCTTTAGATCAAAAGCGAAGGATGACTGTCATACCTAAATATGCGGATGGGAAACCCTGTCATTAGATTGAATTGAATACATTATTGATGTTTAACCAGTCGCTGTCTTTTTAGCTATACAGAACTAAACATGCAAATTTCAGCTCTATTCTCCTAGAGTTTATCTACTTATAATAAAATCCAAAGGCAAGAAAGTGTAGCTAACAATTTGGGGTGCGACCACTCTTATCTGCGAATTGACCATAGTTAAACGCCATGTTAGGCTTAATGAAAAACCTATGCTAACATATGACAACTAAACTATAATTTCTTATGCCTCAAATCATCTGTTCAACATATTTTCTGATAAAAGATCTATATAAACATTTCTGTAAATACTTTTTTCAGAAATAGCGGTGACAGCTTTCGTAAGGAATTTTTGCGATGATCGATATTTTTGCGCCTTCTACTGGCAGATAATACAAAAAGATTTTGAAATTTTGTTTCTATCGTAAATAAAATGATTTTTTTTAATGAAACATAATTAAAATATAAGGAATAAATAGTACTGAGTAATTTCCATTTAATTTTGCTTATATAATAAAAAAAATGAGTTATGTGGTGTGTCAAGCTCTTTAGAAACTTATTGATAACCCTTTTTTACAAAAACTGTTGCACATCGATTATTTTTTAATATTTATTTTGAATGTTTTGTCCAATCATTGAACTATTTCAAAAATTTAATATTGAGTAAAAAAAAAAAAAAAAAATCCTTATCATTTGTATTTGTAGAAATCATTTGTCATTTTTAAAATGTATTTTTCTACAATACATACCTTTCAATAATAAAATCTTTATGCTGTTTGTTTGTATGAAGTCTTATGAAAATGCAGTGCAGATCAACTATCTGTCATTTTTGACGGGGGTTATATACTATAATAGAGACATAAAATGCTAGCTCACTTACCATAAAGCAGAGTGTGGACTGAGAAATTGACAGCAGATTTCATCCTTTCTTTATTTAGTTTTTGACACTTAAGCTATTATAATGTTAGTAAATTATATAGGAAGAGTTAAAACACACTCTAATGTTTATTGATACAACATAAGCAAACCGGAATATATTTTGTTCAAAGGAAGTTTTTTTTCCTTCTTATAATTCAGACATATTACTTTGCTACTGTTGTTTGCTACTATTTCTCATGGAGACATCTCTTAGGATTCTGTTGAATCTGAGTTGGAAAATTCTAGTGTAGAACACATAACTGGTTTAATTTTTATTCCCACAGCATAGCATCAAAATAAATTGATTTATTTTGGTTATTTAAAAACTGTGTACGTAAATCGAAAATTTTTATTGAATATACATTGAATCTTAATTGTGTAACAATTTTAAAACTATAATTTTAAACAGTTTTAAAATTGTGTAACAGATTTAGCAGTTTCACATTTATTAGCGACCAAGGAAATAAAAATTGCTGGTGTTTATTTATTATCACAGTTCAGTGATATACATCATGATATATATCCAATATTTATTTTTAAAATATCATGTTTTATGATAATTTCATATCTTTTGATATTTATTAAAAATATTTTCCTGGCTATATGTTTGAGGGTGAATTTTTAACTACAGAATGATTAATAAGGTGGGTCAATGTTAAACTAGAACAGACTTTGAAAGATAAATTGTCGAATTTACATTACCAGTTATTTACACCTTCATTATAAATAATCTTTCCTAGTCTGGTTGTTGTTCAGTTTAAACTGCACTTCATATTAGAGAATGGAAAAGCAGATTTGTAATTAAAATTTTGCTGTATGAAACATACAATTTTCTTAATACTTGATACTGAATCCTATAGTTTGTTTTTTGATGCATGTAAAAAGCAATTTTTTATTCTGTTTTCAATTAGTTGATCTTCAATTTGTTATGTAAGTGAAAAAGAAAAAAGAAATTTAGAATAGTGTTTTGTTAAGTTTTCATGTTACATGCAATTTATTTTAGTTTTTAATATATACTAAATTGAAAAATATTTATAATCAGCAGTAAGTTGACTAGTGTGAAAATATCAAATGTATATAAAAAATATCAGATAGATGTATCAAAATATCAAATATTTTTTATATTTTGAGAAATATTATGATATTTACAAACCCTGTTTATTATTATATTTTTGGTTACTAAAATTATTACAGATAATTTTAACTCAATCGCCCTTTTCTGATTACACTTTTGCTATTATCCATTTTATGATAATAGATTCTGTATTCTTAAATATGCAACATTGAATTACAATATTGGATACCAATACGTTATGCTGTCTACTAATGCATTTCATTAGATAGATAGCTGTTAAATGGCTAAACTTTTAAATTATAGACCCTGAATTTCCTACATTTATCTGCCGAAAATCATGCAGTTTTTCTAAATTTATCTGCGTATATTACCATCCAGTGATTGAATGGCTCATTATGAAATTAAAATGAAAGTATAACAATTGCAAAACGGTTTTCTAAACTACTATTTTTTAACTAAGTTTGTAAATACTACTTTTTTTTTTCGTATAACATATACTGTATTTTAATGCATAAAAATTGCATCCTTCATAAGACTATACTTATTTATGTTTTTAAGTAAAATATGATGACACTTTATTAAATTTTAGGTGGGTCCTCCTGGAAGTGGAAAATCTACTCTTGTACATGCTTTGGCTGAACTCTGTGGTCAAGAGCTACACGTGTTATCAGTTAATTCAGAAATGGACACCATTGAATTTCTTGGAGGATTTGAACAGGTTAGTGTTTCTTTATTTTCTTTATTTCTATTTCTTGTGTAACCTGACTAATTGTTTATGCGTTGATATTTCTAATTGCATAAGTAATCTTAAAGTAAAACAACACATTTTAGGGGATATGTTCACAACCAACAAAAGAAACAGGTCTGATGCTTCCACCACTCTTGACTTTTCATATGACTAAGATAGGCCAGTTTCCATGAATTGTCGAACTGCCCTGTGATCAAGTTTGTTGAAAAGAAGCAGATATTTGGTGGAGTGCCACGACCTGTTTTTTATGGCTTATAGTACCTTTTTGCCACTGGCTGATAAACAGCTTTAATTCAATATGAAAAAATTACCTGTTATATATTTAATTGATAAGCCTGATTTTAATAGATACAATAACAGCATTATGATTAATTGATTTGATTTTTTGAAGTTGTTTTTTAATTTATTTATTGGATTGTGCCAATACAGTTCTTATCCAGTGAAATTTTGCATCCTGATGTGCTTTTTGTCTTATGGTAAATAACCTTAAAACTTAAAACATTTTTGCTGTAATAAAAAAAAGTGACCCAAATTTTTTTTAATGCTAGGCATGCACCAAATAAATACATAAATCTTCTTTAACTACTAGAAAGACTTTAAAAAGTCTTTTTGTGTTTTTTTTAAACATTTTTGGAAGATTTTTTAAAACATCTTTGCAAATTTTTTTTTCTGCACGCTTTTACTTCACTTATTTTATGACAGACCTTTTAAATCAAATTTTCACTTACTTTCTGACAGACTAGAGTTCTAGAAATTCTGTGCATTTGTGTGTTCTCAGTGACAAAACAATATTGTCATAGTTTCAGAACTTATTTATCAATTAACTAGCTGCGTGTCAACCCGTTGTATTTAAATTGCATGAGGTTTTCTCATTGTTTTTTTGGGGTGGGGGGTGTGGGGGTGGAATCTAGTTTAATATTCATGTTTCTCGCCCTAACAATTCCAAATATATTATAATTTAGAATGTTTTCTTCTCATTTCACCTTTTTAAATTTTGACTGTTTTAAAAATCGTTCTTAGAGAGCATTTACATCTTAAAAGTAAGCATCATGCAAAATTTCAAATTTTTAGCCCCAACAGTGTCACAGAAATCACAATTTTAGAATGTTTTTTGTTCCTGCAAACGTTTACACTTTGAATTTTTTTAGACTGTTCTGTGCAAGCATTTACATCAAGCATTTACACAAGTAGCGGCCATGTCATATTTCAAGTTTCTAGCCTTAGTAGTTCCAAATTAAATTGTATTTTAGAACGTTTTACCCTTTTAAATTTCGAACTTTTTAGGAACCGTTCTTTATAGCAAGTATTTAGATCGTAAAAATAACCACTACACAAAATTTTAAGTTTCTAAACCCAGCAATATAACAAAATTACAGTTGTAGAATGTATCTTGCTCTTGCACCCTCTTGGGAGTTGTGCTGACATGAAATATAACCTTTGTTGGAGAGAGATGGTTCACAGTACTTTGCTACCATTATATTTTAAATCTGCTTGGTAGTTCCGGAAATTATCTCCTACAAACAAATGTTACTTCTTTATAATATTAGTATAGATAGCTTAATTTTAATTTAATTTTGATTATATGCTGTGAAAACAATATTGAAATCCTAGATGATTTAAATAATTTTCAGGCATGCATAATCTTTTGCCATGTGATTCAACAATAAATATGTGTTTGTTACAATAATTTAAAATAACATTTGCAGTAATATTAAAATGTTTTTATTTTACTAAAAGAAGCTGAGTAAATTTTGTGATAACAATTCATTAATTTTGAACCTTTAGTATATGGTTTTTATATGAAAATGCTACATCATGTAAAGAACGTGGATTTTCATTTACAAAACGTTAATTTTAAGTTTGCCGTATTTCTATTTTTAAGTATAATAATAAAAGTGTGTTTTTAATTTTAACTTTAATTTATCTTTTATTGTACATTTAAAACAAAAATTCATATGTACAATAACTGTGCTTCTGGTGGATCGCACTTGTATGGTATACAGCTATGATTTTTTTTTCATTATTTTTCTTCTATGTAAATTGGAAAAAGAGGAACCGTTTAAACACGGTGTCTAGCTGCCTCCTGGATAACCGAGAAAAGTTAGGGAACTTTACCATTTCTAGAGGAAATTCAGGGAAATTTGAAAATTTTCATAATAAGTCAGAGAAATTTAAAACTTTCGAGAGTAATTCTGGAAACAATTTCTGATTATAAAACGAAGGATTCGAAATTGCAGCGCCAGGAAATCTAACTTTGCTCTTCATAAGTAATAGAACTCAATACCTTGAAAGTTTTTAAAATTGATATTGAAGGGAGTTTGTAGATGAGCTGGAAAACACCCTATTTAAATTTTTAGAAAAGCAAACTTATCGGCTTCCAAATAACATAGTTTTATATGTCAAATAGTTTGGAGGTTTTTTTCTTTTATAGAAATCATTGTTTCAGTGTTTAGTATTTCACCGAGGAAAGAAAAGGAACAGTGTGGTCATTCAAAAAAGTGCAATTTTTAAAGAAAATGACAATTTGAATTTTCTAGTTACTACTGCTTGAATAAATTAAAATTTTCATAGGGAATTATTAATAGGGGATTATTTATTTATTTTTAAATGCAATTTGTTTGAAACCTGTATCTTAATTGACTGTTTATTTATGGTTTTCAAAATTATTTTCATGCATGAATTTTTTTTTTTTTAACCTGTCTTTGCCATATGCAGCTTGATTACCAAAGATTAACCTGTTTGCATGTACAACTATATAAATAATTCAGCATTTGTTTTAATGTAATATTTCATGATAAAATTAAAATCTCATCAATAAATAAATAAAATACAAATTTAACAGATTTGTCAAACTATGCACTTAAATACGGAAATAATTAGAACAAAAAAAGCTGCTGTAAATAGTGAAGTTTTTGGTGATTTCTTCGGCTATTAACTTCTGGCATGTGGCTAATATGAAAGTATCATTTTTAATAAATTTCAGGACTTTATTTGAATACTTAATTGATATTTTTCATATAAAAATGCTTTTTGGTGTTGGTTAGGAGGCAGTCTAAAAAAATATATTAAATATAAAAAAATGTATTACAGTTTACAATTAAAAATTGTTTTCATTTTGTTCTGTACACTGGGTAATATGTTCTGTGACCCAGAAAGCCCAGGTTGAATCATCTGATAATATTCCAATGAAAGCTAACTTCAAACTAACAATTAACATACAGGATCATTGAATTGAAAGCCAATGAAAGACAGTTTGTTAAAAGTGTGAATTCAGATACATCCGACAAATATATAGGAAGTAGAGAGGTCAATTATTCATACCCATACCACATTTTATTTTACATGTGCAAACTCTTTGTTAAAGCGATTCTCAAATTCCCTACTCAATACACGAAACTTGCTGACTCTTTTTTTTTAAATGTAAAGACATAAAGATTGGCAGGCCTGACTGTTTATTGAAGGAATTTTGGAATCAAATGACATTTTCTATTTTTTGATAAATGAAGTATTTATTGAGTTATAAGTGATGTTATCACATGACAGGTTTTTTTTCTTTCCTTTCTTGCATTGTCATGTCTGAAAATTCGGTTCTAAATGCCAACTTTGACAGTATTTTCTAAAATATCTTCTGCCTTTAGGCAGAAGACCATAACCATTATCAAGAAAAGAGAAATCACTATTTGATTAAATAGTTTCTGAATAAGAACACCTGCCAATTTCATGCGTTTTCAAAGAAAAATTAATTCAGAAATGTGTCAGAAAGTAATTCCTTTGGATATGAGAGCAGCCTTAAAAGCAATTTGCTACTGTAACAGTAAACTTATAATAAAGATTCAAGGAAGCACTACATGGTGTCCCAAAAAGATTGAAACACACTTTAATTTTCTATTTATTTCCTTTTCTAATTTTTTTTCTAAAGATAAATAGACAATGGTAAATTGTAAAATTGTTCAAAATACGATGGGAAATATGTTAATGAAAGAGTGTCCTCCTATTATCATTAAAAATGCTACACATTTAAAATTTTTGTCCTCTTGCCTCAACCCCAGACAAAATCAGTCAATTGCAAAACTATTTCTTTTGCTCCAACAAGATCGTTACAGAAAAATTGCTCACTATTTATCTTTTAAAAGTATAAATGAATTATATAAAAGGGCAGAACCTGATAAAGGTTGTCTGGGTCCCAATATTAAGCAGCTTTTCAGGGCCCTTCTCAAACCAAAATAGCAGCTAGAAATTTTTTTCGAATTTATTATATTTGGAAATAGGGAGGGAGAGATTATTTTTGCAGTACATTTTCGACGATATCTCTGAAACCATAGTACCTAAAATTAAAACAAATACAGTAGACTCTCTTAAATCTGCATAGCTTAAAAACAGAGGTTGTGCAGATTTTAGAATTTTGCAGATTTCTTAGATATTTCTTAGTATTCCCCTTGCCACAAGAACTGCATGCAGTTCTAAAAAAAAAAAAAATAGGTTGATGTGTTTAGTATCTAAAGTTTTTAAAATCAGTTTTTCAACCATTTTGTGACCAGGGGTAACTGATAAGTACTGTTTTGACAGGGAACGTCCCCAAGGAAATGTACAGAAATACTTGCTTGCACAGACATGCACATATATGCCCATGCCAAAATGTTTGCCAAAAAAAGTCGCCACAAACAATGTCAAATTGGTACCAATTTAAAAATTTTGGTGAAATTCCCATATAATCACATTTATTACAATAAACATCCGTTGTCTATCCCCACAGATTAGCATGTGGTGGGGATTTTTCCATAATCTAGCCCACAAAAAAATTGATGTATGCTAGCAAGCATGGTTTGACACAAAATCATTTAAAATATTGTAGCTATTGTTGTGATATTCATACAGGTGAAACTAATTGTTGTCAAGGCTCATATCTGACACCAAGTTTGGTTGTAGATCGTCTTATCAGGGCTGCCACTGGCTCTATTTATATATTCTACTCATACCACCATGTAAAAAATAATAAATTTTGCAGTATATTTTTCTTGTACATGTTGTCAAAGTGCATGTAAAAGTTGTTTTGAAAAAGTGGTGCAAGATTAGATAGAATTAAAAAAAAAATAGTTGTCAGTGACTGCTCTGTATTAATGTAGATGAACTTTAAAATTGAAGTATTTTAGTAGAATAAATAACATGTATTGCATTACATAATCAGATACATTTGGATTACTTGATATCTGTATGCAAAATATTCTATTAAAGTGTTCGGATAGTTGAGTTGAGTGACTCCAAATTTTCTACTTTGTATTAATATTATTATCTCATTTATCCCTCCCAAAACTTCTGCTCTCCCCTTGATAGTCCAATCTCACAAAGCTTAAAATTTTTACTCTTTAATTATTTAAACCTTTTCTGTTACTTTGGAATAACAATAAATAATCTATCGTTTAAATCCTCTCTCTTCACTCACACACCAAAATTTCTGTTTCCTCTTTTGCCCTCCTGCAAATGAAAGGATTAGATATGTGTGTGAGGAGGAGACAAAATCAAAAATTTTCCTCGTGTTTTTGGCATTTAACTTTTCTTACCCCAGAATAATGAATTTTGAAATGTAGGTGGAATTTTGTGTGCTAAAATTTTTTTGATTTTTTCCTGTTCTTGAGTTTGTTTTGAATTTCCCATAATAATGAATTTTGAAATGTAGGTGGAATTTTGTGTGCTAAAATTCTTTTGATTTTTTCCTATTCTTGAGTTTGTTTTGAACTATAGAGCAAATGACTCTAATTAAAAATTTATAATTAAATTTCTTAGCCAGTATTTATATGAAATATCTTTATTTTCCTATATTGATACAATGTAGCTCAATTGTTTCTATTCATAATATTTAAAAATTCATTCTTACCTGAAACAATTCTTAAATTTTCCATTTGGAAATAATGCATTGCAACTATATTATAATTTCTCTTTTGAATATTTTAACACAGTTCATGATCAACCAGTATTAAATGTAAACAAATATAAAATTGTTCAGTTTGAATGTCACTCATGGAATAAATCATTCATTGAATTTTCCATTTAAATTGCTTTAAAAAATTATTTAACAATCGATTTTTAGTTAATAATTTTGTGATTTAAAACAGCTAAAAACATTATTTGGCAACTCTAGTTTAAATGCAACAAAATTTATATACAGGGATAAGAATCTTCAGTATTTCAGTAGATTTCCATTTATCTTATCTGACCCCCCCCCCTTTCCCCTGAACTCCAAATAAATATTAACTTTCCTCCATTGCCTTACCTTCCAGGCTATAAAGTTTAAAACATTCAAAATCCTTACGTTTGTTCTACTTTATTTGTTCTTTTATTTTATTTTTTTTACGATGTATTAACAATCAATTATTTAAATTTCCTTCATTAATCTTTTAAATGATTTTAAGTAGGAGATTTTGGAAATTTGTGTTCCATATGCTGCTAATAATTGTCTTTTATTTAAAATTAAAATTGTATGATCATTTTCTCAAAATTTTTTAGACATTGAAACTCTTAAGTGTGCAAACATTCTCTGTTTTTCATTTATTATCTTAGAATTTTAGTTTTATAATGATCATAGTTTCAGTTTATTGGAGTTTCTCGAAAGCTTTGTAGGTTGAATAATGTTTAAAGGAGTTAGTGGTATACTCTGCAGTATAAATAGTAAGACTTATTTACAAAGGAAATTGGTTATAGTACTTTAAGAGTTAACTGTAGTATGGGCATATAACTTGGTTGATCTGTTATATGTTTCAGGAGGAAAAAAATGCTCTATATTTTCAGTAAAAAAAACTTTTACATACATTACAGCCATAATATTATTTTTTTAGTTCATCATAATATGTCAATAACATTTACTTGCTAGCTGGCACATGATTCATTTGCTATTTTTCTATACAATTTTTTTCTTTCTTTGGGATGTTTTATAATTGAGGAAAACAGGACTAGTAACGTATAGGGAAAATATAATAAGGAGTGGTGATGTGCATTGTTACCTTTTATTATATTGCATTATTCAAATAATAATCCTATATGTAGCAAACTTCAAATTCCTAAATGTTTTTGTAATTTAATATTGTGTTTAGTTTTTTTTCCCTCTTATTCATAGCATGATGCTTAACTTGTCATCACATGTTTTTTAAACTTGTTGAAATGCTGGTTGATTAGGTTCCGAATTCATCAAACTCTTATTATTACGTAATGGTGTCCCTGTCATGTTGTGATCTGTTTTTGAAGAGATCATTCTCTAAAGATTGAAATTATAGTATCAAACCCAGTCAAGTATATATTAGTATTTTTTTTTCTTTTTTTAATTTACATGTACTTTTCTTCCTATAAAAGTATTTATAAATTAAGACACATCCTACCCTTTTATCTTTAGAAATTTTCAACTGAAGGCCTGCAGGCCATGGGTGGCCTGCCAGGAGTATTTTAGTGGCACACTATGTCATTTTGAATAATACAAAATAAAACTTTCCTGTGAAATCGGATAAAGGCTTTTGAGTCATCCTAGTGTGGTAAATCCAAAGATGTGTGTAGGATATTAAAAGAGGGATCATTCATAGCCACATTGGGAACAGTTTTGCACGTGATATAGCCATAATACAGAAGCCTGCTTTTCATTCTCGACTATACTCTTACATCAAGTCAAATCAGGTTCAGCAAGGGATCGGCTAAAAATTATTTATTTTAAAAATTGAATGAACTTTCTTTGTTCTGGAGTCAAAACTGCATAAAATGACAAGAACGTCTAATTTACATTCAACTTCATTCAACTTCTGTATTGATGTAGATGGTCTCCACACCCTAATCCAGGCATAGCATTTAATAGTTCATGTTATCCTCAATCATTAGAACCAGTATCATCTATATAGAATGATTTGAGATTGAATTAATGTGTTGGGGGTGGATATCTCATTTTTCCATAACTGTACCAAATATGTTTCATGTACATAAATATGATAGTGTTAAACATAGTGTTTCTAACATTTTTTACACTTTTCCGAGACTGCTACCTGATGAATTATTATCATCATTATTACTGTTATATTATTATTACTACTAAATTAGGTAATTGTATAGAATTGGTGATGACAAAATTTAATATTACGTGTAAAAAAATATCTTTTATGCATCAAGAAAAAAACATAAATTTTTCAATTCCTCAGCACTTATAGAACTTTTCTTCTTCTCTTCTTCAAAACAAAAATATTGTATGCTTGTTTGTGCTATATAACTGACCTATGGTAACTGCGAAATTTTCTAAAGTAGCCTTCAAGCATGGAAGTTTGAAGACCCCTACTCTAGATACACACATCACAATTATTTTGGAGGGGGAAAAAAAACTGCATTTTGAAAAAAAATTCAATTATATGAAATTTGGTATTGGGTTGAAATTGCTGTGAAACACCTATATCTATCATGTGTCATCAATTTAAAAACATGACAGTGTAATTCGAAATTTTGCACCAACTAGCAAGTTGTTCTTGAATGACTAGTATTTACTTACATTCTTTAAATTATGAACTACTCACAAAATATACAATTTTGTTACAGTTAATTATGCATTTGATGTAAGGCTTCCCTTCATACATTTTGATCATTTAGTTATGTACATCTGTATATTGTCTTTGAAGTGCTAGAATAACTGTTAATCACAGGCTATTGAAAGAAAAACATTGCTAAGTATACATTGATGATATAGCATGAATGATCTTGCTAATTTAAAGGGTATCTTGATCATAAAGATGGGTGACTTCATAAAGACCTGTAAAAGAAAAGAAAGAGTTGTTAGATCTAAGTGTTATTAAAACCTTTTATTAAAAAATAAGCATATAGTGATTTCAAGTTGAAGAACCCATACATTACCAGTAAGAATATATTTTTTTGGTATTTGAAATATTGGGTATGCACAATTTCTGTGTAGAAATTTGACTAAATGGGGGGGGGGGGGGGGGGTCGTCTGCTGCGACTTTCACTGTAATCATATGTATCATAGACCTAAAAGTAAATTTTTTCTTATCCAGTCCACCAAATATAAGCGACAAAAGTGATAAATTGCCAATTATTGTTTTAATGGCCACTTTTGACATTGAATCCTTCTTTTAAGCCGTACAAACATTCCTTTCATATTTAAGTTAAATATCTTCATTTTATAATAGTATTTCTTATTAAAACTTTTTTCTTTGTGTTTTAAATAAAATCAATAGTTTTTTAATTCTATTTTTTGAGAAACACAAATCAATGGCAACCTTTTCGTCTAAAATAAGGATAAAATACTAAATTTTATTATCATAAATCATTGCTATATTGATATATTATACAATCATAATGACTGAGGTAATTTTCCCTATCCGATGATGCATACCACAAAAAAAAAAATCCATTGGTAGTTTTTTTAATTATACCAGACATACACTTGTAGGGCTTCTTGCTTTATAATATATATATGATCAGGCAATCCTTCCCGGATTAAAGATGCCGATATACTGTATAAAACTATTGGAATTGCTTATCTGTCTACTTGTTGGTGTGCACTGCAGGAATGCTGAGCTTTAAAAAAGTGATGCAAGGTACTAGAAGATCGTCTAAAAACCTTGAAGATTAATTAAAAATTTTAATGAATTTTTTTCTACTTATTAAAAATAAATATTTGAAACACCCCATACTTTATCAAGACTGAAGAGAAAATTTTTCTCAAGACAATAGTCTTTAGATGTATACAACAGGTAAAAAGGAATTCTAGCTTTTCAAAATTTGGTCACATCAAAGAGTCTGGAAGTTTCTGAGAACTTCAAAAATTTCCCCAAAAAATTACATTAGAAGATGATGTTTGAAAGATCTCGTAACACTAAGTTAATAAATATACAGGAGACTCCCTCAATTCCGTCACCCTAAAATCTGCAAATACCTAAACTCTGTATATCATTTCCGATGTAAACAATGAAACTTACAGTTAAGATGTAGGTGTAAAATTCAACTTTTTTTTTTTACTTTTATATCATTCTGTACACAATTTAAGTGTATTTCTGGTTAATATGATTCAACTCCTGTTTTCTCATGAAGGAAGTATAAATTTATTTCTGAAAAAATTCGCGATAGATTAGTGGTGATTTTGATATTTTTACCAAATAATTTATGCATTAATCAAGTTTTTTTGGTTACTAAGTATGGCTAAACATGAAATAAAACTTTTGTTATTCAAGATTTTGGTATGAATTATTAGTGTACATTTATAAGGCAAGTTTCACTGAATAATCCAAGAAAAAAAATTACCTCATCATCATTATGCATATTCAGTTATGCATTCTTTATTATTTACTTGACCTTTACTTTTGATATTTAAAATTTTTTAAATGTTTGTATTATTTTACTTAATTATTTTACTTTATTGTAAGCATTCATTATAATTTTGAGTGCATTATTAAATTTAAATTATTGTTTAAAAAATGTAAGCAAAGCAGTGACCAGAAATTCGCAAATTTCTAAAATCTGCACAACCTCTGTTTTTAAGTTATGCGGATTTAAGAGAGTCTACTGTATTTGTTTTAATTTTAGTTACTATGGTTTCAGAGATATCGTTGAAAATGTATTGCAAAAATAATCTGTCACTCCCTATTTCTAAATATACTGAAACTAAAATTATGAATGAATAAGGAGTAGTAGGAGTTTATTTAAACCTTGCAGGAAAACTATTGTGATTATCCTCGGTTACGATATCATTTTTCCGTTACACACAAAATTTACTATGCAGGTGCTCAGCAGGGGAGTTAAGGGGCGCTCGAGGTACCTATCGACCATGGAATCATCCAAGATAGTTGATAATGATTTTTTTTTTTTTTAAATTGTCGGTAATTAGCCGTGATAGTAACTAAAAACCTATCTAGAAAAACGCGCCATGGAATGAAGCTGTGTTGAAACTTTGTGATCTCCTTTCGAAGTATGCTTGGTACAATGCCATGTTTAAACTTTATACAAGGTTTTTGTTTTAGGTAAGGCCAATCTTAATGATTAATAGTTGACATTACATTTATTGCATAGAACCCGTTGTGCGCGAGTAAAACTAGTACTTGACATATTATTTAAATTTATTATTATTTAAATCCTTGAATGTTAGGTGAGGACTAAGCTATGCAGATCCTTCAGTAGTAGAATAAATTTAGTAGAATTATTGTTGGATTTCACAGATTCTTTCTATTTATAATAATAAATAATAAATAAATAAAAAGGTTTTGCTTTTTATAAAATTTGTTTTTACATTATTATTTATTGTTTTTATCAGTAATGTTATCTAATTTTTGTTTTTACATTTGTGTCACTAAAAAGATATTATTGAAAGTTTAATATGATTATAAAAGATCAATGTCAACATTTTATTTAAGAAAAGTAATAACTTATAAGGCATTTTCTGTTAATGAAATTTTTTCTTACTTTAAAATTTAAAACTTAAAGCTACTTTTTGAAAAAAAAATTTCTTTGTTTTAAAATTTATAATGGTGGAAGGATTTTCTGTTTTTAATGGCAAGCATTTTGCAGGATAGTCATAGTTGCCAGTATTGTTATCACTATTGTGTAGAAATATGAGTTATGTTGGTCCATGTCTCTTGTAATAAACAGACTTTTATAAGCAGACATTGGTGTAGGTTTTTTTTTTTCCTTTTTGGGGACAAAATAAAAGTTGTTTTCGTGAAAAATAAAAATTTGCGTCAGAAGATCAAATTCAATTACAGTCGAACCTCGTTAACGCGAACACTCAAGGGGAAACTTTTTTTATTCGTGTTAAAAGTAGTTCGTGTTATCCGAACTTAAATACATTACATACAAAAAGTAATTCGCGTTAAACGTGTTCTTGTTAACGAGGTTTGACTGTACTCAAATTCAGACTAAGCATTTATTAATACTAACTTTTTTAAGTTGTTCTGCCAAAGTTTTCCTATCAGGTGATTTTTTTTTCTTTTTCAAATTAAACATTTCAAAACTCAACAAAACAAAATAACTAATGAAGAGTTTGCTTTTATGGAATGAAATTTTGTGAGGGGGATGTCTATTTTATTAAGGAGAATTTTTTGAAAGTGCCTATTTAATTAAACAGAATTTTGTGAAGGGAACCCTTTTGTTAAATGAAATTTTGGGAGGGAGTTCTAAACAGGCCCCAATTTTTGCCTGAATTGACCCTTGATAGGGAACAGGTAAACAAATAATAAAGTAGAAAGATGTCATACAACATGTTTATACAATACATTATACATGAATTATGTACATTTTATCCCATTTTTCTATCCTGTGAAACTTTGACTTTCACCATAAAACTAGGGAGCTCTGCCTCCTACGAGCTGTACTCGCTGTAATTTTCACCATTTAATACTTTTCTCACATAACTAGCTTAATTATTTTAAAGTTTTCTTCCCTTTTTAAAATGCGCAAGTAAATATTTTTTCTATTGAAAAGTGTTTGTAAATATTATTATTTGGGCTTTTTAATTTCTGGCGACAATGGTAAAAACTGTCTTTTTCAAACTAGGAATTGAATCTCTAATCAAATAATAAATTTTAAATAAAAAAGTCGGAAAAAAATTATTTAAATAATGAGATAAATTTAAAAAATGATTGCACACTGCACACCACAATCTAATCAAATATGTGTCTGCACAAGATGGTTAAATTGCTATGCATAGTTTTTGATCCTATAAAACTTTAACTGAACTATTCTGACCGATTTAACATTAAATAGCTCTTAAAAGAGTTCTTCAATTTAAAAACTGTCTGCTTCAGCATGTTTATCATATGATTCTCTATAAAATTACCTGTTTTCATGTTTTTAAATCCAACAGTTTTCTCCTTATAAGCCGAAAATTCAAAAGGTCACAATAAATTCAATTACAGCAGCAGCTGCAGCATTAATTACGTTTTTTTTTAGAATAGAGAAATAATTTGAATGTGTCTGTGAAAATTTATAATACTTTTAGTCTCAAAGTGATCTGAATGTGCTCTTGGAATCTGTTTTAACTTAAAGTTAGCACATTTGTCTATCTTTGCTGTACATATGTCAAAAATCTGATATTGCTACAAATTTAAATATGTTGTTAAAATAGTGATAGTACAAATTTATCTCTAAAATGCTTACAATAATACAATCCCCCCTCCTCACAACTGCGTAAAAATATGGAATTGCATTATTATCTGTGGCAGTAGATTTTTTTTTTTGGCGTTGTGGGGTGTATAGGTGAGTAAGCATGCCCTTACATAGGAGTATAGAAATAGATTACATAAAAAAAGAACTGGTTTTGGTTAATTTGAGAAAGGGTGGGCGGTAGCCTTATTATCCCCTTTAAGCTGTATGCACCTGACCTGGTCTGTGGGTTGGTCCGTTAAGTATTTTGTTAATTTCTTCATTTTAAATAGTTTGCTTACAGTCTGGAAATCTTTATAAATTGGATTTATAAGTCTGCATATCAATATTATAAAGCAAAAACATGTTAGTGAGCAACACTGATGTTGTATCGATGGTGGCAATGACCTGATCTATTTTGCAAATTTATTACCTTCTAAACATTGCACAGCTTTAATTTTTACACCATCAAATGGAGTAAAGGTGGGTGTACTTTTAAATGTAATTTAAAATTCTATCCATTGTGTGCAGCCCGATTACAGAAGATTGACCTGTTTGTACTTAAAAAAATGTAAATAGATCCACATTTGTTTTCAGATAATATTCCATAACGAAATTAAAACTTCACCAATAAATAAATAAAACACAAATTTAACAGGTATGTAGAACTTAAATACTGAAATAATCAGAATGAAAAAGGCTGCTGTAAATAGTTAAGTCTCTGGCAATTTCTTCAGCACCCATGGCATGAGCCTAATATGAAAGTAATACTTTTAATAAATTTTAAAATTTTATTTAATTAATTGATATATTTCATATAAAAAATACTTCTTGGTTATGTTAGTGGGCAAGTAATATATATATATATATATACACACACACACATATAATGTAAAAAATCCATTGGAATTTTCAATTAAAAAGGGTTTTCACCAATGTTCTGTTACTCGGGAAATTCGGATTGGATCTTATGGTATATTTTAAAAAGAAAATTCTATTTTTATTCTCATTTTTTATTTTGTAAATTTATATTTATTCTAATAAATTGTCATTTGGTTTTTAAAACACTGAAAGCTAGAAATTTTTGATTGGGCGTGTATTAATTTTTTTAAAGTTATATGTTGACTGTGAATGGTTGGTTACTTTTCCATTTTACTGTAGGGTAGTGTTGTGTTAACATTTCTCTATTTTACAAAACTTTTATTACATTTAAAAATGTGTCTCCCCCCCCCCAAAAAAAAAAAATAAATAAATAAATAAATAAATAAATAAACTTAATTTGATAATAAATTTTATAAATATATTATAGAACTTCTGTATTTGCTGTATTATTTTCCCTTTTTTTAATTTTATTATTTATTTATTATTATTTTTTTCTTTACAAATAAGTAAATTTAGTTATTTAAAATTAACACCAGGATCATTTAAATCATTTGAGTGACCGAGGCTTAATGAGGCCTTTTACACATAAAGCTTTTTACAAGTTTATTTATTTATTTGTAGAAATGCACGATGCAGACATCCTGGGTAATTTATTTTGATTTTACAGCAAAATAGTTAATAAATATATTTCTTTTTCAATGATATATGCATATCTACCAGCCATGGCTATCCATAAAAAAGGGCTGCGGGTACAGTGCAACTGGGACCTGTGCTTATAGAAGCCTTTTTTTTAGTTTTGAAAAGTAACATTCGGAGGTTAAAAAATTTTGTACCAGGCCACTACTTTTATAGGAGGCCCAAAATATTTTTTTGGAACTGGGTACCTCTCTCCTGTCAGCTTTTGAAAAGTTATGTGTATAATTTATGGGAATTGATATAAATGTGATATAATTTTTCCATCACAAAATGAATGCTAAAATATACTAAAACTCTAGACAAAACATGTTTAACAAAATAAAAGAAATAACAAACATACAGAAAAAAAAGTGATATTTAATTTCAAATAACTTACATGATTTAATTGTGAAAAAAAGGGTATTTAGTTTTTTATTTGCATATAGCAATTCTCTTTTCAGAAGCAATGTCTTGCAAACTTTTATATATAACATCTGTTGGTAAATTATATGATTGTTATTTAATGTAAGAGAGGGTAACATTTTGCATTGTTGTGCAAAATAAACTTTTCTTTTTCAACCTTTAAATGTTCAATTTCTTTTTATTTTGTAAACAATGGAAATTGCATCATTGGTAATTTCTTCTTCATTCCAATAAAGCTTTTTTTCATTGCAATTATCTGTTACATTTTTATAATTAGATAATTCAAAACTTAATTTTTAAGTACAGCAATTTTATATTTCTTTCTTTCTCTTTTTTGACAATTTCTTCCATGTCTTTAGTTGTTATATTATACCATACAAACTGTTCATCGTTGTGAATAAATTTTTTTTCCTGTGATTTAGTAAGCCAGTGTATAACACTTGCCATTAATTTTTTATAATTCCTTTTTGTCTTCTAAAGCAACTATGCTCAGATATATCTGTTTAGTTAAAAGTCATGGTGTCCCTTTGATCAACTGGCTGAATAAAATTAGTTACACTTGGTAACAAAAGCATAAGTAGAATATTTCCATGGCTTAATTCTTCTAGTTTGGGATGCAGCAGAACATTGTCAAAAGAAATGCTTTATAAAAAAGCTTCTATTCTTCTAAATAGCTTTCAACTTTTCCATATCATAGAATCATCATTTAAAAGCATTTTTACTCATCCAAGTTTTTATTTATTTATTTTTGTATAAGAAATTGGTAATGTTTTAATACAGATGTTTTAAAATGCACGTGGGTTTTTAGATTTTCCAATTACCAAAAACTGTAGTTTGTGCATCCCTGGAACATTGCATCAACACAGCACAGCGTTATTCTTTAATTGCTTAATTTGGAACTTTAAGTTGATTGTTACTTTCTAGAAACTAAATATTTACTTGGTAGTCTTTTAAAGTTCAGTCCAATTTTATTCCAGAGCCAAAGTTATTGAGTCATAGAGTTTTGTTTAATATTAAATGCATCTGCAGCCTGCTTGACACGTTTGTTTACTAACTTTGTTAGTTAAAAAGTCAACATTCTTCTTAAATAATTACAAATCTTACCTTGTTTCTTCCTTTTTCGCTAATATTCTTCTTTAGAATATAAATTCTATTGTAAGTGATTGAAATTTTACTGTTAAAACATGTCTAAATTATAAAAGTTTGGTGCCATTGTATAGAGGGAAGAAACATTCCACCTTTTATCCCTGAACTTCAATATATACATAATAAATAAATACATAACCCAAGTAGCACAAAATGATTGAGCCAGAGTTGGCTCATTATTGTTGGCCCAAAGTAAGAAGTAGGTATCATTGGTCAATGAACCATTTCTCAACAGTAAGTCTCAGATATGCTCCAAATTAGAGGGACCTCTACTTATTGTTGGCATATCAACCCACCCATTTCCCAATGGTTTCCATAAACTGCCAAAGATGGGCCAACAATTTGTGCTACTTGTGAAATATAACATATTAAAACCATGTAAAATTAGAACGATCCATTGAGTATACGCTATTTGTAAAATTATAGCTGGAAGGCTTGTAAAATAACAGCTGGAATAATTGTGGAAGAGACAGTGTTCCTTCCAAACTTTTTGCTTTTCTCATTGACCCCCCCCCCCCCCCCCCCCCAAAAAAAAAAAAAAAAAGACATTTTAAGGGCGAAAAAATTAATCTGCTGAAAAAAAAGTACATAATTTTTTCATAATTTTTTAAAATAAATTTTTAGACAGAAATCTGAGATCTCTGTCGCATTAGTTAAACCAGAACAGCAGGATATCATAGAAAGTTTCAAGGGCTCAAGCCTCAGGAGCCCACACAACTCTGTACCTATGTTCGTCTCTTAAAAAAAAAAAAAAAAAAAAATCTATAACTCTTGAATCTCCTCATTGAATAGTCTTACCTCTCAAATGCTGATTAACAACACCCATTAAGAAGAAACATCTGGGTGGAACCTTGTATACATCTTGTAACCATTTATAGAAAATATGATTTTTAAGAGTAACATGGTAAAATTCTACTTGAGTAATTCATCTGATAAAGTAGTTCTGGGGAGAACATTGTTAATACTTATGATGTATCAGTATATATTCCTTTAGAATTTTGTAGATCTATCTCTGGTGTAATCTTCTTAGCTAATTTGATTTTCGGGTAGTTTTTGAAATTCAGTAAATTTTCCAACATTCATAGTTTTAGTATTTGCAAGCATGTGACTTTTTTATTAGCACTTTCTCAAAATTCGTAGTGGTTAAAGAAAACTTTTTTTTTTTTTTTCACTGTTTAAAACATTAATTCACCCACTTTTTGGATGATTAGTACATCTGCAGCTCTGAAATTAAGTTGCATTAAGAAAATTTCTGGCCTACGATCATGTTATAATTTGTGATCTAATTCTCCACAGGCCGAAATTTTTAGTAATTTATTTTAGTACTTTATTTTATTTAGCTATCTTGGCCTGACCTGGTCCAACATTGCTTTACAATTAATTTTTTTTTTTTTTTTTTTTTTTTTTTTAAGAATATTATATATTACATGTTTATGTAGAACGTACAAATTTTTTCAGATTATATGTCCACAAGCCATGAAATTCAGAAAAAGAATATTAATGATTACTTAGACATACATGAAGACTCATCAAACAAGTTTACATAGTTTAGAATGAAAGTAAAAAATTGTTAAAGAAATCATAATTTTACTGCTTAAAAAGAAAAAGCAAATAAAAAAAAATAATATTTCTGTATAATGTATTAAACCAAAATGATTTTCTGAAGATTCCATTAAACATATGTCCAATATTTTTTAAACAAATTTTCAAAAAAATTTTAACCGAAGCCCCAGTTTAAGTCTGCAGAGAGAAAAAAAAAATCTCAATCTAACACGGCTTGAGCCTAATGAAAGAAAATTTGCCCAATCCCATGTAGGACTTTGCAGTGATCTTAATTTCAGGAATAGGCAGATTGAAAATGACCTTATGTCAGGGGTAGTACTTGTCCTGAAATATGGTAGTCTGTCCTAAAATTCCTGAAATTTTGCGAGTTTTGTGCTATATCGGCATTTGAAATCATCAAATAGGGGCTAGGTGTACCTTTTTACTGATGCAAAATGATCACGAAATTCACAATTTTCTTCAGTCTATCGTTAAAAATAGTGATTTTCGTCGATTTGCATAAAAAAATTGCAATTTTTGGTGATCAATTACCAAAAATGATAATTTTTATTGGTTAGTTATAAAATAGAAAATTTTTTTGCAATTTTCGTCGATCAGTGAAGAAAAAAAAAAATCGAAATTTTCGTCTTTCAATAAAAAAAAGTTTGCTATTTTCGTCTATCAGTCACAAAAAATCACAATTTTTACCAGTCAGTTAAAAAAGAAAATCTTTTGCAATTTTCGTCGATCAGTGAAGAAAAAAAATCGAAATCTTCGTCTTTCAGTAATGCAAAAATCTCAGTTTTTTAGCAGCTTTGTCAAAGTGTTCTGGCAAAATTACTTTTCTTTTAAATGTATACTTTTACAACAAAAAAATTGTGTATACAGTGTATTATTTATGATAATAAAATGTATTGAACAGGGAGTTAAGGGTTTTTTCGGTTCGGTTTTCAAGCAAATGTGTCCTGAAATTGTCCTGAAATATCGTAAAAAGTATGTCCTGAAATATCTCCTGGGCTAGTACTACCCCTGCCTTATGTATACAGAGTAGTGCTCCCGATGCGATACGTATTTCAGTTATACGTTTAACCGATATACGTATATACGTATACCTTAAAATATACGTTTAAACGTATCCGGATACGTATAAACGTATATCGGTTAAACGTATAATTCAAGTATACGTTTAATTCAAGAATCGTATTTACTTTTAATGCCATAGGATCTCATCAGTGCTACGTCACTGAACGGAGAACAAGTTGGAAATCGGTGGCGTTACTTTAGGAATCTGTATAATATGTTTCAGACATAGAATCTTGTTATTTTTCTCTATAAACGATTATTGTAAATATATAACGAAAGTAAAAAATATTTTTATTCAAATAAGGAAAATATACACGTTTCAGATTTCTTGTTAATCCTTATAAGTATATTCTTTCGTAATTTAAAAAAAAAATATATATTTTTTTGTGTGCGTATACTCAAATTGCGTCCGGGATGTCAAATGTTGTTCTTTCCACGGTGCTAATGTTTTCTACTCTGTGTTAATATGTAACGCAATTTCATTTTTTAACCATGACACTCGTGGTATTTTTTGTACAAAGTGTATGTGCATTACAAGATATTGCTTTTTAAGAATTGTTGTTAATCTTGACAAATTTCTTTTTTTTGTGTTAGTACCTAAAAATTTCGATTACTTATAGCCTGACAAAATTTCGTCACTGCAGGTTTCAGAACGCAATCACATAAGCTTAAAATGACTTGCCTTCTCTTTTCTTTTTTGCTGTAAAACGTATTTTCAGAATATTCTTAATATAGAAAAAAGTATTCTTAAATAAAATAAAAGTATATTTAGTTATTTATTTGTTACGGCCGATTATCTGTACTAGGGATATAGGCCGGTGGGTGGAGTGTCCTCCGTGGGGTGCTTTAAAATAAAAATAAGATTATGAAACTTCCCAGGAGTTTTGATTGATCAATGTCAGTATAAAATATGAAGTCAATGTAAGTTGGTGTTCTGCAATACTAATGTTTCAGGCGAAATGTCCACGCTATAAATCAAAATAAGCTATGTGCGTGTGTTACAGATATGTGAAAAAGGTAAATCATTAAATAATTAATAGTTTAGATTTGAGGGGGGGGGGGGGGGTGAAACAAAAGCTAAACTAAGGAAAAAATATTCCTTTTTTTTTTTTTTTTTTTTTTCCCCTTTTCAAGTACTGACTGCACAGGACACAGCGGCTGTTTTTCAAAGTCTCTGATCCGCAGACCAGCAGGAGAAAGGCATAATTTTTTAAGCAATGAACGGAAACCGTTTATACGTTTAACCGCTGGTGTAAGATCCGTATATACGATGTACCGTATATGATGTTTCGTATAATACGTATAACCGACTTGGTCGTATCATACGTATCCAAAATCTGCACCCCGTATAATACGTATTATACGTATACTCGTATACACGTTTAATAGGGAGCACTAATACAGAGGCGTGCATTTCTTATATATAAGAACTCATACATAAATTTTTTATGGGTCATCTTGCCTTTATAGTGGGAGATGATGTCTTGCTTAAATTTAAAAATATCTTCTAATATTGTTGTGAAAATATTTCTGAGAAATTTTTTTAGCAATATTTTGTTTAAATAGCTAAATTGCGCTACTGCTTTCATTCTTTCTTTATCCACAATTTGAAAATTGTATCTTTTCTGTTGTATGTGACACGGAAAAGAAGGGGGGGGGGGTAAACATTCCGAACGTTTTTTATTGCATTGAGTTAGAAGCTTGAAATTATTACCACACAATGGGGTCATAGAGGTCAAATTTCCAGGCCCGGCTCGACACGTAGAAAATTTTTTGGCCCGGCCCGGTATTAAAGTTAAAAGTTCGGCCTGAGATCGAGACTCGCCCGTCCCTACTAAATTTATACAAAACATTACATAGATTTTTACGCCGATATGTTTAAAAATTGTCTTGTGCGGGGAGTTCTGATATAAAAAAAATACTTATTCTAGCTTTTTTTTCGTGTTTATATTCTTCATTTTAAAAAAAGTGTCCTAGGCTTCGAAATACAGGCGCATTTATTCCAAAATTCTACCTCTCTCTAGATTTCTTTCTGCCTTTACCATGAGAACTACTATATTATTTTTTTAATGAATTTCTATTTGTATGTAAATTTCTAAGTTAGCATTAATATCGTTAATCCATATTCCATGGCTTGGATAGTTAAAAATTTGAATACAGTAAAATATTTTAATACAGAATCGAAGAGAAGAAAAATAAGTTATCCGTCAGTTATATTAAATCAGTATTAAAATTAGTTATCTGTCAGTTATATTAAATCAGTTATAAGTCAGGATCCTTTTTTAGCGGGTACATCGTCTAATGTAAATATATTATATTCATTTTGAACAGATCAACACATTTTTCCAAAGTCAGGATTACATCAAAGACAGGTTCCTTTTCACAGGTTTTAGTGTGCTTTATTATTATTTTTTTTTTGCCTTGAATATATGTACTATTCTTCAAAAAAAATTTTTTTGATTGTAGAATAATGACGATTAAAAAATATATGTATGCATTTTATTTTTTTTTTTTTCAAAAAATGTTGAGCCGGGCCAAATTTTACCGATTATTGTACGGGCTGGGCCAAGGATTTTCATACGTGCTGGGTCGGGACTGTACCTAAAAATTTCGGCCCGTCGTCTAGGAAGAATGAAGTCCAGGCCTGGCCCAGGACAAAAAATGTGGTCCGAGCCCGGCCCGCGCAGACCTCTATGGAGTCGTGGACCGTTTATCTTAAAAATCAGGCCTGATTTCATGATCGCAAATCATGTTCTCTCTACACCCCCCCCCCCTACAAAAATAAATAAATAAAATTTATATATATATAATATACATAATTACACACACACACACACACACACACACACACACACATATATATATATATATATATATATCCATTGTTTTTTTTTTTTTTTTAATTAGTATGCTGTTGTAATCATAACGAATATTTGGTCATTTATCACCTGTGATTGTCTAACTGAAAAATGGTTTAAAATTACTTTATTAATCTGTAAGTATTAAAAATATTAAAATACTGTATTGTGATCGGAAACACACCTGCGTAGATAATTTTTAGAATTCTAGCATATCAATAAGTGTGTAAAGTATTAATTACAAAATTCCATCTTCACATACAAATACCAAGTTAAGTTAAATAAAAGTGTGTAATTTAAAATTTTTAATGAATATTTATGTACGTAATTGTCTAAGTGGTCATTAGTATTATTATTTCGTATTTCATGAGTTGCGGGTATCATAATCTGAAAATAAAATCTATGCATAAGCAAGTATGCTTTTTGATGAATTTTAATTATGTGATAATGTTGCTTTAGACATATCGGTATGTTTTGTAGAAATTGGTTGGACTCGGGCCGAAATTTTAGATTTCATAACGAGCCAGGCTGGCTCAGGAGGAACTTTTGACTTTTATAGTGGGTCGAGCCAGCCGGGCCAATAAAACCTCTGCACTGGTCGGGACAGGGCTGAAAATTTTGGCCCTCGTAAACCTTTAATTGGACTCATGTGTTAATATATTAGAAATACAAAAAAAAAAAAAAAAAAAAAAAAAACCCTACTGATTTATAACGAGTTTACTAATACATAATACAACATATTCCATACCAAATAAAAAGAAAAAATATTTTACAATGATTAGGCACTCATTTTATTGTCTTCTATTAATGTATGCATAACGTGCAAATGAATAAAGATTGCTTTCGGACTCATTATTAGTATGGGAAGGTTAACTAAATAAAATAAGTTATAATAAGCCAGAGATGTTTAGTAGATTAGTTATAGTAAAATTGATTTGTCAGTTTTGGAAGAATTGTAATTACTATGTTTCACAGGCATAACGTATTAATTCAGCGATAGGTTATCAGATGTTAATTATTGTAAGTGTTTAATTCAGCAGATAATCATAGTGGATTGATCTTATAATGTAGAGTCCTCCAGCAATTTGGATAACACGTTTTATGCGAACCCGACACGACTCGTGAGTTAGTTTCGAGTCTGGTTGATTAAAATATTTCGGTTGTAAACGGGTATGTGTGTGAAATTTTCAGATTCGTGTCGGATGTAATCCAACCCAATGCACGACTTCCACCTCTCCACTAGTACCTCCACTATTCTCCCTCTCTCGCTATATGTGTGTGTGCAACGTCTTGACTGGTGGCTAGAAAGAAACACGACCATAAAGATAGATGCATTAAAATAATTCGACTCGAGACCTCGCTAATTAAACGAATTTATGTTATTGACAGTTCCTCATAGAGTGGGATTTCGATCGCTATATCAGAGGCCTCGGGAACCATATTAATTTAATGCATATATTGTTAGCAGGTTTGAAGAGCAGTGTCAAATCTCTAAGAACTGAATTTTTCAGTGTAGTTCTGGGGTTTTGATTAGCGCTTGCAATATTTTCCAGCAGGGGGCGAAAGTGTCAAATTGATAGAATACTAAACTTTAATGCGATAATTACTGTTGATTAATATCAGGGCTTTGTGACGAACCAATGTCGGCCGGGCTCGGGCGCATCACTAACCACAAACGCCTGCAAGATGCACTTTTAATCTTAAGGTTGGGTAGAATTTAATATCAGGAAGTAATATTTGTTAAGCTAAGAAAACAACTTAAAAGGCGCAAAAGTTAGGAAATACTATTTACTTTGAAATTATTTTAAATTTGAGATTTTAAAATGAGGTTTTAATATTTTAATACCTTTCATATGTATACACTGAATTAAAAATCTAGAATGGATTACAGGGATTGATTATAATATCGAGATTTTACTTGCCTTTTTAAGCCTTGTTAACATTTGCATAGAAATTTCTTTTTTTCAAGATCTCTTCAAAAAGTGTAGTCCATTTTGCGACGTTGCGTTTCGTGTTAGTAGATTTTATTAAAATTCGATATCTGGTAGAAAAATTACATGACTCCTCTTCTACTCTTTTCCAAAAAAGTACCGCTCTTCGCAAAAATATTCCTTTTTCCGTCTCATTCCCGACTCCGCTTTTAAATCGAGAGTTGGGGGGGGGGGGGGGGGGACTTGTAGAATAGCCGAAAGGTTTTGCGATTTTCGTCCACTAGAATCTGTGCTAAATCGATATTACTTTATCTGGAAATGCCTAAACGACATGTCCGTAACGCTTTTTGTACTCGCTCAAGCGTTTTTACAACGATTTCCTATTCTAAAAATTTTGCTAATGTGCGTCTTAAATGCTTTCAAGTTTCGAATGTGAAATACCTACCGAATGTTAAAAATGATTTGATATTCTGAACATTGATTTCTGAAAAAATTATACAAGCTGTTTCTTTTGGTTGTTTTATTGAGTTAAATGCACAAAGGTTTTTTTTTTTTTTTTTTTGCCAGTTTAGGAATTTTCCCTCTTTGTTTAAAATGTGTAGTATATCTGTGGTAGTATTTCCTATATATATATATTCGTATATAATATGTATTATTATGTATTTAGTCTGATGAATTAATAGCAGCAGATGTTTAATTTCATATTTCTTAGTTTTGGCACCTGCTTTTTCTGTTTGTTCAAGTGTTAATGTAAATTTAAAGCTGAAAAAATAAATCACCTCATTTTGGTTCTGATGTTTTGGAGGAGAGCTTTAAGGGAGGATTTTTAACAAGTGGTCTGAGTTCATGTTTATTCGTGTGTCCTTATGTGTAAAATGCTGAAAAATAATAGATAACTACCGCGTGGATTTGAATTGGCGAACTTCCGCTCCTACTTTTTAATGTTTACTACCCGCATGTTAATGAGTGAGCTAAATAAGTCCGCACATTTCACACTCAAAATTTTTATTATGCGTGTCTTGTATGTTTTCGAATTTAGAGTAGTAAGCTTAGAGAATATTGGATAAAGTTAGGTGCAAGAAATGGTTTGTCTGTTTAGAATGTTTGCTATACATTTATTGTCTGTGTTAATTTCTGAAAACATGCCATGCAGCGTTCATCCACAAGCAATAACTAAGGAATATGGGGATAACCCCATATTGCTTTGTTATTGCTGAGTTAAAATACTGAGATGGATAAAAAAAAAATGATTATAATATCTCGAATTTTCTTATTTTCCTAATAGTTTCCTAATAGAGGCAGCGACATGTTTAGTTAACCATTTTTATATAATCTAATTTTCAAATATTTAATTTATCTTAATTACGAAAATAAGAAGCTGTCGTGATAGCGGTGGATGTGACGTTAGCGACCGCAGTATCGCAAAGTGAAAGCGAAATGGACGTTGTCCCGATTACGGATGTTATCGTTACCGGTGGCAAACGTCTGTAATCGGGACACGATTAATTTCGATTTGACTTCGCGATGTTGTAATCCCATACCCACGTACCGTCAACTGGCGGCTGTTTTCGTGATTAAATAAGTTAAGATCAATTGGATATTTGCAGATCAGCTTGTATAAAATGGTTAACTAAAATTGTCGCAACTTCTTAGACTGTAAGTTAAAATTTGCTTACAGATTATCTTTTTCTGTTACTAGATCGCCTTAACATATTTAGTTCTTTTTGCGGAATTGCATTTCACGTTATTAGATTTATATAAATTCAATATCTGGTTGGAAAGTTAGATAACTGCTCTTCTACTCCTTTCCGAAAAAGTACCATTCATTCTTCCCAAAAATTTTCCGTCTCATTCCCGACTGTGCTATTAAATCTAGAAGGAGCGGGGGAAATACTTTGTAGAATTTCGAGCCGAAAGGTTTTGCGATTTTCGTCTAGTAGAATCTGTGCTAAATCAATATTACTTTATCTAGAAATGCCTAAGCGACATGTCCGTTGACGTTTTTTGTACTCGTTCAATCGTTTTTATAACGATTACCCATTCTGAAATTTTCGTAATGTGCGTGTTGGATGTTTTTAAATTTCGAATTTGAAGTTGCTACTTAATGTTAAAAAACGATTTGATATTCTGAGCATAGGTTTCTGAAATATTTTTACAGGCTGTTTTTGTTAGGTTGTTTTATTGAATTACAATACAGAAAGTAGTATTTTTTTTTCTTTTTGTCTGTTTTAGATTTTTCCCTTTTGTGTGTGTGTGTAAAGTGTCAGATATATAAATGGCTGATAATCAAATCACATATATAACCGTTACGTATCAGATACTTATGCGGCGTATGTGTCATAGTATAACTAAGAAATCCCGCTCTTCGCAAATTGTCCAGACTTAGCATAGAGCCTGGCTAATTGGGAAATCATCTACCATTTTATAATCAGTCTGATATTTTACAGCAATGTTGCATAGGCTAATTGGTTAGTTAGTGTTTGTTACGGCCTATTATCTGCGCAAGAGATATAAAGTCTAAGGAGGATTGCACTCTATGGGGGGAAGAGTGATCTTTCTAGGGCAACTCAACTCAACGCGTATTGATGCGAGGTTTGAAGGAAAACATGGAAAACTCTGCCGGTTAGGCCGACGAACGTTACATAGGTTCGAACCCAGCACCTCGGGTCTACCAGGTACCAAGAACATAACCTCTAAGCTGCTGGTGGGGCTAAGCTAATTAGAAAATGACCATTTGTTTCTCAATCAGCCTTATTAATTTCCAAGATTATTTCAATAAGACTATGTAGCTTCAAGCTTATTAATAAATGACCAGCTGTTTGCCAATCAACTTGGTATTATTCAGGCTTATTGGAGTGAATCAATGCAGTTTTAGACTAATTGGAAAATGAACAAAACTTTGTCCAAACACCCTAGTTCAATCTAGACTTATTGAAGTAATTCTAAGGTAGCGAGTAGTTATAATTTTAGTATAAAACATTGCGGCAGGAATTTAATATTGTTATAAAAAATGTATAAGAAAACTGAATTATTGACAGATATGATTTACGCTCCTAGGTCTCTAAGATTAGTTAATACTTTATTAAATTCCTACTATTAGCTCGCACTCTCTCTATATATATCTTGTTCAAATTTTCAATCGTTAATAAAATATTTTCTATTCATCCACTCAAGTTCAAATATTTTTTTTTTTAACTTGTAGTGGATGACACTTTATGTTAATACAGTTTTTTCAAATATTAATTCATTAATTAAATTTAATTAATTAATTTTAGTTTTAAATGGGAGAAAAAAATTCCTCCCATTGTTTTCGTAAATGAAATGAAAGATTTATCTCAAATGAGTGATGCCAACAAAAAATAAAATACCGCAACGATGATTATAAAATAATGTTCAATAAAAAGATAACGTGGGACATTAATGCTGCACGGGTTTATTTTATATATTTATGATTAAAAAGTAGGAATTGACTTAAAAGAAAATTTTTATATTACTTGTTTTTATTTCAAGGTTAACTAACTTTTTAAACGACCGCAAAAGTTGCAACATTATTAATGTTTGCATAACAGGAAGTATTGTTTTTTAATATATATATATATATATATATACATTTATGATATTTGAATTATTTGATAAGCATTATATTTGTAATTACAATAATGTTCGTTTTTTTCATGTATTAATTATAAATTCGATAAATGCTTAGCTTTCATAATAACCTATCGGAAAAATGATCACTTCACATCATAAAACTTTAGAGTTTAACACCCCCCCCCCCCCTAAATACCTTCATAAGGCGTGGTTCAATCTCATGGCTACTCAACCTTAAACCAACACTTGATTGAGTTTCATGTACTTTCCATTGAAACAGAACGGATGACTTTGAAAATTATTGTAAAATAAAAGCCGTACATAATTTTGATATTATCTCCTTTCATGATCTTTCTTTAGTTTTAGCGGTGTATAGCAGTCATTATTTTCGATTGATGTAAAAATCATTATTACCAAAAATTATAGGTGATACTGAGTATGGAAGAGTCTTTAATTTAAATGCACATCTATTTATTAAATTTTAGAATCAGAATTCTTTTGTATGCAAACTAACTCACAAGCAATAAAACAAAGTTTTAAATGAAACAGAATTTTCGTGTGTATCACCATTTTTTTAGATAGATTTCGTAAGAAATAATACCTATTACATTCTCCCCTAAGTTGGAATTTTTGAAGAAATTTTGCAGTTCTACGCCGATCGTGACTCCCAGAACCCAAAACCACCAACAGTTCAAAACTTTATCTTATCTATGTTACTTTTTTATGGACACGATAACTTGAAAAATTCTGCACAAATCTCTTCGAAACTGATACATAAAATCAAGGGGCATAAAATCTCGGTCAAGTTCGTTAATGGGCAAAATCGAACCAAGAGGGGTGGGGGGGGGGGGATGGGGGGCTTTTTGTGAAAACAGAAAAAACTCCATAACTTCTTAAATATTATACTTATCGAATTCGTTTGAAGTTATTATTACTTCTAGGAAAAGGGCCGAAAATTTATCTATGACAGATTTTTGATGTCATTAAAAGTGCTCCCAAGGGGGGGGGGGGGATAGCGCTTTCAGAGAAAAAAAAATTTCATAACTTCGTTAATTCACATTATATCAAATCCGCTTGAATTTATTATAAATCGTCTTAATATTATCTAAAACTTTTATATTGACAAGTTTTTTATAGGACCAACCCTTATAGCCAAAAAAAAAAAAAAAAAAAAAAAAACCCTGCCGGCTCCGCTTGCAAACGAGTTAGATTTCGAAGTGGGCGGTCCCAACTGCGGCATCATGGCAAAAAGATCATTTCTTCGCAATTCCCAACAAACAGGCGCTCCACGGTCTGCGTCTTCGAAATCTACCTGTGCCTGTAGGCCGAGCCGTCAAGGATTTTATTTTCTTGTAACTTTCCCTTGTAACTCGACTTGTAGTATTCACATGGTTGTGAATATAATCTTAACTAGGGATAAAATTGTATGGGTTGTGGTTTAGTACTCAGCTAATGGTTGATTAGAAGTTTACAGCATATTTTCGAATGATACGTGATTAAATAATACACCGTTAGCTACTTCATATTGTATTTGCAAGATTTTCTTTACAAATTTATTAAATTAAAATAATAAATAGTATAAATTAGCAGTAAAATATTCGGTGTTTATGAGGTGACAAAATAGGTCATGAGAATTTCTCTCGGGTCGTCATTTTTTCCAGACTGATCAGTCGATAACCTATTATTGCAGAATTAAAGTACTGGGTTGGATTACAAAACACGATTATAATACCCAATAAACTTTCTTAAGCCCTTACTGCTGTTAAAATTTGAAGATTTCCTCTTCTACTGTAAGATCTCTCCAATAAATTTAGCCACTTTTGCGGCGTTGCATTTCGTGTTATTGGATTTTATTTGAATTTAATATTTGGTATAGGAAAATTAGATGACTCCTCTTCTCCTTGCTTTCCAAAAAAAGTACCGTTCTTCTCAAAAATATCCATTTTCCGTCTCATTCCCGGCTGCGCTTTTAAATCGAGAAGGAGAAGAAGAAAAAAAAAAAAGACATCTTGTCGAATAGCCGAAAGGTTTTGCGATTTTCGTCCAGTAGAATCTGTGTTAAATCGATATTACTTTATCTGGAAATGCCTAAACGACATGTCCGCTGACGCTTTTTGTACTCGCTCAAGCGTTTTTATAACGATTTCCCATTCTAAAAATTTTCCTAATGTGCGTCTTGGATGTTTTCAAGCTTCGAATGTGAAGTAGCTACCGAATGTTAAAAATGATTTGATATTCTGAGCGTAGATATCTAAAATATTTATACAAGCTGTTTTTGTTTTATTCAGTCAAACAACACAAAATGTAATTATTTATCATTATTTTTTATTTGTCTGTATTAGAATTTTTCCTTTTTGTGAAAAATGTTTAGTGTATGTGTGGTAGTATTTCGTAGGTATTTTCTGTGTTGTTTTGATGACTTAATCGCTCCAATTGTTTTCAGATTTCTTAGTATCGACAAGTATGTTAGCATTTGAATTTTCGCTCACGTGTTTCTGTTAATAGAAAGTGAAGTGTTATTGAACATTGTTTTTTTTTTTGGCTATATTTTCTTGCTTTCAGGAAGTACTTTTAAAGGAAAGTGACTCCCTATTTTCGTTATATATGATGGAAAGCTTTAAACAGTTATCCTATTTGGTCCTCGCAAAAGTGAACTTATACTTCCACTCTTTACTTCATGTCTGTGGACTACATACCAACTACTGAGCTAAATGTGGCTGCGCATTTTTAACACTTTTTAACATACAGTAGAAGATCTTTATAACGCAATTCCTCATATAACGCACAACTTCTCAGATGTAAACAATGAATTTTACAGTTAAGAAACACATGCATTCCCATATCATAAATAGTTGCTATTCTCTAGAGGACTAAATTTGATACATTAATTCAACTTTAGCTCCTTAATTCAGAGCTTATCACTGAAAAAATTGCTATTATTTGATACAGGTATGTTTGGACGAAGTTTATAAAATAAATTTAACAATGCGTGGAATGATCTTTATTATGCAAAAAAATTATAATCTGCAGAACTCCTGGAAATAAAGATACTCTAATGTATTTTGGTATGTTTCACACGTTTATGGCCATGTTTTACAAGCTAAATTTAATGATGTGTGAAATGTGATCTACATAATGCAAAATTCTGTATAACGCACAACCTCGTGTTTTTAGGTTTGCGTTTTAAAGATCTTCTACTGTAGCTGAAATGTGTTTATGTATTCGGTTTGTCTGTCTCTCTGCTGTCTGTCCCTGCTCTAACTCTCGCAAATATACTCGATTTGCCATGAAAATTTTATATATTATTGATGTTTACTATAGAATGTTCGGTGATGAAAATGAAGTGTCTATCACTTATAGCTCATTTTCATGGGGGTACAAAAGAATTCCTCTACATATTGTGTATGGGAAAAAATTGTTTTCGATGCATTTTAATGATGTTACAATACTTCAAACATAATGAAATTGGTATGCATCACTGAGGTGGACTAAACCATGCTTACTCGGGAGTATATAATAATTAGCATTTATAGTTTGTTTACAGGGACTCACAAAAGAATTTCATTACGGTGTAATCTATGGGCAAAAATCGTTTGCGATGCATTTTAATGATGTTATGCTACTTTAAACATAATGAAATTAAAAAAGGAGCGCAACAACATATTTTCTATACATTGAGAAGTACGCAGCATTTATCTTCATTTACAGAGAAGCACAAAGGAATTCGGTTACAGGACGGACTATGATCGATTTCATTGTATGGAAAAATGAAATTTCTTAATACTATTCTGTTAGTGTTAGAAAGTGTTTCATAATCTATGCGTGATGCATGATTTTCTGTTCTTGTTATAAAGACTTTCCATCGTTTGATGTGGAAATGTGATGAAACAGGAAACTCGTGCCGTTGTCTGTGTTAATACTTGTTACACTACTTTTGGTTCAATGTTATTTTTTAGTGCCCGAGCCTGGGACGTTTTCATGTCAGTCTGGACCTGCTCGAATTCCATATCTTATAAGTTTGAACATGTTTCTTAAGTAGTCTATCTTGGAAAACATGTCAAAAGGACTAATGTGCCTTGTCTAATTAATATTGCATTCTTAATATTTCCGAATTCTCTAACCTGTCTTGCTTTTTGTCAAGTCGTTGCATAAATGCTTTGAAAATGTTTATTATTTTTAGGCTAATCAAAATAGGGTTTAAGTATAACCGAAGTCTTAAGATAATAACTCAAGTCCTAATAGCTTAAGTAGTCACGCGAAGACCCTCGCAAGCTAATGTTAAACCTATGGCAGCGTCCTTTTCTAATTTCTCGTTTGAATTGGAATATTTTTAAACGATTTCTTTTTTACATAGGATAGCTGAGATCGATCTCTAAACTGCTATCTTTTTTGCTTTTGGTTTTTTAATGAACGTACTTTCATTTTCGAAACCGTAAAGGAGTATCTTCAGTATTATTATTATTATTTATGGAGACCTTCCTTGTAAAAACTCTAACTTGTCTCCTTCATGCGTAAATTCCGTCCTAGTGTTGATTCATTATTTAGAATTTTGCAGAACATTTTAAAAGGTTAACAGAATTTTAATTATAGACTTTTGCTGATTTTAAATGGCGTCATGTAACAGAAAATGTGTACCTGATCTTATTCTATTAATGCAATTTCCAGTATAACTCATCTGATTAAAGTAACTCATTTTCCCATTTAACACTTTTTAAACTGATAGTCCAGGATGCAACGTCACATTTTGGCAACCAGTTTTAGCGTGGATGATTTTGGTATATGATATATTAGGTGGTACAGATAACGACACTGCCAGTCAACTGGCGCGCCAACGAGGGTTGTTGCCATAGCGAGATACCATGTTCATTTCACATTCTAGCAAGCTGTGCTATGTTGCTACGGAGATCCCTCACTGGTGCAGCAGCTGGTTGGCAGTTTCGTTATCTGTGCCATCCAATCTATCATATATAGCAATGTCATCGATGCTAAAACTAGTTGCTAAAACGTGACGCCGCCTTCCAGACTATGATTGGTGGTGTATCAAAATGCTGGTTTTAATTTTTTTTTTCAAAACACTAACTTAAAACTTAATTTGATGTATACTTTATACTTGTAAAAGGTCTTTCTTTACCGTATACATTATATCGTCAGATGTGTGAGGTTTCTTGATTTTTTTTAAAAATCAATTTCCAACAAAAGATATACAATTCGGCAAATTATTTTAGATTTTCTAATTACTGGCTTTTGTCTATTAGCTATTGTAAAAGTGTTTATAAGTGTGTATGTAATAAGTATATAATGAAATGGCGATAAAAAAATATTTTATATATTTAATTTTTTGAATACTTTTGCAAATATTGTTTAACCTTTCAGCAGACGCGAAGTAGTTTTTTTGCGTGAGTAGGCGCGTGTCGTGTATTTTTTGCTTACAATAGTTACGTTTTTAGAAATTTGAGATTTGTCATAATAGTAGTAAGAGACGGTTATACTTATCAATTGTAAAAATTAAATTTTATTTTCTGTCCTATATATGAGCATGAAGTATAAGAAATATGTTTGTCGTACGAATGTGCCCTTGCTGAAAAGTTAAAATTTAGATGATTTTTATCTTATGCTCGTTCGTTTCGACTTCGAATTGTCTAAGATTTTTAGCGCCAATTCTGAATCCTATCGATATAACTTTAATACCGATGGCAGTGTCTATTCCTTGTGCTAATTAGCTTAATATAAAATTATTTCTTTGGCAGTAAAATCGATCCAACAGGATTCAGAATAAGGCTTTCATAGCTCTACAAATCTTTCGACTTTTGAGTATCACTATTTCCGAATTAGTAATTATTTGTATTACCTAATCGCAAATTTCTATCATTAAATAAAGCGAATGTTTCCATTCATGCATAGTTGTACTCAAAAATTGTAAGATTTGACAACTGTGGTCCTTTGTTATAATTTTGCAGGGATCGTCAACTTTCTTACTATCACAGGCGCATTTGAATTTTTTCTTCGAGAGCACACTTTCCCTTACCATTTACACATTTGTATATTTCATAAAAATATATAGACATGTATATACAGATGGATTTAGATGTGTATTTCCAAGTGAAAGGTGGAGCAAATCTTGTAGTGCAATTGCCAATAATACAGAAAATGAAATAACCCCCATAAAATGCACTCTGATTGCGAATGAAGTCTTTTGTTCATAAAGAAATTTCATTTTAAAGAATAAATCGTACAGATTTAGACCCCCCCCCCCCCCATTCCGTTCCAACAAATATATATATATATATATGTCAATGGGCAGCACACGTCCATCATCGCGCGAACAGTTGATGCCCCTGTAGTATATCTTTAATATAGTGAACTATACACAAACTTATAGGGAGGCTTACAGGTTATACTCTAATAACATTTTATTCACACTGTCACTATAAATGCATCAGTCAGTGTTTGCTCTATATACGACTATTCTATTTTTGATATACTCACCACGTTGTGCATATCCACAAAGGTTGTTAAATTATACAAAAAATTTAACATCAGTAACATTTCCTCTTCGACGTCACCCGAATTTTCTTTTTTTTTGTTTTAAAATTGAAATTCCACATCAGTGTAATCCCTGGATGTTAGAAGTAGCACTAGGTACGTAATCCGGTGGTTGCGTTCCATCCCAACCTAGGATTTGGTACGACTGTATGTGACCATCAGGATCCAGGCTGCTTGCTGTGTCCTCTTCATCGTCCTGGTCTTCTGGATGACCAGATGTTAGTGTGTGCGGTAGCATGGGCTGGTTGTCGGTCACCTGTTGTCGGTGTCGGAAAGGCGAAGGCGAGCTGGCACTGGATCTTGGGGGTGGAGGCGGTGGTATCACTAGGGGCGTCGAGGGCTCATCGAATTGGGCGGCGGAAAACACGGTGATGTTGTCCCGTGTTTGCAGTTGTTGTCATATGGTCGTTTCCCTGAAAAGATAACAGATTTGTAAATCTTTAAGATGGTACCAGACGGTAGAAAGTATAAACAACAAAATACAGAGGCTTGACTCCAAATAGTTGGGCAAAAAAAAATTGTTTGTTATGTGTAGTTATACTGCCAAACATGACAGTTAACATGGTTATTAAAGTAATGAAACACACAAAGCATTTTTTACAAAAATTCAATGTAGCTGCCATATATTTATGAGTCTGTTGTCGACGTCTATCAAACCAAGTGCAATGTTTATTCGTGATTTCGGAAGCGGTGGACTATGTATCTGATCTTTAATGAAAACTTACACTGAAATATAAAAGTGAAAGGGCTGGGGTTCGTGGTGACCATGGAATAATACCTGCGTGACCAATCCAATGTAAGACGTCAGCACAGAAGTAAGAAGTATATCCGCAAACTTATATGATACAATACATATAATCTGCTTTTGAACACGTAACTTATAATTAATATTAAGTAATCTTAAATTCTTCTTATTATATTATTCTTTAATATGTATATTATTATTCAATTAAGACCTGCGACTAGATGACAGTTTTTGAGTATATTAGATATTCAAACAATGCAAAAACATAAACTATCGATTTTCAATTATATATTTATCAGTGTGTTGATATGTATGAGAAGAATGGCTATGCTCCTTTAGTATTTAAAGGAATATGGCTGATTCGAATCAAAATGGCATACCTTAGCTCTGATATAGTTATTTTATGTATTATCAAATGCATTTATTTTCTCTGGGGATAATGGAAACTTTATTCTGTCAAAGCTGGCAATGTTTTAACTTTAGAAACAAAATGGATTTTCCGACGAACAAACACATAATCTATATCGAATTTCAATATGTTTGCCAGAGGGACATTAACTGAACCGCCGAAGTTTATTGGTTAGTCAAAAAAGAAAGGGGGGGGGGGGAGGCAGAGAGAGAGAAAAAAAGTCATTATTTTGACTGATTGTTTAATAGCAAATTTTCTGATGGGGAATTCTACACAAAGGATATTTGAATATGCAAAAGGATGTTCAAAAAATATATAAGTTGGCTTTTCTACCTCTAATCTCTTTTTAGTTTCGGACTTTGTGGATAATAATTAAAAAGAAAGAAAGAAAGAAAAAAGCCTGCTTCCTTCTTTATTAGCAGAATTGCCTTTTTTTTTTCTTCCTCTTTGTATACTTATAATTTAGTATATATGAGTAAAAAGCCATTATTTCATTTCTGTTGCTTCTTTTTCCCTTTTCATTACATTTTGTATGTGTCAGCATGTGATTGTAGCTCTTTCATTTGTTTGCATTCATTACGGAAACATCATTTATATGTTTTTGTAGGATCGGATGTATAATTATACTTTTAGCATACCTATAATTAATAGATAATGCGACTCTAAACGCATCAATACGAAACATATAGTGTTTCACTTCATATATGTCTATATACATATTTACATACACACTAAAGATGAGATGGATTCTGGGGAAAAAACCTTGCTATTTAAGAATGTAGCCTTCGAGTGTTTTACAATCCTTTAAAAATCAATTTGAAAAGGATATGAATTGTTATTGATGCAATATAATGAGAAGTAATTTATCTGATTATTTGTACGGTCAGTGTTAGTACGTAAAGAAGCCGTGCAATATCCCTTGTCTATCCTCGCTTTTTGTTTGAAGTCGCTTTTCAGAATTACTGGAAAACAGAACTCATATCGTTCTGATGCAGTTGTGTATAATATTTTAAAATAATAAGAGTTGTGATTTTTGCTGATTTCTGCCAGTTGTTGGGAATAAATAATAATTTTTTGTTCTAAACAAATTTTCAGGGACATAAAAGCAACGAAACGTTGTCATGGTGTAGCATTTAGCATTAACAGTACTTATTGCTATGCAAGAAGTGATTTTTAAATGAGAAAATTAATCTTGAAACAATTTTTAAATGTTATTTACAGGTTTCTTCTGCTTACTTTCTATCTCGGGCTCGGGCTCCGAAAAAAGAGCCCAAACTCATCTTTAATACACATGCACAATGACAATTCGAAATGAAAACCTTCTATTTTTTTTTTTAAATTGTTTGATAAACTCAAGAAATGAAATTGTTCAGAATTTCTTTTCCAAATGTTTCAAGTGGGCAATAAAAAAAAAGGCCCTTTAAAATCTTCAGTGTCCTTTTCGGTTATCGGAAGATAGAGAATGACAGATCGCATACGCCAAATTTTGTTTCTCTATCTTTCAATGTCCCATAGCTAGCTCTATTTTGATTGCTCGTTTCTTCAAAAAAATTCTTATCGCGAATCTTTTCTTCGTTCATTACTTTCTTTCCCCCCAGAAATGTTAGGCAAAGACTATTTCCTTCATATATTATATTTTACGATTTGTTTTTCCTTCAAGAAAAGAAAATTTTTTCTGGAAGTTTCTTTTAGCAGCAGTCCCTTAAGGGATGAAATACTTCGGCACATAAATCGAAGAAAAGAACGTCGATGAATATTTATAAGATGGGTTTTGAAATAATTCTTAGTGTCCTGCTCTTGCTATTGTCAAATGTGAAATGAAATGAAGTCGGCGGAAATAAACAAAGCTAATTCTAACGGAATTGCAATTTATGACTCGAGCATCTATCTCCACAATTATCTTCGTCAGTCACAGTTGGCACAATTGGTCATAATCATTTGTTCTCCTAGCCTATACATACATACGAAAATAATAAATTTTCGAAACATACGAAAATAAATAAGCACTGCTAAATTTATTGGGCTAAAAGATTAAAACTGGGTTCCTTTTACGAAAGTCAGAAAATCGCATAATGAATTCGCAAAATCTATATATATATTTGTCTTACGTGGCGCGGAAATAGGGCTGAATTTCTAGCTTATTGTTGGCAACAACCGTAGTTTCCAGAGCTCAGACCAATGAAAACACTAGATTGTTTTAGATAGATTAGCTCCGCCTCCAATATGGCGGTCAGTGTCAGGGCAGTGAAAATCAAGTTAGCAAATATTAAAAATAAAATAACGTGTACGTAATCCAACGCATCTGAGATTATTCCTCATTTTAATTATGAGTAATATTGCTAATTTCAAATGAATTCTTAACTCTTATTTAGAATTTATTTATGAATTTCACTCACATGAAAAATCGGAGAGCAGTAAAAATATCAATTGTCTAGGTTGCGCCTGCTGCCATCTGTTGCAGAAATCTATAACCAATTAGAATAGTAAAATGTCGAACGAAATTTAAACAATCATTGATGATAAACTATCTTCCTATTACGTATATATTTTTTTTTTTTTTAATGAACAATATTATAAATGCAATAAGTTTTAAACAAATTATGTTTTCAAGATCCTTTATCCATAGTATTTAAATGATTTATATGCTCATTAGTTGCTCCAACTAAATGCATTTTTAGTTGTCTTTTCAACGGAGTTCAATTAATTTTTTGCATTAAAAAAATTGTCAATATCATATGTTCAAATGATTTATGGTAGTACTTATTCCGGCTAGAATTACTGCAAAAATAACAAGAACGAAAAATCATGCTTCAAGCATAGATTATGTAACACTTTCCAACACTTCCAAAATATTTTTACAAATCATACCGTTTAATAAGCTAAAAGATAACATCTAAGTAATCCGAATACTTTTATTCAGCCCTGTATAGGATCTATAGATTTGTATATATACTACATAGGATAATAAATTTTAGTTCAGTTAGGAAACGCGTAGCACAGTTTAAAATTCTCCGTCTGGAGTTAAATAATACGGAAATGTGTTCGCGAACTTTTGTGCTTCCCTGTATAGGATCTACAGAATTTATACACACCACGTAATAGACAAAAAGCGAGTTAAAATTAAAATCGCTTTCAGTAACTTAAAACGCACTTCGAGGAATTATTGTTAACAGACAGTAGAGAATTCTTTTGTGTGTCCCTGTAAATGAACGATAACTGCTATACACACGATATTCTGTAGTAAGCCTCTTGTAATGCACCTCATATAAATTACAATGCGTTTTAAATATGGAAACATTATTTAAATAAACCGCAGACGATTTTTCTCCATAGACGTAATGTAACGGAATTCTTTTGACTGTCCCTGTACAGTAAGTATAAGTGCTATGCACACCCTATTCCATGTTAAGCTTCTTCTAATACACCTTAGTGATATATATAAATTTCAATGCGTTTAAAATAGTGAAACATTATTTAAATAAACCGCAAATGATTTTCCCCCATATACCGCAATGTAATGGAATTCTTTTGAGTGCCCCTGTAAAAAAACTATAAGTGCTACACACTTCCGTTGAAATAGGGAACATGCTATAGATAACGACTATAACATATAAAAATTGCAGAGCAATCCGAGCATATTTACGGGAGTTAGAGCACGGCCAGACAAACCGAAGTCATAAACACTTTTCAACTAGGTTGGAAAGTGTTAAAAAGGAGCGAGCGAGCGAAGCGAGCTAAGACCGCGTAGCGGTCTCAATGTGAATTGCTTCGCAATTCACGGGGGGTTGGCGAGGGTTTGCGAGTAGGGAGCTGAGCCCCCTAGTATTCAAAAATTGCAAAAGACAAAATTTACTACTTTGGGCTAAAATATTGAAACCGGATTCCTTTTACGAGTGTAAAAAAATCGCCGCAAAACGCGGAAAAATCACATAAAAAATTCACCAAAAACTCGCTTTCCTAATTACGAAAGAACTATATTGTGCCAAAAGGTTGAATCCGGATGCATTTTATTAATGTAGAAAAATCGCCCATATTGTGGGTTTTGATTGATTTCAAAATTTCCCCTTTCATTCTGTGTAGTTAAAAATACTGTAAGAAATTTTACACATTTGTTCTTACTTTTTAAACAATTGGTGTAAAAATTATCGTACGCGAAATATTTCGCCAGAATAGAATTTTTATTGCCACTTTTCATATTTATTCGCTTTTGGCGAGTTGGCGAATGCTTAACGCGGTCCCTGATCAGGTGTTGAACTATTTGTACTACATTTTCAAGAGTGTTTACTTTTAATTTCATTTATCTACTCTTTTAAGTTTCTTTAGTAAATTACAACCCTGCTGGCATTTTTTAAAAGTAAGTTTTATAAAAGTTGCTTTAAAATTTCTTTACGATGTTAGTGTGCAATAATGGAAAAAATACTATTGAGAAACTATTTTCTTAAAAAGTTAAACAAAACAAAAAAAATTAAACTTTTTAAAATTTCCAGCTATAAGATAGGGAGGAAAATGAAATTTTCGCTCGAAATGAGAACGCACCGTTTCGGAAATTCCAAAGAAAGAGCTTCCACCACCGATCGAATTCACCTAGGAAGTAAAAACTTATTATTCATGAAATTCTGAAGTTCTTGTTTTCTTTTCTTTTCTTTTTTTAATCTACTTTTGCGACTAGACTAGGCTGGACAATTTATCCTCAGATAGTCGAAGGACGGATATATGTGAAGAGGGGGAAAAAAGTGGAAACTTCCTTGGGAGAAAATCGTCGTATGTTGTTTCTACCAATAAATGAATAAACGGAATGCTTTTTTTTATGTTTTACCCTTGGCAATTTTCCAGAGAAAAAATAGGGGGGGGGGGCTTTAGAGGCCTTAAATATTGGTGAGCATTATTGAAGAGGTATGAATAAGATATTAAATTTTCCCTTTCTATGCGTGGCGTATAATTCCCTTTCTTAAATATCGTGTGTACCCCCTTTGGAACTATATGAAAAAGTTTTATCATTCCTTTGCATTTCATATTTATTTCAAGCATTTACATATCCATTCCACCGTTATTTTTCAATATTTAATAAATAGAAATACAGTAGAGTCTCGATTATCCGAGTTAATATGGATCAAACTCACCTCGGATAAGCAAAAATAACTCTGATAAACCGGATTTACACAAATCGTCACTAACTATGAAATATAAATTTACGCACAATTTATGGTACTGCTTACAGTTCTTATGATGTACACTTCCAACTTCCAATGCTTTTGTATAAATGGGGAATAAAGTTGTTCATTTGAAGAATTCCTAATAGTTTTTTCGTCTGTAACGTCACTCCATTGTGTTAGTGCAATCAGAATTCCAAGTTAGCTTCTTCTTGCTGCTCAGTGTATTCAGTAGTTTTTTTTTTTAATTCGAAGACCTTCGGAATACGTCATTTTCTTCTGATGGACGTCGTTTTCATCATCGCTGCTTTCTTCTTCACGGTTTTCAAAAATGTCTGCAATCATGTCAACTGTAATTTCTTGCTGTTCATCTGCCCTCATTCATTCAGTAATACTTTCTTCAGCAAAAAGTTTCAGAAACAGGAAAACTTTTAGGCGCAACAAAGATTAGTCATTACCAGCTTCATTTTCATCATTTGGCTGCTCTGGTGTCACAATCTTCCACCAATATTTCTTTAGAATAGTTGGTTTTACTTCTTATATTGCTTCGGCAATCTAATACACAACATTCTTCAGTGTAACGTGTTTCAGTCATTCTATAACTTCTTATTCGTTAAAACCTTCAATCAGTTTTCCTAACAGCTTCTTTCTGTAGTTTTTTTTTCAAAGTTCTCTAATACCTTAATCTACACTGGAAATATATATATATATATATATATATATATATATATATATATATATATATATATATATATATATATATATATATATATATATATATATATATATATAATATAATATATATATATATATATATATAATACTGGCACCCCAGCTGCAAGTATTATACCGTAAAATTAACAGTAATAAACAGTAAAATAAGCAGAAATACACTGCCGCGCATGCGTGGCTGTATACTGTAAAATCAACACTTTTTTTGCAGTGTACTGCTGGTCTTAGTGGTCACATTTGCTAGCAAAAAATATTCTTTGACCTCTCCGCTCGCTAGTTCCCCTCATCCGAATTGCATGGGGCATTGTCTAAAAGCAGCATTGTTTTTTTTGTTAACTTTTTACGCTCTAAATTTTTTTCCAATTTAGGGACAAAATGTCCATATATAACTCATCCACACACTTTTCTTGTTTATGTCATAATACAGGGTTCCCAGCGACATGGAAAGTCAGGGAATTTCAAAGTAGTCAGGGAAAGTCATGGAAATTTTAAAATATATCGGAAAAGTCAGGGAATTTACAAATATTTCCTAAAAAGTCATGGAAATGTCTGGGGAGGGATATGAATTTGAAATCATTTCTTTTTCAGAAAAGTGTTACTATATTTCTCGCTACATGGCGCCTCTGAAAAATCTCTAGTCTCTTGTCGGTTTCAAGATTGAGAAATTCCTTCAAATGCAATGCAGAAAAACCATAATAAGGAAAAAAGTTTTATACATTTTTTATACTTTTTCATGACATTTCACATTCTAACCTTTGTTGTATGGCATTAATTTGAAAACTGGCAAAGAGGAAGTTTTTTTTTTTTTCATTATAGTATTTTATAGAATTTTATTTTGCTATTTTCTTAAAAGGTGCTTGAATTTTCTCCTGGGAAAAAGAGTATATTACGATACAAATTTCTGATTTTTTTCTTTTTTTTTTTATGCTGTTTGTTGTGTTATTTAAAGCAGATTTTGTGTATGTCCGTTCGGTCATGGAATTTTTTTGGATTTGGTTAGGGAAAGTCAGGGAAATTGCCAGACATGTTTTGCTGGGAACCCTGTAATAATACACAGGAAGACTCGAGATGTTGACGTTCTGGAATGCTTTAAATTTCTTTGACCTTCCGATGAGGATGGGTTTAAATTTCAAGGTGACGCATTACAACAGTCGTAAAAATTTAGAATTCTGATTTTCTGGTTCGAAAAAAAAAAAAAAAAAAAAAAAAAAAAAAAAAAAAAAATTTTTTTTCTTCCTTGGATTTTCAGACAGTAAAGCTATTACTTAAACTGGACATTTTGGATTTTTGGAATGCGAATAACTTGTCCAAACTCTAACGCAAGAAGACCTATTTTACACGGATTAGTTTTCAACAGAAACTGTTGCTGTGTCATATGAGCGATAACGTGATATACATAGGTGATTAACCCTTAGAATACTATTTTTCACACCTCTGTTGATACACGTGTACCGTTGGTAATCTAAGAATTTCAGAGAATTTATATAAGTAGCAGGCTTTGCACTGAAAACAAAAGCCGCATTTTTAAAAAATTCCCTTCTTTTATCGTTATTATTATTTTATTTTTTTTAATGGAAGTACTCTTGGTGTTTACTCTTCTAATAAATTTTCATGCATGTTTGCATACTACATTCTTTTAAGGCTGTTCTCAAAACCAAACTGGCTACTTTCTGACGCATTTTTAAATTCGTTTTTGTTCGCAATCGCATAAAATTGGCAGGCGCTCTTATTCAGAAATTTTGTAATCGAAGTGTTTTCTGCAGTTTTCGGTAACTTTCGGAAAAAAGTAACTTTTGTAAACTAGTGCTAAAAGTTGTTTTAAAATTCCCTTATGATGTTAATTTGTGTAATGGGAAAAATATTATTGAAAAAAATATCCCAAAAAATTAATAGTCTTGGAGCGGAAAAAATTATAAACTGTTTTTAAAACTTCCGGCTTCTCTTTATAAGACAGGGAAGGGAGGAAAATGAAATTTTCGCTTGAAATGAGAACGCACCGTTACGGAAATTCCAATGAAAGAGCTTCCACCACCGATCGAAATCACCTATACATACAAAGTAAAAACTTATTATTCATGAAATTCCAAAGTTCTTGTTTTCTCTTTTTTTTTATTATTTTTATCTTCATCTGCAACTAGACTAAACTGGACAATTTATCCTCATATAGTCGAAGAATATGCGAGAAGAGAAAGATGTGGAAACCACCTTGGGAGAGCATCGCTATAATGTTGCCTTTGCCTATCAATATACGGAATTCCCTTTTTTCTACATTTATTTCCCAAACTGGGGAAGGGGGGGCGTGTCTTAAAGAGCCTTAAATATTTGTGAGCAATATTGAAGAGTTATGAATAAGATATTAAATTTTCCTTCTCTATGCAAAGCGTATGATTTCCGGTCTTAAATATCCTGTACCCCCTTTGGGACTATATGAAAAAGTTTGATTATTTTTTTCTTTGCATTTCATATGTATTTCAGGCATTTATTATTCGTGCCACCCTTATTTTTAAATATTTAATGAATTGAAAAATCTAGAAATTCTTCTAGATTTTATGAGCCGATCGAATTCATCTGCCCTACGAAAGAAGTAAAGGCAGAGTTTAGCATTTAGTGTAAGTGTTTGGATTAAATAAGCATTAATACAGTATCTGAAAAACTGGTATTCCTTACAGCCGATTGTATAGCACTAAATTGGATCACCGTGTATTTTTGTTGTCATACAAGTTTCACTAACACGTTTGACTTGCACAAATGTGAAATTTATTTTTATTACTGTGCATTTTAGAATTTTAGTTTAAAATCATTTGCAAGGGGAATTTCCGAGGTCCGAAACAGAGAATGTTTCGATCCTTTGTGTATCGATAAAGTATAAGTCAATAGATAAATATATGATGATGATACATGTTTGCATTTATATTTGTCTTAAATTTAAATAGTTATACATATATTTTTAATTTAATTGTGGTTCCAAAGCCTGGCGTGCTGGTTAACACAGCCAGTTAAATAAAAGGCAATTTGTATGATTATATAAGTGTAAACTATGCCCAAACTTTTGGACTTGTTTTCCAAGGCCTCCCTGGCCATTGCACTTTATGGCTTTCATATGTTTATCTATTGACTATATCAATACTCAAAAGATCGCCGTATTCTCTGTTTCCAACGTCGCGGCCTCCATTTGTTAGTCAACGTTCTTAATTTTACTTCACTTAAGATTTTTGAAATGCGAAAAGTGCCATTTCATCATCGAGTTATGTTATAACACAAATACATTGATGTTCTGTCTTTTATGGATTCCTGATTGATACCGGTACAATCTAACTCGTGTAAATAAACTGTCTGTTCACATGAAATTTCTTTTTGAAAGATGCAAGCTGTCAGAAAATAATTATTTTAATTTGCACATGATTGTGGAATTAAAAAAAAATTCTCATGAAATTCTAAAGTTCTTGTTTATCATCTTTCTTTTTTAATTTACTTCAAGGATTAGCAGGGGTCTGTATAGATTTTTCTCGCAGGTTCCTATTTTTGTGAAATTGTGAACAGTTTTTTTATATTTGTAAAAATTATAGTCATAATTTTGTGAATTTGAAAATATACTATTCAGGATTCTGTGTATCTATCCTTAATGTATATTAAAAAAAAAAAAAAAAAAAAAAAAAGCTAAGTAATATGTAATTTGATGACTTTGTTTTGTGACAGGTCAGATTTTATTTTTAAATGATTAAATTTGTGAAAAGTTCATTTTGGAGGTGGAAAAGTTTTTTAAAAGGTCTATTTTGAAGGAAAGAATTTTGTGAAGGGTTCTGCTTTGAAATGAAAAGTTTCATGAAGGGTCCTGTTTTAAGATGAGAATTTTTGTGAAAGGTCCTGTTTTAAGATGAAAACTTTTGTGAACATTTTTGGTCTTTTTAAGACCCAAAATGATGGAATTTTGTTTGTCTTGGCGAAAATTGTCATTTCGAGATTATTTGAAAAATTCGCGCAGTTTACTGCTCTTTGTCTACTAGTAAAATTAAGTGCTTTTTAAAAATATTTTAAAATTTAACTTACATGTAACCCCTTGCAGGTCGGCACACACGAGCCATGTCTACTGTTGGTCTTCGCATCATACTTCCTCCGTTGCAATCCATAGATTGTGGAGTGGATGCAGCACCGCAACATGGCATATCCACTGCACCGTTCCGCAGATCACGGTGCAGCATGAGCAGTAAAGTCGGGTTAACAAAGGCGTGAACGAAGGCCACGTGCAGTGTAATCTCGTACGAGATAGCATACCCGGGCAAACCGGGCTGGATTAGTGTTAACGTGAACAAAGGACCCCAGAACAAAATGTAGGCGGCCAAGATGATAGCAAAGCTCTTTACTCGCCGGATGCCTGCAAAATTTAAAAGGAAAAGCTGTTAGAAAATAACTTCACCTTCAAAACATCAAAATACCAATTTCTTAGTAGTCTTGAAGAGTTCTTGTTGAAAAAAAAAATCATCTAGTTTTGAAAGTTATAACTCTTTTATCAAAAAGCTTAGTCTCCTGACTTGCATTCTACCTTTAGGATGGTCGTTCGTACGTTTAACCTGAAAAGAAGAGTGTTAAAGTTGTTTGGTCTTAAAATTAGTTACATAATTATTGTTATTAACCTAGGAGCAAACGCGCAGGCTATGACATACTCGTAGTACGTACTGTTTTTACATTTGTCAGCACTGTTTTACGAAAAGTAACCTTCGACGTTTCAGACTATTTTATCACAAAATTTGTAGCAATTATCTGCAGTTAAATAAGACGACGGTATTTGTTTGGAGGTATTGGTGGCAGAAAAAAAATTGTATTCGCCCTGAGTATGTCATACCCTGCGCATGTGCTCCCGGATTAAAGTTGTCTGTGTTTTAATTGCAATTTAATGATATACCTTTAATTCTGAGAATGACATTTAACCCCTTGGGGACGAGCGACACGTATACGTGACGCATATCATGCTCAGAATCCACGATTATTCCCACCAGTTACTTTTTATTGTAAGCTTTGCCTTATTTAATGACAGCATTTCTGCGATTCAATTAGGCGAAAATTTCTGTTTTGTAAAACTGGTGGTGAAAGATTAAAAATTCTGTAAAGGACGGTCAGCGCGAAGGGGTTAATTGACTCTAGAGAAGATAAGCATTCTCACCAAACTATCTAGTATCGGCTTGCGTTGAGTATTTGAATGTGCATTTGTTTGTTAAAGAAATCTTAATGTATTATTGTTGTATGCCATTGACGAATCGCAAGAGTAAGCGCTTATCATAATGTGAATTAAACATCATTTTGGAAAATGCGCACTCTACGTAATTACATTAATTTAACGCTTTATCTGTCTTAAATTCTAATTCCGAAAAAGTAATTTTTGTTAAGCAAATAGTATTATTTCTTTTATATTCTTGTTGCAATATTTCAATTAACTTACCACGAACTACAACACTGTTCTTTTAAATAATGTATTTTAATTGCCTTGCTTATCGCATAATTATTCATTGTTTTTATTTTTTAGCAGAAACTGTACAATAAGCCATATCATTTATTTATTTCCAGGTAAGTGCACTGTCGGAGTTATCTAAATGCCACTGGTGTAATTTATCAGGAGAAAAGCTCAGTCCAGACTATTCTGGGTAAGCTGTATTTTATGCATAAATGATGGCTGTACATAACCCGCTTGAGTTGTTTAATTGAGTATCCGGTTAATCTCGCTTATTTCTAGCTCATGCGAATTTAAATACTGCTGTTTTAAGCGTGCTAAAAAAGGGAAGATGCGAGTGAGTAATTTTCGTCTCTGGGCGTTGTTAATTATCCATTTGTAATGCAGTTCAGATTAATAGGCAGTCAATTAAATACATTTCGAAAGTTAGGATTGTTTGAAGCCTTTCCTAATTACAGCCCTGTTGTTACTTGTTGTTATTCTAAGCCTATAATGACACTCCGTTTTTATTTTTCAAGCCTTTCAGAAGACTAAAAACGTTGCTCTATTTACCAGTAAATCATATCATTTCATACAAAATTTCATGCTGTTTTCATCACCTTTCAACGACAAGTATTTAAGTTAATAAGCGCTGTTCTCGTCTTAGAATTGAAACATCACAAACATTTTATTGTTGAACGTTATTTTACTTTCAGTACATTAATGCGGTTTCTGCATTTTACAAGGTTATCGAAAATCTTTTATACAGGTGATTCGATTCAAACATACGGCTGTATTAACCCTTTCGGGACCGGCGGCTTTTACATAAATTTTATTCGGTTGGCACCACTTTTTTATAAAAAAGCTACCTTTACTTAAACTATCACAAAAATGCTCTAATTAGAGAAAGCTAAATTTATTTTTATTTTTTACTGGTGCCTAAAACAAATTTTGTATGCTCTTTTTGAGGGTGCATATATGCACCCATGGTCCCGAATGGGTTAAAACATACATTATCTATAAGACATTTTTTAAGGTAACGTGAAACTTTGACTCATTTTTAAACACAGAAGCACGAAACTTTTGATTATTAAAGTGATTTGTTATCGAACAGTTTTTTTTTTTAAATACATTATAAATGAATTGTGTCTTGAGTTAAAAGCGGTTATTGTTTCAGGACAGCAGTTTTTTCTTCTTTCCTGCGCTATCGCGTCCGGAAATTTGGTTCATAAAACCAAATTTGACAGCATTTTCTGTAAAATTTTGTGCGTTTACCAAAAAAAAAAAAAAAAAAAAAAAACAGTTTGGTTATAAAATTTCTTAATAAGAGCGCCTGCCAATTTTATACGTTTGCTAACAAAAGTGAATTAGAAATGTAGTTTTCAGCCTTAAACTAAAAACATGTTTTTTTTGTGTGTATTTTTAACTATAGTAGCAAAACTTTCATCCTAGAAGTTGTTTGCAGTTCAATGGACGTTCTTCAAATCCGATCCTAAATATTGCTTGACTTTCACATTTTGTGCAGGAAAAAAAGGCCGGCATTGTTTCTTAAGAACTAAATTATTTAAAACGTGGATAGATAAAGTTAAAGAAATCAATAATTTTGAATATTTGTATTAGAAATTGTAAAGTTTGAGAATTGTTTTATTATAAAACAACATAAAAAAAAAAAAAAAAAAAAAAAGGAAACAAAATAAAATGTTAACAAAGAGGCTGCTCGTGTACCTTCTTGTTCCAAGCGGTGGATGTAGCTTTGGATCTGCTGAGACTCGTTACACGAAGAGTCATGTGGATCTGACCTAACGGATATCATAGTCGTCACCAGACCTGCTATTCTAATGGCCTCCAAATTTGACCTGTGATGGAAAGAAGGGATATTACATTTTTGTCAAAGGGACTCTTATTTTTACAAGATGTCGAATTTCACATTTTTATCCTAAAACAAACCTTAACATCTCTCTAGAACATTGTGCCCAAATTTCTCGACGACCTGATCAATAGTAAAGGAGATAGGGTTATGGTTTATTTTACTTATCCCTCTTTAATATCCGGTTTTTTTTTCTTGTTTTTTTTTTTTTTTTTTTTTTTTTTTTTTTCTTGTTGTAAATAACATGTTTAAACTGATTTTTCTCAGTTGGTATTTTTTTATGTTCTATGTAATCAAAATGCTAAGGCTTTTACAATAATTAAGAAAAAACTTAAATTTAATGCATCTTTAGATTTTATGAGAAATTACATATCTTTGAAATTTTTGTTTAAAAAAAAAAAAAAAAAAAAGCTGAATTTAAATGTATTCAATTTTTACAGACTTATTCTATATACATCCACTTATTATTATTATTTTCTTCTGATCTAATCTTTGTAACAAAAATCAGATATATATGTTTGTAGAAAATATGGTATTATTTACAGAATTTTTATTTTTTGGTACCATGCGTCTTAAGGTATTTGGCAATACGTAATATCCCGATCAAAACGAAATAAGGTCCAGGGTCTAATGTTCATTCGGCGCTCTCTAAATATACTGTTACATAGAATTAAACACATCCAAAAGCTTAGAATACATATGCGAACATTTTAATGTACATATTGATAAATATATCCTTTGTCCATAACTTTATTCTACTCTAAAAAAAGACAAAATATTGATTAAATATTGATCAAAAACTGATTAAACATTTTTGCACACAAATCTTAAAATAGAATATGAAATAAAATACCGGTACTTAGCACAAAAATAGACATCACCCAAGAATGATACAATCCATTATAATATTTCAATACATTAGAATTAAAACCAAAACCAAAAGCGAAATGTATTCTTATCGGTAGGCACGTGTACATGTTACCTCAATTTTAGCTATGCAGTCATGACTTTAAGTTTCAAATGTGCAGTAGTATTAAAAATAATATCAAACTAGCAATTGATCACTTATGCGTGCCGGTAACTGGGACAGAGGAGGACCATAGCCCATTTGTGGGTAAGTGTTGTTTTTATTTATTGCAATAAGGATCACCGATTTATTACAAAATTTCCCCTAAAATATTTTGTCCATGTGGATTTCGTTCTGACGGGCCTAAATCGTATGTTACTGATATATTGTAATACTATTATCTATAATATACTCAAAAATCATAATTATTATTTCTGTTGTCAACATCCCTTTTTCTATTACAAAATGCACAGCAATGAATGAGGTATCACTAGGTTTTTGAACCGGCTGTACCTGTGAATGTACCTGACATAGTACATACACATTTCGTTAAAACATGTAAAAATCAAATCAGCATTGTTATCATAAATGAAATGAAAGGTTTTTCTCAAATAAATGTTGCCACAAAACTAAAATGCCGCATTATATCGTGCTGAAGAATGATTAAAAAAAAAAAAAAAATAGTACAAAAAAGATAAAGTGGGACGTCTCTGCACGAGTTTATTTTATATTTATGATTAGAAAGCAAAATTCAAATTGAAATGTTTAGAAGAAAAAGACACCATCGATCGATCGATCGAAGCAGTGGTATTCCACGTGTAGTCTAACATGTATGCTTTGTTATGTTAAATTAAATTGTATTTTATGTGTATTGAATTTCCTTTTCTTTGTCCCGCGTTTTCCCCAACGCGGATGATGTCATCCTCTAATGTAGTTAAAATGCGATTGTTATTATTATTATTTTTCTTGCGCGTGCGTTTTGCTGTCTTCGATCATTTTTTACTGTAACTTTGATGGAATAATTTTTCGTTAGAAGTTTAAACTTGCATCTAAAAATATTAGATATTGCTGAAAAATATTAGGCTGCAGTGCGAAATCCTCGCATATGTTTACTGGTTAAACAATATAATTCTAATTGCAACATGGACGTTTCCATGTCTTCCGGGGGTGTAAATTTGTGTCCTTCCAAAATAAGTGGGCTCAAGAACACATCCCTTTCGTATATTAATTTAACTTTCTAAAATATTTAATTCCATAATAAAATATCAATATTATTAAATATGACACTGGATTATCTTAATCTCTTCTTTGTTACTTAGCTATCGGCTTACACTAATCTTATTACACAACTGCTGCCTATTATTTGCTTCATTTAATTGATTGGCTTTAATAATCATTATTCACTGATCTCTTTTTAATGAAAGCTCAGCTTTAATATAATTGAAATTTTGAGATTATTTTCATTCTGAATAGAACACCAAGAATCTGATGTAATTAAAAGAAAACTAATTCTCACCCGATATTGGCTTCATTTAATTGATTGATTTTCTGATCATTATTCACTGAACTACTTTTTTATTGAAAACCAGAGCTGGTTGGGTAGACTTCGATAGAATTTTAGCTTTGAAGTTATTTTCATTCACAGCGTCACGTATTAGATGTAATTAAATATACATCTTCCCTGTTTTTTTATGATCAATATTTTCCTTGTGTTGACTGTTTCAATACATCTTTAACGCATCAAAAAATCCGGTTTTTAATTTTTGTTTTAAATGAAAGAACGTTTAGTTCTGGTTCTATGTATTTTTATTTAGATTTTTGTTTCTATGCAATTTTGTTTAAAAAATATAATACGGTGAATGAAAGCGTTATTCTATGTGTTTTCCTTTAACAACCCTTTCGAGTCCGATTTTTTTAAATATATATATTTTTTTTATTTTAAAGAGAAAATACTTTTAGGTTTAAAACAAATACGAACGTTCGGGATTCACGGAATTGAAACACCGATTTTTCTCTTGCCCGAACTCGGGTCGGGTATTCCAAAATTGGCACATTTGCGTCGCCCGATCTGGGTTCGGGCGTCACAGGCAAGGGGTTAATTAAATTTGTAATCTAAGACTGGAGACTGCTTTCAGAACAAAGACTCATTCTTACAAATTTGTTGATCAGGGACACAAACTCCTCTCAATAAAAATTACTTGAATAAAGGTTATTTCAGGAAATATCTCACTGTGAATTATGCGTGATAGTAATTATTATCATTGATTTTGAATGTAAAAAAGAATAAAAGTACCACTGGATAGTAAAATTGAAGCTCATTCTTTTTATTTTAATGGAAATAACTTAAGACTTGCAGAAAATCAATTTAATATACCTGAGAATAAAAGTAACAAATGCAATTTTTTAATTTTTTTTTTGTGCTAAATTAAGTTTTCTAAATTAAAAAAATAATTTATAATGTACGTTTGACAGTGGTAATGACTAATGAGTTCCTATTTTTCATAAAATGTTTACGAATTACTTTTCTGTAGATAAAATTATGCTATTATAATTTAGATGTAGCAAATATCGCTTTATTATTAGAATCAAAGTGTTTGAAATATTACAAGAAATACATCAAGCTATTAACACATAAATAATGAAACATCAATTTATGTTTAATATTTTCTCCATTTTAAAATTAAAAAAATATATACATATAATCGAAAGTTATTTTCTTTTTTGGAACAAAATAAAGTTGGTATTCGGCCATTGGTCTAATATTCGGCTGTTTGGCTAAATCGCTATTTGTCACGTCCTTACAGATAATAATAAAAGTAATAATAAATGTAAAAACGCCGCCAGACCCAAAAGGGTTAAATTCTATTTCACTATCCTTAAATTCTAGCTTCGATATTATCGAACACAATGCCCTAAACTTTCTCAAAATCATTTTTCAAAATACCAAAGAAATTTTTCTTGGATCTTATTTATAGAAGCTGTTTCTATAGCAGCAAATGTTTGTGATCCTTTTTAACTTTAGATTAAAATAGCTCTAGTCTTTTAAAATAATGAGGTGCTGTGCAGAAACTGCTTTTATAATTAATGAGTTTACGAGATCAACTGGAACATCCAATTTTCAAATATCCTGTCTGCGATGCTATTAAATTTTTGACCAGCTAACCTAACTTCCGAAATCTTAATGGAAAATAAAGTTTGATACTTTTATAAAGCTTTTTTTTTTCTTTCCAGAAACATTTTTAAATTGGGAAAAAGTTTTAAGTACTTTTCTTTTTAAATAGGTGGAATACAGTTAAAAAGTTCGTTTCTTTTCTTTCCTTTCTTTCTTTTTTCCCCCCCTCTTCATGGAAGAAAATTGGACCGTTATATGTAAAGTTGAGGTGATGATAAAAGATATAATTGCTATTGTTTCGGTGGAAGATTGTCATATTTTCGATAAATGCATCTCACTTCTCAGAAATTATGGTTGGTTTAGGGTGAAATTTTGCTTTCACTCGTATATTTATGCTGTTTACTATATCATTCAGTTGGGAGACGTTTTGAATTCAGAGGTTTTAAAATATATTTATCTGTTTTATGAAAATTTATATGTATACTAGGTGGCCTACCCCCTGCGAGCTACGCTCGCCAACCCTCCTCAGACTTCGAGGCCTCTAAAAACATGACAGCGTGCTTTATTTAAAAAATATTCGTAAATCTGTAATTGGGTTGCCATGCTTTTAACGTTTTAATGGGGCATTTTTTGATTACCATGGCCTCATACACAGCTGTTGCGACAACTGACGACTGTTTTCGGGATTGATAAGTAAAATCAATTACAACTTGAAAACCATCTTGTATAAAATGGTTAGGTTTAAATTGTGGCTACCTCTCGGATTTTTATAACAACGATCGGTATTCTATTCTTCCGTTGCATTTAAGGATGAGAAAAATCCATCTGCTTGTGAATAACATTAAGAACCACGGTATTGAAATGTACTATGTTATATACATTTTCAGTAACAGGTTTTAATTTTCTCTCTATTTTAGTGCACCATCATGCACATTTTCATGTTATTTTAAATATGTAAATTATTTATTTTAATTAATATGTATATACGAACTTTCTAATAATTATTTATCATACAAAATTAATTAAATATTTTGTGCATGCATGCCTGCATTTATTCGGCATCAATTGATGAGATATTTAAACAAATTTGCTATCCACGATAATTTTACACCATGTATATAATATCACTTGAGTATTGTCCATAAGAAAATCGGGTACTTTTCCAGTATAGGATCCTTTGCTTTTAGGTTTGGCGTAATTCGAGCTTCAAAAAGGGATAGATTCGTTAAAATACATAGATTTGTTGCCAAAAGTTATGAAAACAAATCCAATGAACTATTGGTGCTTTTATATTATAATGTAATTATAATATAATTTGTTATTATAATTACATTATTGTGTGTATATAATTTCTATTATATTCTATTATGCTTGACGCTTTTTTAAAAAGCTTGGCGGAAAAAAACAAGCAGGATAGAAAACCAAGCAGGATAGAAAACCAAGCAGGATATTTTATTCTTTTTCCGTTCAGTTGGCCAATTATTATTTTATATATTCTTTTCAAATATCCGAATTAGTGATTTTATAAATTCGTTTAATTAAATTTTACAAAAAAATAACAAAATGATATCAATAAATAATAATTACTATTAATTCCTTTATTATTATTAATTCTTTTGCGTTTACATAAATGACGTCATTTGGACGAATTTATTCAAAATATTTTCAGTTTATAAATTAAATTAAATGCTGACAGACGATTGAATCCTGACGATAGAAATGTGATATTTTTTTTTCAAATTTTCCTGAAAAACATAATTTAATCAGAATCTTGTCTTCATTATCGATTGAAATAAAAGATAAATTCAATTTCAATTTGAAAATGACGAATATAAAGAAATTAATAATCCCTATCGGGATCCTTTTCAATTTTTTTCCCTTTTTTGTCACAAAAAACTGAGTAATTAGTTGCCATCACTACAGAAATGTCATTAAAATTAGAAAAAAATTAATATCTCGAAAACTAATTCCAATTTCAAAATTCTATTACCAGTTTTGACATCCGCGGATTTTTATGGACAATTGGTATTAATTTCACCATCAAGCGTTTAATATTTCATTAAAAATAGCCCTGAAACATAATCAGTCGTTTAATCAGTCGTTTCATAAAATCGTTTCATAAATTCGTTTCATAAAATCGTTTCACAAATTCGTTTCATTAGGATTTTATATATATAGGGTAGACATAAAAAGAGTTTTCTATAGTAACCGCCGTTTTTTTTCTTCTGTCATAAACAAGAAAAAGGTGATTGGTTTAAAAGTTATGCGACGGAAAACTTATGAAATATACCATTAATAGTGTATGGTAGCATGCAGTCTTTCTAAAGTGCTTTATTTCTAAAAATTAACAATAATAAGAGACGTAGATAGTGTTGCAAAATCATGTTTTTAGTCATATATTTTAACTTTTGCAAATATCTTATAAGAGAATTTAATATAAATCGAATAACATACTCGAAGGTTTAAATTTGTACGTGATTTTTGCTTATTTTGATATGTAAGTATGATAAGTTGTACAATTATGTCCTAACTTTTCCATTTAATGTATAATACTTATCTTTAGTACATTTTATGTGCAACCCGAAACAGTTCTTCTGTGGGCGCCTGCAAGAGATGAATTTTGAAATTTTAACTACATTTTTCTTTATCTTTCATGATTTTTAAGGGGAAAAATAGTAAAAATTAAATATCAAACCCATATATTTAAAATAATTAAATACTAACAAAAGAAGCTATCGAATCTATCGACGAGAATAATCACGAAACGTTTAGATGTGAACAAGTATCTAAACAAAATAACGGTGGCATTTCGCGATCGTCCTCACAGTGCACAGATCGACAGTGCCAAATGACACTGTCTACAAATGTATTATTTTATGATTCAAACTATGACATCTTACGGTCTTTGAAGTGGACGTCCTTTACCTCTAAACTGCCTCATATCTCATATATATTAAATTATGTTTGCCAATTTGTAGCTACAAATACTGCGGGCGAGCGACCATTTTACATGCCTTATTCTAAGGGTTGCGAGCGAGTGCGAAATGCGACGTTTTGCATCTATGGTTTTGTTCATATACTTGCTCACCTCTAAAAGTATCGTGACGATTCTCGTCGACAGGTCTATTAGCTTCCGTTGTAAGAGATAAGAACGCCCAAAGATGATTAGACACTTTTGGCTTAAAATGTATATGTTTGTTTTGTATTTTCAGACTGCGTTCATCGAAAGTTTTTGTAGAAATTCTCATGTTGCAGTACATTAGTTGTTTATGTTTAAAATAACTTGCCACTTTGTACCTGGTAAGGTCCCTGTACAACTTCCTAAGATGTACGCCTGTGAGCGCGACGCACATAACGTTTACTGTGACCCAGAGTACGTTGAGCACATAGTGCCTAACGGGGCCGTAGACCATGGGACAGGCGTCCACATGTCCTGCTGTATCTCTTGAACTCGTCAAGGCCCCGCTGAGCAAGGTGGGTCCCAAGTTAATGGTGAAGCTTGCGAACCAAATAATAAATAGGCCAAATATGATGCATTGTGGGCTGTCCAAGGATACAGAAGAGGCTGTGTTTGCGTCGTGGTTATGATGGTGCATAGGATTCTGGTGGTGCGGATGGTGTTGGTGTCGAGGACTTTGATGTTGTGGAGGATGCTAAAACAAAAGAGAAAGTAGATGAGCATTCATGCTGCGTGAACTATTAAACTAAAACTATTTAGCAATTGGATTTTAATGGGCTTCGAATAGAAATAAATACTGAAAAGCTGAGGCATCATCGCTAGTATTCGGTACTATCAAATGTGGAAAAACTCTACGTTTATTGAGGCAATGATAATAAATAAATATAAATAAAACTTCCTAAGTAAATTGCAAAATCGTTTTCGATACTTTGCCAATGTCCTTTATAGGCTTTCTGATAAAACTTCACATTCGATGCTACTAACCCAAAAGCAACTGTAAAATGTTGAAAATAAAAAACGACACGCATTCCATAATTTTTTCATTGCATCGACGACATATTCCGACATGTACTACAAATTTTGGGTGTTTTTTCCGTTATTTTCGCTAAAATTTGTATATGTTTACTTTATCGCATCCTAAACTTCATAAATTATTAACTACATTAGAGTTTGTTCAGAGAAAGTGTTAGAGTTATTAACTGTGATAGTTAAAGAAAGGCAGTTTAAAAAAATAGTGGATTACTAGCAGTCATTTTGGACAAGTTAATTAAATTTTCTTAACAAAGTTATCATACACCTTTTATTAAAACTAAATAGGAGATTTCACTTTTTGTTTATATCTGATGGCAAATGCGATTTTAACCACTTAATTTGGGTTATATTTGATAGTGTAAGTAGTTACGTGCATTTTGCGAAGGATTTTCTAATGCATCTGCTTACAATTTATTGTCTGATAGCTTGTTAAAGCACAAATTCAGCTTTACTAAATTACTTAGAAAATGAAATTTCAGAATTCAGAAATTATACTGGGGTGTTTTCTTTCCATAATTACTATTGTTACAAATCTTGGACTTTACATAAGCACTTAAATTACCTGGAAGTCCTGATCAGGCAAAAGTGAAGCATCGTTGATCACAGATGTGAGCATATTAACAGTTGATACAGTGACTAGCAGCAGAAATGCTGTTTCTATAATATTGCACTTCGGAAGGCGTTGACAGAAGAGGACCCCCACTCCTAGCAAAAGAAGCAGGCTGGCACGGCCGCAATCGACCAGGCCCTGGTGGAACAAAAGGCCTTGAGACCACCTGTTGAAAGAAAACGTCAGTGAATCAAATCAATTCGCTTAAAAAAAAAAAAAAAAATATCATAAATTCACTTTACTTGAATTATATTTAGTTCCGTATATAATTATTTTTTCAAGAAAAAAATTAGAGGTTAATATGTATCTATATATGTATAGATGCTCATTAGTTACAGTTACACTCTACTATAGTAACAAACGGAGATATCGATTTTGGCAATTATGGTAAAGACTGTGACCGAATGTTTAAAGCTCGAACAGTGCGTAGACTTAACTCGCGGGTTCTCTTTTGCGATTTTCAGAATCTTTGATGTTTTATGACTGTCTCAGGATGGTCAAAACGGGAGCACTTGACAGCTGTTGACAGCTGTTGACACCACCCCATTTCTTTTGTATACCTAACCACAAATTGATTCGAGAAGAATGGGAAGGGATTTTATTTATGCCTATCTCAGGCTGACTTGCAAGTTGGCGCACCAAACTGAAATAAACCAACGCAACGGAGTGCGGGATCTTTTTCGGCTTGTTTGGTGTGATAATTCATTTTTCGCACGATAAACTAACAACCGTCGTTGGGGGAGGATATTTATCACATCCCCTGAAGAGAATGAAGAGAATTTTTTTTTGTTAATTTTGCGAGCTTTCCTTCGAAACCTATAAAGAGCAATAAAAAAGGTCAACTGACCACGAAGTTTTTGAAAAAGAAAGCCCAAAGAAATAATTTGCCTCTTATGTCGCAGTATTTGGTCTGTGCAGCTTAAAGAAGTGAACAAACTACTTTTCTCCTGATCGGAATGTCTGTTGTGGTCATTAGCTCTCTTTGATGGTTTATGACTTCTCTAGCTTGTCTAAAGGTCAGAGGTCAGCAGGGAACAACGTTGACAAGTTTATCTCCGCCTCTTTCTTTTGTTAAAGACCACAGAACCTTTGGAAAAGAAAGGCAAGGCGCAGAATGATTTACGAATGCTTAAGCAAGTGTTGTCTGTATGCAGCCTAAGATTGTTACCTCGTAGCCCCCCTAAAACTCTCTACGAAGTCTTCAATTCGATAACTTATTTACGACTCATTACCCCAAATCTGAAATTGGACGATTGTAGTTATCGGAGTTTGTACTATGTTAGATATGTATGGGGTATACTTTTAGGTAGATTTCGTAAGAAATACTACCTATTACATTTTCACCTAAGTTGGAAATTTTGAAAAATTTTTGCAGATCTACGCCGATCATGACTCCCAGAACCCAAAACCACCCCCAGTTCAAAAGTTTATCTATCTATCTATCTATCTATCTATCTATCTATCTATGTCACTTTTTTCTGACCACGATAACTGGAAAAATTCTGCATTAATCTTTTACAAACTGATACATAAAATCAAGGGGTATAAAATCTCGGTCAAGTTCGTTAATGGGCAAAATCGAACCAAGGGGGGGAGGGTAGGGGGGCTTTTTGTGAAAACAGAAAAACCCCCATAATTTCTTAATTGTGATACATATCGAATCCGTTTAAAGTTATTATTACTTCTAGGAGAAGGGCCGAAAATGTATGTATGACAGATTTTTGATATAATTAAAAATGGCCCCAAGGGGGGGAAAAAGGGGGGTTTTAGAAGAAAAAAAATCATAGCTTCGTCAATTCACAAGATATCAAATTCGCGTAAATTTATTATTAATCCTCTTAATATTATCTAAAACTTTTATATTGACAAGTTTTTTATAGGACCAACCGTTATAGCAAAAAGAAATTAAAAACAAAAAAAATCCCTGCCGGCTCCGCCTGCAAACAAGTTATTTTTCGAAGTAGGCGGTTCCAACTCCCGCATATTTTCGAAACTGATACATAAAATCAAGGGGCATACAGTCTCGGTCAAGTTCGTTAATGGACAAAATCGAACCAAGGGGGGGGGGGGGGCATTTTGTGAAAACAGAAAAAAACTCATAATTTCTTACTTATGATACGTATCGAATCCGTTTGAAGTTATTATTACTTCTAGGAAAAGGGCCGAAAATTTATGTATGACTGATTTTTGATAGAATTAAAAATTGCCTTAAGGGGGGGGGGAGGGGGGTTTAGAAGAAAAAAATTCATAACTTCGCCAATTCTCAAGATTTCAAATCCGCTTAAATTTATTATTAATCCTCTTAATATTATTTAAAACTTTTATATTGACAAGTTTTTTTATAGGACCAACCGTTATAGCAAAAAAAAAAAAAAAAAAAAAAAAAAAAAAATCCCTGCCGATTCCGCCTGCAAACAAGTTAGGTTTCGAAGTAGGCGGTTCCAACTGCCGCATCATCGTAAAAAGGTCATTTCTTCCGCAATTCCCGACAAACAGGCGCCCCACGGTCTGCGTCTTCGAAATCTACCTGTGCCTGTATATTACCTACTTTCGTCTGATAAAATGTTATTGTTTATATTATGAATTTATCAAGATCTAGTTTAACAGAGTAAGAAAATTCTATTTTCGCATAAGCGTAGGCCTAATAATATTTCTTTGTGAAATAATTACAGAAATTACAATTTCTAATATTTTACTTAGCAATTGAAAATAAATATCTAGAAATTTGTGCCAAAAATGCCCTACGTGGTGACGATTTTTGTTCGAATTTAAATAAGTACAATATGCACATGACGAAATTTTCAGGTCAGGACCAGCCCTAACGAAAGCTATCTTGGCCCGGCCCGTTTATATTGTCGTAGTTCATGGCTCGGCCCGTGACAAAAAATAAATGAAATTGAGCTTGTTCCGGTCTAACACAATCTCTACAAAAAATACCGATATTTCTTTAACTTGCAATTAAAATTCTTTTGAAGAATACTGCATTATTGTATGCGATAATTTTACTACATACATATTTCAGAGTCCTACCCTAAAATAATTTAAATCGATACTAAATTCAATTTCACGTTCTTGTCCTTTCACAGAATTTGCTGTTTTCGTTTGTCGCCAAAGTACTTTGAAATTCAAATTATTCAATATATATATTTTTTTTCACACTTCAATAAAATAGTTTGTGTTTTCTAAGACACCAGAATGACTCTCTGTTAATTGCTGTTAGCGTCCACATTAAAGCGCCTCTCTATCCTACCGTTTCCATGGAGATGAGCTTACATGCTCTTCTGAAAATTCGTTGCCATTCTTATTTTAAAAACTGCGATATTGCGTGTGTTCTTTCTTAATCCCATTATAATATATGTATAAACATTTAAATGGGAAAGAATTTTTACGGTCTGTTTGTTCTTTATGTTCGTTAATATGCCTCTTTTGAATTAATGACATCTGAGGTTCTTTGTCTTCAGCTAGCATTGTTTTCTAATTTGTTTTTGTAATATTTGCTGCCATTTTTATTGGTATTGAATAAATATTTTTTAAGTTTTATTTAAAAAAAATTCCTTTGAGTCTTTTTATTGGTTTTTAGCTTTTCGTTGAAGTTGTATTTCTGTTTGTCTGTTGTATCTTAAACATTTCTCTTTTTCTGCACTGGGAATTCCTTTAACTTTTGTTCATATTATATTGTTTGTCTTGCATAATCGTTATTTTGTATAGAATTCATTATATTTATTCTATTTGTAGTTAAAGTCTGTTTACTTTACTTTTCTCAACAGCGTAAAACTTTCTGACCCATTCACGAATTCATTTTTAGCTCACAGGCTATCAAAGCCTGAGAGCTTATGTGCCCGCCCGTTCTGTATGTATGTATGTATGTATGTATGTATGTATGTATGTATGTATGTATGTATGTACGTATGTACGTACGTAACGCGATAACTCTTGACAGAAATAACCGTTTTGCTTCCAATTTTGTTTATAGGTTCCTTGTGATAAGGCGCTTCCCTGATTAGTTTTGGGGATTGATTGTTTAACTATAAAGGGGGGGTGGACGGGGGGCTAACCCCCCTTAATTTGGATAAATGGTTTTTTCATGCAGAATTATCCAATTTTCTTCAAATTTTGTATATAGGTTCATTGTGATAAGGTTCTTTCCTGATTAGTTTTGGGGGTTCATAGGTTAAGTATAAAGGGGGTAACGGGGGGGGGGGGGGGTTAATCCTCCCCCCTTATTTTAGATAAATTATTTTTTTCATGCAGAGTTATCCGATTTTCTTCAAATTTTGTATATAGGTTCATTGTGATAAGGTTCTTTCCTGATTAGTTTTGGGGGTTCATAGGTTAAGTATAAAGGGGGTAACGGGGGGGTTAATCCTGCCCCCTTATTTTAGATAAATGATTTTTTTCATGCAGAGTTATCCGATTTTCTTCAAACTTTCTATATGGGCTCATTGTGGTAAGGGGCTTCCCTGATTAGTTTTGGGGGTTCATTGATGAAGTGTAAAGGAGGGAAACGGGGGCTACCCCCCCCCCCCCTTAATTTTGATAAATGGGTTTTTCATGCAGAATTATCCAATTTACTCCAAATTTTGTATATAGGCTCATTGTGGTAAGGCACTTCCCTGATTAGTTTTGGGGGTTCACTGGTAAAGTATAAAGGGGGGAACGGGGGGGACTAACCCCTCTTGATATAGATAAATGGGTTTTTTAAGCAGAATTATCCGATTTTCTTCAAATTTTATATATATGTTCATTGTGATAAGGCGCTTCTCTGATTAGTTTTGGGGGTTCTTTGGTTAAGTATAAAGGGGGTACGGGGGGCTAACCCCCCCCCCCCCCTTAATTTAGATAAATGGATTTTTCATGCAGAATTATCCGATTTTTTCAAATTTTGTATATAGGTTCATTGTGGTAAAGCGCTTCTCTGATTAGTTTTATGGGTTCATTGGTTAATTATAAGAAGGAGAAACGGGGGATGGTTCCCCCCTCTTAATATATTGTCGATTTCTTCATTTTTCGAGGGCTTATTTCAAATTCTTTGAAATAAGAATATAATTTACAGTTAGTGTGAATAGCCTGTGAGCTCAATGCCGTCAGTTTAACTGGGCAGTTTTCTTTTATTAAATATAAAAGCATGAAATTGGCAGGCATGACTGTTGAAGTGTTTTGGGCGATATATTTTGCGATACCTGTATTAAATCTTGATTTATAAGCGATTACTATCTCATGACGGCCTTTTTCGGGCAGTTGTCTTCCAAAATTTGGTTAAAATTGATAACTTAATTACTGCGTTTTTTGAAAGATTGTCTTTATTGAAAAATGATAAACGCTATTCTATTTCATAATTTCTGAATAGAAGCACCTGCGAATTTAATACTATGCCTCTAAGATTAAAAATGAATTCGTGAAGCTATCAAAGAGAGAGAGAGAAAGAACTTTAGATTAAGTACAACCTTATAGTCAACGTTTAAGAAATACAATTTTTTTTTCAACATATCAAAATTTAAAAAGCTTTTTGGCTATGAGTACAATTTAAACATATTTTGCTTGATGATCAATTTTATTTTTGAAAAAATAGTCGGGGTTTTCTATCTTATTTTCAGCAATGACTAATTCCATCTTTTGGTACTTCTATTGAATCAATATTTTGTTTATTATTTATCGTTTTCGTGCAGCCATATGCCGTTTCGCAGAGTCTAGTAAAATGATTTATTATCACTGTTAAAAGATTGTCCCTAACTATAATTAATAACGGGGTAACTATATTGATGCTTCTTTTAATAGTACCTAATATCTTATATTTTTAGATATAATATTGATTTAACTCTTGTTTCAGCGCATCACCATTACTTTAAAAATAATATTCATAATTAATTAATTTGTCTTTATGTTAATTAATGCATATCATTTATTACAATTTTTTCTAACGACATGGTCTTCAAATCTTTATGCTTATAGTTCCGAAAGAGTTGAATTAACAACGAAAACAAGCTTATAAACAATAAAAAATAAACTGTTAAAACAATGTAAAATCCCAGCAAGCAGGCGACTTTATCAATTTTCTCATGCGTGTAGCTATTTACTTCTTACTTTCTTGATAATTAATTCCTGGTTTAACTTGTTTTATTTTTTCGTATTTATTTTAAAATAATATTCATCATTAATTTGTCCTAGATGCTAATTCATGCATCACATTTATTCTAACTTTTCGAAACGGTATTGAATTCGAACCTTTTCATTTATCGTTCCAATAGAGTTAACTAAAAATTATATCGGCAGAAAGTTTTAAAACTTCTCAGAAGTTTTGGAAATCGACTGATACGGCAAGTTCTGACATCTTGACGTGGTTCCAGAAAATGCATTAACTGAAAAATCGATTGAAAAGCTGTGAAAGACCAATGCTGATGGTTAACTGAGGTTTACATTGCGGATTTCTGTACTAATAGAGGACGTCTTCTTTCTGGTTTTATTTCAGAAGCATAAAACTAGGATGAATAATATCTTTAGTACAGAAATCTGGAAATGTATTTTAAGTAAAGATATTTGTGTTTTATTACATATATACACTGCAAAAAAAAAAAAAAAAGTTTACAGTATTGCGCGGCTGTACATTACTGTTTGTTACTGTCAATTTTACGGTACAATACTGGCAGCTTATACTGTAAAATCAACAATTTTTTTTTTTCAGTGTATACATATATTAATGACCAAATTTTCTACATTACTAAACTATCTTACAGATTTACATATGTAGGCATGACAAATTCCACTGCTAAGTTAAAAAAGAAATAGTTAAAAAGAAATTCTGATGCAAAAAAAAAATTTAAGAAAAATCATATAATGGTCCTAATAACAATAAAGCGCGACTTCAAATGATCTTTTTAATGGATGCTGTATTTGAGATTCGAACACGTAACAATCAACGTAGCAACTACTTTGCTTACAACTGTTTTGCTAATGTATTGCAATTTCTACTACAGTATTATTTTAGAAATAATAAATCATAACTTCGCCTTTTTTTATGTCAGCCATTAATACTAGAGATGAGATGGGCTCGATTTATATACCAGCCTTCGGGCCCGGGCGGGCTCGGGCTCATTCTTCCTGAAACTGGCAATTTTATTTATTCTCATATAAAAAAAAATATAAATAACTTTTCCCCTAAAAAATTCCGTATTCTATTTCAAGTAAATTTAATGTTATTTTGATCAGAATAAATAGGAGGGGAAACAGAAATCTTATTTTTCTTTTCTAGTATTAGAATGTTACTTGAAAAGAAAATTTACGATATTTGTGACGCGACTGACAAGGGTGATATGGCGCCAATAATTGCTAGATTTTCGTTTGTGACAGTAGATAATTTTTTTTATTGGACCGTTTAATTAATTAATTATTTTTTTTCGAGATCTAATTCGAGATGAATATTTTTTTTTTTTTTTCATTTTTAAGTCAATCAGCATTAGCTTAGGTTTGCAATTTTTTAGTCTTCTATTGTGTTCGAGTCATACTCGCTCTTCATATGAAGACAACGTTAGTGATTCTATTTTTAATTATGAACTCTGCTGATGCTAAAGTTCTGCTCTGCATATTTACGAAGTCACTTTCATTCGTAAGTAGATATGATTGTCATATATTGTTATTCCGATAGAAAGACATCGAAGAGTGTTTCAACTTTTCCTATAAAAGCACATGATCATTCCGATAACGGTGTCCAATGTTTAATTTAAGCTGATTTTCAGGAAAATGAAATATTGTTTTAATTAAGGAATCAATTATAAGTTACGATATACACCTTTTATAGGAAATATAAAACGCTGCTCGATTCTTCTGCATAGAAATAGTAATTTCTGCAAATTTCATTCATTTATTCATAAAACGCACTTTATAATGCGTCTGTCAGATTTGCTTGTTGGGGGAGAAAAATATTTACATCCTTTTAAGGAAGTATATTTTTATTTGGTACTTAAATTCTCTTTTGATAAGATAGAATGTAAATTTACATAAAATTAATATGTGCACCGGGTGAACAGTTATTTTCACGTACGAAGTTTTTTAAAAATGAGATAATACTTTTAACACAATTTTTAAATATTATGCAATTTTTTTCGTTATCGGGCTCGGGCTCTAATGACACAAAATATTTTGGGCTCAGGCGGGCTTCGAAAAGAGAGCCCGAACTCATCTCTAATTAATACCATTCTTAACAAGAAAACTGTATTGAACATCAGCATTTAGTAATTTTCATGGAAGTTTGGACCTGATAGATAGATAGATAGATAGATAGACATTGGCTTTCTACCACCTCTTTTAAAATTTCATAAGATACATTCAAAGTACTCCTAGTATATTGAGAAGTATATTTCACTATGAAATAGATTTTCTATTAACATGCTGTGGTTTATCTTTTGAGATATTTAATTTGATAGTAAAGTAGTAGTAGTAATAATTTTACTTTTTATACGATCTTTCTTCTTCTTTTTTCTTTTAAGTCCTTATTCTTATTTTTTTATTCTTATTATTTTATTGAATACAATGTTTAATTTTACAAATTCGCGTGTGTTTATTAATTGCTTTACGATTTTTTTTTTTTTTTTTTTTTTTGTGAAAAATTTCCGATTCATATATAAAGGCAAGAGGCGTGAAAATCAGCATAATAAAAACAATATCTGTAATATCGATTTGTATTTTCTATGGAATCGCTTCATCGGTGTATACAGGATTCTCGTTGCCGATCGCCATTGGACCAAATAGCGACAAAATGTTCCATTAGGCGTGAAAACAAAAGATTGAAATCGCCAAATTGCGAGATATTTTTTTTTCCTTTCGACAACACTGTTAATGATGTTATTGTATGATTAAAAGTTTTCTGCATAACTTATTATTTGTTTTGATTTATTCAGAACTCGTTCACATTTTTTTCAGAATTCTATTTGTTTGTTTTTATTTAACTCACTAACATGCTATCGTGAATCCAGGATTAACTCAAGTTTTGTTTCATAAAACTATTTAGAAATAAAACGAAACGGTCAGACATTTTATTCTCTACTTTGCTAAGCATGTTAGCTATAATATGCCTGTTTTATTAATTTCTATAACCGGTAGTTAAGTTTAATACCAATAACTGTTCTAAAACAGGGTGTCTTGTCTAGTCACCTGGATAACCTGGAAAAGTCAGAGAAATGCGAAACTTTCAAGAAAATTTTCTGATGCTAAAATCAGCCATGAAACACTAAGTATTCCGATGCTCAAAAATTTGTAAATGTTGCAAAAATTTGCTTAACAAATCAGTTGTGAAAGCTCCACTCTCAAATTACCAACTTTTTAAGATTTTTTTGTGTGAAACATCACAAAATCTCGATACCTGGGATTTTTTTTTTTATTATTATTATTGGTATGGAAAACCTGAAAAAGTCAGGGAAATTTGTTGCTGATCTGGAATAGATACCTCGTCTAAAAACAATTACAAAAAATTGGAACACATATTGAAAAGAGTGTAGGGAGTTTAACGAACGATTTTAAAGTCGGTTATTCACGGCGAATTTATTGCTAGCAGTATTGAATTTGGCTATACTTTTTCTTTGATTAGCAAAATTGCTTATGTTAGTCAAAAGCCAATGAGAATCCTGATTGTTATAAGTCCATTTTCCGGACTTGTTTTCGTCGATTTTCATGCCATTTGTCTTCTCGATTGACTATGATAATTGTTTTCTTTCTAATTGCTCAAACGATGATAATATTTTAAGTAAGCATTAACTGGCTACATTCCAATACAATTAATTTCTTAATAGTTTTTCTTTTGTATATGTAATGATAATAATTTTTTTTTATGCGTCATTATCCCATTTTACTACAATGGCATTTTTTATGTACGTACATTCTTAGGTGATAAAAAGGTTTTTTTGTATCTCAATTATTTTTGGATTGTACCGTCTGAGCGGCCTCTTGAAAACGATGAGCAGCATGAGGAACATGTTAGCGCCCATGCCCAGGGCGGCTATGGTGAAGAGCACTACCGCTTCAGTGGTCTGCGCTGGGTGGCACACTGACCCCAAGGTCTGGTTGCTCGGACTCGTGCCGTTCGTGCCAAGGGCTTTGCCCACCAGCACGTTGGCAGCCTTGCCTACGCCCGGCGTCTGAAAAAGAAAAAAGAAAATCACAATTAGTCGGTCTTGGTTTTTAGAATTTCATAGATAGTATAATCTACAGAATGGTTTAAAAATTAAGACTATTTTGAATTTTAAAAGAGGCGTTTAAAACTTTTGACTCACAAGAGAACCACTTTTGGTGAAGCTAGCACCTAGCGTTGAAACCAGATGCATTTTATAAGCTCTATAGGTCCAAGTTAGAGAACCAATAAAATTTGTCTGTATTTATTAAATTTAAAACAGCATAACTTTCTGAAAATGCAAATTTTGAGACCTTATCGAACTATTAAAATAGAAGTTTTTGAAAAAAGTATTTAAAAATACAAATTGGTTAATAACAAGACTAAAATATTGAAAAAGTTTAAAAATACCTTCAAGAACCTACGAATTTCATTTTGAAATAATACAACGTTATAATTGCACTTTTGGTGGCGCGAAATTGGGTTTATTCGTTACTGTAGAGTTTTTTCCGGCAAACTGGACCTAATGTCATAGTCGTCTGCTGTGTGTCCTTCGTAGCACCTTGTTTAGCAACTTAACTCGTCTTTGGCGTGAAATTAACAATAACAAAATTCATTACTTTAAAATTAAATATATACAAATATATATATGCCGATTTTTGCAGACGAATTTTATCTGTTCTCTTATCTATAGGGTTATCAAATGAACTAGGTCTCGGTGCTAGATGCAAGATTCACTAAGAGTGGTTCCCTTGTTAGTTATTTTCCCTCCTTTTAAATTTATAATCTGACACTTTGAACTTTAGAAATCACCCATGTTCGTTCCTGAAAGTGTTTTTTGTAATAAATTAAAATGAGGTTTTTTTTATTATTATTATTTTACATTATTTATATACCTTATTAGAACCTTTGAAGCCTAAAAACTACGTTTACACTACTTAAACAGCTCTTTCTCTTGAGCTTGCTAAATGTCTATATGATAATAAAATTAGTGAGCCAGAATTCATTGTTTTTGGATACGAGCCATCAACTTTACCTGTCTTGGTTCCTTAATAGGGATCTGGAAAAAAAAAATAGTTGCTTACAATATTATATGAAAGGGGAGAAATTGTAAAGTTATATCATTATTATACCCTTATGGCCAATCACACTGTCTATTTGTTGAACGAAAATTGGTTTAAAAAATTTCTTATTCCTTAAATAATTAAAAAAAAAAAAAAAAAAGTTGGTAAATATACTATTTTTTATTCGCTTTTTTAATTTTTAAGTTGCATAAATGAAATTCTGCAGTTGATTGTCTATAACTCGAAATCATGATTAAAATGTTTGCTTCGTACTTACTCAGATCGATATAATTGAAGTCAAATTCCATAACAATCATAATAGTCAAATTCCATAATAATTTCCATAATAGCCAAATTCCTTTTTTAATCGGAGGAAAAAATATGTATAATACATAGTCATCTGAAATTATCCACTAAATTACCTTGTTAAAGATCTTGGGGAGATTTGCGCATAAGAGGACTTGAAGAGTATAAAGCAAGTTGCTAGCCGAAAGTAACTGGTTTGGCCTATTGCTTGACGCTAACTTTCTCGCCTACTGTTCATGAGATCCCTGGTTCGATGCTCTCTTGCGCAAATCTCCTCAATGGTGACGTCACCAATGAGGTTAGCGTCAGGCAAAAGTCCAAGCCAGTTACTTTCAGCTAGTAACTCACTTTATACTGTTCAAGTGATATGAGATCGCTATAATCTTTATTTAAATATAATTAACATATTTTATTAGTATTAAAGCTTAATACTGTATCTTGTAACTATATTTCACTTTTGATTTCTTGCGAGTTTCTTTGTTAAGAAGTTATAATAGAGATTTTATTATCTCCTATTTTCTTTCGCTTTTACAAAATAAATGTTTTAACTTCTACTAAATTCTATCTTTTGTTGAACAAATTATCTTCTTTCGGAGAATATCTCGTAAGATTAAAGGAAGAAAAGTTTTAAATATCTCTTTTTCTGGTAGCTCTGTTCATTTCCGTGCTTGTTTTTTAAATAGAAATATTTATCACACACATTCTTTTTCACGTTTTAAAAGTCTTTTTAAGCAAAATTGAAAATTTTCATTCGCTTTCAAAAGTACAAATTTCTTTATATATATATCGGGGTGGGGGTGGGGGAGTAAATGGCAGTTTAAATAAATGAATTTGTTATTTACTCATTGACTTAAAATTTAAAAAATAAAGTCAGAGTTTGTAAAAGTTGGAATTTTTAAAGAATCAATTTAATTAAAGCTAATTTACTGAAGCTAGGTGTATGTAAAAATCATTCCCTCATGCCTTCTTGACGTAAAGAACCTATTGGTTTAGAAACTTTTTAACCTCATGTCTTATTCAATTTATCAGAAATAAACAGTTTGGAAATGGTACCTTTTTTGTGCAGACATTATTTTTTCTGTTACATAAGTGAAAATGCTACAGTTGGCTTTTTTATAAGTTGAATGTCTGTAATTCGAATTATTGATATATCGCCTTCTCTGCGGAGGAAAAAAACATTATTTCCTTCAATTCGAATTTTCAATGTTTCGAGACTTTTCTAAGCATTCTATGATATCTTTTTTTTCTTCTTTTTTTTTCTCCTTTTTTTGCTACTTATGACGTCGTTTGCATTCAAAGACTTGCTTCGTAAGTACTCTGATCAATGTCCTTGAAATAATTAATAAAATTCTATTTCGTAAAAGAGAAAATTCTCTCAAAAATTAGTTCCTTTAAATTATCCACTAAACTGATCTTTTAATGATTCGAGTTAAGATATAATTAAAATATTTCATTATTTGTTTAAAAAAAAAGTTTAACTGTGCATGTTACAACAATCTTTGGTTTCTTGCCAGCTTCCTTGTTAAGAAATTACTACGGAGATTTATTTTCACAAACAATTACAAAATAAATGTTTAACTTCTAATGATTCTAAATTTTCTCTTTTGTTGAACAAATTAGCTTTTTTCAGAGAATGTCTGGTAAGATTAAAGAAAGTTTTAAACACATTTCATTCTCTAGAAATTTGCTTCTTCTTCTTCTTCTTTTTTTTTTTTTTTTTTTTTTTTTTTAATAGCAATATTTATCACATATTCTTTTTCACGATTTAAAAGTCTTTATAAACAAAGCTGAAAATTTTTGTTCACTTTCGAAAGTGCAAATTTCATTTACTTTTTTGTAAATGGCAGTTTAAATAAATGTATTTGTTATCTACTGCTTAGGAGAAAGAATAAAATCAAAGAATATAAAAGTTGAAAAATTTAAAGAAATACGTGAATCAAGTGAATTAAAGCTAATTTGCTAAAGTCAATTGTATGTTGTCTTTTTCATTTCGAAGTATCTTGCATGTATTTCTTTTCTTTTCTTTTTTTTTCTTTTGGGTATTCGGTTGAAATAAGAAATAAATGCATTGCTCCGTTAAATAACACATTTTTATTTTCTATGATGTTTGTGTATGCATAAAAACAGTCTGGTCTGCACAATAGCGTAGTTAGAAAAACCTCGTTGTAACTTCGTAGCTCCAACATCTTCCAATTTTTTTATTATTTTTTTTCCCCCCTTTAATTAAATGAACATGTTTTGAACCAGAAAATTAATTTAATAAGAGAAGTATCGTGTTTATCTAAGTTTTCTTTTTCTTTTATTCAATAACATTTCTGATTCAAAATGCATTTACTTGCGTTATTTATTTATTTATTATTTGCAGCTAATGTAACCTTATAGAAGAATTTGAATAAAATGTTGTTTTAGGCAATTTTCTTCCAATGTAACTTGAAAACGTATGTTACAGAAATAGTAAAGACTTTTTATTTGTTCAGCTGATCTATTTCTATCATTTGCATTTAAGATCATAATATTAATTATTTTAGTGCTAAAATACCTCCTTGAAAAGTAAAACAAAATACCTGTGTTAGTTAATATTCCTTCATTGGTCGGCCATTTTTTATTTGAATGGAGGACGTCTCAATTTAGTGGTTAGCATTCTTATCGCGGATATCAGAATTCAGAACTGAAGTTGGATGGTTCGATCTTCCTGTGTAATGTTTTAAAAATATTTCTTGCCCGAAAATTAGAATTCTAATTACTTTATTTTTGAATAACATTCCCTGAAGGTGCACCTCCATTCTCAATATCACCAAAGAATTGGCCTATGTCTAAAATGCAAAACAATTCTAACAACAAAGGATATAAATTATCTTTTACTACTCAACGTATAACCAACAGAGTGAAAAAATGTCCAGACCGGGGATTGAACTCTGACCCCGATCTGGACATTTTTTCACTCTGTTGGTTGTACGTTAATACGCTGAGTAGTAAGTGATAATTCATGAAAATTTAATTAGCATATATATAGCATATATATATATATTAGCATATATATATATATATATATATATATATATATATATATATATATATATATACAGGGTTCCCAGCATCATGGAAAGTCAGGGAAAATCTGGAAAGTCATGGAATTTCAAAGTAGTCAGGGAAAGTCAGGGAAATTTTAAAATATATAGAAAAAGTCAGGGAATTTACAAATATTTTCTAAAAAATCATGGAAAAGTTTTAGAGAAAAAATGAAAATGGATGCAAAATTCATCATATTGTCTCGGGGGAAAAACAGAGAATTTAGAAAAGCGACCATAGAAAAAAAAAAATGCTAATTTTTGACAAAGGATTTCAAAAATAAGTAACAAATTTCGTTGTATGCCCATTTAGTCAGAGAATTTTTGTCAGGGAAAGTCAGGGAATTTTTTGAGATTTGGTCAGGGAAAGTCAGGGAATTTGCCAGTCATGTTTTGCTGGGAACCCTGATATAGTTTTTCTTTTCATCGTCAGGGGTCGATGCACGTACTCTCTCTCCTTTTTTTCCTTGTGTCCCAAGTTGGGGGGGGGGGTATTTTTGTGAAATTAATTACATATTTTTTTTAAAAATGAAATTTAGTAATGAAAGATCCTATTACTCGAACCCTTATTCAGCCTTTATTACAACTAACTTCCTGCTAAAGTTTTCCTTTTTGGTGAGTTTGTTTTGTTTGCAGTTTACATATTTCAATTCCTAACAGACAATAAATAAATAAATAAATAAATAAATAAAAAAGAAGCGTACGCTATTACGGAATTTAATTTCGTGAAGGGCTTTCCCAAAAAGTCCCAATTTTTTTACCTGGATCGACCCGTAATTTTACAAATTATTCTCATTCCATAAATTCTTGGTAAACCTTTTACACAATATTTAACTAACAATTACATTTAGCTTTAAAATGTATGTAAAATTATGATATTCTACGCGGCCGATTTCAGATCGAATTTTATAACTCCGCATTAAAAAATTGTTTTCGGAAATGACGTATATTCCAATTCTGAAACCGAATTAAAAAATCGACTAAAGTAAAAATAAAATTATTCGTGTATTCTTATACATTCCGCATTGTGTTAATAGAAAACGCATTTAATAGTTTGATAAATCATGAATTTATCATAGGGAGAAATCAATTCAGGATATAATGTCAAGTGGATTGTTTATCATTTACTGCCATTTATTTCGTCTAATCTATATTTTAAATAGATAATGAACCGGCGGAAAGAAAATTTGCGTGTTTAAAGAGGAAATTAAAGTGTTTTGTTAACTTTGTATAAATTAAGTGCACCATTGAAACTCTCTCCTTTTTCGGAAAATTTTGTCGATTGTCTTTAATTAATCAATTCTTTTACAAATAAGAATTTGCTCTGCCTTGGAGTTTTGATCGAATGTATACTTTCTCTTAGATATTTAATAAACTTTTAAGAGGCATTGTGTTTGAAAGTATTGGAGTTAGAGATTAAAATTGATCAGATGCTCGTGTAATAAATGTTATCTTTCAAAACTGGTTGCATTTAAAGTTATTAAATTTCTCTGCATATTTTAATCTGTGAAATTTTGATAATCAATGAAATTTTATGCGTATACCATCTCTCTCATCCAATCTGGTTGGACTTGTATATTTTTTCTTGCACATATGAGGCGTTGAGAACCAGAGTGGACCAATCTCGCCGGTTGTGATTTCGAGAAATGTGTATAATTTTTTGTCAAACTCTTTTAGGCTAGTTCTGCCAGTGCCAAATGCCAAAGGAGACCAAGCTTCTTCAGCAACGCAGTTGGTGATTAAGTTGGCAGTGCTAGCCACTTCATCCACTCTTGCACTACCATCTTGATACCCAAGTTACGTTGAACCATCTGTTAAATTGGCTTGACCACTTGAATAGTTTCGAAATTAATAAAATTCATTATACAACCAATATATAACATAGCATTGCTTTAACACTTTAACAGACTTGCCAAGTCTCCTGAATTTCACATGTTTTACCATACTCCTGATTTTTGGCAAATTTCTCCTGATTTCTCACATTTTTCAGTATTCTATTATTGTACCCTCAAATGTACTGCGGATCAGAGATGAAAACTGCCATACGGGTGTACTTGTCCTTTAGTATGATTGTTCTGTAGTATTTTATGTGATAAACTACACTTAGATTCATTACAAGGGATTAATCTATAAGGTTTTTTGATTGTTACTATGGGCAGGTTTTTAATTATCAATAATTTGTCCCGATTAACACTTATTTAAGACCTTCACTATATTTTATATGTTTATGGAGAAACAAAATGTGATATACATCTTCCATAATAACTAAGTCTTGTTTAAAATTAAACTTGTGCTAAACATGTTTACGTTTAAAAATTAATAAGATTACACTGAAAAAATATCTACTGATTTTTGGTTTTTAACTTGGCAAATCTGCTTTAAGCTCATTTTTCAGAAAAATGTGGAATAGTCCACCCTGTTTCTCAATGCCTCATATATTTTCGTTGCTTTCATCCCATTGCTTTGTCATAATCCGTCCCTCTCACTTTGTGGAGGTCTGTGTCTCAATTTCTATGCTTATGATTCTGATTATCATTTTTTGAATTGGACTATGTATTGATATTGTACGGCGCTAACGAGGCAGGGGGAAAAAAAATCAGTCGGTTAATGTACTAATCATTCTCATTTAAATTAAAAACCTATGCAAAAAAATTGATATTCTGCTCAAATCGAACTTAATAATTCCACCTTAAAAGATTGTTTTCGAATATTTCAATTCTGAAATGGAATTAAATAATTAGAACTTGATTGAATTAAAAGTGCAAATAAATGCTTCCAGATATTCTTATGCATTTCGTATTCTGTTGATAGAAACTGAAAACCTATTTAATAGACATGCGTTTGATAAATCATAAATTTATCATCGGGGAAATTAATTCAGGATATTATGCCAAGTGGATTGTTTATCGATGATCGCTGTTTATCGTTTGTTTCATCGCTGATTTAAATAGATAAATGAACTGGGGGAAAGAAAATTTATGTGTTTAAAGAGGAAATTAAAGGTCTTTATTAACTCTGTATAAATTGAGTGCAGTATTAAAACAAGCTCCTTTTTCGGGAATTTTCGTCGATTGTCTCTAAGTTAATCAGTTCTTTAATAAATAAGAATTTGTTATGCTTTAGAGCTATGGTCGAATGATTGCAGTTTTATATTAAAAAGGCGGAAATATTTAACAAATTTAGAATTTTAAAGAGAGATTGTGCTTGAAAATATAAAAAATAAAAATTGTGTAGATGTCTTTATACAATATTTGTTATAATGTCAAAAATGATTCCAATTTAACATTATCTAATTAGTTTTTATATGTTAAGCAGTGGAATTGTAAAATTAAAGCCCCACGCAATATGTACCCACAATGCTTTCTCGTATTTGATTGGATTGAGCTCATGAGTTTTCGTTGTTGTACAACATTTCCAGTTGTTTTCACTGCATTGCTTTGGTATAGATCATCTTTTGAATATGTGAATGTTTGTGTCTCGATACCAAATGCTTAAAACAGATAGCAACAGAATCGTTTTCCGTCCGCTTTCCACATCCCAAGGGGGGGGGGGGGGGGACTTTTGAAGACACTCGAACTTTGAAAAGCTCAAGACACGGGATAGTAGGAAAAGTCCGAAAAGTCTTTCCGGACACCCTGTAATTTAAAAACAATTCTCTTGCTTCAATGCCTAACTACTAAAATGAATTTGCGTATTTCCTCAGTTTGGATTTTTCCGTTGTTTTTCTAAAAAAAGTTAAGGTGCGTCGAGTTAAAGAAAGTTACGAAAGTTAAGGTTAGTTGAAGGTAGAAAGTTAAGGTGCGATAAATGCGTCGAGAGTATTTTATCTAAAAGCCACGGGTTTGCGACAGATAGCGATTGAATCGTACAAAGTATAGATCTTGTGCTATAATAGTGAGATTTGAAAAAAGAAAGAAAAAAATCATTGAAAATAAAGTGTACGTAGACTAGTTAAATGATAAATAAAGAAACAAAAAGAAATGGGCTAAAAGAATGATCGTAACTCTGTAATGTAGAGAGATAAACGCGACTATCCACAAGTCTGGTCCTGAGATCAAGTCGTAAATGTGTCGAAGCAATGCGAACTGCATTCTTTCCCTGAAATATCAGAGCAAGTGTGTAATCTTAATAAATTAAAAAATATATGCAGGGTGCCTCAAAAATATCGGTGTAAACTTCCAGGGGAGGTAGAATACATTAATTATAACAAACAAATATTTTGTATTTGAAACTAGGATCGCAATCCATTTATTCAGTCAAAAATATAGGGCTGCACCCTAACCCGGATTTTTGTTCATAGCTTTAATAGTAATAAAGTATAAAGGAATTTAACAAATTTTCCCACAGTCTTGTGAGCATCTTCAAATAACGTGATGATGAAACAGAAATAATGGAATGAAAAATTCAGAGCCGAAGTTCGCAGGTTTAGTTTTGCAAACGGTATGACTGGATATAGTTTTCTTTTGCGAAAACCGAAATCGGGGCACTTTATCTTGAAACGGTTTTCTTTCTATCTGAAGTTACTTTTCTTATAACAGTGTGACCTCTGCTTAACAAAAGCAAATTAGGTCCAAAACTTATTAAACTGAATTTTCTAATGTGTATTTTTATCGCAAAATATTTTTCGTTTTCGATGGATGTAATTACTTATCAACACATCTCATGTTCAGTATTTCTTTCCGCACTTTAAATTATCCATCCTTTAAATGTATACTTCGGTATAATATGATGAAAAGAAGGTTTGTTTAAAAGAGAAATTAAAAGACTTTGTTCAGTTTATGTCCACAAAGTACGGAACTAGACGCAGTTCTTTTCCTAAGAATTTCTTGATTGCTCTTAATTAATCAAGTTTCTTTTAAAAACAAGAGCTTTAAATGCCTAAAGCGTCGAAGTTACAAAATGTGGTCAAATAGACGGGATTTTTCTTTGAGAAAAGGGCAGAGTTTTTAAATTGAGTTTAAATAAAGGGAGGGCGATGTTATGTTTAAAATTTCATTTAGTCATCTGCCTTTTTACTTTGACCTTGTTGATTGTATTTTAAAATTAACGCCTGTATTTCTTCATAAGGGATGGCTTCATTTGCCTTGCAAGCTTCTGACCGCTGACTCAGAACGCATGTTATATATGTGGAGCTCAGTGGGGATAACACCACTTTGACACCCTGAAATTTAAGATTTAAAGTGGAATATATATTTAAAAATGGCAGATTAACAGCTGATGGGCGGGAGCGCTTCGAAAAAAGATGGCCAAGCGATAGACACGATAACTCATCGTAGACTTAACCTTGGTAAATCACACAAAACATATTACAGTAAGGAACCCGTTTATCCGGAAACCAGTTAACCAGAAAAGCAGTTAATAATATTTCCAATTGACGGATTTCGGAATCTTTCCACAAAAGTGCCATACCGTGCCAATTTGATATGAAAATTGCTTAATCCATTAAAACATACATGGTATGAATTGATGTTACATTTAGAATTTGAAATGAAAGCATATGTAGTTAGATATTGGCATTTTGATTTTTATTGCAGGATTGTTGTTTCCAAGGGACTTCTATAAATTGCGTTTTTTCAATCTTTGATCTTGATTGGATCTGATTCTTAATCTGATTAATTTAATTATTTTATTTGGAAACTGAAACAATGCTACAGTCACATATTTTACAAATCTGATCAAATGGATGTCGCTTTAATAATGCACAACCAGTTATCCGGAATACATCTGGTCCCGATCATTCTGGATAATTGGTTCTATGCAGTTTTTTTAAGTCCAAATTCTGGTAAAATTGCATCAATTCATAGAAAAATGTAAATTTTCAAACAAACATTTCGTTACTTAAAGTTATAATGTTAGACAGAAAAGCCAGTTATAAATATTTCTTAGAAATCCTACATATTTCGCTAGAGAAATACGTGTCATTTAATTTTCAAAAAAGTCAAATCGATTGATTGATTGAAAATTGATGGAATCTAGTGTCCATCTGTTTTTAAAATTCTGCTCTTGAAAGAGAGGGAAAAAAAAAACGCTTAAAGTTTGTGTTAATATTTACATTATAATATCTATTTCTAACAGATAAAATATGATTTTCGTGTGTATAAAATACTTTAAGTGAAAAGAAAAGAAAGAAACCAAATTTTGAACCAATTAATGTTACCACTTAAGCGGAAGCAGTTTTTTTAAAAGGTGTCACTAACCAAATTACTATAAACTTTCAGTCATTCTCTTGATGTCATCAAATATTTAGAGAATTTTCATTTTCTAATTTGAAGGATAATATTATGATCGCTTATTAATGGCGCAATTTTGACTTATCTTTTATTCCTCGCGAACTGTAATTTAAACTGGAGATGTTTAAATATTTCTAAAAATTACTAAGATCTTTTATATCATGCTGTGTCAGTAGAAAACATCCATACAAACAACTTCTATCTCGTACTAATTTAGTTTACATTCTAGTTTTCGCCATATCTTGAATATACTACAAATGCCGAGAATCGAATTCTCGTCTATCTTCAATTTGCGAACGTTCCATTTGCATTCGCTTCGAGAACTGTAGTTAAGAATTCGATTAATGATTTTCCAATTACACTCTCAGACTGGAATACAAAAGAGCGCCTTTAGATATTCTCCGTACTTCATAACATCTCGGATGAAAGAATTGAAGTGTGAAACAATTGGAATCAACTTGTCGATGATTTTTCTCAGTTTCCTTAGGTCTTGAAAGACCTTGCCATTCCGCATTTAATACAATATAAAACATGTGAAAACGGAATCAGTATTTGTATATAACGGAATCTTGCCTTAAGGGGATAAAATTCATGGTCCCGACTAGAAACCGCGGTCCGAGTCGGGTTATATATATATATATATATATATATATATATATATATATATATATATATATATATATATATGCCAGTAGAATTATGAAATACTGAATTATTTTTTAAAACACATGTGGGTACTTCCAGGCTGATGATTATATCTACATGTGTTTTTTCATATCCAATTCTGATTTAATTCTCTTATTGTCCAATTTTCCATTGGATATGGTTCATATTTCATTTCTTAATCCATTTTTATTCACTTGATAGGAGTTTTCAGTATTTTTGGCCAATTACCATTGAAGCACAAGCTATGGTAATATTATGATTGCACTTGTTAATCTATTAGCTAAGTGGTATTCCGTCTACACATTATCATTAATTATCTCTTTGGAGATTTAAGTAGAGTGATACAAGAACGTGATATGTTTTTTGAAATTCATAGATATTATAATTATATATGTATATATTTTCCCCCGTTGCTGGTCTAATTCGAGTCTGGTTGACTCTTGCGGGTCGGGATCAGGGTTAACCCAATTTTTCGAAAGAAGTCTATTTTTTAGATGAAAAATATATATTTGAACATTAATGAGGTGTGTGCGTGCGCGCGCTCACTCTTCAATATAAAAGATAAAATTGATGTTGAGATGTAATAGTAGATTTTTTTTTCTGTAATTGTATTAAAATATGGATTAACTTTCTCGCTGTTTGGGTCCGGGTTGATGAAATTTTCTTTTGTCTGGTTGGGTTCGGGTTTTGGTTTGACTCGAAATATAATTATCCGGTCCGTGCAGGACCCTAATTCCGCGAAAGGAATACTTACTATATATTTATACCTGTTAAATATGGAAACCTGTGTGAAACAATGCTTTTCTGGTCACTCGCGACTCCATCTTAGCAGACTTTACTGTAATTTAACTTATTCCTTAATAATTTCTTTGTGCATTTTTACACGTTTTAACTTGGTTCGTGTGTGTAAAGATGAAATTTCAATTCATTTTTCACCCATTTCTTGATGTGCTAGAGTTCTAGAAATTGTGTTTCCAGTGACAATACATTTTCATGTTTTCAGAACTTAATTATCAATTAATAGATTAATATTAATTATACCTATGGGAAAACTGTTTAGAAATCCTGAATAGATTGTTAAAATAACGCTTTTTTATTTTCTTGTTGCTATATCTGAAAAAGAAACTGAACAACTGAATATTTATTTTTAAATAAATTCACTAGTTTGTTCTTTTTATCAAGCATAAATAAAAGCGGTGAATTTCCCATAATCAGGTGCCACGCCAAATTCACGTATTCTAACGGAAATCTTTTAACTATTTTTACTTTTATAGTTATCATCATTAAAATCTGTCTAAGCAATCCACTTGTGTTTTACATTTTGTAGCATTTCAGTATTATTGCTACTAACACAGATGATCGAATTTTCAAATTTGTGAATGAACCGTTTGCATTCGCTTCGAATAAGTCAGTTGAGAATTCTATTAGTGACTTTCCAATTGCACTTTCAGGCTAAAACACAGAAGAGCGCTTTAGATGTCTTCAGTACTTCATGACATCTCGAATGAGATTAAATAAACTGGAGTATCCTTGTCGGTCATTTTCCCAATTTCCTTAGCCCTTGAAAGATCTTGTAACTCTGGATATAATAGTATAATTGTACTCAAGGATATATTGCAACTTTTCTGACCACTTCGATTTTGCGATAAAGTTTGTACGCATATTTTATATCTGAATATAATATTAATTTTGTGTTCGGAAAGAAAGGAAATCCAGTAAAGCAAATCAAATAATATAGAAATTTCTTACAATTCTACACTGCAAAAAAATATTGTTGATTTTACAGTATAATACTGGCATCCCAGTTGCCAGTATTATATCGTAAAATTAACGGTAATAAACAGTAAAATAAGAAGTAATACACTGCCACGCATTATTATTATTATTATTCAGTGTAAAGGGGAAAGAATCGATAATCATCAATGAGTATAGTTTGAAGAGTAATCAACTCGCATTCTCCAGCTACTAGTTTGCACCCATCAAAACTTGACGGTTTATTTCGGGTTTTTAGTTTTCATCGCTACTAATTACTGTTTTGTAAGATAGAACCACGGAAATTTCTTTATAAAATTACCACTGATTTTAATGACAGTTTCTAACTTTATTATGATGGGATGCCCATCATTTTTATTATAAATACAATACGAAACAGCGTGAAATAGACAAAATTCATCTCCCTTGACAAAGTAAAATTCTACTTTCTAATAATAATAATAATAAACGCCAGAGCACGTTTCTATACCTCGACGAAGTCTCGGAATAAACAAATCAGCATGCTTCTTTGGCTTAGTTTACGCACCTAAACCGCAGGTTTTGAACATATCACTATACGTATGCGCCGAAGGGGAGTAAATTTTGACCGTGAATTACCGGTAATTAATAGTAATCATGGTCACAAAAACTGCATTTGACGCATCTATAGACGGATATCTTTCATTAAAGACCAAAATGAAGTTAAATTTATGCTGTAGTATTCTTTTACAGATTGTCGAAAGAATCGGCACTTCGGATTTTTAATACCTTGTTTTTCATGAGAAGTAACAATAAACTAAACTGATTCTCCTGTATACACACAGGCGCCAAAGAAAAGCTTTTTTTTTTTTAAATTTATTTATCGGTATAGAGTAAGTACTATGTCTATGGAGTAACTAAAATTCAATTCAAGCTAACATGATTTATTTGCGCTTTGATGTTTTTTTAACTATTTTATTTGTTTTCATGTAATTTTATTAATCATTTCTTTTTCTTGTTGATTGTTCGGTAGAAATCTTATCTGATTGCCAGGATATCGAGCGTATTCTTAAACTGTAAATATACAATGCATTTAAAATCCTTAGTGAAATAGGAGAAAAAATTCACCATAGATAATTTTTATTTACTCAGAAATAACAAAATTATTTAACTTCATCTTAATATTTTTATTTTTTTATTTATCTTTCATAACATTTCATTAAAATATTTCTGAAATTTATTTGATTAAAATATTTGTAATATGGTAGTCTTTCAAAGATTTCTCTGCTTTTCTATCCATTCAGCTTTTTTGGGCCGACAAATGTAAAAAGTTGGTATATTTTAGTACTCTCATCCCCCTTCTCTTTTTTTTTTTTTTTTTTTTTTTCGCTTTTGATACCTTTACCTTTTTCAAACCATTGCTCCCTTAGTGCCAGTGCTTCTTTTTCGAATAAATATCAGTTTTTATCCTTCGCGGCTTTTTCCTTCTTGCAAATACTCTGATAGTCCTGTAGCTGGGTTGCGAAGATGAATTGAAAAACATTGAGAATTGGAAAACAGCGATAGTGTGTATTTTTCTAGAATACTGGTAAAGTCTCGAGAAAGGAATATTTTGCCGAACGATTTGTTTCGAATCAAAAATTGAATGTCTTGAAAAAATATACAAAGCGTGGGTTCTTTTTATGCCAGACTCTTCTGATATCTGATACGATTAGAATAGGATAAAAGAACAGAATAGAATATAAATGTTCTTTGTTTTACTGTGATGAAATGTGTATGTATATTTTCATCGCTGAATCTTCTAAGCTGCTTGAATTTGAGTTTCTGTCTATATAACATAAATATTAAAAAGAGAACGTAACTGTAATTCCTTATCCAATTTTTAACAATTTAAAAAGAAAATCGTGTTTATTTTACAAAATAAGCTTGTTTTGATGTAACTAAAATAAAGCTATATACTCTTGTGTAAATCCTTTTACCCCCACTCCCCCTTCTTCTAAAGTCATTAATGCGGTTCTTTTAAGCTGGAATTCTACTTTGTAAATTTAAATTATGTTATCCTCTGCCGAAATTATTTTCTTGGGTGCCTGTAATAATAATATCGTATATGATCGGTTATTAAACTGTTTTAAAACGCATGGAGCTGTATGTGACTTAAGTTGTATAATATAGTAACTTTAAAAAATGTTCCGGAATTGTTGCATGAGACTTTATTTTTCTTTCTTGTTTTTTAACTTAATTTCTATACTTCTCATTCATCTTTATTTTCTTCCCACTTCTTTACTTTCTGAGTTTTTTTTTCCCCGTTCTTTTTTTTTTTTCTCCATTTAATAAATTATTTTCAAAACGCTTTAATTGCGATGAGCTGCGAAATCGCCTTTCACCTTCCTTTATTCAACAGAGAAAGGAATGATATCCTTGACTTGCTCGTTTTTCACTCTCGTTATAAACTGCTTAGTTTCTTCTCTTTTACCATTTTTCTTTCTAACCTCTTGTGCCTTGGTTTCTACTCGAAATAAATATCAATTTATCCTTCGCGGCTTTTCTCTCGTGTGGATACTCCTCTGATAACACTGCAGCTGGGATGTGAAGAATTGACTAAATTTTTTTTATGGATATTTTCAAGATAGGAATATGGGAGGAAGGTGTGATGGTGTGAGCTATTTTTCTGCGACATTGGTAGAGTCTGAAAAAAGGGATTATTACTCCAAAACGAATTGTTTCAAATATGAAATTGAATATTTTTAAATAAATACGGAAATTTTGAATCCGTATCCTTCTGCTAGTAGTTGATTCCCTTGTGATATCAGAATTGGATAAAAACAGTCCAGTGTCTGTGATGCTAAAATTACTGGAGAATGTGATGGTGTGAGCTATTTATTTTCTGGAGCCACTGGTAGCAGTTGAAAAAAAAAAATTTTTTTTTTTTTCTTCGCCAAAATGAATATTTCAAATATGAAACTTAAAATGTTACGGAAATTTTGAACTACTTTTTTTTTATATAGTAGATTCCCACGTGACATCAGAATTGGATAAATGCAGTCCAATATTTGTGGTGCTAAAATTATCGTAATATGTGGTGGCGTGAGCTATTTATCTACTATACTGTTAGAGTCGGAAAATGGGATTATTTCGTCAAAACGGATTGTTTCAAATATGAAATTGAATATTTTACGGAAATTTTGGACAGCCCTTGAAAAGAACTAAATCCTTCAAAAATAAATAAAGATATTTATTTTAGATGTTTATTTATGAAAATTATTACATCATAGGCGCTGTAGTAACTCACAGAAATGCAACAAATATATCAAAAATACGAATTCTCAAATGCTTATATTTAAAAGTAGGTGTATACTTAAAAACAACAAACAATATTAATCCATTAACTAGAAACAACAAAAATTTTAAGTTAAATATCCAAACATTAACATTAAAATACCCAGATAAAAGTCCTTTTCTCGTCAGTAGGTGGAAAGGCGTAAAAAATAAACCCCACTACAAAAGTATTTATCTACTGCAGGTTTCGAAAGGCGTATCAATCTTTCTTTCCATTAAAAATTGAGAAACTTAATATTCATATTAAGTTAAAAATAAACAAAGTTCTGCCGGATATGTTTGGATATTTAACTTAAACTTTTTGTTTGTTTGTTTGTTTCTAGTTAATGGATTATTACTGTTTGTTGTTTCTTAAATATACACCTACTTTTAAGTTTGCATTTGGGAATTCACATTTTTGATGAAACAAACATATTTAGATGTACATTGGAACCCTACTTATCCAGGACTAATCAATGTGTTGAGGACGTAATCTGGGTATGCAGACAATCATAAAATAAGAAATTCCCTTGAGGGTTTGGGGGGGGGGGGGAATCTCTAAAGTCATTTTTGTTTAATAAGAAGGTGGGCACATTGTATTCAACCTACATTATGTCTACCTTTTTAATAAAAATCTCTTTTAATTCAAAAAATAATCAAAAATGATACTTATACTAAAAAGTATTTATATACATTTAGATGTGTTAACTGGACATGTAAAAAAAAATAATAATAAATAAATAATAATTGTTTTGGCGTAAATCGTAAATTCCTATTTAGAATTATCCAAATATAGGCTTCGAAAATTCAATGAAACATAAATTTGTATGTTTTTTAAATATCAATTTAAAGACAATTATATTATATAGGATGAAACCCCCAGTTATTGACACCTAACCAGTCACTGACACTTCATCAGAAATCTAACTCAAATAAGCATTTTCTTGTAAAATTCTGCAAAGTAATGTCATCTAGTGGTAACTTATTTGTCTTAACTGTTAAAACTTATTTTTTAGCGATTGGTTTTTCAAAAAAGGGATAGTGTCAGTTACTGGAGATATTGACAGTATATATGACAAAATTAATTTTTAGTAATAAAATGTATAATTTTTCAAAATTTGTCAACAATAATTTTTTAATGTATCTTTACTATACTATCAAACACAAAGATAAGATAAGTATAAAATAGATTTAAAACTATGTAATAATAATTTGAACAAGTAAAAATTCCTTAACCCCTTCGGGACCGGCGGCTTTTACACAAATTGTATTCGTTTGGCACCACTTTTTTTAAAAAAAAGGTACCTTTACTTAAATTATCACAAAAATGCTCTAATATGAGAAAGCAGATATTACTTTTATTTTTTACTGGTGCCTAAAACAAATTCTGTATGCTCTTTTTGAGGTTGCATATATGATACCATGGTCCCGAATGGGTTAAAGTATCAGTTACTGGGGGTTTCACCCGTTTAGTTTTTTCCCCCTTAAATACTTTTTTTGTATTTTTGCAGGAAAAGTTTCAGTATCTAAAATCACGTTATCTTTTATGTTCAAGATTCGCCATCACAATATTCATAGGCATAATGAAATAATAATAATAATGATAATAATAATAATAATAATAATAATAATAATAACATTATTTTCCTTTTATGTGCACCCTATACCCTTCATTTTGCGAAAAATTATAAAAAAAGTCAATTTTCCAACTACTTCTTTCAAATATATTTAAACATCCGTTGTGTATTCACACGAAATGCTGTAAAGATCTGATAATTAAAAAATATGCTAAAAAGACTTTTTATTGCATCCATTTCGCTTTAACACTAAGTATACCCACAACCGGTCGTTTGACCGGTACCAAATGAAAATATTTCATTTCCAGAACCAGAAATTGCTTCATAAGATAAATAAAATATAAATGGCACAGAAATAAGTTAAATAAAAAAGTTAAATAGTTTTAAATAAAAATTCTCGTGTGATGATTTTATAATTTCTCAAAACTGGAAATAAATGTAATTATTTCATGGGAGGGGGGCGCACTGTGTCCTCTTAGTACAATCTATAAGGAATTATTTCTTCGGTAAACTTTTATAACGGTCTTAAAAAAATAAATAAAAGAAAAAAAAAACCAATTTTTTCTCAAAAGTACGAAATCGGACATTGGCTTTTTTTACCAAACCACAGACATACAAAAGTAAGAAAAAAAGGGGAAAAAAACAGCGAAAGGGAAAAATATCTGCAACGATAATAATAAAAAGAAAGAGAGAAACTTGCAAAGAAATCAAAGTAAACATCGATAAAACGGTAGTTTCCGAAAGCCTCTATAAGAGTCAAATCTAAATAAAAAAGAGAGAAAAAGCAATTCAGACGAACCTTAGCTAAAGGTGAAAATAAGTCGGTTCAAATAAAAATTCTAACTGCAAGCCGGAGCACAGAAAAGCACTTAAAATGGCCGTAATAAATTCAATTTTTATATTTTAGCTTTCATTTGGAGCCGTAAAATTTTCGGTATTTTTTATAGAGATATATTCTGAGTGAAAATGACAGTTTTTATTCAAATCCACTTCAAATAAGTGCAGCGAAATGTAAAAAAAGTGCCGTATACAGATACGAAATAAGATAAAAATAGCACGTGAATATTTAAGAGGGGAAAAAAATCGTTAATGTAATTAGCTTATTAAAAGATTTTACGAGAACATTGAACGCATAAAGTTGCTTTAATATTAAAGAAACTGGTAAAGTTATTTAGAGGAAAACGTAAATGTTTTGGAAAATATCCCAAGTTCTTCTCTACAAAAACATACTACAAAAAATTTTTAGAACGTTTGTTTTAAGGTTTAATTTTGGTTTTAAATTCTGGCAGAAAGAAAGAATAAAGAGCTATTAACATTTATTCGGAGAAGGGGGGGGGGGGGGGATGTCCTTCATAATATATCTGAATACACTTGGATTTTTTTTTTCTTTCTCTCATGAAAATTTATTACATTGAATAAAAAAATAGTTTTAAGGTTTAATTTTAGATAAAATGAAAAATTGACGGTTTGAATATTTCAAAAGTTGGAATACCTTTTCAAAGAAGTTTTTGCAGTGTAATCAAGTATCGCCAAACCTTTTTAACCGTCGATCCTTTCAAGGATTTTTTACAATCCCCTGTTTTATTAATAGCTTTAAATATTAATAAAATTTTTCCCATTAATAATAAAAGAATAATAATAATAAACTAGTCGGATCTGCCAATGCCCTCGTACAGCTGCTTGCGAAGCGCCAGGTTACCTTCCCTGCACGAGCAGCCGATTTATAACAGAACTACGAAAAATCGGACAAAATCGCTATCGCATCGCCCCCTTCATTCTGAATAAACTCAAATTGAATTCGGACCTGCAGGCAATAATCAAAAACATACACATGAAATTTTGTTCAATTCTATGCATAACTTCATACACTTTTCGATGGTACTATAATGAAAATGGTACAAAAATCGCTATTACAGCGCCCCCTTCAGGCGCTGTAATAGCCTTTCCTCTCCAAATTCAAGAAGGACCTGCTATCCATAGTCATAAATCTATTTTTAAAAATTTTGTTCGATTTTATATATAACTTCGTACACTTTTCGATGATACAGTGAAGGCAGACAGACATTTTGTATAAACATGTTTTTAGGGATTTCTGACCCTTAAAACGTGTAAATCCGTCGAAAACTGAAAGTCGAAATTTTTTTTTATTACAATACTTCTATTATTATACAGAAAAAAGTAAAATGACGTTAATGAAATTTTTAGATTTTTTATTCTTTATACCACATACATTTAATATATTTATATGTGATCAGATACATTACAATTATAGTTTTATTAATTTTCTAAAAGTTTTTGACATTGTCAATGGAATTGATGCGGTTGATGATTCTTGAAAAGATTCTGGAGTGTTGGGTTCAAAATTTCTGAGTGATGACCTTACATGTTTCTACGAAAATGGGAAATATTTGTCCATGATTAAATAAATAAATAAAACTGCTGATTTAGCGTCAGCCCCCTAAGTCCGCCACTTTCTTTGTACGCTCCTGGCTTCGGAAATTATTAATTGAAAATAATCACACGAAAATTATAATAAGGTAGTTTTAATGTAAATATTCTGTTTTAAATGCATGAAGTTGTTTGAGAAGTCATATATTGATGCATTTCGTAAAAAAAAAAAAAAAAAAAATCTGTTCGAGAAATGACGATTCCCATCATAAGAACTTATTACCGGCCTTCATACAGGGATAAAAACTATTTTTAGGGTACTAACGTAGTAAACAACGTCTTACACCATCTAAATGTGACATTTCCGAACAATCAAAAATATTTATTTTTTGCCTCTTTTTAATTGGATATTTTTTTAAGCACGCTGAGTAGTTATTGTTTTAAACTAACTTCCTCGGTTCGTACGTGCTGAAAAATAAATGTTCTCTTAACGGAAAGATACTGTGCTAACATTACTTAACATTCATTAAAAAAGAATAAATAAATAAATAAAATTGTTAGATTATATGAACTTAAGGTAAGGAGATAGTCGGAAGTTTCTGTTTTTACGACATTAAGTGAATGCCAGAATTAAATTAAAAAAAAAAAAAAAAAAACGTTTTAATTAGTTAAAGAGGTTTTAAGTACCTAACAATTCAGTGATTTAGAATTAAACTCTTATTTGAATAGAAACACAAGTTTACTTTCGCCTCTAGTTTAAAGTTCACTTGAATAGCATTTCTTTCTTTCCATTCATGTTTGACTTTATAAAGACTCTTCCAAAACCGCTACTGCATGAATGTTTGTTTTCTCTTCGAATTTTTTGACTGTCGCTACTCCTCTGTTTGTTTGTTTGTTTGTTTACGTGACGAAGGGAAGAAAATAAAAAGAATAAGGCAAAGAAAAGGCTAAAATGTTGTATTTCAGAATCCCAGAGATTGAAAGTTGCGCGGATTATGGAATTTTAAGGATTGTAGGTTTACTTCCAATGTGGACTATTTATTTTATTTTATTATTTATTTATCTATTTTTTTTTCTTTTTTTGGAAGAGAGATATAAGAAAAATGTTTTCTTGTATTTTTATTATTTTTTTTAATGTCTTTATTGTCTATTAGTCAAGTGCCAAGGCATAAAAGTTTTTTTAAGTAAAGTCTAGTATCGCAAATACCAAAATAGGGGTCTAATGTAAGCGGAACGAATGCTTTTTAAATCTGGACATCAAAGATATAAAACAGTTTCCTTTCATCGTATTAAATGTATGTACGTTAAAATTTAACAACTTATTGGGGATACGTCAGAAAGTAAATTAATGAATCTCTCACCTTTTTAAAAATAATTTATTTATTTATTCTGTAATAAATTCTGAACAGGTTAACCCTTTCGGTCACAGTGGTCCTACTCTGGGCACACCTAATTTTAATTCCAAACTTTCATACGGCACCAAGAATATTTTAATAAAATTTTGTTTCTATAATGAAAGCTTAAAATAAGGAGTTCGTATTTTCTAAAAAAAGTCGTTTGTAAATTTCGGTGTCAGTCAGAAATTTCTCATTTTACGCGGGAAAGGTTAAAAAAGCCATTAAAATTTTTTCAACGTTTTTAAAAATATAATTGCATTTCATAAACATTGCACAATTGTTTAGATATCTCCTTACATTTTCGTACTACACAGCCTCTCAATAGTGGACACCTCGGGATCGCTGAATTTGTCTGCTATTCGGAGGTGTCCACTTTTCATTGGTAAAAGTATACAAATATGTATGTGATGCGTGTGAAACAGCGAAAGGAAAAATATCAGCAACGATAATAATAAATAAATAAAAAGCAAAGAAAGAAACTCGCAAAGAAATCGAAGTAAACATCGATAAAACGGTAGTTAAGAAGATGATCGTTGTGGTGCCCGCTATTCGGAATGTCCATTATGGAAGTTTTACTGTATCCACCTCATCGTCTACTATTCCAATAACGTTACTTCTAAACGCCATTAAGTCTGTTCTTAAAAAAAGAAAGAAAAAAAATCCACTCAACAACATGAAATTTTCTGACTCATTTCTCGACGTAACAGCGTGAAATTGGCAAGCGTGACTGTCAAAGTGATTTAGAATCTATTAACATTTTTTATTTTTCCATAAATATATTACATTTTGAGCAGTATAAGCGATTGCTGCCTGATGGCGATCTTTCCCGGACTATCGCACACAGAAATTCGGTTCAAAACTCTGGCAGAATTATTTTGAAAAATCGTTTGTTTTTATCCAATTATGGAAAACGCTATTTGATTTTATAGCTTCTGGGTAACCTGCTCTGCTAATTTTGTGAGTTTACGAACAAAGATGAATTCAGGAATGTGTCCTTAATTTGTAAGGTTAAGAGTTTCCGCCAAAATGATTCTAAACAGAATCAAAATTGTTGAGAGCTATTGTAAAGGATTAATCAAGATAGGTGATGATCGTGTTGTTAGATAAATCATTGGAATTTGGGAATTCCAAATTTCGTGGGACTTTTTTAAATGCTGATTACGCTTAAATTGCTTATAAATTCTTTATCCCTATTATTAATAATCTTCTTTTATTATGGCTGCTTCACTTATGTCTTATTGTAATTTCCCCCAAAGTTCTAAGGAATGTTTTTATTCGCATATAATTTGTTTCTTCTTTAGCATTTTGCAGCAATTCAGTTGAAATTTCATCTTACTTCTAATGTTGAAAATCCTGTACCAAAACTCTAATAATTACTAGTTTCTTTTATCATTGCGGTACTGTTTGGACACTAATTATATCGTATGTATTACAGGGGGAAAGAAATTCATCTATTTTTATTATCTGCTATAACAGAAAACCCATAAAATCAAAAAACTGAATTCCGATATTTCTAATATATTTATTTCTAAGGACTGTAATATATATATTTTATACCTCTGCAATCTCTTCCAACCTTGTTTTATTTTATATTGTTATTTTATTTTTATTTTATCTATACATGAGAAAATAAACTAAATTACATTAAAAAAAATTCGAATAAATATTAACAAAATATTTTTTCCTGTTTTCTACATTATTTATATATATATATATATATATATAGAGAGAGAGAGAGAGAGAGAGAAAGAGAAATATATACAGAAAATTTTATATATATACAATAAATTTTTAAAATTTTTTTAACAAATGTAGAATTTGTTTTCAATTTGTTCAGTAACCCCCATTCCCTTTTATATCGCGTATCTACATTACTCATTTGGATATAAGGCAAATGGAAGTAATAGCGACTGATGTGGAATCTCCTACAATCCTGATTCAACTAAAACATTGTAAATCTATGAGGTTGATGTAAAAGTTGATAGCGTTTAATATCCTCCATTCATATATAAAAGTACAAAGCCTTCGAGCCTTGAGAACTGTAATCCGTTATGTTTAAATTTACAGTATGTTATTATTTTCTGTTTTAGGATTTTTCACTCCTCCTTTTTATTAATCAGTGCATTTAGCAATATTGGATTGTTAATTTCTATAGTGCCGATTATATTGTGACTTATTACATATTTTATTTGCGAAAAGTTATATATATATATATATATATATTAGTCATATCAGCTGCTTCAACTTCAATCTAGCATCTTGCATCGCATCCGGCATAAATGATATTCTCCAAAATTCTGAATATTTGAAAAATGCTTGCGACTGCGACGCGTTGTATGCAGATGATGCTTCCCTCCACTCCCATTTTGTCACAGGATATATTTCTGATAGAAGCGATGGTGATAACGGATTGAAGGCGCGTACTGATTTTCTTGAAAATTTTCTTTTGTAGAGCTTGTATTTTTTGTTCAAGACTTTTTCAGTTTGTTGTCGTAATTTGTAACACAGAAAGGGTCAATATGTGACTATTCTTTTTCTTCCCCGTGTAGTGACTTGTTAAAATTGCAAGACTAGTCTTGTTAAAAAAAAAAAAAAAAAATGCCCGATTGGCAGTTTTTTAAATCCGAGTGGATTAATAATTAATATATACTTTTTAATCTTAAATTACCTGTATGATTTAAATATTAACCAAAATCCTAACGATGTGGGTACTTTCGTTATTAAAAATACCTAACTTCCAAATTTCATTATTTTAAAACCAGACTTTAATATGTTTGTCATTGTCAGTTTTTGATAAGTCTGTAGTATCATTCTTCTATACTTTTTTTGACGCGCAAATATCGCTATAACTGTAACCTTTATATTTCCATTTACCTTGTTTGGCGTAGCATGTTCATCTGTGCCCCTTGTGCCATAAAACCTAAACCAATCAACCGACCAACTATAACTGTAGCCAAACATCGCATACAGTTATTCGACGTATACTAAAACTTTTCCCGCCAAATCATCTAACTAACGAGCATTTTTGACGTGTGTTTATTAGAAGTTATATTTAATATTTTATCCAAAATCTTATTACATTTGTATGTTGTGTGGTTTAATAGTAAAAGAACACGTCGAATATCAATATTAAGATGTGTATTCTTTTTACATGTTCATAATTTCTATCGTTTGATAATTTTTTCCCTCTAAAACAGATTTAATGAACCCTTTTGTGGCTTCAAGGATCTCGTTAAATACGAGTTCTACTACATGTATTGTGATCAGACGTGCAAGTTGCAATTAAGTTTATTCATACCCCCCCCCCCCCCTCTCTTCCCCTAGAACAGAATCCAAGAGTCTAAACTTTAATCAGTCACCGTCTTTTTCTTCCTATTTTTATGGAAATTATAATTGTTTTAGAAAAAGTGAAAGAAAGAAAGAAAAGCCTTCTTATATGTCATTGTTCGTAGAATAAAATTCCAATTCTTAAAATTTACACTCGTATTTTACATTTTATTGCCTTAAAAGAAATGTTAATTGATCTTCTAATTGCGTTCTGCTTAAAATTAAAAAATCTGTTTTAATTACTTACGGCTCACGCTATTTCTCATCTTTTTATTTTCTTTTTCCAGAAAAGGGGCTTAGTTTTTTAAGAGTTAATAACTACTATTGTCAAAACTCAAACACGAAAATGAGGTTTTCTTTTTTTAGTTTGAGACATAACGAAACTGAAACTGACGTATTTCTGGCGATAACGATGCTAGTTTATCGAAATACTCTTATTATCAGTTTTTTAATTTCAGCAGACAATGTTTAAAAAAAAAAAAAAAAGAAAATTCTACTTTTTTTTTCCAGTTTCCATGCACGAATTGTCTTATTCTTTTTCTTTTTTATGACAACTAATTTGTGGTATGAATTATCTTTGTGTCTATTGTATTGTTATATTGGATCTATTGTTATAATATTTTATTTTAATTAGCATATAATGAGGGTATGCGCGTGCTCATATCTTTATTATATTTTGTTTCGTTCTATGGCATCATGCCAAACGAAGTAAAAAATTAATTATTTTGCAATCTTTGATTAATAATTTTATAACTGTGACCTCCAAAATACTGGAGAAAATGAAACATCAAAGAACTTGTGATACATTTATAAAGTAGTCAGACTATCATTGTGTAGTATTTTTTTTCGTCTTATGTTGTCGACTGTATTCTTGATTTAGACCTTATATTTATTTATTTTCATTTTTATAGTGCTTTTGAGAGAAACGAAAAAAAAAAGAAAAAAAAATTGCGTTTTTAATAAAGTCAGACGGCCGACTTTTTCACTCTTTTGATCTTACTATACTTATGAAAAATGTCAAATGTCGTGTATATTTCCTGTTTTAAAAGTGAAAAGAATTTGTTTCTTGACGTTTTCTTATATGTATATATAAATTTTGTTTCGCTGTCGTCGCGTTTTTGGTTGTTAACAGATAAAACAAAATGCTATTTGGAGAAAACCTGCCGCGAACTTAAATACTGTTGTACGTCTGAAAATATGATTTAGGCATTAGTCTTTGTGACATACACAAATAGAATAGAACTTTTGATAATAACTTATATATTTCTAGATTTTTATCATCTTTAAATTTTGAAATCTATAAATGCCTCACGGATCATATAGTATCATATCCTATTGATAGTAATTTAGAGTGTATTTAAATTTCACGGAGTCCATTCAAATAAAAATGTTGTTTATGATTTTAACTTTATGGATAATTTGGCATTTGTGTCATTCATAAATCGGTAGTTTTAGTGGTATAGTTCCGATTGTAAAACTGTTTCAAAGGTTGTTCTTCATCATGTGCAAATCCACTTGCGTCATATAGTTTTAAAAAAGTAATATATACACATATATTTTTAAGTTATGAAATGTACATTTTTACACAGTTTCTGGGTTCTATAAGTTATATTTAGAAAAACTTACCGAGCAATAATAATTTTAATTCTATGAATTTTCAGCTTTTTTTAACACTCAAGAAAGCGTTTTCTGTTTACATTCATTCCATTGTTATAAAGATTTTCAATTTTATTTAATTAGCATAAAATAGTGGTGTTTTAATCAAATTTATAGGTATCAATATTTCCCCACCCACTCTTGTTTTTCATTTAAGTTACATGTATAAATATAATTAAAAGGCAAGGCAAATCCTTTAAAAATATAGTTTAAACAAAAATTATTTCTGTATACTAGCATTGGAAAAAATAGTAATTCTTTTTTTTTCCTTTATTTTTTCAAGTATTCGAAATATATTTTTTTAAAAATTGTTACATATTATTTTTTCTTGAAGGGGAAAAAAAAAGAAAAAGAAGAACAATAAAAAGTTTTTGTTTTTATAGAGGTTATCTTATTTTTATTGTAGCACTTCAGTTAGTTTGTTTTTAAGTCCTTTATTGATTGCGTGTCTGTTGTTCCATTTATTAGCGTTTTTATGAGCGAGTTCTGTTATACAGAAATAAAAAAATAATAAATAAAAGGAATAATGAGAGGAGTAGAAAAAAAATAAATTATTATTTATGTTATTTCATAAGAGATGTGGGGAAAGACACCTTCCCATTGTTTCCAAACTTTTTATTATTTATTTGTACATTTTAAACTGTTGATTAAAGAATGCTCGATAAATTTTTTGGGACTTTAAAAAAAAATTAAACCAAGAAAATAAATATTCATAAAAACGGACCAGTTTTTATTTGCTCGTGCATAAAAGTTTCAGATGGTCTAATTTAAATTCCAAACAACTGAACTTTTTCATTTTCATTCGTAGTTACTGTTTTAAATGGATAATCCGAAATTGACTCACTATAGAAAAAACTGGTCCTTAAAAATAGTAAAAATAATGTATAAAAATAATTCAGTTTCTATTTCTTCTTCTTCTTTTATTATAACTTTTTTAATTTTACGCAAAGCGGATAAAAATCGGAGTACATACCTTTTTTTAATACTTGAAAAAATAAAGGGAGAAAAAGGATTACTATTTTTTCCATTGCTAGTATACAGAATTAATTTTTGTTTAAACTATATTTTTAAAGGATTTTCCTTGCCTTTTAATTCTCCAACACAATTACTATTTCTTTTAATCTTTTTTCTTTTCTTTTCCTTTGTCTTTCTTTAAAAATTACTGTTAAGTTATATATATATATATATATATATATATATATATTAATAATAATAATAAAACTTTTGTAAATAATAACCATTAAACCACATTACATAATCGACAATTGATAAACCGTTTCATTACGATATAATACATATATATCCAAAAATTTAAGATGTTCAAAATTATAATAAGTAGGGAAAAAAATACTTATATATTAGAAAACACAAAAACCTTTGTTTACGAATGCTTTCCTTTTTGGTGATACACACAAACAAACAAAAAAAAAAAAAAAAAAAAAAAAAAAGAAAAAAAAAAAAAAAAAGTCCCCCTCCTCTTATGACCGAAGATCACCCCTTAATAATAACTCTTTTTTTACACCTATCATAAACTTTGTCGATCAATATTCACACATTTGCACCATCATTGCTGTTGTTATAGTTGTTAGTATCGAGTTTTTTATAATTTTCTGAAAGAACTATCCTTTTCCCTGATGGATTCGTACTTTTAAGTGCATAAAATCGAAATACGGCTAAGAACCTTTAATATGTTTCTCTTTTTATACACGTTATCGGTTGCACATTGATTTTCCCTGCTTCTAAATCATTCGTACATGCAGCAATGTTAAAATGTTTCTTTATTACGTCGGATTTTCAATTCTGTTTCTTTTATACGTCGTCGCCCACACGAAATAAGTACCAGCTAAATTGGGGGACAGAAACCCAATTTTAAATTGTTTCAATATCTAAGATCATTTGTATAAATAATCTGAAATATCTATCTAATTGGAAAACAATAGTTTTCAAATAATATTCGACATTGTGTTACGGGACTCGAATCTGTAGCATGCTTACGAGATCCTCACTCCTGCATGTGCGATTGAGGGGGTCGGGGCAAGAGAGTGCTAAGCCACATTTTTGAACTTCTGAGATATTTTAATTTGAAAATTGGGTCAAATACTCAAATCAAGATATATAACCTAAAGTTTTCTCTCCAATGTTTTAGTAACATTTGAGATATTCTGAGTAACAATATGACATTACTTTAATGATATTACTATTACTTTTTTTGTAAATTAGCTATCTTCATTGGGGGCATAAACGTCAGGGGCAAAAACGAAACCTGGGACATAGGCTGTCACCAAGTGACATTTGAAACAAATTATATGTTGGATATTATAATTTAGAATATTAAGCAACCGATTACAGTGTTATATTTATTTCACCAAAAATGTGCCTTGGCACTTTCTTCACCCGACCCCCTCAATCGTTTTGTGTAGAAAAAGGCGGTACAGTTGTTTGCACACGTTTAATGTTATTTGTGTGTTTTGTAGAGTGGATTCTAGTAAGCTCTTTCTTTTTTCTTTTTTTTTTTTTCAATTTTGTTAGTTTTGTGATTATTAAAACGAATTCTTATAAAATAAGTATATAACTAAGTATAAAACTAGTATATAAATAAGTATATAACCACTGCAAAAAAGTTCCGTGGTGTACTACTTTCTTATTTTGAGATTGTTTAAGTCGTTTAGAAGATTTTCACACAAAAAAAATGACGTATCACTTTAGGAATAATATGTATATTTAATATGTAGCAGATAAGTTATTAGAGGCATTAACCAGGGGAAAAAATAAAACAAAATTAATTATATCAGAAAACGATTTTTTTAATAAAAGAATATTTTTAGTTTATCTTATTTTAAATAAATCGCAAAGTGACTATGTTCTGGAGACATTTTTATTGTTGTCCACCTTAAATTAGCACTTTTTACGAACGTGCGTCGCTAAGAAATATCTCATGTGTCCGACAAAGTTGCCCATTTTATTATCCAAAAACTATTTGTTACGCATTAATTACGTGTTTTATAAAATTTAAGTTTCATCATTATTTCTAAATTAAAAACATATTCTTAATTAAAATATACAAAGGTAAATAAATAAAAAGTACTATGTAGGAAATTTATATAGCATTGTTGAAATCAAAATTCGTATGTTTAAAAGCTTAGATAAACGTTTTAATATAGAAGCAATTTATTCTCTTTCCAAAATCTAAAAAAGAAAATTCTGCTTCGTTAATTAAAAAAGCTGATACGCAGATATTTAAAGCGATATCCATATCTGAAGATAATTGTGATTAAAAAAAAAATAATTAAAATTTCTTTTTAATCTTTAGTTAATTTTTATTTATGCTTAATTATTTCTAAATAACAGTGTTTTAATGAGAATTATTCATCTAGACAATTGTTCAGAATATTTATTAAGAGAAACAATACTTTTAGTTTAAAAAAATTGATAGTTTGTATATTTTTTTCAAAATGATTTTAAATTACTGTAAGACTAATTTTAGTTTAAAAATAAATGAAATAAACATTATCCAGTCCTGTCGTGAGTTGCTCATTTTGTTTCAAATCGTTTCTTATTGATTGTGTATTATTTTATTTATTGGAGTGTTCTTTTTAAACAAAATCTTTTTATACGGAGCTTGCAGAAAAAGCAAGAAAGGAAATCAAATAAATCAAATTATTATTTATATGATTCTCTTCAAATGAAAGTATAAAATGATTTTGTTTATTATTCTTAATTTAGTAGTTTATTTCGTATGTACTGAATTTTTATTAGTTAATGCACATTGTTCATTTTGTTTACCAATTTAATAAAAACGCGAAGACTGAAAGAACATGTTTTCTTCAAAAATTCTATTTCTTATTATGCATTAGGAATTAAATTTTTAGGTACGTGTGTTAAACTTTTGTGTAGCATTGTAGAAGACATGAAAGTTTAGAGACCATTTTTTCATAAATTCTTTCATTTCTTTATATTCAGTCGACGCTCGATATAACAACCTAACTAAAATGTACCAAATATTTTCCCATCATTCAATGTTACTTCTACTTCTAGTACAGTGACCTATTAGAAACAATCGAATGTAGATAACCTTATGAAAGAAACAATACCTCTAGTTTAAAATTGTTGAAGCTTCAAATTGTTTAAAAATAATTTTGAATATTTCCCCCATTTCTTATTAGGAAAAGAATTAAAGTGACAGAAGAGAAAAATGAAAGCAAACATATATGCAAACACACACACACGCATACACGTACATAACGTATATTCTGTCATGCGTTTCTTATTTTGTTCCAAATAGCTTCCTAGCGATTGGTTATTATTTTATTTATAAGTTTTTTTTTTTGTTTGTTTGTTTCAGAAAAAGCTTTTTCTACTTCTAAGCAGCAGGAAAAAATTAAAACGGGGAACTTAGAAGAGAGAAAAAAACAACAACAAAAAAAAAAAAAAACCAATAAAGGAAATCAAATTATTATTTATGTGCTTCTCTTCAAAATATAAAAAGATCCGTCGTTTTTTTAAAATCATGTACTGAAATCGGATTAGCTAATGTACATTGTTCCTTTTGTATACCAATTTAATTTAAACGTTTATTATGCAGAAGTGAATACATTTTATTCCTAAATTCTTTTGTTTTTTATTATTATTATCTATTTATAAGCAATGAATATTTATACACATGTATTGGACTTTTATTTAGTTTTCCAATAATGAAATGAGAAAAACGGTTACTTCTTTTGCCTCTAATACACTCATTTCCAGCATATTATAGTGTATATATATATATATATATATATATATATATATATATATATATATATATATATATATATATATATGTTATTCATATAAGGATTATCATTCTGGCCTAGTGTAAGTTGCAGTTTACTTGGCTGACATTCAATGTCATGAATTCCTTGCAATATTTATTGTAATTGTAATCTTCCACTTTTCACCCCCCCCCCCCCCCCCCCCCCACACACACACACACAAGAAGTGGATAATATTTTTCTCGAATTTATAGTTAAATTTTATATTTATTGTTTTTTTTTTTTTTTTTTTTTTTTTTTTTTTTTTCAAAAGCACGGAATTTTGTTCACGGAATTTTGGATAATTATTGTGAGTAAAATATTTTATCTATTCTTTACAAGTTTTTTATTTCCAATTTTACTATTTCCAATTGTTTTCTGCTAATAATACAGTATACCTGGATGAATATACTGATCTTAGCATAAATGCCAGTAAATTTATGAAATACTGTATTATTTTTTAAAACACGTGTGGATACATCCAGGCTGATGATTATATCTACACGTGTTTTTTCATTTCCAATTCTTAGTTAAATCTCTTGTTATCCAATTTTCCATTATATTTAGTTCATATTTCATTTCAAAATCCATTTGTATTCACTTGATATCAACTTCAAATTATTAACAATTTATGGTTTATTATATAATTTTTTCCCTCTCTCTCTTTTTAAATATTCTTCATATTTTCAGTATTTTTGGCCAATTACCATTGAAGCAAATGCTATGGTAAAATTATGATTGCACTTGTTAATTTATTAACTATGTGGTATTCTGTCTACACTTTATTACTAATTATCTCTTAGGAGATTTAATTAGAATGCTACAAGAACTTGATATGTTTTTTGAAATTCAAAGATATTATAATTATATATATATATATATATATATATATATATATATATATATATATATATATATATATTAGAGTTTAATCTAGGAAAAAAAGATTTGTAGCTTTTTGGCTAATTGCAGCCAATAACTGTTAGCCAAATAAAAATAGCTTTAGCCAAAAAAAAACTTATTTATACAAAATTTCTATATAAATGAGTATTATTTGTAATTATACAATATACAAACAGTACACCACTTTGTAAAATTGACCCTCTCGAGATTTGGCCATACAGCACACATCAAATGCTTTTTTAAATGGAAATTCTTTTCAAACTTCCCCTTCCAAATTAATCACCATTAAGTTACTTAAATTTTTTATTGTCAGTCTATTTTTCAAGTCAGTTTTTGTTATATTCATGAGACTCAATCCCCTTTCACAATCTGCTGTAGACAACAGAATTGTTGCTACAAATTCATACAAAGAAGTCGCATTGGGAAACATGTCAGTAATGCCATTTTTATGGAAAAAGAATACAATCAGCTGGTTTCATTTCTTTACCCCTTGTAGCCAGAACCTGCCTGAACAACTTCCATTCATGAACCATTTTGTTTTCATTTCCTAAGTTGGGATCATCAACAAAAAATAAACAAATTCTTTTAATTTCCTCAATACTTGTTTAATGCAAATGACGTCATATCATTTGTAAGATGCACTTGTGTAAGACTTGTTTGCACAGAGAGGACGAGATAAATTTTGAAGTGAGTTGCCGGGACAGAGGCGGTTTGAGATTTTTTTCACGCGGCAGCTGCAGCTTCACGAAAGGCAGGAACAACAAAATGGAAATGATATATTTTTTTTTGGCTGTTGCTATTTGGCTAATCCACTAAATGCTTTGGGGGCAAAAAGTGCTTTCAGTTAGCTTTTTGGCTATTTGGCTAGCTCTAGATTAAACCCTATATATATATATATATATATATTGGGGTAGCTGTAAGTGGGGTATATTTATTAGTGTCTACTTATTAAAGTAATAAACTGAAGTGTAATGAAGATTAAAATTGTATTGGGTAGCTTGAGATCCTTTTAATGTTATGGGGTTTTTTTAGTGTGTAATGCTGAGTTCCACTGTGGTATATGGTGGTCTTGCTATTTCTGCATTGTTACAGTTGTTTGGTAATGTAGTGCAATGATGTAGTTGGTCGATATTTAGTTGATCAGTGTAATATGTGCTATGCAATAATTTCTACATATATCGTACGTTTTTTGTTTTTTAATTGCAAATAATTTCTTATTCAAAGTTGTTTTTTATAACTTCACTATATTATTTTTATCGTATTGTTTTGTTAATAGTCTGTCGCTTAATTTAAAACACAGTACTTTATTTTAATTATAGTTACCGCGATTTGTGATTGGTTCAAAAAATGTAATTCCCTACTGCAGTATACTCGATGAAACAAGAAAAGCTTCCAGTTGCTAATATGACAATATGAGTTTGAAATGAGTTAGTTGTTCTTTTAAAGTTGTGTATATTGATTAGTTTCTCCTGTTTCAAGCGATGGAATGAAGTGCAATGAAGGCTCAAATTGTGTTGAGTAGTTTGGTGATCCTTTCTCTCCTTATGGGGTTTGTTATGTTCAGCTGTATAAGGATAAGGATTTGTTACACTGCCGCGTATGCGTTATTCCTTGTTAAAATCATTACTCGATCTTAGTTTATATGTGCAAGTTGCAGTTTTGTTGGTTGATGTTCAATGTAATGTGTTTACTGCAATATTTATTGTAATCACTATTTAGATAGTATGCTCGCTTTCTTAAAATAAAAGTTCGAAGGTTTTTATTATTATTATTACAAGCTATCCTTTATATCCGGAAACTATTTATCTGCAGCATTAAACTATAGTATACGCAGGATTATTTGAAACTCACAGGACTATATACTGTATTATATATATTGAAGAGGAGTGTCGGTTAATCGAATGTTTCTCAAAACTAAGATCGAGTAATCGGTAATTTACTGTATTTGATCCGGCATACGAATTTACCTAAAAAGGGTCATTTAATGCAGAGTTGATTTTTTGTTTTCGGGAGATCCAGAATTTTTTTTTTTTTTTTTTTTTTTTTGAATGAGCAATATAATGGGCTGAATATAATGGGCCTACTGTAGTAATTATCACTTCGATAATGCCCTCTCTCATCAAAAAGTTTTCAGATAATTTAATTCTACTTAATCTTTACAGTTGCATATTTATTTTATTTATTATTAGTTTTATCATTACCGTAGTATGTTCTGCTTGTTTTGTTTTTATAACCGATGACTGTGATAAGTAAAGTTTAAAAACTAAATTCTAACCGTGGTATTTATCATTCACGCAATATGAGGCGAATATCCTTTCAATTGATAGTTAAATAAATTGGATTAGTTGTTATTAAAGTTGGATATATTGATTGGCTACTCCTGTTTGAAACGATGAAATTAAGTGCAATAAAGATTGAAGTTGTATCGCGTCGCTTAATTATCCGCCCGCTATTATGTGTCTATTATGCTATAGAGTTATGTATGGAGTTGTTATAATGTGCCGTATATATGCGTTGGGTATCTAAAGATCATCATTCTGACCTAGTTCATTTGTGCAAGCTTGCAGTTTCGTTGGTCGATTTTCAATGTAATATGTTTTCTGTAATATTTATAAGTATATAGGAACCTAGGTTCCTTGTTCCATGATTTGTAGTAATTGCTTCTCATATAATACGCACTCTCCTCCAAAAAGTTGAAAAGAACTTTTAAAAGTTACCCCCTTCCCTTTAATAGTATATTTTTACTTTCTGCTATCTATCTATACAGGAAAAAAATATTGGATTCGTGAAAAAATTTCGACGGATTTATATGTTATCGAAGGTCCTGGACATGGTTTGACTGTTTTAGAAAATTAATTTTTTAGGTAGATTTCGTAAGAAATGCCTTTTACAACCTATACCTATTACATTCTTCCCTAAGTTGGAATTTCTAAAAAAATTTTGCAGATCTACGCCGATCATGACTCCCAAAACCACTTTATCTATCTATCTATCTTCTGTATCACTTTTTTATGGACAAGATATCTTCCATAATTCTGCACAAATCTCTTCCAAAGTGATGCATAAAATCTCATAAAGATCATAAATGCAGATAGGAATTTACAAATAATATTTAGATAAAGATTTCTTTTTTAATCTTATCCTATTCTAATAAGTACAAATATATATATATATATATATATATATATATATATATATATATATATATATATATATATATATATATATATATATTAATCGGTATAAGGTCAAAACGGATTTAAAATATCGGCTTTACGAATATTGCATACGTGACGGGTCACTTTGACCCGTACTAAATGAATAGATGTTGATTCGAACAAGAAATTTTTTTCTTAAAATAAGTTAAATATATGCTGCCCAAAAGTAATTTAAATAAATAAGTTAAATAGTCTTAAATAAAATTTCTGGTGTCAAATATTTTTATAAAATGTGAGTAAAATTTCCCGCGGTTCTAGTGTTAATTGGCTCTTTCGTTCTGTACCTTCCACTCGTTTGATTACAGTTACGGAGGTTTCGTTTATGATAAGTTTTTTTAAAAATTAAATTACAATTGTATTATTTATCATTCACGAAATATGGGAAAGGCGAGTTCCTTTCAATTGATAGTCAAGTAAATTGGATTAGTTGTTCTGCTATTAAAGTAGGGGTATATTGGTTTACTCCTGACTGAAACGATGAAATTAAGTGTATTAACGATTGAAATTGTATCGCGTCATTTGATTATCCGCCCGCTTCTATGTGTCTGTTATTCCATCGAGTTATGTGTGAAGCTGTTATGATGTGTCTTATATGCGTTAGTCGTGTAAAGATCATCATTCTCTCCTAGTTTGTGCAAGCTTACAGTTCCGTTGGATGCTGTTTAGTGTAGTATATTTCTGCAATACTTTAAGTAACTATCAGTAATATTTTTAATGATTAATCAGTACTTCTCTCCCTAAAAAAAAAAAAAAAAACAAACTTTCAGATAATTCATTCAAAATTATTCTTTACAATTGCATCTTTCATTTTTTTCCCCTCTTTGTTTTATCACATGTTTATGTTATTTTATTGCAATTACTGACGGTTTTCCTACTGACAGTTCCGTTGGATGCTGTTTAGTGTAGTATATTTCTGCAATACTTTAAGTAATTATCAGTAATATTTTTAATGATTAATCAGTACTTCTCTCCCTAAAAAAAACTTTCAGATAATTCATTCAAAATTATTCTTTACAATTGCATCTTTCCTTTTTTTCCCCCTCTTTGTTTTATCACATGTTTATGTTGTTTTATTGCAATTACTGAAGGTTTTGTTGTGTTTAATCCCTTTGCGATGAGCGGAAATTGCCATTTAAGGTGCACGAAATCTTTGAAAATGAACACCAGTAACTTAGTACGAAAATTTTCGCCGTATCTGATCTCGGACTTTCAGCGTTGGCATAAGCCAAAAAGTTTAATATTGCAAAACTAGTGCCGAAGAAATAAAAGAAGTGTAAAAGACACTCGTCGCGAAAAGGTTGTGAACTAAATTCCTTTTGCAATGTTTATTGTACTTTCTAAATGGGAACAACCCCTTATTTCTATAGCGCATTCTGGCAAACAAGAAAAATCGCGATACAACTGAAGCTTTTTATTAATTAAGAATAACCTTCAAATAAGTGCTTTATATTTATCACCATCACGTTAACTTATTATACGCATGTTACAATTTTCTTAATAAAACGAACGTAAAGAATTATGCCCAAGGCTGAACAAATCCCGGGTGCCAACTCGCCATAGCACCTAAAAAAAATAGTGATGGCTTCTAGAAATTCTAGCAATATATACTCTAATTTATTAAATAAACACTGCATGCATGATAAGGAGCTTAATAAACAGAAAATCGAAAGCACTATACTGACCCTTTGTAAGTAATGAGACTAGAATCATTCATTAAAACATAAATTGATTTTCAATATAATTTAACTATAAAATATGTACATGCTTACAGTAAAGTGTAAATTTGTAATTTCTCTAAATTCGAACATTTTACACAGTGTGTTATAGGCCACGTTATTATTTGTGTATATTTCATTTTATTATTAAATGTATTTATTTGAAATTGTCAGTGCCAATAAAAGAAAGAAAACTTTTTGCCATCAAAAACATGAGAGGTTCAAAAATTGCTAAAGGCTGTTCGCCCATATTACCCATTAAAATGTGATATAACAGACCGAATTTTCGAATGTGTTACAAAACTGGAAAATGATGTTGTAAAAATATCATTTGTTCAAGTGACGCAAAGTGGGAGATTTCTTTAATTAAAGTTAAATTACATAAGTATGGAAATTTCTTTGCATATTTTGTTTCTTCTCAGTAATTTATTATTTTGTATTAAGAAATTCTCACTAAAATTAATAAATTAAAGAAAAATTAAAGAAAAGGTTGTTTATTTTATCATTAAGTTGGTAACCTATTTAATTTCTGGCATAATGACATAAACTGAATTCAATTTATTCAACGAACGAGATTCTTTTACACCATTCAATGTTAACATTGTTTGTTTAACACAGAAAATGGCCTCCTTTGGATGTTCGCACTGACGAGAGTTCACTTCATTCAGCTGCGTCGTCTGTGCCTGTAAATGTTGTTTTACCTTTCGTTGGGTATATATGCAGTTAAATACGCAGATGCAGAAACGCCAAGTAGTTAGTTGTTAATAGAGATCGACCGAAATTTCGGTTTCGGTTTCGGCGCAAAATCGGAGTTTCGCCGAATATTCGTTTTCGGCGAAACTGCTGCCAAAATTTCGGCCTGACCGAAACTCGACCGAAACTATCTGTATTTCAAAATCTCGTTCCTTCTTTCGAAAAATTTCAACTTTGCTTATTGATATGAGTTGTATCGGCTCAAATGAGACGCTGTTTATTGCTTTGAACGCCACTGTTTATCATTATCGGCCATGACTGATCCATGATGCGATCGCAAATTATAAAGCAAGCAATGCATATATGACTAAACTTAAAAGACGCTTATCACGTGATCTTTAGAAGCTGCAAACTTAACAGTAATAGAAAATTTTTACTTTGAAACTTCAGATTGTTTTGAATACTTTGCTGAATATTAAAGGCATAGTTGCCAACCTCCCGATTTTTTTCATACCAGTATTTTTATGTAAAAATATTTATTTTATTTAAACATATAATTTCTGCAATTTAATAAAATGAAATTTTTTGTAAGATTTTACTGGTATTCAAAAAATCGGGAGGTTGGCAACTATGATTAAAGGTGTTGTTAAAAAACATGAAGATTTACGAAATTTATTACAAAAGATATATCGAGGTATGTATACTCAAAATATTTTTTCATTAGATGAAATTCGTATAATTGGAAACTATTTCTGTCTTATTGATAAATTAATTACGTTTTATTTTATATGAAAATAAATAGTTTTGGATAGAGGCACAGAGAGTCATAACTTGGCACCGGAGATAAAATTTTCAAACAGGGGTGCTATTTCAATACTTTCTTAGGGAGGCAGGGAGTGGAAAAGCTTTTTTTTTTTTGGGGGGGGGGGGGGGAGGCGATGATTGAGCAAAGATTTATTTTGATCTTATTGTGCACATTCTAAAAGAAAATTGACAACTGTTACATTTTTATCCTTATATATATATATATATTTAAAATTAGCTAAAGTACAAAATAATGTTAAACATGTCTCATTTTGAAAATATTGAAATGGAAATTAAAGTTTATAATTAATAATTTCTAGGCTTAAAATGTTGTCTTAGTTGGTAATTTTCCTTTTTTAGTCTAATTGTACAAATTATTTTAGCTTTTGTGCCCTTTACTTAAACTTTTACTTAACCAATACTTAATCCTTTACTTATACAATTTAAATGCAAAATATTAACAAACTGAAAATATGAATATATTTAAAAATTAAATATTCATTATTGAATTTGTTTTACATTATTTAACTACATTGTCAATTAATTATTGATAAATGCCTATAATTATGGGTTGTTATAAAATAATAAAGTATAAAAGCTGTATTATTCATGTTTCATTTTTTGTTGGAAACGTATACGCACACATATATGTATATTTGTTTGTTAGAAATGTGGTTCAATACACCTATAATTAATAAATTAATTAGTAAAGTAATTAGTTATTATTAAGTAAATATTAATTATTTGTTATTAATTAATAATTATATGCAGTTATGTATGTATTAATCAGTTTTTAAATTTTTGACATTTTCGGTTTCGGCCGAAAGTGGGAAGATCACCGAAATTCGGTTTAGGTTTCTGTCTAAAAACCTGTTTCGGTCGATCTCTAGTTGTTAAAATGATCGTAGAATTACCAAACTCATAATTATTGGTTATATATATATATATATATATATATATATATTAATTACTCGGATGTTATTAATCTCGCGCTTCTACGACTATTATTTAAAATATTTACACAATTAATTACGTCAATCAAGGTTATACAAAAACCTTTTAAACGAATCGTGGAATTACTAATCTCATAATTATTGGTCATATAATTAGTATAGCAGACAGTATCAATCTCGCCCTTCTACTGTGATTATTTCCATTATATACGCAGTTAATTATTTATAATGATCGTAGAATTACGAAATTAATAATTTTTAATTGTATATTTTAACAGATGCTATCAATGTGTGACTTCTGCAATAATTAGTTAAAATATTTACAAAATTAAAAATATAAATAAATATAGGTCTTAATTTCGTAAAAAACTTTAAAAATACGAATAATGTCTAAATTTTTCCGCGGACTACCGTTTGGCGACCACTGCTACATACTTCTTTAAATACTTTCATTTCCACCGTATTTCGTTTTTTCATTTATAAGAAAATCAAATAAAAAGTTTTGTGAGCTAAAATTACTTATTGATGTAAATATTTTAATAAACGAAAATTACTTAATGAGGTATATATATTTTTTTTATGAATGGAGATTGTATAAAGACGTAAATATTTTTTTACGAACGAAAATTACATAATGACGCAAGTATTTTTGATGACATAATTTGCGTTTAAAAAGTTTTTATTTTTCTCCATCTTGCAATGTAAACAGTATTATGATCTGCATTTCTTTTTTAGATATCTCACAAAGCATGCAATGTTAATATGCGCAGCAATCAATCTATTATATTTTTTAAATAACAAATAAATTGTTGACAATCCTTCTATTTTAGTATTTCATTTTGGGGAATTTGTAAATTTGTTCTCTGCAGAAGTAATCATTTTACATTACTTTTTTTTTTGGGGGGGGGGGAGGAGGGGGGGGGAGACAAGAAAAAAAAAATCTTTTAAATAAATTTCGTCATCCATAGCCAAACTTTATACTTTTTCAGCGATTAAACTTTTTTACTTTTCTCTAGCTTCTGCTTTCTTAAATCGATAAATTCTTGAAAAAAAAAAAAAAAATCGTTTTTAAATTGAGGAGTTCGGGCAAGGCGAGAATAACTTTGCAATATCTTTCCTTCTCATTTCGCCTGTTATCAATAAAAAAGAGGGGGAGGGAGTGATTGTTTGATTAGCTTACTTTCCCCCGCCTCTTTGGTTAATTCTGGAGGAACGAAGGCGGCGAAGAAATATTTTATTTTTAGAAATGGCAACTTCTTGTATTTTGTGAAGAAGCTCTTTATCGGCGTGATATATTCATAAGATTTTATTTTTTTTTTCATTTATCTTTTTTTTTTTTTTTTTTTTTTTTTTTTTCAGTTTTAGTTTTTCAAGATATAGCATCGGTAAATAGATGTAGTAAAAGATATCGATATTCAAATCAGGTTAAAAGTAGCATACTGGTTTTCGTAGTGTAGAATTTTTTTCCCCGTAGTTCTTTTAAGTAAGTAGTACTGTTATTTTTCATATTAAAAAAAAAAAAAAAAAAAAACCACATTCTGTCCCCCCCCCTTTCCCCCAAAACTCGCATTTACACGCGCAAAGTAAAGTATTACGTTGTTTACAACTTTTTATTTATTTATTGTGTGTTGTTTATTTATTTATTTTTTAACAATTTGTTAAAAGCTTTTTCTAATAAATTATAAGGCATTATAGCTGTTTAAAACAAGTTATAAGGATACTTAAGATCTATATGTCTAAGTTTGAAAATAACGGGATTTTATTTTTAGTTTAGACAGGGTGTATTTCTCTTTGTACATCTCAAAAAGGCTATAAAATATAGAATATTCATTTGAAGGCCTTGGGGAAACAAGTACAGTTATCCCTTATTAAAAACATTTCGTTTATATGTACTTTTTTTGTCACTTATGTTAGAAGCGTGATTACTATTTTCTTTTGAAAATATTTAAAGAACGTATTAAGTACGTATATTAATTCTACTTCCGTTTGTCTCATTCTTTCTTAATTTTACTCAGAAGGTTGAAGAAGGGGGCTACTTTCATGAAGCGAAACAGATGAATGCTTAATTTATTTTAGCTGTTTGCATGTTCCGTTACATCGGTACTTGGCGTTACGTATTTATTAAAAACTGCGTTTTTGTTTTTCAATATGTAAAACAACTTAAGGGGTTACTTCACTCAGACGAAAACACCCGCTCGCTAATGTTAATCCTATGGAGGAAATTTTTGAAGATATCTCGTTCGCATTTCAATATTTTTAAATGATTTTTTTTTTTTTTTTTTTTTGCATTGGATAGCTGAGGTCAATCTCTATGCACGCTCCTTTGTACTTTTTCGATTTTGATAACAAGTTTTTTTCTATTAAGATACTTTCACTTTCGAAACCGGTTTTGAAAGTGAAAGTATCCTCAATAAAAAAAACTGCCACAAAAATCGAAAAAGTAGAAAGGAGCGTGCATAGAGATTGACCTCAGCTATCGAATGCAAAAAAAAAAAAAAAAAAAAAATCATTTTAAAATATTGAAATGCGAACGAGATATCTACAAAAATTTCATCCATAGAATTAACATTAGCGAGCGGGTGTTTTCGTCTGAGTGAAGTAGCCCCTTAATTGTTCATTTTAAGAGTAACAATGATTCAAAATACCTCTCAGATAAAATTCCTTGTTGCGACATTGTATATGATTTTCATAAAAATATCAAATTATAAAGAATATTCAACATTATTATTTTTTACCTTTATTCTAACTTGTTTAGCTAATATAATTTCGGTAATTGTATACTCCATTAAATAATATCAAGTAGCCGGGAAGTCGCCGTTTAGCATCAGTTAACTGTCTAAGGGGAGAAAGCTAATTTACCCGCGGCAGAATTAATCCAGCTCATTTCAAACATATGTTCGCGTCACAAATGGGGAAACCTTTCAAGCGAGCGATATCTTCTTTCTCTTCGAATGGAAATTGTTCTGGGAGCAGTTGTTTAGGAAACACTGCTATAACTGACAGGCGATAGAAATTTAGCTTTGGGACCGATATCAGTAGAATGTACCTGGTTAGCTGAACAGTTGCCAAAAATAGTGCAAGAATAAAGTGCTTTGGAAACACTATCTGTGTATTTAAAACGCAAGGCTGATTCTTTCGACTGTGCGTGAGAGATAACTACTGCATCAATTCACTTCATTTTTATCTTAAATAAGCTCATATAGATGAGTCAAATTTAGTTTTTGTGACCATAATTGCTATTAATCACCGTTAATTCACAGTTAAAAATGACTTTCCGCGCATGTGTAGTAATATGCTCAGAACTCGCTTTAGGTGCGCCCTCTTAAACCAAAAGCTTGTTAATTCGCTTATTGCGATACTTCGTTAAAGAATATACACTGTTAAAAATTTCTGTAACAAAACAGAAAAATAAGAAAAAAAAAAAAGGAGGGGGGGAGACTCTGTAAATTTACACTAGTTCTTGGTTAAATGCATTCGATTGAGTTTCTCGGTTATCATTTTACAGACATTTCCCATTTCTTATATCAAATTCCCTGTAGAGATTACCATGTCTTTATTTAAAGATATTTTTATCTTTGTTATAACCTATAATTCAAAATACACACTTTTAAAATTCTTTTACAATATTATTAGAAGTATTAAAGAAGAAAGTGTGGTTTAAAAATTGTTTTATTTAAAATTAGAATATTTCAGAAAGGGAAAATTCGTCTCTGCGGAGTTAGCGGATATTTTTATCAACTGTCACTTGTTTAAAAAAAAAAAAAAAAAATTAATTATAATGTTACACACAGCTCTATGTTATTCTAGGTTTTAAAAGAAATTTTAAATGATATATTACACGAGTTGAAAAAACAAACAAAAAACAATGATAATATTTTTTAAAGCACAATTTTTAAAAAGCTTAATTCGCTAAAGTATTTTTATTATTCATGAAATGGAAACATATCTTAAGTTAAACGTATGTTAATCCGAAAGGTGGCAGCAACGTACATTAATCCGATTATTATTAATGGAAAGTACAACTATACCTATCAAGGAAGGCGGAAATCGTCCATTTCGTATTGTATTTGTAATACAAATGACAGGCATCTCGAAATGAGGTTAGAAACTGCCTTAGAATTGTGAATCGATAGTAGTTTTATAAGGATTTAATCATGGATCTATCTTACAGAGTAGTTTTAAGTAGCGATGAAGATTTAAAAAGAAATCTAGCAGATATGACGTCAAGTTTAGACGTTTACAAACAAGTATGCTGTTTCTAAAATTATTGCTACCATAGAACATATTAAGTAACAATTTTAGAAATCCACCATTGTTATTTGTTGTATTTTATCATAAATTCGCAAATATTAATAAATATTCAGCATTATTATCCTCTCATCTTTTCAAAACTTATTTAGTCAATGGATTTTCGGTAATTGTATACTCCATTGAATAATATCAAATAATCGGAACACTCCTTCCGGCATCAGTTACTGTCAAGATGAAAGGGAGCAAGCTAATTTAGCTGCTGCAGAATTAATCCATATGAATTCAAACATATATGTTCAAGCGGAGGAAGCTTTCAAGTGAGCTATATCCCTTTTCTCTTCGAATGAAAATTGTTCTGGGAGCAGTTGTTCAGGGAAAAGTTTAACTCTGTTAGCTGGCAGACGATAGACATTTAGCTTTGGGACTGATATCAGTGGAGTGCACACGCACAGTCACAGTCGGCCAAAAAATCGGAAGGGATACCCCCATACATTTTTAATCTCTAAATTGCAACACACACATACACACAAATCGCCATGTGGTTGGAAATTGACTTTTTTTGTTCAATTTATATATATATATTTTTAAAAGCTTGGGGGGGTCGTCTTCATACTGAAATTAAACCAAACTCTGAAATTCTTAATTCGAACACATAATTTTGTCATCATATTTGGCTTTTCCGGTAAATTTTACCTTCCAATACCAAACGAGAAGTCATTCGGTCAAGTAGTTTAGGAATTATGAAGGTTTAAAGTTTGGGACCCCTGATATTAAATTCGTTTGTAATCGTTGCTAAACCGATCGCAATGCGGGTAGTTTTTTTGTAGCATAACTCAAAAACTGCTTGGCGGAATGGGCTTTAATTTTGGATTAGCATTATCTACGATTTTTTTAAATAGAAATCCATTTTTAGAAGCGGGGGGGGGGGGGGGGGGTAGAGGTAGCTGAATAGTTGCTAAAAATAATTTAAGAACGTATGTTTTGAACACACTTATTATCAGAAACTGGTTATATGTATTTATGTGCAGTTATTAATGTACTAGCAAGCTACGCCCGCTACGCAGGTCAATTTCTCTTAACGTGCCTTTAATCAAACGAAATATTGACCTTGAATTTGACCCAAATTAGGCCAATTCTCTGTAGACTCTATTATAGAATATGTCAAGCTTAAGAATAATTGTGTTACATTATGGTGTCTATGGAGAATAATAATTTCCGTTAAATTTTAATGAAGTTACTATACTTCAAATATAATGAAATTGATATGTCTCACTGAGGTGGACTAAAATATGCTTTTTGTGGAGAATTAAATAAAAATCATGCACTCGTGACATCATAATTTACTTTTATATTTTAATAGAATAATGAGGATACTATAATTTGTGACTCGTGCAAATAGTGAAGTCGTCAGCACACATTGCCGTTATAATTATCTTTTTATTTCGCTATGGTACTCCATTGTAAAATTTGGTAATTTTTTGAATTCAATATTTGAAAAACGGCATAACCATTAGTTTTGAAATTTATATCAAGAAAAATACGATTTTTTACCTTTCTAACGAAGTTTGTCTAACAATTTTCTGACTCATTTTTCGAGATTAATCTGTGGCAACGATTAGCGAATATCCCAGTCGTCAGCAACACATAGCTTTTTATTAAAGAGGATGCATACAAATTAGTTCCTTATTTCCTCCTCACTGTTTAATAAACTTCAAACAAATTTCGTGCACACGTTCCATAAAATCTCAATAAAAATATTGTGGAGATTGGATTATTCCTTCCACTCTTATTCTAGACGATTTATTAAAATTCTGGAAGAAAATAATCGGAATAAAAATAATCTTCATCGAATTAGTCTCCTGAGTGAAGTTGATTTTCTCCTTCTTTGGGGACATTGGAATGCTATTATAAAACTTATTTCGTAAAATTTCCGAAATCCATTAATTTTATTTGTTTGATTTTATAATAAAGTCGCACATATTAAGGAATATTCAGTGGTATTTTTTCCTCTCATCTTTTCAAAATTTATTTGGTGAATACTATAATTATGGTAATTGTATGCTACATTATTACGTAATATCAGTTAGTTCTGAAGTCACCGTCCGTTATGAATCAACTGTCTTAGAGGTAAAACTTAATTTGCATGCGGCAGAATTAATCCGGCTCATTTGAAAGATTTGTTCGAGTCACAAGTGGGGAAACATTTCAAGCGAGCGATATCCTCTTTCTCTTCGAATGGAAATTGTTCTGGGAGCAGTTGTTTAGGGAAAAGTTTTAACTCTGTTAGCTGGTTGGCGATAGAAAATCAGTGGAATGAATGTATAGTATCCGCTCCCCCCGGAAATAAAAATCAGAATGATGACTATGACTGCAGTTTTAATTAAACCGAAAAGTATCGTTTTAACTATTGTGTTAAGTTCTTTATAATTGTATATGGTTTATCTTGTTTACATAATAAAAATTGCACTAACTTTGATTTTTCAAGCGGTAACACTCGCTTTTGACACCATATTTGAGTTTCCTGGTTCTAAGCGGCCCGGAAAAAGATACCATTTATATAATTTTTCTTTTATTTTCATGGAGTTATAAAAGGTAGTTTGTTAGAGGTTTTATCCATAAATTTTGACAATTAAAATTAAGATCTTACAATGAAAAAGGTGGTACCGGAAAAGCATGTTTGTATTGGTTTTAACCTTTTAACCATGGAGAAAACCGGTTTTAACCGCTGTGGTCAAAATATGTTTTGAGCAATTTGACATTATAATTCCAATATAATTTCAATTATACTAATTTACGTGCTCCGAAAGAGATGGTCGGGCAAACGTGTAAGTGGGTATTTAAATTGTGAAATAAAATAAGTGATAGAAATATTTATAAAAGAAATTTCGACAATTTAAAATAAATATTTTGAGGATGTTTGCCATACCAAATTCACTGTTTCGCAAGCATTTATTGTATTTACACCTTGTAAATTTTAATATAATCATAGATTTTATGTATTAAAACTGGTTAATTTAAACTTTATTAAACCTAAAAAAATAAAAAAATAAAAAATAAAAATCTAGAAGCTTTTCTTCGTCCTAGGCGCACTGTTGTGGATTACAGGGTGCTTCTCGATATATCGTCCTTTTTTCATTTATTCATTCATTTTTTTATTTTCCTCCACGTTGTTGTCTTCTGGCATGTGTAAAATACCGAGAGGCTACAGTTCTAATGATTATATCATCAATTCTATAAGTTAATTATTCTTTAATATTTCATCAAAAATTATCTGCGAAATTTTAACAAAGGGAGGAGAAAATCCATTGTTCTAAGTAATATTTTATTATTATTCATTCGACATCGATTATTCTTTTTACCGTACTCGTTATTCAGTTTTTTTTTCTTTTTCACTACCGAATTATTTTTAACTGTTTTATCCGTTTACAAATGTAATTTGCATTCTTAATTAGCTTTCGTATTACTCCTGCTTCCACCCTTCCTCCTCATACCGTTAAGAGCTGTAATGAACCATTAAGCTGTAATTGCATTTCGTTAGCTGTTTAAGTTCTCTATTCGTCATTATTGTGTTCTTCGCTTTACTGGCTTTTAAAAAGTTCAGTACTTAGTTGCCTTTCGTTTAACTTTAAGGATATTTAGTTGATATTTAGTCTGGAAACATTCAATTTGAAATTCACTTGAAGGCCATTTTGAAAACTCTTAAGTGTTTTAAGTATTTAATGAATGGATTTATTATTGACGCTTTGAATTTTATTAAGAGTTTGGGATGAAAGGGAAACGAATCCGATTGTCTTTTTTTTCTTTATTTTAATCTCTTTTATCTGTAATAGTTCGTTTTTGTTTTGATAGTATAAGAGAGCTCTCTTTCCCGCATGTATGTGTGGTTATTTAAATCGTGAAATAAAATCATAGTAATAGAAATGTCCGTAAAAAAAAATTCGACACTTTAAAATAAATATTTTGAGGAAGTAATTACAATCTAGTTTATTTTTGGGTATTTAAAATACTACGCCATTCATGAATACACGGAAGAATATATTAATTTCAAATTTTAATTTAAGTAAATCGTTATATAATTAGCATTCTAATAGCAATACTGTTCCTATAAAAATTAGTATTTATTAAAAGTTTTGTTGAAAACTATCAGTAATGCATATATCTACGTAAATGCATTTATCGTTATTCTAAAAGTATTAGATAATTAAGGAGAATATTTTTTAATTACTTAAAAGAGGAGAAAACATTACATTTTGTTGCATTTAATGAACTCTGGCCTTCGTAGCGTGGTGTCTTTTCTAAAAGATAACGTTATTTACCCCCGCAATAAAACCGTAAGTCTACCGCAAGTTTCTGCAATTTTTGTAGTTTCACTATCATAAAAATATCATTGCGTTATATAGTTACATTCTAATTTACTGTTTTTTCTTACGAAATGATTTATTTTTGACCTTAAAAAGTTTTTAAAAAATTACACCTAATTTTTATTTATTATTTCTCTCTGTATCGCAGTTTCCTATTCAGCTTCCTAGGTAGGCTATAGATTTCTTCTTGATTGAGACTTTAACTGAAAGTAATTTTGTCCAGCGTCATCTTGATCGTGTTCTATTTTTGATTTATCCTTTTATAGCCGATAAATCAATGACGTCTTTACAGATAGATAGATGTCTTGCCTTTAAACTGCAGAATCCAAGAACTAGAAATGTTGATTTCAAACTATAAACTTTCTTCGAATCCAAGAATTGTATATGGACAATAAAAACTATGATTTTAGCAGGCATGAAAGAATTCCTCCTACAGGAGTAATTCCACCTTTTAAAAGCAATTTTGGACGTTCGCTGGACCCAAATATGTCTTTGATCAAAATATTGGAAATGAAGAAAATATTGGAAGCTTATAAGGGGTGATAAATGCTGAAAATAAATTTCAAATGCGCATGATGCGTTTTCTCCGAATTGAAACTACAGTACTCAACATTCGCGAGGGTTACGTTCCAAGAAAACCTCGGGAATGTTGCGTCTATCCTTGTGCATTAAAAATGAGTTACGTTCTGTGAAATTTTAATTAGAGTGGCGCAGCATTTATATATATATTAATAATACGTTATGCCTAACATTTATGTAGAGGTTAAGTGTGCGCACATATTCATAAACATGAAATTTATTTATGAAAGATAATACAAGTTAACTGACTAGAGAAATAATTACAGCTAAAAAAGCATACGTTTTCGTATAAAGTAATTTCAACTCTCTCTATTCGCAAAGAGATGATAATGTATTAGTGGGTCAGTGTGCGATACAATATTAAAATACGATATTTAAGTACAGCTAAATGCTCCAGAAATGCTCTCATTTATTTATCCATCTAAAAGCAGTTTCAGCTCCATCTGTACTGGAACCTGAACATTTTAAATTAATAGATTAAAGATGCCGTTACCTTACCACTTCTAATATCACCAGTGCAATGAATATTTTGCTGTGATTATTATTTTACTTTTCTACAATATTTGCACCTTTTTCAATTGACAACTGAAAATTGATTTGTAAATAGATACTGAGAATAGAAAACACAGAGGGAATAATGTGTAACCACTATAAATTCTGAACAAGTTGGAAATTGTACGTCAAATGTGACAAACGAGGTGCATTCGTACTATAGCTAGTTATATAAATACTCAGATCTTGATGATTTTTTATTCTGCGAAATGAATTATATCGCCTGCAGATTAATTTCTGTCATAAAATAAGTATCTCGGTCGCTTGACGATTCAATCTCGGAAGCTCCTATAACAAGAGAAAGCACCGATTTAAAAAAAAAAAAAAAAAAAAAAAAACAGATTTCTTAATAAATGTTTTTATTAATATCTCCTAAAGTTTTGATTCGATTTTTATAAAATTTGAAATGTCTCAACAAAATTCTGCAAAGATAATATATCTTAAATTTCAAACCATTCGGTTGGGTAGTTTTTGCGTTGTTATATGCGGACGGACGGACCAAGCGACGACAATAGGTGCTACGTATTTATATAATTACGAACGCACCTAAAAAGAAAGATACAATAAATAAATTTAAAAAAAAGCGAATGATCAAATTAGATTTTCGTGAATGTTTTTCCGCATTTTCATGTTCGCAAATAATCAAAACTCTCGCGTATGTCAAAAGATTACTGTACTTTCGAATTAGAATTATACGCTGGCCGGGTTATATCCGACCCGAACTCGAAAATTCTATTAAAGGTCAACCCGAGCCGGGCTCGACAGGGTAGAAAATTAATCCCTTTTTTAATACAGTTATGGAAAAATAGTTTAATATCTAATATATTAATTTCACCATGTTGAAAACTGAACATACTTAAGCTCATTAATGTTGAAATATGTAGTTTTGTTCATCTGAAAAATATTCTAGGTTTTTGAAAAATCGGGTTAACCCGTAACCATTCCGCAATAGTCAAATCCCAACCCGAATCCGAAACAATTAAAATCGACCCGATTCGCGGGCTCGGTTGATTTCGAGTAAAATCGGGTTACCCGACCCGATGCGAGATTTTACTTCAAATTCAGTATTTCCCAATAAATATCTTGGATCACCACCCTATAAATAATCACTGACTCAAATAACGAAGAATAATTAAACTTACACTATCTGCTAGTTTGAATCATGCTTGCTACAGAATTTAATTAAATATAAGTTAATTAATAATCTCTTAGTGTTTAATAGTGTTGTGATAATAAGTGTTGCACATTCTGCTAACTCGTGTATTTTTTAAATATTTTACGAAATGTTTCGGTAAACATTTGTATTTATGCATATTTAATCAAAGCCCATCCTTCCATCGCTCGGATTATAAAGCTAATTTGACTTAAATCGATCGACGAGTCTTTTTCTATTCTCTTCAATCCTTATTTTATCTGATAAGTATAAGCAGATAATGTTAAATATTTTCTGACGGCGGATTCGCTGTTCCCCTTAATTATTAATTCAATTAATCCCTGGTTAATTAATTTCTTTATTATGCAAATGGGTGTGACATGTAAGGATACTTTAGTGGCTCGGAATAAGCATTCCGTTATTTTTACAACTCTGAAAATTTTTATTATATTTTTATTTTGTGCCGTATGGTATTGAATTTTAATGTTCGTTGGGTTTTCTTTTTAATGTGCATTAGGTTTTGTGATAAGATTTTTATTATTATTACAAATGCTACGAGTCGTTGCTAAAAATTTTAGTGGTTGATGATTTATTAACAGATAAAGTTAAGTTTTATTAATAACTATCCAACTTTCTTCAAAAGTTTTCCAAACGAGTAAACAGCTTTTTCCCTTTTCTTCTACTAGGTATACATTTTTAGTAAACAGATATAAATATTTATATTAAACAAAAACAGACCAGATATTTTAGCACTAACTGTAAGAATTTTGTAATTAGCTTTTCATAAAGTGTTTTTAAATATGTGTGATTTCTTACGGTATATTTTAGCGTATAACGCGCACCTATAATTTCTGACTTTAGTTTTTTTAAAGGCATATTCGTCTTACTAGCGTACCCTCTTGTTGTTTGCAAAGAAACCTTTATGATATATGTTGTAGCGAATATTCTTATATATATTATATAATAAAACTTTTTGCTAATAACTAATAAATCACAGGAAAATCGGCAATATATATATGAAATAATAATACAGTGCAAAAATGTATAATTCAAGAATGTAAAATTCACAAATTGAAAATAAAAGAGGTTGGGACAAATTATACATAATATGACGTTTCCATTAATATGGAAATGTTACTAATAGATAATTTTTAGTTTCTTCTATCTATACAGGGAGAAAATATTGGATTCGTGAAAAAACTTGACTTTCGGTTTTCGACGGATTTATACGTTTTAGAAGGTCCTGAATACGATTTGACTGCATTTAGAAAATGTCTGTTCTTAAGCCTGTCTTTATGTGCCGCAATTTTTGTGGGCACTCTACTCTCGAACTACTGCGTAGAATAAGATGAAATTTCATATGAAGTTCTATCCTTATGTGGACTCGTGCTTTTTAGTTTTTGGGTAAAATCCCATAATAGACGTTGCCGCAAATCGATGATTTGTTCAATTCATGTGATGCTTATATCTGCAGTTTATGTGCGCAGAATTCAATAAAGCATCAAATTTAGAATCCTCGTGATACGAATAGATTGTCATGCAATTTTGGTTGCGGTCATCTAAGAAACGGGTGCCGAAATTCGATGATTTTTTCGAAATATGCTATGCTTATATCACCAGGTAAAATACAAAATATTTAACGAAATTTCACGCTTAGCATCCTGATTATAAGAATACATTGTCATTAAATTTTGGTTGCAGACATTTGAGTGGGGGAAGGGGTGAATTCAATTATTTGTTCGAAAAATACTATGCTTATATCTTCAATTTAAATGCACACATTTAAAAAAACTGTTGCCTTTAGAATCCTGATCATGTGAATCGAGAGTCTGAAGTATATAAATCTGTTTTTCTCTTACATTAAAGGTCTTCGTTGTCCACGATTCTATAGCAATATTATGCGTTTATATAAGGGTGTTTCTACGATCATGGGACAAGCTTGCAGGGAACGCAAGGGGTGTAACAAACATTTTTTTTGTATAGGAAACCATTGTCAGAAATCCATTTATACAGCAAAATACACTCCAATCCGAAATCGCGTTTTCGTTCATAATTTCTTCAACAGGAGTGAAGATATTTTTACGAAATCCTTAAAATATGCTTACAATTCATACAAAGATGAGTCTGTTGCGAATTTAGTTAAAATATCTTCACTACTATTAAAGTTATGAACGAAAACGCGACTTTGGATTGGAGTGAAACGCCCTGTAATTTTGACTAAATAATGGACTTTTGACATTGGTTTCCTATACAATAAATTATTTTTAGTGTCTTGTACCAACCCTTAAAGTTTTTTTCATGAATTCGGGATCACCCTGTATATACGGCTGTGTAATATTATTTAAAATGAATTAAATTATTATTATTTTACATTTACATTAAAAAAAATCATTGAAAAAAAATCTGATTTTTGCCCTTGGACCTGTATCTATTATTTATCGCCCTTGGACGTGTTTTAGTAATGACATCATTTTAAGTCAGTCGCCTTATCTTAATAGAAGTCTTTCCTTTTGTGTGCCTCTGAAATGAGACTACCTTCGAATTTAGCATATCTGAATACCTCAGATCAGTATCCTATGAATAAATCAGTGGCTCAAATGACGAAGAATAATTAAATCTACAATACCTGCTAGTTTAAATCACGCTTCCTACAGGATTTAATTAAATAAGTTAATAAAATTTTAATGTTCTGACAATAAGTATTGCACATTCTGCATGTTTGTTAAATATTTTACGAAATGTTTCGGCAAAAAAAGTTAAACATTTATCTTTATGCATATTTAATCAAAGTCTATCCTTCCATCGCTCTGATTATAAAGGTAATTTGACTTAATCGATCGACGGGTCTTTTTGCATTAACTTAAATTTTTATTTTATCTGATAACTATAAGCAGATAACGTTAAATATTTTCTGGCGTCTGTTTCGCTGTTGCTACGCGACTTCTTTTCCATTCCTCCTTGATTATTAATTAAATTAAGCACAGGTTAATTAATTTCTTTATTATGCAAATGGGTAAAGCGCGTAAGGATACTTTAGTGGCTCGTAATATGCATTCCATTATTTTTACATCTTTTAATATTTTTATGTTGTCAAGTGTTCTAAGGTATTTTGATGTTCCTCTACTTTGGGTTTTGTTTCTGAGATGTACGATGTTTTATGATAGATGCTTTTTATTTTTATTGTTGCTAATGTTGCGGTTTATGATGTTCTAAAATTTCAATGTTTGATTATGAATTTTTATTGTTAATAATAATAATAATCTAGATAACATTAACGCTTGTGTTTATTTTTTTCTCAAACGAGCAGAATGGTTGTCTCCCTCTCTTCTTTTTGGTCCAATTTTTTTTTCTTTCCATGTTAGCATGCATTTTGTGAGTAATGTAGAGCAATCATAAATACCTATTCATACATTTCATAGAAAATGTATTATGTGTGTTATATACGTATATGTCACACGTGTTCTAAAGAAAAAGTCTGGCTTTTGTTTATTATATGAAGCTGATTCTGCAGTTTTTGCATTAAATTGCTGTATCCAGTCCCAATAATTTATGCGGCAGCAGAAGGACTTTTTACGTTCATTGTAGTAAGTTTTAAATTTTTGTAATGGTAGAATTGGGCAGATGATTGTAAACCATTCTTATCATAAGTATATTACTTGCATTTTGTGAATCTAGCTAGTTGAAAATATCTTTTGAATTAAGTAACGTACGTGATTTTTAAAGTAAAATTAAGCAAGAAGAGATTTTTGAGTGTTGTAGAAATCAGTAAAAAAAAAAAAAAAAAAAAAAAAAAAACAGTTAAAAAGAGCGCGATAGCATATATATATATATTTTTTTTTTTTGTCTTGACGGGATAGCTTGGATAATGAATTTATTTAACCCTATCGAGTCCGATTCTCCCCCCGATTTGGGGGGGGGGGGGGGGAAATTACTTTTACGTTAATAATATTAAATGCAGCTATTGAAATCACAAAAGTTTACTGAATTTTAACGAATATGACAATTACCGAAATTTAACGAATATAGTTATTTTGCGTACTATTCATATAGCACTTATGGCTTTGGAAGAATATTTGAAGGCGTTTGGAAAATATCGTATTATGACAGGATTAAACAGAGACGAACTTTCTAGTAATTTTTATGTTTTATCACAAATTATTCGTTCGAAAAAGTAGCCTTTTATTTTAAATTTAAAGATTGAAACCTATGTCTGAAATGAAAGAATCGCCAACAGTGTAAACCGAATTGAGCAAACTTATTATTATTATTACTAAATGCGTAAATGAAGTCATAGTAATACATCTAAGACATACTGTCATTTCTACATGCAGATAATAACAAAAATAATTGTTAAGATAAAATAATAGCTCAATGAAAAGACATGTCCTATTAATCGGATGCCAGACCCGAACGGGTAAAGTGTTTTTAATATTTTATGAGTGGAATTAGACACAATCTTACAAAAACGGAACGTAAACTTTTTCAAGAAAGTAATGTGCGCAAAATACGAGCCAAGCACGAGTGCTGCGTAAAAGGAAACTTTCTAATCTGTAAGGTTCTTTTTGAGGTTGAAAAGCTATATGCACAGTGAAACGGATTTTACAGGCAGCTTCTTTGTAAGAAGCTGTCGTAGATTTCGCGTGTGGTTTGAGTAGAACGAAACGGAAACCTTGTCGTCTTCTGATTTCTTTGTTTTATTTTATGTTTTAATTATTTTTATTATTATTTGAACAGGGAATATTTTAAATGGTAGTTAGTGCATTTGTATTTTTAAATAATAATAATAATTATTATTATTAAATTATTATCATTTGTGCTGAGCCACAATGTTACAAAGTTGTACATTTATATTGTAATTAATTTCCTTTAAAGAAACTTTTGCCTTTAAAGAAAAAATTGTGATACTTTAGCAATTTCTTGGCAGAACTACGTACTAAAGGTTTTTCTTTCTTTCTTTTTCTTTTTTTCTTTTATACATTGGTGTTTATACAATAAGCATTCGTGTTTGAGGTATTGATTCATTGATAAACAAAAGTTTGTTAATGCATTCCGTTGATTTATACGAGTTTGTTTACGTATAACAATAATTATATAATATAGTATAACTCTGCTTTTACGTTCTCGGAATTCACATTTTCCCGTAATTTACGCCTTTCTCTTTATTTCCCTATCGTAATTTACATCCTTTTCTTTATCCCTCGGTTTGAAAAAATACAATCCGCACTAGCAATATTTTCGTTTTGACATGGTGAAATATTGCTAGTGCGTATTATGACCTCGTGTTGACTATAGCAATTAAAAGTTGTTTCAAGTGGAAAAGAAAAGAGGGAACAAACTCGGCAGACGATACTCGTACAAATTCATTCGCTGGGATTTCGAACAACGAAATTTTCCGTTTTAGGCTTGATTCCCTTAAAAATAGATTTCTTCAGGGGTTTTACTATACTTTATTTCCAACGAAACAAAAAAGATTGTTTCTCAAAGTAAATTTGTTTGTTCAGTAAACGGAATTGGCGAATTATCAACATTTTGCAGTAAATTTATTAGAGAACATGTATATAAAAACAGCAATGTTGCATATACTATTTTTAAGCACTTAAGGCACGCAATTACTTCACCATCTATTATACGAATATGCAAAGAAAAATCTCGAAGAATTATTTTCCGTTTCACCTCTCCTCCACTCGCAATTTCTTAGATAATTGCTGCTGTTTTAATGCATGTTCCTTCCGGATATATTTTTTTTTTCTTGTTTTCTCGCCAAGCCATCAAAATACACAGTCTGGCAAAAAGCGCGTCCGAGCCGCGTGGGAATTCCTGAACCCGAAAACAGCCAAAGCAAGACAAGATACTAGTGAGATCGATGGTCGGAACGGGCCACTCTAGTACCACGGGAAGGTTCGTACTAGAGTAGAGAACGAGTGCGCTCCTCGACCTCTTCAGCACTCTCCGTTTTCTGGCGGGAAATGCAATGTGCGTGAGTTGAAGATGTTTTGCGTGACATGCTCCAAAAGATTGATGTGTACGCTCCGGAAATATTTTATTTGCATTTTTTCCTTTGTTAGGAGTTTGAATCGGATGTTACTACTTGTTATACTGTATAATAGTTTTTATATGCGTAAATGTTTCATGTTGAAGTTAAATTGGAGTTAAACGGAGATTAGAAAAATCTTGGTGTTAATGAGATTTCTACTAAACTTATTATATCATATTTTTTTTCTTCCTCCATTCGCGCTAATTCCTTTAACCTTATGTACGAACTGTTTATTGAAAAAGTTTTGTAAGTTGAGTATGGAATATTAGATGTCAGTTTTGATGCCTTGTGAAACAACTAGAATTAATATATACATAGTGGTTACATAACTTTTATAAAAATTCGAATATAAAACTTTCTAAGTTGTAGGATAATAAAAAAAAATTTTGCCTTCGAATAGATATTGCGTGTGATCCGGATGTTGGGAAATAGGATTTTTATTTATATTTTCTTTTTTGATAGGTGTTGAATCCGATATTGTTACGTTTTATGCTGTTTAATAATTTTTATATGCATAAATGTTCAGTATCGATGTTAAATTGGAGTTAAATTGCGGTTGTTAGAAAAATCTTGGTGTTAATGAGAGTTCAAAAAAACGTATTGGCTCTTTTTTTTTTTTTTCTATTTACCTTAATTCTATTAAAGTCATGAGTGAGCCGTTTATTGCAAAAGTAGTGTAAGTAAAAAATCTAAAATATGGAGTATTGAATAATCAGTTTGATGTTTTATGAAACATAAAACCAGAGTTGTAAAAAACCCAGCCCGGACAGCTACCCACTACAACCCTTATGGTTGTAAAAAACCCGGGATTTAAAAAAAAAATCAGCCCGGGCGGGTAGCTGGGTGGGTACCCGGACAGCTGCCCACTACAACCCCGCATAAAATAGAAGAAAAAAAAAATATTGGTATGTTGATTATGTAACTTATTTTAAAGGGTAGATTGAAAGTAACAATTAAAAAGGCATCTCTCCTCTCTCTCTACTTACTTCTTAAAAAATATAGAGAGAAAGCTATAGATAATTAAAAAGAATAGTGACCAAAAACAATATAGTCCCTTTTTTACGGCATTTTTTTTTTCTTGTTGGAATTTTGCTGTTTATTATATGGTTTAATTTTTTTTAGCTATTGGATACAAAGACTAAATTGAAGTTAAGAAATTAGCAAAATTTGAGTGTTAATGAGATTCCTAGAAAGTTTGTTATTTCTATATTTTATTTATTTATTATTTTAACGCCATACATGATCCGACTAATGCAAAAGTTGTGGAAGTAAAAAGGGTAAAATATCAAATATTATGCGTCAATGGTTATTGATACTGTTTTATAAAGCATAAAGAGAAAAAAAAAGAGTAATGGTAACAATAAATAAATAAATAATTAAACAGCATAGCACATCTCTTTTTTAATAGATTAGCGGCCCGCCCGGCTTCGCTCGGATGGAAACTGTATTGTTGCAAGATTTATTCTTTTGTTACTTACCCCCCGTCATTTAACCCCTTAGCTGGGTACTTTTTTAAAAATAGCTGAAATACGTACTTAACCATTTGTTTTTAGTGGATTTGTTTTCCTGAATTTTGCTCTCCTACCTAAAATTGCTGCTGAGATATGTCGAAATGACCTAAAACTTTCGACCCCCCCCCCCTCCTTTAAACCCATTTTCACAAATCCTTTCTTATTGCCAACCTCTCATTAATATTCCGTAAAATGTAGGTTAATTTAACCCAGTTTAACAACGCTTCAAACCAGAAAAATTATTGGATGAATCTTTATTTAATTTCATGTTTTTACGTGGAATTTTTTTAATTTCATTTAAAAAAAAAAATTCTGGTGCGAAACCAGAATCTGGGTCAAATCAACCCACATATTACGGAATATTAATGAGAGGTTGGCACCTCTGTTTGCCTAGATCATAACAGTAATCTACTGTCCAAATTTCGTGATCCCGACTTCAGTCTTTTCAGCTGGGTGTTGATGAGCCAGTCAGTCAGACTCTCTCTCTTTATATAATAGTATAGATAAAATGAAGGTATTTTTCCTGCTGAATATTTATCAGAGAGTAGTTCTGGTGACTTAAGTCTTCGATGCTAACATTATTTTAGCGAAAAGATTCTATCTCATTGGGAATGCTTCGAAATGCCTAACTGCGATAGAATATTAAATATATTAGTTTTTTATGTAATTTTAGCAACGATATTGTTAGCGAGTATTGAAAAACCTTTCAGTTTATTATGATACTTCAGGCCTTCTTTTTTCGTGGTTAAGGCGCTATTACTATTTAAGAAGTGCTTAGTTCGAATCTCCGTTTCAGGCATGGGTTGGGTATTTGTAGTGCGTCGGATTCTACTTTAAACTGAGGTCTCAAAACTGTTTAGTCTTCGTTTGCGTACAAGCCTCTGCTCCGAGCGTATGTTAATCACTTGGCAAATATGTTAATCACTTGGTTGAGTGGCACTGAAATATATTAACGACTTCAGTTTGTTAAGCTACTATCAGATTCAACAATTTTTCTAGCAATCAACTTTTCAGCCGATTTTTTTGCGTACAAAGCTAAAGAAGAGTTGTAATGGTTGAACGATTATTACTATTACCGGTTGTTACTGTTTATCGCTCTCTCATTGACATTCCAAAACGCCTATTTCTGATTGGGTTGTCAAGGGAGAGATTGGATGAACAGTTGCTGGTAGGAGCGATTTTTTATGAACTGTGACAAAAAAATTGGGGATATTGCTGATCGTTATCACATTGTTGCACGTGACAAAAAAATTGGGGATATTGCTGATCGTTATCACATTGAGTGTTGAGGTATTTTCTTACGGAAAATCGGCTCAGATCAAGAGTTGGCTCAAAAATAGTTCGAAAAATTGTTAAATCTGGTAGCAGCTTAAGATGATCTTAGCATCACAAACTAACCAACCAACCATATGTTAAGCTTTGATGGTTTGACCCTGAAATTCAGAGCTTTTTCGGGATTTTTTTTTTTTTTTTTTTTTTTTTTTTTTTTAAAGAAACACGAAGTTTTATAAAGATTCATCTACAGTAAATTATTATACATATATTAAAGTAAAAAGGCGTGTTTTGTTTAGTTGAGTATTAAAAATTGGTGGCTTTGACAGTTGAGGGCAAGAACGCTTTGAAAAAAGGTCCACGATAATTCATCGTAGACTTCTAGAGCAATGAAACAAAATAATTACTTGTTTTAGTTCAAAAGCTAGTGAAATACGCAGCCGCCTTAATAAAATATGTATTTTTAAAGAGATGGCATCAATCCAAAGTAAAACTGATCAAAAGATTTCGTTTTTTATAGTTACTCAGAAAAGCTATATATCAATATTTCGAAAAAAATCTTGGTATTTCGCTGGAAAAACATGTGATGATTAATTTTCAAAAAGATGAAAGTGTTTGATTGAAAATTGGAAGAGCAAAAATGTCTACCAATTTTTTAAATGCTGTTTTTTTTATGTGTGTTGGGAGAGGGGGGGGGGCTTAAAGTTTTTGCTATTGTTTATTCCCGTGTCGTGCTCTATTCCTATAGCTCCATCATTTTCAATATCGATCGATTTCTGACTAATAAAATATGATTTGCGCGTGTATGCGTGTACAAAAAGTATATTGTGCTAAAAAATAATGTATCTTGCAGTTCATGAAAGCATTATAGAAGCTGTTAAATATGATACCTTAATTAAGAATCATCACCAAACAATATAAAATCAAATGAAAATTAGTTTTGTTCTTGAAAAAATCTTTAAAACAGTTCTAATGACTATAGTGCCAGATTTCTGTCACTGTAGTTTTACTCCCTGCTTTAAATTTTGCATCCCTCCATTCTTCTTCTATTCACTACAGTGCCTTTTGAAAATGCAATAAAATATAATGTATTTCAAAAACAGGATATTTTTTTTAAAAGTTTTTATTAGGAGATTAATTTCTAAATAAACTTTGTAGGAGAGTATCAGTACTTAGAAGAGGGAAGAGAGAGGTTATCCATATTACCATTTATATTAATTAATTTTGCATGATCGTAATTTTAAAATGTTAACAAAAACACAATCAATGCAGATAACAACCGAATCAATTTACCCTAAGTGCAAAAATGATTAATGGATCTGCCAATAAATGCCCTGCACTTAAACTAAATTCTTTGCGAAAGCGTAAAATATTTCTACAATAAACTGGAAAACTGGGAGCGCTAGATTTCAACATATCGATTCATCGAAGAGTAAGTTACTTACGGCCGAAGGTGTAATTAGAAGAACCCCATTAATTAAGAAACTACCTCAATACTTTTTAAACCGGTTAACTTTAAAGTATTTGGCGGATTAAGCCGAAACTTAACGGAAAGTCCAAGAAAATTGGTTGCCCTCCACCATTCTTTCGATTTTCTAAGTTTATTATTTATTTAGACTAGAGCTAGAATTTCATTTGTAAATTGGCGAACTTATCAATAAATTGGAAGTCCAACGATACGTGTTAAACAAAAACAGAATGAATGTAACTGACAATTTATTCTATTTTATCCGATATACTAAAATGATTAATGGGTCTGCCAATAAATGCCCAGCGATTAAATGAAAATCTTTGAGAAGTGTAAAAATATTTCTACAATAAATTGCAAAACTGGAGTCACTGTAAACTTATCGATTCATCGAAAGCTGGGATATTTACGGCCTAAGATGTAATTAGAAGAACCTCATTAATTAAGGAACTACCTCAGTACTTTTTAAACAGTTTTATTTCAAAAGTATTATAAAGTACTTTGGCGGCTTTACGAAGAAATCCAAGCTAATAAAGTTATTAGATGCCCTTCACCACTCGTCTAATTTTTTTTTAAGTACAAGTTAAGACCTTAAGTGAAGAAGAATTAAATATTGTATTATCAGCCTTATCATAATTTATATTAATAATAATTTTGTGTGGTTGTAGTTTTAACATGTAAGTACAAAAATAATTAAAAGGTCAGCCAAAAAAAGTTCAGCAATTAAAAGAAATTCGTTGCAGACGTGTACTTGTAAACTATTTCCTCATAAATTGCAAAACTCAAGCAAATAGATATTTAACTGATCGATTCACTGAAGAGTGAGTTACTTAAGACTGGAGGTGTAATTAGAAGAACCTCATTAATTAATAAACTACCTCAATACTTCTTTTACATCGGTTTATTTTAAAGTATTATAAAGCACTTGGCGGATTAAAACTGGGGCTTTACAAAGAAATCCAAGCAAATAAAGTAATTAGCCTCCCCCGATTTTCTCGGTTTATTTTCTTAGGGAAATTGTTTGATTGGAAAATTGGCGGACTTAAAATTTCTGCAGTGAATTGAAGTGCACATATGCTTATCACTTTAGTATATCTTTTTGTGTTTTCTTTCCAAAGTTATTCATTAACTTTAAAAAAAATCGCTATCTCTTTTTTAATGTATACTCTCATTCGAGTCATTTTTAACTTTACAATGTTCGATTTATTTTCTTATAATTAATTCATGTAGCCTTTATTTTATAGCCTTATTTATATAGCCTCCCTTTATTTATGTAGCCTTACTTTCAAGTTATTCTTGCCTTCAACAAGAAGCGCTGATGTATTTAAGTAAAATCAGGTTTGGACAGCCAACTAAAACAGTAAATATTTTGGTGGTTGTTTGTTATAGAATTATGGGAAAAGTTCTGTAATCAAATGAATCCGATTATGAAAGATCAGCACTTTTTAAAAAGTTCTGCTGAACGGATTTTGGTGGAGACTTGCATTGTTATTAAGATAATTTTTCAGGGAAGGTTTTAGTATATAGCATATTGTTCAACCGTTCTTTACCAAATCTTACTGTAAAAAAATCAAGGAAAAGTGTTGGCCCTTAGCAACCCAAATTTTGTCTGACACATTAGAAAATATAATGGCACAATGGTGTTCGTATTGTTTTCAGCAATGCGGAAGGACATTCCATGTAAAGGTCCATATTGCTTTAAAACAAAGGTCAAATTCACTGATATATTTCATTCGTTTCAAGGTTCATTTAAGGACCAGCGTAGTGGGCGGAGTCTGCTAATTAATTTAATACGCGTACATGTAAGGGTAAAATACGGGTACCCGTCACATTAAAAACCAGCAAACTGTAAAGCTTGCATAAAATGTAAAACTAAAGTTTATTTGCATTCATACATTCATTGATTTCTTTGTTTCCATTCTTATATTCATGGCTGTTTCAAGTTAAAACAAGAAAGAAAAATCCTGCGTCAAGCATAGATTATGAAACTTCAAAATATTCAAAATACTGTACCAAAACTTCACCATGTAATAAGGTGAAAGATGATATCTAAGTAAACAATTTGGAAAGCGCATAATAACATTTGAAAACCCTATATCAGCAATTACAATCTACAGTCGGAAAAGTATCTGAATTCTTTTGTACGACCCTGTATATGATTATGCTAAAATTTAGTTCAGTTAGGAAACGCATTCAGCAATTTCCGTCAATAAATGGAAATGTACTCGAATTCTTTTAAGCCGTCCTCTATGTGATCTATAGAATTTATACACACCAAATATTATACAAATAATAATAATAATAATAATTACATTTAAAATAGCATAAAAGTACCTCAAACGCACTTCAAGCAATTACCTTCTCATATATCATTCTGTAACCGAATTCTTTTGTGTGTCCCTGTAAATGAACAATTAATTCTCTGCAAATCATATTCTACAGTAAGCATCTTGTTCTACACCTCGGTGATGTATATCAATTTCAATGTATTTGAAATAGTGTAATATCATTAAAATACATTGCAAACTATTTTTCCGACTACAATGTAACGGAATTATCTTGAGTTTTCTTGTAAACGAACTACAAATGCTATGCTCTTCATTTTGTTTATTATTTAATAATGGTAATAATAATAAAAACATTATTGAAACTTTATTAAACTTAATGAATGTAGATAACTTTATAAAATATTATGAAATTTTCTCTCATAAAAAAAAAAGTACACGATGGTGCAACTTTAGATGTGGTATTTAGGTTTTAAAATACCATATCGATGCTTTTTACTTTATTATTTTTGTTATTGCCGACCACTGTAATTAATCCTTGACTGTGTAACAGATTTATCACACGTTACAAAGTACGTACTGTATGTCATGTCACAAAGTACATACTGCATGACATGTTACAAAGTACAGCGCATTGCCATACATCGAAGCATTTCTTCATACATATTTAATTCTCTTTTATCATCGTTTTTATTCGACTATTACTGAAAAGAAATCGATTTAATGATTGCTTTCATAGCCTGTGGTCGTTTGAATGAACATTTATCCATTAAAAAAATTAAAGTACGAAGAAAAAAAATAGAATAAGTAAAAAAAGTTTCAAAAACAAAAGAATGAAAGAAAAAACCGTCGCTGGTTAATTATCTTTACACGTACACAAACTTAAAGAAACCGTTCGTATTTTAAGCTTCTTCATTAATCAATACGAGTTACGATATCAGTTTTTTCTAACTTTAATGACTTATTTTTATTGAAAAATTTCCGGTATTTTCAATGGATCATTTATGTGATGATAATATTGATGTGTTTGAATGTTTAATAGCGAAGGAAACTACTTTAAATAACTCTATCCCCGTTTCGTGTGACAGAATTGATTTTTGCAACTGCGGGGGGAAAAATAATGTGATAGAAAGTTAGTTTTGTGGAATATGAAGCTTATTGCTGTTCTGTTTTACTTTTCCGGTTTTGTTTCTCATTTTGTTCTTCTTTTTGTTTGTGGTATTAATTTCAAAGCTTGAATAACTTTTGATGTAGTAGTTTTAATAAAACATAAGTTGCTTCTTAGTTATGCTTCTTAGCAACTGTTATGAATAATTCCAAATGCTTTATTTATAGTAAAAAAAAATATATATTTGTGAAATTCTGTAACAGTTTTATCCATATAATAAAAAATAAGCTGTATTGTGTGTGTGTGTATATATATATATATATATATATATATATATATATATATATATATATATATATATATATGTGTGTGTGTGTGTGTGTGTGTGTGTGTGTGTAATAATAATCATCATCATCAACCGTTTCCTGTCTAGTGCTTTAGCCATCCAATTAATACAGACCACTTTATCTTCCACTTTATTTATATCGAAAAATCGATATACCGATATTTTAAAATTTTACCATCACTGCGCCAGAGTGGTAAAGATTAATACAGTTAGTTTTAATTTTTAAGTTTACTTCATCCTTACATGCATCGTATTACATGTGTGTAAACACAACAACTTTCAATACATACGATAATTTTTTTTCATTAAAAAAATATATAAAGAATATAAATATATATTGTATTCTTTATATAATTATATATCGTATTATTTATATTATATTCTATATAAATAATACAATAGAACTCTTTTATAACAAGTGAAAGTAATATTGACTAACGAGGAATCAGCCACAAACCTTATCCACTGCATAAAAATCTCTACATGGATGACTATATTTTCGATGACTAGGGTGTTTTCATCATTTTTTTACTATTGAAAATAATAAATAACGCTATTATTTAAAATACGTAGCTTATAGCTGTTATAATTTTGTTTTATAAGACATTAAACTGTCTTCTTGAATAGTTAATATTTAAACTAATATAAAACCCACACTTAATTTTTATTTTTTTCACATTCTTTCCATTACTAATATATTTTAATATGATTTATTTTTTTATTACTAACAGAACATCCCATAAACCACCTTTTTAAATTCCTTTTATAATTTCTATGTTAACTATTATTTCTCTTTCGGGAAATGTCTTAATCTGAGATTTCCCCCAGAAAAACTTGAGTTCTTAAAGTTGTCACTTGATGTGTTTTTTAAATTTCTTTCAAGAGACGTTAGGATTAGAATTTCTTTCTGCCCTCAGGGACGTCTAAAATGATTCCTTAAATGTGATTTAAAATATTTCCTTTAAGCTGCGAAAAATAAATAACATGATAGATGGTATCCCCTTAGACATATTGATAGAAAGTTTTAGCCTGTCACTTTGAAATTTTCTTTAAAAATGAATCAGATATCAAAGCTGTTTTTACAGTTTTTTTTATCTTCTTTTCTCCACTTTTTCTGGGGAAAAAATATGTTAGAAAGAGTTTTATTCGCTGAAGATTTCTGTTTCACTTGCACACTTTATATATGTGTTTGGGGGGGGGGGGGGGGGGCTTTCTATAGAAAACGTTACTTTTTGGGAGTAAAAATTTCAATAAAATAAATTTAACCCGAACAATTTTACACTAATATCCATAGTTAATCTTTCACCTCTCTTTAAGATTTATGCAGGTGGTCGGTATAGTCTTTTCATTCTTTGGTTCTAAATTTATTTTTTGAAAGATTTCAGGGGTGATTTCCTTAATAATTGACATATATTGTAACGGATATTACAAATATATAACGTTTTGTTTCACAGTACCAGACTTATTTAGTAAATGTACACTGAAAAAAAAAAAAAATCTGTCTATATATACGGATGAGTTGGTGCAATTTTTATCTTTTAACTTAAACTTTCTTTTTTGAGAGGAAATCGTAAATTTTTTGAGAAAAAACGGAAAATTTTCTTTTTATTATTATTTGTGGAATGTTAAGACGGAAATGTTCCTTTTCGTAATGGATGTTTTGGCCTATAATCAAGTTATTGAATGTAGCCAGTTGGTGTAGGTGAAAGAGCATTTATCCTCTAATGACGAATATCGAGGTTCGAATCCGGAGGAAGGCAAGGCGATAAGAAACTAGTGTAATAATATTCAATACAAATATCTGTTCCGTGTAAATGTATAATAATAATAATTTTATTATTATTATTATTATTGCGCTTTTGGTCACATTTATTTCTAAAAACATAAATTTTCCTTCTTCAATATCGGAAAATTTCTTAAAAACGGGGGAAATACTAAAGTAGAAGTTTGGCGAAAAAGCGGAGAATAGACGGCGAATTGCTGTCAGTACATTTTCCGTTTTTTCACGGATTTTTTTTTTCTACGGTGTAGGATATTAAAGTAAATGAGATATATATTAGGTAAGTATCCCCCTCACCCCCAACAAAAATATATATGAACTATAAATTTCCTTTTTAATAAATAAATGATGCCTATCTTTTAAATCAAGATTCACAAAAAGTTTACGACCATTTCTAGTTCAGTGAAAATACTTCAAAATTAATGACAAACGATATTTTGTATATCCACGGCTAATAACGGCAATTAAAAAAGTGATGCTTCCTGTTTCTGATATTTTTATTAGGTGACAAATGCTGTTGAATTTTGAATATTATTGCACATAATTTTTTTGTAAATGAGGATACACGAAAAGCTTGTAGCAGTAATTCAAACATAATTTTGGAAAAAAATATTTTTATTTTCAAAATTAAATTAAATTTACGTATTAAAAGAAGTTTCAGAGGGATGGAGAAGGGGGGGGGGAGAAAAAACCCGTTAATGAGTGAATAATATATTTATCAGATTCATAAAATAAATAAAGATTTTAATAGAGAAAATTAGGTGTAATTCGTAACGGGGGTATACATGTAACGTTTGCTGTAGAATGGTCGTTGTATATGTTGTACACACATGTATTTTATGATGTACATTCACAGAAAATGAACATTTTTTATAATAATTTTGTCTTCCGATTAAAAAGTTCAAGGAATGTCCACTTTGTACAAACATGAAAGGCATTCCTAAAATTTGTGGATGTGATCTAAACGGATAACTATCTAAAATTTTCCTTATGCACTAACGCAGCATGAATGATATTTAAGGTTTAGGACCTCGTCTAGAGAACGAAAGGAACTATTCTAGAGAACCGATAAAGTTAGAAATATATTTGCTACAACGATTGTGTCATATGTAGAAAACAATATAAAGAAGTTCAGTAACTGTAATCTAATAAAGGTGTTTCAAAGCTTCATAAAAAGAGCCCCTATTTCGGAGGAAATTTAAAGCTGTTCTCAAATCTAAACTGCCTACTTTATGACATTTTAAATTCATTTTTGTTCGGAAACGCATGAAAGTGGCAGGTGTTCTTATTCAGAAAGTATGTAGTCGAAAGACGTTTTCCATTTTTTGGTAAAGGAAAACGATCTTTTAGAAAATACAGTTAAAAGTCGGCAAATGGTCAAATTCGGTTTTAACCGAATTTCCGATGCTGCAGTGCGAGAATGACGAAAAATGTATCGTCACGTGACACGATTCGCTTATAACTCAAGTTATTTATCCAAAAATAGAAAACTCATTTCGATTCCAAATCGCTCACCTTAAGAAAGAGAGGGAGCAACAGCAGCAACTCTTGTGCACACATGTACACTGATTTTTTTTTTTCTTTTTGATTTTACAGTGTAATACTGGTACCCATGCGCGGCAGCGTATTACTGCTTATTTTACTGTTTATTACTGTATAATACTGGCAGCTGGGGTGCCACCCATGCGCGGCAGCGTTTTACTGCTTATTTTACTGTTTATTACTATTAAGTTTACTGTATAATCAACACCTTTTTTTGCAGTGTAGAGACTGTGGATTTAGTTGCCGTATATCCCGGCGTAAAACGCGCACCTAAACTTTTATTCTTCTTTTTCTTATCTTTAATTATATTCGCCGTATAACACGCACCTCTCTCTTTGCAAAGAAATCGTCATCAAATACACATAAAAAATAAAATAAAGATTATTCCAAAGTGTAATAAATATATATTTTTTTTCCATGCAATCTGATAGCGAAAATTATGTTTTGTAAATTAGCATGTTTATTAAATTAGAAATCTTAGTTCTTATGTTTTTTCCCCCTTTTTTTTTTCATTTTTATAACCGGCAGCATATGACGCGCTTCAGTAATTTTGGATCAATTTTCTTGTATCAAAAATCAAAAGTGCGCGTTATACGGAGAATATACTGTAATTTCTTTTCAAGTAAATTGAATGTCAGAGACCTTATTTAATTATTACTTTGATATAGATATATATTAATTAGCAGTTTTAGTCCATCTAACACATCTTCGATTATTTATTTTCGTTAGTCTCATCTGTCTAGGATAGTTTTTTGCCATGTTTCACTTTTCCTTTTAAATTTTTTAGCCTTTCTCTTACCGTTTATTATTAACTATTCTATTAGATTATTTTTTAATTTATTTATTCTTTTTACAACCGTAATGCCCTGCGGAACTCCTTTTCAACAACAAAATGATTGGACAATAACATTCTCTGTAATCTTGTTTTGCTTCTGTATTATCCAGTTTAAATTATGCGATTTTTATGTTTTTGGATAAATGAAATGACTTTTTGTAATTTAATTTGAAGATTTTCAGATAATAATCGTTAGAGAACGTGCTCGTGTTTATATACGTTTCTTTTATAATGTATTTCTGATTAGTGTCTCCCAATTTATTAGCTTAATTGTAACCGATATCTCATTGATGCTCATTGAATTAAAATTGTGTTCGACGTAATTTGATATGAAGCTTCTGCACAGCATTAATGTCAAGTACGTGATTTGGAAAGGAGAGCTTAATTAGGATTTTGGGCTTTATGCCTGCAATCATTCATGTTTAGAGAGTCTAAATTGAAACTGTAATTAATTACAAAATGGCACATTAGTCGAGAATACTTAAGCATTCAAGAAGATGGCGTTAGCGCATTTTATCACCTTTAAATAATCTTTATGTTACCCAATTCAAAATATCAGATTTGGCTCGGCGTGAGTTTTAAATCCTCTAGTGTTAAAAATGAGTACTTAAAGTTATTCTAATAAATAAATAAATAATGTTTTCTCGATCAACAGCATGAAAGTTTCGCACACATTCGCGGACTCATTTTTATACATAGATTCATACACATTTGCAAGCATGGATATTGCAGTGATTTGAACTCGAATTGTGTTTTTCATTTTCTGATATATTACACCTTGAATTAAAATCGATTGCTATTTCGCGAGGACCAAGATGTCGCTCCTTCAAATCGCACAGCCTGTTTTGAAAGATCCTTTACCTATATTTTAAAAAAAGAAAACGCTCGATAACTTGGTTTATAGCAAGTTAAAAAACTTTCACAATTAAGTACCGGAGTATTGTTTAACGTTATTCAAAGGATCGTCTGTACTAAACAAACATATAACCGAAAATTCGTATAACTAAAAACTGCCTTTAGCACATTAATAATAAAGTTTCATAGCCTTTATTATTAATGTGTAAGTGTACATTAAGTAACCTTCTGTTTTTAATCAGATATACATTCTTTGAACTAGAACTGTTTTTTAATGAACTGTTGCCTTCTTTTTAAGTGTTAGTTGTATGTTTTCATTCGTTAACTAAAATTTCTGCTTGAAGTATGTTTATTTGATTCGTGAATAACCCCGGAAGGTTGGCGCCTATGAAGTTCTAATAATATTATTTAGTAATGTTAACTATTTATAGATTTATCTTTATGATTCAGATATCTGTGAAAGAAATTCCTTTTAAATAAGCTAGCTCTTAGTGATCTTTAATACAAATGTACATTGAACAATCCTTCAATAAATTATTCTCATCCCATCTCCTACGGGACCATCTCCTCTCGAGACTTTCTGCATATAAAATAAAGATTAGAAATGCTCAGGGATAAAGTAAACGAGAACGAAATTCCATTTTCAAGGATGAATGCTGTACTTTTTTGGAGAAAAGCGCATAAATGCAATTAAGAATTTATTTGCCGTATAAACAGATTTTCGTATCATTACAAGACGGAGGAATAAATGGGCTTAACCCCATATTGCAAGTTTCATAATCGTTTTTAACTATTACGCTTGCAGGTGTCGGTTCAGACTTTTCTCCCAGGGTCTTGTCTTTGTGACATTGTGAACAGCTTTTTACATTTATGAAAAATCTAGTCATAATTTTATGAATGTGAAATGGTCGTCATATTCAGGTTATTGTTTATACATTTTTAAGAAGATACATGTATGTAAAGTACACATATTTTCTCTATATATCTAAAAGTGACAGTCAGGTTTTAATTTTAAATTATTAAATTTGTAAAATGTCTAGTTGAGAGATGGAAAAGTTTAGTGAAAGGTCTATTTTTAAGACAAATAATTTTGTGGAGGGTCCTGTTTTAAGGCGGAAAAGTTTTGTGAAAGGTCTATTTTTAAGACAAAGAATTTTGTGAAGGATTCAGTTTTAAGGCGAAAAGTTTTGTGAAGGGTTCTGTTTTAAGGCGAAAAGTTTTGTGAAGATCCTGTTTTGAAATGAAAAATTTTGTGAAGGTTACTGTTTTGGAATGGGAAAAAAAAAAAAAAAAAAAAATGTGAACGGTCCTTTAAAGGACACAATTTCTTCCTAAACAGATCCCTGGCTTGCGTTTAAAAATTTTTATCGTCTTCGCAGGTGCATCATCCCCTACCTCCGTCTGTATAGGGTTTACGTTGCGTATAATGCACGAGTCAACGTATCTACATGTATATTTACGAAATCTTCAAGAAGGAACAAAAAATATTTTATTGCAACCTGCCACAAATATAAAAAAAATGAAAATTTGTAAAAATATTTTTTTATGTAGTGTTTAGTTTGTGTTTGGTGTTTGTTTAGTTCCCTCAATGTTTAGTTCATAACAGATTTCATTTTAAAGAAAAAACCATGCAGATTGTGAATATTATTTTCATTTTTATCAAAACCTATACTTACTATACCCTTTTCTATGAGCGCAGAATATATACATAATTCATTATAAAGGTATCGCCAACTCCATTGCGATACAAATGCGCTCGCCGGCCCGGTGTTTATGGCCCGTGACATTTCGTATTATATTTTAACGTAATTTCTAATTTTCTTGTAATTTATTAAACGTAATTTCTAATGTTCTACAGGTAAAGAATACTAAAAATTTCGAGTATACTGCTTTCAATATTCCACTTACAAATAACACAACCAGGTGTCACCAATTGTTCAGCATAGGAATTAACATTTAAATAGGACAACAACCATATAGTTAATATATTTTAACTTGTCATAACATTTCATTAATTCCGCTTTCGGGTTAAACTGGAAAGCGTATAAAATGAATCATAAAAATAAATAAATAAAATGAGAAAAAGTATAGCAGATATTCAACTGTGAAAGGGAATTATTGTAGACCTAACAAATCAGAAAAAGAAAAAAAATCTGTTTAGGTCACGTAAAGATAATAAATCAAGAAAACTAAAGAGTTCTAATAGTGCCTAAAAAACAGGCGATAGGGATTAAAAACAAAAAAAGTGTGACAAAAAATTTCAAATATGAGAAATAAACTAATAGAAAAATCCATACTAGACGAGCAAAAATAAAGATAAATAGACTAAAGAAATATTTTTGTTGGAGGAAACATTTTTCTCGCCATAATAATAATAATATTGTGGCAGCCAATTTATTCTCTTGAAAAAAAAAAATATAATTGAGTTTTTCCGATGTACTAGAATGAATTGTTTAATTAGGAAAATGCATTTCAAAAAATTAATATTTTAAATTTATAATTAAAAAGAAAAATCGTTACTTATTGAACATGTGAAATTTAAAGGTTTGAACATATTACTTTACATTAAATTTCACTGTATTGTTTTTAACAGTTTACATACCAACCCAGTTCTAAACTAACCTACATTTGAATTTTTATATTTGTCATCAAGATACTGCCATACAAGCATTTTAACTTATCTTCGAATTAAAGAAATGCTACAATATTTTATTGAACTATAATTGAAACAGTGCTCATATGCAACAAAATACTTGAAATATTTAGTGCAATAATATATATATTTTTTAAAGTCGCCGTCTGGGCTGTGCAATGCACTTTAAATCTTTCTACAGTAATTGAAATAGTATGACTATTAATTTTCTGTTTTTGAAATATATGTGCGTTTTTTAAATGAACGGTCTACATTGTTATTGATTCTCATTTATTGGTTTATTATTTATTCTCCCATTTACTGAAATGTTCATTCTCATAAACTCTAAAACAACATTTTTTTTTTTTTTTTTTTTTTTTTTAACGAAAAATTCTAGGCAGTAGTACGAATTAATTTATTTTTTTTTTAGTTATTTATAGAATTAGGGTCTAATTTTCGTCAAGGCATGGGCCTAGGATATTGTAATTTCAGGGCCCCCAAATTGCCGTAGCTAATTTTTAAAACTATAATTTGTAGGTTTTGATATATGTGGTCATATATTGGTATAAATTAGACATTGTGTTGATTATGGATTTTGGATAGTTATTGTGAGTAAAATATTTTATCTATTCATTTCAAGTTTTTTATTTCCAATTTTATTATTTCCAATTTTATTATTTCCAACTGTTACCTGGTAAAAATATTTTATCTATTCTTTACAAGTTTTTTATTTCCATTTTTATTATTTCCAATTGTCTTCTGGTAATAATTCAGTATACCTGGATGATTGTACTGATCTTAGCATATATGCCAGTATAATTATGAAATACGGAATTATTTTTAAAACACGTGTGGGTACATCCAGGTTGAAAATTACATCTACACGCGTTTTTTCATATCCAATTCTAATTTAAATCTCTTGTTATCCAATTTTCCATTATATTTAGTTCATATTTCATTTCTTAATCCATTTGTATTCACTTGATATCAACTCCAAATTATTAACATTTTATGGTTTATTATATATATATATATATATACAGGGATCATTCTAGAGAGTTTCAGAGGGGCGGCCTACCCTCATGCCCTTTTTAGATAAAATCCCACCCTCCTTGCCCTTTTTCCAGGTAGAATTTTACCCTCCTTGCCCTTTTTCTAGGTAGATTTCTACCCTCCTTTTATTCCTAGGTAGAATTCTGCCTTGTTTTCATTGTACTTTAAAAAATTCTTTACCTATCTTTTATTTTTAGAATGCTAGTACAGTATGTCAGGGAGAGCACTCCTCTTTATTTCTTTGTGAAATGTCCTGGTATGTCTAATCTTTGACTTTGAGTGATTCATCTTTCCATTTATGAATTTTTTCCATTGAACAAGACATAAAGGGTAACTAAGGGTCATTGATTAATTTCACCTTTTCTAGTGCTGGCCTTTGACCACATGATAACTAACATAAGTTGTATAAAAAAATTGAGAAGTAGCTTTAGAACTTTCCTTTTGTAGCTTTTTCAAAACCAGTTTTGCTAAAACCGGGAAAAAGTTATCTTTTGAATAAAAGTTTTAGAGAGAGGTTTTTGAATATCGTAGGAAAAGTTATGAAAATTAGAAATGTTATTGGATTTTTAAAATTAAGCAGTACTTTAAGCTGTTGCCATTGCCAGACTTTTCTCCCCATCAGTATATTGGCATATGCACTTATTACAAAAATGCCCTTTTTATGAAATGATGTGCCCTTTTCAACAAAATTGCCCTTATTATGTAATGTGCGCCCTGCCCTTTTTTATGTTCTAGAATGATCCCTGTATATATATATATATATATATATATATATATATATATATATTTTCTCCTTTTAAATATTCTTTATATTTTCAGTATTTGTGGATTACCATTGAAGCACAAGCTATGGTAAAATTATGATTGCACTTGTTAATTTATTAACTATGTGGTATTCTGTCTACACATTATTATTAATTATCTCTTTGGAGATTTAATTAGATTGTTACAAGAACTTGATATTTTTTTGAAATTCAAAGATTATATATATATATATATATATATATATATATATATATATATATAATGTGGATCGATCTAATAAATAAATTACTTATAAATCTTGATAAGCTTTAAATGCAGTAAATACTAACCAACAAAATGTCAATGGGAGACTTCGAAATTGATTATGTGCGTTTGGCTTGGGCCCTATAATATGAAAGTCGATCTCTGTCATTATCATCTTCTTTCTTACAGTAGAAGACGGTTACGGCTTTGTATTACAATGCTGGCAAATAATTGTGTAGGGAAAAGTTAAAGCAATGCATACTAATTTTTCTTTAAGGATTTTATCGAAGTTTTAATTCAGTTAACATTCTAGATTGCTATAAATTAATTTTGTCGATAAATCTAATCGTTCGAAATAAATTAAATATTAGAGCCACATTTTGACTCGCCAGGAACTATACCATAAAATATGTGGAAACAGAATCTCTATTTCTAAAAAGACTTCAGTTTCAGATAGGTTTCCGTCTTAACGGGTATAATTGCATGGTATTCTTGGAGGGCGACCATGAAATTGTTCCGATTAAGGCAAGATTCCGTTATAGACAGATTCTATTTTACAGGTTTTACTGTATTACTATTTTTTATTGTAATTTATACATTTCTTTCTCCCCTTTACTTGGAGCCCCACCAGTGGCTGAGAGGTTCTGCTCTCCAAGCTGGTAGACGGGAGGTGCTGGGTTCGATCCCAATCGCGCCCGTCGGCCTAATCGTTCGGAGTTTTCGTGGTTTTCTTCGAGCCGTGGATTTATCCATGCGTAAATACGGGTTAGGTTCCCTTAGAAAGACCCCCACGAAGGGCACCCTCCCGGGCCTATATCCCAAGTGTAGAAAATTGGCCGTCAATAATCAACCCAACCCCTTTACTTGGTGACTCAGTATGTTTATGTAGCAAATAGTTACATTAATTTGCCATGTTTCCATATTATTTAATTGTCTATATCAACAGTTATATTTCATTGGGGAAGTGTATAATGACGTCATAAAATAATTATTGCTCCAAGGCAACATTATATTTCAAACGTCTTGTGCGTGGTTACGTCGTGTAGATTAGAAAGCGCTTATTCTCAATCAAGGAACAATATATAGCTTATTTAATTGTAATTACCTTTAAAAATCACTCGTCGACTGTAATGTTTTTAAAATTTTGATGCGTTAGCCAGTATCTATGATGTTATTGCAATTATTTTATGAGCAGAAATATGTGTATTGGATAGCTTTCAATACAAAAAAGTATAAAGCTACCTATTGCAGCCATTCGGAGGAAAGCAGTTCCGGAAAATTTCGATATATTTTCACCGATCATGACCCCCAGACCCCAAAACCACCCTCCGTTCAAATGTTGATTTATATATATAGATATATCCACACACACATATATATATATATATATATATATATATATATATATATATAATATATCTGACCTATGTCATACGATAACGCTCGTATTTATAAATCAATTTTGATGAAACTAATTGTGTGTATTAAGCTCACCAATGTCTCGACCGAGTTCGTTGGCCAGCTTGGTCTGCCATTTTGTTTCAAGATTAAAAATTTAAAACTAAAATAAATATGCAAAAAAGTTAAAAAGTCAAATTTATTTTTTAATTAAGTGTTAGGCCTTGATACGAGGATTCCAGAGCATTTTTTGGTTTACCTCTATCTTAAAAAATGGCTGAGATAGAGCAGTTTGAAATTCTAGGGTGGCTGACATTTTGAAACAAAAAGCACATTAATGCGATTACTCGCAAATTATTTTCTTTCATTGTTGTAATAATTTTCCCAATCATACGCATAAAACTATATATTCATATCCGTTAGCGCCAAATTCTCACCAAAATTGGCGACATTTGGCGACCAAAATAAGTCTTCAAAAATGAAGCCACTTTGGCTATTGCTCAATAATTTGGCGAATTTCTTATTCAAATTCAGTATTAACGAATCTTTTGTAACCGTTTCTTTGCATTTTAACTTGCTGTTTTCGTGTAACATTAGCTAAAATTTTAAGACGAAGATATAGGAAAGCTACCTTTTCCTCCCTGTACAGGCCGGAAGGACTTTTTTTTATTACTATTTCGCATAAATACTGTGGCAAAATTGTGTTGTATATGAAAAGTATTTTGCTAACAAAAATTGACGTGTTTGTATTTATATATATATAGCATCTTTCTTTATTTAATTGTTGCTTAATAAATTTTATTTCGCTTTCCAAAATTCTGGCCCCATGCTTTTCTCCTTGAGAAATTCTTGTTTTTTGTTGTTGTTGTTTTTAAACGTTTACGAACTGATTCATTTATTTTTATAATCGTGTGCAAGTTGTTTATCGTTTAATGAGATTAATTTGTTTTTTTTTTTTCTTTTTATAGGTATGTTTTGAAATATAATTAGTTAACTTCGTTGTATCTTTTGGTAAAGTATTAAATATCTTCGCTTATTCTTTATACCTTCAAATATTAAAAAATTATAATTAGTTTATTATTATGTCTATTTCTCATGATTTTGGAGTAATTAGTTGCAACTGATAATAAATTTGATAAGGGAGAAAAAAAGCTTATGTTAAAGTGACCCTTTACTTATCAGCCACGCGGATTTTTCAGTGTTTCAGTATGAGGAAGTGGAAAATAATGGTTTGAATGTTTGGATCCCTCACTTATAAGTACTATTAAATCGTTTTAAATTATACATTAAAAATTTTAATGTATTATAAAGAATTTTGTGTATTGTAAACCTTTATATCAGCTTCTTCGGCAAGGGGGAAAAACACAAATATTGTGACATTTGTATTACTATATTTACCACGTTTGTATTTCAGAAAGGAAAATAAAATAAATAGCGGGCTTAGTACTGTAATATTGTACACAAAATTTTATTTTGATTAAATACTCCCTCCATTCCCAAGAAAATATTTTATTTTATTTTACTTCGAATTTAATAGAGATACTGAATTACTCCATACTTTTTTCCGCTTTGTATCAGTGTTACTTGCTCACAAGCATAAATAGAAAACTAAATTAAAGGCAGAAATAACTTTAAAAGAACAGCATATTTTGGAAAGGGGGGGGGGGGAGAAAGGGAAAGGAAGGAAATTTTTCCATCTCTCGCTTCATTACGTATCAAATTGTACATAAAAATATGTACCATATTTTAAGTTGAAAGCAAACAGTCGGAGAAAACGACTTCTTATAAAGCAATTTTTATTTATATTGTTATTAAATTTTATTATTATTATTATTTTCTGAATTAAACCGAAATACCTCTCCGTAGTGATATTTTATTTTAAAATTTTATTTTGATTCCTCTATTCCCGAAATTATCTTTACCACGTTTGCATTTCAGAAATTAAAATAAAATAAGTAGCCGACTAGTAGTACTGTAACGTTGTACACTAAATTTTACTTTGATTAAATCCTCACTCCATTCCCCCAGAAAATATTTAATTTTCTCTTTACTTCCAATTTAATAGAAATACTGCATTACTCCATACTTTTTTCCGCCCTTGTATTGGTGTTACTTGCTCACAAGCCTAAATAGAAAGCTAAATTAAAGGCAGAAATAACAATAAAATAACAACATATTTTGGAAAGACGGGGGAGTAGGGAAATTTATCCCTCTCTTGCTTCATTACGTTTCAAATTGTAGAAAAAAATATGTACCATATTTTAAGTTGAAAGCAAGCAGTCGGAGAAAAGAACTTCTTATAAAGCAATTTTTATTGTATTATTAAATTATTATTATTATTCTTTTCTGAATTAAACTGAAATACATCTCCGTTGTGATATTTTATATTAAAATTTTATTTCGATTCCTCTATTCCCGAAATGATCTTGCATTTCAGAAATTAAAATAAAATAAATAGCGGACTACTAGTGCTGTAATGCCGTACCCTAAATTTTACTTTGGTTAAATCCTCACTCCATTCCCCCCAGAAAATATTTAATTTTCTTTTACTTCCAATTTAAATAGAGATACTGCATTACTGCATACTTTTTTTCCGCCCCTGTATTAGTGTTACTTGCTCACAAGCCTAAATAGAAAGCTAAATTAAAGGCAGAAATAACAATAAAAGAACAACATATTTTGGAAAGACGGGGGAGGAGAAAGGAAAAGGAGGGAAAGGGAAATGTTTCCGTCTCTTGCTTTATTGCGTCTCAAATTGTACATAAAAATATGTACCATATTTTAAGTTGAAAGCAACCAGTCGGATAAAACGACTTCTTATAAAGCAATTGTATTTATATTGTTATTAAATTATTATTATTATTTTATTGTTTTCTGAATTAAACTGAAATACCTCTCCGTAGTGATATTTTATATTAAAATTTTATTTTGAATCTTCTATTCCCGAAAGTATCTTTACCACGTTTGCATTTCAGAAATTAAAATAAAATAAGCCACTCTGTGTGTGGCTAATAAATAGCGGACTACTAGTACTGTAATGCTGAACCTTAAATTTTACTTTGGTTAAATCCTCCCCATGAAAATATTTTTTTTTTTTTTTTTTTTTTTTACTTCCAATTTAAATAGAGATACTGCATTGCTCCATACTTTTTTCCACCCTGTATTAGTGTTACCTGCTCACAAGCCTAAATAGAAAGCTAAATTAAAGGCAGAAGTAACAATAAAAGAACAACGTATTTTGGAAAGACGGGGGAGGTGAAAGGGAAAGGAGGGAAATTTATCCCTCTCTCGCTTCATTATGTCTCGGCGGAGAAGAAAAGAAACTCGCGTTCTTTCGGTAAAGTAGCCGTCATTTTCCTCTTATGATCCACAACAATTTCACGCTAACAAGCTTAGCACTCAGCTCCTCTGGAGCGTTGTGTGGATGCGGTGAAAAGATGGAAAAATCGAAAGCAAGAATGTCAGAAGGAAACATGGGCTTTCTTTTTTTATTATTGTTTGTGGGCGATGCCATTGTGTGTTACGGCTATTTAATCCTGAATGGTTAATCAGAGGAAATGCTTCCGCTAATTAACGATATTTGCGTATATCATTAGCTTTTGCGATATAAAATATGCCGTACAAGTGTAAGATAGATTCTTATTTTTATATAGTTTTTATTTTTGTGTCCAAGAGATTGGAAAGGTCTTTCGGGGTCACAGATTTTTCTGAAAATTTATTTATTCAAAAAAGGGCTAATTGAATTGACGAATTTTTGCGTTATAAAAATAGCGTGTGGAAATGTAAGATTTTGTTCATAAATAGACAGATTTTTCTATGTTGGTATTATTTTCGTATAAATTTTATTTTTTGTAATGAAGAGATAAATTCGGACATTTGGCGTCACAGATTTCTCTCTAATTTTTTGTTGGTTTATAGAAGTACAGAAAAAAAAAATTGTAAGATGCCAGAAGGAAATACGGGTTTCTTTTTTATTCTTGAGACTTGTGAGCAGTGCATTGATTGAGTTGCGGCTATGTATTCCTGAATATTTAATCAGGTGAAATGCAACGAATTAACGAAATTTGCGGTATAAAATATGGCTTTTGCGTTATAAAGTATGGTGTAGAACGCAAAGATTTAGTAATATTTTATTCTTAAATGAGCTTTTTTCTGTGTTGGACTTTTTTTATATTATTAGATTTTACTTTTGTAATGATAAGAGACATTTCTTTCATTGTAAAATTTAGACGTCCAGATTCATAGGTATGCCAAAAAAAATGTAAATTAACAGAAATAGATTAATAAATGAATAAATATCAAGAAAACATGGCTTTCATTTTAATACTTTCCAACGTAGCTCTCATAAATATACTGATTTCCTTTTAATGTTTACATGTTATTGGGGCGAGGTTTAGCATAACAATGTTTGGTATTGAAAATGAAGTCTGTAGCATTCGTCGTTCGTTTACAGGGACACAAAATAATTCCGTTAATATCATGGTCTATGACGGAAAACCGTTTGCATTGTATTTTAATGATGCTACACTATTTCCAACATAACGGCATTGATATGCTTTTGTGAAGTGCACTAAAACATGATGCTTTCTGTATAATATGATTTGCAAAGCATTTATCATTCATTTACAGAGTCTCCCAAAAGAATTCGGTTGCATAATGGTCTACGGGGAAAATTGTTTGCAGCTTATTATAATAATGTTACACATATTCAAGCATAATGAAATGTTTATACATTATTGAGGTGCAATACAAGATGCTCACAGTAGAATTTGACGTGTATAACAATTATCTTTCTTTTACAGAGACACACAAAAGATTTTTGTTAAAGTATTGTCTATGAGTGATAAAAGCTGGGGTTGCGTTTTCCGATGTGCTATGCGTTGTTATGTTACTAAATTTTTGCATACTACGTGGTGTGTATTAATTCTATAGATCATATACAAGACTACACAAAATAATTCTTAAGCATTTCTGCATATGAGTGTTAAGGATGTTTTTTAATTGAATTATGCATTTTCCAGCTGAACTATATTTAGTATACTAAGATTTTCTTTGTAAAATGTAAATAAATTCATATACAAGGCCACGCAAAGAACCGAATGCATACCGGATAGCAATTTTCGAAAGGGCGTTTTCAGTTATGCTGCGTATTTTTTTTCATGCATTAAAGTTTAGTTTAATATGAGGAGTATAGAAAAATCTGTAGATAATATACAGGAGTATACAAAATTATTCACTGGCATTTCCGTCTCTCGGTGGAATTTCCTAAAGCTGCATTTCCGACTGTGTTATACGTTTTGTAACAAAACAAAATTTCAGCACACGATGTAGCATATATATATATATATAGATCATAGAGATGCACAAAAGAATTAGAGTACCTTTCCAGCTATAGACGGTAATTGCTGAAATCTGATTTCCCCTTTTTAAAGGTGAAGTTCTGTTGCAGTATTTTGGAAGCGTTGGAAAGTTGTTTCATTATCTATGCTTGACGCATGAGTTTTTTAATTTTTACCTTGCATTGTGTGTTACAACTATTTAATTCTGATTGGTTAATCAGATGAAATGCTTCCGCTAATTAACGGTATTTGCGTATATCATTAGCTTTTGCGGTATTAAATATGGTCTATCAGTGTAAGATAATATGTATTTTACTATGTTAGGCTTGTTTCTTAGGTCTAAAAATAAAAACTACATAAAAATGCTTCTTTCATTGAAGAGTTCAGCCATTTCGGGTCACAGATTTTTTTTTTTTTTTTTTTCCCTCGAAAATTAGTAGGTTAACAGAAATAGCAACGATGAAACAACTATGTGATGCAATGTGTTACAGCTGTTTAATCGTGGATTATAGCTGTTTAATCCCTTAATCAGATGCAAAGCTGCTGCTGCGAATTTGCATATTCATTAGCTTTAACTTAAAATATGGTTATGCATTTTCCTATGTTGAACTTATTAGGTAGCTTTCAATACAAAAATGTATAAAGCAGCTATTGCAGCCGTTCGGAGGAAAGCAATTCCGGAAAATTTTGGTATATTTTCACCGATCATGACCCCCAGACCCCAAAACCACACTCCGTTCAAATGTTGATTTATATATATATATATATATATATATATATATAACCTATGTCATACGATAACTAATTTGGCGAATTTCTTATTCAAATTCAGTATTAACGAATCTTTTGTAAACGGTTTCTTTGCATTTTTGCTTGCTGTTTTCAAGTAACATTAGCTAAAACTTTAAAACGAAGATATAGGAAAGCTACTTTTTCCTCCCGGTACAGGCCGGAAGGACTTTTTTAATATAGGTTTAACTTTTGTATGAAGGTAGCCTTCCCTTAGAATCTTTCAGACTTTTGTTGTCACAGATATTTAAAAAATTTTTTGGTTAGCAAAAAGACAGAATTAGTAAACTTCCTTAAAATAATGAAGGTCTTCAAACGTAAGGTGGATAAACACTTAGCTAAAACAAGTTGTTTAATGCAAGTATTTTATCCTAATAATGTATAGAATGTTTTTGTTTTTTCTCTTTAATATCCTATAATATAAAAAATATATATAAATGTTCGTATTTCGTGTTTAAAAAAAAAAATAGTGAGTTCCAGTATTTAAGGGTATTTGTAACGCATTGCTTGTAATTGTTTTAAACTAAATACGTACGTAATTTTGTAAAATTCCAGCGTTTGTTTCCTAAGTAAACCCTTTATCGTTGCTATGACGATGCACATGACCTCCTGGTTGGGAGTTTTATTATTATTATTATTAGGTGCGTAGCAAGAGGTTCGTTTGGAAAAACGACCAGCGTAGCATGATATATTTAAAGTTGTTTTGGAGAACTTTAAGGTGAATTTAGATATTTTATACCGGGTCGGGCAAAGCTGGACCGGTCTGGCGCTGTTAGTATATATGCGTTTGTTTTTATACCCTAAACTGAAAATAGTATCTTATAGATCTATAGATATGAATGGGGCATTAAAATTAGCATACATCCTTCGGGGAAAAAAAAGTATATATTTTCTCTTATCCAAATTACATGCTGGGTCTAAAATTGTTTGAAACCATCTTCTAAACTTATTAAAATAATATCTTGGAGTAATTATCTTTAAAAAATTTAGGGGCATCTTTGTTCTATTAACTCAAAAATATTATGCAACTAATCTTAAATTAAATAAAATTTTTGTCGCTTAACTATTTAAAAAAATAACCCACGCGTGAAATGAAAACAATCTTAAATATAAGTATAGGTAGAATAAAATTAATTTACAATAAGAGTGGAATTTTAGAAAATGAATTCGTGTTAAATAAATATAATGAATTCTTAAGGTTTTTAAATTCGCGAAGTTTCTACTATAGAATCTTTTTATTTAATCTTATTTCCCTAAACTCTCAATTCTTTCTTGTTTTTAACTGAATACTCTAACATAACTGCAATTCCGATCTCAGTATGATAGGCTTTGATGTCCAGTATTCGAAGCAATGCAAATAAATTAAAACTTTTGCTCTGAAGTCAAATTTGAAAAGAAATAATTCAATAATAATCAATAATATTGCATTAATACTGAGTAGTGAAGCGGTTAAAACACCCGTTGATAAATCTATTACATTATTCAAACTGTTAAATAAACTTTCATAATAATTAATCCGTTTGTATTAACTTTTGAAGAGGAGCCGACAGAGAAACACGCAATCTGAATTCTTTAACACTTTTCTGACATGATCGAAAGTAATTTATATTAAGGGTATGTGAATAGCAAAAATTATTCTTATAATATTATGAAGCAGTCGCAAAACAGATTAATTTCTTTGAACTGCAATTGATAATCTTTTTTCTTTAATGCAATTTAAATATATTTTTTATTAAAATTTTAATTGCAATTAATGTTAGTTCTTAGATTGGTGTAAAAAATAAATAAATAAGAATCGTTAGGGAAATTTTTTATCTGTACGTTGATCAATCAAAAATGATATAAACTTTTCTGAATTAACAATTTATTCTTTCGATGGTACTTTATTATATATTCCGTTAAATTTTCATTTAATTCAAAGTGTAATTTATAAGTTAGTTTACACAGTGATTAAAGCAAACAATATTGAGGTTGTTGAGGTAACAGAACAATGTAGTATTATGGACATAATGCACATTATTTTTCGAAAATAAAATGTGCTTTTTCTTAAAATTTTTAAGTGATTTTGTTTTTTTAAATTTTTCTACTTACATAATCGACATTTATTAACTCTAGTTGAAAATTTTAAATATTTATTAAATTTTTTAAATTTATGAATAAATTTAATTTACTAATCAGTTTATCAATTAAATTTAACGATTTGGTTTATTAATTTATGCAGATTAAATATATAAACCAATCCTTCAATAGGTAAATGTTTTACTACAGCTCTTTTAATTTTCTTTTTAAAATACTTTTTTTAATTATTTTTTTTTTCTGAAACTTTTTTATATTTTGTATTATAGAATTGAACTTGCAAACCTTCGTTAAACCTAAAGCTTAAAAATATATATATATATATATATATATATATATATATATATATTTAAACATACGAGCATATTCTTTTTCTATCTTCACTAAAAATAAATAAATACTATTTTAAACTCTAAAAATATCTATTTCTTTCTGCAAGATGGCGCTTCCTGTGTATATAAATATGTACCATTTGCGCATATACTCCTGTCACTTACTATTTTATTTAACCGCATTTGTTGAGACTCTGATAATAAAACGCCTTTTATTTATTGCTATCTGATCTCACCCCCCACCCTCTTCTTGCGTTTTATCTTCCGTGAATTGATTGATAATATCGACAACATTGTTCTTGTCTTATATATTGGATGGAAAAATCTGAAAAGCCGCGGGATTAAACGCAGCTGAAAATAATACGGTTCGTTTAATCTGACAAGGAATTGCTTCCTATCTCCAACCGAGTGTTTTATTTCGTTTTATATTTAATATTCTTCTTTGGGTTTAAGGTACTACCACTCTCAATTTACGAGTGTTACTTATATATATATATATATTCCCAAGAAGCTCAAGCGTGTTTTGTTATCTGATTAACTTTTGATATTAATGTGATATTTTTTCATTTCTTTTCCATATTCCTTGGATTGCGCATTTTTGTACTTTCATTATATATATATATATATATATTCGGATTTTCGATTAATAAAAACAAAACACGACAGGTGAGCAAACATAAATTAGGAGAAAGAGATAGCAAAGAATTTATAATAGTTGCGATAAAGATTTTACGCTAACAAATATTTATATGCCTTATATTAGCATACTATAGTTGAAAATGGTTGTGTTTATTATGCAAAGATTGGTAGTATTTTTTCAAAAATGTCTTATCAGTCTTATATATTGCATCGAAAAATCTGAGAAGCCGCGAGATTAAATGCAGCAGAAAATAATACGGTTCGTTTAATCTAATAAAGAATTTTTGCTTATCTCCAACCGAGTGTTTCATTTATTTTTATATTTAATATTCTTTGGAGTTAAGCTACCATTACGCTCAATTTTTGAGTGTTATTTATGTAATGTGTTTTTTGCAATAAGCTCAAGCGTGTTTTATTATCTGATTAACTTTTAGGATTCATGTGCTGTGTTTTGTATCATTCCCATACCACCTGCATTAGATATTTTGGTAATATGCATTATATAATTTTTGGCTCTTCAATTAATAAAATCAAAATAAAGCAAACACATAATTATAAAGTAAAAGGGAGAGAGGGGAATAGCAAGGAATTTATAGTGGTTAACTGCAAATATTTTAAACTAACAAATAATTATGCGCATTATACTAGCATGCTTTAGTTGAAGATGGTTCTGTTTATTATGGAAAGATTGATAATTTTTCCAAAATGTCATGTCAGTCTTATATATCGCATAGGAAATTTGGAAAAGCCGCATCAATAAACGTAGCTGTAAATAATTCGATTCGTTTAATCTGACAAGGAATTGGTGCCTATCTCCAACCGAGTGTTTATGTCTCTCCATATTTAATATTATTCTTTTGTGTTAAACCACTACCATTCTCAATTTTAATGTATTAGTACTTAAATAATGTGTTTTATGCCATAAACTCAAGCATGATTTAGCATCTTATTAACTTTGGGGATTAATGTGTTCCGTTCTTTTCCATGACCCCTAGTTTAGATATTTTTAATTTACAACATATAGTTTTTGGCAGTTCTATCAGTATAAGAAAGCAGATTGAAAAACAAACACTTGTGTTGAAACAAGTAATATTATATATTGGTAACAACAAAGATTTTTGGTTAAAAAACAATTAGTTATGCAAATAATGCTGGTATGCTGTTATTGGAAATGCTTTTGTTTGTTACGCGACGATTGATTAGTTTTTATATAATAACTAAACATTTTCTTTTTGAGTGGTTTAAAAAAAAAAAAATCATATCTCACACTATTTCCTGAATTAAATATTTTGTCAGTTTTGTTATATATAATCGATTGATAATATGCAAATAAAGACGAATAGATAAGCTTAAGAATCATTTTATGTGGTGCAAAAGATTTAGACTGCAAGTATAGTATCCAAAAGATATAGACTAGAAGTATATTATGCAAAAATATAGATTGAGATCAATTAGTTTCAGTAATTGGTCTCTAAGCTGATTCATTGACGTTTGTTTTCTATTATTTCTAAAATTTAGTGTATTGCAATGGTGGTATGTTTAGTGCTGATAATATTTAAATAAATACTCACTCGTTGAGGTAAATTGTGTGCATTTGTAAAATAAATGACACATACTAATCAGGGGAAATGCAGGGAATATTTAGGGCCCCATCACAAAAATCTATTTAATAAAATTGGCCCCTTCACAATAATCAATTTGATAAAATGGGCCCTTTCACAAAATTCTATTCCATAAAAACTTACTATTTATTCATATTAATACTTGGAAATTTTTCCAGAGAAAATTTCTCACGCCTTGCATTGAATATTACTATTTATTATTTATTCATTATTTTGTAATGTTTTAAAATGTGTAGTTTGTAAACAAAAAAGTTCACCAGAGAGGAAAACTTCAGCAAAAGGATTTTAATAAGTTTGTTTATAAATGCCTGGTTCAAATTTGATTAACTAGATTTCAACTTTCGTTACAAAATGTTATTTTCAGAAAAATATAATAAATTTCACGAAAATAACCTTTACTTTTCACAAAATGGGCCTCAAGAAAAAAAACCCTGCATCGACGCCTGCTAATAATTTTAAATTATTAATATGCTGTGAGTATGTGTGCTCATTTAATAAATCATTACCTTACAATTAGCATGTTTCTATTTCCAGATATGGTTAACTTCTAGCATTTAAAATTGTAATAAACTGCAATAACTTATATTTTATCTGATCATGCATTACTTCATTTTAAGCATTTATTCCAAAAAAGCATATTTAACATTATACACGTGCAAATCACCTGAATACAACAATTTTACTCCATGAACACATTATTATTTTATTTGTGTTTGTTAAAGTAATTTGTTGTATTATATATTATTTTGAATCAGACCACAGAAAGTGGTTACAAAAGTTAACTTATATTAATGCTTTTCATAATAATCAACATCCTCCGTCCCTTCAAATTAGAAAAGCTAGACATAATCATTTATATTAACAATGATAGATAAAAAAAAAAGTTACACTAATGTATTATATTTGTCACAGGGGGGGGGGGGGAATTAAAGTTTTCAATTTTTTATCTTTATCAATCTCATCATTATTACTATTATTATTAATTGTAAATCCACATTGAAAATATGTATTAATATAATGGTAGATGGGGGTTAATTAAAAAATGCTTTATCTAACGTAATGCATAATGTCATTCATCTTTTCTTTTTTTCAAACTTTTGTTTTGTTGTTAAAACTGAGATAGATATACAAAATGTATTTCAATGGATATGAATTTATATGCTTTCTTCAAAGTTTAGATTTTTATTTGAAGCTTCGTTTCCAGGGATATGTTACTTTTTCGTATTTATGCATTTTATATAATTAATGTAAGGAAGTGTTGTAAATGAATTAAAGTAATTATAAATAGTCGAGTCAGATTCAGATGATCATTTCAGTTATTTGAATATATTATATATATATATATATATATATATATATATATATATATATATATATATATATATATATATATCCATATTATATATTATACATATAATTATATATATTATAATTATATTATATATACTTTTAAAATAATTTCGGCTGGAATATTAAATCAACTCATATGTGTGCTAAATATATTCGTATACCGACAGTAGGTAGTAGTATGTAAATGTATGATATATGTATCGTATTATATAGCATACATTTATTTCAAGTGCATCTTTATTCGTTTTATCACATTTCTAGTAAAAAATTATTTTTAACATTATACTGAAAACTCGTGTATTTCATACTTCTCTTTTTATGTTTATTGGTTAATTAATGCTTATTTTCTATTTATAAATCTACTTATTATATACATAATTGCTATGCATATTTGAAACAGAATTGCATCGCATTTTGTTAATTAAGCATTTAATTTTTTTAATAACTTATTTGAAGTATCTTGCATTCATTTATTCCACTTACCTTGGCAGTGAGTGTTATTCCGCTGTGTACAATAATAAGCGGCGAGAAGCCCCACCGCAAATAGAGTACGCAAAAGAATTTTTTAAATATCAGCACCAAATAATTATAGCACACTCTGCCATATTTACTCCACGTGGCCTGCTCCTTTGTTTTAGGGGGGGTCCTCTCACATATAAGGGGAGGGACGAACACTAGAACGTGAGAAAACTACACACTACGGCAGCCACTGAGTGTGAGGGGGTGGAATTCACCTCACCAAAGGAATTTCCACACACTCTGATCTCGGATCTCCGTGAACACCGGAGGATGGAGATCAGGATGATGACGTCATTTACTTAGAAGATATCTGATTGGGTAGTGGGGATCGGGAGAGGCGATTGTGTGTGCGTGGGTGGCGGAGAAATTTGTTTGACCCTTATAGAGGCATATGTGGGTTACTGTAGTCCAACAGGTTAAATTGTCTGTCTGGATCTAAGAAATCATATTGATTTATTTAGAAATAAATTTCTTGAGATTAGAAGGTGTGATGGTGCGAAATTTAGCACCTCATGTAGACGCGTTCTTATTAAAGGCGCTGTGATCAACAAATCGCGCCTTTAATAGATCCAATCTTCTGTATGCTTCCGACTTTTCATTCATTGTTTCCTGTTTATTTTTTAAGATGAAGATTTATTTATCTTGAATAATTTGAAAGCAAATACGTGTAGACAATTCCGAGGTAATTGTCTAGCTTAGACATTAAATGATTTTGTAGATATTTGCATAAAAAAATCTCTGTAACTTGCTTTGAATTTAGTGACAGAATTATTTATCCTAAAAAAGTCATTTTTCAATCCTAAAGTTCGACCATCTGTTGTTCTTAGCGCAAAATTTTGGAAAAAGTGATTTTTGTTGAAATTTTAAAATGCTACTAAGTTTTCTGCTCCAGCTTGCATGTCCTCAGTACTAATATACATAGTCAACAAATTTAAGCATCGCATTTTGAATAATAGCAGTAATTGCCGAGAAAAACTATAGAAACTACGAAAACATGCAAACTAAGGTACCGCATTTAAAGATTTTGTTCACTATTGCAAACAATCGATCGATGTTTGTAGAACAGCTGTAGCTCGCGTTCTAGTAATAAGATGACTTATAAAGTAAGTTGAAATGTATTGTAGAGTAAGTATATAGGCTATTTTAGATTAAAAATCTCCAAATTGATATTTCCGGCTTGATGTGTAGAGTCCACTTAAACATTGCCCTTTTTAGTAGTACATATAAAATATAATTGTTTACATCCCGTTATGATAGCTTTTTATCGCATTTGAATAATTTATAATACTTCCTTACAATATGGTAGATATTTTTAAAGGGATATGTTCTATACGCCAACTCGGCATTAAGATTGTTATGGCCTAAACATATGACAGTTCAGTAAAAACTGCTAAGATAGAATCACTAGGGACTGGAGAAAAATTCCGTTTTGGACAAGTTTTATGTTAAAAGATGTAATTGTATTATTCCCGTTATGATAGCTTTTTATCGCATTTGAATATTTTATAATACTTCTTCAAAATATGATAGCTATTTTTAACAGGATATGTTCTGTACGTCAATTCGGCATTAAGATTGCTATGGCCTAAACGTATGACAGTTCAGTAAACACTACTAAGACGGAATGACTAGGGGCCGGAGAAAATTTCCGTTTTGGAGAGGTTTTGTCGTATTATTCATTCGTCAGAACCGTCAATTGAATGGGTGTCTGAGAAAAGGGGGTTCGAATGTTAAAATTTTTTGAAAAGTTGGGTTTTTTGTTGTAAATGTGCTCATGTGGATTGATTGATGATTGCTTACCCAGTGTTAAAAATTGCGATTTCACAATATACAAGTTAGTTTACTTTCAATAAAAAATTAAAACAAACAAAAAACTAGTCGGATGTGCCAATCCCCAAACTACTTCTATCTTAACATAAATAGATGTTGCTTATGTTTTGGTGTAAATTTCCCAACAGGTGGCGCTGCTATGCTACTTTTTTCATTATTATCACGATAACTATATCTCAAGAACTAATGCACGGATTTTCATCAAACTTCAGATTCAGTTAGATGTTGACATAAGTTGTTCTTGATTAGGTTTTGGTCTAAATCTCTCAACAGGTGGCGCTGCTATGCTTCATTTTGCAGGATTCACACGATTTTAGCGATAAGTCATATCTCAAGAACTAATGCGCTGAATTTAATAAAACTTTGGATTCAGCTAGACCTTGATATAAATTGGTGCTGATTCTTTTTAGTGTATGCGAAATCTGTGTGAGATGGAAGAAAGTTTTGTGATAGGCACATCCGACTAGTTTATTACTGGTATGAAGATGCCTGGTATGAAGACAAAAGTGGAGGGTAATTAAGGTAGGAAGAAGGGCCTACACTGCAAAAAATAATTGTTGATTTTACAGTATAAAACTGGCACCCCAGCTGCCAGTATTATACCGTAAAATTAACAGTATTAAACCGTAAAATAAGCAGTAATACGCTGCCGCGCAAGCAGTAATACGCTACCGCGCTAGCGTATTACTGCTTGCGCGGCAGCGTATTACTGCTTATTTTACGGTTTAATACTGTTAATTTTACGGTATAATACTGGCAGCTGGGGTGCCAGTTTTATACTGTAAAATCAACAATTATTTTTTGCAGTGTAGGCCTTTCTTCCCGACACCCATTCAATTTCAGTATTTATCTACTACTGGTTCCGGTTTTAAGGGTTTTACTAGGATAAGTGTGCCTAATATCGCACCCCTTGATTATACAAGGACCACCTGCTGCATTATGGTGGCCGTTGCTTAAACTTGATTCTCCATTAGTAATTTAGAATATGATTAAAGCAAATCAGGGAGTACGGTCCAAGAAAATAGATTTGGGACGAGCTTCAAAACTTTATGAAGTTCCAAAATCGACACTGAATGACAAATTATAGACAATTAATTTCTTGCCAGGGCAAAAAGATTCTTCGTTAGTAACGTTATAACTCATATTTCTTACAAAAAATTTTGAAAAGAGTAAATTTTATTGTTTCCGAATATCGCACGGGGGGGAAGGGGGGGGGGCTGCGATATTAGAAACACTTTTTGAAAGTTGGTACTAAGGCGTTTTGCATATTTATTTGGGGGGGGGGGGGGGATGTTGAGTTTTGAAAAGAATTTTTATTTCCAAATTCTGAGAAAAAAAATCAAGAGAATCAATTTCTTCACAATTACTTTCTGATAAGCATTATATATATATATATATATATATATGTGTGAATGAATGACAATTTTCTAATCAATCTATTGTTCACAATTTCAAGTATATTCTTATCGTATAAACTGATTGACTGATTATATTATTACTGCTATTATTATTGATAATAATTTGATACAGATCAATCCGAAAACACAAGTAATATAACTTTAATATAAAGTTTACAGAATAGTTAAAATATCACAATCTTTAAAAATAATTGTTTCGGCATCACAACCAAAGGTAAATGATAATAAAATAATGTAGTAAGAAAATAAATATTACCTATACCGCCTTATTTCTCTCTACATTTTCAAACCAGCTGAAGACATAAAAAAGAAAACAGAAAATTCAATGTATGTTGTTAATATAAATTTAATTAAAGGGAAAATAAATTGAAAATCGGGTAGTTTTGGAAAACATCCAGAAAACAGACAAAAATAGCGGAATAATGTATAATTTATTTAGTTAACTTTATAAGTTGATGGAGTTTTGACTCGAAGTATTTGTTATAAGCGGCTGTTATTTTGTAAATGAAGAAAAAATGCCTAGTCAGTTTTCCTCGTGAAATGAAATATATTATATGAAGATTTATTTGCGTTTGTGCTCGGTCTTAAAAGGTATAAAATCATTAAATTATGTTTCTTTATTTACTTGTGTAGTTAGATATTTTAATTTTAAATTTCTATTTCTTCACTCAAGTATAATGAAAGAAAATATGTTTTACTTTCGTATTTAAAATGTAGAAGTAGGAAGCAACAGTAATATGTAATATACATAATAATATTAATAATAATATATTTTTTAAATGATCTTATTATTTATTATTATTATTATCATTATTTTATTTATTTATTTTTGTTATGTTTTCTGTGTTACATTTCCAAAGAATGTTTATCAGACATTTTAAATTTAAAATACCTTTAATTTCGGCTTAGTTGTATCTTAAGAATTTAAGTATTTTATTATAATCTTAGTACTAACTCACTACTGCAAATAGCAGATCGCCCAGAGCAATTGATTTTATTTTTTGACACGCTGTTGAAATATTTTACATGAAGCTGCTGAAAATGCAGTCGAACACTGTTTACGTGAACCTCAAGGAGAATTAAAATTTTGTTCATATTAACAGTAGTTTATGGTAAGAAGTCGAAATCGTTATCATAATGTCCTTTTAAGATATGTAATAAGGAACTTTGAAAACATTATGTTATTTTCCACCAGAGTCGTTCCAGTGTGCAGCAGCTTGTGTAAGTTTCGTTTTACTGTTGGTAAACACGCTGAACTGTGAAACGGGTTTTACAGGCATCTCGTCCTAACGAAGTTGATAATTTTTGTATCCTTAGTTTTAAAATGAACAATTAAGAGATCTTGGACAGTTATTAACATATAAACAAACAAGTATATATGTAGCAAAGTTTATTGTTTATGTTATCCTAATGCCGCATTCAGCGATGTAAAAACAAACTCTTTGAAAATGTGGTATCGTATTCCCAAAACATACGAGGTGAGGAAAATGAACTTTGAAAAATGGATCTCGTTTCTCGGGAAACATACTAAGTGGTTCCAATGTGCGGCGGTTTGTGCGAGGTTCGTTTTCCTGAGTAGGAAAACACACTGAACGGTCAAGCGGATATTACGGGCATCGCATCTTAACGAGATTTGTAATTTTTGTAACCTTAGTTTTAAAGTGAACAAATAATAGACAATTTGGTACTTTTCCGTTATACCAACACCATTGTTACAAAAGTACGTCCAGTGTACAGTGGCGGGTGTAAGGTTCGTTTTACTGTTGGGAAATACACCGTGCGGTGAAACGGTTTTTACAGGCTAGGTATTTTTTTAACCCTCGTTTTAAAAGAAACAAATAGGATAACTTGGACAGTTATTAACAAACAAATATATATGTAGCAAAGATTATTGTTTATGTTATCCCAATGCTGTATTCAGCGATGTAAAAACAAACTCTTTGAAAATGTGGTCTCGTATTCCCGAAACATATGAGGCCGTTCCAGTGTACAGTGGCTTGTGTGTTTCGTTTTACTGTTGGAAAACACGCTGAACTGTGAAACGGATTTTACAGGCATCTCAACACGTTGAACTGTGAAACGGATTTTACAGGCATCTCGTCCTAACGAAGTTGATAATTTGTGTAACCCTAGTTTTAAAATAAACAAGTAAGTGAACTTGGACAGTTATTAACATATAAACAAACAAGTATATATCTAGCAAAGTTTATTGTTTATCCTTATGCCGTATTCAGCGATGTAAAAACAAACTCTTTGAAAATGTAGTCCTGTTTTCTCAAAACATATGAGGCTGTTCCATTTTCCTGCGGCTTGTTAAGGTTCGTTTTACTGTTGGGAAATACACCGGACGGTGAAACGGGTTTTACAGGCGTCTATCTCATCCTAACGAAGTTGATAATTTTTGTAACCCTAGTTTTAAAATGAACAAAAAGGAAAATTTGGACAGTTATAAACACACACACACACTTATATAAAGGTTATTGTTTAGGTTTTATCATAATGCCCTAGTTAGAGATGTAGAAACAAAATCTTGAAAATTTGGTCTCGTTTTCCCCAAAACATATGAGGCCGTTCCAGTGTACGGCGGCTTTTGTGAGGTTCGTTTTACTGCAGTAAAACGCACTGAACAGTGAAACGGGTTTTACAGGCATCTGGTCCTTTCGAGGTTTGTAATTTTTATTACCTTAGTTTTAAAGTGAACAGATAATAGACAATTCATATAGTTAATGCCCTGTAAACAAACAGATGTATATTTATTAAAAATAATAATAATTAAATAAGAATAAAATTGATTTAGCGTAAATCATTGTTTACACTTTCGTGGTATCCTATTCAGAGATGTAAAAATGAACTTTGAAAATTTGATCTCGTTTTTCCGAAAACATATGAAGTCGTTTCTGTGCGGCGCGGCGGCTAGTGCGAGGTTCGTTTTACTGAGTAGGGAAACACACTGAGCACGCAGTTAAACGTATTTTACAGGCATTTATCTTAACGAGGTTTGTAATTTTTGTAAGCTTAGTTTTAAAGTGAACAAATAATGGACAATTTGGTACTTTTCCTTCATACCAACACCATTGTTGGTGCGAAAGTGATCGTGTAAAAATCATAACATTTGACAGACTTTCATGAACTATTTTAATTAATCAATACAAATATATGCTTAAAAAACAAATAAATATTACGGAATACAACAACAAAATAAAACTCATTTTAAACTGCCGGCATGGAATTGTAAATGTCTCTTACCTTTTCAGTAAACATTTTATTTTTTAAAAATAAATACATCGCGTCGGCACATAAAATGTGTAAGATAGGATTACGATATTTTTTATTACACCATTTACCGATGTTCGATAATCTCTTAACACATTGCATATAACATCCACTCTTAGGGTTAACAAAATAATATTTGTGATTTACTCTGAAATGTTCATGGCCGGCATCTCACAAAAAAAAACTTTCTTTGGTTATAATTCCATTGCCCTGAAACAATTTTATTGCAGCTTGCTTATCATCAGATAACTGCCAAATGGTAAAATCCATTTCAACGTAAGCAAAACATGTAAGCTATTACTGAATAAAAAATATTTTCGATTCCAAAAATAGCCAGTTTAGACATTTAACGTGCTTACAATTAAATAATAATAATAAACTTTCAATAAATAGGGTCACCACAATGTTTGGCACGGTTTGCAATAAAATCCTTTGCAGGGTCAGGGTTGCAGTGAATGGCGCATCAGCATACATAAGTTAATAAACTGGAGGTATTTCATTTTGCTAGAGTACTTTTAAACTTCTACTTCCGACGGATCAGAAAATGTAATCGGAAATCGTAAAGTCGAATTAATGTGGATGGGGATAGTTTTGATTTTTATCAGGTAAAATAATTTTAACTCGTGTTTTACCTTGACTTACTTTAGGTCAGACCGTTAGTGTAATGATCTTTCTGCCGTTGAAATATATATATATATATATATATATATATATAAAATATGTGTGTGTATCTGGGCATTTAAATGAGTTTTACTGCAGATTTATATATACGTTGGCTTTTTCAGAATACTTTTATTTCTCTATAATTTCATACCATTTAATGTAAAATTATTTGATAGTAAAATATAGTTTAAGGGAATTTTCTATGAGATAATTAAAACAGGCTCTTCTTGTTTGGCAATATTAATCAAATGCTACATTTTCTATCGCATCTACTCTATAACATTTATGTCTTATTCACTATTATCAATCATGTGTTGCAGATATAAATAAAATAGTGTGTGTAAGATTTGAGATTTTTGACTAGAACATATTTCAAATTAATAAAATTTAGTCATTGGAAAATGCAAATTAATTCCTCTAACTTTTTTCGGCATTTATTTGGAATATGACCGTGTTCCAAAGTATTAATATTTTATATTAAACTGGTATTTATTGATTTTATTACGTACTGAAATTTTCTCAGTTTTTTGAGGCAGCCCAGATTCAAAATAAATTGCTGTAGAAACTTAATATTCGGAATATGTAGTTGAAATGTTTGAGATTCCACTAAAGTTAACTTTGTATTTTAAACTTGTAAACAAAATATTATGTTTTATATCACCATTAATATCACCACGCCTTTTTTTACGTAACTTTGTAATTTATAATATATGTCTATGGTCAATATTTGAGGAATAAAAGCCGAGGTCAGTGCTTTTGGAACACCCTGTATACAAACGAATTGTAATTATTTCCTTCTTTGGTTTCGGTTAATAAAATAATTCATTTATTTTTTTATTGCAACTGGTCACTATACACAAACTGGATTCATGTCCAATTGCTCTTATATTTTATTGCAACACACACACACACACACACACACACACACACACACACACACACACATATATATATATATATATATAATTAAACTTTATAAAAATTATTAGTTAAAGTCACATTGACATCGTACAGAATTCGCAGAAAAGAAAAAGAAAAAAAAAACATCCTATACACCTTTGTAAAACGAATATGGCAGATCCCCAGAATTCAAAATCCACATCAAAACCAAGACATTGTCCAAGAAAAAAAAGGAGTGGGGAGGAACGAAGACGATCGAATTATGCAGGACATTACCGCTGATGAAAGCTTACATAAATGGAAGGGGACTTCGGAGATAGAATCGGATTTTTCTCGCTGAAGTTGGCTCAGATTACGAAATATTGACCTCCTTTTGGAATATTAGGTTACTGAAAAAACGCGGAACCAGCGGGAATACCGGGGGCGGTGAGGGGGGGGGGGGAATCCTGCATACTTAAAGGTAAAACATTATGGACGTTTTAAAATATATTTTTCATAAAAGCTAACATAATGCCATTCAAGGTGACGTTGGAAGTACTTAAGTAATTTATTAATAATAGTTTTGTTTTTTCTTTATTTATTTTCTTTTTCATTTTACATTCGGTAACAAATGTCTGATTTTCTTTTCGCAGAATGGTAGTCAAAATGCATCAAAAATGAAATGAAACTGGGAAAAAAATAAGTCGAACGTTGTAGACGTTTTAAGAAGTAATTTTAATAAAAGTTGACATAATGTAAAACAAGGAGATGTTAGAATTACCTGCAAAAAAATTAGTAGTAGTAAACTTTTTTTTTTGTAATTACCTGAACAAATGATTGACTTCATTGCAAAACACTTGTCACAATCATTAAAGGCGATAAAAGTTTTCTTCAAGCAATGTCGTGGGATACGACTAATATAGAATATTAAATGTGAACTTGTTTTGCAAGTTTACATTTAATTTTTAAAAGCATGAAATGATGTGACATAAGATCGAAATCATAAAAATAAAGAAGCAAAGAAAAAAAATAACTCTAATACACCACAAAGTACAATAAAACTTCAATTATCCAAACTCCAATCTTGCCAATTGCTAAATATACGGGTTAATATCACTAAATGAAAAATTACATTTTCAGGGGGGGGGGGGGGGAAGTGAACTGTGTGCTTTTGTTCGTAAAGTATAATAATATAGTTAAATTACAAAACTTTGTATTAATCACCATAAAATCAAAAGAACACACAGGACGCGTTTCGGGCTGGAAATTTTTAACATCCCGTCATCAGCCCCCAGTAAGCACGTGTCCAGGAGGGGGATAAGGTCACAAATGAACAGAAAGATGGAGAGAAGGAAATACGCCTGTGTCCATAGTTTTAATTCAAACATATCATGAAGCGAGTGAAAAAGAGATTACAAAATTTTATATTTACATACAAAAACCAAGTTAAGTTAAATAAAAGAATGAAAAAAAAAGTTTGATATCGTACTATGTCCATCACTTGGGAAATGTCAAAATTAGTGATGGCCATAACGATTATTTTGATTTCTGGTAGTAATCGAATTAAAAAAAATTGAAGTTTGGCAGATATGCTTCTGCGCATGCCCGAATGATTCATTCTAATAATCAAAATAATCGTTATGTCAATCACTAGCTCGAAATAAGTACTTGGCTTGTTTGAACAATCACCGATTCAAATATACTATAGTACTATCTGACCCGCCCGGCTTTGCCCGGGACCGTGATAATAAATTTAAACAAATCTCAAGTTTGTATGATTTTATATCTTTTACCCGATTTTGTATGAAATTATACTTTTAAAAGAAAAAAAATCAAAAAATATATTGATATTTAGTGATAAACGCGCTTGTAAGAAAACATTTTCTTGTTTTTTTTTTTTTTTTGGGGGGGGGGGGGGGGGTTTATAGTTTAAAAAAAAAAATCTCCTTGTCCGAACTGTATGAAATCTTTATCAGTTATAATTATTATTATATGTATAACTGTTTTACATCCCGTGTAAAAATTTTGTACTAATTTATGAAAAGGGAAAATTTTGATTTATTAAATAAAAGGGAAGAATCTGTAATAATATATGATTATTACATTATACTAGTTGTAAAAGAAATATGTTGCCTCGCTTTTTTTTGTTGTTGTTTGTTTGTTTGTTTTTGCGTCGGCTCCTTTAACATAACAATAAAAAAAATAGCTCTCACCTTCCGATCTCCCTGAAATTTCAATCGGTTATAAATATAACTGTATCCAAGCTCTTTAAAATTTTGTGAAAAAAATATGCCATCTTTAGTATTGAATATGAGTCGAAATAAGCGATAGAGTCGAGAGTGAATTACTCCGAAACAGCCCTCTTCTTCGCGTCCCCCCCCCCCCCACTTAAAATTTCTCAGATTTTATTTTTTTATTTATTTAAATTTCTGCACATCCGAATGTTTCGAAAATTTTGTAGGTTGTGTAAATCTTGTCTACCCGATGCTCTTAAAACATTGTGTTGAAATACAGACGCAAACTTGCCAAGTCTCTTGATTCTGGCGGGAGACTCCTGATTTTTACATGTTTTCCCATACTCCTGATTTTTGACTGATTTTTCACATTTTTCAATATCCTATTATTTTATCCTCAAATATACAGCGATGAAAACTTCAATGCACATATACTTGTTCTTTAGTACGATTATGATTGATCACTAGTATTTTATGTGATAAACTACTTAGATCATTATAAAGGATGAATCTTTAAGACTTTCTGACCGTTACTGTTACTATGGGCATGTGTACGACCGTAAACGGAACATAAGGGAGGAAAACGACCGTTTTGAATGGGGACATTTTTTTTTCAAATGCTGAACAACGATATTTTTTCGAATTGATTGCAGCATTTGGAAATGTAAGAGTACGATCTTTCTGAATATGTCGTCCAGTTTTAACTGTACTGAATGGATTTGCCGATTTAAAACTACAAAATCACACACACACACACACACAAAAAAAAATAGTTTTTTTTTTAATCCCCCTCCCACCCCCATACCGGATGCATAAATCAGGTTTTGGGCATGCGCGTATACTTTTGATGCATCAGGTGTATCAGGACATGCCTTGGACTTCCTAAATCCAAATTTTCAGACCTGTGCGAGCTGTAGATTTCGCGAGCCATCGCCAAGAAACACACACACACACAGATAAAAACTTTCTTTTATTATTATAGATGTTCAGTGGGTATCTGAAATGGCAGAACATATAAATATATATATAATGTTTTTGAAACAAATAAAAAGGTTATTTCACACGAGTTTAAGAAAAGAAAAAAAAAAAAGACAATAATTATCAATAAAATATTTTTATCAAAGTTATAGGTATATATTTAATGCTCTAAAAAAAATCAACAATTAAACTCTACTGGTAATTAATTTTTCCAAAAATTAACAGCCAACTTTTATGTAATTTTGATTTATTTGGCGTATTATTTGATTTAAGGATAACCCCCGACTTAACGATGATTTTTAAGAGGCCCTTTGCAATCGTTAAATCGGAGTTCGACGTTACTACCACAATTGTATCTTATTATTTATCTCGATTCATGTGTTTACTGAGAAATCAATATAGCCATTACCAGTGAAACCTCTTAAATATACGGTTAAAGTTAGAGCCTCACTTTATTAAATGCTGTTCATTTATGCTCTCTGTATTGTCCTCTTGATAAGAACCTGTGGAATCTATTAATACAGACTCCCCTCTTGTCTCGTACACACAATCTCAAAAGGTCTGCTGAATGAAAGCTCCACTAAAATTCTTCTCGCCGATTACCGCATACCTTGTTGCTAAACAATGCGCGCCGAATCCTGCCTGAAGTGGAAGTAGAAGTTCAGATCTTGTTCGATAAAGACAATTTATTTTGCTCGCATTCAAAGACTTGTCTGGAGTACTTCAAAAGAAGATCGTAAAAGGATATTAAAAACGGATAGGATTCAATTTGGCCCATGGATATTATTTATTTGTTAAGGTATTTGCTATAAATATGTATTTAAGAAAACATTTCTTTCAAAGAGGTAAATCACAAGAGGTGGGGAATATTATGTATTATGTAAATTAAATATAAAAAACTAAATTGTATAAGAGCTAATTTAAAGAATTGTTAAAATTTATACATAACTAAATTCTAATATATATTAATGGTTGGGTTTTCAATGTAAATTTATTAGTACAAACAGATTTCTCAAATAATACTTTTTTAATATTCCATACATAATATAAACAAGAACGAAAAACCATGCGTCAAGCATGGAATATGAAATACTTTCCAACGCATTCAGAATAGTGTAACAAAACTTCTCCGTTAAGATGATGACGTCTAAGTAAACAATTTGGAAAATGCAATAACACATTTGAAAACCCAATTTCATAAATTACCATTTACAATCGGAAAAGTAACCGAATTCTTTAGAATTCGGTTAACTTAAAGCAATAATCGGTAATAAAGTAATAATCGGTAACGTAAAGTAAGATTACTGCTTATTTTACTGTTTATTACTGTTAATTTTACGGTATAATACTGGCAGCTGGGGTGCCAGTATTATACTGTAAAATCAACAATTTCTTTTGCAGTGTACTAATGCGCATATAACAATTAAGTGTGAATGAATGAATTGAGCAATGAATTGAGCAGGTGTTCTTATTCAGAACTGTGTAATCGAAAGACATTTTCCAATTTTTGGTCAAGATAGTAGATCTTTCAGAAAATACTGCCAAAGTTGAGGTTTGGAACTGAATTCCTGATTCAGCAGCACGAGAACAGGGAAAAACGTGTCTTCACGTGACACGAATCTCTTATAACCCGATAGGTAATTTATTAAAATAGAAAACTCAAGTAAGTAAATTTTTTCTAAAAATCATAAAATATAAGTAATTTTTTCTGAAAATGGAAAACTAATTTCGATTCCGAATTGCTTCAATAGTCAAGCCTGTCAATTTTATGCCTTTGCGTGTAAAAGTGGGTATAATATTGTGTCAGTAAGTTATAAAACTCTTTCGAGTATGAGAAAATGTATGTGTCAAATGTATGACACATGTGAATGTCGGCGCAGCGAGAATTCGGTACAAATCGTCGACTTGACAGTATCCGAGTAAGATCTGCCTTTACAAAATTTGGGAAACGTATTTCAATTACATAGTTCCTGAATAAGAACACCTGCCAATTTCATGCGTTTCTGAACAAAAAGGAATTAAAAAATGTTCACCAAGTAGCCAGTTTGGATTTGAGAACAGCCTTAAATTCTTTTTAATTTATTTCTTTTAACGTATTTTTATCTCAAGAATTTCTAAATTTGGTGAAGTGTCGATTTTGATATTTTTTGTGCTAAAATAGTCCATATACTCTAAAATACGTACGTGTTAGCAAAATTTTGTTTCTGATCGTTTATCCAACTATAACTGTTTTCAAGAACACTCTCAACTGTTTGCAATAATGAATCTTTAAGCTTCTCGGTTCTTTTGTATCACATGCGATAAAGGAAAAAATCAATAATTTTCAAGATCTTATGGATATCGGCTTCGGATTTGCCCATTTATTGGTGGTGTTTTGAAAGCAAAATCATACATGTGTAGAAGTGGAGTAAAACTTTAGAATTCTAACGGTTTAGTTTTTATGAGAGAAAGAATAGAGGTTTGGATCTCACAAGTAAAGGTACTATAGTCTGAGGCGGCGAATTTCGATTTTTATTGCTCATTCGATTAGTCTCATCGAGCTAAGTAATTTGCTACCTCGCACATCGGCTATTGAGTTTTGATAATGACAGGGGTCGGGTCAAAGTTTAAAATTTCGTTCACTGAAAACCAGTTGCCGTCAAAGAAATAAGTAAGATTTAAATTCATTTAGGGTTCTTACACTGACATTCATTGATGATAGTTAATTTTTGACACATTGTTCATTCCGAAGAAGTGAGTAAAACAAAAATATTTCTTACAGTGCGCACAACGAGCAAAGGCTTCTTCAGCTGACTCGGCAACGCATTCAAAGCAGCTCTGCTTTCTTTCTGGATTTTTAAAACAGTAGTCTGTAGGGATGACATAGTTTTCGTCTTCATTAATGTGTACTATTTTGGCAAATCCATACTTGAACATAGGAATGAACTTAACTGATACAAACTGATAATGTGTTAATGAGTTGCAGTCTATGGCACTGTAAAAACAATTAGTAGACTTAAATCGCACTTATTTCTTTGAAGGCATCTGTTTTTCACCGAACGAAAGTTTGAACTTTGACCTGGCCCCCTGTCATTATTAAAACTCAATAGTCGATATGCGAGGTATAAAATTACTGCTCGATGAGATGAATCAGCTATAAAAATCAAAATTCGCCGCCACAGACCATAGTACCTTTACTTGTCAGGACTGAAGAGGTTAAACGCATTTATCGTTCTTTGAGCGTATTTTTTCAAATTTTTATATTTTATTACCTTCTAAATCCTGTGCCTTAATTTGTACGGGTTTTTATTTCTTATAAAAATAAAATTGCAGATATGAGATTTGAATATCGGATTTGAAATATTTTGAAAACTACATTGTTACTACTTATAACATTTTTTTTTAAAGTTAAAGGAATATACTGGATGCACCAAAAGTTCGTTAAAACTTTAAAAATTCATTAAAAAGAAATAAATTATACTAAAAAATTGCGGTTTGCACGAATGGGATTAGAGGGAGATCGGATTTTTTTTTTAATTAAAAAAAGAGTTAAAAAATTACCGGTAGATGGCGCTGCATGCATAATATGAAGCAGTTATATGTAAATTAGGCTATCAATAAAACCTCTCAATGCACACATATATACTTCTTTCGATTTCAGCAGTATGCTATCGTTACCAAATCAAGCGTTGTTGGTTAAACTCATTTACAAGAAAGGGGAATCGGCAATTGGCGCATTGCAAAAATTCTGCACGGCAAAATGACTGAAGATGAGAAATAGGTCTGTTTCATGTGCTGGGATACTGAAACTTGTCAAACGCTTTGCAGAATTGGGTCTTTTATTATAAGCGTAATTTGCGTACATCATCTTCATATTATGCATGCCAGCGCAATCTATCGGTAATTTTTTTAACCACAACTTTTTTCGTTATTAAAACAAAGCCGAACGCTTTGCAGAATTGGGTCTTTTACTATAAGCGTAATTTGCGTACATCATCTTCATATTATGCATGCCAGCGCAATCTATCGATAATTTTTTTAACCACAACTTTTTTCGTATTAAAACAAAGCCGATCTCCCTCTAATCCAATTCCTGCAAACCACAATTTTTTAGCATCATGTGTTTCTTTTTAATGATTTTTTAAAGTTTTAACGAACTTCGCATCCGGTATGACCATCACTTTGAAATTTGTAACAAACATTTGACTTAAAAAAAAAAAAAAATAAATAAATAAAGATTAATCCAAAAATTTAAATTTTCTGAACTAATTTGATAAGAAACAAATAAAATTAAAAAGTTAATTATATATATTTAAAATAATGAGGACATTCAAACTCGATCCGAGTTTTCTGTTTCTCTCTTATACACTGCCAACTGCGAAGATTCAGAGCGAACTGCATTATAGGAAGGTATGCAGCAGACGAAGCGAAGAATTTTAATGGCGCATTTGGAAGAATTTTAATATATGTTAGTCTCTTTGACGTTCGTTCTCTTCTTTCGTTAAATTATATAAACACTCTATTATACACACGCAGTGGCGCAGCCAGAATTCGGTTCTAGGGGGGGGGGGGGGGGGTTTGAGTTTATAATAAAGATAGTCGCCGGTTATATGAATCATCGGTTAATGGAATCAGTCTTTTAAATGAATGATATCATAATGCTTTTCTCCGCAATTACGTTGGTTATGATTCATTTAAACAGCGTTTACAATATTAGAAGCGCGATAGAATTAAAAATAGCTAAAAGAGGAACCACAACTAATTTATAAAATTTTAACGATAAATATACGAATCTCCATCATAAGCAAGAGTTCGTTGCAACATTACCAACAAATGAAATATAGTCTTTAAATTTGTGTACAGACCCCCTCAGGGCTCGGAAGTAGCGCGCTACAAGTAGCGAAACTACAGTAGCCGCTACTTTTTCCAGTAGTTTGTAGTGTAGCGCGCTACATTAAAAAAGTGTAGTGTAGTGAGTAGTGCGATACAAAATATCAGTAGTTTGTAGCGCGCATCGACGCTACTTTCGGAGGGAGGAAAAAAGATCCCAATCTTCAAATCACATGATTATAACTCGTTTCTTTCGAGCGAAATATGTTCTCTGCAACAATTTGCGAACGTCAGCGACAAATCTCATTTGCAGTGTCATATATTTCTCCATAGACGACGGGCACAGTCACAAATTAGCTGTCAATTTCACAGTTTGGGTGTCAGAAACTTCGTGTACTGTTATTTAAATCCATAGAAATCTTCTCAATATAATGTATTTTTATACGACTACGATTTTTTTTTCCAAAATATAGTCGTCTGGCTATGTTAAATCTTTATTTGACTAATTTCTTCTACCTTTTGCCTCCCACCCCCCAGTAAGCAAAGAAATGTAAAATCCTTATTAAAAAAAGAAAAAGAATGGATTTATCTAAACATAAATCCTCTAAATTATCCCTAATCTCTCAAATTCACGCTTCCCCATAGTAGCATACAAAGGAGTTTAAAATATTTTTAAATCTTTATTTTTATACAAAAATAAAATCTTTCACTCATTTGTCTAATGACAACAAATAAAAATTATTGCCTTGTCCCCAAAATTTAAGCTTCCCTTTTTGCCCCTCCTCCAGCATACAGTTTCAAATATTTAAAACTCTTTATTTTAAAAAAATGTCCACATTTGTTTCTACCTAATAATAATATATAAGTAACTATCTAAATTGTCCCCTAACTTCCCATAATTTACTCTCCCCCCCCCCCCCCCCACAAGCATACAAATAAATAGAAAATTTTTAAGTTGTTTTTATTTCTATATAAAAAAAATCTTCTGCACATGTTACGTGTGTCTAGATTTAGAGGTGGCCGCTATTCAGAGATATAAGCGTTTTCAAATATATAAATTTTAGGAATTAAAAAGTGGCGCTAAATAGAGGTGGCCGCCTTTTGAAAGAAAAACCAGAATGGAGGTCTTATTGTACATAGATTTTTAACCTGAAAAAATATTTTGGACATTCTTTTGAAATTCGGGTCAACCCGACCCCTACCCGCTAGAGTCAAAACCCAACCCGAAACCGATCCGAACTCGAAATAATGAAATTCAACCGGATCCACAGTAAAAAAGTGGAAGTCAACCCGATCGGAATCCGACCCACAACAAAAAAAATCTAGAGCCGGGTCGGGTGCGGGTAAACCGACCCGATGCAGGACTCTAAACGGTATACAACTAAAAATCTAATCTTTAAATGTTTTTTAGGTGCGTTCGTAATTATATAAATACGTAGCACCTATTGTCCTCGCTTGGTCCGTCCGTCCGTCTGTCCGTCCGCATATAACAACGCAAAAACTACCCAACCGAATGGTTTGAGACTTAAGATATATTATCTTTGCAGAATTTTGTCGAGACATTTCAAATTTTATTAAAATCGAATCAAAACTTTAGGAGATATTAATAAAAATATTTATTAAGAAATTTGAATTTTTTTTTTTTTTTTAAATCGGTGCTTTCTTGTTAGAGGAGTTTCTGATGGATGTTAAATCGTCAAGCGACCGAGACACTTATTTTATTACAGAAATTAATCTGCAGACGATATAATTCATTTCACAGAATTAAAAATCATCTAGATCTGAATATTTATATAACTAGCTACAGTACGAACGCACCTCGTTTGTCACGTTTGACGTACAATTTCCAACTTGTTTAAAATTAGTTGCGGTTTCAAAACTTCCATTTATAACGAAATACTATAAGAAGCAAAACGCTAAATAATCGTTTCCTGTCTTCCTGTCGATCACACAGTTTTTTGCCATAACAAAATTAGAAGTATCAAGAATTAGAATTGTAACTATTCAGCAGAAATGTTTCAGCTGTGCAGGAGCATCCGTTATAACCATTATCGTATACCAGTAGTTGAAAAAGTATGTTTATATTAACTTCCTGATACGAATTCTAAGATTAACAAAACAGACAGGCACGCATTTTGCTTTTGTGAAACTGTGATCTGCTGTTTATATAGACTTTTAATGTGAAAAAATATTTTGGACATTCTTTTAAAAAATCGGGTCAACCCGAACCCGACCCCCAAGATTCAAAAAGCCAACCCGAAAGAATGAAAGCCAACCCGACCCGCAACAAAAAATTTGAAGTCAATCCGACCCGAACCCGAACCGCAACGGGAAAATATAGCCGACCCGAACGGCGGGTCGGGTCGGGGTAAAAGCGGGTAACCCGACCCGATGCAGGATTCTAAGCGCTACTGTGCTACATCACTCTCATAAATGTGTAAGATTATTACAATTTTTGTTTTCAAATTTCCTCTTTTAAAAAAAATTCCAACATAATTAAAAAGGTTCTATGAATTTGCTTTGTTTGTCTGTCCGTGCTCTAACTCTCATAAATATAATCCGACTGCCATGAAAGTTTTATGTTATTGAAGCTTACCATAGAATGTTCAGTATTGAAAATGAAATGTGTAGCATTTATATCTCGCTTACAGGGACGTTCAAAAGAATTCTGTTACATTATGGTCTATCGGGAAAAATCGTTTGCGGTGTATTTAATTAGCGATGATTACTAAAGTAGCGAAGTAGTGACTACTTTTGGAAAGTAGTTTGTAGTCGCTACTTTTAAAAATAAGTAGTTGTAGTTGTAGTTAACTACATTTTTTATAAAGTAGTTGTAGTTGTAGTTCGTTACAAACAAAAAGTAGTTTTTCCGAACCCTGGACCCCCTACGAAACAAATGATTCGAAAGAAACACCGATTGCAAAAATCTGCTCATAATCGAAAAATAGCTTTTTATAACTTTAAGTACTTTTTTTAAATTTTTACTTTTGCTAAGATTTTTTTCCTGGGTACGCACATAGCTTGGTCTTAGATATAACTGAGAGCAAAAAACGCAAAAAAAGCCACTTGAAACTGAGATTGACTTACAATGTGTATGTTTTTTTTTTCTCTGGAATTCGATGATCTGTTATTGTTTCGAACGTGGAACAAAGACATAAATGCAATTAAAAAACAGACCACTGTATACTATATAACTCAAAGCGTCTCTGTGAGAGTATATGACCCATCTTTTACTATAAGACGTCTCGACAAAGTGACGCAGTCCAAAAATCATAGCCCCACCAGTGGCTGAGAGGTTGTGCTCTCGAAGCTGGTAGACGGGAGGTGCTGGGTTCGATCCCAATCGCGCCCGTCGGCCTAACCGTTCGGAGTTTTCGTGGTTTTCTTCGAGCCGTGGATTTATCCATGCGTAAATACGGGTTAGGTTCCCTTAGAAAGGCCCCCACGAAGGGCACTCCCCCCGGGCCTATATCCCAAGTGCAGATAATTGGCCGTCAACAATCAACCATCAACCAAAAATCATAACCTAATGCGACATAACCTATGCGTGTAATACGCGCTTTCACAGTTTTAAGTAGAATTTTCACCGTTTAATTGAATCACATTGTTGTATAGAATTTGATTTAAGAAAGCGGTGGATTCTGCCAAGGCGGAAAGGCCAAAAAACTTAATTTTAACTTTAGTTGTTTTGATTCATATAAGCGGCAATTATAGTAATTTTTTTAGCTCTGGGGGGGGGTTTTAACCCCCAAACCCCCCCCCCCCCCCACCTGGCTGCGCCACTGTCCACACGTAGCATTTATAGGAATTATGCTACAGTAGAACCTCTTGTTAAAGAAGTCGCTAAATCCAGACCAAAACTTCGTTAGATAGAAGACTTCATAAATTACAAATTAGTTATTAAAAATACATATTTGCTCAAGTATTTTGTTTTAACTTGATTTATTGCATTAAAATCGACACACGCATTTAATTTACTACTGTTTGCTGATTAATCTTCCAGAATGTATTAAACAATATTTAATTTATTAAAATCCTCTTTAATAAAAAGGTATGCGTTGCTGACGACTGGGATTTTCGCTAATCGTTGCCACAGATTAATCTCGGAAAATGAAACATTTGAAATTACTGAAAAAATTAATTGCTCGAAAAGTATTTGTCAGAAAATTGTTAGACAAATTGCGTTAGAAATGTAAAAAATTGTATTTTTCTTGATATAAATTTCAAATCCACTGATTATGCCATTTTTCAAATATTGAATTTCAAAAATTACCAAATTTCACAATGGAGTACCACAGCGAAAACTTCACGGGTAAAAAAATAATAATAACAGCAATGTGTTAGCACGAGTCACAAATTATAGTAAAAATATTAAAATACTGTTAAAATAATATATACTGTTAAAATATAAATACTGTTAAAATATAAATACTCTTAAAATATAAAAGTGAATTATGATGTCACGAGTTAATCACGATGATGTCACGATTTTTATTTAATTCTCGACAAGTACTAGATGCGCTATTTCTTTTTAGTTGGGAATAATATAGGTTAATTCACGTTATTAAAAAATGTAGTTACAAAACATATAAATCAATGGAAAACGGTAGGTAATAAATTGTAAACGTAATAATAAACCGTATTAAAAAAACACAAGTGAAATAAGTATCCGTTTTTATGTTATTTTAGGATATACCAGGTAAAGGTACGGATTACTTTAAAATACAAGTTTAAATTCACCGATATATTTCGTTTGATTCAAGGTTCTTTTGGAGAAACCGACCAGCGCATCGGGCGTAGTCTGCTAGTAAACAAATAAACTTACATAATGATGAGGATGAAGAAAGTATCAAAAATAGTGTTCGTCTACAATTAGATAATTAAATGTTTTTATGCGGAAAAATTGCCTGTTGTTCTCTGTTGGACTTTCGAAGCACTTCCGTATTTTGCCAAAAAATAAGTCCCATCTTTGTAAGGAATTTAATACACCATCTGGTATATTTTCTTGAAATTGAAATCCATGTTAAATTGTTTTAAATGCTTTGTTCATGTTATGGTGTGAAGGTTTAAGAAGACATTCAGAAGAATAGTCGTCGCGCGGCTACGTTAAAGAGAGGTTTTACTTCGCTATATGGAAGTAAACCATATAGTTAACGAAGTCGCTAAATCCCGACCAAAACTTCGTTAGATAGAAAACCTCATAAATTACAAATTAGTTATTAAAAATATATATTTGCTCAAGTATTTTGTTTTAATTTGATTTATTGCATTAAAATCAACACACGCATTTAATTTACTACTGTTTGCTGATTAATCTTCCAGGATGTATTAAACAATATTTAATTTATTAAAATAAACAAATAAACTTACATAATGATGAGGATGAAGAAAGTATCAAAAATAGTGTTCGTCTACAATTAGAGAATTAAATGTTTTTATGCGGAAAAATTGCCTGTTGTTCTCTGTTGAACTTTCGACGCACTTCCATATTTTGCAAAAAAATAAGTCCCATCTTTGTAAGGAATTGAATACACCATCTGATATATTTTCTTGAAATTGAAATCCCTGTTAAATTGTTTTAAATGCTTTGTTCATGTTATGGTGTGAAGGTTTAAGAAGACATTCAGAAGAATAGTCGTCGCGCGGCTACGTTAAAGAGAGGTTTTACTTCGCTATATGGAAGTTATTTTACGCGTAATTTTTTTCAGAGTTCAAAGCTCCTGAAAGGAATTCGTTAAATAGACGAATAAGCTAAATAGAAGTTCGTTAAATAGAGGTCCTAATTTATACAGGGTATGGTATGATGAGTGTTTCCTACTCATCAAGGTAAAAAGAAAAAAAAAAAGTAGTCGTTGGGGGCCACCTTAATACTTAGCCATCATGGATATGCATAATATAAAATATGAAAATAAAACATGTGTAAACTATATATAAAAGGCATTGCAATTCGAATAAAATCTTGGCTTGATGACGTCACAAACTTTAAATGCTCTATTACTGAATTGCGTAAAAGAAACATACTTATAACTCCAAAAATGATAATCCTATTAACTAACAGTTTACTGCGTTAGATTAAGCGTTTCATTGCCAATTAAAATATATCTTTGAATGAAATACATTGTCATGAAAAATCGAAGAGTGCGGAAAATAGAATTACATATATCTCGGCAACTCATTACCCGATCGACTTTATTCTTTATGCAAAATTTGTTTTTTTTTACTGTTTTTTATGTTTACTTAACCTTAAAATAAACAATTTCGAAAATTTTTAAAAAACTTTTATCAGAATAAATATTTCTAGAGTCCGAAAAAACTAGTTCCGGATAATCGAGGTTACTGAAATTCAATAAGCTTCTCCCCCTTATTCCATACTAAGTACATACCCAATTTCAAGTCTCTATCTCAATTTGTTCGAGAGATGGAGCGTTTACAGACACAGATAGACGGACGGCAAAATGTTTTTTTCTAAAATTGTGTTTTTCAGAATATCCAGTGTCTGAAACGTGTAAATCCGTCAATTTTTTTTTTTTTTTTCAATTTTTAAAACGATTACAAGACTTACCCTATACTACGTATGATGGGTAAGTGAAAGATTATGGAGGTAGCGGAGGAAGGTAGCTTAAAAAAGCTGAATAGGGGTGGGGTTTTTTTTTTGGGGGGGGAAGGGGGATAGGGAGTTTCTTTGAATTGAATTTATATGAGAACTATTTAAATTAGGCTTTTCTTTAGTTTAAAGAAATTTACAAAGGAGGCTTAACCTCCCTTGCCCCCCTCTAATGAGCCACTCCTGCGCTAAGCATGGTTATAAAACGGGATCGTTCGGAAACACTTAGGCTTCAAAATCTGTAGGGTTGGGAACACACAAATATTTCAGACGGTTCTGTTTATACCCAGTGTATCTATCATTTTCGATTTTCTTGTGAATAATTCATGTTGGCGTGAATAGATAGGGTTATTCGCACTCTCGGCAATTCATTACGAGCCAGTTGTCTTTTACCCATCCATCATCTTTTGAGCTGACGAAGTCAAGATTAAGCCTACATTGCCTGATCTCGTGGCATTTTAGCGACCCCCTCCCTATTCCAATTTAATATTACAGCTTGAAGGCATTAACAGAGATCCGGTCTCGTGCAAGTGCATGCTGCAGAGTAGTGGGGTGTCAGTTCTTTTAAATATCGATTTTGAATATGCAGTAGGCCAGTCTTCTCCTGTATGTGAAGAACTTGGTAAATATCTAAATAGATTGTCCGCTCATAAACATCTACATCATAAATTCAAACATACATTTAATAGTTTATATTAATTGAACAATATTAATTGGAGGGAGAATGTAATTAAATATTCACCCTTGACTCTTCGTATTAGTTCTCGTCTGATAATTTCTCATTACTCACATGGTTTATATATATATACTAGCAGGCTTTGCCCGCTACGCTGGTCGGTTCTCCAAACGAAATATACCCCTGAATTTGGTCATCTTGTGTTTTAAAGCAATATGCACCTTTACTTTGATTGTCCTTCGCAATGCTGTAAAACGAAATAAACGTCATTGCTCTGTTATATTTTCTATTTTTTGCACAAAATTTGGCTATTAAAGACCAACTTCTTTATTTAATCATTTACAGTATGATTTGCTAAAGAACTATGTAACAATATGCAATATACTAAAATTACCCCTGGAAATTTATTAATGCAAGTTCAATCGAAATCCATTCTGCAGTATTTTTTATAAAGGCTAATGTTTCACGGCTTCAACTGATTATAGAAATTTCAACCCTAGTTCTATAATTAGACAACGTAGAACTATTAATAACGATAATCGTTACAAAAATATGCATTATCTCATTAACAATAGGACTTAGAAAAATGAACTTTATACCATTCTATTCAGCATACAAAAATACATTAAAATATATTGTAATTGTCACTTAACTATAATACTCGATTTTTAAGGAATTTTTTTTAAAGTTTGTTCATTTTTTTACCTCCTTTAGGGTTGGAGTTTTTGAAAATCTCGTCTTAGTGCGCCTCCACATACTAAGAAGTATTTCCCCCCCCAAGTTTCGTGTTTGTAGGTTCAGTAGTTTGGGCTCCGCGTTGATCATCTACCCAGTCAGGATTTTCATTTATATATATAGATAACAGTTTGCGGGAACAGATTTCGCCGCATTACCTTATAACAATGAAAAGAAGTCCGTCGCGTTTTATCGACAATTTGAATTTCTTCCATTGCTATAATAACGCGCGTATGTACAGAAATTATCATTTGTAATATTAGAATTTTGAGGTTTTGACGCCAAGAACGTCGCCAAATTTATAAAATATGCAATATCTCACTAACTATAGGACTTAGAAGAATGTACTTTGTACCATTCGATTCAGCATAAAAAAATACATTAAAATTAGTTATAATTTTTTTACTTAATTGTAATACTCGATTTTTAAGGAATTTTTTAAAAGTTTGTTCATTTTTTTACCCCCCACCCCACTTCTTAGGGGTGGAGTTTTTGAAAATCCCGTCTTAGTGCACCTCTACATACTAAGAAGTATTTTTCCTCCAAGTTTCGTGTTTGTAGGTTCAGTAGTTTGGGCTGCGCGTTGATCATCTACCCAGTCAGGACTTTCATTTATATATATAGATAATGCACTACACCAAAACTATCTCTGAAAAATTAACAATGCAAGTTTCATCGAAATCCATTTAGCAAAGTCTTTTAAAAAGGATAATGCTTCATAATCGGGTTCAATTGATTATAGAAATTTCCCCTAATTCTATAACTAAGCAACGTAGAATGATATGTTATGCACTAAAACCTTGCTTCAAAATTTAGCTAACTAACAGTGCAAGTCCCAACAAAATTCCAGTTATAAGTGGCCGGATCGAAATTCCCCTTTGCATTATATATATACAGTAGATAGGTGAATGTATCTTTCATAATCATCTTGTCCTGATGATAGAAGTGGAATTTTCTTCTTGACCTTCTGGAATTTTCAAAAAGAAACTCTGCACACCCTCCGTAGCTGTAACATATACTCTCTAGTATACACCCTCTGTCTATAGCGTATATGCACAGTTTTTTTACTACTCCACTGACAACTTTCTCCCATAGCTCCATAACTAAACAATGTAGAAAATCCATCCCTGAAATATTATCTAACTAACTGTGAAAATTCCATCAAAATCCGTTCAGTAGAACTTTAAAAAAGGTAATCTTTCATAATCGGGTGCACCTAATTTTATCTAAAACTTCCCTCCGTAGCTCTATAAATAAGCAATGTATAACAATGTGCTTTCTTTTTAAACCTTTCTAAAACAAATTACCTAACTAATAGTGAAATCCTATAAAAATCTGTTCGGTAGAACCTGAGTTTTAATCAATCTGATTGAAATACGAATTTGCGTTTTATAAATATTGTAGATGATGATGACATGATTTCTGTAATCGGATTCGTTGTCAAGCTTTTGCTTCAGAGAAGAAACGCAGAGGAAAACTTGTCTACAGATAATTGCCAACCATCTCCACAAAATTTCGTAACTAACTGTGTAAATCCCACCAAAGTCCGTCCAGCAGTTTTAAAATTATAAACAGTCGGAATGAAATACGAATTTGCATTTTATATATATAGTAGATATATCTTTCATAATTGCACTCATCTTTCCCAATCACTTTTCCATTAGCTCTATCACTAAGCAACGCAGAATGATATATAATAGGGTCATTAGCCATACTTGAAAAGTCACTTCCATCAAAATTTGTTCAGTAGCATTTTTTTGTAAAGGTAATCTTTAATAATCGGGTTCACTTAATTTTAGAGCTTTCCTCTGTATCTCTATAACAGAGTAACGTAGAATAGCTATACTCTATAAAACCTTTCAAAAAACATTACTTAACTAACAGTGTAAAACCTAACAAAATATCATGAATAAACGGATTAAAATATGAATATGAGGTTTAGAGTCATAGTAGATGATAATATGATTTTCTGTTAAAGAGATTCATCATGAAGGTTTCGCTTCAAACGTAAACGATGCTTTTGCTCATTGGATACTTCTCTATTATCCCGTCGACCACTTTTCATAACAAAAAAATTTCGCCAAATTGTAAGATTAAACACTAACAATGCCGTCCCATTTACTTGATGTCAGAAGAATTATACGTGTTTGTTACGTCATCAAGTGGTTTTTAATTCGACATTTGCGTGTATTTTTCATTATGTTTTACTGATTTATTAGTTATTTCATTAATTAAAGTAACAATTGTATCCTTACAGTCTTATATTTTATTTATTTATTTTGACATTCCAATGGCAACGTTCTCCCGTTTATTTGGTGTTACAGTTTGGCGATAGTTTTTTGTTATGAAAAGTGGTTAACGGGATAACAGAGAAGTACCCAACATGGTAGCTAACAACCCAAAGAAAAGGGGAAACATGGATGAAGATTGAAAACAAATAAAGAAGCAATATACTTGTATAATACTAAACAGACCTTCGAAACTTTATTTTAGCAATCACGTTTTATTTTAAATCGTGGATTTTGTAGAATTAATAATTATACACAATTACACAAATATCCGTAAGAATAATATTCCATTCCCAATTGAACAGTTAATGTTTCTATCTGTAAAAATAAACAAAATAATTAAATTTAATTTGAATTTCTTCCATTGCTATAGTAACGGATGTATTTTTAGAAATTATCACTTGTATTGTTAGAATTGTTAGATTATGACGTCAAAGATTTCGCCAAATTAGAAAAATGTGCAATATCTCACGAACTTATTTGACTTATGAGTATTTAATTGATACCATTCGATTCAGCATACAAAAATACATTAAAATATGTTATCATTTGTCATGTAACTACAATACCCGATTTTTAAGGAATTTTTTAAAAGTTTGTTCCTCTTTTAACCCCCCTTAGGGGTGGAGTTTTTGAAAATCCCTTCTTAGTGCGTCTCTACACACTAAGAAGTATTTTTCCTGCAAGTTTCGTCTTTGTAGGTTCAGTAGTTTTGGCTGTGCGTTGATCATCTAGCCAGAAAGGACTTTCTTTTATATATATAGATACAAGTTTCGTCTTTGTAGGTTCAGTAGTTTTGGCTGTGCGTTGATCATCTAGCCAGAAAGGACTTCCTTTTATATATATAGATATATTGTGAGGCTGTAATATAAGATACTCTGATAGTTTCAGATAAAATGTTTTTCATATAATTTTATGTGCTACAGAATTAAATAGCACAATTATGTTACATAAGATTATTGACGATTATGACTGTAAGTTCAAGTGAATTGGAAGGAGTGAAGATTTGTACAAAAAGATTCCCCCGCTTTTTAGGTAGGCATTATAAAATGAGAGCTTTAAAATAAGATATGTTATTTCTCGTACTTTTTTAACAACGCGCTTTAACTAAGATTTGTGTATTTAATGACAATTTCGCTGTATGGTAATAATATCTATGTGGGATATGAAATGTTTCCATTTTATGTGTATGAGATATTATCGTTTTTACATTTTTAGAAAATAAATAAATGTAGGATAATAGTATAAAGAGCTCCAAAAATCAGTAAGACTTCTTATGCCATTATCCCATATTTATTTTCCTACTAGCAATGCTTCGCTGGTCGGTTTTCCCCATAGAAGAAGGAATATAAATATTCCTACTTCTATGGTTTTCCCAAACGAACCTCTTTTCAAACGAATCTAAAGTTGGAGGGACCCACTGCTTTCGGAAGTGTACACCGGGCAGGGCTACGCCCGCTTCGATCTCAAATCACAGAATCTTGAATTTCTGTGATGTTTCATTTTTACATGAAAATCTTAACCAAATGAGTCTAGGGTTGGAGGCTCCACTACCTTTCGTCAGCGAAGACTGTGCGGGTGGGATTCGCCCGCTGGATGCTCTGCATGTCGTTATGTAACCTATCTCATTCTTCTCCTCTTTTTAAATAAAACATTTTGGTTAAAAAAAAAAATCAAATCTGTCAATCAGTTATCGGGTTATTACCTAAATTTTGACATTTTTAAATTTTCAATTTCATTTTTAAAAAATTGTAAATTGACCTTTGAATTTCTATTTCATTCTTTTCGTGTTTAAAAATAAATTATGTATGAAAAAACATTCAAATCTGTCAATTAGTTCGAGAAATTTTATTTTGAAAGCGCGCAAATGCAAGTAATTGCTATCTCATTTATACTTTCTCAGAGCTGTGGGGGGGGAACGCTGCATGTGCTCACTGTTCTGTTTTTGCCCATTTTCCATTTAAAGGTGCTACTCTTCTCCCGTACATATGTCGCACTCGTTTATAAAGGTGTTCTATGGGTTTATTTCCCCTGTCTGTAAACCGATGAACAACTCAACTCAACCCTTTGTTTGTTTTTCGAACACTAACTTTGAAACTTAGTTTTCCTTCTGATGCACGTATAGGTAATCGTCATATAAAATTTATAAATTTATTTGATTTTGTAAGTTTTATTTTATTTCTTAACAACAAAACCAAAATAGCAATTAATAAATGAGAAAAGTAGCTGACTCTTCTTGAAGGATTTTTTGAATTTGTATAATTGCGCCATCTGTCAGCATATATTGCAAACCCCAAATCAATAGAAGTAGCACGTTTCAACTATTTAATTAATTAAAAAAATAATTAAAACTCGTAAAACCGCCTTCGAGGCGCATGATATCGGACATTTTGTTACCTTACTGCACAAATCTCTTCAAGAAATGTATACAAACACACAAATTCAAAAATATATATGTCTTTATTATTTTAGAAGAGTGGGAATGTGTAATATATGGATATAAAGTCTAAATATTCCACGCCCCTTAAAACCCCAAAATCAGTGGATCCCAGGACCATCGAATGCTGTAAGAAGGCACTAAGCAATGTACAGTTACAGTACAGCGTATCTATTTCGATTTTCTTGTGAATAATTCATATTGGCGTGAATGGATAGGGTTATTCGCACTCTCAGCAATTCATTACGGGTGAGTTGACTTTTAGCTATCCATCATCTTTAGAGCTGACGAAGCCAAGTTTAAGCTTACATTGCCTGATCTCTTGGCCATAACCCCCTCCCCATAATTTCATTTAATATTATAGCTTGAAGGCTTTAATAGAACTTTGGTTTCCTACCGATGCATGCTATAGAATTGTGCTGTGATGCCACTTCTTTTAAATATCAAATAGCCAGTCTTCTCGTTATTAGCTAAGTAATTTAGTAAATATCAAAGCAGTGTTTCCCTCGCATGAACTTGCATTTCATAAATCCCAATATATGTTTACATTAATTTAACAACATTAATTGAGAGAGGAGGTAATTAAATATTCATCCTTGAAGCGTTATTTCTTGTCTCATAGTTATTCGTGTAGAATAGCAGTGCTAAAATGATCTAATATGTACGTACTGTAAGTCCTATAATACAGAATATTCCAGTGCTTTTAGATAAAACATGTTTATCATATAATTATTAGAGAATAGTGTAACCACAATTATGTTACAGACGATTACTGACAATAAATACAGGGAGTTTCGTGAACGCCTGGCACAACTTAAAACAATATAAATAGCTCAGCATTTGTTTCCAGCTAATGTTTCATAACGAAATTAAAACTTCGTCAATAAATAAAGAAAATAATATGAACAAAACACAAATTTAACGCTTACCGGCGGGATATGTATTTTTTTTTTTTTTAAACCTCAATAAAGGGGACCGATCTGTGCTTGCTTCGTAGTCTGATCCATCTCTCCCTGGCAGTAAAATAAAGTAATGACATGTAATGGAACTACGCGCTTAAAGCACTGAAATTATCATATTCAAAAAGGCTGCTGTAAGTAGTGAAATTTTTGGTTATTTCATTTCTACAACTATTAACTCCTGACATGCAGCTAATGCGAAAGTATCGCTTTTAATAATTTTCAAAACTGTATTTGAATGCATAATTCATATTTTTCATATAAAAATGCGTTTTGGTAGTGTTACTGGGAAATCTAAAAAATATATATTAAATGTAAAAAATCTGTTAGACTTTTCAATTTTAAAAAAAAGGAGGGGGGGGGGGGAGGTCCTTACATTCTCTAACCGGGGAATCCCGGGTTGGATCCTCTAGTTTCTAGTATAATTAATGATTAAGAATTTCGAAATTTTTACTCAGGTCTATTCAAAACGTAAATCCTCTTTTATTTCTGGATGAGAGCAAACAATCAAACTACAAATTTGAAGATGTGAACTGGACAGTGGTGACCAGTGTTGCCAGGTCCGGTGTAGCAAATACTGGGACATGAATGTTAAAATAGCTGAACGGCTACTTTGCAATCGATCAGGACAATATATATAAACTCTAAATATAACTCATCTTTCTTTCACAACATAAATTAATGCTAATAAATAAAGAGTATTTAAAAAAAAAATCTATTCCTTTATTATTATTGGTATTATTTATATTTTCTACTTTTTAGTGTGTAAAATAATTGATTGTTGCAGTTTCGCAGATAGTTGACATATTTTGGCAATAGAGGTTAGGCACATCATTAACTACGTCGTTTTTGTAACTCGTAAACAGCTAGAACTATAAAAATTATTTGGCGATTTCTCCCCTTAGGTCGGCTAATGGGAAAATGCCTTAAAATTAAGGTTTTAATTTATAATTGAGATTTAAAAATATTAAAATGTTGCACTTGTCATCGGAAATACATTTGTGTATACACATTTTTTATAATGCCAGCCTATGAAGAAGTGACTTAAAAATCGATTGCAAAATTCAACCTTTATATACAAAAAACAAATTGAGTTAAATAAAAGTGTGTATTTAACCGGCTTCGAAAGGAAACAGCTTGAAATTAGTAAGTTAAATATTGTTATATTTTGGAATGATTAACAAAATTTATACATCGATCAATATTCACTACTTAAACTTAAGACATATTTATAAAAATAAATAATCCTTTAGTAACTGCAACCCCCCTGCTCACCACCACCACACACATAAATAAATAACAAAAATGAATTAATCAAATTCTTTATTTATTCTTTATTTTTGGTAAATATTTTTACTAACAATAAATAAATGAAACTAAACAACTTTACGTGATTTGAACAATAAAATGTGATTTGGGTTATTTTGCAGTCTCACTTAAACCATAAACCATACTTGATGTCTTCTTAGAAAACGTAGTCTTAATTTATAATCTAGAACAGAAATTTCATATATTAAAACTTAGAAAAGTCTATAGTCGTTTAAAAATAAAATTTCACATTTTTATTGCTTAAACTTTGCGCTCTTTTGAGAATTTAAAGCATAAATCACCCGGATTATTAAAAGAATTTCTATGTTGTGAATAATCGGGGCATTTGATATCTCGCACAGTGGTTCCGTGGGACGGGTCTTGGAACCACTGAAAATCGGGACGTCCCATGTAAGACACCTCGCAACACTAATAGTAACACTTATCTGTAAAAGTGTAAACTGCTTACACATTTTAGTTAATGATTAACAGGCAATATCCCATTCATCCGCACTCACCTCTATATTGAGAAAATACTGATATATATATATATATATATTGATTGCATTAAGGCTGCTCGTCAGTAAACTTCCCGATTCCCCTCACTAATGTTAATCCTGTGGTCATAGGATGTATTCGTATTTTTAAAATATCTCCTCGGGAAATGAATATTTTTAACTTCTGTTTTCGTTGTACTGTTCTCAAAGAATGTCTCTTTTTTTCTTAGTTATCAAAATACTTCTAAAATATGTGCCTAATTTATATTTTTATGTGTTAAAATCTTAACGAAACAAAATAAGATTTTAACACGTCACATAAAATTAAGTATATATTTTAAAAAAAAATTGACAACTAAGAAAAATAGAGACATTCTTTAAGAACAGCGCAAAGAAAATAGAAGTTAAAAATATTAATTTCCTGAGGAGATATTTTAAAAATACGAATACATCCTATGCCCATAGGATTAACATTAGCGAGGGGAATCGGGAAGTTTACTGACGAGCAGTCTTAAATAAATACTGTGATCAAAAAGTACCCGGAATGGTGGCATAAAACAAAAGGTATCAATTCACGGGTCAAACTTAATTGCATCTCCTTCAAAGTAATCTCCTCTGACTGCAATGCACTTCTGACAACTTTTTTTCAAAATCACCAACACGTGCCTTAAAGTTGCTTTTGTGAACACTTTCAGAGTTCGTAGACGGTTTTCTTTTATCGAATTAATGGACTCAAAACGGTGACCACGAAGAGGCAATTTCAACCGTGGAAATAAGAAAAAGTCACGCGGTGCCATATCAGGTAAATACGGAGCTTGTGGAGCCGTATTTGTTGAATGTTTGGTTAAAAACTCACCAATAATGATTGCATTGTGAGAAGGTGGTGCATTATCGTGGTGCAAAACCCATTAGTTTTCTCGCCACATTTCAGGCCGTTTTGACGAATTGCTTCACTTGCAAAACCCTCAAATAATAATTTTTATTGACTGTTTGGTCAGTTGGTAGGAATTCAGAATGCACAACACCACGACAATCAAAGAAAACAGTCAACATTATCTTAATTTTTACGACGCATTCCTCTACCATCTTTGAACTTTTTATACCAATCAAATACTGTTGTTCTTGATAGTCGTCTTTAAAAGCTTTTTGTAACAGAAATGTCATTGTGAAAACAAAATTTAATGCATGTTCTTCGCCCAATAACATTCGCCATTTCAGAAAATCAACAGACTGAAAATTCTTATCTTAAAAACAAATTTATTTTGAGACGATAAAGTGAAATAAATTCCTGACTATTGCCAGATGTTTATTGAAGTCGTAAAAATGTTTGATAAAAGTTTGCCGACGATATCTACTATAGATGTATTTTAAATGAAGTATTCCGGATACTTTTTGATCAAAGACTGAATTTCAAACATTTATTATCAGATAGTTTTGTAGCAAAATGAAAATTAGTTATAAAATTCTATAATTCAAAAATTTAAATTTATAATTTAAATGAAATGGTCTCCTTCTCTGAGTAATTTTATTGCGAGAGTGTGTTTAGTTGCATGAGTGTAGAGTCAGGTTAGGGAGGGGAGGTGGCACAAACTAACTTGACACCACTTTTTCCAAATAGTATTTGTCCGGTCAATTAAGACATAAATTTTGCATTTTTAAGTATGATAGTGATCATCACTTTTCAGAAAAAGTGGTGGTAAGTTTGCCTGTGCCCCCTTCTTTCCTGACGCTACGCCATGCCGATGGTGTTTAGCTATAATGTTAGTATAGTTTTACAACTTCTGCCTTATTGAAAGTATGAAAGATCTTTTTGTTTTGACGCACAAAAAATAAAGTTTATGGAAAGCTTTGAAAATGAATGTTTTTATATTCATGGCATCTGAAATTTATCGTTAATGTAGTTAAAAAAATATTATAAAGTACTTTCATAATGGGAAATATCTTTAAAAATCAGAAATTTCTAATAAATTTATCTTTTCTCCGAATTATTGCGTGAGTATCCTTATCCATTACAGTTTGTTTTGTTCATTCAACTTATCCCTCAGATTTATATTCCGTTGTTCGTATAACCTTTACAATTACTGTCTTGTTGAATTTACAGCAACTCTTTTTGTGTTTCACAAAAAGTCAAAAGAGAAGAAGAAAAGAAAAAGAAACTTTTCTTTTGACATTGAAACGTTATGAATTGAAAACATTGAAAAAGAAAATGGATGTTTTCCTTTTTGCCGGGAAAAACTAGATCAAAAGAAATTTCTTTCGAACTCCTTTTCTCTGATAACAATTTATTGCATTTAAGACTCATTTATCAATGCATGCTCCATAACCAGTGTTTGCCGTCTTTTATTAATAAATCGAATGTAATGTGCCTCGCTCCCCCGCCCTCCCTTTCATGTAAAAGTTGCCATTTTTCATAGTAGTTTTTCAGTTTAAGCAGTACTGTTTTTTAAAACTTAAGTAAGAAAAAGAAAGTAATTGCAAGCATTGCATATTGTATGTGCAGTGACCGATCTACTTGGAAAAGGAATTTTTTAAAAATGGCAAGCGATTGAAATGCATCATTTGCTGTTGCACTGTACTGGGAAAAACATCAAAATTTTGAGACTCATAATAATATTTAAGTAATGTGAATTTAATATAAGAATAATGAAAATAAAATAATATAAATTTTGAAATAAACCCGTCAATTTTGGGACACATGGTAAAATATTGTAGAATTTGAATGCGAAGCCCATGAATTTTGCATTACGCAGGTGTATTAGCACTGCTTATTTTTCGTTTTTAGCAAGATAATAGTGTAATAATATATTTATTTTAAATGCTAAAAAGTGTAAACTAAAAACATAATATACAGTAAAATAACTTTTATTAGATTGTTGACATGTTTCGGCTCACTCCGAGCCATTTTCAAAAACAAATGAGAATATTCTATAACTGCACGGTCTTTGAATTTATTATTCAATGAAAGTAAAATAATTTTCCTCTCCCGTCTATACTATCCATCCATAATAAGAGAAACCATAGAGATAGTAACGCGCAAAAATACAATATGTAACGATGCAGCATCTTTTAACTTACCGATATTCTGGCTCGAGTTGCTCCATGGTTACAAATATGGAAATAAACAACCAAGTAAAAAGTAAAAGATAACGTGCGTAATTTTTCAAAAAATACATGAAAATTAAATGATAGCATTTCAAATAATAACTTCAACTTCAAAGACCGTGCAATTATAGAATGTTCTCATTTGTTTTTGATAATAGCTCGGAGTGAGCCGAAATATGTCAACAATCTAATAAAAGTTATTTTACTGTATATTATGTTGTTAATTTACATCTTTTAGCATTTAAAAGAAATATAAGAGAATAGTTTTTTCTCTCAGCGACAGAGTAGCTTTTTTTCGTTTGTTGAAAAAACATTGTTACCAAAATTTATAGGACAGTCCGATCATCGAAGATTTATGATTGTAATGTAATGTTTAGAATTTTTTTTAAATTTTAGATAAATAATAATAATAAAGTACAAACAAGCCAACAAGCAATGGATTCGATTGACTAAAGTGTGCAATTTCATTAATGATCTATCATGTTATTTTGTTAACCTTTCTTGTAATTTAAGACATAATGATTTTTTAAATTTTAAAAGATTTTTCAGTTTTCTATGAAAAATTTTCATACATTAGATCTTAATTTTAACCCTTTGCGTATGTTGTCGAATCACAAAATATGAGTTTAGCAGATAGATAAACAGAGGATAGTTGATCTCGCGTGGCCCCGATCCAGTCCAAGTAGAAGAAAAATTAGCTGTTCTAAACCGTGAGTTCGTTTTCCGTTTGCAAATGTCTAATATAATTTAACCTACTATTTTTACAGTAGATGGTAATCGTTGAGTTAAAATGAATATAATCCAATAATTTTTCTGATGTATGTGTATTATATTGTTATAATACAAACAATTAGAAGAGGGGGGGGGAATCCAATTTTGACACATTTTTCTGAAATATATTTCACAAATGAGGGTTTAAAGAATTAGTATTAACACCATCGCCTTTTTTCTAAATTAATCTTTTTTTTTAAGCTTTCCTAAAATTATATTTGATCTTTGAGTTAATAGTAGCTTCGACGACTTATTTATTTATTTATTTTATATTTTTTCCCCTTTAATGCAGATATTGATGAGGAATCGAGTTTCTGGTGAACGTTTAATTATTTCGAAGTCTTGTTTATGTTTCGAAGTCGAAAAAGAAAGAATAACTGTGATTAGATGCTCTTCGGTAAAGTGATATCGATTGAGGTTACATCTTGTGCCCTCAATTATTTCTTATATGCCGAGCCTATCTGTTTTAACTTGGGGGGGGGGGGGGGGGGTTATCAAGTTAGGATGTAATCTAATTTTTTCATTATTTTGATTGCATTTTTGTCACTTCGTAAATTCATTATGTCTCATTGCACCTTAAAAAAAATACGATGAGTAAATTTATTCAAGCAACACTCTATCTATAGCTGGGGCAAGTTTGTGGGCGAAAGCTTGACAGAGTCATTTTATTCCCTCGGCGTTAATTTGATTGCCACATCGGGCGATATAGCACTCATTTCGGCGAATTAAAAGAAAAAAAAAATGACGATTAACAAATTTTTCTCTTTTAGTGTCGCATACTTGTCAAGTCTCCTGTTTTAAGCGAAGTTCTCTTATTTTGAAACTAATCTTCCTTTCTCCCGTTATCTTCGAACAATTCTGCTGTTTTCTTGATTATTTTTAAAATATGTATTAATATTTCAAAAATATTCATAACCAAATCATAAATTTTATAAACATTCTAATAAAGAAATTTTATTCGAAGTTTAATTTTGATGCAGAACATAAATCAGACGTAAATTTATTTTTCTAAAGAATAACATCACTTGGCAGTGAGTGTGATCCTTAGTGCTGAAAGTTTGAGTGATTAATTTTAAAGTAATTGTCCCTGTTTTGATTAAGGATATTTTCATACTAAAATATATATAAGAAAAATTCTTCGTTTTAAAAAGTTAACACATATTCATTGAAAAAATGAACCCGCCTGTTTTACTTCTCCATCGCTTTCTTAGTTATACATGTGTGTGTGTGTGTGTGTGTGTGTGTGTGTGTGTGTTTTTTTTAAATGGCATGCTAAACCAGGCAATGTCGCAGTGGAACTTTTCCGTATTTTTTTACCTCTCTAAAGTTTGCAAGTATGAGTTTGAAAGAAGATCCGTAAAAAAAGCATCGCAGTTTTGAAGAATAGTTCTAATTACATCGACTTTTGTATAAATTAGTCTCTTTGTCTTTGTCAATATATAGTTTCGTTTCTGAGCTAACAGTAGCTTCTACCAGTGGTTTTTCTCAAAAAAAAAAATAAAATAATAATTATATATATATATATATATATATATATATATATATATATTAAATATGGGTATTTAACAGTGCCCAAAATGGATACACAGTGGTAACCAAAACAGGCATGGCCCAATTTGGGCACACACCTAAGAATCTTTCCACCCAAATTGGCTTTTATTTTTTTCTGTATGCTACGTGCTTTTGTCAACTAGGATAACGTGGCTATTAGCTCGTTGCAATATGTCATTAATGGGTATGTTTTGCTTCTATATTTTTCTTTTTGTTTATCATTTTCTTCATTAAATCCGTTTTTGTATATTTCATAATATTAACCTAATAACTGATTTTGCACCTATTATGTTTAATTATTCAATATCTGTCCACTTTTATTCAATTTTCTTTACCTGAGGTATCGTGGTTGATCGGGCAATTTGAGTAAAGTAAATTCGGCTCAGGCCTATTTACTCTAACAGAAATCAATTGCGATATATTGCCCTTGATAACGTGTTTCATAATATCAGTTTCCATTTGCTTCTTGTAATATTTTCACATTCTGCACATTGGATTTTTTTTCTCCACTTATTTCATTTTGAGTATCTTATAGTTATTAACACTTTCCAACCTAGTTGAAAAGTGTTTATGACTTCGGTTTGTCTGGCCGTCTGCCGTCTGTCCGTGCTCTAACTCCCGTAAATATGCTCGGATTGCGCTGAAATTTTTATATGTTATTGTCGTTATCTATAGCATGTTCCCTATTTCAACTGAAGTGTGTAGCATTTATAGTTTTTTTTTATAGGGACACTCAAAAGAATTCCGTTACATTACGGTCTATGGGGAAAAATCATTTGCGGTTTTTTTAATGATGTTACACAATTTCAAACACATTGATATATATCACTAAGGTGCATTACAAGAAGCTTAATATGGAATAGGGTGTGCATAGCACTTATAGTTACTTTACAGGGACAGTCAAAACAATTCCGTTACATTACGTCTATGGAGAAAAATCGTTTGCGGTTTATTTAAATAATGTTTCACTATTTTAAACGCATTGAAATTTATATATATCACTAAGGTGCATTACAAGAGGCTTACTACTGAATAGTGTGTGTATAGCAGTCATCGTTCATTTACAGGGACGCACAAAAGAATTCTCTACTGTCTGTTAACAATAATTCCTGGAAGTGCGTTTTAAGTTGCTGAACGCGATTTTAAATTTAACTCAATTTTTGTCCATTACTTGGTGTGTATAAATTCTGTATTTCATATACAGGGCAGCACAAAAGTTCGCGAACACATTTCCGTTTATTGACAGAAACTCCAGAAGGAGAATTTTAAACTGTGCTACGCGTTTCCTAACTAAACTAAAATTTAGCATCCTATGTAGTATATATACAAATCTGTAGATCATATATAGGGCTGAATAAAAGTATTCGGATATTTTTCCGAATATTGTATATGTTGGAAATATACGCTGGAAATTCCTGAAATTACGTTTTTAAATATGTTATGCGTTTTCCAAATTGTTTACTTAGATGTTGTCTTTCAGCGTATTATACGGTAATGATTTGTAAAATTATGTTGGAAAGTGTTACATAATCTATGCTTGACGCATGTTTTTTCGTTCTTGTTGATATATGACTCTGTGTTGTATTATAATTATCGTTTCATATATTGTCGATTTTTTATGTGATATAATGGTTATTATACATATACATATATATTATTTGCGCTAATGCATACTTTAGTTTCTGCTCTGAGAATAGCTTCTACCAATGATTTTTTTTTCCCGTACTACATATTTTGGTCGAAAGAAGAATACAAGAATTCAGTCCCTGGTGAACGTTTAATTATTTCTAAGCCTTGTTTACTTTTCGAACACAGGAAAGAAAGAATTACTGTGATCAGATGCACTTCGGTAAAGCGATATCGATTGAGATTACATCTTGTGCCCTCAATTATTTCTTTTATGCCGAGCCTATCTGTTTTAACTTTGGTGGGGGGGGGGGGGGGGATTATCGAGTTGGATGTAATATAATTGTTTCATTATTTTGATTGCATTTTTCTTTCCTGTGCAATATCATTATAACTCACTACACGTAAGAAGTATAAAGATGAACAAATTTTTGGTTTTTTATCTTGATGAACCTGTGTATAGCAGTAAATTATCCAAAATGAACGAAATAGACTTGCCATTTATTTTATTGTATAGTTTTTTTTTTTTTTTCTGATCATCCTAACAATAATTCCACTAATTTTTTGAATAATGTAATATTTTCAGAAAATAATTAACGTTTGTTATATATTTCAAATTTTGTATTTTTATTTCTACTTGAAACTTCCTTCAACAATTTCAATAAAAGAACATTTAAAGAATATTTTAACATGGTTGTAGTTAAAACTTAGTTGCGACACATCTGGAGGACTCAAACGACATCCCTGTTGAGATATACTTCTTTAAATGATTTAGTGATTTATTATTTCTGCTAGAGCCTCAAAGTCGTTTGAAACCGCAATTTCTGAAGGATAATCTTTGCCTTATTTTATAGCAAAGTTTCTGACACTAAATAAGCAAATTACTGTATTCTAAAATAATGGTATCATGGTGGCCCACGAGCCACAGGTTGTGCACCTGTAACGTATGTTAATTGACCTTCACATTCCTATCTTTAAAGAAGTGAAAGAATAAAATAAAAATGTCAAAAAGTACATATAAGATGAATAAAGTGATTACCACCTCATTTTAATAAATGTCGGAAAACTAATTTCTTTTCTGACATTTAAATAAATAAATAAGCCATTTTTACATTTTATTTTTAAAAAAGAGTAATATTTGTACACAGAGAAGATCAAACAAACAGTGAGTTTTAGTCTTTAGAATAAGAATTTTGAGAGTAAAGTTGCAATAAAAATACCAACAGTTAAAAAGAAGTTTCAAGAATTAAAACGAAAATTTTAAACAGTGCTGTATTTACGCTTAAATGCAAGAAAGACTACTTTAGATATTTTTGAGCAAATCTTTTCAAAATAAAAGCTTACTTTGTAGCAAAAGAAAATCATATAGTTTGTTTTACGAAATTAATAAAGGTATGTTTAAAACAGTTTATTTGAATTTAAGCCTTTTTTAAAATTGAAGTAAATATGTGTTTTCTCGTATAATGCGTAGGCCGCGCATTACCACAGATGCTGTTAGTCTAAGTTAAAAATTTCTATTTTTAAATGCCTTGGAAATGATGCAGTTGAGTTACTTTATGATTTTTTTTTAACCATTTCGGGGAAAGTAATTGCGTTGTTGTGATGTCGAAAGCTCACCAGAATATTCGAAAAATTTTATTGGAAAACATATAAATGCAATTTTAATAATAATAAAAAAAAAATCACAAGTTATAAAAGCAAAAATTTATTAAAGTTTGGTGCTAATTTTAATTGAAATTAAGGAGTAATATTAAGGAGGTTAATATTAATTATTAATAAAATATCACCGCCCTTCAAGGGGTAAATGGAAATTAGCTTTATCATTAGGAGTCACCGATTGATTACGTCACACATACTTCAGAAAGATAATTTAGCATAGCAGTCACCCTTTTTGGGCGGTATACACCCAAACCTAATCAACGTCTATTTATGTCAAGGTCTAACAGAATATGAAATTCCGTGTATTACTTCTTGAGATATAGCTATCTTGAAAATCGTAAAAAAAAAAAAAAAAAAAAAATGTAGCATAGCAGCGCCACCTGTTTGGAGATTTACACCAAAATCTTATGAGTACCAATTTATATCAAGGTCTAACTGAATCTGGAGTTCGATTAAATTCCGCGCAGTAGTTCATGACATAGAGCGCCCACAAAATTTGTGTCACAGACACACGGATAGACCTTTTCTAAAAACTGTCGATTCGTGTTCAGGACCTTCTAAAATGTATAAATCCGTTGTAAACAGGAAATCGAAATTTTTCACGAATGCAATTCTTTCTTCTTGTAAAGGCAGAAGAAAGGAAAAATTAGAACCCTCACGAATAAATGAAAATGGTTCAGTTTTGCGGCGATAGATGAGGTAGTCCAAGAAATATATAAACTGAATTTGCTGGTATATCACACAATACAATGAAACGTGTATTTATGCATTGGAAGAAACGCAATTGACATTCGATCAGCTTTCGAATTGCGGTCGAAAGAAAACACTCACTGTTGCCGAAGTTTGTTACGTCATGTGATGACAGATCAGTTCGCAACAAGGCGGCAATTGTTGAAAACACCAGTGCTGTGCCATACATCCCACTTTCTGAGCGACCTTTGCAGAAAGAACCCCATAATAGGGATTTAAGGGGCAGTGTCACGGAAAATATCCATGCTAACACATGCACTAAAAAAACACATTTGAAATAGGTTTATTTCATAAAAACGGAACTGTGGAGGACTGGAAACGAGTCATCTGGTCTGGTGAGTCTTGTTTTTGCCTCCACAATAATGATTGCAGACAAAGAGTGAATCACAAGCCGAGTGAAGCTTTTCACGAGGACTGTGTTTAAAGTGTGGTACAAGCACAAAGTGGGTCTGTGATGTTCTGGGAATGTTTCACTTACTCTGAATTGGGGGGGTGTCCTCGTCGAAGTTAATAAAACATTAAATCAGCACGGCTACATTAAAATTTTGCATGAACTGGTATTACCTCTGCCTTGCCATTATTGTGAGAATCCACTTATTGAAAAACCATGGTTTCCATGAGGATAATTGCAGAAGGATGTCAATATGTAAATATGTGAGATGAATGTCAATATGTAAAATGTATGTATGTAAGTAAGCAAATAATAAAAGGGGGGAAATATAATACGGAGATAATGTGTTCAGTATAGAATATTCAGTATGAAGATAATTTAAAAATGTAAATGTATTTTTCAATTTGAGCCAGTAAGACAGTTTATTTATTTATTAATTAAATATTCTTAAAACCATTAAAATAATCTCGTTTTATCTTTCGCACAAATAATTTGATTAATATCGATATTTATTTATATATAAAATATTTGGTACATTCTTGAAATTCTTTCTTTATTTCTTTCTTTTTCCTCCAAGATAATTTTAGAAATATATCATATCGTTTAATTTGATTAAATTAACTTATTTCCAGCAGCGCATTTTATTTTCATGTTTTCATCGTTTTTAACAGTCTGCTTACTTCGATCTTGATTACCGATTGCCTTTAAAGAAGAGAAATTATCCCACCCCTTTCCTTTCCCCCCCTGAAGTTTCGATATCGCATCTCTTTTGGGATTTTTCCTTTTATCACAGTTTTGTCTTGCGTCAATTACTTTGCTGCGGAGTTACGGTTTAAAACGAAATAATCTCCTTAATCATGGTATTGAAGGCACCCTTCAGTAAAGTGTTATTGATTGAGATAAAAATACATTGTTACTTCACTTCTTTTAAAAGAGAAATCTTTCCAAGTTGGATTGTCTGGTTTTCTTTAGAAAAGCAAATAAAAATATTGAATCTAGTTTGCGTAGTAATAAATATATAGTTAAAAATATAGTTATTGAATCGCGAGAGGTGTAATAAAAATTTTATGTCCTTTTTTTTTTTTTTTCTTTATCTTTATTCGTAAAATGCGTGTCTCCAAGAAATGTGGAAAAGGGTAATTTTGCGCCGATATTTATCTGATATAAAAGTTCTGCACCAGGTTGAGTAACCCGATTTCTCTTTTTTAACTTTTGAATAAATGCTTTCGTTTTTTTTTTTTTTTTTTTTTTTTTTTTTTAATGAAAATTGAAAGACTATACAGAATAAGACATAATAAGACAACGCTTTGTTACCAAAAGATTTACCAAATGTTGAATATAGTGTTGCATTCAGTATACCGCAATGAGTGTAAAAAATAGGGGATTCTGCTCATATATAAAGAGAAGAAGCGGATTGGAAAGTTGCCGTTGTTGGAAGTCTTGCATAAAATCTTCATTTTCTTAATTTCTATTTACTGTTTTCGTATTAACAGATCCTTTTCCCTACCTATTTTCCTATTGACTGTCTCCTCAAATTTCTCCCAGTTCTATTGGTCAATAAACCTATCTCTCCAATCCGCTTTTCTGTATTTTATATATAAACAAAGTTCCTTTTTTTAACGGACTCAAAAAAGGAGGATGTTATCAATTCAACGTGTATGTATTTATTATTATTATTATTTTATTTCATTCTGGAATTGTTGTTTTTCTACGTAATTCTTTACAGAGGTATAGGACTGCTGTTCTCGGAACTCTGTACAATTATCAAGTCCAAGTTTTATTTTATTATTATTTTTCTATTTTGCATTGATAACGCTACGCTACCGAAGTTAGTACACAATACTTGATAAATCTTTTTGTGCTCTTACTTACTAGATGAGCTTCGGTGGTCGGTTTTTCCAAAACTAATTGGGGGTTGAAGGGCCCATCGTCTTCGGCAGCGTACCCCCGTGCCGGCTACACCCGCTCTATTCTCAAATAAATCAAAACTTAAATTATTGTGATTTTTTTATTTCTGTAATTTTGACCCAGATTGGCATTCTTCCAACATAAATATCACTACGGTAGCAAAATTTACGAGAAAATTCTTACCGTTTCAAAATAAATAAATAATAACAAAGTCAGAAAATCGCCGCGGTACGCGAAAAAACGATACAAATCTCAAAAAAATCTTCGGAAAAATGTCAAAAATAGTGTAAAACAAAGTTACTATATTGGTTGGGGGGGGGGGGGGATTGAAACCGGATACCCTGTACGAATACCAAAAAAATTCCGCGAAACCCGAAAAAACGTTTTAAACGCCCAAAGTGTCCAAATTTTCTTCAATAGTTTTCGTTTTCCATATTATTACATTTCGTATCATACGTACGAACATTTAAAACCTAGTTTTAATTGAGCATATTATATTCAACCAAATGTCATGTAAAACACTTTCGAGCACATTTTGAATATATGCTTAGGTTCATATTGATATTTTGATTGAGATTCATCAATGATCTTTGAGATATATTCCCCAGAGGGAAAAATCTGAAGGATTAAAATCTGGAGAATAGGGTAGCCAATATTATCTTATACATGCATCGTATAATTACATACAGCATACATATTTACATATAATAAATTTACTTACAATACATACGACCGAGTAGTCTTCCATAATCTCGATTCAACTAGAACTTAATAAATATTCATTTAAATGAGGAATCTATCGCAATGGGGGTGTCCTATAAATTTTTATATCAATGCTTTTTTAATAATAATAAGCACTCTGTTTCTGTTGCTAATAATAATAATAACAATAATAAGCTACCTTGTACAGAAAAGAAAACAAAATAGACTTTATATTTCGTAAGAAAATAACATATCCATCAGCCACGTTACATATTTCCCTTTAATCTGTTTTGATGCTTCCCATATTGTGGCCTACCTATCGATTACTATTTTAACGATGACGAAAAATAACTTTCTTTTTATTTTCTCTTCTTGTTATAGTTATTTTCTTTTCATGGAATTTGGTTGCTTCTTGAATACAGTTGTTATTTCCTCAAAACGAATTCTGATAGGGAAAAAGTGAAATAGTTTCGCTAGTTAGATGTTATCCAGAATTCTGCTGTCGATTACGATAATGTTTTCATGTCTGAAATTTATTTTTTAAACCTAGGTTTCATGTTTCATCGATTAAGAATAAATTGAACAATATCCAGTTGTTTTAATCGGCGTGTTCCTTTTACCAAAATTTATTTTAAGTTTGAGGTGGTCCGGGATATAAAATTTTATCTTTTTAGGGGTTCCTACGCACCTCAAGAGGAAAAATACATAACCATCCAACATAATTGAAAAGTGTTTATGAATTCGGTTTTTCTATCTGTCTGTCCGTGCTCTAACTCTCGTCAATATACTCGGACTGTCATGAAATTTTTACACATTATTGAATTTTACTATAGAATGGTCGGTATTGAAAAGGAAGTGTGTACCATGAATAGTTAGTTCATTTACAGGGACACACAAAGGAATTCCATTACATTATGGTCTATGGGGGAAAAACCGTTTACGGCGCATTTTATGGATGTGACGATTTTTCAAACATAATGAAATTAATATGCATTACTGAGGTGGACTACAATATGCTTTTACCGGAATATACAATTAGTAATATTTATAGTTCAACTACAGGGACGTACAAAATTATTCCTTTACAATAGGATCAATGGCGGAAAATCGTTTACAGTGCATTTTGAACATGTTATGATACTTAAAACATAATGAAATTTAAAAGGATCACTAAGGTTCAATACAACTTATTTTCTATAGATTATGGAGTGCGTACGATTTATCGTTCATGTACAGGGACGCGCAAGAGAATTCGGTTAAAAGTCTGACTATGATCGGTAATTGCTAGAAGTGCTATTTCTGCTGTGATATCCGATTTAATTTAATGTTTAGTGTATTAAGTGTTGTCTACAAATTCTATAAATTATATACCGGGCTGCATGAAAGACTTCGAATATGGGCAGCAACTGCTGAAAATGGATTTTTACTGAGTTACATTTTTATTTTATTTATTTATTTATTTTTGCTTATTTAGATATCTTTTTTCATCGTATGGAAAAGTTAAATTAGTTAATACTATTCTGTTAGTGTTGGAAAGTGTTTTATAATCTAAGCCAAATGCATGATTTTTCGTTCTTGTTTAAATCTATAAATGTTTTTTACGTGTGTTTTTTCTTGAATTCTACAACCGCCTGTTGACATTTTAAACGTATGCTACGATGAGAGGGGCGGAATTTACAACAAAAATATTTTACTTGAGTTTTCTCGGAATTTAATTTCTGTTACATAATCAATTCTTCTCTCGTGTCTTCAACTATAATGTGAATACTAGAATTATACAAAGGAATGCTAGAAGTATTCATCGTAATTGAAAATGTATTTTAAAAGAGAAAAAAATAATGATGTAAATTGTACTAATAGGAATTTGTTAGAGAACCGTTGGTAGCATAATAAATTTTCTATCTTTATAAATTGTTAAATCAGTCTTCATATTTTAATTTACGTTTTCATCTTTTGATAATGGTAAAAAAGTTTAGTTCAGCTTACCTGAAATTTTCCTTTTGCGCTTAGAGTATTCTACAGTATTACACTGATGTTTATCCTATCAATTCATTGACGTATCACTGTTATGGAGTAATAAATAGTATTAGTAGAAAATAATAAATTGCGTGAAGTAAGTAGATCCATTTTTCCTTTGAATATAATATTATTATTGTAATTCTTGACATTTTATGTACATTTGTATCGCGTTTGGAGGCTGCTTAAAAGTGCTCCAATTTTACATTATATTTGAGATATTTACAAGGGCGTCTTCACTGTTCGGTTACATTTTAGATACTGACAGATTGTTATTGAGTTCAGTTCACACGCGCGGGATATCGGTTGAAGGTTGAAGTGGGGCGGTCTGGTGTATTTCTTAGTTGATTAGTTTCGATGTGAGGTCTGGTTTTATTCACTTTGGTTCGCAGCTGCGTTCATCACTTGAAGTACTTAACAGTTAATTGGGGTCTGGTTTTTAACATGTTCTAAGTGTTCTTTCGAATCGTTCACAACACGTGGAGATTATTAACGGCATAAAAAGGTTTCTCCGTCAGAATTATTACTGAAAATATGAAATGAACGGAACGCGCCTAAGGTATTCAAGAATATATATATAATTAGAAACTGGAAAAAAAAATTGCAGTACGCAGAAGAAGAAATAAATATAGCTTTTTTTTCTGTTTTTTTTTTTTTTTTTTTTTTTTTTTTCTAAAATTGTCTTTGTTAAACAGAAAGAACATAAATGTTATTTCTGTTCATGTTTTCTCTTTTAACATGTCTTTATCCAGATTTATTTATTGCTTTAAAATTTCTTGGCGGATTTGCATTTTTATCTATTGGTTTAAAGAATTGATCTATTTACTCATACCATCAGATTGTTTGCCTTTTAAAATTCGTTTTCTGAAATTCTTGCCTCGAGTTTTTCTCCTTGTTAAATTGGTGTTTTTTTTTTGCATTTAAGAACTGATCTATCTATTTTTATCACCCTGTTGTAACTTGTTTACTGTTTGAAATTGATTCTAATGAAGTTATTTCTTCTCTTTTTTAGGTATGTTTTGAAATGAAATAAGTTATTTTCGTTGTAATTTTTGGTAACGTATTCCATATTTTCATTCATTCCTTATGTTGAAAATTACTTTTAAAAATTTGTTTGGTTATTTTATCTGCTTCTCACAATTGTATGTAAGTGGTAGCAAGTTATAATAAGCCTGATAAGAGAAGTCTGACCATATATCAGTGATTAGAGATGTTTCTTCTAGTCTCAAAGAGGGGGGGGGGGGCAATAGTGGTTACTTGTCATTATTGTAGCAAGCAAGTATTCATTGTTGATATAGATTAAAAATAAATTCATGTTTGAAACTTATACAAAAAGTTACTAAATTGAGCTACCGTTTTCAAACAAATTTCGTTCGAAAATACATCGTCCGCCCCCCTAATTCGATGATGTAAAAATTAAAATACTGCGATGCTTAGAAATGGTGTAAGAACAATAAAAACGAAAGCCATAGCGCCGATTGTTGCCACCATTGTTATACATTTCTTAAAAAGCAGTTATCCAAAAGTGAAATACGATTTGGAGGAGGGAGGGGGGCGACAGAAATGTCCGTAGTACAAAAAATAGGACTTTGTCGCTAAAAAGGTTTAATATTAAGGTTTTTGCTATTTCAGTTTTTTTTCTTTTTTTAATTAAGCATTATAAAAATGTTTCCTAGCGTGTATGCTTAAAAAATTACGATCTAAGTAAAGAAGACACCGTATTCTTGATTTATTTCCTGTTTTTCTAAGATTTATCATGCAATATTTCTTATCAGAAAATCCATCATGTAAATGTTTCATGAACCAAATAGAAATACATTTCTGTGTTCTGTTTTTCCTCAGTATGATAGAAACCAAACTCATGCTTTGTTCGCTTCGTATTAGTCGTAATATTTTGATGTTTCTCCAAACATTCATTTATTTTAGCGTTGCTCCCCCTTTTTTAGAGTGATAGATTGAGTCTTTGAACGAATGAACCAATGCATATTGTCCGAATTTGCCTACGCAAGTCGCAATGCTTGCATTTAGATTTCTTCGAAATTTATGTGATCGAATGTTTTTGGTGCGTATATGAATTAAGCAAATTTTCTTTGAATTTGGCGAGCAATACCGGTGCTCCGGGCAGTATCAGTAGCAAACACTGAGGGAAGGGGGGGGGGGGATAATTATAAAAATCACCAAATAATAAATTATGAGAAGGGAACTGTACCTGCGTTTTCGATATATTTTGACCTATCATAACCCTCAGACCCCAAAACCACTCTCAGTTCAAATGTTGATTTATATATCTATATCTGATCATTGTCATACGATAGCACTCATATTTATAAAACGTTTTGAATGAAACTAAGCGTGTGTATAAAGCTCACCAATATCTCGACCGAGTTCGTTCACCAGCTTGGTCCACCATCTTGTTTCAAAATGGCGGCCACTAAAAGATTTAAAACTAAAACATATATACAACAAATTCGAAATTCAAATTTATTTTTTGCTTAAGCGTTAGGCCTTGATGCAAGGATTCCGGGGCACTTTTTGTTTTGCCTCATCTTAAAAAATGGCTGAGATAGAGTAGTTTGAATTTCTAGTCTGGCTGACATTTTGAAACGAAACAATAGATTAAAGCAAATCTGGGATTAATTTATGAGTTTTAATGAATGAGATTTCGCAAATTATTATTTTTTATTATTGTAATCATTTTCCCAATCATACGCATAAAACTATATTAATATCTGTTAGCGTCAAATTCTCGCTAAGCTCGGCAACACTTGATGAAATATCGCCAAATTTGGCGGCGAAAAATAAGTCTCCATAAATTAAGCCAACTTGGCTATAGCTGACTAATTTGGCGAATTTCTTTTTCAAATTCAGTATTAACGAATTTTCTGTAATCAGGTTCTTTGCATTTTAGCTTGCTACTTGCGAGTAACATAACTAAAATTTTAAAACGAAGGAAGCTACCTTTTCCTATCGGTACAGACGGGAAGGACTTTTTAATTTTGAGTGTATTAGGTGGTGTGTATAAATAGATCGCATATAGAGAATGAATCCACACACATTTCTGTATGTGGATAGTAATTGCTAAAAATAGATTTATACGCAATCATGTGTTTTTTATTTAGATATCTCATTTCACTGTATGAAAAAATGAAATTTTTTAATATTTTGTTAGTGTTGGAAAGTTTTTTTTTTATTTCAAAGCAATAGCACTTAGACAAATATCTATACACTGCCACCAAATCAATTGAACAATAAATATCTATACACTGCTACCAAATCAATTGAACAATAAACGAAACAAGAGTGACATATATAGAGACTTTAGAGAAAACAAAAAGTCAACTGTAAACAGGGAATACAATCAATTAGGCTGATGTTCTGAGGTTCTCATTAGTTCCCTGGCCTCCCAATATCTGCCAGATATACTGTTACTTGATAGTGCGGGGCACAGTGGTAAATGCAAAGGAATGGTTGGAAAGTGATCTATGCCTGATGCTGCATGATTTTTACTTTCTTCTATCTATAATAGAAGAAAGTATTGTAATCGAAAAAATTTTCGACTTCCAGTTTTCGACGGATTTACACGTTTTAGGGGTCAGAGATTCCGAAAAACACGTTTTTACAAAATGTCTGTCTGTCTGTCTGTCCGTCCGTCCGTCTGTGTGTCTTCATTGTATCATCGAAAAATGTATGAAGTTATGCTTCAAATTGAACCACATTTTTTTTCTATGTTTTTGGCTATGGCAAGCAGGTTCTATTAGAATTTGGGGATATTTCGACGAAAGGGGGCGCTGCGATAGCCAGTTAAAGATTTCAAATTCAAAAAGATGTGCAAATTCAAATAAAATTAGAAATCCTAAAAATTTTTTTCGTTAAGGGTGTGTTTTGAAGAATGAGAAAAACTACCTTTCCCTCATAGATGGCGCTGAATGTTGCCGGGAAATTTAAGAGTGGGTAGTACTTTTTTAAAAAAAGGAGGAGATTCAGTCTGTCATTCAATTGACATTAGCCAATAATTACGTACTCTTTCATTTCATTCTTTCGCGCAAAATGACCAATAGATGAAATGTATTTCCTAGTTTGTTCTTGTAATGCTTCAGATAGTTTTTGATCCTTTATAAAATTTTAAAAAATCTTTTGATTTTTCTTCTAAAATCTTCAGATTTTTTATTCAAAGTTTTCTGATTTTTACCGAAACATAATTGGCAGGTGTAGGCATGATACAATGAAACAAAAGTGCGACAATGGATTTGACGATTTTTAGAAGCTCGATTTTGAAATTATTACACCGATTATATATGTTGAATATTTACGACACGATTACTATGAAGATCTAGTTTAATTGAATTTAATACATTTTTAACGATTACTATTATAACTAACATGCAGATTTGTCTCCTAGATTTTATTTAAGATAAATACATATCTGTCACGCGAATTCGTTGTTTTTTGCTCGGTTCTATGGCAACTTTCCGGTCATTTTTCTCTATAAACTGTATTGTTTGAAGTTTTTCCGCCAACATTTAATAATGTATTAATTTCGCTTCCCGTGATAAATCTAAAGCTAAAAGAAAAAGCAACATATGTTTCTGAGTAATGATTACTCATGACAACTTTGTTATAACGTAAGATGAATTTAATATAAATGTTTTATGTGCTTTTCCATTTCTTCCCCGAAAAACACGAAACACACGCTATATGTTCCTCACCTCGATCGCATATCTTCGCCGTTTCCTCAGTCATTCATTTTATCGTTATACCTCGCTTTGAGTTGATAAATACATTCTTGTGTCAGTTGCTTTGACAGCTAACTGCTTTTTACTCGAGGAAAAGCGGTGTAAAAACGTTGGCACAATATAGATTGTTATTCATTCTTTTCAGCAGTATTTTGTTGTTTGTACACAAGAGAAATTTTATTTAGAAAGTTATACTTACAGCATGGGTTAAAAATAACTTCCAGTCGAAATATTTATGAATTGTTCAGTTTGAAGCAACCGGTTTTGAAAGTGCCAGTATCATCATAAAAAAAAAAAAACCCTGTAAACAAAATCGAAAAGTTGAAAAGGGCCTGCATAAAGATTAAACTCAGCTAGCCGATGAAAAAAAAAAAAATCATTTAAAAATATTGAAATGCAAACGAGATAAGTCAAACCTCGTTAACACGAACACGCTTAACACGAATTACATTTAGCACGAACTGTTCCCGATTGCCCCGTCTAGTTGCATTTAATGTATTTGAGTTCGTATAACACGAACTACATTTAGCACGAACTGTTCCCGATTGCCCCGTCTAGTTGCATTTAATGTATTTAAGTTCGGATAACACGAACTACTTTTAAAACGAACAAAAAAAGTTTCCCCTTGAGTGTTCGCGTTAACGTGGTTCGACTTATTATAAAATAACAGTTCCATAGGATTAACATTAGCGAGCGTGTGTTTTCGCGTGAGTGAAATAGCCTCTTAACAGTCGGATGAGTATCAGCTGCATCATTTTGACACCAAATTTCAGGCAAGTTGGGAAAAATAAAACGTGCCATTTTCCTTATTGAACATTAACCTCAATGAACTTTAGTGAGTACTCTTTTAGAATTTATATGTACTTTGTATCGTTTTCACGTATTATAAAAATCAGGATAAAAGTATTCATATGGTATTTATACACTTCATTTCTCAGGTATTCATTGCGTTTTGCACGTAAGATAACAACTGATTTCAAAGAAAAGTTTTAATAAATATAGCAGATAAGTTCTCTCGACCGTGGAAGTTAAAAATGTTTTGAAACGGACCTACGGGGAAAATAATTGGTGACCACTGTCTACAGCTTTTAGAATAAATTGACGGTAACTGCATATAAATACTGTAATTCGATCAAACGACTTAACGCTTTTAGGTAGCTTTCAATTAAAAAAAGTATAAAGCTACCTATTGCAGCCGTTCGGAGGAAACCAGTTCCAGAAAATTTCGATGTATTTTCACCGATCATGACCCCCAGACCCCAAAACCACCCTCCGTTCAAATGTTGATTTATAGTATATGTAGATATATCCATATATATATATATATATATATATATATATATATATATATATATATATATATATATATATATATTTGACCTATGTCATACGATAACGCTCGAATTTATAAATCGATTTGGATGAAACTAATTGTGTGTATTAAACTCACCAATGTCTCGACCGAGTTCGTTGGCCAACTTGGTCCGCCATCTTGTTTCAAGATGGCGGCCACTTAAAGATTTAAAACTAAAATAAATATACAAAAAAGTTAAAAATTCAAATTTATTTTTTAATTAAGTGTTAGGCCTTGATACAAGGATTTTTTCACACACTTTCTCTTGACACAAGAGCATTTTTTGTTTTACCTCTATCTTAAAAAATGGCTGAGATAGAGCAGTTTGAAATTCTAGGGTGGCTGACATTTTGAAACAAGACAGCATATTACAAAAATTTTCATTGTTGTAATCATTTTCCAAATCATACGCATAAAACTATATATTCATATCCGTTAGCGCCAAATTCTCGGCAAACTTGGCGACATTTGGCGACCAAAATAAGTCTTCATAAATGAAGTCAATTTGGCTATAGCTCAATAATTTGGCGAATTTCTTATTCTAATTCAGTATTACCGAATCTTTTGTAAACAGCTTGCTGTTTTCGTGTAACATTAGCTAAAATTTTAAAACAAAGGTATAGGAAAGCTACCTTTTCCTCCCGGTACAGGCCGGAAGGACTTTAAGTTGTTTGTTGTTGCCGCACCTTCTCCAGGATCTATTGTACATTAGTTTACCACTTGTACTTTCTGAAAAATAAATGAATCCATTTTAATGCATGCTATTAAATGCTACGTACATAAAATCTCGAAGCCATAGTTAAATATCAGAATTAATATTCTGGAACTACGAGTTATAAGCGATTCGTGTCACATTCACTTTCTTCTAGATCTTAGTGCAAAATAGTTTATATCCTTACTGGCTTTAAGAGTTTCTGTATTTGTGGACGAAATCATTTATAATTTTACCCCTTTTTATGTAAATTCTATTACGACAAGCATTTCTGATTCTCTTAAACAAGTAGTCGTAGATCCTTGAAAATTCTACATCGGATGTTTTAGTATCCTCTTTCATGCGATGAATTAATTTGAAGAAGTTTTGAAACTTTTGACATAAGGAGGACATGGATTTAATTTAAGTTTGAAAATCTTTTCAGCGAGAAAATGATTGCTGTTTTTTTTTTTGTTGTTGTTGTTTTTTCCTTTGCCAATTTTCAACTAAAAAAATGTAGAGTACTCGTTGTTACGTCATTATCTTAAGTGAGATTTATGAGAATTTAAATCGGGATTTTTTTTTTTAATTCTTAATTGAACACAATTAAAAACTAGTCGTTGGGGGCCCACCGTAATACTTAACCATCATGTGTATGCATAATATGAAATATGAAAATAAAACATGTGTAAACTACTTATAAAATGCATTACAATTCGAATAAAATCGTGGCTGGATGACGTCATACAATTTAAATGCTCTATTACTCCAAAATTGACAATCATATTAACTAACGGTTTACTGCGTTGGATAAAGCGTCTCATTTCCAATTAAAATATATCTTTGAATTGAAATTTGAATGAAATACAGGGTCAGGAAAAATCGAAGAGTGGAAAATAGGATTGCAAATATCTCGGCAACTCATTATCTGATCGACTTCATTCTTTATGCAAATTTTTTTTTTTTTTTTTTTATTGACTTTTCTATTCCCTCCTTAAAATAAACAATTTTGAAAATTTTTATATACCTTTTATCAGAACGAATATTTCGAGAGTCCGAAAAAAATAGTTCCGGATAATCTAGGTTACTGGAATTGAATGAGCTTCTTCCCATTATTACATACTAACTACACATCAAATTTCAAGTCTCTATCTCGATTTGTTCGGGAGATAGAGTTTTTTTTTTTTTTTTATTTTTTTTTTTATACCGCTAACCAGGCCCCTACCTGCCCGGCATGAATGCCTAGCTTAACGGGTTAGTACCTGGGTGCGGGGCGGAAATCGCCTGATCACAGCATGGCTGTGATCCACCTGACTATTGATTTGTTCACATCGCTGCTGTGCTTGCTCTCTTGTGATTTGCTACCGTTATCTTTGTTTGCCGGTTCAAGGTTTCTGTTTAACTTTGTTGAATTGACAGATTTAATAGGTCTCGTAATTTAGAACCTTGATCAGGTGACGAGACCCTCACCTGACTAGGCACCCCCATACAGACACACAGAGACAGACAGACAGACAGATGGACGGTAAAATGTTTTTTCTAAAAATACGTTTTTCGAAATCTCCAGTGTTTGAAACGTGCAAATCCGTCAATTTTTTGTTTGTTTTTTCGATTTTCAAAACGATTACAAGACTTACCCTATACTACATATGATGGGTAAGTAATGTCTCTGCGCATTCTTTTAGTGCAGCAACTGGATAGAAAACACATATTTTAAAGTGGTTCTCAAATGATCGTCTGAACAACGAAAAATTTTCCGACTTATTTTTTAAACGCAAAGGCCTAAAATTGGCAGACCTGACTATTGAAAAGATTTGGAATCAAAATGAGTTTTCTATTTTTTTGATAAATAAATTACTTATCGAGTTATAAGCGATTCGTGTCAAGTGACAACCCGTTTTTCTACTTTCTGATGCTGAAGCATCGGGAAATCGGCCCAAAACACCGACTTTGAAGGTGTCTTCTGAAAGATCTTACGCTTTTACCAAAAAATAAAAAAAAGTGTTTCGATTATAAAGTTTCTGAATAACCAGACCTGCTCATTTCATGCCTCTCCGAACAAAAATGAATTTAAAACAAGAACGAAAAACCATGCGTCAAGCATAGATTATGTAACACTTTCAAATGCTTCCAAAATAATTTTACAAATCATTACCGTTTAATAAGCTGAAAGATAACATCTAAGTAAACAATTCGGAAAACGCATAACATATTTTAAAACGTAATTTCAGGAATTTCCAACATATACAATGTTCGGAAAAATATCCGAATACTTTTATTCAGCCCTGTATAGGATCTATAGATTTGTATATATACTATATGGGATGCTAAATTTTAGTTTAGTTAGGAAACGCGTAGCACAGTTTAAAATTCTCCTTCTGAAGTTTCTGTCAATAAACGGAAATGTGTTCGCGAACTTTTGTGCTGCACTGTATATGATCTACAGAATTTATATACACCAAGTAATAGACAAAAAGGGAGTAAAATTTAAAATTGCGTTCAGCATCTTAAAACGCACTTCCAGGAATTATTGTTAACAGACAGTAGAGAATTCTTTTGTGTGTCCCTGTAAATGAACGATGACTGCTATACACACAATATTCTGTAGTAAGCCTCTTGTAATGCACCTTAGTGATATATATATAAATTTCAATGCGTTTAAAATAGTGAAACATTATTTAAATAAACAGCAAACGATTTTTCTCCGTAGACGTAATGTAACGGAATTATTTTGACTGTCCCTGTAAAGTAACTATAAGTGCTATGCACACCCTATTCCATATTAAGCTTCTTGTAATCCCCCTTAGTGATATATATTAATTACAATGTGTTTGAAATTGTGTAACACCATTAAAAAAAAAAAAAACCGCAAATGATTTTTCCCCATAGACCGCAATGTAACGGAATTCTTTTGAGTGTCCCTGTAAAAAAGCTATAAGTGCTACACACTTCAGTGGAAATAGGTAACATGGTATAGATAAAGACAATAACATATAAAAATTGCAGGGTAATCCGAGCTTATTTACGGGAGTTAGAGCATGGATAGACGGCCATATGGCCAGACAAACCGAAGTCATAAACACTTTTCAACTAGGTTAGAAAGTGTTAGGGGAACCGTCGGTAGCGTAATAAATTTTCTTATTTTTATAAATAGTTAAATCAGTCTTCAAATTTAATATACATTTTCATCTTTTGATATGTTAAAGAAGTTTGTTCAGCTTACCTGAGATTTTCCTTTTTGCGCTGAATATACCCACAGTAGTAATCCAAAGTGTTGTAGCGATATTTATCTGATCCATTGATTCACTTATATTGGAAGAATAATAAATAGTATTAGTAGAAAGTGACAATTGTGTAAAATAAACAGAAGATTCATTTTCCTTTGAATATAATATAATTCTTGGCTAGATGTACATGTTTTAAGTCGCGTTTGGAGGCTGCGTATAAGTGCTCCAATTTTACATTATATTAAATATATTTACATCATATATGTACAAGAGCGTCTTAACTGCTCAGAAACATTTTGGAAACTGAAGGGAATGTTTTTAAGTTCTGTGCACACGCGCGGGATAAGACAGCTGTAGTTTGAAGGAGGGAGGTCTGCAGAGTTTCTCCAATTAGTTAGTTTCGACAGTCTCTGGTTTTGTTCACTATGTTTTTCAGCTGCGGCACTTGAAGTACTTATTGGTAATTGGGGTCTGGTTTTTAACATGTTCTTATTTCAATCGTTCGCTGCACGTGGAGATTATTCACTGCATAAAAAAGGTTTCTCCGTCAGAAAGGGTTAAAAATGTGTCTGAAAGTAGCCCCCTCTGGATTTGAGAACAAGCCTTAAAGGAAAGGAGGGGAGGGGATTTAGGGATTAAACGTAGCGTTACAATTTAAAAGAGATAAGTTAAATACAAAAACTCTTGTCTTACGATGTGAATAAGTATTTGATACTTTTCGTAATTGCTTTAGTAAATGTAATATATTTTTGTAGATCTAATTTAACTCTTATCTGCTGTGGTATGAATTATCACCTAGGTACTGTGTCTCTGAGGCCGTTTGATCGAAATATGAATAAAAGGCTCTATTAGCTCATAACATACTATTTCTGTACACCTTTTGTACAGGATTATTATAATTAAAATTCACCTATTCAAAAGCCTCTACTAAAGTACTAGTACTCCAAACGAAACAAAATTTCACTAGTATGTATAGTTAAGCTGAAAATTACAAATAAAACTTTAAAAATTGAATAAAGCAGCGGTCTGTGTGACCGTTAATAGCAGTTAAGGGTTAATTTAATTTCTTATTTTTTCAATTTCTCATAGTCGGCGCTGTTTAATGCAGATAGTTAGGTTATAATATCCATATATCTTTAACAACGTAAGGTTATTATCTAAGTTTAAGTATCAGAATTCCTCTTTTTGAACTCGTTTCACTTTCTTCGGGATCTTATGCAGAATAGTTTATAATCTTTATGGCTTTAGAAGTTTCTGTATATATGGAAACATTATAATTTTTACCTCTTTTGTATACAAAATCTTTTACAACAAGCATTTTCGATTCTCGGAAACAAGCAGACTTAGATCCTCGAAAATTGTACATTGGACGTTTCAGTATCCTCTTTCTTGCGATGAATTAATTTTAAGAAGTTTTTTAAACTTTTGATACAACGAGGACATGATTTTAGCAAAAAATACTTTTCAGTGCACTGTAAAAAATTGCTGCAGTAAAATTACTGCAGCAGAGATTCCATGCAATGTCCGTGAGAAAACGGGTTTTGTCCTTAGATAAACAAGCTTTGTCCTTACATAAACGGGTTTTGCCCGTAAAAACATGAAATTTACGGAAATTGACAGTTTACCTTGAAAAAGGGGCATTTTCCGTAAAATTACTGCAGCAATACACGGAGAATGCCCGTGAATTTACATTTTTTTTACAGTGTGGTAAAGATCGCTATTTTTCTGAGACAAATAATTCAGATCAAAGCGTTGTTACTGAAAATTGTACACCACTCGCTGTTACGTCACCATGGTAAATTTGAGATTCTAAATCTTATATTTATCTCTTTAATTGAAGACAATAAAAATCCATAATATCTCTTTGATGCACAGAGTGCAAAATATATCGTTAAAAAAAATGTAAAGAATTTATTAATTTTAAACTTTCTGACTCGTAAAAAGAATATGCCGAAAACAAATTCTTTTCTTCCTTTCCTTTCTTTTTTGCCCATTTTCATTTGGTTCTATTGGTCTATCTATATTATATATAAAATATTTTTGTAAATTTTTATTTCATGTATTTGATACTTACGATTTTTTTTCAAATAATGGATTTCTCTTCTCTCCCCCCCCCCCGCCCCTGTTATTAATCCTTTTGCGACTAACATACTTTACGGAATTTTTAATATTTCACCCCTGGTATTCTCAAATGAAAATTTTTGCCCAATTTAATCTCTGAAGTGCTCCGATTTAATAAGAAAAATTAATTTCTAAATATTACTGATAGTACAGGGTGATTTTTTTTAAAGTTGTGAAAGTAAAACCCTATAACAAAAGAACCACTGATCCAAATGACCTGAAATTTCACTAGTATGCTCCCAAAGCAATGGGAATTTTTTAGGCGTGGTTAAAAAAACTTAAAATCGCACCGACAGATGGCGCTGTACATGCAGTAAAGCCGGGAGACGAACTTGCGCCCGACACACGCACATTGGCGATAAAAACGTGAAATACGCCAGGGGTCGATGCAGGTTTTTTTTATCTTGGGGCCCATTTTGTGAAAAATAAAGGTTATATTTGTGAAATTTATTATATTTTTCTGAAAAATAATATTTTGTAACGAAAGTTGAAATCCAGCTAATCAAATTCGAACCAAGCATTTATAAACAAAAACTTTTTAAAATTCTTTTGCAGAAGTTTTCCTCTCTTTTGAACTTGTTTGTTTACAAATTACACATTTTAAAACATCACAAAATAATAAATAGTAAGTTTTTATGGAATAGAATTTTGTGAAAGGAACAATTTTAGTAAAAGGAATTTTGTGAAGGTCCAACCTAGTTGAAAAGTGTTTATGACTTTGTCTGGCCGTCTGGCGTCTGCCGTCTGTCCGTGCTCTAACTCCCGTAAATATGCTCGGATTGCCTTGCAATTTTTATATGTTATTGTCGTTATATATAGCACGTTCCCTATTTCAACTGAAGTGTGTAGCACTTATAGTTTTTTTACAGGGATACTCAAAAGAATTCCGTTACATTACGGTCTATGGGGAAAAATCATTTGCGGTTTATTTTAATGATGTTACACAATTGCAAACACATTGTAATTGATAGATATCACTAAGGTGTATTACAAGAAGCTTAATATGGAATAGGGTGTGCATAGCACTTATAGTTAATTTACAGGGGCAGTCAAAATAATTCCCTTACATTACGTCTATGGAGAAAAATCGTCTGCGGTTTATTTAAATAATCTTTCACTATTTTAAACACACTGAAATTTATATATATATATCACTAAGGTGCATTACAAGATGCTTACCACAGAATATTGTGTGTATAGCAGTCATCGTTCATTTACAGGGACACACAAAAGAATTCTCTAATGTCTGTTAACAATAATTCCTGGAAGTACGTTTTAAATTACTGAACGCGATTTTAAATTTAACTCACTTTTTGTTTATTACGTGGTGTGTATAAATTCTGTAGATCCTATACAGGGAAGCACAAAAGTTCGCGAACACATTTCCGTTTATTGACAGAAACTCCAGAAGGAGAATTTTAAACTGTGCTACGCGTTTCTTAACTGAACTAAAATTTAGCATCCTATGTAGTATATATACAAATCTATAGATCATATACAGGGCTGAATAAAAGTATTCGGATATTTTTCCGAATATTGTATACGTTGGAAATTCCTGAAATTATGTTTTTAAATATGTTATGCGTTTTCCAAATTGTTTACTTAGATGTTATCTTTCAGCTTATTAAACGGTATGATTTGTAAAATTATTTTGGAAGCGTTGGAAAGTGTTACATAATCTATGCTTGACGCATGATTTTTCGTTCTTGTTTTTTTTTTTTTTTTTTTTTTTTCTTTTTTTTTAAGTTAAGTTTTAATTTTGTTTTCTTTGGTTTTTATGTACTTCTGTGAGTAACTAAAATACTGTTTAAGAATATTTGCTTGATTCTTTTTTTTGTTTGTTTTCGACGTTCTGTCTGTGAGATCAAATTGCTTTTAGAAAGATTTCTAGTTTCGTTTTATGCTTTGTTTTGAGGTAATGACTCATTAACTTCCAACTTTTCTTAATCTTCTGAAAATCCCGAAATACAATTAAAGTATTTTTGCAAAGCAGATTTTAGTTTGATAGTCTTCAATATAAGCAGATTTTTAACATTAAACAGATTTCAGAGTTTACACATCATCAGAAACGCATAATTCAACAAAGTGCATTTCTGTGTACATTCGGATAAATTTTGTATGGTAATTCGTCTTGCAGTTAAAAAAGAGGCTTTAAATTTCAGCTTTTATAGGATGGACTTAGCTCTACTTTTTTCGATTTCTGGTTGGGTTTTGGTCTTTTTGATTTCAATTCGATTATGCCCGATTTTTTGGAAGAAAGACCAGAATATTGTTTCAGATGGAAAATCAACATATTTTGTATGAATCACTATATATACATTTTTCTTTGTAAAGGATAAGATATGTTAGAGATTGGTTCTAAACTATTTTCCCATAATTGCATTTAAATATCGTCATATTTTAGCATTCATGTCGGGTTCGGGTAGAAGTATTTTGCATTCGGGTCAACTTCCTATAGACTTTAGGCCGATTTCAGTACCGGCACCGAAACCCTCTTGTTTGCTTCTCCCGCCTTAAGACGGAGTTTGTGACATCAGATCACATGATCTACAACCAACCAAATTGGCTGAGAAAGCACTTGTTTCTCTTCCTCCTCCCTAGGATGGCTTTCCCAGTCGAATAGGTCGGCAGAGATCACGTGATCTGACCTCATGAACGCAGTCCTAAGCCACAACCCTAACAAAGAAGTGCTTCTTCGGCCGGTAATGAAGTCGGCCGTGGTTTTTTGGTCGGGTATATCTCGAAATGAAGATATAAGCCCGTGCAAGACTCTACACCCAACTGAGGTTTTTATAATCATCTGAGCAAGATTGGGAGTGCCTGTAGACTTAATTATTTTACTTAAAATATATTCAGTATGACTTTTCGACTTTTCAGAATACTACTGCAGCGTATTGAGTATGCGAATTAAAATAATAATCTAATATAATTCATAAAATACCGTTTTAAATATGTATTTTAATCGGATAGCTGTTTCATAACATCAACACAAATATTACTGCATCAGTTATTTGCATCAACTTACAAAACAAATATTACTTGATAAACATGCAGTAACAAATATTTCCGCAACAAAAAACTGATTCTCAGTTTTCCGTCAAAATCATTGCCACGCAAACATCTATATGAATATTTCGCATAATTTAAATAAATTTTTGCATATTTCTACCTCACTGATTCTACAAATGAAAGTAAGGAAGAAAAATTCTGCAAACATGAAGTTATAAAATAAATACTTATAGAACATTAAAATTTTAATTTTTATATGGAGGCTCTTTGCATCTTCATTTGTTCTTTAAAACAAATATCTACATCATTATCAAGTAATAAGATAAATATTTCTGGGCATTAATTTATTTACATTAATAGTATTAAATTTATCTTTTCTTTTATTCGAAAACACAACCACCAACAAACATCAAGTGAGGAATAAGTAATAAGATAAATATTTCTGGGCATTAATTTATTTACATTAATAGTATTAAATTTTTCTTTTCTTTTATTCGAAAACACAACCACCAACAAACATCAAGTGAGGAAGAAAACTCCAAGTAAAATAAATAACTAAAATTTAAAGGCGTTAAGAAAATTAAACTTTTGTTAAAGCACTATAAAATGAGGAGAGGTTGGAGGGGAGACGGCTGTTTCGGATTAAAAGTAATCCAGATATTCATCAAGATTATTGAAGACATGTTACAGTTGCAGCAGTTAGTTTGCATGACGTGCAGACAGTTCAACGTTTTTGTATTAAGGTTATTAATTTTAGGGGGAGACAACAATTCAGTAAACACGTGTAAAACAGTTGACATTGATGTACTTTTTTCTTGGAAAGTACTGAAGGGATTTTAATCACATTTTGTTAATTAGTTATGCAGATGCTAGTCTATAAAGTGACCGCTCCACCAGTGGCTGAGAGGTTCTGCTCTCAAAGCTGGTAGACGAGAGGTGCTGGGTTCAAGTCGACCTAACCGTTCGGAGTTTTCCGTGGTTTTCTTCGAACCTTGCCGTAAATACGGATTAGGATCCCTTAGAAAGACCCCCACGGAGGGCACTCCCCCCTAGGGCCTATGTCCCTCGTGTAGATAATCGGCCGTCATAAATCAACCAACCAACTATATAAAGTGACCGTTGGGCAAGAAACAAAAATGAAAAATACAATAAATACAATAATTAAAAGAAAAATACCTAGATTTTGTTTATTTATAATATTGCGCAACTATTGCCTATTTTATTAACAGTTTCCAAGATAGTTCAAAAGTGTTTATGAATTCGGTTTGTCTGTCCCTCTGCCCATGCGCTATCTCCCGAAAATATACTCTGATTGTCATGTAATTGATATATGTTATTGCGGTTTACAAATCTAAATAACATATATTAAACAAAGGAAGAAAGGCAAAGAAGTTGGAAAGGATGATGATGGAAGGATGAAAAGGAAATGTATTGAAAATGAAGTGTGTATCATTTATGGTCAGTTTACAGCAGCCATACTCAACCTGCGGGCCGCATGTGGCCCGGCGACCTTTTATGTGCGGCCCGAGACACGCAATCATTAATCCACATTAATAAAAGAGAAGAAAGATACTTAAGAGATTCATCTTTGTTTTATATATTTTAATGAAAAGACAAAATCTTCCCAGTCATTTATAATATAAAAGTACGTCATTTGCTTAGTGAAAGCTTTCTTACATAGCCGTATTTGCATGACAGAGATGTATATATTTTTTAATCTTCACCACTAATCAAATATTATTTCAAATTAACTAAATTTCAACTATATATTTTCATATTTTAAAAATATATGAAGCTTTTGCATTGAGCAAAGTCGGATTTATTAAATAAAATCTGATTTTTGTGATCTTTAGAATTTAGAAATTTTCCAGCATTTTATTATCTTGTTTTATACTGATTATATAGCTGTAGGTATATAGTATAGTAAGCTAACTATATTTTGTTACACTGCTTTGTTATGTTACTTTGTAATGTTTCTATTTTAACTACATTTTCTTAAATTATTTTTTTTTACATTATTATATAAGTATAGTGTGCTGCGGCCCGCGTGGTTAAAAAGGTTGAGTATGGCTGGTTTACAGGGACACTCAAAAGTATTCCGTTACATTACGGTCACTGGAGAAAAATAGTTTTCAATATATGTTACACTATTACAAACATAATGAAATTGATATGCATCAGTGAGGTGGACAACATGTTTTCTATAGTGTATAGCAGACTTGTATAATATAGACGCATGCCGTGCGCGGAAAATTTTCTGCAAAATTCGGAACTTTGCAGAAAAATTTTTTCGAAAAAAAATTTAAAAATATTCCCTTTTTATGCAAATAATCCCTTTTTATGCAAAAATATTTATTGTGTGCGCACAATTCAGAATTTAAAGATGCAAAACATTGTCGTGGCATTTCAGACGCTCTGGAAGAGGTCAAAATATTAAGGATTGGGTTGTTTCTAAATGCATTGACAAAATAATTGATAAGAATTCAGCTCTTCCTATCATGGATTTATAGGTTTTTTATTATTTTTAACCAAAATAATTATTCTTTAATTAATATTAATTAATTTTACATGGTAATTATTTTAAATTACTGTTTTTAATTTATATCGTCAAAATAATATAACACGTAATTTTATTAAACATTAAATTGATTTGCAGAAAGTTTTTGACTCAATATTTGTGCGCAGAAAGTTTTTGGTTTTATACAAGTCTGGTGTATAGAATAAGTAGCAATTATAGTTCGTTGACAGGGACATTCAAAAGTTTCATTACGGTTAATGAGGAAAAATCATTTTCAGGTTATTTATACGCGCTTTTTTGGTTTGAGAGCTGAAACAAACACAGCCATAAATACACTTCCAATTATTATAAGAAGAATAAAAATAATTGTTTTTGATAGCTAATTGTACCGTTTTTCAAGTAAAACCATGAAACAAATTTGTGATTTTTATCCAAAATTGGTTGTTCAAACGTCGTGCCTTAACCACTCTGGCGCTTAAATAGAATCTTCCAAGTTGTAATTTTATTATGCATCTATATTCTGTATTATAAAACAAAAACATGTCTGGGTAACGCTGATGCCATATTGGCGGTGGTAACTTGTGACCATTAAATTTCGTTTTTACTGCAAGCTTTAGGTAGCTTCCATTATAAAAAGTAAAAAGCTACCTATTGCAGCCGTACGGAGATAAGCCATTCTGGAAAATTTCGGTATATTTTCACCGATCATGACCTCCGTAAACCCAAAATCGCCCTCCGTTTGAATGTTGATATATATGTATATATATCTGATGTATGTCGTACGATAGTACTCGTATTTATAAATCGATTTGAATAAACCTAAGCATTTGTATTAAGCTCACCAATATCTCGACCAAGTTCGTTGGCCAACTTGGTCCATCATCTAGTTTCAAAATGGAGGCCATTAAAAGATTTAAAACTAAAAAACATATACAAAAAAATTCAAATTTACCTTTTGCTTATTAAGTGTTAGGCCTCGATACAAGGATTCCGGAGCAGTTTTTTTTGTTTTGCCTCTTACCCCCCCCCCCCCCCCCCCCCCCCAAAAAAAAAAAAATGCTTGAGATATATCATTTTTGAAATTCTAGGGTGTCTTCCATTTTGAAACAAGACAGTAGATAAAAAAAAAAAAAGCTGGGATTATATATATCTTTATATATAATTTATATATTATATATTTTTTTTTTCCTTTGATTTTCACGCATGTGATTTCATTTTAATTATATATAGTATATATATATATAATCTAATAATAAAAAAAAAAAAATGGTTATCGTCTATGTTCTGTTACCTGGGAAGTCTGGGTTGGATCCCCTAGTTGTTTTAATTGAATTATTTTTCCTTTATTTCGTATAAACGTCAGTAATGTTTGAATATGATATTATGAAATATTTCTTTTTTGTAAATACTTGTATGATAATTTAAACTTTCAGTTATTGTTAAAATAATAATTTAAACTTCCTGCTATGTAACTCAATTTTAAAATAATAATTTAAACTTTCTCTTATGTAATTTAATTTTAATGAGCAGAATATTCTATTAAATAAGTAATAACTATAAATGAATAAGTGGCCAAAATTAATGGAAAACTTCCAATTTTTATCTGTGCCATACTTTTGACATATGATACATGAGTATAACGATTTTAAATATATTCTGATCAGAAAATTGAGTTTATAATTTTAAAAGGCCGGCATTAATTATTGTAGATACCGAATTAAATGAACTTCCAAATTTTTCGCATATGTTTGTCGCGGAACATTAATGTAGTTTTAATTAAAATGCTTGCTTGCTCCTTTTCTTTGGTTGTACGTTCTTGAAGTAAACTAAATTAAATAACTTCGCTGGTGTATAAAATACGCTTCTAATGAAAAATATCGATTAGCTGTGGATGTATGGTTTGTTAAATAATAATCAGGTAAAGCTTTTGCATTTTAATGCACAGATTTAAATGCAACTCTTGATTAAATAATAAAATTGTTTTGGACTGGAGCTTGTGCTAGATTAAAAAAAAAAATCTATGAGTAAAATTTTCTCGCTGCTAATAGAACATAGTCTTTTTTAACACTTTCCATAGTTGAAAAGTGTTTATAAATTAGGTTTGTCTGTCCGTCTGCTGACACGCATAAATATACTTGGTTTGACATGTAATTTTTATAAGTTAATGAGTCTCATTATATAATATTCACTCTCTGAAAATGACGTGTGTTGCATTTATAGTTCGTTTACAGGGACACACACAAAAAAAACCATTACGTTATGCTCTATTGGGGGGGGGGGGGTCATTTGCGATGCTTTCTATTTAAATTGCTTATTTAGAATCCTCATTTCACTATACGAAAAAATTAAATAACGTATAAAAACTCTTTATTTTTACAATTTTTTCTTTGTTATTATTTTTATATATTTACAGTGATATACAGATATGGTTTTACATTTATTATTCGCATAGTTGTTTACAGATTCAAATGAAGAAAAGAAGTCAATAAAATATATCTAATAATTTTATATCATCTAATACTTATTATAAATAGTTACTATTTAAAAGTGTTTGTTAATAGCTTTTTGTTGCATAATGCATTCAACAGTACTATTGTCTTCTTGCACTTGCCCCCTGCATGGGGCAGACAAGACAAGCAGAATTTCTTATAAACAAAACAGGTGGACAACATTCTTTCTCTTTTCTTTCTAGTAAACACAACAAGTATCATTTGAAACATACTTCGCACCTGGTTTCTCAAATAGCGGGGATTATATGCGTTATACACTATATTTCCAATGATGATTAGTCACTTGCGATTTTAGACGTTTTGTTAGATATCTGGAAAGATACATGAGGAATTATCCTGAAACTTCAGGAGTGTAAACAACATGATAGACGTCATATATTTCCGCGAAGATTTTTTCCCGAAACTCCATAAGGGGCCGTCAACAAATTGAAGAAAAACGAATATCTTTTGGATAACCCTGTAAAAACTAATATTGCAAAAAGCATTCAAACTGTAGATTATGATTAAGTGGCTTATTGTAATAATTTGGGTTCATTTTTATGAAGATAGCATGTATACTCGAAGAGAAATTCACGTTTTTATAAAAACAGTCCCAAATTTTACCAATTTTTTTCTTATAATTTGCAGAGTTTTTAATATAAAAACAAGTTATTTTCAGAAAATATGACAAACACAATTGTACACAACACCTTGCAATCAGAATTAAAAAATAATAAAAATTGTATGAAAAATGAGCAGGTTTACTAAATATTGTTTCACTGCGCATGCGCGAATTCAATCAAAATATACTGTGCATAATATATTAACTGAATGTATAGACCAACTTTTATGAAAGTCTCAAAAACATAGCTTGAAAATTCTGATAGAATGTAATCGTCGATAGAATAAGCTCGAATTTCGCTGTTCCCGAAAGGAAGCAAAAAGATGAGGGGTTGTATCCAAATATACTAGCTTATGAAAGTTGACATAATAAGAATGAAGTACTCTCATTCTATATTTGATACAACCTCTCATCTTTTTGCTTCCTTTTGGGAACAGCGAATTTCGAGCTTATTCTATCGACGATTACTATCAGAATTTTCAAGCTATGTTTTTGAGACTTTCATAAAAGTTGGTCTATATATTTAGCTAATATATTATGCACAGTATATTTTGATTGAATTCGCGCATGCGCAGTGAAACAATATTTAGTAAACCTGTTCATTTTTCATACAATTTTTATTATTTTTTAATTCTGATTGCAGGGTGTTGTGTACAATTTTGTTTGTCATATTTTCTGAAAATAACTTGTTTTTATATTAAAAACTCTGCAAATTATAAGCAAAAAACTTGATAAAATTTGGGACGGTTTTTATAAAAACGTGAATTTCTCGTCGAGTATACATGCTATCCTCATAAAAATGAACCCAAATTATTAAAATAAGCCACTTAATCATAATCTACAGTTTGAATGCTTTTGCAATATTAGTTTTTACAGGGTTATCCAAAATATATTCGTTTTTCTTCAATTTGTTGACGGCCCCTTATGGGGTTTCGGGGAAAAATCTTCGCGGAAATATATGACGTCAATCATGTTGTTTACACTCCTGAAGTTTCGGGATAATTCCTCATGTATCTTTCCAGATATTTAACAAAACGTCTAAAATCGCAAGTGACCAATCATCATTGGAAATATAGTGTATGGCAGATGAATGAGAATGTCAAATGTTGGGGTATTCCATATTTTGGAATGAAATAATTTTATAGTCATTTAACGGTTATTATCTTACGATATTAAGTGTCAGACCTCCTCCCCCTAAAGTGATAACGTTATATATGCACAGCCCCTTAGTGTTGGAAAATGTTTCATAATCTATGTCTGATACAAGATTTTTCGTTCATGTTTTTTTTCTTTTTAAGGGAATCAATTTTAAAATGTATTTATTTTTTTCAAGAACACAATAAGATTACAATAAGCTGTGTACCTGTTAAGGGGACTCAGTACTTCTTATTTTGACAAAAATGTTCATATTTTTATCATGGAATGGAATGAACCTTAACATCTCTAGAACATTGTGCCCAAATTTCTTGACGACTTGTTAAATAGGAAAGGAGATATGGTTTAAACATATCTATGTTTTAAATATTTTATTAATATATTTTTTAAACAAATATGCTTTAATCAATAGTTTGTTTTATATTAATTAAATTATGATTATTACGTTGAGAAATTAATTTAGAAATCCTAAAAAGGAAATAATGTTTCATTTTTAAATAGTGTTTAAGTAATGTTTCATTTTTTTCTTTCTTGTTGCCATATCTTAAAAAAGAAACAGGGTAGAAATTATTTTTTAAATAAATTTACCAGTTCGCGCTTTCTAACCAAGTGTTAAAAAAAGCAGCGAGTCTTCTATAATCGGGGTCGGTGCCCATGCCAAATTAATGTATTGTAAATGAAATATTTGGGAGAAAATATTAATGCACCAAACATTAATTAACACACACTAAAATATGCTAACTAGCTGTGAAACTTCGAAGAGGAAATATTTAAACAGTAAAAAGTAGAAAATAAAATATTTAAAAATAAATAAATAAACAGTGGTGAATTAGTAATAATAATAATAAAAACATATTGAGTGATGGCTGTTGACAATGTATTTTGTATAATACCCGAATGTACAGCTTTTTTTCCCCTAGTCTTAAAAATCAATGTTGTCAGAATCTGTGAAATAAATATTCGTGATAAGATTCTCATTTAAAAATGAAATATTGCGTTTTTGATAGGATTATCCATTTTGTTTTACACTTTCATTCGAAAGCGCAGTAATAAACTTGACATATCGATCAGATTTTCCTTCATTTTTCTTATTAAGCAATTCCACAATAATGTCAACATTTTTCTAAAATGTTTCTTCGAAACTAAAAATTTATTATTCTGATTATAAAATTGTTACTCTGACAAAAGTTTGAACTCTTTCTAATAGCATTGGAAAGTAATTATGATTTCGGTTTGTCTGTCAAAATATATTCCATTTAAGTTGAAATTTGAATATATTTTTGGCGTAATTAAAACATGTTGTACTAACTATAAACAATCTCTAGTTGTAAAGTTTGCTCCCTCCTCCTTCCCCACTTTTTAGAAATGCTGCATAAATCAATGTAAATAAATATATTAAGGTTACTTTTTCGGCGGCGAAAAATTGACATATTTTGGAATTTTTTTTTAGGAAAGCAGTAAAATTAATTGAAAAACATAATTCCACATTGTTTTTTTTTTTATTATTATTGCTTCAAGTATTTAAATACACATATATGTATAAATAAATAAATAAATAAATAAATATTTGTTAAATTTGGTCACATATTAACGTCGGAAACTTGCAGTCGCGTTGTCGTACCAAAATATCCAGGCTCGATGGGCAACATTCTAACTTCCTGTAGAAACAAAAAAAATATTAAAATATCAGTTTCTTCCTGTAAAATAAGTTTGAAAAAATATTAAAATATCAGTTTCTTCCTGTAAAATAAGTTTGAAAAATATTAAAATATCAGTTTCTTCCTGTAAAATAAGTTTGAAGCTAAGGGCCATCGGCTCAATTTTTTGAATTTTTGAAGGGGAAAAAAATATTTCTTGTCTAAAATTTTAACTTTAAAACTTAACGGAAAAATATAAAAAATTAAAATTTTCAAAAATGGCTCGATGGCCCTTAGATAATTATGCGTAGATGAGCGTTACAATTAACGTCTTAAAATAATTCTAAATCCGTTGTCTACAGCAGTGTTTGAATTCATTACGTTCCATTAAAAAAGAAAGAGGGGAATGTTTGTTCAGCCATATTTATGTTTAATAATTCATGTACAAATCAGTCGAACAGTTCAGTTTTCCTTTAATTACTTTGAAATACATGCATATTAACATATTTATCAACATTCTTCCCTCCCCAATCTCCACATCACTTAATTCAGAAATAATGATTTGTTGGCAATGTTTCATTATCTTTTCAGCAAACGTGTGCGATAGCTAAGGGGTGACAAATCGATGAAATTGTTTGAATTAAACGAAACATTCGGGATAGTTTTTTTGTGTATACGTAGTTCCAGAAAATAATGTAATTTGATACCTTCGGAATAGAATCCTGCGCGAATCAGGTTGAACCCGAAAACTTCATTTGAAATCAACCCGAAACCTGAAATGAAAGAAAATTAATGGAATATTTAATGAAATGGAAATGGAATTAATTTTAATTAATAATAACTAATTAAGAATTTTTCCACGTCACATTTGATGTACAGGCCTTGCGCGCAAGATTTATATATATTTAAGATATATATATCACCTATTTGCTAAATATTACGTAAATACTTTTTTCCTAAAATAATTATCAATTTTACAGTAGAACAATACCCTTTTTCAAATAATTATAACAAGAAAAGCAAAATTTCTATTTTAAAAAAAATCAATGAAAATTAGGGAAAAAAATTGAGAGTGAGTGGAAAAAAGATAACACTCCGGAAATGTGAAAAATGAATTGCGATAGTTTAATTAATAATAACTAATAAATTAATTAGTATTTTTCTTTGAAATTTATATGATGAATCCTTATTGACTATACCTACAATCGAATAATAATGAGCATTATTTCTCTAAAATTGATAGGTTTTTTTTTTTTTTTTTTTTTTTTTTACATAAATGTTTTTGTGTGTCTGCAATATTTTTTACATCAGCTGGAATCTTATCCTTTTTCCATTAACCCTTTCCGGCACAAACAAATTATGTTCGTAAAATGAGAAATTCCTTAATGACACCGGAATTTACAAACGACTTTTTTTAGAAAATAAGGACTCCTTATTTTAAGCTTTCATTACAGAAAAAATTTTTTATTAAAATTTTCTTGGTGTCGAATGCAAGTTTGGAATTAAAATTAGGTGTGCCCGAAGTGGGACCACTGAGCCGGAAAGGGTTAACCCGTTCGATTACATGTATAAGTACATTCAATTTGATGTATACATAACACATACCTAGAAATATGTGTTGGTTCATAACATACATAAAATACACCAGCATACAGAATTTAAAGATTGTATGTTAATTACTTTTGAAATTAGAGTGCGAGCAATGTTAAGAAATCATAACTTGAAGAAAAATGACTTGTCACTTCTCTTTATATAAACTATCTTGCGTTAATCAGTCATAACTTTGGTTCTAATTGGAATATCGTCATAATTTTTTTTTAAAACGATTCGTAAAACTTTATTTTAAAAGAAAAAAAATAACTTTTTAATAAATATATTTTCAATTTTCTGAAGGTTTGATACTGATTTCCCCCCTTAAGGTGCATTTACATTATGGCTAGACGTTGGCGTTCCTGGCGTTAAATTATAAGACTCAGCCAATCAACCTGTTCGTTGGTTGTGTACGCTGCAGCTTATTGGTTGTGTCTTATGATTTAACGCTAGGAACGCCAACGCCTAGAACGATAACACCATAATGTAAATACATCTTTACACCTATTGTAAAATCGAGTATATCCAAAACAGACCCTCAAAAACGGAAAGAATCTGACACGACCCGGAATCTGCCGAATCAATCTCTACGAAAACATTTGAATAGTTCAGTTTCGCTGTAAATAATGCATGCATCACCGTATTCATATCACCCTCTTCCCTTCCCTAATGTCTATCTCAAAATTCGGGACCTAATGGTTTGTTCATATCATTATATTTCAGCAAGCGCGTGTGACAGCGAAGGACTGCTAACCTTATAAATATGCAAAGTAAATTATTCGAATCAAATGAAACTAATTCATGACAACCAACTCCATGCTGTTGAAATGTTTTCCTCTGTCCATTTCTTTCTTTATAAATCGGGTGACAAGTACAATCTTTAGCTGAAAAGTTTCGCAATTGAACATGGATGAAATCAGTCGGAACATTTGAATTCCCCCATAAGTTAGTTTAAAATGCATAACATGTATAGTTAGTTTAAATTTCATACCATGTATGCAAAGTTATTACTTAATTCATTGTAACCAGATTTTTCAATCAGTGCCTGTTCAGTTAATGATTTTAGATTTTTTTTTTTTTTTTAACGCTGTGTTTAAATACGAGTATTAAAAAAAAAAAGAAGGAAAAAAATTGTCTGCACATCGAGTCATTTTGCTGTTTAATAATCCACATGCACGTAATCAGCCGAACAGTTCCATTTCCTTGTAATTAGTTTAAAATGTATGCATGCATTACTAGATTCATCAACTCGCTTCCCTCCATAATCTCCACCACTAAATTTAGAAATAATGATTTGTTCGGCACATGTCATTATCTTTCAGCAAACGCTTGCGATAGCGAAGGATTGCAAAGATAGCAGCTTATAAATCTACTGGTGTAAATTATTCAAATTAATTTAATCAAATTTAATGGTAAAAAGGAAAAAAAAAAACATGTGTAGCTCTGTACTTGAGATGAATTTTAAAGAATTATGTAATGATTATTGCATATCATGGCAGCAGTTTTTATGAATATGTCCTTTTAATTCCGTTAAATGAAAAAGCGATGTTACTAATAAGTTATTCTATCATATTTTTGCTTGATGTCTGTATTAGTAGTATAGTAGGGTATTCGCTTCACAGTAAAATCTCTGACATTAAATACTTCTTGGACAAACCCTGTATAATTATCCAAGTTGCATTTAAAAAAAATGTATTAACGAGATTTTTGCTTTTGTAGATTCGATGGAAAATGTTTTATACTGTCTTATAATCTGTTACTTATAGTAATTTACATGGCGAAATTAGATCCATTTTACATATTATTGCAGTGCGAATGTCTTACGAAATCGCTCGGGAAAAAAAAAAAAAAAAAAATTATATAGAAAGGCAAAACAGATACATCTCGAACACAACATAAAAAAATTAAAAATATATATGTTAATTCATGCAAAATAATTGCATTGTTTGGGATTGTTTGTACGTGTTACACGCAATTTTATTGATTAAAACAAAGAAAAAAGAATTTTATCTGTATAATGATTACCAAATTTAAAATTTTCACGTGCCAAAAATATTGTCGTATGTGCCAACTCATAGGTTCACCAGTACTGCTCTTTTATAGTTTATTGTCGTCCTGGTACGGAAACTATTCATTCTTCCGATTGATGTTTATGCGTGTAATGTTTTTGTAGAAAAAAAGTACATCAAAAATGTAATTTCAAATCAAACTGAAAATATAAAGTGAGAAAATTTCTCGAAATTATTAAAAGCATGATATGTCTTTTAAAAAAAATCATGAAATTCTCGTGCGAGAAGTTCATATTTTTAAAGTATAGCTTTACAACAAGCCTGAAAACTGCATAACTTACGGGGAAAACGTATCATCTGACAACTTTAAGTAGTAAGCTTTTGTTTTAAAGATTTCATTATTTTATGATTACTGGGGCTGGGGTTTACTTAGAAAAATAATACAATCAGTAACGACTTATAAAACAGAATACATTAAAGCTGCTTTTTCTGTACAACACACTGTGCTTTACGCATAATAATCGATAACCTTGTTCAGAGATTATTAATAAAATAATATCTCAAAGATAACACATATTCTGGATAATATGCATAATCATCAATCATTTTGGTAAATATATATATATATATATATTTTCATATACTGGGTATTAATCACGTTTACCGCCAGTTCGTACTTAGTATAAATGAATAATGCATTTCCATGCAATAAATTATTAGTTTTATTTCCCTATGAGAATTTTTCTACACATAATTATGATACACAGATGAAAAAATATTCTCCTTAATTCGCTATTTGTGCCAAGTAATTCTAGTATTTATTAAAATCATTTATAGTTCACATTTATTTTAGTTCATAGTACAACCTTACACGGATCGGGTTATACCACTGCCACCTCTACAGCGGTGGCAATGGTTATTCCCGACCCAAACCTGAAAATTCGACTCGAAGTCAAATCCAATCCGACAAAACATTTTTCGACGACCCGAAACCCGGAGTAAAAGAAAATATTTTAGTGCAACTATAGAAAAAAGAGTATAAGTGATGATGATGATTAATGAATTCTAATATGAATTTTACCTTTATATATAAAAATGTACTATATTCATTCTTATTCAAATATATAGTTTTTATCACTTTTTAACCTAGTTGAAAAGTGCTTATGACTTCGGTTTGTCTGGCCGCCTGCCGTCTGTCCGTGCTCTAACTCCCGTAAATATGCTCGGATTGCTCTGCAATTTTTATATGTTATTGTCGTTATCTATAGCATGTTCCCTATTTCAACGGAAGTGTGTAGCACTTATAGTTTTATTACAGGGACACTCAAAAGAATTCCGTTACATTGCGGTCTATGGGGAAAAATCATTTGCGGTTTATTTAAATAATGTTTCAGTATTTTAAACGCATTGAAATTTATATATATCACTAAGGTGCATTAGAAGAAGCTTAATATGGAATAGGGTGTGCATAGCACTTATAGTTACTTTACAGGGACAGTCAAAAGAATTCCGTTACATGACGTCTATGGAGAAAAATCGTCTGCGGTTTATTTAAATAATGTTTCACTATTTTAAACGCATTGAAATTTATATAATATATATATCTAAGGTGCATTACAAGAGGCTTACTACAGAATAGTGTGTGTATAGCAGTCATCGTTCATTTACAGGGACACACAAAAGAATTATCTACTGTCTGTTAACACTAATTCCTGGAAGTGCATTTTAAGTTACTAAACGCGATTTTAATTTTAACTCGCTTTTTGTCTATTACGTGGTGTGTATAAATTCTGTAGATCCTATACAGGGCAGCACAAAAGTTCGCGAACACATTTCCGTTTATTGACAGAAACTCCAGAAAGATAATTTTAAACTGTGCTACGCGTTTCCTAACTAAACTAAAATTTAGCATCCTAGCATATACAAATCTATAGATCATATACAGGGCTGAATAAAAGTATTCGGATATTTTCCCAAATATTGTATCTGATGGAAATTCCTGAAATTATGTTTTTAAATATGTTATGCGTTTTCCAAATTGTTTACTTAGATGTTATCTTTTAGCTTATTAAACGGTATGTTTTGTAAAATTATTTTGGAAGCGTTGGAAAGTGCTACATAATCTATGCTTGACGCATGATTTTTCGTTCTTGTTTCATATAAAAACATATTCTGGGCCTTTAATCACTTGTATCATTCTGATATATTTAAGTTAGCGCAGCATATCCAAAGAACAGCTTCTTTATATTCTTTGGCACATCCCTAAAGGGATTTTGCACCATTAAACCCTATACCACCAACCAACGACTTGATATATTTATGACCAGGGCTTGACAAATACGGTCGCTTCTGGCTACCAAGTTATTTTAACTGGCATTTTAATTCTTTTTTTGTGCAAAAAATTACTTTAAAAATGAGCACAAACGGCATTTTTTCTCTCCCGCAAAAAAATGTTTTCAAGCTTCACTATTTCATCGATGCTCCCCTCATCAGATATAGATTTTATACCACTAAACTATCCGGACATTTGAAGCATTCAGCAATCAGCATTTCCCAAGCTTACCGGTTAATTTAGCCTTTCTTTCTTTCTTTCTTTCTTTTTTTTTTTTTCTTAGGGATATATAATTTTGATAAGTTCATTAGAAAAGTTAGTTTATATTTTTCCATATCTCTTCAGTTCAGTATCGTTCTAAATTATGTACTATTCTAAACTATGTAACTAATAATCATAAATTATCCTTATTATTTATACTCAATTAATTCATAAAATTTTTTTTATGTGTTTTTAGAAAATGACTTGGAGGGGGGGAGGGTAAAATACTTTTTACTGGCGACTAGAAATATTTGCCGGCTACCAGATTTTATCAATTTTGTAAAGCCCTGTTTATGGCTGTATTCACTGTGTGATGTTCATGACCGTATTATACGTTTATGTGTGACTTACCATTTTAAAAATGCTCGAAGCAAGATTTGTGTTTATTTTTTGCCTATTATTGTTATTTCTAAAAAATATTAAAGATTTTTAACAGAGAAAAGTGCTCAATTTGAAGCGAGGCGTTCTAAATATTCTAATAAGAAATAGGAGTGGTTAATTGGCACTTGCTTCTCCCCCCCCCCCCCCAATTCTCAAGAGAAGAAAAAAGCAAAATGACAAAATAAAAGCAGTATCACAATATTTTTTTAATATTCTATTATCATAACTGAAATCGTTTTATTTTAATTAAATTAGCCTTTGGTTAAAATCGAAATGCATTTCACTAAAATTTATAAAATTTCACTTTAAGAACACAACACTATATATACACAGAAGCACTTCAAGATTCATACGAAACTACCGAGATACTATAAAAAGGTGCTTTTCGGATTCGGAGAGCAGCTAAAGCCTTTATCTATCTGACCGCATACATGCATGTACGGAGATAAATGCTTGCCATCGTTAGGGATTTCTCCTTCTTCACACAAGGGAAGATCATAAAGCGCTGTGGATTAAGTTCTTAAAGAAGGAGAATATAACTAGAAAGGTATATTTGGATATATTTGTTAAGGTTTATTCGAAGCCAGGCAGAAGAATAAGCTGTTCTTGTAAAATACTTTAGTTAAAATTCAAACAAATGATATAAGGGGTCGTTTTTTGAAATTACAGCAGAGTCCCGCTATTACGAACCCCTCTTTTCCGAACAGAGTTCAGGAAAAATACCGATTTTTTTAACTTAAAAACAGGAAAAATTAAAAAGACGTTCGTGAAAAAACTTACATTTATTGTTATACAAAGAAGATAGAGACATACATAGAGCCTAAGCTTGATGAAAACGCCTGAAACCAAATTGGAATGAAAGCTGGTTACTCACAGTAACATGTGGGCTCCATTTATACAATTCTGTAGAATCATTTTTAATTACTGCTAAACACAAAAAAAAATAACACACACTTAAGAAGTAAAGTCAGTAATTATTTTCTGACGAAGAGCACTAAATCGACTTGAGGATGCAATGTTCCGCCATCGCCGCATGAACATAACATGATTTGGTACTGATGAAGCGTGTTGTTCGACGTAGTGTAAGGCGAGGTCAAGAGCATTAGCCGCGTCTGTTTGTGATATGAGTTCAGTTTGAGCGTTCACCTCCTGCTCGTTTTCCTCCCACTCGATCTCAGCTGATGAGTCCTGCACCATTGCTACGATGTCTTCGTCTCCGTTTTCCTGGCGGCCATTGTCGTCAACAGCAGTCCACTCCTCAACACAGCTTCTTCTGCGTCTTCACAGCCAGGGATTTTCTTGACTAGTGGAAGAAGGTGACAGTCTTTCACTGGTGTAAAAGTTGTTTCAACAAATTCCAATGTAGGCCAGAGACTTTTCCATGATTTTTGCATTGCGCCTTTAGTGGTGTTATCCCATACTTCAGCCACCCAGTAAATCACATCTTTTATTGTAATTTTCTTAAGTTTTTGCAGGATTGTGAGTTCAATTTTATCCTCTTCAAGTAAGGTGCGAAGCAGCGTTTTGCTGTATTTTTCTTTAATGGCGTGCAACACACCCTGGTCCATTGGCTGAAAAATTGAAGTAACATTCGGTGGCAGAAAAACTGCTTTGATGTCTCCCCAAAAAAGTTCCGTTTCTTCTGGGTGGGACGGAGTATTGTCTATAATGAGCAGAGCATGATTATGCAATCTATTTTCTCTATTGAACGCAGTCACTTTAGGAACAAATTGGTACTCGAACCATCCCTTCAACAAGTCGCGCTCCATCCAAGCTTTTTTTTTTATTCTTATAATACACAGGAACTCAGTTGATGTTAATGTTTTTGAACGCTCGTGGTTACACTCGTGCTTATTACCATCATCGGAAGTTTGTTTGTTGCCGAGGCTATAATGTTGGGGATTCCATGTAGACCTGAAGATGTTACGTGATTTCATGAATAATCCATAGGTACACATATTGTAGGTCGATAGAAGTCTTTATTTAGGTTACCAAGGCACGAACAATAAATCCAGGTTCATAATGACCGGGCTTACGCCGGGTAAAAACTACCTGTTCTCTCCACACCCGGAGAAATACCGAGGAGGGGCAACATAGCAAGGTGAAAAGATATGAACAGAAGCAAGGCACGGAGCTGAGTGAAATGTTTTTCTGACTCGACTTGGAGTCGGAAAATGTATGTATCTCGCCAAAAAGGTTGCTACAGTGTTGTGTAGGCGAGAACACTTTCAGATGAAGCCGCCGCATAACTAATGGAATTTGTCGAGACAGGTTGCCAGATTATTGGCATAAGAATGCACTTCATTTCAAAATTTAATATCGGCAAGAAGGCTGCAACCGTCAAATACATTCCCATGCGAATGGAATGTTTGAAGTCAAAACAGTTTGGCCTTTTTAACCACCAAAATATATTTTTAGAACTGGGTGAGACAGATAGCGTTATTATTAAGACCAAATATGGACATTGTATTATGCTGGGTGAAAAGATGTACAGGATTTAAGTGACTCTGCGGCCGCAAAGAATGCATTACGAATATATTATGTTTTAAGCTCGGCTTCGGAAATTAAAATTACCAAAAGGCATCTGTGCTGATTTAATTCTTATTGTCTATAAGGAGCAGAGCATGATTATGCAATCTATTTTCTCTATTGAACGCAGTCACTTTAGGGACAAATTGGTACTCGAACCATCCCTTCAACAAGTCGCGTTCCATCCAAGCTTTTTTTTTTATTCTTATAATACACAGGAACTGAGTTGATGTTAATGTTTTTGAACGCTCTTGGTTTTCAACACTCGTGCTTATTACCATCATCGGAAGTTTGTTTGTTGCCGAGGCGTTGCTGCAAGCTAAGATAGTTAGACGGTATATGGCCATTTTAAACCCTGGGGCAGATTTCTCTTCTTGCGAAGCAAGGCTTTTGGTAGGCAAAGCCTTAAAATTCAGTCCGGTTTCATCCTCGTTATAAACTTGCTGCGTTGAGTAATTTTGGGAAGAAACAAGGTCTTTAAATTCTTTTATGTAATTCGCAGCTGCTTCGTTGTCAGCTGACAGCTTCTTCCCAGCAATCGTGAGCTGTCTAATTCCGTGTATCTTCTTCCAACGATCCAAAAAACCACAGCTAGCTGAAAACGATAGGTCGCTATCCATAATCTTGTTCAGTTGAAGCGCCTTTTCTTTTACGAAAGGACCAGAAATGGAGATTCCTTTCTGTCTTTCTTGAGTGAACCACAAGAATAAGGCCTGTTCAAGTTTTTAATATGAAGACACAGTCGTTTTTTGCCATTTTTCAAGAGTTTTTTTACTTGTAGAAGAACCTAACTGCTCAATTTTAAGTTGATTTTTTTTTCCAGTCACTGATCGTTGCTTTTCCGATACCATATTCGAGTTTAGTAGGACTTTCTCTCTTGTCCGGTCTTTTTAGCACTTCAAGTTTTTCTTTTAAAGTACACGAAGAAAGACTTCGTTTACTTGCCATGTTCAATGTTTAACAGTTGACGTCAAGGTCTACGAGCATAAATAAAAAGGCACAGTGACTCGGTAAAGTAGTAACTCAATACTCACGGGACCACAATTTTTGACAATAAATTTGCAATAAGTGCTCACAGTTCATCAAACTCCGCTTGAGTAAACATTGACCGGGAGGCGAGTTTCAAAATCATTTGTCAACGTTGGCGAAAACACGGAATCTATACGCCAGTACTCTGTGGCAGCGGAAATGCTGTAACTCTGGTAATAATTCTTCGAACGCGGGAGGCAGAGGGATAGGTAGGGTGGGGTGATGAGTCTTCGAAGGTCGCTGCCCTTGCCTTCCTATTTTCACAGAACCTGTTCACCACGAGCCACGAGCCGATCAACGCTATATATAGCTGACACTAGCAGATGTCTCCGCACTTAATTTACGCCTTAACAAGTCAATACGTTGATTATTATTAATGAAATCTGCCTATTCCGAATTCCCGCTAAACCGAACAGTGTTCGGTCCCAATTAGTTCTGAATAGCGGGACTCTACTGGATAAAATAACAAATTGTACTTTACATGCTTGACGTGTAAAAATCAACATAAATACGATGGTTAGGCAGAATAGAGTGTTATGCAACTGTTTCAAGGCTCCAAGTAAGAGAAAGCACTTCTTCTTTTTAAGGAATATGTTAACGTTTATTAGATGTGCATTTTTATTTTATTTTTTATTCATGAGAAGATAGTATTGGTTTTCCGACTTCTGGTTTTTTAATGGATTTAGGCGTTTTGGGATGCCCCGAACACGATGTGATTATTTTCGGAAAATATCTGTCTGTGTGTTATATAAATTTTGTGGTCGCTGTAAGTGAAGAACTCTAATGTACGGAATTCCACGCAAATACTCGAAAAGATTTCCAGTGTTATTTTACGTTTCGTTTGTAGCTAATCTATTTTCTATTAATATTAATCTCTTTTCCTAACCTTCTGACAAACAAAAGATAGGAAAAAAGAAAATTAGCTCAAAATAGGTACGCAAAGCTGATTTCAGTTGCATATTCTCTTAATATCAGTGGAGTTTTATCGTGTGCATAATTCAGAGTGTACTATACATACAACCAAATGACACTTCGAAAAATTCAAAACATCGTTATGGACCATTAAGAGAAAAAAAAAGACTCGTGTCGTGAGACACACGACTGTAGTGAAAACAATCCAATCGTATTTTTTTTTTTTTCCAATTTTGAGTGGATTTGTAAAAGCATGCATAATATATGGAGCCGTTTCATTCGCTTTAACATCTGAAAATAGCAAACGTAATGGTAGGGAATGATAATGTAATAAAAAGGTGTCACCTAGCGCCTAAATATATGAACTGTATTCGTGATTTCAAATCAAATGATATATAATACGCGTGGTGGTTAGCTGAAAGGACTAGCCGTAAAAATATGTAACTATTAAAAATAAATTGATTCTGCAGGGACGAAACTATAGATAAATTATTAACTTTCGTACGTTATATCAATTAATGACATATTAAAAAATATTGGTAGATGGCTCTCGGATTAAAGCACTCCATGAGTAAACCATATGTTAAATGAAATCTTTAAGTGAATTTCATTGCAACAAATGTCTGTAACCGATTATAAGATCAAACATAAAGAAAATTCTAGGATCTAGGAAAATACTGTTATCGGGTTTGCAGCCAAATGACTTCACGCAAATTTATCTTCGTTGTTATAACGTCTTTTATTGTTGTTATTTTAGATATTTTTTTGTCTCTCTCTGTGTGTGTGGTCTACACTTGCGCTTCAGCCCTCCCAAACACACGTTTTGCTGTCCTTAACTTAACGAAAATCGCTGTTAAATTTTTCCGGTGGAATCTTAAGTGAACAGTCTACCACGTTTATAACATTCTTCAAGGAATTGGAATTCCGTCATCGTGTTTGTAGTCAAATGACATTTTACCGATTTTACCTTTACACGCAAATTTAATTTCATTGATGTAACCTTTGTTTGTTTGTATGTGCGTGTGTGTGAAGCCCTGAAATATAATTCTTTTTACATATCCGATCACCAGCTTTAATACGCCACAAATTGCAATCGGAAGTATGCCTTTGTAAGGCGGATGAACGTTTACTAATAAAAGCAACACATGTAAGCGCGGTATAGTTTATTTTAAAAAGAAAATCAAGTTTAGTATGTTCAATGTGTCCACCATTGGCAACAATGCATCATGCATTCTGTATATATTGTGATCGTGAACATGTTGCCATATTTAACTTAATTTTCTTATTAAAATAAACTGTACCTTCCTTATATGGGTTTATTTTATTAGTAAATGTTCATCGCCTTACAATGGCATACTTTTGGCTGCAATTTGTGGCGTGATTGAATATAAAAAAAACATATTGCAGCGCTTTTAATAAAGTAATATTTACATATTAGACACCCTTTCATACTATGTGGAGGACGCTCTACAACGTTACAATTAACCCTTTTCCTGTATGTCCTGCCGTTTTCGGGGTAGGAATACTAACTCTGCAGTTTACTGTTAGGGACACTGCGAGCATCCCATCATAAAGAGCACATCTGTTTTACTATGCCTAAACCCCATGTTCATATGGGTATAAAATTCGGTTCAACAGTTACTTGATGCAAAACAGAATTCAGGACTGGAGAGGATTGCAGAATTAAGGACCCTGTAGACTGCATTGCTCTGCATGAAATTTTTATATCTAACCTGCCGGGGTTATGAAATTATTCTTATAGGCAAGTTTATTATTACATAGACTGTCATTTTAGATAGGTTTCACTGCATCATGTTTTTAAAATTCAATCTAACTCAAATTGAGTATCTTTAATAATAATAATAAGAAGAAGAAGAAGAAAAGCCCTTTTTTACAATTATGAAGTGAACGGACAGAATAGTTAAATTTATTTTTAATTAGTTTAAAATGCTTTACATGAACCCAGTTTTCCATCCTAATTTCTCCGTCTAAATTTAGAAATAATGATTTGTTTGAAAATTATTGCTCTACGTCTCATTATTGCTCTACGTGCTCTTCCAACAGTGAACAGTGCAACGATAACTACTTGCGAAGGAGAATAATTCGATGAAATTATATAAATGTGCGCAAGAGCACCATTAGTTTAGCATTTGTCGTCAATGAGATGGTGTATAGCTCTTTTCTCAATAAAATTTGGAGTACTTGGAAAAATATTCATCCTTTTGAGTTCCAAAATAGTATTCTGGTTGAAAATTATCTCCTGTCACTTAATTTATAACAATACTACTCGAAATTAAGATTCTTCATCGATTTCTTAAGAGAGAGAGAGAGAGTTATTATTATGGACTGGGAATAGTTTAAAACGGATCTCATTTCCTGTCAAAATTTCTACCTTTAAATTTAGAAATAATGATTTGTTTAGGAAATTGCGCTATTCCTTTGCATGCTCTTCAAGTAAGGAACATTGCAACGATAACTTATTAAAAAAGAAATTATTTCGATGAAATAAAATAAATGTGCATTGTTGTTGTCGTCGTCGTCAATGAAATGGTGTCTTTTCTCCGTTAATAAAATTTGCAATCCTTGGAAAACATTTCTTTCCTTTCGAGTTTTAAAATGTTCCATTCGAAAATCATCCTCTGTCACTTAATTTATCACAATAAAATTCAAAATTAAGATTCTTCACAGATTTCTAAAAGAAAAGGAAATCGTCGGGAGTAGCTGAATTTTTTAGTATTTAGATTAAAACTTATCGCATCAGCATCCTTTTCTGTCATGATTTCTATCTCTAAATTTAGAAGTAATGATTTGTTTCGGAAGTCACATTATTACTTTTGCATGCTCTTCAAGCAACAGACATTGTAGTGATAACTTATTAAAACAGAAATTGTTTCGATGAAATAAAATAAATGTGCATAAATATATTAACCGTTTTGTTGTTTTCGTCAATGAGATTGTGTCGCTCTTTCCTCCGTTAATAAAATTTGCAATACTTTGAAAAATTTATTTCGTTTTGAGTTTTAAAATGTTTTTTGGAAAATTTTCCTCTGTCACTTAATTTATAATAATAGAATTCAAAATGAAGATTCTTCATCGATTTTTGAACGAAGAAACGAAAACATCAGTTTATATTTTCTCTAATAATAAACCTGAAAAGAGTAGCAGAATTTATGAGTAATTAGATTAAAACTTATCTCATAACATCATTTTCTATCATAATTTCTAGATCTAAATTTAGAAATAATGATTTGTTTGAGAAGTCACATTATTTCTTTCCATTCTGTTCAAGCACATTGTTTTTCTCCGTTAATAAAATTTGCAGTCCTTCGAAAAATTTCTCTCGTTTCAAGTTTTAAAATATTCCATTTGAAAATTATCCTCTGTCACTTAATTTATAACAATAGAATTCAAAATTAAGATTCTTCATCGATTTCTAAAAGCAGAAAAGGAAGTTGTTGGTTTATTTTTACTTTAATAATAAACCTGAAGAGTACCCGAATTTATTAGTAATTACATTTAAACGTATCTCATCAACATCATTTTCTGCCATAATTTCTACTTCTAAATTTAGAAATAATGATTTGTTTGGGAAGTCGCATTATTCTTTTGCATGCTCTTCAAGCAACGAATATTGCAGTTATTAACTTATTAAATAAGAAATTATTTCGATGAAATAAAATAATTGTTTATAAATATATTAACCTTTTTTTGATTTCGTCAATGAGATGGTACATTTCTCTTTTCTCCTTTAATAAAATGTGGAATCCTTGGAAAAATTTCTATCGTTTTTAGTTTTAAAATGTTCCATCTGAAAATTATCCTCTGTCACTTAATTTATACCAATAGAATTCAAAATGAAGATTCTTCATCGATTTCTGAAAAAAGAAAAGTAAATCGTCGGTTTATTTTTACTTTGATAATAAACCTGAAGAGTTTCTGAATTTATGAGTACTTATATCGTCAGTATAATTTTCTGTCATGTTTTTTTCTGTCTCTAAATTTATGAGTACTTATATCGTCAGTATAATTTTCTGTCATGTTTTTTTCTGTCTCTAAATTTAGGAAACAATGATTTGTTTGGGAAGTCTCATTATCGCTCCGCATACTGTTTTAACAGAAAAAACTGCAGTTGTTTCTACTTATTCAGGAAATGATTTTGATGAAATAAACTAGGATGTGCCTAACTTTTATCAGCAATTTTGTCGTCGTCTCAATGAAACGGTCTGAGCTCTTAATAAAATTTGTAATTCTTGTGATATTTCCTCTCGTTTTAAGCTTTAAAGTGGTCCATTTCAAAACTATCGTCTGTGACTTAATTTATAACATCAAAATTAAAGAATTATAATGATTCCTCAAATCGATTTTTGTAAAATTGTCCATTTCAAAACTATCGTCTGTGACTTAATTTATAACAATCAAAATTAAAGAATTATAATGATTCCTCAAATCGATTTTTGAAAGAAGATAGAAAATTATTGATTAATTTTTTGTTTAATGATAGACTTGATAAATAGATAAATTTATCTGTAATTAGATCAAGGTATATAATCTTTTATCGTAATATCTCCGTTTTAATTTAAATAAAATGTTTTTTAAAGAAATTCTATTACTCTACTTTCTCCTCGATAGTGAACATGAAAACGCTAACTAAAAGAAATTTTTTCAATGTTGAAAATTATTCCCTGTTCCTTAATTTATAACAGTAGAATTCAAAAGTAAAATATTTTTTCCAAATAAATCAAGAAAATAAAATCATCGTTTTATTTCTTCTTTAATAATAGGCTTGAGGAGTAGTTAAATTTATATGTAATTAGATTGAAACATATATTCATCATCATTTTCTGTCCCAAATCCTCCTTTAAATTTAAATACTATATGATTCGTTTGGGAAATCTGTTCCTCAACGTGATTTCCAATATAGTGAACACTGTAACTGTTATAATGAAAATTATTTCGGTGAAATAAATTAAATGTTAGAAAAGATATCAGCAGTGTTTAGTAGTCAATCTTATTGCAGATAGTATTTAACTATTCAAGATTATTTTAACCAAATAATAATAATAATTTAAAAAAAAAAGTAAAACGATCTAAATTTTTCTTCTTTGAAATTGATTTGAGGAATCATTTTAATTTTGAATTCTGTTCATATGAATTATCTCAAAATGAGAGAAATTTTCCCAGGGATTACAAAGTTTTTTTTTTTTTCTTTAAACAGATAAAAGTGCAATATGACATCTCATTGACGGAAACTACAAAACTGCTTGTCCATTTATGCACTTTTATTTTATTTCATCGAAATCGAAATGCTTTCGTTCATGAGTAACACTTATCGCTATGGTGCTTACCTCCACTGTTGGAAGAGTACGGAGACCAATAATGAGGTTCCCCAAACAAATCATTATCTAGAAATTTTGATGGAGAAAATAGGATAGAAAATGGTATTGGTGAAATACGTTTTAATCTATTTACAGATAAATCCAACTACTCCTCAAATCCATTAATAAATGAAAAATAAATCTATTATTACTATTATTATTATTATTATTTTAATCTTTTCAAGAATCAATCTGAGCAACTTTTTTAACACTCATAGGAAACTTTCACCTACAAATTAAAAACTGCTATGATGTGGGACTTTTGGCCCACCCTGTATTATGAAATTGATATTCTAAATATATATATATATATATGTTAGATTAATTTTAACACAATTATTTAAATTGGTAAAGAAATCATAAGAGTTGTAATTTTCCAACTGGATGAAAAATGTCCGGGATAGGATTCGAACATGAAATCTCTTGGCTGAAACTGCTAGTGCTATACCAACTGAGCCATCCCGGTCGAATCCGGAGGACCTAATTCAGCCAAGAGATCCCAGGTTCAAATCCTGGCCCGGACGTTTTTCGTCCAGTTGGAAAATTACAACTCTTATGATTTCTTTACCAATTTGAATAATTGTATTAAAATTAATCTAGTGTAATCACGTATGCTGCGTTGACTGGAGTTCCAAATTACTTGCGATTTATTTTGTTGAGTTGATTCAGATATCAGACCAGATGCTATGATCAATAAGGTTAACTATGAATTATGTCCTCCAGATTCGACCGGGATGGCTCAGTTGGTTATAGAGCACTCACAGCTTCAACCAAGAGATCCCAGGTTCGAACAATTTCTAAATTATTTCGCCGGTGACTTCCCGTTTGGAATCCTAAGGTAAAATTTACCGAAAAAGCCATATGATATCATATATATGACATAATATACATATATATGTGATATGTATATATGATGTCAAAATTTGGTATTCATATTGAAAATTTCAGAGTTTGTTACAATTTTACTATGAAGACGACACCCTTATCTTATTTTTATACATTGAAAAAAAGACATAATTTCCTGTCGAAATGACTATTTCCAGTTTTCCTATGACAATTTGAAAATTGAAATGTATGGGGTTGTTCTCTTCTATATTTTTTCCCTTTTGAAATATTTCTTCTATTAAAATCAATAAAATAAATCGTAATTTATAGGGGTTTAATAGAATATTTACGAATCGACTCAAATCATTTTTCTAAAATACTGTTTTTAGTATTTTACAGGACGAGAAAATGTATAAATATAATTGTCTTACAATATAAATATAGCAATTGTTCAGAACTGAAACATTTCACTGCATGTCATTCAGTTATAATTGGAGGGGGGGGGGGGGCGGAATCCATTAAAAAAATAATTTTGCTTTGTACAACGAATAATGCTTTTGGGATATGATAAAGTAAAATATATGTAATTCATCCTAAATTGTATTGCTAATTAGCATCTTATTTTAAATGAATTTCATAACAAGCTTTTTATTTAATGGTAATTACCTCAAGGCACGTGTCAGGTACAACGGAAATTCTGCTTAAAGTCAGCCCAAACTCAACAAAATAATTTCGTCAACCTAACCCGAACGAGAAATGAAAGAAAATTAATCCATACTTTAATATAATTATGACAAAATAGCCTACCTGATACATATCTAATTGGTATTACACCTACCTAATACATATCTAATTTTACTTTTTATTTATTTATTTATTTTTTTATAAAAATGAACACATATACACTCATTAATATTCAAATATATAGTTTTTTTTTTTTTCCTCATTTGATAAATATTCCGGACTTTCTTTTGAAAAATCGGGTCGAGCCCGAATCCGACCCGAAATATCTAAAACCCAACCCAAAACTGACCGAAACACGAAACATTTAAAAGTCAATTTGACCCGATCCGAACCGCTGCTGGTCTGTTCGGGTTCTGGTAAGATTGGATTATCCGACCCGATGCAGGACTCTACTTCATAATACCGTCGTGCTTAAAGGGTTAAAATAATTTTTCAAATCTATTTCAAAATGAAAAAGAAAATCATTGGTTTATTTTTTATTAGTAGTAATAAATTTGAGGAGTAGTTTAATTTATCTGCAATTGGTTTAAAACGAATGTCATCAACATCATTTTCCGTCCTAATTTCTCCCTCTAAATTTAGAAATAATGATTTGTTTGGGAAGTATTATTGCTCTGCGTGTTCCTGTAATGGTTATCATTGCAGCGATAACTGCTTATAAAGGAAATTACTTCGATGAAATCAAATAAATGTATGGTGTGCAGCTATTTTCTCTATATGAATAAGCTGTTCAATTTTTGGATAGTTTTTTATCGTTTTGAGTTTCTTGCAAGTGTTCTTCATTTTCATTCTTGCTAACTCTCCCGTTTTTAACTCCCGTTCAAATCAATGTACAGTTATCTCGTTTAATCCGCGCAGAGTTACAACAAGGACACGGTTAAAGCGAGCAATTTGCACATTTAGAATGGTTCATCATTTAAACTAGATTTAGATTTTCATGCTTTTTACGAGCTACAAAAGCAGAGCCAACATTCAGAGCCATCCTGAGCAAGTCAATCTAAGATACCCATAATTCATACTGTTTTTAGGGGAATCCATTCAGGGGGTCTAAAAATAATATTGCTTTGTACAACGAATAATTTTTTTGGGACATGATAAAGTAAAGTATCTGTAATTCATCCTAAATTGTATTGCTAATTAGTATCTTATTTTAAATCAATTTCATAACAAGCTTTTTATTTAATGGTAATTACCTCGAAGTAGTCCTGCACGCGTCAGGTACAGCGGAAATTTGGTCAACCCGATCCGAACGATAAATGAAGGAAAATTAATCCATATTTTAATATAATTATGAAATTTCCTTTGCCTAAGAAAAGGCAAAAGAATGTCCGGAGGTCTTGGAAAAAATAATGAAAGAAAGAAGAGAAAGATGTGGACGTTTCAAATACTGCCCCTTTATTAGATTTACAATTGAGTCATGGAAAGGAAGAAGCATAGAAGAAAACTTTTATTTATTTAAATATTTAAATCCGGACTCTTGGCTATATATTAACTTGCTTTTACTTACCCATCATACGTAGTATAGGGTAAGTCTTGTAATCGTTTTGAAAATCGAAAAATTTTTTTTGACGGATTTACACGTTTCAGACACTGGAGATTCCGAAAAACATATTTTTAGAAAAAAAATTTGCCGTCCGTCTGTGTGTCTGTGTGTGTGTCTGTAAACGCTCTATCTCCCGAAAAAATTGAGATAGAGACTTGCAATTTGGTATGTACTTAGTATGTAATAATGGGAAGAAGCCTATTTCATTTCAATAACCTCCATTAACCGGAACAATTTTTTTCGGACTCTCGAAATATTCGTTCTGATGAAAGGTATATAAAAATTTTCGAAATTGTTTATTTTAAGAAAGGAATATAAAAGACAATAAAAAAACATAAATTTTGCATACAGTCGATCGGATAATGAGTTGCCGAGATATTTGGAATCCTATTTTCCACACTCTTCGATTTTTCATGACCCTGTATTTCATCCAAATTTCACTTCAAAGATATATTTTAATTGGAAATTTGACGCTTAATCAGAGGCAATAAACCGCTAGTTAATAGGATTATTATTTTTGGAGTTATAAGGAAAAACCTCTTTCAAGCAATTCAGTAATCGAGCCTTTAAAGTTTGTGACGTCATCAAGCCACGATTTTATTTGAATTGCAATGCATTTTATAAGTAGTTTACACATTTTTATTTTAATATTTTACATTATGCATATCCATGATGGGTAAGTATTACGGTGGCCCCCCAACGACTAGTTTTATGTGTCTTATTACATTGTTAAATTGAAAAGGATGCGGGAAATCAATAACTGGAAATTTGCAGTGACTATTGCAATCATAGACGAGTTCTTCCGGAAAACGTTATGATATTATGTTAATTTTAGCATTGAGATGATTATAGCAATTAATAGTTGTAATTAGTTTATTTATATGTGTGTGTTTAAGATTTTTTTATATACAGTAAAATCTCTATAACGGGCACTCCCGAATAGCGGATACCTCTATTTAGCGGACACTTTTTCGATCCCCAACACCTATATAGTTATACATTTTTACCTCTGAATAACGGACACTTCCTTATAGCGGACAAATAACTCCCTTGCTTTCCTTTTAAACCGAGTTCGACTATAACATATAAATGTGTGGATCAAATAAACATATCTTTATTGTAAAAGACAAACGTGACCGTGCGTAACGCTGACGTCATTTTGGAGTGGCACGGGGCTGACGCAAAGGGCTACCGTGGTTGAAAGTCACGTGATAGTCGCGGTCTTACTCAAAACGTACTTTGACGCGCAGCTGTACACAAAGGAATTCCATTACTTTGGTTTTAACTCGTGTGCGTGTTGTTATATATTCTTTAATTATAAAAACAAACGTAATTTTCATTGCGAATCTTTTATTTTACTTTACTTTTGTTAAGCTTTTCTTAAGTAGTAATGTTTAATCCATTTACGCTGGATAATCTATCGAATGTAAGTATTAATCATTTTTCCGCTTTAATGTAATATGCATAACATGTAATTGTGCAGTGTTATATACTTTAAATCGTTGGAAAACAGAATGCCGGCAACTTTACTTTATGTGAAATAAAATAGCTCAGTAAAATCGTATGATTATTATTGAATATAACGTACCTTTATTGCAGTGTTGATTACATATATTTTTCTAAGGGAGGGGTGGGGGGTTGCAGCTTCGGGTTTAGAACATTAAGTTTCGGGGGTGATTTTTCATTTCTAGACCATTAATAAATGTAAAATCCGAAATCATCTGTAGGGGATATCACCCCTTGAATTCAACATTGCATTACTAATCTTGGTGATGTATTTTTTTTTTTTTTTTACCTTTGCATTCATATGATAATGTTTGTTTTGAATTGTTTGAATATAAGTAAACATAATTTATTTTAAATGAATATGTCTTTACTTGTACTAATTACTCTAAAAGTTTTTCACTTATTAATATAAACAGGATAGAAATAAGTCGAAGTTTTTAATAAGTTCAGATTATTTTTAAAGATTTAATATTCAGAATACTACACCTGTAATATTATTACGGATTAACATTAAGAATATACTATATATATATGATACTTTGCATTTTGGTTCCATTAAACAATTCATGATTTTTTTTTTATGTATACATGAATTAAATGTTATTTTAATTTATTTATTAGCAAACTGAATACACTCCACTAATAAATGTGTTAAATATTTAAAAAAAATTGTTTATAATAAAATAATAAATCAATAAATTCAGATTTTGACTGAGCACAAAGATCAAATTGCCAGATATTGTTTCAAACTTTTACATTGGTACCATTTATTTTCAATTATGTTGTGTAGGAATTTCGAACTTTGTTTTACAAGGAAATCCGACATGCTTGATTGTAATGCAAATTTAAGACTTGCATACTTTCCCAAATAGATATTGTTAAAACAGTTTCAGCAATAGCGATTTGGGAAAGTAAACAAGTCCTAAATTTTCGTCACAAAGTGTATTGAATTTTTTTCTAAATCAAAATTAGATAGTGAGAAATCATATAAGTTTTTTATTATAACACAGACCCCGCAGAGCTCCTATTTTTCCTACTTTTTCCTATTTTTTAGAACCCTTGCCTTTTTTTCCTGTTTTTTCCTATTTTTTCCTATTTTTCCCCCATTTTTCTCCACTTTGAACAAATTGTTTCAATTTCCACGTCTGCCCGTCATTTTTATTTTTCTTCGTTCCACAAGCGATCGGATTGTCGTCTGCAATCAAAACAGCGGGAATAAGCAGTTTGTTCCATCCACTTTTAAGTCACCTACCGATAATTCGGACACTACATCTTCAAATACTTATATATTTGCTAAAAACAATTTGTTACTTGCACTAACATCAAATCAGCTAATAACACGTGCTGAGGCTTTGTGGGCTTTAAAAGTTGCTGCCTCAGATTTTTCTTTTGCTTCATGTAAAGATATTGCTTCGCCTTTTTCAGTTGTATGTTTGGAAATCACCAAATTGCATCAAAAATGAAATTAAGGGATCGAAAAATCTCATATGGGATATCTCATGGCTTAGGACCTTATTTTCAAACTGAAACAACTTCTGATCTGAAATCTGCGATAAATGGTGGTGGATATTTTACATTATCATTTGATGAATCTACAACTTCATAAATTAAAAAACAATTGGACATTCATTTCAGATATTGGAGTCCCAAACATAATTCAGTTTTGTCTTCATACTTTGTCACTTTTCCTTGGGCATGCTGATGCCAAAATAATTTGTAAAAGCATTTTGGAGGCCTTAAAAGGAGAAAATTTAAGCATAACAAAAATTTTGATGCTTAGTGTGGATGGCCCAAATACTAATTTATTGGTTACAAAAAAAGTAAATGAAAAACTTGTAAAATTAGGATCAAAACAGTTGGTGGACATAGGTACATGCAGTCTGCATAAAGTCCATAACTGCTTTGCAAAAGCATTAGGCGAACTGCTTTTAGATATTAATGAGTTCTGTGTTGATTTATTTGCTTTTTTCAAACATAGTGCTGCTCGTCGAGAAGATTTGCAAACACTGCAAAGGTTTCTTGAATGTGAAGAATTATTTCTTCTCAGGCATGTGAATTCCAGATGGCTAACTTTGCGTCCCATTGTAGAACGAATATTGCTTATTTATGAATCATTGCTGGAATATTTTTTGAATTTCCTTCAAAAACAGAAAAATAGTTTTAATATGCTTCAAAACAACTCTCGTTATAAGAGAATTGTAAGCAATCTCAAAGAAAAGAAACACTCGTTTTTCTTCAGTTTGTTGTTGCTCTGACACCAAATTTACAGACCTACTTGGCATTGTTTCAAACTGAAGGCCCGCTTGTTCATATGATGTATTTTAAAATGAACCAATTGCTGTGTAATATTTTGTTAATGTTTATCAAGGAGGAGATTGTGCCTAATCTGGAAGGCAGTAAATTTTTTCAGATTGATTTCGACAATTTTGAAAATTACAAAACCCTTGGTGAAATAGAGGTAGAAACTGGTACAAAAAAGCCCTTTTGCTATTGAAGGAAAATCCAGCAAAAGAAGCAAAAACGGCATTGCGATCAAGTTTGATAAGACTGGCTAAACTGTTAAAAGCTTCTCTTCCACTGACAAATAGTTTATTAACAGATCTCGCGATCCTTCATCCATTTATGAGAAATAAGCCAAATGGTGCAATTCAGCGTCTGTGTGCCAATTTGAAACCATTGAATATTCAAGACAGGGAATTGAACAATATAATTTTGGATTGGCATGCTTATAAAACAGATACTGAAGTAAGTAAAATCTGTAAAGAATTTTCTGAACATCCACAGCTTATTGATGAATTTTGGAGTAAAGTATTTGAACTGAAGTATGTTTTTACATCAAAGTCAAGATTTCAAAATCTTTCTTTTTTGATAAACTGTTGAGTACTTGCACACGGAAATGCTGATGTAGAACGTGGATTCTCATTGAACACTAATATATTGTCAAAGAAAAGATTAGGTGTTTCAGAATCTACAATTATAGGCCTCAGGCATATTAAAGATGCTTTGAAAAGGCATGGAGGCATCTTTTCGATTCCCATAACTGGAAAGCTATTAAATTCAGTGGCAAAAAGCTATTCATTGTATGCTGCAGAGAAAGAAGCTGTGGCAAAAGCTTCTGAAGAAGAAAAAAAGAAAAGGGAATTAGAAGAACACGAAAAACTGCAAAGCGAACAGAGAAAGAATAAAAAATTGTAAATTTCAGAAAAACGAAAAACTGAAATAGAAAAAGTAGAATTTTTGCAAGAAGAATTAAATTTGGCCAATAAATGCTTAATTGAAAACAATGATGTGCTACGAGAAGCAATAAAAGTTAAAGATTTTATGAAAGTGAGAATTGTATCGAAAGTAATAGAGAACAGTACCAATAATATTATAAAAAATTACCAAAGACCTTTCTTCAGCCCAAGATAAATTGCATCCTTCTATATATAAAAAAAGTAATGGTTTTGAAATGGACCAATGAAAATCATCTGCGTAGATACCGTGAAACGTATCTGATTGGTCAGAGCTTTCTGACTTTTCTTAGGGGGAATTAACATGAAAGTAGAGAATTTAGATAGGATGGGCGCTATTAGGGGGGTTACCAAGGGGAAGGGACCCGGGTCTGTCGCCAACTTGGCAATATATCGCCAAATTTATCTCAACTTGGCGCTATTTCCAGTATTTCGCCAAATTTCCATAGACTCCCATTGAAATCCAATAGCGTTTACTCGCTTGCAAAAAATCAACAAATTGAGATATTGCAATGCAACAAAAATTAATATTAACTTATGAATAGAGCTTAATTGAATTATTTACATTATTTTTAAGCACAAACACTAACTATTTACAATATTTGTAACACTATATATACAATTGGTACTTGTTAGTTATCCTGTTGACCAAATTACTGTCACCAAATTCATATATATTAAACGAGCAAGGGATTTTCCGGATTATGAATGATATCGTAAACGACTGGGAAGATTTTCACGAGACTTACGAGAAAAAGATCTACATAGGTTCCGAATAGAAGAAAATTCGTTTTTACAGGGTAAAACAAACTCAGCGCTGAAAATGTTTTTTGTTATAAATGAAAAAATACTCAAACGATTTACACGTAACGTGTTGCCTATACTAATTCGAGCACGAGAAATCCATCTAGCTAGGTTTCGAATTCGGGAAAGGTCATTTTGATGTATTAAAACAAACTCAGCACTAAGAGTGCTCGATTTCGCGGGAGGGTTGGTGAGCGTAGCGAGCAGGGAGCCGAGTCCCCCTAGTAAAATACAACAATCAATTTAAAAATTTTGATTTTGCTGCCATTCTTTCTTTTTTTTTTTTTTTTTTTTTTTTTTTTTTTTTTTTTGTAAATAAACAAATGAAAAACTTATAATAGTCATTGTGTATTTGACACAACATTTCAATAAATTATCTTAAATTTGATTTATTTTTGTATTTTTTTATTCAATTTAATATTTGTATTCCTATTTTTTTTAACGAATTTTTCCTACTTTTTCCTATTTTTTTCGATATTTTTTTCCTATTTTTTCCTAATTTATTGTTTTTTTCCTCCTTTTTTCCTACTTTTTTTGGGGGAAAAGGCGCTTTGGGGTCTGATAACATGTCTATGCTAATTTTTTGCCACACAATGTCTGCTTGTCATAATTTCTGTTTAAAGCGTTTCCATATTTTCCTATATTTCTCTTTGGGTATGTACCATTACTCAGGACTGACATATATATACATGATGTCCCAAAAGATTGAAACACATTTTATTTTTTTTACATGATGGGAGTAATGGGGCAATGTAAAGTGCCAAAGTGTTCAAAATTAAGTAAGAAATAAAATTATGTCAATGAAACACCTTTTTTTTAAAAAATAATTTTGAAAAAGTTACACTTTATTTATTTATTTATTTATTTTTAATCAATTATTCTTAGACAAATTTGGTCAGTTAGACATTTTTTGTGTTTTTGATGTAACAGATCATTGGGAAAAAAATGCATACACGCATACCTTTAAAAGTATTTCTGGATTATTAATATTATTAATATATGTCTACGTTAACTGTATTTACTGATCACTGTAACTCCATATTAAATTCAAATAAATCCACTATATTTCATCTTCATAATAGTTGGTGTTAGGATCTATTTAAATCAATATATTGGAATGATTATGAAGAAAGTCTTGTGATGACTATACAACATACTAGTGTTTTAATTTAATATACTTAAAATTATGCCTGTGTTTTGAACTTTTAATTTGATTTAACAATCATAGATCCATTGCTTGGGAAAATTTTCGTTAAAAACAATATTAATTTTTAGATAGTTTGTGTCTTAAATTTGTTTTCTTTCTGTTATTAACTTCTATGCTCAGAGATAAATAATGAGCACATTTAATTTAAAAAAGTTATCTTTGTACTAAAACTTTGAAAAGTTTATATATTACTAGCAAGCTACGCTGGTCAATTTCTTTTAACGAACCTTTAATCAAACAAAATATTGACATTTCATAAATAACTTTTATATTTTAACAGAATAATAAGGCTACTATAATTTGTGACTCGTGCTATAGCCAATATACACGTCAGGACACGTCGCCCTTATCATTATCTTTTTATGCATGAAGGTTTCGCTATGGTACTCCATTGGAAAATTTGATAATTTTTGAAATTCAATATTTGAAAAACGGCATAATCATTAGATTTGAAATTTATATCAAGAAAAATACAATTTTTTACCTTTCAAACGCAGTTTGTCTAACAATTTTCTGACAAATACTTTTTGAGCTATCATTTTTTTCAGTAACTTCAAATGTTTCATTTTCCGAGATTAATCTGGTGCAACAATTAGCGAAAAACCCAGTCGTCAGCAACGCATAGTTTTTTATTAAAGAGGCTGTTGGAGCAGGGATTGTCACCACCAGTTTTCCACCATCACTTTTGAAATCGGTTCCGTGGTTCCAGAGATTCCATAGAAATTGTAATTTAGAATGACTTCAGAACGCTTTTCGCTCATTTCACCCATTTAAATTTCGATTTTTTTTTAAATTTATTCTTAGAGAGCATTTACATCTTATAAGTAACTACAATGCTAAATTTCAAATTTCTTGCCCCTTCAGTATAAAAAAGTCGCAATTTTCGAACATTTTTCGATCCTGCACCCCATTGATGTTAGTGGCACCGACATAAAATAAAGCCTATGTTGGAGTAGGGATTGTCCCCATCAATTTGCCACCATTACTTTTGAAATCGGTTCTGTAGTTCCAGAGATTTCATAGAAATTGTAATTTAGACTGTTTTTAAAACGCTTTTCGCTCATTTCACCCTTTTAAATTTCAATTTATTTTTTATTTTGTTCTTAGAGAGCATTTACATCTTATAAGTAACTACAATGACAAATTTCAAATTTCTAGCTCCTTCAGTATAAAAAATAAAAATAAAAATGCCCAGTTAAACTGAGGGCATTGAGTTCACAGGCTATTCACAATAATTGTATATTATACTCTTATTTCAAAGAATTTGAAATAAGCCCATCGAAAAATAAAGAAATAAACAATATATTAAGGGGGGGGTCATCCCCCCGTTACCCCCCCCCCCCCATAGTTAACTAATGAACCCCTTAAACTAATCAGGTAAATCTCTAATTACAATGAATATATATACAAAATTTGAAGGAAAACGGAATAATTCTGCTGGAAAAACCCATTTATATAAATTAAGGAGGGATTAGCCCCCCGTTCCCCCCTTTATACTTAACCAATCAATCCCGAAAAGTAATCAGGGAAGCGCCTTAACACAGTGAACCTATAAACAAAATTTGAAGGAAAACGGATATTTCTATGAAGAGTTATCGCATTATGTACATACATACATACAGAACCGGCTGGCAAGCTCTCAGAGCTTGATAGCCAGTTTGATAGCTAAAAAATCGCAATTTTAGAACGTTTTTTGCTCCTGCACCCCCTGGGGTTAGTGGCACCGACATAAAATATAGCCTATGTTGGAGCAGGGTTTGTCACCATCAATTTGCCACCATCACTTTTGAAATCGGTTCGGTAGTTCCAGAGATTACCCCCTACAAACAAACAAACAATCTTTACTCCTTTATAATATTAGTATAGATATAAAGTATGTATCCAATGGCCATGCATAATTTTGGTTCAGAAATATTGATATTTGAATGTAAAGGTCCGGTTTGAAAAAAAAAAAAAAAAAAAAAAAAAAAAAAAAATTCCCCTCAATAACTTAAAATTGTTCTACAGCTTTGAGATTTGAATTTGTTAAATAAATCATTCTTAAGTAATATGTGTTAAATTTCTGTGTATTTACAGTGATTTGTAGGGTACAAGGAGCTCTTGTGTAAAATATACTTATTTTTCTTCTAAAGCTTTGAAAATTTTATATATATATAATATATTATATAAAATATATGTCCTATGGCTGCATATAATTTTGGTGGGGAAAATATTGTCATTTAGGTATAAAAGAGCTGTTTGAACCAAAAAAAAAAAAAAAAAAAAAAAAAAAAATTTTTTTTTTTTTTTTTTTTTGCTTTTTAATTTTCTTTTTCTTTGAAAATCATTCTTTTCTTAAATTGTGATTCATCTTTGAAATTTTTAAATGTTAATTAAATTATTTTTAGGTAGTTTGTGTTATATTTAGGTGTATTCACAATGATTTTTAGGATATAAAAGGCTCAATTTTCATTATTTTTTCCCCTTTTGACAATTTTATATCTGGTTACAAATTATTTTATTTAATATAATTAAATTATCTTAATGTTTTTGTAAGATTTGATAATCATTATTCCGCTGCTTGGAGGCAAGTAACGAATTTTATCAAATTAAATAATGACTCGGATATAAGAATAATCTAAAATTGAGGCAATAATCTATTATGTCAATTGGTTTGCTTAGCTCAGCTGAGACCGGGAGCGTCACGTGACTACTCTAAATTGGAGAAGCACGGTAGCCCGTCTTTCTCGTTAGCCCCGGGAGTGGCAATACTTGACGATGAAATTTCGGTTTTGCATTTTTGCTACTGCAATTTTTTAAATTTCTAAACATTGCACACTTTCAATTTTTACACCGTTTGACAGGGAAAAAAATCTACTTCCAAATGCAATTTGTTTGAAAATAGTATCTTAATTGACTGATTTATTATACCATTTAAATTAAATTTCAAGCATGATTTAAAAAAAAAAAAAAAAAAAAAAAAAAAAAAAAAAAAAATCTGTCTTCATCGCTTGCAGTTGATTACAAAGTATTAATCCGTTTGCACTTTAAACAATGTAAAAAGTTAGCATTTGTTTCCAGCTAATACATTCAATAACGAAATTAAAACTGCATTTAGCAGTACATACAATAATATAAATAAAACACAAATTTAACAAATATGTAATCGAAATAATCGCTTAAAACCGCTGAAATTACCAGAAAAATAATTAAAAAAACTGCTGTAGATAATAAAATTTTTAGCAATTACTTCGGTTATTAACGTCTGTCACAAAGACAAAGCCAATACAAAATTACCGCTTTTAGAAAATTTCAAAATTTTGTTTCAATATATAACTGTCATACTTCATATAAAAATGCTCTTTGGTGTTCTTAGTAGACAATCTAAAAAAAATATTAAATGTAAAAAAATCAAAGTTTTCAAAAATAAATAAATAAATAAATAAATAAATGCTTTTCACTTATATTCTGTATTCCGGGAAGCCCGGGTTAGATACCCTAGTTTTATTTAGTGAATGAAATCAAGTTAATTTCAAACGACTACGACATAGGAGCAACATACATTTAATTAAATAAATTCTGTGATTTAAAATATTTTTTAACGAGAAGGTTGGGATGTTTTTCATTTTAAAGACTGGTGTTCCATCTAAATTTAAAATGAAAGAGTGATAAGGGGTTTGAAGGGGGAGGGGTGTGAGCAGGCTATATCTTTGACAGTTAATTTTATGGGCACATAGATACGGATACTTAAAAATGCTAACATTCCGGTATTCAGAGGCTTAATAACGAATTAATTAACCAAACTAAATAATTTTATAAGTACCCTTTCGTCCTTTACTGAAAGACAATGAAGTACCCGCTTCCACTCGTTTTATTGACCATAAAAACATTCTAAACCTTTTGTTAGCCATGATAACACATTTTGGGTCCATTAAATCTTATCAGATAAGAGTTATTATTAGTTTCAGCAGGAGAGGTAGAAGATTAACGGCGACTATATCAGTAGCGGTAATTTAGAGTAAATACTTTCTTAGAAAGGAACCAGGGAATATCATCTGCACTATCATCTTCAAAAATCCTTCTTCATCAATGACGAAAGAAAATTAAATGGAAAAATATGATTCCTGATTTACAGCAATCTCATCATTTTTGTGTTGCCACAGGCCTGTTATTTAGTGGATGAAGTTAATAAAAGAACAGAAGTTCCGCTTTTATTTTACTTATATTTACTTATAGCTGATAGTGGTGCTTGTCAAAATTTTCACCTGAGGTCTGACAAATTGGATCGACTTTAAGATTTTAAACAGGCTGTGTATTAAAATCTTACCCGATCTGACCTGAATGCGAAAATTAACTTTAAAGTAAACGGACCTGAACTTGACCAAACATTTTTTGTCGATCAGCAAACCAAATCGAACCCTCAAACAAATTTTCTTTCGACGCTTTATTCTTTAGATTCCGGAAATCGAACCAAAACATTTAAACACGACCCAAAACTAAAAAAATAAGTCATATTTAAGTACACATTATTTAGGGATGACTTTTTTTCCCCATCCGAAATAATATTTTGATTTTCTTTTAAAAAATCGGATATACCCGAACGCGACCCACAAGAACCAAAACTCAGTTTGAAACCAAAAAATTAATCAGCAGCCCTCGCAGAGAGAAAAAGAGAGAGAGAGAAGTAATTTGTATCAACATTTGTTAGAAACGTCAACAAAAGCGATCGAAGCCATTAAAAAGTATATGTAATACAATTCGGAAAAAAGCAGCCTATAAGATGTAAAATTTTCTAAAAATTATTTTTTTAAGAGATGTTCTTAGCTCGGGTAAAATACGAAAGAAAGAAGTTAATTGTATATAAAAAAAAAATACAGCTCTTGCGTAAATGTCATAGTTCCAAAAAAGGACAAATACTGCGAAAAGAAATACAAAAAATTAGCTCACGAAATAAAATATTATTTTAAGTTATTTCTATGGTAAAGTATCGATGAATACTTGGATTAGTAAAAAATCATTTCTGCAGATTGTGAAAGAGCAAAATTTGATTTACTGCGGTAATAAATAAATTCTAAAGACCCCTTCTGTATCACCAAGGTCGATAAAACTAGATCATATTATGTCTGTAATAGACATGCAATCTGCTTTTGTGTGAGATAGATTAATGTCAAAAGGAAAGTTATTTAATTTGACGTCATTATATTTAGTTTTCGTTAGCCTCGATTTAGTTTGTTAGCTACAAAATGTCTCAAACTATCGATTTTAAAAAAACGATATATAGGGAGGTGATTTTATATTTGATTCACTAATTTCTTTTAACGTATGTCCGCATCTGAAATTGATATAGGTGCTCCGTTTTTTCGGGATCTTGTTAGGTGCTTTCGTAATTAGATAAATATGTAGCACCTATTGTCGTCGTCTGGTCCGTCCGTCTGTCCGCATATAACAGCGCAAAAACTACCCAACCGAATGGTTTGAAATATAATGTATATTATCTTTGCAGAATTTTGCCGAGACATTTCAAATTTTATGAAAATCGAATTAAAACTTTAGAAAATATTAATAAAAATATTTATCAAAAAATTTGAATTAAAAAAAAAGAAATCGGTGCTTTCTTGTTAAGGAGCTTCCGAGGTTGAATCGTCAAGCGACCGAGATACTTATTTTATTACAGAAATTAATCTGCAGACGATATAATTCATTTCATAGAATTAAAAATCATCAAGATCTGAATATTTATATAACTAGCTATACTACAAACGTACCTCATTTGTCACGTTTGACATACAATTTTCAACTTGTTATATTTTTGTTGCCTTTGTTGTTAAAAAGAATACTTTTCAGTGTCAAAAAGTAAATTTTATCTAGATCTAGTAAAATATTTCCTAAGACCAGTGGTCGGAAGTAGCGCGCTACAAGTAGTTTATAGTGTAGTGCACTACATTTTGAAAAATTTAGTGTAGCGAGTAGCCAAATACAGAAATCGATAGTTTTTATTGGGAACCGACGCTACTTCTAACGCTACTACAGGTAAAAAGGTGTGCCATTCTGCAAATCACGTGATTCAAACTTGCTTTTTTTTTTTTTTTTTTTTTTTTTTTTTACATTTGTTCTGTTCAATAATTTGCGAATCTCAGCGGCAAATCTCAGCTGCAGTGCATAGCAACGCATCGCATGAAGTCATGTGCTGAAATCAAGTACTAATCCACCAAAGAAATTAGTAGTTTTTTTGCTGGAAACACTTGTCTATTTACTCGTTATTAGGTCTTCCTGTTTTGACACCGGGTTTCTTATTTTTCGGAATTGCTTTATTTACAAATTTATTTATTGTTTGCATTTAGAGTTATTTTCTGCAACATTCCAAATTGTATCTCTCTTAATTTTGTTACGAAATTTGTAAGGTGTATAAAGTAACATTTTCCTGTATGTTATCTTTCCTAATTGTTTAATGTCTTCGGTTATGCCGAATTTATCTAACAGTATACCGACAAACGCGATATAACAAGGGGTCGCTTTATTATTTAATGTGTCTTCAATTTCTAGTGTAGATTGAACCCTTTATCAAAATCTGAAAGTAGAAGACTTTTGAAAAGTAGTTTGTAGTTGCTACTTTTTAAAACAAGTAGTTATAGTTGACTACATTTTTGATAAAGTAGATGTAGTTGTAGTTCGCTACAATAAAAAAAAAAGTAGGTTTTCGGACCCCTGGATAAGACTATGAAACTTTCGTCTCGTGTTTCTGCTCACAAGGTTTAAACAACTCAGGGACTTACAATCAAACGTAAAAAACCCTGCTTATTTCCCGTAACATAATTGTTCATTTGATTTAGTACTGATTTGCTTTATGAAATAATTTGAATAGTAATATATTTTTCTTTTTCTTTTTAGGTAAGCGGTGTTTGTTATTTCTCAAAATAAATCATGCGTACAGTTACAAAAACAGAATTATCCCAAATCGCTTGCATCTTGAACGCAGGTTTTTGTATTTTGATGTTCCTTACATTTATTATATTATTATTTGTGTAATTTTAACTCGTGTTTATCCTTCCCTCATTCGCATAATTTAAAGTCAGTGCTACTAAATGGGCAAAAGTTAATTGCCTTGAAAGGTTCTGGAAATTTCCCCCAAGTCACTGAGGTTTTTACGAAAACTCTCCAACGTGGTTTCCAGTCAAAATTGTAATTTTTAAACATTAAATTTAGCAGCATAAAAGATATTGTAACTATTTTAATATGAAAAAATATCTTTAAATCAAGTTCCTCCCCCCCCCCCTCCACTTTAATGACTAATATCACAATTGCTAGTGTAATTGAAAGCCAACTCTCTCTCATAATAACAATAAGAATTATTTTTTTTTGTGATTATATTTAAATACATGCCATATTTGCTGCTGCTTCCTAACTACACTATTATTTATGATAAGAAACGTTTTAAATCATTCTTTATTCCAGTTTAAATAAATATTCCTTTGGACTTTATATTTTAAATACTTTTTGAATCTGTCGAAAAATTCGAAATTCGGTGCAAATATTATAATATTATGATAAATATGTGTTACAAATGTGTCGACAAACAAATAGCTGTTGAAATGCAATGTGATTTTTTTTCTAATGTTCTTGTATAACCGGAAAATTTTCGTCCGGTTGGATTTGCTGACTCGGAGATATCAATCTGAAGTCGAACAATTGTCATTCCTAACACATATCCCCTAAAAACTCGAAATCTGAATGCGACGATTATAAGTTTTATACAAAAACTATAGGCTGTTATCCAGCTCAGTTCATAAACGGACAAATAGAAAGATTATTTTGTGAAATGAAATTCGCAGATAATTAGTTTACGAAAGAAAGGAATTTTTAATTGGAAATATTGTTTCTACAGCAAATAATTTATATACAGTGTCTCACATAAGTGATGGGACACTTGTGCTTTACAAAAGGAAACTAATCAAATAAATTAAAAAAACATGTACACATTTTTTTTGTGGGTGTGTTTCATACTTAAATTTAGTAAAGATTATTACATAACATACATTTTGTCAAAATATTAAAATATTAATTTAATAAAAATACAAATGTTTAGAACGGAGCAAAAAATAGCTCACATAAGTGATGGGACACCATTATATATGCAACAAAAATCGCCTGAAATAAGCAATAAAAATATTTTTTGGGGTTTTATTTTTACTTAAAAGCAATTGGCAATAATTTATAAAATCGTCTGCAGTATTTCTCTCCAGTTTGTTTTGGAATTTTTGTGTTTTTTAGCTCTGTGTAGTCATGAATGCTAAACGAAAAGAAACTTCGCCTGAAATTCGAAAATTAGTTATTAATTTGCATATTGAACGTGGAAAATCTATTAGAAAAACTGCTGAAACAGTTAACTTGAGTCGTTCAACAGTTTTCAATATCATTAAACGATATAAAAAGAATCATATGATTCAGGATAAAAGAAGACCTGGCTGACCATCAAAGCTATCCAATGGAATAAAGCGAATTATCGTTCGAAATATTAAAAAAAATCCAAGAATTAGTGCTTCAAAAGTTGCTGCTGATTTACAAGCATTATATGGAATAATTGTTAATCCTGAAACTATTAGAAGGGTAATTCGATCTGCTGGATATCACGGTAGAGTAGCCAGGAAAAAATTCTTCGTAAGTGAAAAGAATAGAAAACTCAGACTAGCTTTCGCAAAATCCAACATAAATAAGAATTCTGATTACTGGAATAAAGTTATATTTGCTGATGAGAGTAAATTTAATATATTTGGTTCTGACGGTAGAATCTTGGTGTGGAGAAAACCCAGGGAAGAACTTCGCAAACAGAACTTGGTACCAACAGTAAAACATGGTGGAGGAGGAGTTATGGTATGGGGGTGTATGTCGTCCGCTGGAGTTGGTAATTTTGTTTTTATTGACAGTATAATGGATCAGTACAAGTATATTGATATTTTAAAGCAAAATTTGAAATCTTCAGCACGAAAATTGAACCTTCATAACGATTTTAAATTCTACCAGGACAATGACCCCAAGCACACTGCTCTGAACGTTAGACTCTGGCTGCTATATAACTGTCCTGAAATAATAAAAACACCACCACAATCTCCAGACTTAAATCCCATAGAGAATATTTGGCAAGAATTGGAATCAAGAATTCGCAAACACACCATTTCTTCAAAACAACAACTAAAATCGGTGCTTCAAGAAGAATGGGGTAAAATCACTCCAGAAATCACAAAAAAAATAGTCGAATCCATCCCAAAAAGATTAAATCATGTTTTAAAAGTAAAAGGAAATCCAACAAAATATTAAAACCTTTTAAAAAGTAAAATTTGTGGATAAATATTTGATGGAAAAGTAAGTGTCCCATCACTTATGTGAGCCATTTTTTGCTCCGTTCTGAACAATTGTATTTTTACTAAATTAATATTTTAATATTTTGACAAAATGTATGTTATGTAATAATTGTTACTAACTTTAAATATGAAACACACCCAAAAAATTTTTGCACATGTTTGTTTATTTATTTTATTGCAGTTTCTTTTTATAAAGCACAAGTGTCCCATCACTTTTGTGAGACACTGTATATTACAAATCGTTGAAGCAATTGGATCAATTATCTGCCTGTCTGATTGTATTTTTCAACTACACCCCCTAGAATATTGAATGCTAGGCCAGTGTTCCGCATAGATAAGAGGATATCATATAAGGTCTCAGGATTTTAAAATTTGTATTAGTTTCCAAGATATTCATTTTGTTTGTAATTTTTAATGACATTTCTGTAATGGTGACAACTAAATTACTCCATTTTTGTGGATAAAAGAGAGAAAAGGGGAAATGATAGGGATTATTCGAATTTTACGACGTCTTTTTCTCATTAAAATTGAAAAGAGACTACTTTAAATTTAAATAGATGGGAAAAAAGCTCTTGATTAAATTTTCCAAGAAAATTCGAAGAAATAAAAACATATTCTCGCATATTCTCGATCTTCATGAATCAATTTATTCTACAGAAACAAAAATCGTCTGTTGACATATTGGTATTTAGAATTCGTTACATCTTATCTTAGATTTTTTTTCAGCTTTACATTCAGCCAAGTAGGAAAATTTAAACTCCTTGCATTTAGGTGTAACAATTGTTGATCCCCGTTCACAAGAATTGACTTTAAACAAAATGCCTATTCTATTTTCAATTAATTATTTTTGAAAGATGGCGGTTAAAACGTTTCACAAAGACGCTAAAAGTAAAATGGTTTATCGGGTACAAATGACATTTACTTTAATCATCACCCCATCAGTGGTGACGCCACAAACAACTCAATACCGCGAATCAACCTCAAATTGGTTTCAAACAAACCGCTGCATAGTAAGTGTCTCAAGGTTATTTAAATGGTTTGCATGGAATCAATTTGCTGTTGATACGCGGGGTGACCCCCATCAGTGTCTGTGATGTCACACTGATCGGACCATTTGAAAAGCTAAAATATTTTTCTATAAGTTTGTCAAAGTGACATCAATTTTTATTTCTCCAGCTCCGAAATTAGAAAACAAATCCTAAAAGAACAACATATTTTTTATAAAGTTTTGCATTCAAAACCATGTAAACTGCAAAATGTAATTTTCGCAATTTCTGTTTAACGTATATTATATATACTATTTCTTTCTTGAAATTTAGTATTTAATCAGATTAATGTTACAATTATTTTCTAAATGTCCAATAATGTTGGATTTCTTTTCCCCTCAAGAAATCGGAAGATTTCATGCAATGTAAATTCAACACATCCGGTTGCCACGCAGCTAGTAATATTAAAATTCATTTTTGCAAATCCTAAAAGAGTGAAAGTTTATTTGCAGCCTTAACAAAGAAATTCAAAAGACCTATTCAGTATAACTACGGTCGATAAAACTCGATCAATTTATGTCTCTAATAGACATGCAACCTGCTTTTGTGCAAGCAGAATTAATTCAAGTTGTATGAAAGGCATTTAATGGGATGTAATTATGTTTAGTTGGCTTCTACGATGTGTAATAAATTAAGGAGCATACTGTTTGATCGATTTCAAAAATTTCACTTTTATTTTATTTTTTAAATGTAAATGTGTATCAAACTTCGATATGAAAACAACACAAATCTATTATTAGTTGTAATTTTTCACCTGTGTGAAAAAGTGTCCATTTCAGGATTCGAACGAGGGAGCTCTTGGCATAACAGGGTTCCCAGCGAAATGGAAAATCTGGAAAGTCAGGGAAAGTCATGGAAATTTTAAAATATATAGGAAAAGTCAGGGAATTTACAAATAATTCCTAAAAAGTCATGGAAATGTCTGGGGGGGGGGGGGGGGGGGGAGTTGAATTTGAAATCACTTCTTTTTCAGAAAAGTGTTACTATATTTCTCGCTACATGGCGCCTCTGAAAAATCTCTAGTCTCTTGTGGGTTTCAAGATCGAGAAATTCCTTCAAATGCAATGCAGAAAAACCATATTAAGGAAAAAAGTTTTATACATTTTTGAAACTTTGTTGTATGGCATTCATTTGAAAACTGACAAAGGTGAAGTTTTTTTTTTTGCATTATAGTATTTTATAGAATTTCATTTTGCAATTTTCTTGAAAGGTGCTTGAATTTTCTCCTGGGAAAAGAGTATAAACATTGTTATTACGATACAAATTTCTGATTTTTTTTTGTTTAATGCTGTTTGTTGCGTTATTTAAAGCAGATTTTGTGTATGCCCGTTTGGTCATGGAATTTTTTTGGATTTGGTCAGGGAAAATCATGGAAAGTCAGGGAAATTGCCAGACATGTTTTGCTGGGAACCCTGCATAAGCTGCTAATGCTCTGCCAACTGTGCTATCCGAGAGGAATCTAGCGAACACAATTCACCCAGCTAACCTTATTAATCATGGCATCTGGTCTGTTATCTGAAACAGATCAACAGAGTAAATCGTAGGTAATGGAATTCCAGTAAACGCTGGATACATAATTACACTTGATTAATTTTAACACAATTATCTAATTGGTAAATGTTCCATGTGAGCAGATCTATCAGTTCCTAATGGGTATGAATTAATTATTATGCAGTGGAATCCGGTTAATTCAAAATCTGGATATTTCGAAAATTTAGTTAATTCGAATAAAGTTCAAAGTCCTGTTACATTTCGTATATAAACAATGAAAAAATAATCCCCTTAATTCGAATATGTCGTCCGAAAACTCGGTTAATTCGAAAAGAAAATTCTTACTCTACGGAAATTTTCATATAGTCAGCTTTCTTTCATGGGCATATTTTCTCAGAACTTTCTTCGGTACTAAGAGAGGATTCACAAATCACAAACATCAGTGATGCACCTGTGCTTCTTTAGGTGTGTTCTAATATTATCGTTATTATAATCGTAGTTAAAATATATTTAAAAACTAAATTTAAAATTTTGGGAAATGTCAAAAGGGAATTCCGAAAGATCAAGTTGCCGAAATAAATGAAATAAAATTCAATATTTTATCAACTTTCATTAAACACAGAAGTAAGTTGAAACTACAAGGTAAATATTCGAGGGTTACACTGAAATTTTTGAGATACGGCTAAATGGTACAAGTTAAGCTTTCCAACTCTCAGGAGTTGGTAGGTTTGGTACAGGTAAGGTTTTCCAGGTAGGTTTGCAATGCTGTCTGGAAACCTGAAGAACCTAGAAAAGTCAGGCAATCTGAAAATGTTATCCAAAATCTGGAATAGTCAGGAACATTGATAAAAACTTCATGGCTAACGCTAACTAAGTTCAATCTTCATGTCACGAGGGATGAGAATTTTAGGGATTTTGTGAAAGAGTTACTGAAGTGCTCAATTCACAAATATTGAAAGTTTTTATAGTTTGAAGAAAACTTCATTTGAAAGTTTCCTGTTATAATCCGGAGAACAAGTTTTTGGTGGTATTCAGAATCGGAGTTTTTAATCCATGTCATCGATATTTAAGAAAATTTAGTGTTTTTGAGTTATATATGATATTTGTTTTACCATCAACGCGCCCAGTACGTACTAACCCGTTAAACTGGACTTTTTTAGCTCACAGGCTATCAAAGCCTGAGAACTTATGTGCCCGCCCGTTCTGTATGTATGTATGTACGTACGTAACGCGATAACTCTTGACAGAAATAACCGTTTTGCTTCCAATTTTGTTTATAGGTTCCTTGTGATAAGGCGCTTCCCTGATTAGTTTTGGGGACTGATTGTTTAACTATAAAGGGGGGAACGGGGGGGCTAACCCCCCTTAATTAAGATAAATGGTTTTTTCATGCAGAATTGTCCAATTTTCTTCAAATTTTGTATATAGGTTCATTGTGATAAGGTTCTTTCCTGATTAGTTTTGGGGGTTCATAGGTTAAGTATAAAGGGGCTAACGGGGGGGGGGGAATCCTCCCCCTTAATTTAGATAAATGAATTTTTCATGCAGTTATCCGATTTTCTTCCAATTTTGTTTATAGGTTCCCTGTGATAAGGCGCTTCCCTGATTAGTTTTGGGGATTGATTGGTTAACTATAAAGGGGGGGGAACGGGGGGCTAACCCCCCTTAATTTGGATAAATGGTTTTTTCATGCAGAATTATCCAATTTTCTTCAAATTTTGTATATAGGTTCATTGTGATAAGGTTCTTTCCTGATTAGCTTTGGGGGTTCATAGGTTAAGTATAAAGGGGCTAACGGGGGGGGGGGGGAATCCTCCCCCTTAATTTAGATAAATGAATTTTTCATGCAGAGTTATCCGATTTTCTTCCAATTTTGTTTATAGGTTCCTTGTGATAAGGAGCTTCCCTGATTAGTTTTGGTGATTGATTGGTTAACTATAAAGGGGGGGGGACGGGGGGCTAACCCCCCTTAATTTGGATAAATGGTTTTTTCATGCAGAATTATCCAATTTTCTTCAAATTTTGTATATAGGTTCATTGTGATAAGGTTCTTTCCTGATTAGTTTTGGGGGTTCATAGGTTAAGTATAAAGGGGGTAACGGGGGGGGGTTAATCCTCCCCCCTTATTTTAGATAAATTATTTTTTCATGCAGAGTTATCCGATTTTCTTCAAATTTTGTATATAGGTTCATTGTGATAAGGTTCTTTCCTGATTAGTTTTGGGGGTTCATAGGTTAAGTATAAAGGGGCTAACGGGGGGGTTAATCCTCCCCCCGTATTTTAGATAAATGATTTTTTTCATGCAGAGTTATCCGATTTTCTTCAAACTTTCTATATGGGCTCATTGTGGTAAGGGGCTTCCCTGATTAGTTTTGGTGGTTCATTGGTGAAGTGTAAAGGAGGGAAACGTGGGCTACCCCCCCCCCCTTAATTTTGATAAATGGGTTTTTCATGCAGAATTATCCAATTTACTCCAAATTTTGTATATAGGCTCATTGTGCTAAGGCACTTCCCTGATTAGTTTTGGGGGTTCACTGGTAAAGGGTAAAGGGGGAAACGGGGGGGGACTAACCCCCCTTGATATAGATAAATGGGTTTTTTAAGCAGAATTATCCGATTTTCTTCAAATTTTATATATATGTTCATTGTGATAAGGCGCTTCTCTGATTAGTTTTGGGGGTTCTTTGGTTTAGTATAAAGGGGGGACGGGGGGCTAACCCCCCCTTAATTTAAATAAATGGATTTTTCATGCAGAATTATCCGATTTTTTCAAATTTTGTATATAGGTTCATTGTGGTAAGGCGCTTCTCTGATTAGTTTTATGGGTTCATTGGTTAATTATAAGAAGGAGAAACGGGGGATGGTTCCCCCCTCTTGTCGATTTCTTCATTTTTCGAGGGCTATTAAGAATATAATTTACAGTTAGTGTGAATAGCCTGTGAGCTCAATGCCGTCAGTTTAACTGGGCAATTTTCTTTTCTTTTATTTTTTTTTAAATACATCTGGAAGTGGTGATGTCATAAGAAACCCAGAAGGTATACGCTATATGCAGACGGTATGCACCAGAGAGTATACACTATAGCTGCGAATGTATACGTAGTTATCCAGGAGGTATACTACGTATACCCACGGCTGACTTCAATACCGGCCGAGGAAGGTCTTGTTTGTTTCTCCCACTTTATGACGGAGTTCATGATCTTGAGCCGACCCAATCGGCCAAAAAAGGGCTTGTTTGTTCCCTCCTCCGTAGGACGGTTTTCTTGGACGATTGGATCGGCGGAGATCTCGAATCTGACGTTATGACCTCGAATCTCCGTCCTAAGCTTCGGAGGGTATACGGAGTTATCGAAGAGATATACGGGTATGTTTACTATACACACCGTATACCTTCCACTACATCCCTGGTTAGCAACTCTGTATAATGTCTGAAACTGGTTTATGTGCAATAACATCTTCCGTCCAAGCTAGGTGAGAGCACCTTCTTCTGGTTCACAGTATTTTTAAACCCACAGTCAATACCGATCTTTCATATGCATTTTTAAATTTTCTTTTTTTAACAAAGGGTATGTATTTTCTGATTATCAGTTTTTCAAAATTAGACGTACATTGAGTAAAAATATGTTTTTAGGTAGATTCATCCTTTAGCACCGAATTTTTATCTATGTTGTTCCAAAAGTATTTAGTAATAAACAGCTCAAAAGAATGTATTTTAAAATGGTCCTCTATTCAAACCATTAAGCGTTCATATTTATATTTTTACTTCTTTTTCCTAGACTCTATGAAATGAGACCATTTTCTTTCTCCGTGTACACCCATAAAAATATAATAACCTCCCTAGGGATTCCCGGCACATTTCTTTTAAGGAAATTCCTTTTCCTTCCATTTCTTTGGCGGAGAGGAAAAGGGGTAGAGGGAGGATCGGGAAAAAATTCCAATTTTGTCTTAACAATTTATACACAAATGTGAATTTTTCAAATATGTTGTTGCAAGTTTTTGAGTTAGTCTTTCTTTCTTATTTTCTCTCTATAAATAGGATTTTGCTTTTCTTTTGGAGGTATTTTATGTGTCTTTTATATATAGTACATTATATGCATTATTTTTATGACTTGCTTATGTGTTCCATGTATCTCGAGCTCGATTAAAGCACATCTTCGTATTGAGAATCGTTATTTCCAGGTATCGAAATGCGGTTGAATGGAAGAAGTAATATTTTCTTGTTTAGTTTGATCTAAGGAAGAACAATTTCACCCTTTCCCCCCATTTTTATTAGGTGCGTTCGTAATTATATAAATACGTAGCACCTATTGTCGTTGCTTGGTCCGTCCGTCTGTCTGTCCGTCTGTCCGCACATAACAACTCAAAAACTACCCAACCGAATGGTTTGAAATTTAAGATATATTATCTTTGCAGAATTTTGTCGTGACATTTCAAATTTTATTAAACTGGAATCAAAACTTTAGGTGATATTAATAAAAATATTTATTAAGAAATTTGAAATTTTTTTTTTAAATCGGTGCTTTCTTGTTATAGGAGCTTCCGAAGTTTAATCGTCAAGCGACCGAGATACTTATTCTATTACAGAAATTAATCTGCAGACGATATCATTCATTTCACAGAATTAAAAATCATCAAGATCTAAATATTTATATAGCTAGCTACAGTACGAACGCACCTCATTTGTCACGTTTGACGTACAATTTCCAGCTTGTTAGTTATAGTGTTAACGAGATAGAGAAAAAATCATGCGTCACATATAGATTATGAAACACCTTCCAACGAGACCAGAATATTTTACGAAACAGCATTTTTTCATGTAGTGAAAAGAAACACCTATTTAAGGTATGTATACATCAGATTTAATTCATATTAAATAAATTGGTCTTTCTCTTCCTAAGTTCGCTAATTCGGCGATAAAGGTATAATTTGTAGGGAATTTTTAAGTCTGGTTTACCAAATGTAATTGAATGGATATGAGGTAATTAATCATAAATGGTGAAAATTTGTTGAAATCGTAGTTTAAAAATCGCCCGTGGGCTATAATACATTTCTGACGCTCCAATGAGATTCGATTTCAAACAATCCAATGAATGTCATCGAAATTTTTTAATATGTTTCACCAAACTAAAATTGGTACTTTTCGGTTAGCCGGGCGCCAGTGATATATGTCATATATAAATACGGTACTTTTCGGTTAGCCGGGCGCCAGTGATATATGTCATATATAAATACGGTACTTTTCGGTTAGCCGGGCGCCAGTGAAATGTATATATCTATATATACATATATATGTATACATACACACATATATGTTAGTGTATATATATATATATATATATATATATATATATATATATATATATATATATATACATATATATATATATACATATATATATATACATATATATATATATATATATGTATATATATATACATATATATGTATATATATATATGTATATATATATATATATATATATATATATATATATATATATATATATATATATATATATATATATATATATATAATACCATATAAAGTACCATAAATACATAAATACATATGTATATACATATATATGTGCATACATATATGTATATATATGGGTATGTATATATATATGTATACGTAGATATGTGTATATATATACATGTATATATATCACTGGCGCCCGGCTAACCGAAAAGTACCCTAAAATTTTTATTATTATCGGAGAAATTTTAATGTGTTAATAATGAACTGAAAATATAGCCCATTGACCACAATATTATTCGGATTTTTAAGGGGCCTTTACTTTTGAATGGATTATCGGAGATTCTTGATTGAGTAACTCATCCAAAATATTAGCAAGATCAATCCAAATACAGAATCTGTCCAAATTTGGTTCTAATAGGCCCAGTGTTTTGGATGTTATCGTAATGGTACAGTGGTATAACATGATGGTACTAAGCTGTAACATAACATATTTCGGACGATCAAACGAGGTTAGGAATGAAACTATTTAAGGAATACCAACGGAATTATTTTAGTATGTCTCAATTACGAAGGCATACAACTCATCCAAAATATTAACAAGATCAATCCAAATACAGATCCTGTACGTCTCACTTATCAAAGCATACAACTCCTAAAAATTTTACTGAAATCGAAGAAATTTTAATGTGTTACTAATGAACTGAAAATATAGCCCCTTTGACCACAATATATTATTCGGATTTTCAAAGGGCCTTTACTTTTGAATGGATTATCGGAGATGCTTGATTGATTAACTCATCCAAAATATTAGCAAGATCAATACAAATACAGAATCTGTCCAAATTTGGTTCAATTAGGCCCAGTATTTTAGATGTTATCGTAATGGTATAAAGGTATAACCTGATGATACTAAGCTCAAGAAGCATTACATATTTCGGACGATCAAAGGTTCGGAATGAAAGGATGTAATGAATACCAACGAAATTATTTTAGTATGTCTCACTTACCAAAGCATACACCTCCTAAAAATTTTACTGAAATCGAAGAAATATAACATGTACAATAGTAAAGAACAAAAAATATAGCCCTATTGACCGTAATGGTATTTTGATTTTCAAAACTTACTTTTGAACAGATTATCGAATCTATGATGTTTTCAAGATCAACACACTGTCCCATTAGTTTAGCCAATTAATTTCATCCTACAGATTTTTCATAAGACTGACCTTTTTAGTATGTATTGAAAATAATCTGGATAATGAATTACATAATATTCGTAGAATTGCTTGTAATAATGGTTTTAAGGTTGACCAAATTAATAAATTAATCGTGGCTATTGCCAATAATAAAAAAACTTGAAAACAAATTTGATTCGCAAACATACAAACTTTATACTCTTCAATATTTTCCAAGCTTTTTTGAAAAAATTAAATACAGTCTTAAACGTTTCAATATTTGTTTAATAGCCAACCCCGCTCAGAAATTAAAGAACATCATTTGCAGTAAAATTGACCCAATTAATTTTGAGAATTATTCGAGAGTATATGAAATGCCATTTATTAAAGAAGACGGATCAAAGAATTACTATAGTGGCATGACAAGCAGGAAATTTAGTTATAGAAAAAAGTAGCATATAGCTGATATTAAGTATAATAGAAAAATCACAGCCCTGGCAAGAATGTATCAAGAAGAAATCATCCAAATAAATTTTAATGAAAGTAATATTAATTTTTCCCTCCAATGTATACTATCCATCCATTATAAAAGAAACCATAGAGATTGTAACACGTAAAAATACAATATGTAACGATGCAGCCTCATTTAACTTACCAGAATTGTGGCTCGGCTTACCCCATGGTTACAAATATGGAAATAAACAGCCCAGTAAAAATAAAAAAATAACTTGCATAATTTGAATAAAGTACGGGGAAATTAAATGATGGCGTTTCAAATAATAACTTCATAGACCGTCAATTGTAGAATATTCTTATTTGTTTTGATAATGTATCTGATGGAACCGAAACATGTCAACAGTCTAATAAAACTTGTTTTACTGTTTATAAAGTTTTTATTTTACGCCTTTTATCTATTAAAAGAAGTATAGTTCGAATTGGTTCAGTATTTCGGACGCTATCGTGATAAGTTTTGCATTATATATAGATATATAAATGAAATGATTGCTATTTGTTGAATTCTAAAGAAATCAACCAAAAAAAGATAAAGGTAATGTTATGTTTCTTTTATGAAAAGATTTTGACAATAAATGATGTCATGAAATATCCTATCAAAACACGAAACAAACAAGACATTAAAAATTGACGTAAGAAGACGAAGCTTTGATATTAGTTAACTTTTCTTGAAAGAAACATGTTCTATTAAGGGAAAAAGAAACTACGTATTTATTATTTTTTTCTCTTTCTCTATTAAACTTGCAATAATTTTCACTTGTTGCGTAGCAACCATATGCCATCAGTAGAGCGAGACCATAAAAAAAGCCGTTGTCAAGGGAACACGTATAGAAAAATTGGCCGGACTTACATTGTTGTTCTTTTTATAGTTTTCTCTTGTCATTATTTTTAGGAAAACAGCAAAATAAATGCAGAACTTCCATTATTTTCGGAGTAAACATTTAAAGGAATTTTATTCCGTTTCCAAAAATAATTCAAATTATGTCATTCTATAACATTTGGGATATTTCTAGAGGTATTCTTTTCAATGGACCTCTTCTCATTCTCTTGAAAATAAAAGGGTAGTCTATATTTATGAAGCAATGTGCACTGACGTAGCAATTCGAAAATTACGATAGGGGCTCAAGCAGTCATTTTCTAATAAATTTAAGAATAAAGATTATCATAAATTAGTAAAATATTGAGAATAATTAATCGTTTAATCTAATTATTAAAACTAAAACTATTAATTATTACGAAATGAAAATTTTAATATACCAAATGGCTCGTCAGATCAAATTTTGCGACGGGAGTCATAAATTATTTCTTTGGGCTTTCTTTTCCAAAGGCTCTGTGGTCAGTTGTGACCTTTTTTTTATAGGGCAGTTGCGATAGATGTCATGTTGGAGGTCACACACTACAAATATGCAGTTCTGATTGGTTTAACTACCCTGACCTCCAGTTGAAGTACAATGGTTGATCAGCTGATTGCAACTTCCCTATTGCTTTCAAAGCTTTGGAAGCAAAGCTCACAAATTCCAACAAAATAAATTCTCCCCAGGAGAATTGATAAACATGTCAAGGCCCCTCCTCTGTTATTCGTCGCATTATCTTGAAGTGCGACAAAAAAATCCAATCCACATCAAAGAAGCCGAAAACAGCACCGCCTTCTGTCGCGTAGATGTGGGTCGATTTTTAGAGGGATGTTTTCAGAGAGGACTTTTAAAGAGAAAGTAATCCGAATTATCCTTCTCGTTCAAGGAAAACACTAAAAACGTGCACAGTCACCATCGCTCATGCCGCGCTGATATCGAACATTGGCCCAAACTCCTGATTTTTTGGTCAGCATGCTATTCTCTGGGATGAGTGCGAGTTCCCTTTCGCTTTAGCAGTTACCTCTAAATAGTGGAGTTCATGGAAACTTTGAAAATAGGAAAAATAAATCAATGGGACAATAATTAATCTATCATCTACTATCTACTATATATATAAAATGAAATTGGGATTTTCGTCCCGGTCGCTTATAAGGTTATAACTTCAGTTTGTTTAAATGTACTTTTATATGTCTTGCACTGTTAGTTAAATAATTTTACAGTTAAAGTTTTAGTATATAATAACATTTCGTTCTACGTTGGTTAGGTATAAGATTATAGGGGGAGTTTTATAATCAGGTGAATCCGATTATGAAATATTAGTCTTTTTAAAAAGTTCTACTGGACGGATTCTGCTGAAACTTGCATTGTTATATAATTTTTCAGGAATAGTTTTAGTATATTGTATATCATTCTATCATTCTATCGTTATTTACCAATTATACTGTAAATGATCAACTTAAAAGGATTGGTCCTTAGCAGTCCGGATTTTGTCTGACACATTAGAAAATATAATAGCGCAATGGCGTTCGTACTGTTTTTAGAAATAGTAAAAGACATAGCAGGTAAAAGTCCATATTGCTTCAAAACAGAAGGTCAAATTGAGAGGGTCACTGTAATCTGTTGCTTATTATTGCATGTAAATTATAATAGCCTACATATTATTTGTTTGTAATGTCACTAGGTGGCAGCATATTTCCCAGGTTTCGTTTTTGACCCAGACATTTCTAGAGCTTTTTTTTTTACCGGGAAGAAAGTGTATATCACTAAAGTAATATCGTTTAAGTAATGTCATATTGTTATTTAAAATATCTCAAACGTTACTGAGAAATTGGCAAAAAAAAAACTTTGTTGTACATTTTGATTTGAGTATTTTTGTTGTGCATTTTGATTTGAGTATTTGATACTTTTATTATTTTCAAATTGATATATCCCAGAAGTTTAAAAATGTGGCTTAGCACTTTCTTGCCCCCGAACCCCTCAATTCACAAATATATTTTGTTTGATTCAAGATTCGTTTGGAGAAACCAACCTTTCGTAGCGGACGAAGCCTGCTAATTATTTTAATACGCAACACCATATAAATTTACAAATCACGACGCTATTGGTTTTTTTTTATCTAAATGATATTGTCGCGATTTATAAATTTATATTGTGTCCCTAACGCCAGTTTCTTCTTTTTTACTTCTATAATCGTTAAAGTTTTCATTCAGAAAAATAAAAGTGATAAGAAAAAAGTGCAGCAGTGAAAACTCAGAACAGAACGGTTTTTAAAATTCGGTATTAATTTCAAGTCAATTAACGTAAGCCTGATAAAATCTTATTTTATATATAAGGCCGCTTTGACTAAAATTTTCATCGACAATGCAGCTATCTGTAATGGTTTGTAATCTTGTTAACTACAGAATTATAATCTCGCAGTTGTTTATTTTCGCGAAAAACAAATAGGATTTGTTTGTTCAGCAGGAGATACCTGCTTACGAAGAGAATTTTAAAGCACGTACAAGACATTTTAAACAAAATTTATGCAGCGTAATATTTCATCAGGACAGCTAAATTAAACAAACATCCAACGATGAAAAATTGCAGTTCAACACCGAAAATTTTCTTTGCGGTTGTATAAGTTGAGGCGAATAATGGACAAAATTTGTTTGCTTTAGATAGGGTATACTCTTTTAAACAAATGCTGTTTACACGTCGTGTTAATTAACTTCTCTAAATTTATTTTAAGTAAGCTAGCTAAAACAATGTTCCGAATTAATCACTTTGGCTTGATTAAAGAATTATCAAGTGAACCAATAAATATTAATTTATTTACTTAAATAATGAACGCTAGACAATTGTTAAATGGAACTACGAGCATTGCTGATATACACATGAATGAATTAATGGTAAATTTTATTGAACATTAAATGAAGTAGATAGTTCCCCCCCCCCCTCCTTACCTTTGTCCGATTTTGCTCATAAACGAACTTGACCGAGATTTTATGCCCCTTGAATTTATGTATCAGTTTCGAAGAGATTTGTGCAGAATTATGGAAGTTATCGTGTCCGTAAAAAAGTGACATAGATAGATTGATAAAGTTTTGAACTGGGGGTAGTTTTGGGTTCTAGGAGTCATGATCGGCGTAGATCTGCAAAAAGTTTTCAGAAATTCCAACATAGGGGTGAATGTAATAGGTAGTCCTTCTTACGAAATCTACCTAAAAATCTAATATTTGTTCATACTCAGTTCATACAGCTTGGGAAAAAAAGAAAATAACCGAATATCTGAAGCAGCAACGTTAAATGTAATTAAACAAAGTATAAATTAAACGTAAAATGCATAATTACATACGAAATTTAAAAAAAAATTACAATATATCCATATTCCGCCTTTCTTTCCTCGGGCATAAAACAAATATTTTCTTAGTTTGCAAACTCTAGACAATGAAGGCTTTGTGCTTCTTCTTTTTAAATAGCCAAAACATAAACAACAAAACAGTTTGATAATGTTTGCCTTTATTTTACCTCGAGGCATAAAACATATATTGAATGAAATGAAAACTGTTACATAACCGAAGGGGGGGACAATATATATATATATATATATATATATATATATATATATATATATATATATATATATCAAGAGGAAAAAAGAAAGAAAACGAAAAAAATATTGAATATAAACGAAAAAAAAAAAAAAAAACAACCATCACCTGTAGTTTGACACTACTGCTGGAACAAAATAAAAATAAAGATGGATGATAGTTAATGTGCATACCCATAGAATTTACCAACCTTTCATTCGTATTGTTAATTTATTTCAATTACAATATTATTTGTGTTGTCAATATCCAATTTCTATATATTTACAAAACGCACAGCAATGAATGAGGTATCATTTGAAAGATGTTTAAATCGGCTTCTGACATGGTGCACTCACATTTCATTAAATCATGTTTCTTAATTAAAAATTAAATCAGTATTGTTTTCATAAATGAAACGAAAGGTTTTCTCAAATCCGTATTACCACAGAAGTAAAATACCGCATTATTTCGTGCTCAATAATAATAATAATAATATATATATATATTTAAGTACAAAAAAGATAAAATACGACGTCTCCGTACGAGTTTATTTTATTTTTATGATTAAAAAGCAAAACTGAAATTCAAATGTTCAGAAATAAAAGACTCGATCGATCGAGGCAGTGGTATTTCACGTGTAGCCTAAAATGCATGCTTTATTATATTAAATTAAAATGTCTTTTATGTGTATTGAATTTATTTTTCTTTGTCCCACTTCTTTGTTCCCCCAATTTATTTATTTATTTTTATTTTTTTCCCTACAGCACATTAACGCGATTACTCGCAAATTATTTTCTTTCATTGTTGTAATAATTTTCCCAATCATACGCATAAAACTATATATTCATATCCGTTAGCGCCGACATTGGCGACAAAATTGGCAAAATTGGTGACATTTGGCGAAATATCGCCAAATTTGGCGACCAAAATAAGTCTTCATAAATGAAGCCAATTTGGCTATTGCTCAATAATTTGGCGAATTTCTTATTCAAATTCAGTGTTAACGAATCTTTTGTAACCGTTTCTTTGCATTTTAACTTGCTGTTTTCGTGTAACAGTAGCTAAAATTTTAAAACGAAGATATAGGAAAGCTACCTTTTCCTCCCGGTACAGGCCGGAAGGACTTTTTAACTTAAAATCTTTATTTTCAAATAACAGAAATTTCAAAATTTCGAAATATTACTGATGTAAACTTAAGGATACTCCACGTATAAATGCAAACGCAATAAAATTTGTTTGAGTAGTAAGAAATTTATAATTTTCGACTATATAACTTAATATGATATTTAAAAACTAAGTAAATTATCTTATTTATTAATTTATAATATATAAAAAAAGTGAACTCTAAATTTCTAGACAGTAAAGAAAGTTTTATAGATAAAACCCATTAGAAAATATTTTTTTACCTACTTTTGTCTGATGCTCGAAACAATATTAAATTTAACGAGATAACGTAAAAGGGATAAGAGAGATCAGAGTGGGTTACATATAAATTACAAAATATAATGTAAGCTAAAACACCAAGCGTGGATATGTTAGTATACAAATATAAAAATTAAATTGTAACATGCAGGTGTATTGAAAATGTCTTCCATTTTCTCACATAAAACAAATAATTATGAAAATTTCTTAATAAAGACTGTCGAGTGCTTTTTTTAGCATAAACCACAAAAATCAAAATAATTAGATAACATTTCTCGAGAAAGAAGGGGAGAAAAAGAAAAGCAGCGAACAAAGTAAAATACATTAAAGGAGAAAAATATAAGAAATATTCTGCAAACATTCAGAAAGGGAAAAAGAATAATAACGAAAATAAGCAAATTTCCTTTTTCAGCGATGGTTTGACGCTACTATTTAAACAGAAGAAAAATAAAGATAAATCGGTGAATGCACACATAATAGAATTTACCATTGTGATAATATATGTATTTATTTATTTCCATGTATAGTTTTAACTTTCCATTTTTTGCTCCACATTAATAAAGAAGCAAAATCATCAGTTACGTAGTGATTTCTACACGATTTTACTTTTAAATTATATCTTATGTTATTCCTGTTCGTTCGCATATCAAAAAAATAAATTGATTTTAAAAAAAAAAGCTTCTAAAGTTTTAATTAATTATTTTTACAATTTTATCACTTCACATTTACGAAGCAAAAGCGTCAGTTATGTAATTATTACTACATAATTTTATCTTGTATTATTTCTTTTCTTTCGTATTATAAAGATGTAAAACAAATGCTACCGAAGTTTTGTTTTTATTTTTCAACATAGTTAAAAAGTATTGATGGTTTAATTTTCTTGGCCATAAAATTAACCGAATTTTCCCAACGTTTCTGCATGTTATTGTGATAAAGAAGGATAACAAGTAATTAAGGATTTAAGTAGCAAAATCTTCAATTATGTAATTATTACTACATGATTTTTTTTTATTTCTGTTTTTTATTATTTCTGTTCGTATTTTAAAAGATAAACAATGAAAAAAATTGCTTATTTTTATTTTTTCAGCATAGTTAAAAAGTATTGATGATGATCCAATTTTTTTTTTTTTGCGTTAACTTTCATAAAATTAACAGAACTTTCACAATATTTCGTCGAAAATACACTGCAAAAATATGCCCCCACTCTATTTTCGAATATATTGAAGCTAAAAGTATGAAAAATTTAGTGGTAGTTTGAGTTTATTTAAACCTTATAGGAAAACTATATCGATTTTCCTAGGTAACATAGGTTTTGAGAGAAACGGGTTTTTCCGTTACACACAAACCTTATTTTTTGGGCGGTCAGCGAGTTCGTTGACGTTCGCTCGAGGTATCTATCGACGCAGAATCATTAAAGTATATTTCATAATGATTTTCGAAAAAACCTGTCGGTAATTAGCCGAGATATTAATTAAATTACTTGACAAATTTTTCTTTTTATATATCGTGTTATCGTATCGCTCGAAAGATCTCGTAGCATCAAACTCAAGAATATATTTGTTTTAATTTTAGGTATTATAATTTCAGCGATATCGATGAAAATATACTGGAAAAATATGCCCCCACCCCCTCCTATTTCCGAATCTATTGAAACTAAAATTATGAAAAAATTAGAGGTAGTAGGAGTTTATTAATTAATAAATATACTGTACGGAATTCTTTGAGCAAGAGTTATACTCGTATTTGACCGATTTATTTTAACATGAAAGCAAAATTCTGAATTTGGAGTATCCATGATTTATATTCTTTTTATCTAGACAAACTAAACGTAAATAAATATGAAAACCGCTTACTAACTAACGTTTATATCTTCTTCAAGAGGGGATAAACGAGATATATAATAAAATAAAATCCATTAAAGAAGTAAAGGGTAAAAAATTTTCCCAAACATCAGGAAGAAAATAAAATGTTCCAAGATAAACGAAAACAAGCTATTTTCATTTATCAAGATTTGATACTACCTAAACAGAAGACAAATAGATCAAGATTGTCAAATATTTTTTTCCTTTATTTGTGCAAAATTAACATAAAAACATAAATAATTAGCTAACATTTGTGTTTCCTCGAGACGGAAAAACAAAGTTATCGAATAGAATAAAACACATTGAAGGGGGGAAATATAAGAAATATTCAGCAAACTTCAGGAAAGATAAAATTGATGAAAAACATACGTAAGCGAATTTCGTTTTCAGCGATGGTTTGACATGCCTGTTTAAAAAGAAGAATAGTGTAGAGATGGCTGAAAGAATGAGTAGACACAGGTAGAATTTAGCATTCGTAATATACAGGGTAGCGTAAAATGGGTTGTCTGTTTTTACGATGCAATAATAATTAAACAGGTGACAGAGATTGAAGAGTTATTCTTATAAGAGATGTGTGAATTCAAGAATTTCTTTACTATGTTCGATGTTTTAGTTCCAAATATCACCGATAGGTGGCTCTGCACTAATAACTTTTTTTCATTTTTAAAAGCTAATTTGAGTATTCAAAGAGTAAGACTGCGAAGAGCCATCTATAGGTGATAGTTCTAACTAAAACAGGGAAACGTAGTTAAGGGAATCCCAAATTCACACTTTAATCTCTTGTAATAAGTAATTTTAATAGCTGTCATCGTTTACTTGTTATTAACTTATATCTTTTATTATTTTTATTCGTTCGTATTTTGAAAAGATAAACGAGGAAAAATAAATTTGTTACCAAAGTTATGTTTCACTATTATTATTATTACTTAAAACATAACAATTGAAAAGTATTCATAATCTAATTATGTTTGCCTTATCCTACTTTATTTAACTTTTATAAAATTAATGGAACTTTTCCATAATTTCGGAATGTACTGATATATGGATAAGAAGGTTTCTTGAAGAATTCTTATGTCAATATATTAAGTTTAGCATTTTAAAAATAGAGTTCGTAATTTTATTTTATTTCTATTTCTATAATATGTTTGTGAATTATTGAAAATGTAAAAAAGTAAATATTAGAAACTTTCAGCAGTTTAAATACATTGTTTTAAGCTTATTTTTAAATAATTTTCAATAATGTTTTTAAATATTATATCGGTTTTCATTATCACCTGGAAAATAAAAAGGGTGAAAAGAAAGAAATCCAGAATTGGTTCTTAGGGATATTAGCTGACCTGAATCGATATAGACAATATTGTCAATAAAGTGGTAACATTATATACATATAAAATGTAATGAAAAACATTAAAACTAAATGTATACATAGTTTCTTTTTATGTTTTACATAAAGCAAAATTCGCAATTCGGACAGTCAACGATTTATACCTTTTTTGACCTTCGCAAATTCAAAATATGAAAAAAAGTTTGCTAACTAACATTTATCTTTATTTTACGTCAAGAAGGGAGAATGGAAGCTATCGAATGAAATGAAGTCCATTAAAGAAGCAAAGGATGTAATAAATATTTCGCAAACATCCGGAAAGGAAAAAAAAAGATAAACGGAAATAAGTTATTTTTATTTATCACCGATGCTTTGACATTGCTTGTCTGAACAGGAGAAAAATAGAGATAGATGTAAGGATTAGAGATGAAACGGGCTCAGCCCGATCCCGGACCCGCCCAATTTTTATACCAGTCTTCAGGGGAAAAAAAAAAAACACTTTATTTTTGAGAAACAAAAATGTAGTTTAAGTTTCTTAAAGTTTTTTACAATCCCTTAAATATCATTTTGAAAGTGAATTGAATTGTTATTGGTGGGATGTAAGGAGAAATATTCTATATGATTCTGAAACCTTTGCATGGTCAGTGTTTGTAACATGAAGAAGCCGTGGCATATACCTTGTCTATCCTTAAGTCAATTTACAGAATTGCTGGAAAGCGGAACACATGTCTTTCTGCCATAGTTGTTCAATGGTATTTTAAAAGAATAAGAATTGTGACTTTTGCAGATTCCTGCAAGTAGTTGGGTATAAATAACAAACTTGCTATTTTAAACAGATTTTCTGGGACATGTAAATCACGAAACCTTGTCACGGAAGTACTTTGGATTAATACTGATTTCTATGCAAAAAAGGGATTTTTAAATGTGAAAATTAATTGTGAAGCATTTTCAAAGTATCATTAACAATTTTTCAGTGCATATTTTCAGTCTCGGGCTCATACTCTGATGACACATCATTTTTCAGGCTCGGGATCCGGTTCCGAAAAAAGAGCCCGAACTCATCTATAATAAGGATGGGTGCATAGTAGAGGTTATTCACCTTCTACTGGAATTTATCTTTTTTAATATTAGTATGAACGAACATTTCTGTCTCTGTCCTTACATTAAAGAAGCAAAATCATCACTCACGTAATGATTACTACACAGTATATTTTAAACCTGGGGTTGATATACTTTTTTGACTGTCGATCCCTTTAAGAATTTCTCAACTGTCCCCCACCCCCACCCCCCAACCTTCCTCCCAATTCGGCGTCGTTTTTAAGTTACTTATGTTTGGCTCTAAATTTTGCCAAGTTTTAAACATATTGGTGAAAAGTATATCAAGCAGACGTCAATTTGGCGCACATGTAGTGGTGTGTGTACTGTGTATATGTGTGTGAGAGAATGTTTTATACTCTCAGAGTGTGTACGTAAGCATTATATATGCTACGTAAATATATGCCGCAATAAAATATTCTATTTCCTATTTTCAATATTTTCCCCCATATATCCAATATCAGCTGTGGCGTAACATCATGTCAGTTTGGAAATGCGACAGACACGGACGCTTCTTAACGTTATTATAACAGATTTTCAAGTAGCATGTTTTACATCGAACCTCTGGGGCTATATCAAACTCTTTTAATGTCATCTTGACATCACCTCCTCTCTCTTCCAGAAGTCGATATAGACCAGTATGGCGGCCCCTGTTTTAAATTATATCTTTATTATTTCTTCTGTTTGTTGTCCGTATTTAAAAAATATAAATGGGGAAAAAATAATCCTACCAAAGATTTATTTCAGTTTCCCCCCCCCCCTTATCTTTTATAATATTAACGGCATATTCGCAAAATTTTTTAATGCTGCTGATATAAGGAAAATGAATGTTAACCACGAAATTAAGGATTCTTATACAAAATTCTATGTAAATACCTTCCATTTATAACATTTATCAGTTTACAAACTAGCGTTAGTAATGTTATTTATTAATTCCTGTAAATATATATTTTTGTGAGAGTGTACCGAAAAAGAAATCAAATTTAACACATTAGTATAACGGGAACCTAGTTTTTACTCTTTTAAACTTCTATGCCAATCACCATCATTTTGATAACGGTTGAGATGGTGGAAGGGAACAAAAATCCAAAACTGTTTATACGGAGATTATTGATTGTTGAATCTGAATATATAATATAATTGAACGTATAATACATTCTATCAGTGATCAGATATTGACTGTACATCTCATATGGTGACAAGTCAAATTTAACACATTAGTATAATATGTAAGCTAATTTTTACTCTTTTAAACTCTGTCAGTTACCATCGTTGTCATAACAGTAGAGATGGTAAAAGGAAAAAAAAAAATCCAAAACTGTTCCAGGGGATTATTTATTGCCGATTCTGAATACATAATACAATTGAACTTATACTACAGTCGGTCAGTGAGTGATCAGATATTGACTATACGTATAATATGGTGAAAAATGTAAAAACTAAATAGCTGTACATATTTTTTTCATATTTTCAAATCTATACTAATATATAAAATTAGAGTGTCTGTCTGTGATTTTCAGAAAAACATCTACTTCTAAATTCATTTGACTATTTTTTAGACGGCGTATAGTCAGAAATAACATTTAATTTTTTTTTTTTTTTTTTTTTTTTTTTTGTCTGCTTGTCTGGAATAGACTCAGAAATGGTTGCATAACAAACACTAAACTGATCAGGGGCAGATGGAGAATGTTTCTGGCTGCAATCTGCAGTTTGTCGCATTCCGATATCTAAAATAGTTTTTGAGAAAACAGGGGAAAACTGGGAGAATCAATCAATCTTTCAATACTCAATATTCGGGAACTAATTGGTGAATTTTAATGAATCTTATGCCGATTGCAATATGTAATTAAGATTTATAAATAATAATTCTGGCTATGATCTGCAGTCTGTCGCATTACGATACTTAAAATAGTTTTTGAGAAAACAAGGAAAAACCAGGAGATCCATCAACTAATCTTTCAATACTCGAGAACTAATTTATCAATTTTCATAATTATTACGGCGATTGAAAGGTCTAATTAAGGTTTATAAATGATAATAAATACATTTTTAGCTTATGACTTATATATTTTAATTTATATAATCTGCAGTTTGTCGCATTCCGAGATCTAAAATAGTTTTTGAGAAAACAGGAAAAAACCGAGCGAATCAACCAATCTTTCAATACTCAAAAACTCGGAACAAATTGATTAGTTTTAAGAAATCTTACGGTGATTGAAAGGTCTAAGTAAGATTTATGAATGATGATAACTACATTTTTAACTTATGACTTAAAAACAGTATTGGTAGGTATTTCCCCAAAGAAACTCGAAAGATTTTATAAAATAAAAATGCAACACAAGTTGCTGCGCAGCTAATAAAAAAATAAAATTTTGAATCTGATTATCGACGATTTATACCCTTTTTGACCTATACAAACTCAAAATATCAAAAGAATTTGCTAACTAACATTTATCTTTATTTTACGTCAAGGGGGAAAAAGAAAGTTATCAAATAAAATGAAATCCATTAAAGAAGCAAAGGATAAGAAATATTCCGCAAACATCAGGCAGGAAAATGAAATAGAAAAATTCCAAGATAAACGAAAATAAGTGATTTTCATTTATCACCGATAGTTTGACACTACTGCCGGAACAGAAGAAAAATAGAGATGGATGAAAGGGTGGGTGAATATAGTAGAATTTACTCGACTCCTGCTGAATTTATTAATTCTTTTTATAAATGTTAGTATGGATGAACCATTCTCTCTCTGGCTCCACATTTAGAGTCCTGTGCGGGTAGGGTTATATCCAACACGAAAATTATTTTTCAACCCGACCCGAACTCGACAAAAACATTTTTGTTAACCTGCAATAAGTAAAGTCCCGCACTCGATAAAATCATTTTCGTCAACCTTTACCCGACATTGTCCAATCCGAAATCAACCAGAACGTAAAACACTTCAACCCGACCCGAAATGAAAGAAAAATTAACTATTAAAATTATTTTTTTTTTCATCCGAAAAAATATTTTGGACGTTCTTCTAAAAAATCTATTCAACCCCCCAAGAGTCAAAACACAACCCGAAGGAATAAATGTCAACACGACTCGCAGATAAAAATGGTCAACCCAAGCCGCCACGGAAAAAAGAGAGAGAGAGCGAGAGCACCAACCAAAACCGAACCGAATTGCTTTTCTTTTTGGGTTCGGGTAAAATCGGGTTATCCGACCTGATGCTGGACGCCACTCCACATTAAGGTATTCGACTACCTTCAGAGAGGTTTTTAAATATTATAAATATTGGCTTCTTATCACCATTATATCATGAACGTAGAGTATGACTAAAAATATAACATGTAAAAAAAAGCATATATTTAAATTATGAGTTTTTGAATCAAAACGTTCACAATAATAATAATTTAAAAAAAATGGTACTTAAGTAAAGAATAAAAACTCAAATACAAATAATAAAGATGTTTTTTTTTTAATTTCTTGAATTAAAATTTCTTGAAGGATGCAATAAAAATAAATTTTGTTCGGACGTTGATAAATTTGTAATACCTTTCTAATAACATTAATCGACGTACAATTCATAAAATTATTCGTCGGTTAAATTATTCAATGATTTTTTTTAGAAATTAGTTTTTAAATAAATTCGTAAACGCTACAATATTTTTAATAGTTGAAACATAGTACCATTAAAGTTTTGTAAACCTATTTTTATGATATGTTCACAAACACAGTCAAACGTGAAATTCATCCATTAAAGAAACAAAGGATAAGAAATATTCCGCAAATATAAGGAAGAAATATTGATGGAAAACAAAAAAATAAGCGATTTTCATTTATCACCAATGGTTTGACATTACTGCTCGAACAGAAGAAAAATAGAGATGGGAAGAAAGAATGGGTAAATAACAAAATTTCCCCGCATTCCATCGATATTTATTTATTTATTTATTTATTACATTTAAGAGGCAAATACGTAAAGAGCTCTTTTGTTTTATACTTTACATTCAGGTAAGAAAATTATAAGTTAGTTACGTAATGATTCTAGCGTACATTTTACTTTCATGCATGCATTTTACTATTTATGTTATTTCACATTTATTTTATTTAAATACGCTCGTCCATACTAATCTTTGTAGAAAATTTTAGGACAAGAGGAAGCACTACAAAAATACTTATACGTTGATTTTTACCAAAAATCGTATAAAAGGATTAAATGTCTTTCTTAAACTTATTTAATAACAGAAACATAATGCAGGGTTGCCATTTGCGACTAAAATGCGACTAAAAGCGACTATTTTCAGCATCAGGCGACTATGGCGACTATTATAGGCCAAAAACCATTAAAAAGCGACTATTTCAACTAAATCGCAAAAAAAGGCGACTTTTTTCAGGTTCCAGCGACTATTTTTAGTGAAGAATCGATCTTTTTTTTCTCCCTCAAAGAGCCTGTAAAGTCATCTTCCCAAACGCACTCGGTCACCTGCCTCGCTGTTTCCTCCTTCCGTACGTACGCAAGCGGTTGCTTCTATTTGCAAATTAGGGGAGGCAGGTACTGTGCTGATGGGATCGTTTCTGAATTCCAGGGAATGTTCAAGTTTCGGCAGGAATACGGAAATTCCAAGCAGATTTTGGTCGGAGAAAAACTAGTTTGGCTTAGTAGGTGGAAATCACGTTTGGTGGTAGGTGGTTTTGGAGCCCAGAAAAGCTTGGTGTCTAGTATACATAGATGCCAACAACTCCGGATATTCCGGAGTTACTCCGGAAATGCGTGGTAAAATACGGTAGTACGGAAATAACGTTGAAAATACGGAAATTGCGTCTTTTACAGCGATGCCGCGGACGCGCTATAGCGCGTAAATTACGCGAAAAATTGGAATTGGGACGCAAAAAAATAGTTCTTACGCGTCCCATGCGACGTGCAATTTTTACACGCGTAAATTCTTCGAAGAATCGCGAAATCATTTTGTCGAATAATCCGAAAAACGGCAAATTTCGCCGTAGGATCGCGAAAAAAACGGCAAACTTCGTCGAAGGATTGCGAAAAACGGCAAACTTCGTCAAAGGATCGTTAAAAAATGGCGAATTCTGTCGAAGGATCACGAAGAACGGCAAACTTCGTCAAAGAATCGTAAAAAAACGGGGAATTTCGTTGAATGATCGTAAAAAAAACGCGAAATTAATTCATTAAAAGATCGCGGAAAATGGCTAATTTCGTTGACAGATTGCGAAAAAAACGCAAATTTAGTCAAAGGACCGTGAAAACACGTGAATTTGGTCAAAAAGCCGTAAAAAAACTGCATTTTCGGCGAATTTTTCCGCGTTTTTCGGCGAAATCACGGAAAAATGCGAATTTCGCCGAAGGGCCACGGAGAAAACGCCAACTTCGTCAAAGGATCGTGGAAAATACTGCTAATTTCGTCGAAGGATAACGGAAAAACGTCCAATTTCGTCGAAGAAACGGCAAATTTCGTCATCGGATTGCGAAAAAACGGCTAATTTTGTCGAAGGATCGCGAAAAAACGGCAAATTTCGTCGAAAGATAGCCAAAAAACGGCAAATTTTGTCGAAGGATCTCGAAAAAACGGTAAATTTTGTCGAAGGATCTCGAAAAAACGGTAAATTTCGTCGAAGGATCTCGAAAAAACGGCAAATTTTGTTGAAAGATCGCCAAAAAACGGCAAATTTCGTCGAAGGATATCGAAAAAACGGTAAATTTCGTCGAAGGATATCGAAAAAACGGTAAATTTCGTCGATGGATTTCGAAAAAAACGGCAAATTTCGTCCAAGGATCTTGAAAAAACGGCAAATTTGGTCAAAAGATCTTAAAAAAAACGGCAAATTTTTTTTCAGAATATTTTTTTTTTCATATATTCAGAAAAAACTTCAAAACCCCGTGGAATCAATTTTCCTTCACAGATTCCTAGTTTATCTTTCAAAGCTGAGGACTCTTATTTTATTCTTTATTTTGTTTACCAAGTTCATTTTCACAAAAATTTTGCAAAGTTAGTTTATTTATCATTATTGATCTTCGAAATGACGCCGAACTATTAAAAAAGTATATCTTCAAAACACTCGTATGACTCCTGAAACGACTCCTGAATTGCTTAAATTTTACTCCTGATGGATGTCCAAAACTCCTGAAATGTAACTATTTTACTCCTGATGTAGTTTTTACAATGTTGGCGTCTATATTTATTAAGGAGAGTTCAGAACTGTTTACACAATTCGTAGCATTTTTTCATTCATATCATATTCATTTTTATAGAAATGTGTATTTTTTTTATAATAAAAGTATAAAAAGTGACTTGGGCAGAAACATAAACACTGAAATAAGATGTGGACATTCATAAAGACCCTTCAGTTATTATGGAAACTTTTTAATATTGTCCTTTTTTTAGGTAAGTATGCGACTATTTTGGCTACTATTTTTGTACAAATGCTACTATTTTGGCTACTATTTCTTTCTTTGTAGGCTACTAAAGCTACTATTTTCAGTGTCATTAGGCAGTGGCAGCCCTGATAATGGATTCATCACAGCCTCCCCCACTCCTTCCAAAAAAAAAAAAAAAAAAGAAATAAAGTAAAACATTCTTTTTTATATATATAGTAAAAGGATTATTAAAATTGTTATTTTTTTAATTTCCTCAATAATATATATTAATATTTAAACAGATATATGAGCTTCACACGCACGCACACTCCCCCTTTCTTTCATTGTCTATCTCTCTCTACCCCCCTCTTCTTCTTTTTCTTTATTATTATTTCTTACATAATTGCTAGGTAAAAATAATGTGGAATGGCTACGTCTTGATTTAAGAGTATTTCTGATCGCATCTATTTTTTAATTTGGGGGGGGGGGGGGGGAGAGAAAAAACTGCAGCTCTCTCTCTATATAAGTGAGAATCATTAACATTTCTTGCGACCAATCAAGGTGGTGCATGTGAGGAATCCATTAATCATGATCTTTTACAAACAAAATTTCATGAGTATATCATACGTCTCGCAATATGCGAGTTGTTATTTCATGCAATTTTTCCGTCTCAATACTGTTACATAATTCTTTGTAGATACACTGGTATTACATCTGTGGATGAATTATGAAACGTATCAATTACTTGATACCTTAATTAAAACATCTAAAATTTAATGTATGAATAAAAATTAATTCATGATTAAGATTTGGAATAACGTATTTTTGGTTAACGAATAACTTCAATGGAGAATATTAATAACAGATAATGATAAGAATATTACTTGTCTAACTAAAGATATATAATTTAATTAATTCAAAATAATTACCATGCGTAACCTCAGTATATGCATATGTGAAATAATATTATGTTTATTGCATAACTTACCACCAACATAAAGTTCCAAATGTATAACACATGCAGAAATAAGGTAATTAGCATAACATTCGACAGTAAATCGCTTAACTCATTTACACCAAAAAGCTCCTCCAAGTTGCTCTAATTGAAGTTCTAAAACTTAACTTGAAAGGAGTTACGCGTTAGATAAGTTAGGAATAAACCGAGATTTATTCCTGCTAGTTACTGCAAATATAGATAACATTAATACAGAATAGCGGCTAAATTTTGCTAATTAGAATTCAATAGGTAACGTTTATTCTCAGTGGATTTAAACAACAGCTTCCATAATTTTAAAAGATTTCATCAACATTAAAAATTAACTTGGAAAATACTTATTATAATTTATTCAGAATTATGCAAAATTACAAAGCAGATACAGCAAATAGTACATATTTGGATATTAAAAATATTCAAAAATATATTTATCTTTCATGGACTCATTAACTGTAATCTACATTTCTTTTAACCACTTCATACAATTCTACCTGCGAAGACAAAAACCTGTGTAAAATAAATTTTTTCCTGTCTCTTGTGATTTCGTCTTAACAGGTTTTACTGTATTTGAAAAACTTATGGAAAACTGCAGTGAACTTCATAAATATTGTGAAATATTGATACAAAAGAATTAATTTATATAACTGAAATATTTTATGTGAGAAGCAGACCCAACACTTTTTTCTTAAAGGCATGAAATCGGAAAGTGTAATCAATATTCAAAATAAAATTCTTCGTCTGTAAACAAAAGAAACGCACTTCCATAGAAAATATCATCTTAAGCAAAAGATTACAAAAGATTTGCATATGTTACGCGCATAAAGCATTAAAAGACAATACAGTAATCAATTAAAAATATGCACAACAACTAACTACACAAGTAGGAAATTTTCAAGAGTTAAATGCATAATTAATGAATTCCTCAGGTAAAAAGAAAATTATATTGTGCAAGAGAGTGTAAATCTCATTCATCGAGACAAGAACAAAACAAAATTTGAGTTATATAAAATTTCGCTGAAATCTCGACAAGAATAGCATACAATGTGGACGTAAAATGAGCCCTAGGCATGATGAAGATATTGTATCAAAGAATGCATATCAATGGCAGATGATAATGAAGAGTAATAACTTGATATATGAATTTGACAAAACTTATTCTTGTTTTCTTAGCTTCAGTATAAATAGATTTAAATATACAGAGTGCCCCTCTTGTCGCTATCCAATAACTAATTCTTAAACCGGTAGCTTTAGACAGTGGTCGGAAAAATTACACTACAACTGCTTAAGAAAAATGTAGCTACTACAAACTACTTTCAAAACTATTTGCTACTTTCAAATTTTGGATCTTCATTCACATTGAAATGCATTGAACCGTAGTGACCCCAAAATAACCCACTAATCGAATTTTCCCGAACATGTGACCCAGCGCAATGGTCTTTTCGTAATCCAGAACGGTAAAAAACAAAATTTAGTCAAAATCGTTAGAGCCGTTTTTTAGATAAAATTAGCTTGACTTGGATCCATAGTGACCCAAAATGACCCACTTATCGAATTTTCTCGAACATCTGACCTACCCAATTGTCTTCTGGTGCTCGAAAACGATAGGATACAAAATTTTGTCAAAATCGTTTGAGCCGTTTTTAAGTTTAAAATTTCCATACACACACATAGACACAAGATTTGCTCGTATTATAATATATGATATGCCGACTAGAGCAATTCATCATATTATTATTATTATTTTCATAATGTCAAAAAACGATAAATTGTAAATAAAGCAATCCCAAAAGAAGAAAGGCGGCATTAAAACATGAAGATCTAATAAACAAGTAGACAGGTGTTTTCAGCAAGAAAATTTATTTCTTTGATTTGGATTTTCGCACTTGGATTTACTAGTTAGTGTCAATGGAAAAATCCATGACATTATACGAATGCATTGCTAAACGCGGAAATCGTTTTGCTGAAATTCGCAAATTGTTTCCCAAAATCAATTTAGCTCAAAAGAGGCAAATTACGATCACCTGACTTGAAGAATGGCATTTTTCTTTTTTCCTGAGGTAGCATTAAAAGTTGGCTACCAAACTACTGATATTTTGTATCGTGCTACTCGTTATATTGCATTTTTCAAAATGTATGTGCTTCACGTGCATTTTGAATAATCAGGCCCTGGAGCTGAGAAAAGTATGTTACAAGCACTTTACCGGGAATCTTAAGTATCATTTTGTTGATCCAACTACGGGTGATCACACACAAAATGTTGGAAGAATGTGGGGTTCTGCTAAGTGACGCAATAAAAAACAACGAGGCACAGCTCGCTATAACATTGAATCAGATCTTGCAGAATTTTCTGGAAAAAATATCATGAAAAAAAAAATGTTTTTTATAAATCATTAAAAAGAATCTCGAAAATATGGCCTATAATGTAAGGCGTAATATCAAAAGGTTGTTATTCTTGTGAAGCATTGTCAGATATTGTTCTGAAACATTGGTACAAATTTGTCATGAAATATTGTAATATATTCTTATTAATATAAAATATTATATTAATTAATGCTATGATATATATATATATATTTTTTTATCTGCATTACACGTATACACTACGTTCACAAAATTGGTTACGAAGCGTGGCGAAATTGATTGCAACCTTCGCTTAATCGTAATTGTAGGGGGCTCTAATTGTAGAGGGCATTGGAAGTGCCAAAAAATTATATTCATCAAATAACTCATTAATACATATTTAAATGTGTTAATTTAATAAAATCAGTATTTTAGCGCATTAATACTCAATAGCAATTGAGAGACGCTTTTAAATTGAAAACCGTTTTCCCGAATAAAAATTACGTCTGTTGCTGCAGGAGACGATAAGATTTGTTAATAAATCTTGTGATTTTTACTGTGGTTGAGTAATAGTGATGTCCATCCACGCATGATAGAAATTCACTGGAAAACGTCATATCGATCTAGCTTAGATAAAATCAATGAAATGGCTCGACATATTCATTTTAATAAACCGGGTGATTCAAAATTTAGGTTACGTCGATTATCTCTTAAACTGCTGATGATATATACATACTTACAATTACAAAAATTATACAAATCAAGTACAACTGTTAGCTATGGCATTTGTTTTGCCAGGGGCTCCATGCATATTAATGTAGTAACTTTAATATTTTATACCGCCCCGTTTTCCTATAGCTTACACTCATAAAAGGGAAATTGCAGCACGGTGAAGGAATGTGCGTAGCCGTGTGAGAAATCACTGGACCAACAGGGATGAGAGACATATACAATAAAATAAAAAGACAGATATAAGCAAAAGAAAACTGTATTCAGTAATGAATGTGGCCCCCACCGGCCGCTATACGGCGAGGCATACCTTCATTAAGGCTATTAATGGTTACCTGATCAACTCTTTGCCAACACGCACCTCCAATACGGTATATGCCGGCGGTGTCTCGACAACTTAAGTCCCATGAGATTGAGGCCCCACATGTGTTCCACGGGGGAGAGATCGGGCAAGGCTGCCGGTCAGGGAAGCATGTCGATTTTGTCCACGCTGTTAAGAGTTCGTCGTGTGACGCCATACTTATCCTGTTGAACAACGAGCCAAGGGCAGTCTGCGCTAGAGCCTCTAGAATTAGTAGCCCTAGTCTGTCTACTAGCCCTAGTCTGCACCAGTGACATGACAGAACTATAGCCAAAATAACTTGGTTGAAGTACCACACCACTGTCAACTAACCGACAATGTGCACAAGGGCTGTCCGCTTTTCGAACACCATGGATGCCTCTTCAAACCATTATGCCCAATGTGGGGGCGATATGGCGCTTGACGATATAGGTTGCCAAGTGGCATCGCCCTGGAAGTTGTCCCACCAACCCACATCCGTCCATAAACAAAAGCGGGTTTCTTTCTGTGTACAATACCCGGTGCCAATCATTGGCCCAGTTGAGATAACGACAGCACCAAGCCAGGCGCGCATCAAGCCAGCCTTATGTTAAGCGCTTAACGGAAACTCCTGTGGCTGGTGGCCATGCGCGAAGCCGTACTTCATGCAACCTGTTGAGGATGGTTTGGATGGATACCTCAGAGCAAGAATAGTATATTAGAAGGTCTATGATGAATACAGATGCAGCCTTTGATGGTGGCAGGCGGCTGCGAATGTCACGTGACGTACGAGCCGCTCGGCGAATCCATGGAGATAGAATATCAGTGCGATTCACTCCCCTTTGGGCATGTTCGCTGATGGTTCTGCGTCCATCGTGCCACACATCGCTGGATTGTATTCACGTCGCGCCCAACATGTGTGGCAATTGCCGCATCAAACAAGCCGATGTCGCGTATTTCCAGTGTTCGTTTACGTTCTCTATTCGTTAACTATTGGTTTTCAGCTCCCTGATGCCTCCGAGGCATTCCTTATGCCTCTTCAATCGTTCCGCTGGTGCAATCGGTTGTTGGTAGAATATACGGGGTGGCTCAGCTGCTGGTTTTATAGCCATAAATTGTGTACCATGTCATCCAATGCGTACGCAAACTTAATCATTTAGAAATTTCTGTCACAACTACCAGTCCTGTGATTTGCATATTAGCTATGCGCATTCCTTCACGGTGTTTCAATTTCACTTTTGACGAGGGTATATTTAGAAAAATATTGCCATGCGTCTAAGAAAAACATTTAAAAAGGTCTCATTCTTTTATGATCAAATCTTACCAAGTTATGATACTTTGAATTTTATGAATTTTCAATATTTTGTGTCATTGAAAAAGGAGAATACTGAATACAAAACGAACCCACTTCTTGAAGTCTCTTGATTACACTGCGCAAAGATTAAATTATTTTAAACGTTTTTCTATTTTTAAAAAGGTCTAATAAGCCTTTTTGCATATAAAACAACTGTGGCAAAACAAAACACATCTTACACACAAAAAAATTTCTTATTTATTTCAACAATAAATTTAAACACATTTGTTCTCTTACAATAACATTAGATATTCTTTTGAACTAAAATCAAAAATCTTTCAAATCATAACTGGATATCTCCACCTATAAAGATACGGTCCATGTATTTTTTCCCGCATCACATCGTGAGTGAAATTACTTATATTTCTGTTAGGTACATCGCTTCTCTCTCTCTAAAATTCGACTATGGAGTTGTCTGATCTCACATTTACTTTTTATCTAAAAAGCAAAAACCGCGCAGCACCCTTTTCTTGTGTATTGATCTCGGTTTTCTAAAGTTGCTATTAGGAATAGTGCAAGCAGAAAAGAAAAATATGATTGCTGGAGAAGCTTTAAAAGAAATATTTTTCCGTAACATTTCTTGTGCTATGAAGTCGCTCTTTTCCTATATTATTTCTAGCGTAGAAAATATTTTTTTTGTAGAAAACTAACTGCATACAAAGTTAATGTGCGCATATAGTATGTAGTAGATAGTGTGCAGATTATACCGTGCAATTAATTTTTCTTGAGGATGACCGATTATGTTTTCTAGCGAATCTCTAATGCGCACAGAATGAAAAGTGAATGATATTAAAATGTTAATCAAGTGGTGTGATACAATAAAGACCAAAAGAAAAACTTCTTAAAAACACCATAAATTAACATTAATTAAGATTCTTAATTTTATAGTATTATTAAGATTTTTTGCCTTTTGTAAAAATCTATGTTATAAAATAACCTTAAAAGGAACTATGCGTCTTCCTATCTTACTTTATTGCATTGTATTTTGTTTAATATGTGGTGAGATTGCGTTCGCATAAACGAACCACTTCCTTCAGAATGAATGAGAAATCATAAAAACTCTTGAAGCTTTAAAATTGGAATATACGTTCTTTCTAACATACACGTGTTCGGTTTTATAAAACTAATTTTAAAGGGTTAAAACGGGTAAAATGATGCAAAATCATGATTTGGAAAATTCACGTTTGCCATGGAATAAAGTGTTATGATACAGAGTCTAGCTAAGAATGTTCTGTTTACTGAATTTCGAATTTTTTAAGATCGAAAAAAGAAATAAATTTTTATTCTTTTAATGTTAGACACAGATTTACTACCGATTTTTCTAAGCAACTGAATAAGAAATGAGTACTAATAATACTATAACAACGAAAACCATAGAGAATTAAAAGAATATTTAATTAAAAGAATATTATTGGAAACTGTGTAAAAAATTGCATCATACTTTACCGTTTTCTGAAAAAAGCTATAATTAAATAGGCTCTGTGTTTTCGAAATTTTCAATTTTTAACGTTTCATTTTTTGAGATTTGGTCTGGCGCACACATTTGTGCTTTATACTCTACAAATTTCCAGCACACATTGGGAACACATTTGGAACACTTTGATTAAAAAGATGTGTTCCAGTTACCTTAATGTGTTCTGAATATGCTCCGCTATAAAGAATGTGTTCTGAAATTGTGCCGAAAGTGTTCTGCTGAAGATATTTGTTAAATCTAAACTTGGGAGCACATTTGAGAACGCATTGAGAGCATATTTGGACACACTTGTGAAATCATCGCTTTCAAAAAATGCGTTAGAAAGTTTGCTGAACAAAAGAAGTGTTCTCAGAAGTATTCTAAAAACTGCTCCAAAAAGTGTGCTTCAAAGTGTTCTAAAAAAGGTGACAAAATAAGTGTTTTAAAAAAAGTGGTCTGAAAAGTGTATAAAGATTTGCAGTATATAGTATAGATGATGGAGATTTTCATATTTGAATTTTTGCTTTTAATCGACCCAAAATTTAGGTTTTGTGACAATATTTATAGACATTGTACAACATTGAGAAATAAGTTTCGCCATAATTTTGCACAACTTATTTCTGCCATTATGGCAGAGTAATTACAATTTAAATTTTAATATTCTTTCAATTTTACATAGCTTAATTTCAGCGCATGTGGGAATCAAAAAGAAGTCAAATTTCTTTGTCAATACATGTTTAGTATGAAAGATAAAAATGCACATTTGATGTTAAACGCAACATCTTTTTCAACACGGAAGCCTTTTGTCTTTTTCATATTAGAATCATGAGTTAATATTTATAAACATTTCTATTTGACGATGCAAATTTACAGGGTTATGAACCGAATAAATATTGAACATTTTAATCGGTGAAAATTACACTATGTTAAATAAAAAATGTAATTTCTACTATAGCTTTAGATTTTTATCAAATGTAGCACCAATCACTCTCATTGATGGAAGCGTTGCGTCTTTCTTTCTATGTTCAGAATTGATGAGTATCTTTGATTTTCATTCTCAACTGTACGAAGAACGGATTTACTACTAGTTAAATATACTAGTTCTAGAAGAAGTTCTACTAGTTCTTTGAAATGAGTATTTATTGAGTACAAAATGTATTAGAATCATTGAGTAATCAACAGTTTATTTGTAACCAGTACAAAATATAAAAGCTATTCTCAGTTTATTTTAAATTTTCAAAAATTAGAATATATCCACTTGAACCTTTTGAAGAATCTTTTTTTTTCAAGTTATTTAAATTCATAACCAGATACACCATTTGCAAAGATACGGTTCATGTTTTCACCCGCATCTCTTCTTGAAAGAAATTATGCTTCTCTGAGTTACATAGCTATAGCTTGTCTCTCTAAAATTCGACTGTGGACATGTTTTATCTAGCTTTTTTTCCCTTTTTATCTAAGAATCAAACTTGCACAATGCACAGCCCCCATATTCTAGAATATTGATTTCAATTTTCTAGAGTTACTTACTACCTTTCCTTACTAGGAATGGTGCAAGCTAAAAAAGGAAAATATGATTATTTAGAAGATCAGAAAGAAGTATTTTTCCGTTATTTTTCTTTTTGTCCTTTGAACAAAGATCATGTCACTGTTTACATACTGTAACTGAAGCAGAGAAAATATTTTTGAGGCCTCAATTATTTTTATTTATATTTATTTATATATATTTCTTACAATTCTTTATTTCTTTCTTGGAAACTTCTTTTGCGCTACTTTAATGCTTTTTATCCACATAAATTTGATCTCCGTTCATTTTTTGAACAAGGACAAAAAATCATTCGTCAAACATAGATTATGAAACTATTTCCAACACATCCAGAATACTGTAACGAAACTTCATAGATTAATATGCTGAAAGATGATGTCTAAGTAAACAAAGTCAAAGTCAAACCGGGCGGGGAGGCCTACCTTTCGGCTTAAGCTCAACTAGCCCCGCCCATGTCTAAGTAAACAATTCGGAAAACGCATAGCACATTTGACAACACAATGTCAGCAATTACCGCCAATAGTCGGAAAATTAGTCGAATTCTTTTGTGCAACCTGTTTTGTATAGGATCTATAGATTTGAATATGTACTACATAGTATTCTAAAATTTACTTCAGTTAGGAAACGCATAGCACAGTTGAAAAGTGCCCTACGACAAATTGCGCCAATAAACGTAAAATTACTCGATCTTTTGTGTAGTCTTGTATAGGATCTGTAGAATTTATATACACCAACTAATAGGGAAAAAGGAGTTAAATATAAAAACGCGTACCACAACGGAAAACGCACTTCCAGCAATTATTATATTGATAAGCACTACTGTAACCGAATTTGTTTGTGTATCCCTGTAAATGAACGATGAATCTTATGCACACCGTATTCTATAGTAAGCATTTTGTAGTGCACCTCAGTAATACATATCAGTTTCAATATGTTTCAAATAGTGCAACATTAATAAAGTACATAGCAAACGATTTCCCTCCCACAGACCTTAATGTAACGGAATTCTTTTGAGTGTCCTGTAAATGAATTATAAACGCTACATACTTCATTTCCAATGCCGAACAAGCCATAGTAAACCTCCATAACATATATCAGTTGCATGATAATCCAAGTATATTTACAGGAGTTAGAACACGGACAGAAGGCAAACGGACAAACCGAATTCATGTGTTAAAAATAATATACCACAAAGTGTTATCGTGATTTTGGTGATGTTCAGAAGGGCATAGCCCAAAAATGTGCAGACTGAAATATCGAATGAAATAATAATATTTCACATTATTATTTTAGTTAATATCGAAAATTTGTTGAATATTTTAAAATAAAATTGTTTTTTACATATATCTTATAATATGTGAAATGATTGTTAGAAAAAGTCTTAGTCTTAAAAGAAATATTCTGCGTTTTAAAAGGAATCATCGACAGATCAATATTTTAGCTGTATCAGTGGTTTCAATCGTAACCTTTTGCTTCTTTTGACAATATATCGTAAGAATCCGAAATTTCGTTTTTTTTTTTTTTTTTTTTTTTTTTTTTTCTGTCTCTCTTCGAAATTGGATTTTTTCCTCCCATTTACAAAATAACTTTATTGGCACAAATATTTCAATTGCATCATAATTTATTACACAGTCATTATTCTGTAGTCTATCTCATTTTACAGTTTAACAACCGTGAAATATTCTATCTGCATGGCAATTACAAATGCATGAGTTAAATCATCATCTGAATGCTATGTCTAAGGCACGTGCTTTCAGAATACGATCGAGGGGTATATATAGTCAGTTAGGACATTTGAGATTTACTAGAGACTTAAATTTTCCAGATCATCATCTAAGAACAGTTTTGTTAATGGATCATTATACATTCAGTCGAATCGTTAAAGGCTCTAAAAATGCATCAGTTATTGGTTGCTGGGTAACAATTATGTGTTACGTTATTTTGAATCCCATTGTAATTCGCATTTAATTAAATTTAAATGTGTGGTTTTACTTACCCATCATACGTAGTATAGGGTAAATCTTGTAATCGTCTTAAAAATCGAAAAAAAAAATTTTTTTTGGCGGATTTACACGTTTCAGACACTGGATATTCCAAGAAACATATTTTTAGGGGAAAAAAATTGCAGCCCGTCTGTCTGTGTGTGCGTGTGTGTGTCTGTAAATGCTCTATAACTCAAATTGAGATTGAGACTTGAAATTTGATATGTACTTAGTATGTAATAATGATAAGAAGCTTATTGAATTTCTGTAACCTCGATTATTCGGAACTATTTTTTTCGGACTCCCGATATATTCGTTTTGATAAAAGGTATATAAAAATTTTCGAAATTGTTTTTTTTTAAGGAGTAAATATAAAAGACAATAAAAAAAAAACCCATAAATTTTGCATAAAGAATGAAGTCGATCGAATAATTATTTTCCGAGATATTTGTAATCACATTTGCCACACTCTTCGATTTTTCATGACCCTGTATTTCATTCAAATTTCAATTCAAAGATATATTTTAATTGAAAAAGAGACGTTTAATCCGACGCAGTAAACTGTTAATATGATTATCATTTTTAGAGTTATAAGGATGTTTCTCTTATGCAATTCAGTAATACAGCATTTAAAGTTTATGACGTCATCAAGCCACGATTTAATTCGAATTACAATGCATGTTATAAATAGTTTACACATGCTTTATTTTCATATTTTATATTAAACTATGCATATCCATGATGGGTAAGTATTACGGTGGCCCCCAACGACTAGTTTATAGCTGTTGTGGAATTCAAAAACGTAACTATGAGACACAAATGAGAAATCGTGTTTCTCCTTATATGCATAAACATTTGGAGTATTATTATTCAGGTTCCGAAAAATTTAACAATAATTACTGGCACAGAATAAATAAAATATATTGAGTCCCCTAAAATCTTTGAATGACAGGTTGCCCTTTACCGTTAGTTTTTAGAGTTATAGCTCCAATTGTAAAGATATTCGCCGTGCGCTGACGAGTTTAAAATAAAAAAGTCTCCATCTTATACAACCAAAACTTGCCAAGCTGATGATTTTTTTAATTTTATGAATTTTCAGCGTTTTCCAGAACTAAAAACATGTCTTTAAATTTTTACAAGGAAAGTTTTTCTAAATATAACTTATATGAGCTATGAAGCGCATAAAAATTTAAATTTATCAACTTAACAAGTATTGTTGGATTTGCCCAAAGGCCTGATGAGCAGATTTTTCTTTCTATACTGCTGGCATTATCCATATAACACAGAAACTAGTCTCCTAATTTTGAACCAATTCCAGATGAGAGACCTGCATCTGGATTGGCACCCCCAGAAGTAACTTTGTCCCGCAGTGGCGCGGACGGTAAAGCTCGGTTCTTGTAAGCCAAGCAGCATCGACCAAGGTCATTGCTTGGGAGGGTGACAACCTCTCTTGTCTGCCTCTGCTGTGGGACTGTGTACGTTTATGGGAGCTGGTGCACGTTAAATCTGTTCGTAGCTCTAAAGTCCTGCAGGTTCTATATAAGCGTTACCTCTGGCGGTGCCAATCCAGATGCAGGTCTCTCATCTGGAATTGGTTCAAAATTAGGAGACTAGTTTCTGTGTTAACAAGTATTTTCAATAAATGCATACCTGCCAATTTTCGAAAATGGCAAAGTGTAAAATGACGCGTGAAGCGTATTTCACACTTTTTTTTTTTTTTTTCGCATATGAATATAAGACCCATGTAATTTATTTCTTAAGTAAGACATTGTGAGAAATATCGCACTCCAATCATCTGTATACTGCTCAGAAAACCAGCAAAAGAAAGCCATGTAAAAAGCAACTCTGCTCTGATTTTCGTGCCGGGTAAACCGATTTTATCCTACCGACCAACGCCCCCTAGAGATATCTCTATGGGGTGTTTTACCGACACGGTTCAGGTGGGGTTGACGCTAATTTCTTTCATTGTGGGTTTTCGAACTGAGTTTTGATTATTTCGGGTCAGGTTACGGTTGACTCAACTTTTCAAAGAAAGTCTCAATATTTTTCAATTGGATATATATATATTAATCGCGTACATTTTTATGCAAAAAAATAAAATAAATAAATAAATTGATATGAGAGGCAAAATTGTAAGACTACTTTTCCATAACTGTATTAAAATATAGATTAATTTTCTTCCACTTTGGGTTTAGACTTGAATATTTCAGGTTCGGATCGGTTTCGAGTTGAAGTGTGTCGGATAAGGTTGTTCAAGTTAACAATATATATATATATATATATATTGTCTGTTTTGGGTTGACGTGAAAGCAACATTTTCGAGTTCGGGTCAGGTACATTCTGACCTGTGCAGGATTCGGATAGACTACCCCCGGAGCATGTCTACTCCCACCCCCCCCCCTCCCTCACCCGCGGCGAAGATATCGATTTGCATTACAGCTATGGAGCTATAGATTTATATACTGCCTTCCCGAAGCAAACAGACTGAAAGAAACGCTATTTCCAATGAACATTGCATTACCCGTAACAATGAACATTGCATAAACTGTAATTATTTCTTTTAATAATTCCTGCCTGCATTTTCTTTTTATTTACACTACTTCCGATACGAATCAACTAAAGTTGTTATTGCATTTTCAATGCCGTTTAAATACATTTTAGAAACTTTAATCTTTGTTCATTTTTAAGTATTTACTAAATCCTTCCATTAGTAAGCAGTGCCGATCTTGACTTGAAGAACTCGCAGATAAAGAGAGCATTAAAGAATAATTGTTTGCGGGAATAATTTAAAATTCGCCAAATCGATGGGAATTGTTGAATAAAAAAGTACCGTAATGGGGAATTTCGAAAGATTTGTTATTCGATTTTCGTAGTTTGTTCAACCGAAAAAAATTATTTAATTGTAAATCGGTGGCATTGTTTAAATCGTATGACATGTATATTGCTTAATATTAGTTTAAATTTTTTTTTTCGCTTTGTGTTGTCTTTTGTGCAGTTTGGAATTGACAATTCGGGATTCCTTAAATACACTTGGATATCGTTATAAAGATATGTCACTGTAAATGAAGATTTTAAAAATATGATGATTATATTCAAATTTCATAATTTGTTGAACTATAATAGTATATATACTTTGAAATCGGACAAAAATGCATACCTTATAACACTTTCCAACATAGTTGAAAAGTGTTTATTAATTTGGTTTGTCTGTCTGCCTATTCGTGCTCTAATATACTCGGGTTGCCATGCAATTGATATATGTTATTGAGGTTTACTATGGCATGTGCAGTATTAAAAATGAAAAGTGTATAGCATTTCTAGTTTGTTTACAGGGACACTGAAAATAATTCCGTTACATTACAGCCTATGGGGGAAAAAATCGCTTGCGATATATTATGTAGATTTCGTAAGAAATACTACCTATTATATTCTCCTCTAGTTGGAATTTCTGGAACATTTTTGCAGATGTACGCCGATCATGACTCCCAGAGCCCAAAACCCAGTTCACAACTTTATATCTACCTATCTGTGTATATCACTTTTTTATGGACACGATAACTTCAATAATTCTGCACAAATCTCTTTCAAACTGATATATAAAATCAAGGGGCATAAAATCTTGGTCAAGTTAGTTAATGGGCAAAATCGAACCGGGGGAGAGGGGGAGGCTTTTTGTGAAAACAGAAAAAAAAAACCCATAACTTCTTAATTATGATACGTATCGAATCCGTTTAAAGTTATTATTACTTCTAGGAAAAGGGCCGAAAATTTCTATATGACAGATTTTTTATATCATTAAAAATGGCCTCGAGGGAGGGAAAAATAGGGGTTTAAGAAAAAAAAAATCATAACTTTGTGAATTCACAAGATATCAAACCCGCTTAAATTTATTATAAATCCTCATAATATTATCTACAACTTTTATACTGACAAGTTTTTTATAGGTCCAACCCCTAGAGAAAATAAAAAAAAGTCCCTGCCGGCTCCGCTTACAGACACAGGTAGATTTCGAAGTGGGCGGTCCCAACTGTCGCATCATGGCAAAAATGTCATTTCTCCTGCAATTCCCAATAAACAGGCGCCCTACGATCTGCGTCTTCGAAATCTACCTGTGCCTGTAGGCCGAGCCGTCAGGGATTTTTTTAATGATTTTACGTTAACTAAACATACTGAAGTTGATATAAATGACTGAGGTGCACTACAAGATGCTTTCTGTAGAATAGAGTGCGCTAATTAATTTACAGGGACACACAAAAAAATTGGGTTACAGTACTGTTTATGAACAATAACTGCTGAGAGTGCGTTTTTAAATTTAACCAATTATTTCCATATTTCTTGATGTGTATAAATTCTATAGATCCTGATACAGGACTGCACAGAAGATCTCTAGTACATTGGCATCCATTGACGGAAGTTACTGAATGGGAATTTTCAACAGTGCTATGCGTTTCATAGCTGAACTAAATTTAGCATGCTAAGCAATACATATACAAATCTATATATCATATACAGGGAGGCACAAAATAATTCAAATATTTTTTCGACCATTAATGGTAATTGTTGAAGTTTGTTTTTTAAAAGTGTTATGCGTTTTCTAAATTGTTTACTTATACACAATCTTTCGCCTTATTAATCTATGAAGTTTTGTTACAGTATTCTAGATGGGTTAAAAATCGTTTATGCTTAATGCATGATTTTTCGCTCGTTAATTTTTATGGAGTATTTTTTTGTTTTTCCTTAAACCATTCAGGTACTTTTGAATTGAGAAAGTTTAATAGCATATCTTAAAAATTATCAGATGCACTAACACTTTTGAGTCTTGCTTTTTAAGACATTTAATATACATTTTTATTGATTTTAAGTCATAAATAGGTGCTCCAAGAATTGGTGCACTAATACTCACAAGATAATACTCACAAACACTGTAATAGCTAATTGGATGTGCCAATTCCAAAACTTTTCTATTTCATACATGTTGATATTTCAAAAAGCGTATTTGTAATTATGCATTTTAGATTCCGAAAATGCAGCATAGCAGCGCCATCTGTTATATTATTTACACGAAAACCTAATCAGCAACATCTTACGCCAATGTCTAACTGGCTATGAAGTTTGGTGAATGAGCATGCATTAGCTCTTGAGATAGAGCTATTGTGGAAATCATGAAAAATGCGGCATAGCAGCGCTACCTGTCGGGCGATTTACACCAAAAACGAATCAGCACCAATTTATATCAATGCCTAACTGAATCTAAAGTTTGATTAAATTGCGTGCATTCGTTCTTGATGTAAGACTATCACTAAAATCGTGTAAATTCGGAAAAATGCAGCACAGCAGCGCCAACTGTTGGGCAATTACATCAAAAACGAATCGACACCAATTTATATCAAGGTCTAACTAAAGCTAAAGTTTTATTAAATTCCGTGCACAATTATGAAAAATGCAGCATAGCAGCGCTACCTGTTGGGCGATTTACACCGAAAATGAATCAGCACCAATTTATTTCACGGTCTAATTGAATCTAAAGTTTGATTAAATTTTGTACATTAGTTCTTGAGATAGAGCGCCCAGAAAATTTTTGTCACATACAAGCACACACACAGATAGACAGAGTCACAGACAGACATTTTCTAAAAACAGTCAAATTGTGTTCAGGACCTTCTAAAACGTATAAATCCGTCGAAAACCGGAACTTGAAAATTTTCATGAAACCAGTACTTTCTTGTAAAGATAGAAGAAAGTTAAAATGATGTACTGTCAGAGCGGGAGGGGGAAAACAATGCATTTTAAGAATATTAACTATAGGATCAAATTGTATGTCATTTCGTGTACATTTATTTACAAGATCACAAAATTAAGTAAAAAACTAGTTTTCTAAAAATCTTTGTGCGCAAAGGGCAAAATAACTGTTTGGATTAAAAGGACTGTAGAAATTAGCATTATTTATGCAGCATACGACGATACTTGTTTTTACCACAAGTTTTGTTTTATAATGCAAAATTTTGATTACGGATGTGTTAATTACATATTTACTAAATTTTAATATGAGTAAATACGAAAGTTTCAACTTCTTTCGATCGAATTAAAGGTACCTGAAAACTTAGGTGTTCATTTTTTATTTTATCTGTGTACCTCTTTATTTGATCACAAAAATTAATTCCCATAAACGTTTACCAATTCCACATCCTTATTCAAATACAACTTGATATTCATTTTCATAAAATATGCAAATTTCAAAAAATTCTTCCATTAAATCCAAGTCCCAGTGATTAACGTTTCAATGAATATATTTCCTTATCCGTAAACTGTAATTGTTTCTTTTAATAATTACTGGTTTCGTTTTCTTTTTATTTACACTATTTCCTCCAATTTGAATATAATATTTTTAATGCATTTTCAATGATATTCAAATATATTTTTAAAATTTTTACCTTTGTTCATTTTTAAATGTTTACCAAATCCTTCTATCCATTAGTCAGCGGTTCTGATCTTGCCGTGAAGAACTCTTATTAGATAGCAGAGTATTAAAGAATCATAATTGTCGCGGGAGAAATTTAAAATTCTGCAGATCAATGGGAATAGAACAGAAAAATACTGTAATGGGATTTTTAAAAGGATTGTTATTTGATTTTCTTAGTTTGTTGACCCCCCCCCCCCCAAAAAAAAAAAAAAAAAAGGCATAATTCGAAATAAGAAGTAAAAAACAAGTATTTCTTAAGTTTAATTTTTACAGATTGTTTTTTCTTTAATCTTTTACAAGCCGAATTCAAATGTAGGTATAATTTAAATAACTATTTTGCATATTCAGTTTTCTTATAATGCTTAGGTTAGATATCAATCATTAAAATAAGGAGTAAAATTTTATACTAGCAGGCTTCGCCCGTTACGCTGTCTCCAAACGAACGAATTAAACGAAATGTATCAGTGAATTTGACCTTGTGTTTTAAAGCAATACTAGGGGGCTCAGCCCCCTACTCGCTAACGCTCGCCAACCCCCGTGAATTGCATCGCAATTCACATTAAGACCGCTTCGCTCGCCCTTTTTGTTTTTGTAGCAACTCTTGCCGGAATAAGTACTCTCATAAATCATTTTAACATATGAAATTGACACACTTTGTTAATGTAAAAAAAAAAAATTGAAAACTTCGTTGATAGCACAATTACAGATGTATTTAGTTGGGGCTACCAATGGGCATAAATCATTTAAATACTATGAAAAAATGATCTTGTAAACACAATTAATTTAAAACTCATTGCACCTATAATATTGTACAGCACGGCTTAAATTTATTTAAAAAAACACTACGTGATATGAGATAGTTTCTATAAATCAACAATCGGCGTTTAACGTTCGTTCGATGTAAAAAATAGTTTCTCTCAGACGTAAACACGTTTTCTGCTGTGTGTAAAAGCACAGTACAAGGCTGTGCAGCTGATTTGCTGTATGCATCACGTGACCGTAAAACGAACCCATGACATACATCTCCGAAAACAGCTACATCAACCGATAGATGATGCTGTGTTTAAAAAATGATCCGGCTCTGAATTTTGATTTGCTGAATGAAACACGTGGCCGCACAATGAACCACTCAAAATCGTCGCTGTGGAAACTACGGTTGTTGCCAAACGGGAAACTAGAAATTCAGCCTTATTTTATCGTCACGTAAGAGAAAAATATATATAGATGCACCTTTACCTGGAATGACTTTCCACATCGCTATACTACGCTATTATATTTTCTAATGCGCAGACACAATTTAAACTGTTAAGGACCACCTCGGTCGCTTGACGATTAATCCTCGGAAGCTGCTATAACAAGGAAGTGCCTATTTTTTTAAAATTCAAATTACTTAATAAATATTTTTATTAATATCTTTTAAGTTTTGATTCGATTTATATAAAATTTGAAATGACTCGACAAAATTCTGCAACGATGATATATAAAGTTTCAAACCATTCAGTTGGGTAGTTTTTGCGCTGTTATATCCGGATGGACTGATCAGACGACGACTATAGGTGTTATGTATTTATATAATTACGAACGCACCTAAAAATTGAAGTAGATTTTCAGGGACATGAAAATCACGAAACGGTGTAATGAGGGAGTATTTAGGATTAATACGTATTTCTACGTAAGAACAGATTTTTAAATGAAAAAATTAATCTTGAAACAATTTAAAATTTTTATTAACAATTTTCTACTGCGTATCGGGTTCCGGCTCTGATGACACAAAATATTCCGGGCTCGAGTTTCAAAAAAAGAGCACACTCATTTCTACTCTATATATTCAATGTGAACATTGGAAATGGATGAACTAATGCTGTGTTTAAATTGCGAGTTATTTTAATTATTTGCGATGAAATATATGCATTTATATAACGTACCAAATCTAATGAAATGCTAATTATAAGTTTGTTCTAGATATTATCAAATATGTAATATTAATTATAATTATATGGACGTCTGTAAATTAAAACAGATTTAATCTTATTTCAACGCAATTATTATGCAAACCTTAGAAATAACTAACTGTATGGCTGATGTTTAATTAAATCTGCATTGGTTTTTGAAAATTTTATTTAACTTAATAAGATTATTATAGGTTGTTGTAGTTACAGAAAAAAAAAAATAGTGTCAATGAAATTTTTTTTCTGCAATTATAAATTTTGAATTTGGATTAAAAATTCAATCTCTGTACGAAAGCGAAAAATTTTCCGAAAAGAAATTGTGTACGAGGCTTTATTTTCAATTTATGTTTCTATTAATTATGTAAACATACCAATAATGACTTTTATTATTTACAGGGTGATTATAAAAAAAGTATCCCGATGTATGAGCTCCTAACTATCATAGAACTATCACCGTTCACCCAAAATGACTGTGAAGATGGCTCTCTTCCCATTTTCATTCCTTTTACATACTATTTTAAATTTTTTTGGAAAAGAAAGTTTGTTTAATCCAAGAGAAAATCCACGCGCTACTTCACGAAACTTATTTAACAGGGATATATGAATGTCATCAATAGGATGTTAATTAATCATATAGCATCCTGGTGTGCCTGTTAGAAACCTTCTGGGAATTTGAGCATGTGGTAGCGTGAGACGTTGTATATATAATTAATAAATTCCATTTATCGTTTGAAACGAAAAAACTTTATTTTAAATTAACACATTAAAAAAAAAAAAAAGTAAAAATGAAAAAATATGATTATTCGTCTCCATGCTGTGAAATTACAATTTCAGACGAACTTCGATTCTGAAGTCCACTCAAAAAACAACTTCACTCAAGCTTCTTTCACCACCAACCGATTCAACATTCAACTCCTTCCACCTTCAACTGCCGTCAGCCATTTCACTTCCCAGGGGCTTTCCTTGCATTCCAGGAATTTCCCAGAAAACATTGCATTTCGTAGGGGCCCAGTTCTTTGTATCCACAAGAACAATACTTTACAATTCTTATCTACTCATTCAGAGAGTATAGCTTTCAATACAATGCCTGCATTCTAGCTGGACTTATCTCAAAGTGATAATGAAATTTCACCATTCAATAGAATTCTTTCTCACAAGAGATCAATCTATCAGATTATTTTCATTCCAGAGAGATTATCCCTTTCCAATAAGTAAGGGATTAGTTGATTCCTGTCAACTCATCACAACACCTCCCCCTAAGGAAAAATTTCTGGAAGAAATTTGGCATATACATGGATAGAATAAGCTCCTTCAATCAATTTCTAAAGAGGTCATCAAAGCACAAAGGAATTTTGAATAACACATGAAAAATCCCTATAGAATACAAACACATTCCCATACTCAGTATCTGATAGACTACACTGTCAATAGGATTTACTATAATCTCTCACCTACAATACCTAAGTATAATTTCAGGAATAATTTATACAATTGATGCCCTAAGAAACAATTTTGAAATACTTCACATACATATAATACCAAATACAGATTACACTTTACATGATTCTAACAAAAAAAAGTAATAATAAAAAAAAAGAAAAAAATCTATATACAACACAATGCCTAAAACGATTATCTTAAAAACTTGCTTAAAAGCCTAAATTTAGACACTCCTACAAACAAAAAGAAAGCATACTAAATTATGCAATTATTAAATTAATGAAGTTTTACTATTACGAAAATATTAAGCATTAAATGATAAATAAACCCAATATAGATATTACAATAATGAGCGCTCCCAAATTTTAGAACAGAACTTAATTTAGAGTATTCCCCCGAAAACCAATATCTATATTACTTCTATCAGAAAATCTTTTCGACAATAATTTTCGCCTCACAACTTCATAATCATGGTTTTTCCTTTCAAAATCTTGTTTGATTTCAATAAATCTTTCTTTGTGATCCGTTTTAAAAGAAGAATGCTCCATTCTTTTTAACTTTGATTTCTTATTTACATCTTCTTGGCATTTAGCCCCCCAATTTACTCTATTATTTTCCTTCATCCTAGAGTTAAATTTACTGGCCACAGTCATAGATGAACTCAATTTCTTTCTAATTCTATTTCTAACATGTATAAATCCCATACTACCGACAAAATACCTGGGTATATTTACATCATGCTCAGAATTCTTTTCCCGAAATTGACCTCCAATACCTGACCTTTTATCACCATCCTTTTTAGACGCACCCTCTTTTGTATCGATCAATTTAGACCCTTTTTCCAAATACCTATCAGTCACGTCTTCCAGTGAATTTACCTTTATCTCATTAACAGACTTATTATCCCTTTCACAGATTTCATTCACAACCATTTTTCTAACAACCCTTTGCTCATGATCGCTAGATAATCTGAGGGTTCCCTGCCCATTTAATTCTCTTTGATTCCCCACTTGTTTATACACCGAATTTTGCTTTTCCATATTTCCTAATTTTAATAAGTCATAAACAGCTGGTGTTATAAGGGGCGGAGAATTTAGTTTTCTCACAACTGCAACCACCACATTTTTTTCAACATACTCTTTTTCACCTTCCATCAAAGCAACCGGCACTGACACCAAATCCGCTTTTTGTCTATTTCCGAGGGCCGGTATAAGAAAGACATTTCCCACTTTCTTAGCACTCCACGGAATGTCATTAGCATCAAAAACCGCAATTTGCGCACCTGTGTCCTTAATCGCTTTTACTTTCTTACCATTCACGCATAAATCAACCGTAGGCAACTCGGTTTCCACACCTTCCCTATTATTTTCACTTTTCCCATCACTAGTAATGATCCAAGCTATGCTTTTATCTTCATAATTAGTTTTACTTTTTAACAATTCCGGACAATTTGGACGGATGTGGCCCACTGCCAAACAATTATAACATTTGACTTGTCTTTGCTTTTCGAAAGCATTGTCCTTCTTAAATTGATCAAATTTCCCACACTTTCGTATTCTCAAATTCCGATTTTGGTTTAATTTCCTTTCTACTTTTAGAATTAAAGTTATCTTTTTGATTATCCTGAAAAGATTTATTTTCCCAAGGTTTTCTATCCGACCTCTTAAATTCTCTTCTTATACTCTCAAATTTATCCGATTTTTCCGCGAGTTTAGAAGCAATCTTTATTTCCTCCCAATCATCCATAAATTTTTCTTTTATCTCAAAAGGGACACGTTTTTTCAATTGTTCCGTGAGCATTAGTTCTTTTAAGGACTCAAAATCCCTCACTTCTAATGACTCTAACCAATTATCAAGATAACCCCTTAACTCATAAATCAGATCCCCCCATAATTCACCAGATTTTCTTTGATGAGTTTCAAATTTTTGTTTTAAGGCGCCTGTACTTAGCCTAAACCTATCTAATAAAACTTTCTTTATATGTTGAAAATCATCACATTTGTCTGACGGTTGTTTAACTATAATTTCGGCAATGTCAGAAGGTAATAAAGGAATTAATTGACTGACCAAATCTTCCTGAGAAATTTTAGCTTTCTCGGCTTGCCTTTCAAAAATCATAAAGAAAAGAGTTATATGAATTAATTTAGAATCAAAACGCGGAACCAAATCCTTTAAATTTACCTTAGGAGTTCTATGAAAATCTACATTTGTTTCATTAGATGAAACACTAACAACATCCGCAGAATTTTGAATACGCAATTTTTCTAATTCAAATTGCTGTTCTTTTTCAAGTTTTTGTAATTCAAGTTGTTGCTGTTTTTCGAGTTTATCTGCCTCAAGTTGTTTTTCAAGTTTATCTACCTCAAGTTGTTTTTCAAGTTTATCTAATTCAAATTTCCTAAGTTTATCTTTTTCCTCTTGCGCAATCCTATCTAATTCAAATTTGCCTCTCTCTTTCTTTACGATCTTTTTCAATTTGTCTCTCTTGTTCTTTACGATCTTTTTCAATTTGTTTTTCCTGTTCTTTCCGCTCTGCCTCCTGTTCAAGAATATATTGCAAGCGAAGTTTTGCGTAACTTTCTTTATAATCCTCAGCACTAACGATAGCCTGAATTATAGCTTGATTTTTACACGTTTTTGACACACTGGTCTCAAATTCCTCTGCTAATAATAGCAAGACGTTTTTATTATATTTTACTAAATAGGCTGCCATATTTTCCCCCAAAATATAATAAATTTCAAAATATCAGATATATTCAATTTACAATAATACAATAAATACAGAAATAGAATTTTCTTCACTATATACGTATAATAATGTATTCAAAAACGACACAACTTTAATATAGCAAATTCTCATACTACAGTGACGTCTTTCAAACTGAGTATACCCCCCAAAATAAATTTTATACCCAACAGTACAGTATAACATCAATTTATTTTGAAACATTAATCATAATCATCCACAGTATACCCATAAAATTAAGCCATAACTTTATTACTGTAATAACTAAAATGCATATAAACAAAACTCTTATTTTCAAAAGCTTTATACAAAATTATGATTAAAATACCCTGATTAATAATCTCAATTAATCAATAACAATTTACTATACCCCAAGTAAATTTTAACATATACATAAGTATATAATTTTCTTAACCCAATATTATACCAAACAGATACCAGAAAATCAACAAACATAAAAATTCTAAAGAGTTTTGTTCCCCAAAACTAAAATTTATACACAAAATTCAATTTAAAACAGACCTCTATAGAAGATTTCATAAAAGAGCTTACCTCCAGATGCAGATATTTCCTCCACACTGATACCAGGCTTCCAAGCACTTTTAAAGATGACACGCACACAGATTTTTGAAGATTTGAAGAAATTCAATTTCCTGATGAGGCACTAATTGCACCTTAGATCCGTATGTAGACAACTTAGATGGTACACCGCATATCTTCATTCCACTGATATAATTTGAAGCACACACAAATAGCACCAAGTCTATAGTTGATTGTTCATACACCTCACAGCTTTAGTCGAGAAAGTTCTTTTACCAGTTCTCTACTTGCTAGAACTCCAAGAAAAATCCACGACTCCAATTAGGCTTCAAGACTCCACAACTCTGCTCGTCCGTTTTTCACTGGCTCTTCATCTGTTTAATCAGGTTAACATTGATCCGTAATCTAATTTATTCTAGATTACATATCCCATTTGCTGCCACCAATTAATTATATATACTATTGCTGTGGTAGCGTGAGACGTTGTATATATAATTAATAAATTCCATTTATCGTTTGAAACGAAAAAACTTTATTTTAAATTAACACATTAAAAAAAAAAAAAAGTAAAAATGAAAAAATATGATTATTCGTCTCCATGCTGTGAAATTACAATTTCAGACGAACTTCGATTCTGAAGTCCACTCAAAAAACAACTTCACTCAAGCTTCTTTCACCACCAACCGATTCAACATTCAACTCCTTCCACCTTCAACTGCCGTCAGCCATTTCACTTCCCAGGGGCTTTCCTTGCATTCCAGGAATTTCCCAGAAAACATTGCATTTCGTAGGGGCCCAGTTCTTTGTATCCACAAGAACAATACTTTACAATTCTTATCTACTCATTCAGAGAGTATAGCTTTCAATACAATGCCTGCATTCTAGCTGGACTTATCTCAAAGTGATAATGAAATTTCACCATTCAATAGAATTCTTTCTCACAAGAGATCAATCTATCAGATTATTTTCATTCCAGAGAGATTATCCCTTTCCAATAAGTAAGGGATTAGTTGATTCCTGTCAACTCATCACAAGCATAACAAATATATCTGAAGTATATATATATTTTACAAGGGGCATAAAAAAAGTCGTTTAATGAAATGTATGTGACCTCGGCTAAGCTACTCCCGGGAATAATATTAGTATCATTAGTGAGTTTTTATGAATGAAGAAATTTTTGCTAAATGAAAGGGGCCCCCCAAAAAGAGACCGTGTTTCCCCTAGATTAAGAGGTTAATCAGGCTCTGGCCAGCTCCTTTGTATTCTTTGCATAGCACCAGCCAGTGTAGATTGTTGATCCATCGTCTACGTATTCACATTTTTTCCCCCCATGAATATACTAGCATCTCTATTTGAGATTTGAATGAGAAAGGAATTGCCACTTTCCCGGCATATGCCTTCAAAAATCCGCTGTTATGGGAGTATCCTGTTGATCAGTAGGGTACCATAACAGTGGATTTTTGGAGGCATATGCCGGGAAAATGGCAATTCCTTTCTCATTCAAATCTCAAATAGAGATGCTAGTACATTCATGAGGAAAAAAAAGGTGAACATGTAGGAGATGGATCAACAATCTATGCAGTTGTTTTTTAGACGTACGTACAAACTTTCATCGGTCTCAACAATTTTGGTCGTACTACCAATTAGGACATTAAATCTTTGTATTAGGTATAGAGAACACACTTCTCTCATGTATATGTCCTATAACATCAACTTAAAAGGAATATGGCGATAACATAAACACGTGCTATTTCTTTAGGACTTCAGACCATATGACTAAATTTTACAATCTAACTTGGCGATATATCTCTGTCAGTTGGCGAGTTATCCTCGGGGACAGCTATAACAAAGAAGTGCCAATTTTTCTTAATAATCTTTTATCATCAACGTTAAAACAAAATCAATACCATTTATAATTTTGTAAAGAAAATGCTAAAGAACAAAACAGGCGGTTAGCTGAATGACACACCAATTAAACTTTTATAGCTTGACTTAATCCACGTGACGAAACTTCTTTTTCTTCTCTAAAATGTAATACTCGCAGAAAAAAAACTTGGCAAATTAAATAAAATGTTTTCTTTGTAATACCCTTAGAAATCACATCCGCAGGGTATAAAAGGATATTTTTGTCACAAAGATGTACTTTTTACAGAGTATGTTTGATTAATTTTTAATCAGAAGATCACTCAGGTCAAAACCAAAAGCGTAAGGGGGAAAAAAATGTAATTACGTTAGTAAAAAAGAATCCTCATTGTGTTTTCCGAAGATAATATGGTAGTTTTCATTATTCTACCTGATATCAAGAGTATTAGAGGAAGAAAAAAGTTCGAGCCTCCTAAATAAAAATAATTATTTTCAGACAACTAAAATAACCAATTTTATAAAGAGATTTGCAGTTAAATATGTCAGTAGCCAAAAGAAGAAAATAAGATATTTTGTTAAGGTGGTTCTCAAATGACCTGCTGAACAACGCGAAACTTTGACACATTTTCTGATTCATTTTTTAATTCAAAGGAATAAAAATGGCAGACCTGACTGTTGGAGCGATCTGGAATCGAAATGAGTTTTCCATTTTCTTTTTTCTTTCTTTCTTTTTTTTTATTTTTAGGTGGGGGGGGGGGGAGGGATAAATGAATTATTAAGTTATAAGCGATTCGTATCAAGTGACGAACGACACGATTTTCCCCTTTCTCGCTCTGTTGCCTCTATAATTCGGTTCAAAATGCCGAGTTTGGCAGTATTTTCTGAAAGATCTTCTACCTTTACCAAAAAATGGAAAATCATTCCGATGACATAGTTTCAGAATAAGAACACCTGCCAATTTCATGCCTTTCCGAACAAAAATGATTTCAAAATTGTGTCCGAAAGTAGCTTCTTTGGATTTAAGAACAACCTTAGGGAGGGAACTTCAGCTATCTTCCCCGACCGCGAAATTCAATGTTATAATGGAATGTTTCATGTAACTTATGGGGGATATTACTATTTATCTAATATATTTTTCATAATTCTGTTTTCACCATCAGAAAGCAGCTGTACGGTACTGACTTACTAATACTTTTTTTAAAAATGTCTCTTTAAATTTTGAGTACATTTTTAAGAAAGTAATAAATTGTTGAAAAATTTGCTCAAGAACATATGCATGAACATATGCACATTTGCTCAAAAAACATATAAAACCATTGCAGAATCTATTAAAATGCATTTGGATTTTTATACGGACCCTGGGTCTTATAATTTATATATAGAATTTTTTTCTTCGTGTAATGACAAGTAAAAATTCTATTATTCTTTTTACGACTTAGTTATGATATTTTGAATTTTATGAATTTTAAGCATTTTCTGACACTAAAAACGCGTTTTTTTTTTCGTTTTGTTTACAGATATAGGCATATATAACATTAACATTTGCAAACATGCATTTGCTACGAGTTACATACATCTGCATACATAACTTAAGCATAAGATTTATGTACATGCATTTGCTAAGGTTAAATTAATATTATATGTGTCATTGTTGCCTGTATAATGCATAAGTATCGAATATTTAATTAAAATGTCTGTCTTCAGTTCATATCACTGCTTCATTTGTAAATTTTTCATAAGTTTACGTCGCATTTTTCTCTACCCCCCCTTTTTTTTTTCAGGGGGAGCATTTGAAGAAACAAAACATAAGTCGATATGAAACATAGACCAATTACTTTTTTCCCTCCTAAGCTTGACTTAATCCTTCGAACACAACTTTCCAATATTCCCAAAAGAAAAAAAAACCCACTGACAAAAAGAATGAAATGTTTCCTTTATAATACTCATGGGAATTACTACACATCCGTCGGATAAAGGGATATTTCGATTTCAAAAAGACATTGCTATTTTGTTTATTTTTACAGGAGCAAAAATATATAAATCTATGCTGGCCTATTTTTGTTTTTCCTTCTTTCGGAATTATGAAAGAATTATCGGTTTAAGAAGATTAATTTATTAATTTTCATTAGAAGTAAGCCGTCTTAAAGAGAGCCCTCCTCGACATGTTCAATTTCAAATAACGTATTACAATGCATTTTTAATAAAAATTTTAGCAAAGTTTTAATTAAAAATTATTTTTTTTTCCTTCAAAAAAAGATGCGTTTAATAGTTATTAAAAATAAGTCTGAAGAGATTTATTTGTCAAAAAAATGGTTTTTATAATGAAATTTTACAGGAGTATTTGACCCAAAATAACAAATTAAAATTAAAATTCAGTAATTCTAAAAGTATAAATTGTAGAATGATGCGATTTTCACAAAAATAGACAGAAAAGCTATTAAAAGAAATCCTGCAGATATTTATTTTTCTAATAAAAATGGTTTTTATAATAAAATTCTAGAGAAAAATACTGGGTGGCCAAAATAATAACAAAATATAAATAAAAAATCAATAATTCGAAAAGGATAGATTGTAGTATGATGCGATTTTCACAAAAATAGACAGAAAGCTATTAAAAGAAATCCTGAAGAGATTTATTTTTCAAATAAATGGACTTTTTATAATGAAATTCTAGAGAAATACTGGGAGATCCAATATAACAAAAAAAAAAAAAAAATAAAATAAAATAAAAATTCGAAAAGTATAAATTGTAGAATGATGCGATTTTCACAAAAATAGATAGAAAAGCTATTAAAAGAAATCCAGAAGAGATTTATTTTTCAAATAAATGGTTTTTATAATAAAATTCTAGAGAAACACTTGGGTGGCCCAAATAATAACAAAAAGTAAATAAAAAATCAATAATTCGAAAAGGATAGATTGTAGCATCATGCAATTTTCGCAGAACTAGACAGAAAAGCAATAAAAGTTATTAAAAGAAATCCTGAAGAGATTTAGTTTTCAAATAAATGTTTTTTTTTTTTTAATGAAATTCTAGAGAAGTACTGGGAGATCCAAAATAACAAATAAATAAATAAATAAATAAAAATATAATAATTCGAAAAGTATAAATTGTAGAATGATGCGATTTTCACAAAAATAGACAGAAAAGCTATTAAAAGAAATCATGAAGATATTTATTTTTCAAATAAATGGTTTTTTATAATGAAATTCTAGAGAAATACTGGGAAACCCAAAATAACAAAAAATAAATATAAATAAAAATTCGAAAAGTATAAATTGTAGAATGATGGACTAAAAATAATATTTCGTTAATTCCTTTGATACTTTCACCTCTTTAAACCAATCTGTCATTGCCAAAAAGCTCAAAATTTGTTCTTGTTGATGCCACCACCGACTAATGCAACTATTCAATTTCGTCAAGGAGCCTTGAAAATATTTCTCATATATAAACTATGCGCAATCAGTTATTAATTATTTTTTAATTAATCGGACTTGCGAGTACACGCTTACAAACTTTCATCGTGTCTAAAGAAAAGTTGAGGAAATAAATAGGTAGATGATCGATAAATCAATTAATCGATATGGAGGTTAAAAAATGGTGCAAATTATTCATTATATTTTAATATTAGGTGTATTACTATGATATATTAGGACTATTTTCTGACAGTCTTTTATTTTTTTACTATTTATGCGATACGATGACACATTTTTTCAACATCTTGAACATAAAAGCTTTAATTGCATATTCTGTTATCTTTCAATATTACTTTGCAAATTTTTTTATGCAAGCTAAATAGCCGAACAATTTAACCTTTTTTTTTTTTTTTTTTTTACACGAACGAACAAGCGCGTGACGTATTTTTTGGGCATAGTACTTACAAATGTAAGATATTTCATAAAGTGATTTAAAAGACGGGTTAAAATAGTAACTATATATATCAGTATTAAAATACGCGTGACGTATTTTTTGGGCGTAGTACTTACAAATGTAAGATATTTCATAAAGTGATTTAAAAGAGTAACTATATATCAATATTAAAAACTGAATTTTAATTTTGGTGCCATTTTCCATTTTGTGAGGACAAAGTGTTGGAAAAATCACGTTTGTGGAAAGTTAAACAATAATGTTGCAGGGCCGAAACTAGCTTATTTTTCACGGGGAAGGGAATGGGGGGGGGGGGGGGCATGGAAAGAGAATTTTACTACGTTTCTTCTAGTAGCCGGCCTATTTTAAAATTAAAAATATGTAATCATAAAATACGTAATATTGAACTGGGAAATCAAATCAGCTCTGTCAAATATTTATTCAATAAAACCTGTAAAACCTGAATCGAAAGGAACAGGAAAAATTTCAGTTTTATACAGATTTTTGTCAGCATGTGTAATTGTTGATATTCTTTCTGTTGGAACCGTGTAATTTTTTCATTTAAGACAGGATTCCGTTACAGACAGTTCATTTTCACATATTTTACCATGTTTGTAGTATTACATTACAATTGAGCAGGCGGTTAAAGTCACAGTGATATGAGTCCCAATGTCTTAAGAACTCAAAAACGAAGATTTTCTGTAGGTATAACAATGAATTCCAATACCGTAAAATATCTTCGTATGCTGTCTACAGCCAGTTACCTGGAATTAGCACTTATACCACTCTCCCTATTCATAGACTGCTATGTCTAGATGCTTTGAACCTTAAAAATTTTGTATTATATATATAATACAAAATACAACAGAAAAGTTTAATGAAAACTTTGAAAATAGGGCTTTGAGGTGCACATGTCTACGACCTTCTAAGCGTGAAAAAAAGTCAGACCTTTATTACTACAGAAAACTGCTTTGTCATGTACTTAAACAATTTGGTTTCATATTTTCTTTCTTTCGTCTGAAATATCGTTTCACACGTATGTTTTCCTTCTTTGGAAAATTTAAGTTTCGCACGTTATTTTCAGACTTTTTGTCCATTCCACACTCTCATATCTAAATTATGCATAAATTATTACTTTAGGGTCTTTAGGCACGCAAATTAGAATACCAAATTTTCACTTATTTTCCCATAAATTAAAATATTTTTAATTATCAATGTTGAGGCAGTTTCTTAACCCTTTCACATGATGCTTTGTAACCGAACTTATAATTCTCAACTCCTTCGTGACGAGCGACAGGCACATGTACGTGCCATGCAGGTTGAATATAAGTCTTAATTTTCACCGTTATTCTTTCCCAACAGTAATTTTTTCAATCATAGAAGTTATGTGATGAATTCATGCGATTAAATAAGGCAAAAATTACTACTATTAGGAAATAGTGGTGCACAAATAATAAAAAAAAAAAATGTATACAGATGTTCGTCCCGATTGATTGTTTTTTATGTCCCCCCCCCCCCTCAATTCTATAAAGAATCGTTTACCTTCTGATCAATATAAGAAAGAACTTCATTCTCGAAAGGTTTGCATATTTTAAGTACCGTATATACTCGTGTATAAGTCGAGGAATTTTAGACAAAATTTGGGAGTTGAAAATGGGGGGTCGGCTTATGTCCGAGTTAGTAAAAAATAAATACCGGAGTCACCGGGTCTAGGTTGGAAAGAGAGATAAAAGCGGCCAATGGTTATTTACCTGTGATTGACCAAAAAAAAAAAAAAAAAAAAAAGGCTCAACATTAATGTCCAAACTGTACTTGTACCCTGTACTTGTTCTGCACCCATTTTCTCTTGGGATAGGATTCCCTTCAATACAGGGACATTCCTTTCAACATTTTAATCCCCTTTTTTAAAAAGAGTTCAACTTGAGAATGCTTCTAGATTTCTCTCCTAAAAGTCCTACAATACAAAGAAGTGCTATGTTTTAGCAGTCTAAGAAGTTGTTTACCCTTGTAAATAGAATAGATTTTTCAAAAGACTTTAAGTAATCATTAAATTGATGTGAATAGGTTTCAAAATAGTTTAAGCTTCTTCAGTTTTACATAATTATAGTTTCAAAACTTTGAATTAAAAAAATATATATCTGATTAGAAAAGTAAATAAATTAATAAATGTTGACTAATTTAATGAAAATTTATTATTATTATTTTTAATCCCTAATTACAAATCATTTTTTAACATACTACCAGAAATGTGGTTCGACTTATACATGAAAATTCAATTTTTTGAAAATTTTGCATAAGAGATGAGGGGGTCGACTATACACGAGTATATACGGTATTTATAGAATGTTATCTTAATTGCACAATTAGAATACGAGAACTGCAGTTATATTCCTTTTAAATTAAAATAATCTTAATTATCATCATTGTTATGTGAATTCTTATTTCCACCATTCAATACTTCCTAACTTCTTATTTCCATTATTCAATATTTCCTAACCCAAAACGTAATACCTAAATCATTTTCAGATATTTCTTTCTGTAAACAGTCATTTATCTTCTTCTGTAAACAGTTGTTCCGATCAGTATAGAAAAGAACTTGTGTGTGGCGTTTATAAAAATCTGTAGAAAATATAAAAGGCTGTACAAAAGATTCAAGCATATGTTTCCGTCTATTTGTAGAAATTGCTGAATTTTGAATTTTCAATCTCTTATGCATTTTCTTACTAAACTAAATTTTAGCATACTATGTAGAATATATACAAATCTGTAGACCAAATTGGCTGCACAAAAGAATTGAAGTACTTTTCCGGCTATCTGTATTATAAAGGACAAACATGTCCGTGCGTAACGCTGACGTCATTTTGCAAATGGCAACACTTGACGACGAAATTTCGGTTTTGAGATTTTTGCTACTGCATTTTTTTTTTAATTTCTAAACATAGCAGCTTTTCAATTTTTAGATCGTTAAATAAGAAAAAAAAATCCACTTTCAAATGCAGTGTGTTTGAAAATTGTATCGCAATTTACTCATTTATTATAGCATTTAAATTAAATTTCAAGCATGATTTTTTAAAAAATCCATCTCCATCGCTTGCAAACGATTACAAAATATTAATCCGTTTGCACTTTAAGCAATATAAAAGTTCAGCATTTGTTTCCAGCTAATATTCCATAACGAAATAAAACTTAACTAAGCAATAAATAAAATATTATAAATGAAACACAAATTTAACAGACATGTAATCGAAATTATCAGAATTAAAAAAACTTCTATAGATAACGAAATTTTTAATGATTTCTTCAGCTATTAATTTCTGGCATGAGGCCAATACGAAATTACCGCTTTTAGTAAATTTCAAAATTTTATTTGAATATATAATTGACATATTTCATATAAAAATGCGCTTTGGTGTTGTTAGGGGGAAATCTAAAAAAGAATTATTAAATGTAAAAAATCTATTAGAGTTTTTAATTTAAAAAGTGGTTTACACTTATATTCTCTATCCCGGGAAGCCCGGGTTCGGTGCCCTAGTAGACGGTAATTGCCGAAATCTGGTTTTCAAACGTGTTATGCCTTTTCTAAAATGATTACTTAGGTATTTTATTTACCTTATTAAACAGCGAAATTTTGTTAAAGTATTCCGGAAGTGTTGGAAAGTGTTTCATGGTCTATGCTTGATGCATGATTTTACTTTCTTGTTTTTCTTTTTAAGGTATGTATATCAGATTTAATACAAATTAAATAAATTGGTTTTACTCCTCCTAAGTTCGATAGTTTCCGATAAAGGTAATTTGTAGGGAATTTTTAAATCTGACTTACCAAATGTAATTGAATGGATATGAAGTAATTATATCAAATGGGAAAAATTGTCACTTGAAAATTTGTTGGAATCATAGTTTATAAACCGCCCATAGGCTATAATGTATTTCTGACGCTCGAACGTTATTCGAATTCAAACCATTTAATGAATATCATCGAAATTTTTTAATATGTCTCACCGAATAAAGGAATGTACTTCTAAAAATTTTTATTGAAATCGAAGAAGTTTAACGTGTGTTAATAATGAACTGAAAACATATAGCTCCATTGGCCACAATATATTATTCGGATTTTCAAAGAGCCATTATTTTTGAATGGATTATCGTAGATTCTTGATTGACAAATTCTTCTAAAATATTAGCAAGATCGATCCAAATGCAGAATTTATCCAAATTTCGTTCTAATAGGCCCATTATTTTGGATTTTTTCGTGATGGCAAAGAGCTATAACACATTATGATACTAAGCCAAAATTTGGTTTTCTAATGTGTTATTCATTTGCTAAAATGCTTACTTACCTTATTAAACACTTAAGTTTTGTTAAAGTATTCTAGAAGTGTTGGAAAATTCTTCACAATCTATGCTTGATGCGTGATTTTTCTTTCTTGTTTGATGTTTTTCTTCTGTAAACAGCTATTTATTTGCTGATCGGTATAGAAAAAGATCTTCACTCTCGAAAGACATAAAAGAGATTTACGAAAACTCTCCTCTTCTGAGAAGTATGTGAGCTCCCGGTCCTTGAAAAAGTCTCGATTTGACAGCTCCGTGTATTGTCTAAAATTTAATAAGGCCATCAAAGAGAAGAGTGGATCCTGTGTGAACGAAGTGGAAATTTCCGCAAAAAAGAAACGGAATTATTATTTCCTCTTTTGTTTTGTTAGGATGGAAAAGTAGTTTAAAAGTTTAAAAAGTCGAAATATATATTCACGCTTAGTTAGTTTTCTGAAACTGTTAATTCCTTTTTATTACACCAGTAGTGATCGTTTAAGGAAATAAATCGTGTGAGTAATTAAATGCAGAAACTATAAAGTGCACGTTAAATTGTAACTAACAAAAATAATAATAATAATAATAATAAAAGTAACAAATTACAACAACCATTGGGAAAATGTTCCGAAAGCTTAAAAAATATATATATAATTAAATTAATCAAAAATATTCATCGGAACCATCTACAAATAAAACGCATTTTCCATTACTACAGTTGAAGAGATCCTGGCATTCTCTGTCCTCGCAAAAATATTCGTTTGAACCATCGCCGCAGTTATTGAAACGCCTTTTCCTTTGCTATACCTTATCCTTAATATATATACCTTAATATTTTGTCGGGTCCTTTCTACGATAACTTTAACTCTTGTTTAGATTGATGTCTGAGCTAAAGGTATTTTGAGGAAATTAAAGTTGAAGACCACGTTTTTTGCTTTATCAGACGATTTCTCATCCGACATCAATTCTTAAATTCGGCTTTTTTTCATATCTGATAGTTTGCATCGATCCTTTTTGTAACTTTAACATTTTTGTAATGATTTTAGGCATTTCTATTGCCTATTCAAAGAAAAAATCTTCTAAAGTTACAGAATTTCGTTAAAAACGCTTAAAAAAAATAAAATGACGACGTCAAGAGGTCCATTCTCGACCGAAAACAACAACCATTTTCCCAATGGTTAAAAAAAGAAGAGTAAAAATCAAGTGAATTGGGCTAAATAAGTAGAACCTTCCATACCTGCCAACTTTCAACTAAACTTCCGTACAATGCGAGTTAATTTGATCCAGGTTAAAGACAATTGTAACGAGAAAATATATCTGAAATAATAATACATATTTAGTTTCATGTTCTTACTTGGAACCTGTTTGAATGCATTTCTTAAAAAAAAATTCTGGTTTGAAACGTGTTTAACCTCGGTTAAATTAACCTACATTGTACGGAAGTTTAAGAGTGATGTTGGCAGGTATGACCTTCCCTTAACTATGTTATGATTTATTGTTGAAGATATTGAAATTCCAACGAAATTGCATTCATTATTATTATTGTTCTTAACTTATATTATTAAGTCATTTGCCATTTTGATTTCAGTAAAAAACAGGTGTTTTTTTTTTCGCCACATCTCTCTTTTTCATTCTGCATAAGTGACCGACTCCATTGTAGTCCTGGCCCCACCAGTGGCTGAGAGGTTGTGCTCTCGAAGCTGGTAGACGGGAGGTGCTGGGTTCGATCCCAATCGCGCCCGTCGGCCTAATCGTTCGGAGTTTTCGTGGTTTTCTTCGAGCCGTGGATTTATCCATGCGTAAATACGGGTTAGGTTCCCTTAGAAAGACCCCCACGAAGGGCACTCCCCCCCGGGCCTATATCCCTAGTGTAGATAATTGGCCGTCAATAATCAACCCAACCCAACCCATTGTAGTCCTGAAAATGCTGGATTCTAATTTTATTCTAGTTATTGCTTATTTGCATCAAAATTGACTCGGGTTATTTATGCATAGATCATTATTTTAACTGCATAAATTAAAATAATAAATTTTCAGATATTTTCTTTTAATTATAATGTTTTTAAATATCACTTTTTGACACAAACAAACCCCTATCATTCGATTCTTCTGAAGATAACCGCGATCTTTAAATTATTTTTGTATTTTCCCTTCTAAAAACAGCCGTTTATCTAACAGTCTATATAGAAAAGATCTTAATTCTTGAAATATGTACAAGAGGTTTATTAAAACGTTTCCTTTTTAAGAAGTTTGTGATCTACAGGTGCTTGAAAAATTTCGATTTGACAAATTTATTTAATAACGCTATCAAAGGGAAGTGTAGATACTCTGCAAACGAAGTGAAACTGCTAATAAAACAAACAAGTTGGAAATTGTACGTCAAACGCGACAAATGAGGTGCGTTCGTACTATAGCTAGTTATATAAATATTCAAATCTTGATGATTTTTAATTCTGTGAAATGAATTATATCGTCTGCAGATTAATTTCTGTCATAAAATAAGTATATCGGTCGCTTGACGAATAAACTTCGAAAGCTCCTATAAAAATAAAGCACCGATTAAAAAAAAAAAAAAAAAATCAAATTTCTTAATAAATGTTTTTATTAATATTTTCTTAAAGTTTTGATTCGATTGTTAAAAAAATTGAAATGTCTCGCCAAAATTCTGAAAAGATAATATATCTTAAATTTCAAACCATTCGGTTGGGTAGTTTTTGCGTTGTTATATGCGGACGGACGGACAGACAGACGGACGGACCAGACGACGGCAATAGGTGCTACGTATTTATATAATTACGAACGCACCTAAAAAGGATTCAAAATTTATATTTAATATTTTGTTTGGAAATCACCGAGAATTGATGTTCGTAACTTTACTATATTGATAGAATTTTAAGTATAAATTACTTTTTACTGTGACTGTGACAAGGATAACTAGAGTGTTGTGAAACTCTAAATCTCATCACAAAACTTTCTTCTATATAAATCAAATCGTCAGCAACCAAAACTAAATAACAACCTATTCGTTCTTGAGATATAGCTGTAGCGGAAATCGTGAAAACATAGCATAGCAGCGACACCTGTTGGGCGGTATACACCCAAACATAGCAAGGACTTATTTATGTCAAGGTCTAACAAAATATGAAGTTTGGTGAAATTCCGTGTGTTAGTTCTTGAGATATAGTTATCGCGGAAATCGTGAGAAACGCAGCATACCAGCGCCACCTATTGGACGATCTACACCAAAACCTAATGCCAATACCCCTTATTTTGGCAAGATACTGTCGTTTATATGATTTACAGCTTTTCTTTTCTTTCTTTGTCTCTCTCTTTATCTACTATTTTATTTATTTATTTACTTATTTATGTACTATTTATTAATTTTTTTTTTTTTTTTTTTTTTTTTTTTTTGTGTGCGTATTTATCTTACAAAGTTGGCACATTTTAACTGCACTTAGATTTTTTTTTTCCAGTTTCACAAAGTACAATACATAAGTGCTTTAAATTAGAATGCATTTTTCTTTTAATTAAAATAGATTAGATATCGTTGCTGGCGTGAGTATATATTATTGACACAAATTCTGATCCCTGCCATCCTAAACAAACTCGTAATATTTGAATCTTTTTTTATATTTTTCTCTGTTAAATAGTTGTTTATCTCCAGATCAATATAGAAAAGCTGGAAATACACACAAGTGGTTTACGAAAATGTTTTTCGTCCGGGAAGTGTGTCAGTTTCCGGTTTTTGAAAAGTATCACTTTGACAGCTCTGTGTATTGTCTTAAATTTAATAACGCCATCAGAGAGAAAAATGGATGTTGTGTAAACGAAGCGGAAATTTCCGTAAAAAGTGGGTTAGGATTTTTTTATTTAATCTTTTGCTTTGTTAGCATCGAGAGTTGTTTACACTTATTCAAGTGTTGTCGAAAATATTTTTACATTTTTCTGTATTTATTGATTTGTAAATATAAATCACTTTTATTCTGCGACAATGACAATTGTTTAAAGAAATAATGAGTAACGTGGATAAATAAAAGACATTGGAAAATGTATTTGTTCACCAATATTTAAATTCTTTAAATATATATATATGAGTGTGAAAGATAACAATTAAGGGGTCTTTTATTAAGTACCAATCAAAATACAGGTGGGTATCAGAATAACGAAAGCACTAAGAAATGACACGATTTTTTAAAAATTATTCTATTATTATTAGTATTAAAACGTGGTGTAATCCGTGACATACAATACTGGCTGAACTCGTTTAAATATTAATATATACAAATTGTGAATGGTGGTTTAGGGAATATTATGTTATAGGTATCTAGGAAAGGTATCTAAGCCAGGATTCGAACATGGGATCTTAACTATATGCGCCAAGACCAGCTACCCAGATAACATCTAGCCAGACACACTTCATTCATTTGTTGGTATCATCACATCTGCAAACTCCGCAGCTTACCGGTGAAACCACGTTACTCATAAAAACTCCATTACTCCATGTATACTAACTGTACATATGGGATTTCAATAAAAAACACAAATACTGCTAGATTTATTTGTAGATACAGTCAAAACTGAACTAATTTTCCCAACAGAGTGAAAAAATGCATCTACTGCCAGGATTCGAAGCTGGAACCTTATATAAGCACCAATGTTCTTCTACTTCCGATACTACGTTCAACTGTGACTTCCACCTACAAATGCATCTAGTATTTCGAGTTGAAATTTTACATGTATAATTAATATCTATGGAGTTGTGGAGTTCCAAATTCCAATTAACTTCCATATCATGACTACAAAATTCATGCTTTTATTTAAAAAAGCGACTCCGTAAATATATCAAAGTTTCGCGTTTTTGAGTAGGCTACATTTAAAAAAAAAAAAAAAAAACACAATGAAAATTCAGTAATTGTTAACGCATAACTCATGAATCGTTGTTTCTGGATGCAGTCGTGATTTTAAAATCCTTTCATGATTTTTCCCCAGTAAACAGACACTAGTAACCGAACATGTTAAACTACTTCATTCACTTCTCGAAATACATACGAAAACTTCATCGTTATGTTTAATTTTTGCAGACAATGTAATCTCTAGCCTTCTAAGGAGGTTTGGTTTGAGAACCGTGTGCACTGTCCAAAATCTAATCACACTGTCAAACAATCAAGTGTGCAATGGAACTGTGGGGAAGATGATGTCAGAAGTTTCGTCGATCGAGTAAAAACGGTTTTGAATTATGCCTTTTATGCTCTGTGTAATTTCTGTATTTGAATGAATTTTGTACTCTTAATCAAATTTTATGCGAAATCTTTCTGACGTTTGACTTAAAATGTTTAAATATGCCAACCAACCACATTACCTAATCATGCAATAGTATTTTTATTTTTGCTTGATGTAATCTGCTGTCTTCTTGTAAATGATTCTTAAAATTCGATATTGTTAGCGTGTAACTTAGGGATGCACAACCTGTGGCCCGCGGGCCACCAACATTACCACTATTTTTACACAGAAAAATTTACCTTAGGTTAATAATGACGGAAACCTTGCTATTAAATAGATCAAAGCTTACCTTTCGAAGATAGTGGTGGCAAACTATTTTCATACAAAAAGGTTGTGCAGCACTAGTGTAATCATCAATCGGTCTTGAACGTTCCGTTTTTATTTTTGCATGATGTAATAATCTATCGTCTTATAAATTATTCTTAAAATTCGATATTGTTAACGTATAATAACCCATCAATCAGTGTTTCTTGATGCAGTCGTTATTCTAAAATACTTTTAGGATTTTTCCTCAGCAAATAGACACTAATCGTTTTATTGGCAAGTAAAATAACTACTCTCTCTCTTTTCTAAATACATATGAGAAGTTCATCACAGTTTTCATTTCTGTGGAGAACGTAATCTTTAAGTGTTTGGAGAGTTTCGGTTTGACAATCGTGTGTTTTATCTAAAATCTAATCATACTTTCAAAGAGTCAAGTGTGTAGTAATGGAATTATGGGGAAGATGAAGTGTGAAGTTTCGCCGACAGTGTAAAAGGATTTTGAATTATATCTTTTATGTTCTGTGTATTTTTTGCGTTTGGAAGAATATTGATCTCCAATGCAATCCAAATCATTTTAACGCTTGGATTAAGATTTTTCATAAAATAATATTTTAGCTAAACACATCTATTTGGGCAATTGTCTTCAACGTTCTATATATTTTTATTTTTACTTGATTTTGTATCTTTTACCGTTTTATGAAGGATTCTCAAAATTTTATATTGATAATGCATAAGTCATCAATCGATGTTTCTTGGTACAGTAGTGATTGTAAAATCCTTTTGTAATTTTTCTTCAGCAAACAGACACTAATCGTTTTACTGGCATGCGAAATTCCATTCAATTCTCGAAATGTGTACGGGAACTTCATCCCTGTATTTAATTTTTGTGGAGAATGTAATCTCTAGGTTTCTAAGGGGTCTTGGTTTGAGAGCCGTCTGCATTGTCTAAAATCTAATCACACTGTTAAACAATCAAGTGTGCAATGGAATTATGGAGAAGATTATACGAGAAGTTTTGCCGACAGAGTAAAAACGATTTTGAATTGTGCCTTTTTATGATCTGTGTAATTTCTATATATGAATGAATTTTGTACTCTTGATAAAACTTTATGCGAAATCTTTCTGAAGTTTGGCTGAAGAAAATGTTTGAATATGCCAACCAACCACATTATCTGAAAATGCAATAGTCTTGAACGTTCCGTCTTTTCATTTTTGCTTTATGTAATTTGCTGTCGTCTTATCAATAATTCTTAATGTTCGATACCGTTAACGTATAATTAACCCGTTAATCGGTGTTTATTGATGGAGTCGTTAGTCTAAAATACATTTATGATTTTTCTCCAGCAAATAGAACTGTCGTTTTATCGGCAAGTCGCAAGTAAAATAACCACTCTTCTCTCTTCTCTAAATACATAATGAACTTCATCATTTCTGTGGAAAATGTAATCTTTAAGTGTTTGTAGAGTTTCGGTTTGACAATCGTATGCTTTATCGAAAATCTAATCACACTTTCAAAGAGTCAAGTGTGTAATGGAATTATGGGGAAGATGAAGTGAGAAGTTTCGCCCGACAGTGTTAAAGGATTTTGAATTATATTTTTTATGTTCTGTGTAAATTTTTGCGTTTCGAAGAATATTCAACTCTAAACTTCAATGTATTCGAAATCATTCAAATAATACGTTAGCTAAACACATTACCTGTTTGTGCAATGGTCTTCAACATTCTATATATTTATTTTTACTTGATTTTGTATTTTTAACCTTTTAATAAATGATTTTTAAAATTTGGTATTGTAAATGCATAAGTCATCAATCGGTGTTGCTTGATGCAGTCGTGCAGATAATACTTCTTCGCAGCTGCGGATAGTTGATTCAACTAGTCAGATCTAAAAGAACCACACTGGGGGGAAGAACTCGATCCAAAGTACCACTTTCCCATCGCATGCCAGTGCTTAAATACTGCTATATCAATTGACCAGATGCAGAAATTTGCATAAATATCGATACGAAAAGAAAAATCACAAGTTCCGAGGTTTTCACACTCATTCATCGAAAGTTAGAGAAAGATAGCCTTAATAAAACTTGTACGCACATTAACTATTATTGGACAAAAAGTACGTTCGCAATCAAAACTTCGCCTACTCTTATAATCAGAGTAGTCGAAACATCATAATCGTTTTACTGGCATATGAAATTCCATTCAATTCTCGAAATGTGTACGGGAACTTCGTCGCTATATTTAATTTTTGTGGAGAATGTAATCTCTAGGTTTCTAAGGAGTCTTGGTTTGAAAGCCGTGTACATTGTCTAAAATCTAATCACACTGTCAAACAGTCAAGTATGTAATGGAATTATGGGAAAGATGGTGTGAGAAGTTTTGCCGACAGAGTAAAAACGATTTTGAATTGTGCCTTTTATGCTCTGTGTAATTTCTATATTTGAATGAATTTTGTACTCTTAATAAAATTTTATGCGAAATCTTTCTGACGTTTGGCTGAAAATGTTTAAATATGCCAACCAACCACATTATCTGATCTTTCAGTATTCTTGAACGTTCCGTCTTTCTGAAATCCTTTTATGATATTTCTTTGACAAACAGACACTAATAGTTTTACTGGCAAGCAAAATTTCACACACTCCTCGAAATATGTACGAGAACGTCATTGTTATATTTAATTTTTGTGGAGAATGTAATCTCTCTCCAGGTTTCTAAGAAGTCTCGGCTTGACAGCTGTGCGCTTTGTCTGAAATCTAATCACTCTGTCAAAGAGTCATGTGTGTAATGGAATTGTGGGGAAGATGAAGTGAGAAGTTTCGCCGACAGAGTAAAAAGGATTTTGAATTGTGTATTTTATGTATAGTGTGTAATGCTCTTTTGGAAGCATTCAGTACTTTTAATAAAATGTTAACGAATTTGAAATCTTTTCAACGCTTGGTTCGAAATATTCACGTGAAATCAAAGGAAATTATCAAGAAATTTGTCAGTAATTCCTCAGGTGACTTTGTGAATCTTTGAAAATGGTGAGAAAAAGGTTTTATAAAAGACGGTAAATGGCGTACATAGTGCCTTCCCCTTATTTTTATTAAATGCACATATCACACATCGAATTCCAAAATGATAATATTTTTGTGACTATTCCGCATTTGAAATTATTTAAGTATTTAACGCATTAAATAAAAATAAAAAACAATAGAGAGATCAGTAGTGTAATGAAAAATGATAATGATATATACAGGGTGTCCTCAAAACATTGACCCCGACTTTTATTTCTTAAATATTGATCATAGAAGTCTGGGTTTGATAAAATTACAAAGTTACCAAAAGAAAAAAAAAAGTACAGAATTTTATGAAATTGATTAAAATTTTCAGGCTATTAAATTTGAAGAAATGCAGATTTTAAATTTTTATACGGCCTCCGTACAAAAAAGATTTCCAAATGAGTAAAATGTGTCCCATACTCGAATAAGGTCATGTTCAAAATTTCTGCATTTTATCATAAAATGTCGCAGAGATATGAAAATACGTAAATGCTGCCTTAAGCCACTTTTCGATGCCTGGATATGAGTTCGCAAAGGGGAAAACTTCATATCGGATGATCGCGTTTCATGGGTCGTACACAAATTACGAAAGAAAATGATTGCACACTAGCTATAAACATTTACATTTTAATTTATGATTAACCCCTGACCAACTTTGTTTAATCATATCTCTGCTACTTTTTATGATAAAATGCTGAAATTTCGTACATGACCTTATTCCTTATTAGTGTATGGGGCACATTTTACTCATTGGGAAACTCTTTGTACGGGGGCCGTATAAAAATTTAAATTTTGTATTTCTTCAAATTTAATCCCCTGAAAATTTTAATCGTTTCATACAATTCTGTAACGTTTTTTTACGTAACTTTATAATTTATAATATATGTCCGTGATCAATATTTAAGGAATAAAAGCCGAGGTCAATGTTTTGAACACCCTGTATAGTCATCTAACTTAAATAGTTTTCTTTTCTTTTTCTTTTTTTTTAACTGTTATACTAAAATTCGATTTTCAAAAGGGGAAGGTTGAAGGAAGTGAGAGTTAATATTATTTTTTAATCAATAGACGTTATTTATTCTCAAATTAAATTTGATCACAAATTTTCAATTTTCATTGGGATTAAATTTAATTAAAAAAATAAATAAATCTAATTTTATTCAATTTTTTTCAAGATTAAAACTGAAAATTTGATTTTCTTCAAGAATTTTTCTTATATTGTCCTTAATAATATTCTTTGTTCAATAAGTTTGCAGTTTTAATTAATAATTTTAATATTTTGTTCCTTTATTTTTTTAGGTAAGTGATGTTTGTTGCTTTCATTCTCAAAATAAATCCTGAAGACATTTGTCCCAAAAGGAAGGAAATAACCTTAAACCTGTTACAATTACAGTTCAGGTTTTTATATTTTGAACTTGTGTACATTTAATAATTATTCTTCAGTATGAAATTTTATTTCTTAATACTTCCTCATATTAGGGTATTTTATCTATAGTTTGCTGCTTTTTAACGTTTTCCAACATAGTTGAAAAATATTTATGACTTCGGTTTATCTGTCCGTCTGTCCGTTCTCTGGTTCTTGTAAGTATACCCGGATTGCCGTGAAATTTTTATATGTTATTGACGTTTACTATAGCACGATCGTTATTGAAATAAAATGTGTTGCATTTATACACTGTAAAAAAATTTTAGAAACGTTTCTGAAAGTAACGGAGACCTGTGCTGCACGATACTAACAGAAAGGTTTCTTATACGATCAGAAAAATGTTTCGGCTAAAACACGAAACCTTTCCGATTCGTAATGAAACCTTCCTGAATATATCTGAAAGCTTCCTGAATATATCTGAAACCTTTCTGAATATATAGAATATCTTTCAGTACGGATCGGAAAAGTTTCTGAATATATCGAAAATATTTCATAATATATCTGAAACCTTTTTGAATATATCTGAAGTGTTTCTAAATATATTTTTATCTATTTTTGTTATAAATTATCTGAATTTTAAAAGAATACTTGAAAATATAAGAATTTCTGTTCTTTTAAATACTCTAATCAAGCTTTTTTTTTTATGATTCTTTTTTCTAGGCGAAATTATGCGGTATATTGTGTGATGTTTTTCAGTTTATATCAATATTTTCATCAAATATGTTTTGACCCTAATATTTAAGTATTGGAGAATGGAGATATTTATCTTGATTTTTAACAACATATCATGAAAAAAATATGGGATTCATACAACTCCACAAAAAAAGTATTTATTTTAAAATATTTAAAAAAATAACATTTATATTTAGAAAGAAAACTTTCAAAACTTTTCATTAACATGAAAAAGACATACTAAAACTATTATACTAATATATTTTAGATACATTTCAAAAAATCTAACTCCCAACAACATAAAATGATTAAAACTTATGAGCTTCCTAAAAACAATGCAGCTTCAGAGATTTGTTTTTAAAAAAAATTCGGTCTTAGACGGTAATTTTTCATATTAAAACAAGACACTTCACAAAAATTCTCATCATAAAACTGGACCCTTCACAAAATTTTTCGTTCCAAAACAGGATCCTTCACAAAATTCTTTGTCTTAAAAACAAACCTTTCATAAAAATTTACCACCTCCAAACTGAACTTTTCACAAATTTAATCATTTAAAAATAAAATCTGACCTATCACAAAACAATTGAACTTATCAAAGTGCATAGTTTTTTAATGTGTAAAGGATAGATACAACGGAACCTGATATAATAATTTCAAATTCACAAAATTATGACTGGAATTTTCAAAAATATAAAAAAAAAAAAAATTCACAATTTCACAAAAACAGGACCCCCCTGTGAGAAAAATCTGGACATAACCCGGAGATTAATAAAAACACTCGAGAATATTTTTTTCATAATCAGAATAAAATAAATACAGTTTGTTTACTTTAAAACAATATTTTTAAAGTAAGACAAGTCAATTTTCAATATATAGTATTATAAAAGTTAGAGTTCTGAAACATCGTTAAAAATATATATATAAACAAACACACACTATCGCTGGGAGATAATATTCTTTAAGAGATTAAATTGCTACTAGATGCTATTTATAAATCATATTTATTGAAGCAACATTAAGTAACTTAAAATGAGAGACAAAGGATTTGTATAGTTATATTTTAGAGTATATTTTAATAACTATCCTTCCAACTCAAAAGATCTAATTCCTCATTCATATAAATAGTCCTAAATGTTAGGGTTAAGACATATTTGTTAAAAATATTTATATAAACTGAAGCATATCACGGCATATGTGGAATTATAATGAATATAAAACAGAATCATTATAAAAAAACATGATTAGAGTATTTAAAACAGCAGAAATTCTTACCTTTTCAAGTGTTCTTTCTTTAGAATTGTCTTTTTGGACCGCTGGAACAATACTTCCACCGCTAACAACGTGCTGTTAAGAACAACGTGCTGTTAGGAAGCAAAAATATGAGGGGTTGTATCCAAATATAGTAGTATGTGCAATATTGTGTACGCTATCTTGGCTCTAATCAACAGATATTTGATACAACCCCTCATCTTTTTGCTTCTTTTTGGGAACAACGGATTTCGAGCTTATTCTATCGACGATAATTTTCAGAATTTTCAAGCTATGATTTTGAGACTTTCACAAAATTTGCTCTATATACTTAGCTAATACATTATGCATATTATATTTTGATTGCATTCGCGCATGCGCAGTGAAACATTTTTAAGTAAACCTGCTCATTTTTCAACCAATTTTTATTATTTTTTCATTCTGATTATAGAGTATTGTGTACAATGTTGTTTGTCATATTTTCTGAAAAGAACTTTTTTTTATATTAAAAACTCTGCAAATTATAAGCAAAAAACTAGGCGAAATTTGGGACTGTTTTTATAATAACCTTAATTTCTCTACGAGTATTCATGCTATCCTCATAAAAATGAACACCTTATACTACAATAAACCACTTATTAATAATCTCGAGTTTGAACGCTTTTGCTAAATTAGTTTTTACAGGGTTATCCAAAAGATATTCGTCATTTTTCAATTTGTTGACAGTCCTCTATGGAGTTTCGGGAAAACATCTTCACGGAAATATATAACTTATACTATACTGTTTACACACCTGCAGTTTCAGGTTAATTCCTCATGTATTTTTCTAGACATTGCTCTTTTCCCCATTTTTCATGAGTGTTCGTATTATTTTGTCCACCCTCTGTATATAAACAAGCATAAAAGTTCGGGTTTGTTTTCATAGCTGTTTATACCATTATGCAACAAATCTCACTGTCTGAAGTCCGAATTGCGCCAAATTAAACAGAAGAAAAAAAAAACGCCAAAGGAAAAGTACGAGATTTTTAGTAATATAAATAGTAAATTTCAGTAATATATGTATGGAAACGTAGGCCCATCTTTTAGAGCAGTTAACTTTGTACAGCACCTTGTAAAGTATGAGGGGGGGGGGGGGGTTACGAAATTCAGAATTGTAAATGAATGCTTTTATTTTCTTAATTTTTTTTTTTTTTTTTTTTTTTTTTTTTTTCAAATTTTACCTTAAGAATTACATTTTTTCTTGATTCTTTCCCAAAGCTATTTAATAATATCTCAAAAATGTATTGTGCAACATTCAAATAACAAGAAAAGTTAGAAGGGTAACATTAAAGCAGAAAAGAGTCGAATTGTTTAGTTGATTTGACTTACATGATTTTTGGTTTAATGCTCATTATCTGGGGTACATGTAATTTTAAAGAGTTTATGGAGTTATAAAAAAAATATGCTATTAGAAATGTATTAAATATTTTTAAATTTTTCTTAGTTTTTCTCATTTTTATCAAAATTACCCCTTTTCAATAAAAAGCCATTTAAAAGTAGTTTTTGTTGGTTTCTGTTCTTTCTTTCATTTTTTACACGCATATCCGACTTTTATAACGCAAATGAAAAAAAAAATAATAATAATAATAAGCAGAAAAAAACAGACAGAAAAATTAAAAATCGATTTTTTTTTTAAATTTATTAATAACATATTTTTATTACCTAACCATGTGCACTTAACAATGGACGGGGAAGAACGAAATACATTTATAAATGTACAAAAAAATAGAAAAACTATATTTATCTCCCATTTCAAATTGTCACCTAGTCTCTTTTATACTCTGCGTATTAAGATTCTAGAACTGCTTCCGCTTTTATGGTTCTAAAATCCTTAATCTGGCTTTAAAACAACATTTTGAAATGGGACAGCCAGAAATCGATCGCCGCAAAGGTCTGCTAACCAAATTGGCCATATAATTAGATGAAACAATGGGGGACGGTGCTTCTGGCAGGATTAAAGGAAGGAAGGTAGTAAACTTTAACCTCAAGTAATTTCATTGAGTGTTTCCCATCATTCTGTTTACGCCAAGCGTAATTTTGTTTTATGAAAAGGAAAAGGAAATTTCCCCTGAAGCGAATAGCATTCGTTCTTTTGGAAAATCATCATTAAGAAATGTTTTCCAATAATTTAAATTGTGAAGTTAATAGGCAAAAGGGAAAACTTAAAGAAAATCGCCATTGAAGAAAAAAAAATCAAGATTTTTTATTAAAGAATTTATTAAGAATATTTATGTTTATATCATGAGTAATCAAAAGCATTTATTTTATTAACTATTCGTGCTATGTGAACATGATTATTAAGTGTTAGGGAGGGGGGGGGGGTGTATGAATAACATTAAGTTCTGCTGAGTACAAATTATGGTATATTGCTGGAAAATATCAAACAAAATAAGCGGTTCAGTAAACAGATGAAATATGGATTTTTTTAGGTTTTACTCTATCTTATTCATCGAAATTGCTTTCTTTGATAAAGACATTTAAATACAAGCATCTAGTTGTTTTTCCTTCTTCATTTCTACGTGCTTATCGGATGTGACTTTCCTCTCGCAAATAAAAAATTTAACAAAGAAAAAAAAAGTAAAAAAAAAAAAGACTTAAAAGTGAAACATTTTTATTTCCTAACCATATGCGCTTAGCGGGAGACGGAGGAGAAAAGGGCATTTTTAAAAGTACAGAACATAGAAAATCCATATACTATCGCCCATTTCAAATATCACCGATCCATTACACTGATTCCCAGCTTGTGTTTTATATTCCGCGCATTAAGATTACTGAGCTGCATCCGCTTTTATGGTTCTAAAATCCTAAATCTAGCTTTAAAACAGCATTTTGAAACGGGACAGCCAGAAATCGATCGCCGAGAAGATCTGCTGACCAAATTAGCCATATAATTAGATGAAACAATACGAGAGGGTACTTCTGGCAGGATTAAAGGAAGAAAGGTGGTAAACTTTAATCTCAAGTAATTTCATTGAGTGTTTCTCACCATTCTGTTTACGCTAAGCGTAATTTTGTTTTATGAAAAGGAAAAATTCCATAAGGCGAATAGTGTTCGTCCTTTTGAAAAATCGGCATTAAGGAAAAGATTTTCCAGAAATTGAGATAGTGAAATTAATAGGCGAAAAGGAAAGTTATAGGGAATTTCCAGAGAAAAAAAAAAAGATATCAAGATTTTTTTTTTTCAAGAATTAATCTAGAACATTTATATTTATTAACGGCTTTTACTATTCGAATATGAATATTAAGAATGCAAAAATATATAAATAAAAATAAAAAGTTATCATTTGAACGAATGACATTGAGTTCTGCAGAATACAAATTTTGGGATATTGCTGAAAAATATTCAACAAAATTAAGCACTGCAATAAAAAGTTAACAAATATTTTTTTGGGGGGTTTCGTTCATCTTACGAAACCCTATTACTCCCGCCCCGTTGTCTGTGCGTCACAGAGCCGTTCTCAGAAACTATATAACTTACAGGCATGAAAATTTGTGTACTTATAGCTAAATACCTACTATGAAGCTCAAAATATTAAAATTTGGAAAAATCGTATTTTAATATAGAGAGATAAAAAAAAAAAAAAAAATTCTAACAGCCTTTTCCTATTAAATTTAAACATTTTTCGTTATAGCAGTTGCCAACAATTAAAAATCCACAATAAAATTCTTTCTACAATAATTAATTTTCTATTGAAAGATTTCCACGTGAAAAATGAAAATGAAATAAAAAGTTTCACCAATTGAAAAAAAAGATCAATATGGCGTCATATTGGTAATAAAACGGAAATTTTCAAACATTTCTCAATAATGCAAGGAGTTTGAGTATGTGAATGTACAGAAAGCAGATTAATACTACGTCATTAGAGAATTAAAAAGAAAATGAATCTGACGTCATATTGGAAGTTTAACGGATTTTTCAAATGTTTGAGAGTTATACAAATCTAGTATCAATATGAGTAATAGAGAATTGTAAATATATGAGTTTGAGGAACGTATTGAATCATGATAAAAACCCGATTATGGAAATGTATATTTTAACATTTTGAAGGTGTACAACATGTTTAACTTTGATTTTTTAATATCGCATTTAGTCCACATAACAGATATTATTATGACAGAGTATAATATCGGGCTTTGCCCGCTATCGTTCCTGTTCAGATATTCGAAAAAAACGGAGTTTGTTATAAAGAGAGTGACATATGTTTTTAATTATCGGGGGGTGAAACATGTTCCTTAATTAATGCATTTACTTTTCTTTTAATGTTACATGAACGACGTCACGGGTAACATCTAGTAAAATATAAAATAACTAATCTTCCGTAATCTGTGGACAAGGTTAGCTCCAAACATGGGCTTTTGCTAGCAACAATATAATTTAAAATCAATGTAGATATTTTTAAAGAACTGTCACAAAAAGTCTCACTTTCTAAAATACGCAATTTGGCAGTAGGACCTGGATTACAGAGGATTACGCAATAGGTTTAAACATCTATTTTATATAAACTATTTTTTTTTTTGTTACGCATGACAGATACCACATGACAGATATTATTATGACAGAATATAAGAAAAGATAAAGTGTTTTGAAATGAATATTAAACGAAACCCTTTGTGCTATCTTCGATCACACTTACCCACTTGTTTAACTTTAGGGTTTGCTTTGTTTCTCTTATTTATTGAAATTACTTTCTTTGCTAAAGGCATTTAAATACGAATATCTATTGGTTTCCATTTATTTATTTCTATGTGCATATCTGATGTGACTTTTATATCGCAAATGAAAAATTTAACAAAAAGGAACGAAAAAAAAAATCATAAAGAATTAGGACTTAAAAATAAAACATGTTTATTTCCTAACCATGTGCGCTTAGCGAGAGGCATTTTTGAAAGTACAGAAATAGAAAATCCATATATCTCCCATTTCAAATATCCCCAGTCCATTACTTTTCTTCGAGCCGTGGATTTATCCATGCGTAAATACGGCACCCTTAGAAAGACCTCCACGAAGGGCACTCTCCCCGGGCCTATATCCTAAGTGTAGATAATTGGCTGTCAATAATCAACCCAACCCCAGTCCATTACTCTTGTTCACAGCTTGTTTTTTTTTATATTCCTCGCATTAATATTACTGAGCTTTCTAAAATTATAAATCTAGCTTTAAAACAACATTTTCAAATGGGACATCCAGAAATCGATCGCCGAGACTTTCTTCTGACCTAATTCGTCATATAATTAGATGAAACAATGGGGGACGGTACTTCTGGCAGGATTTAAGGAAGGTAGTAAACTTTAATCTAAAGTAAATTCATTGTTTCTCATCATTCTGTTTACGCTAAGCGTAATTTTGTTTTATGAAAAGGTAAATTTCCTTAAGCCGAATAGCGTTCGTTTTTTGGAAAATCGTCATTAAGGAAAAGGTTTTTCAGAAATTGAGATAGTGAAGTTAATAGGCGAAAAGAAAGTTATAGGAAATTTCCAGAAAACATTTTATCAATATTTTATTTTTTCAAGAATTAATCAAGAACATTTATATTTATTAATTATTCTTGCTACTCGAATATGAATATTAAGGGTGAAAAAAATATATATAAAAGTAAAAAGCTATCATTTGAACGAATAACATTGAGTTCTGCTGAATCGATATGCGCTTAGCTAGAGACAGGAGAGAAAAGGAAATTTTTAAAAGCATAGAATGTAGAAAATCTATACAATATATCCCATTTCAAACATTACCGATCCATTACGCTGATTCCCAAATACTCAGCTTATTTAGATTCCTGAACTGCATCCGCTTTTATGGTTCTAAAAATTCTAAATCTAGTTTCAAAACTACATTTCGAGATGGCACGGCCTGAAATCGATCGGTCAAAAGATATACTGACCAAATTGGCCATATCTACTATATATATAAAACACAAACGGAAATTTCGTTCCGTTCCTTTATAACTCGAGTTCCACTGAATGGATTTTGATGGAACTTGCGTTTGTTCGATAGATAATTTTTCAGGGAAGGTTTTAGTGTATAACACGTTGTTCTACGTACATTAGTTACAGAATTACGATAGAAAGGTCTGTTATTTTGGCCGAAAAGGTTACCATTGCTAATTTTTTGGCGACCATTATTGTTGCAGAAAGAATTGAAAAGGCTAAACATCTCGAAAAAAAAAAAAAAAAAAAAAAAAAAAAAAAAAAACTTGTTGCTAATTTTATTAAAATTAAACAAGAAAGAAAGAAAGAAAGAGTTTAGTTAGTTTTAGAATTATGTGGAAAAGTTCTATGATCAGATGAACCCGATTATCAAGGATTAGCGTTCATAAAAACTTCTACTGAATGGATTTTGTTAGTTAATTTGTTTGCATTGTTAGTTCGATAATTTTTAGTGATGGTTTTAGTACATTGCATATAGTTTTATCATTCTTTAGCAAACCCTAAAAGTAAATGACCAAATAAAAAAGTTGGTCCTTACCAGCTAAAATTTTGACTGCACATTAGAAAATATAATAACGGAATGGCGTCATTTTTCAGTGATGTGGAAGGATATTCCAGGTAAATATACGGATTGCTTTCAAATACAAGGTCAAATTAAACGATATATATTTCGTTTGATTCAAGATTCATTTGCAGAAACCGACCAGCGCAGCGGGCGTAGCTTGCTAGTAATTAGATAAAACAATGGGAAACAGGATTAAAGAAGCGAAAAGTATAGTCGGGAGGGGGGGGGGTATTAAAAATTACTCACTCGGCGCAAATTATCACATAAAAATGCGACTATCAATCGATTAGTAATAACACTATTAATTAATGACTTGTAACAAACTTTAAAATTTTCTACCTAATTTTGACATCAATTTTGATTTCTTCCGTAAATTTTACTTTTGGATACCAAGCGTAAAATCATTCAGTCAAGTAGTTTAGGAATTATGAAGGTTTAAAAATTGAAACTGCTGTTAATTTGATTTTCAAAACAGATTGCGATACGGGTAGTTTTTGAAGCATAACTTAAAAACTACTTGGAGGAATGAGCTGTAATTTTGGATTCGCATATTGAAAATTCTAAAAATTGACTATTAATAATAAAATTTAGAGGTTACAATTCTTTTTTTTTATATATATAATTTGAAATTAATTTTTGAAAAAAAATATATGAATGCGTAACCTATGAAAACAGAAGTTTATTTCTAGAAGCTTTAAATATGCGAATCCAAAATTACAGCTAATTCTGCCAAGTAGTTTTTGAGTTATGCTTAAAAAACTACCTGCATTGCAAACTGTTTTGCAACCATTAAAAATTAATTTAGCGTTAACTCCCTGACCGCCGAGCAAAAAGGCAAATTTGTAATGTTGTTTTCCCTATATATATTTTTTTTAATGCTAATAAAAGATGAATTTTCAAACGATATTAAAAAAAACTTAATTAGGTATATGAGTATAAGCCTTGAGAGTATCAATCATCACTCAGTATTTTAAAACTGCATTATATTTGTACAAATATATTAATTTAAACAATGCTATTATAATTATTGCAGTGAAATCTACAGTATAGTGAACGGATATATCAATTCACGGTGGCGATGAGAAGGTTAAGAGTTCCAAACTTTAAACCATCATAATTCTCAAACTACTTGACAGAATGACTTCCCGTCTGATATTTGAAGGTAAAATTTACCTAAGAATCCAAATATGTCAAAATTAGGTGTTGGTATTTAGACCTCAATTAATTTTATTGAGTGTTTCCCATCTTTCTGTTTACTCTAAATGTAATTTTGTTTTATGAAAAAGAAAAGTAAATTTTCCCTAAGGTGAATAACGTTCTTCCTTCTGGAAAATCGTCATTAAGAAATGTTTTCAGAATATGATATAGTGAAGTTAATAGGCAAAAAGCGAACGTTGTAAGTAACTGAAAAACAAAGAAAGAAACAAAATAATATTAGAAATATTAATTACCCTTTCAAATGTTGAAATATTTCAAAAATGTATTCAACAAAATAAGCACTTCAATAAATAGTTAAGTAGGGATTTTTTTTAATTTATTTATTTATTTTTATTATCGAAACTACTGTGATAAAAATCGCATATAAATACAGACTTTAGGTGATTTTTTTTGCTCTTTCGATCTATCCCAGTCTCAATTACTGTGATAAAAATCGCAGTTTAAAAAGAGACTTGGGGTGATTTATTTTCTCTTTCTATCTATCCCAGTCTCAGAGCAAAGATACTAGATATATTAGAAGGTGTATGATCCCAGTCTCATACATCCGCTGATTCGCAGCTTCTCTTTTATACTCTGCGCATTAAGATTCTAGAACTGCATCCGCTTTTATGCTTCTAAATTTCTAAATCTATCTTTAAAACAACATTCTGAGATACGACAGCCAGAAATCGATCGCCGAGAAAATATGCTGACCAAATTGGCCATATAATTAAATGAAACAATGGGGGGATGGTACTTCTGGCGTCTGGCAGGTTTAAAGGAAAGAAAGGTAGTATAGTTCGAGCTCGAGTTATTTCATTGAATGTTCCTCATCATTCTGTTTACGCTACACGTAATTTAGTTTCATGAAAAGTAAATTTCTGTAAGGCTAGTTAATAACATTTGTTCTTTTGGAAAATCATCATTAAGAAAGGTTTCCAGAAACTGAGATTGTGAAGTATGAAGTAAAAGGTTAAAACGGAAATTTGTAGGCCACTGCAAGTACGAAACAAAATTAGGTTAATGTTAAAAAGCACATTATTATGTTAAAACGGTGATTAAGTAAAATGGGAAAGAAAAAAATTAAGTTAATTTAGGAATAGACCGGTAATCAAATATATTAATTACCCTTTCAAAACAATTTAAATTATCTCGTTCAACAAAATAAATGAAATAAATATCGAAATTTCACAATTTTAGCAATTTTATCTTTAAAATATCTTCTCCTTAAGTTCAGGTGGCAACTTAATGAGTAAAAATGAAATTATAGCAAGTCAAATTTCGCTAGTTTTTGAACATCGACTGCTACTAGTTGAAATACCGTGATCTAGTATTTGATCTTTCGTTTTAAATATTGCACAACTACCACGAAAAAGCAATACAAAACATACGTGCAAACCTTTTCGAATAGGATATGATGTTACTTGTACTCTGTCTATCTGTAAGACTGTCTGCATGTACAGTCATGGTGACAACTTCCAAAGTAGTCACAGGCAGGGCCCGATTTACACTATCTAGTGCCCCGGGGCAAGCATCATTCTGGGGGGGGGGGGGGCTTCTATCTATCCATAGAAATTTTTTGTAAATTATGCTGAAGTGTCTAGTACTACACTTCATACCTATTGTATTTATACATAAATTTAGTATCAGATATAATTCACATCTGCATACAGGGAACCCAAGAAAGATGGTCACAAGTTTTTGAGAGGATAGAATACACTACTTTTTTCATAGGAATATAAGGCGTATGTCAGAGTTGTATGGCTCATATCAGTGTTTGAAGCGTTATGTTAGCAATCATAGGCTCATGTCAGCGTTTGAAGTGTAAATACAGGTCTTTCAGTTACTCTTGGAAATGGGGAGGACTACACTTCCTTCCTAAATCTTTGAAAATGTAACAATTTTGGTCACTTTTGGCCAATTTTAACCATTTGTGGCACCCTTTTATCAAAAATTCTGATTATGCACAAGGGGACCCCGGAGCAGCTGCCCATAATCATAAGCCCCTACATTACGCAGGGCCTGGTCACAGGGATGGCTGCAGAAACCACTTCAATTTCATGGTGCAGTTCTGTTTGTGAGCATGTCTTTAGACTGTGCACTATGTTCTTGAGGGCTCCCCACAATTTAAAATCAAGGAGGTGGAGGATGGCGTGATCAGATGAACATTGGGGAATTCAATCAGGTCCGCAGAACAAAGAGAAGGTCTATGATCAGGTCCCTTCGTCCTATCCAGTGACCCAATATAGTAATCCAGTCCAGATAGGCGCGTGAACGTGAGCCGGAACCCATTTTATTATATGCGAAATGGACGTACACACGGGCATCTCATTTATAAATGAGGGGGTTAGAATGACAGTGGAGTAAGTCACAATTTAGTGATTTGAGAAATGAAGGGTTTTAGTGAAAGTTCTGCCATTTAGCGACTTCATAAGTGAACTATGACTTATTTCACTGTCACACTGAACAGAAATAAATATACTTTCAGTGAAAATATGGTTATTTAGATTTTCCAAATTTTTGACTTACTCCACTGTCATTCCAACCTCCTCAAATGTTTTTAAATGTACGTACATTTTTCGGACCATTCTGGTATTTGAATAAATAAATGTACATACCTGTTTTTATTTTGTAGTCTGGAAGTTGAATGATTAATTACAAAGTAACGGTGTTATGTAGTTACATTAGCGTTAAAAAAGTAATTTGTCATGTATCCACAAATGAAATGAAGATCAAAATCTCGGTCTCGAAAACGCTAATTAAATTATTACCTAACTTAAATATGGTTACCAGTAACTTCATTTAATCATATAAGTCGATCAGCTGTGGTCTTTTGAGATATTGATTCTTGTTTCACTTCAAGCTGTTGCTTTTGTAACAAGATAATTTTATAGCCTTAAACGTGCATATACCGTCTAAGAATTCTGATGAAGAACCAATGAAAAAGAAAGCTAAGAAATGATATTATTGAGGGAAAAATGAGTAATTTTTAAAAACGTGAGATGAAAATATTTTGCCGTTGGCAAATTTGTATACTAACTTTGAAAGTATGTAGTACTTTTTGTGAAATGTATTTTTATGCATATGATTAAATACTGTAGAAGTTTCCGGAATTATGTTCTATTCTGAAATGTTTACTTTGTTTTAAATTTAGAGTTTATAAGTTTTATTTAATCCCGAATTTTAAATATTTGCATTGATGTATATGCATGTTACATTAGATACAGCCATTAAAAAAAAAAAAAAAAAAAAAAAAAAAAAAAAAGATTAATATACACTTAAACAACGTAAGTACACGCGTAATTGTTAGATAAAGGCGTAAAGAATGCAAGATAATACAAGAAGTCATTTTTTTTTATTTTTTCTAAATGGATTTCTAACAAGAATAAACAACTTTTAAAAAATGTAAAAACTTGAAACTGCACAAATAAATACGAAGAAAAACAGAAAAAAAAATGTGCATAATTGTTTCAAGGATTTATTCTTCAGTCCCTCTTTAGGAGAAAATGGAAAATGCTTTACTTATCTGCACCGCTCTGGATTATGTATCATCATCATCATCATCATCATCAACCGTTTTCAATCCACTGCTGGATGTAGGTCTCCCCCAGATTTTTCCATTGTTTCCTGTTTAGTGCTTTAGTCATCGAATTAACACCGGCCACTTTTCTGATTTCGTCACTCCATCTCACTTGAGGTCGTTTTACATCTCTGGGATACCACTGTAGTGTGTTTGTGCTCCACCCATTATCTTGTCTTCTTGCAGCTTGCCCAGCTCATTTCCATTTTAGCCGTTTAATTCTCTCAATAATGTCAAAAACTTTCGTCTGACTTTTTATTCAGGTTATTCTCTTTCTATCTCTTCTAGTTATGCCTAGCATACATCTTACCACACTAAGTGCCATTATTTATACTAGAGGATTCCTCCCGGACTTCCCGTGTTAAAGAACATATTGCCCGGTGTGCAGAACATGGCTGAACCCCCCCCCCCCTTTTTTTTTTAAAAAAAATTGAAAACTTCAATAGATGTTTTACATTTATTATATTAATTTAGATTGTTCACTAACACTACCACAAAGCATTTTCATATGAAAAAAATCAATTATGTATTCAAATAACGTTTTGTGATTTAATAAGAACGATACTTTTCGTATTAACTGCACCCCAGAGATGTTTTGAAGTAATTAAATTTTTGAAAAAAGGGGAGAAATCGATTGCTTAGATTGTTGCCACTGTCGACATGACGTCACGTTACTTGTGAACATGTAATATAGATTTATAATATAGATTTTCATTCAGTGTTACAGATTCAGAAACGTTAGCCATGACTCATTCTTATATTATATACTATTACAAACTTCGTGAAATTCTTGATGTGCGTTATTTTATTGTGGAAAGAGTGTATTTTACTGATCACAACAAAGTCCCATTCTTTATAAAAACAGAATGAAGAATACAATGTTACGCTATAACCTAACGGATATAGAAATTCCTTCAAACTTCAGACTCCAATCAATCGCATTCTGTACTATAATCTAAATATTTATTTCTGCATTTTTACATGCAAAGATTTTTAGTTTAACAAAATAAATAAATAAATCACGTTTAAAATCAGAAAATATTAAAAATTATATTGCAATATCTGCACATATTGGCAGCTAGCTGTGTAAGGCATGCTCTATAGTGCATAAATCTGAAAAAATACATAGATTATTTAACGTACTTTTTCATTTTATCTAGTAAAGAGCATAATCAACCAAAGCACCAATTAAACCTTTAAAATGACTCTCATTATTGTAACTCAATCTGACCGATGTGTTTTTAAAATTTATGAAATTCCCTGTTCTATATTAATAAATACAGCTTCAGACTAGATATTTATTTCATCACGGAAAAAAAAAGTCAAGGTTGACTTTATTAATCATTTAGTGACGTTATTAGCCGTGTCCAATTTTCTTTACTTTTTTGTCTCTGTTAAGTTTTTTTTTTTTATTTTTTTTAATGTGTAATAGTTTCTAAATTACGTATATAAGTATCTGCCTGTACAACGTATTTATTTTTTCCTTTTATTTATATGTACATTTATTGTTCTGAATCCTATAAAGAATATAGCATCGGTTCCAAAATCAACATTTCTTGTTTAAGTTCAACCAGATATTTCAGCTTTGAAACTTGAAGAATCTACGTTTGATGGGTTAATTTCCGGATGTCCACCTTGGGAAAAGCCGGAAGTAGATATGGATGGCGATCCCTATTTTGGATTGACATTTCGGTTTTTCACTTTTCGTTCAAAGAAATAGACTTGAATTAAAATAAGAACGCACCTATGAAATTGCAAAATCTTTATGGTATTATCTCAGCAAAATATTTTGCACCTTAGAAATTAATGATCTTATAATGCTACAGGGGATCATTTCCTTTAGTTTATACTCAGTTATTACATAATTGAAAGGAAGATTTTAAACTTAATACTGAAAAATATTTCAAATAAACTTTTTTTCTTGCATTTGCTCTTGTGTTAGAACGTGTGATTTTTTTTTTTTAAGTTATTCCTTAGAAGAGTCTTTTAATATCATTTTTTTAAATTCTATCCTTTAGTTTAATGTAGGGCGTTCTTCACCAACTGTGAGTTGCTGAGTTAACTTCTGGCTCTGGAATCCGTTTTAAGCTGTTAGAATTGTTCTCTGTGTGTATAGCCTTTGTGGACATCAGTTGAATACAATGCTACTAAACAGAACCATACTTTTCTGTATATGATAAAGAAGATGCGTATGAAATGAATTGCAGCAGAGTTGGAGTTATTCGCCATTTAGTATTATTCCCGACTGCGGCAAACTTAAATTTTAAAATCTATTGTAGATGCTATAACTACCCTACGATATGTCTGCCTACAAATCGATGTTTTGTTGCTGAGAAATCGCAATATCGACGAAGGCTTGATACTTCAGAGCGGCCGCTTCTAGCTATGTTCCGTACTTATTAGTTAGTGTCATATTTAATACATTAAATTATTGAATATATAAAAGCTCTTCCACCTTTGTCCAGTGCAGTGTTAACAGTGACTTAAAAAATAATCCTTTCTTGATATTTATTTATTATTCAGCAAACACCCCACCCCCCACCCCCTTTCACCAGCTTTCAAAACCCAAGTTAAAAAAAAAAAGCTTGCTGCCACTTGGAAAACAGAAAAAAAAAAAAAGAAAAGATTTATCTTTTTTCAGATGTTATAGAGGTAGCGCGTCATTTTATACGAAGAAAGATTAGATCTTTCAAAACGCGTTGCGTTTTCTCCTTTTTTTTTCGTCCCCCACCCCCCTTAGACTAAATATTATAAGAAACTATACATAATTAACTCGACATCAATGTTTTTAAATTTACCATAATGTTTCAAATATAATAACTTGTGAAGCTCTCCCATTTTTTCCACCATAGGTGGTTTAAAATAACAATCACTCTGTCCAAATGAAAATATTTTTCTTTCAGGATGTATTCATTGGAATATTACTTCTTAAATTGAAAACCCTCCGGCTGTGGGATTTTTTGTTCGACTTTCTTAATAAAAGCTAAGAAATGTCATCATAGCAGTGTCATAACAAGCTGTTCCCAAATCTGTCATTCCTTCTTTGAATCCTATATCAAACGGATAATACTTTTTCATGTAAGATCTCCAAATATTCATTTTTATTTGAACAAAGTCTTTATTTTCTTTCTTTAGAGTCCTTTATAGTTGAACTGGGATTTTATTAAATTGAAATTAATATGAAGAACATATAGGATTTTATTTAAGACTAGCTGACTGCCCTAGTTGTCCAGGCCAGGGATGACCTTAAATATATTTAAAGTCAGTGTTGAGTTTAGGTATTTTTCTCCGGGAGTGGACACTATGGAGTTCCTGGGAGGAAATTGCACTTCTAGACCAATAATAAGCATAAAATCCCAAATCTTCCGGGAGGGGGAGGGTTGATGCTTCTGGAATTCCCCCTGAAATCAATACAACTTTAAGGGGGTCCGGAACACAAAAATCTTCAATTTTTTGAAAAATATTTTATTGTATTAAAAAATTCTCTGATTTTTTTCGCTTAAAATGACGTCTAAATCATGTTTCTATCTTAATTAGAACAAGATATATTACTTTTTTGTTTTCAAAATCTAGCTTTCAATTAGTGGTTGTCATGGAAACGTTTTTGCGTTTTTCAGTATGACGGGTTTTCTTACCAATTCTTGTCTTTAAATTGTTATAAGTCAAGAACCGTTAAAGATACACGATTCAAACTTGGAACATGTCTTTTTCAATTAATTTACTTAAATTTTGATTCAGCAAATTTGAAAAAAAAAAAGATTTACTTTTGAAAGTATGATTTTTTAAAGTAAGTTACATCTTTTTTTTTTTTTTTTTTTTTTTTGTATTTTTTACTTTAAATATTTTTAATGTTTTTTAAATGAATATTTAAAAAAATGCTGAATCATAATGAAAGCTTATATCTTTTTTGTTTAATTAAATAAAAAAAAGTTTGAAATTTGACGAATAATAATAAAAATATTTTTAAAATGTGTTCTGGACCCCATTAAATAACCTTACCGGGATTATTTTAAATATATCTTATCTGGCTACGCTAATCTGTTTTTTCCAAACCAACCTTACCTCTTTACATGCGTCAAATAAAAAAAAAAAAAAAAAAAAAAAAAAAAGAAGCTCCAAGCCGCAGTCACGTGTGTGTCGTCATAGTAACGGTTTTTGACGATAAAGAAGTTAACATTAGAAACCAATGCTGAATATCTTTTCCCTCTCTTTCTTCACTGCGTTTCAGAGAAAAGGGTCGATGGCCTAACTTTCTTTAATAATTATTTTTAAAACTATTTCATATTTAAAAAATAATAATTATTGATTCCCGAATGTCTGCTCAATACAGGAGTATAAAATTGGCTGGATACGGTATTAAATAGAAATTTGTTGATAAAAATCAAACTTTTCATTTTCTGATAAATGGAGATTTTTTTTTAAATCTTTTTCATCGCGAGAATTCAAAAAATCGCTATACGAAATTCCAAATAAAGTATTTGAAATTAATAATAATAATAATAATAATAATAATAATAATAATAATAATAATAATAATTACTATATCAAGCAAAAATTAAATTTGGATTGCTTATATGAGTGGGTCGAAATTATTCCATTCAGTATAAAATAACAAAAAGTCTAAATAAAACTAGTATGTTGTGGCCAAAACTTTGTTCTATATAAATCAAATCATCTGTAACCAAATTTAAATGACAATCTATTCGTTCTTGGATATAACTATCGCGGAAATCGTGAAAAACAGAGCATAGGAGCCACAGCTGTTAGGCGTTATAAACCTAATAAGTATCTATTTATGTCAAGGTCTAACATCATATAAGTTTTATGAAATGCAGTGCATTAGTTCTTGAGATATATAACTATCGCGGAAATCGTAAAAAATACAACATAATAGCACCACCTTTTGGGCGATTTACACCAAAACCTAATCAGCACTAGTTTATGTCAACGTGTAGCTGAATCTGAACTGTAGGCCTTTTCTTCTGCAAAGTTTTGTGCAAATGCATAAGGGCGTTTTGACTGTTTGCCCCTCACTGGCATATTCACGATTTACGCAAATAAGGCAGAGTTCAGAGCTTTCCTGAGCAAGTTAGTCTAAGATACCCATAATTCATACAACTTCCCATTCTTCTCGAATCATTTTGTGGTCAGGGACAAAAGAAAGGGGTGGTGTCAACGGCTGTCTCCACCTGTCAACGGCTCCCGCTTTGACCTCTGAACTTTAGACATGCTAAAAAAGTCATAAAATATGAAAGGACGCGCTTCACTAATCAAAGAAACCGCACATTTAGACCGGTATCTCTTTGGACCTTAAACACCCGCGTACACACAAATAAACACCTTTCTTTTATTAATATAGGTTTATACTTTTCTTGCAAGTATGTGAGAATGATTTTTTAAATTAATATTTTAAGTGAAAATATCATGCATAATGTTTGAAGTTTGTTTTATTTAATACTGATAGAGAAGCTGTATTTTCTAATTACTGGGAAGAGTGGCGTTATATTGATGATAAAAGTCCCCCCGTCTTTCCCCACTTCCTTTTTCTTTGTTAACGAAAAAGGTAGTAATTTTCATTTTTAAAAGTATACTTTCCATGCTACTCTGGTTGAAGGAAAAGATCCTATTATGGAAAATCTAAAATCGAAAGGCACCTCGATTATGGTAGAAAGAACACGAAGGAAAATGATATTGAAATCACTAAAAATCTTTAGATATTATTGACGCATCAAGATTGGAACGGGACGACAAAATATATCTTTTGAAACAAAAATTAGAGAGCATCTATTAATCTTAATGATATTAACGGATTTAAAAAAATAGCCACTAAGACAGTTTTCTTAACTTCACACACTCACACACAGCATTTTTTTTTTTTTTTTTTTTTTTTTTTTTTTATGTAATTTGGTGAAAGTAAAAATCAAGCCGTTTCTTCCAACATTTGACTGGCACAGAAATATCTAAAAAAAATCGATTAATAAAAATAAACTCTTAGCGATGAAACAAATGAATGGAGTGTAAAATTGTTCTTTAGGTTACTTCCAATCAAAACGGAAAAACCATTAAAGTTGGAAGTTTTTGTGACTTTTTTGCTGTTCAAAGAATCTTCAAACAACTAAACATCATTACTTTAAAATTATTTTTCTCTATTCTTTTTAACACTTTCCAACATAATTATAAAAGTGTTTATGAATTCAGTCTGTCTGACCGTCTGTCCGTGCTCTAACTGACGGAAATATACTCAGATTGCCATGCAATTGTTAACACTTTACAACATAGTTATGAATTCGATTTGTCTGGCCGTCTGTCCGTGCTCGCATTTTCCAGCTTAACTATATTTAGTTAGTATATATTAACCTGTGTTTGTATATAATTAAATTCATATACAGGCCAAAAAGCGCAAAAAACTGAATACATTTCCGTCTATGGATGATAATTATTGGAAGTTAGATTTTGGTTGTGTTATGCTTTTCCTAGCTCAATTAAATTTTAGCTTAATATTTGGTGTGTACCAAAATCTGTTGATTATATACAAGGCTGCACAAAATATTTCAAGTCACCATATATGGGCGGTAAATGCTAGAAAAAAAAAAACTGTTTGCTTTAGCGTTGTACAGCCGAATTAATTTTAGCAAACCGTGTGGGTGTGTAAGAAATCTATAGATCATATACAAGGCTGCTCAAAGGAATTGGAATTTATCGACTGTGGTCTTTAAGTGGTCGAGTTCGGGTACATCCAATTTTTTAAAAAGATATCAGAATATTTTTTCTCATTAAAAACGTATAAATCTAAATATGAATGAGTAACTGCATGTGAATAGCGCAAAATGCTGCAGAGAAACGCACAACTTATAAATAATCCAGGACAAAACATTTGGTCTGTACTATCACCTCCTCACTCCTTCCGCCTCCCGCACCAAACAAGAAAATACGAAACATAAAACCACACTAAAAGATACGTTAAATTCTGAAAAACCTTTTAGAGTGTTTTCGTTTTTTTTTTTTTTTTTTTTTTTTTTTTTTTTTTTTTTTTTTTAAAGAATTTAACATTTATTTTGATGTGGTTTAACATATCGTGTTTTGTTGTTTGGTTGAGGAGAGGGGTTAATACAGACCAAATGCTTTTGCTAAATTATATATATATACTATATATATGAAATATGTTATAGGAATGAACGTATATATAAATATGAAAAAAATATATTTATTTATTTATTTAAAATGAGAACACATGTAAAAAATTATAAAAATCAATTGAAAGGATACTGCAAGAATTAAACTCAATAAAATGAAAAACTATGAATATCTTATGCAATCGTCAGAGGAGTTCCATAAGAATATTCATCGTAAATATATATGTTATTTCATCAAATATTGTCAGCAGTGTGCATAAAATGGATAGTATTAAGCTCCTTATAATATATATCAGAAAAAAACACGACATCAGATAACTAACTAAATAAATAAATACACCATTATTCAACAGCAATAGAAATTAAATCATAAAGCAATGGACCAAACTCACAAAAGAAAACGAAGATAAAGGATGATGGAACAAGATGAGAAGTGCTTTGCAAAGACTGGTACACTTCATTTCACCAAGAAACACAAAAAGGCTAAAAACGCTTTGTCATTCCATTAATATATATGATAAAAGAAAAAAAATGTTTGGTGCTGCCATCTACCACTAATAAATAAAAGGAAAACTGAAACTACAGACTGTAGTTAAATGATAAATCTGATGCTGCCATCTATTAGGAAAAAGGAAAAGCTGGAATTACAAACAGCTTTGGCATAAAATAAATTTTAAACTAAGTAGCAACTAATGTAAATAAATTTTAGAAAGTGATGAAGAGTAAATAATATAAATAAAATTTAGATAGTTATAAATATGAAATGGGAAGATAGTGGTACAATAATTGGCCATGTATGAGGAGACAATGTGTAAGTAAAGTGAAAAATGTATAATTTATGTTGTGTAAATGTTTTTGTTGAATGCATAAAACCCGTTTTTTCAATATTTTGTAACTTTTTTTTTAGCAGTCCCGGCTCATCCCTCCTTAATAGCATTTTAATTTTTTTTTTTAATATAAAGTTCTATAATTTTTTCAACAATCCACGCCCTCCGTCCATAATACTGTTTTCAATTCTATAATTTGAATGCCCGTACTGGTAAAATTAGATGAATGATTTAATCCTAGAAGAAATAAAAGCAAGGGGATAATTATAAGACACAGCTGTATGTTTTAATTGTAAAAAAAGTCGGCCTTATGAAATGGGAGGAGCATAAACGTTTAAAACGATTGCAGTGGTTTAGAAGAATATTTCTGTAAACTGAAATATGTAGACAGGAATGAAAGTTAATAAAATTAATAACATTGCTTCACAATGATAAAATTGACAAACTGTAGGCATTTTCTTAATTACATTAAAATTTAGCTTTAATTTTCTTTTATTTCGGTTTTCGGGTCGAGTTTGGATCGTGGTGTCAGTTTGTGGATTGACCAAAATTATTTTGTGAGGTTCGAGTGGGGGTACAACGCGACCCGTGCAGGGACATCAGGCTGAAAATGGAGCTTTAGTTATTGCGTGTTCTGTGTACATGCACATTCATTCTGTATATGTACAGGGTAGTTTTACAGTAAGCCCCAGTTAGGCTTAAGTTTTACAGTAAGACGTAAACACGTTTACATTTTTTTTAAAATTCAAGAAAAATTTACAAATTGTCGTATCGAAATGCTGTTTGCACATAAGACTTGACAAAGTGTTGGATTTTTTGTGGCAAAAGAAAAAGAATAGTTTTGCTACGTTCATTAGGATTTTTAATTAATATCTCGACTAATTAACAAAAATGAAAAATGTCAGCGTCAGTTGCATTCGAATCTGCCTTCGTCTATCTTCATCCAAATTTTCATACCTCTACATGCGGTAGATTTTCTTAGCTATCGCAGACAGGCACGCACACACGGACAAACATCTTTCTTTTGTTATTATAGATGATTAATTTTATTTTATTTCGGGTTCGTGTCATGTTAGCAAAAATCTTTCTGTTGTTAGTATAGATGATTAATTTTATTTTATTTCGGGTTCAAGTATTTCGGGCTCGGGTCATATTAGCAAAAAACTTTTGTTGGTTTTCGAGTTGACTTGAAATAGAATTTTCGGGTTTGGGTCGAGTTTCGGGTTGACTTGAAATAGAATTTTCGGTTTCGGGTTAGGTATATAACCCGAATATATATAGGTATATAGCTAAATTCCATCCCATTTCATTATATCGTTGCATTTTTTACAAAGCAATATAAGTCTGACGAAAATTGAATTCAAATATCTTTATTTTAGTTAAAAGTTAAGAACGATAGCAGGGGTTAACCCATTTAAAATTTGGGACCTAATTAGGAACCCCTGCACAAAAATCCACTTAATAAACCAGGTTCCAGCGGCCTTCACAAAAATCCACCTAATAAAAAGGCTCCAGAGTCCTTCACAAAATTCTGTTTAACAAACAGCGTCCTTCACAAAATTCTTTTTAGTAAAATAGGCCCCTTCACTAAATTCCATTCCATGAAAAAACACTCTTAATTAGATATTTTTATTTTGTTAGATTTTAAAATGCATAATTTTCAAACAAAAAAAAGTTCACCAATAAGGAAAACTTCAGCAGAAAGACTTATAAATGTTATTATTAATATATGTTTGGTTTGAATTTGAGCAACTGGATTTCATTTGTCGTTACAAAATATTAATTTTCACAAAAATGACTTTTCACAAAATGAGCCGCAAGAAAAAAACCCTGGATAGTTATGTTCGGATTAGAGTGAGACATCCTATGTATGTTTGAATGAAAAAATGAATTATGACTCTAATTTCCTATACAAAAAATGTTTGTGTTGGTGTGCGCGACCACTTTTTAAAGTTTGTCCCATCTTTTTTCGATCACCCTGTACATTCGTTTTTTATAAAATGAGGGGAAGGGTATCGAAATCAGAAAGCATCATCCCTTTTTGGTATTTTTTTAACCTCGTTATTATTTTACATATTTGTTCTTTTTCTATTGTCTTCTCTCTTCCCGGAATAGTTTTCTTTTTCTAACTATATCCACGCTTTCTAAGACGAATAAATAACGCGAAGTATTCTCTATCGACTGTCTAAGAACTAGAAATTTTGTCGATTTCTCAGTATGTGCGGAAGTACGTGAAGAAAAATGTGTAAAGAATAACTATGTGCCCCCGAAGATTATAATAGTAAATTCTGCTAGTGTTAAATATAAATTTATGGTCTCATGTTGCTATTTTTTATGAACTTAAGGAGAAAAAAAGAACAAACGTCGTGTGTGTGTGTGTGTGTGTGCTTTTGTATTTGCTTGTTTTCTTACCCATTTTGCCAGATTATTAAATCCAGGATTTTAACACGTTTTCTTAAAAATATCTGTGTTTAGGTTTTTAAAAAAATTGAATAATTTTTAAGAAAGTTTTTTAAAACATTTAAATTGTATAAATTTTACTCTAAAAGAAAAAGGCAAAAACTTCTTTTTGTTTTAAGTATAAAAGAAAGGTTAAGATACCTCTAGTAGATCTCTAATTACGTTTTTAAAAAATTGCAAATTATTAAAATAGGAAAATTAGCTTTGTTAAAATTCGATATTTAAATTATATGAAGACTCATTTAATTTTCCTTAAACATTAAATTATTTCAGCAATTAACTTTAAGATACAAGTGAATATCGATTCCTGCTTTCTGATTTATATAAGTCTGCTAACGCATGATTGCGTAAATGCTTACAATCATCCAAGTAGAAAGGAAATAGTGTTGCCATTCAATGAAACAAAAATGCTGCTCATTCGATGCTTTAATTTTAAAAGTGCACTCAGTTGTATTCTCGAAGTATATTCTCTTTGCTCCAGAAAGTTTTGCCCATTTTCGAGAAAGACATGGTCGTTATATATAATAAATAAATAATGCGATTTGTTTTATACCTTCTGCTTAGTATCTAGGTCGTAGTCGGTGAACCTATGACACCCGGCAGAATATTGTCGGCACGGTATTGATTGAAATTCTAAATAAAACTGGAGTGAAACTGCACAAATTATATGAATTTAGAATAACTGAGTTTTTCTACAATTTTCAGCCAATCTAATTTAAAGTTAATATCAATCTAGTTCAATATTGGCTCAAAGATTTTTTTCAAATTAAGAGAGGATTTGGTGACGAGCAAAAAAGGATAAGATTATCAGGCTTTTTAAGCAGAAATACCGTTTATAAAATTATGAAACTTTGAATCCAATACCAAATGTGAAGAGCTGTTTAAAGTAGCTGGTGCTGAGTATTCTGACTATTTTTTCTTCAAGTGATTATTTTCAGAAATAGAAAAAAATGAAAAATTCAAGAAGAAACCTTTTGTCAGATGATTCCAGTTCAGCTGGTATTTTCTTAAAAATAACTAAATATGAACCTGGTATCCATTTTTTGTCTTTTAATATGCAACAACAGAAATTACATTTTTTTTTACTATCTAAAATATAATACTGTATGTTACTCATATATATATTATATATAAGGGTTATTATAATTAAAGTTGCACTTTTAAAGACTGTAAAAAAAGAATCACTGGTCAGAATGACCTGATATTTCATCTGAGTATACGTGTAGCAATGGGAATTTGTTTTGCGATGGAAAAAAAAGTTCAAAAGTCGACCAATAGATGGCGCTGTAAGATGCTAATTAAAAGACGTGACATGCGCACCGCACATTATACTTGTGATAAAAAGGCCGGTAACATGCAGTTCCTGTCATTCTGCGTCTGAGAAGGTAGTCCTGACTTTATCATTGAAGGATTGGACTCTGCTTGTGCAGCTTTTTTACAAGAACGGTGACTGTGCGGCAATTGCATTGAGGAAATTCCAGACATTGGTTTAAGAAGCGGCTTTTTCCCGATGACTCCACAGCAGCATGTGGCTTCTTTTAATTAGCATCTTATGACGAGTACAGCGCCTCTATCGGTCAACTTTTGAACTTTTTTCTTTTGCACAACAAATTTTCATTGTTTTACGTATACTCAGATGAAATATCAGGTCATTCGGACCAGTGGTTCTTTTTTTACAGCATTTTGAAAGTGCAACTTTAATTATAATCACCCTGTATATATAAATATACTACATCCCTAGAAAAAACTCAAATTAATGAAATCATAGGACTGTCTTAACTTTATCATAAGGTACACACAATTTCGGATTCGATATTTAAATGTAGGCTTATGCGCAGGATTTTCAAAAGGGAGGGACTAGGTGTGAAGTATTTTCTAAAGTTTATATTAGTAGTTGCACAATAATTGTGTAACTACACAATAATTTACACTAATTATGAGTTAACTTAAATTAGTCAAGCATTAAATTAAGTTGTATATTGATTAACATTTATTGCATCATAATATTATCACTTATACTATAATATCACTTACATCAAAATATCTGTAACGTACGCTATATTGTCACGGATGAGGAGTAAACAGTACTGTACAAAGTTTTTGTTTTTTCAGTTACTGTGTTTTTACAGTTACTGTTTAAATATAAGTAGTAAAAACTAGTCTAAACATTGATGCTTTAGTTTGAATAAATAAATAAATTATTTATAAGGAAGTTGGAGTTTTCTTTTCTTTGCAAGTCCGCTTAAGTAAATAACAAAGTACTTTTGTGATCATTAGTCTGATAAAAATCAATAAGCAAAAGTGAAATTAAAAATTGACCAAAAAAATCAAAATCATAACCAATAATATATATTATTCAAACGCACAAAAGTAAATAAAAAATTATCTTTGCAATTTTTTTCATTTTTTTTTCTTTCAAATTCCGTCAGATACAAAATGTTGTATGCGTTGAAATTTCTATTAATAAAAGTAAGTAAATAGATAAAAAAGAAACCGAATGGGAGTGGTTTAAGGGTGATCATCACTTATATTTTCCCTATATTGCTAATGTTATATTTTTAAAATCAATGCTGCGCATTTACTATTGTATGGTTTTATTAAAAAAAATTTTTGGTGATAGATATGACTTATTTCTTTGAAATGACTCAAATTTTACAAGTGAGATGCAATTACCCTTTTTTTAATTTAAATTTAAAAACTTTCAATTTGTTTCCAATAGATTCCACCAGATGGCTCTACCAGTGCTGTAGATTTTCCGCATAGCTGACAAAACTACTTTTTCTGCTAGTTTTTATATATTTTCTTGTTAATTGTCATCATTATCTTGTTATAAATTTAATAAGGGGTATTTTTTACACGATACTATATAAAATACATCGTTCAACAAGCCTTTTTTGTCTTTTCTGTAGTAATTTTATTCTCATCTGCCATACTTGAAAGAAAAAAAGAAAATTCTTTCAAATTTTTAGCAACCCTAAAGAGTTCCGGTCCGGTGAGTCAAAGCAGGGGTGCGTTGGGAAGAGATCTCAGATATCACTTTTGATTTTTTTTTTCTCTACCGTTGCCTTTTAAAGGGAAGGGAACGGGAGGGGGGGGATATTGTAAACACTTGTGGTCATTTGGTTTTCTTTCTGTAAAAGGAAATTTTTCTTTGCTTTGTACGAATGTTCATTGAATCTGTGAAAGCGAAACTTATTTTTGCTTTATTTAATGACAGATATTATGTGTGAAAAAAAAAAAAAAGTGAAGACATCTATTTCGGAAATTCTGGTAGATTCTTTGCATTAAAAAAATCCTCTAAATTGGCAATACTACTTCTCACAACGTAATCGTCTTTAGAAAAAGCTTGCGCTCGCATGACATACACAGTTCGTAGCAAAGATTACGTTTTTTTAGGGGGTGTGGGGGAGGGTAGTATATTTTAGTAGAGGTTTATAGAGACTAGGATCAATTTCCTTTCATAATACTCGGACCGGGCTCAGTCTATTCCTTTTTTTCAGCAGATTTGAAACGGGCGGTGAATTCATTCTGTCCGTCTCATGTTGAGGGTTTTTTTTTTTTTTTTTTTTTTTTTTTTTTGGGGGGGGGGGGGGCAATTTGGATCCGAGTTATAAGTGTTTATGGTTATTGAGCCCTTATATTTGCACTATACTAAAATTTAGGGGTGAGGGTGGTAAATTGGTAATATGTACAATCGTTAAAAAAGAGAGAGAAAGAGAGAACGTCCTAATACTTTTAATCTTGATATTTACACAGAGTGATGCGAAAGGTACTGATCTACTGCGAATTGTGTATATTTTTTCGAATTTAAATACAATTTTGGGAGAGGAGCCATCTACATATTAAAAATTGTATCGACTTTGAAATAAACATCTTTCCGCCAGCCAACAGACAAACCAACCGTGAAATCCCTGGCTCTGTCAATTTTGTATCAAAGTTCTGATATCGATATTTTAGTGTATTATAAATGGCAATTTGGATCCGAGTTATAAGTGTTTATGGTTATTGAGCCCTTATATTTGCACTATACTAAAATTTAGGGGCTTCTGTTAAAAAAAACCGACGATGTCCCCTGTAAAACTATGTCACTTTGTTCACGCACACAAAATTTGAGCACTCTGTGACAGTTTGATCACGAGTTATAAGAGTTTAAATTTGTCGGGTGCTCAGTATTTGTTTTAAATTTTCTTCATTTCGCCCACTTTCCATTACTTTCATTGCTTCATTTTTTCCATAATATTTTCATTGTTTCATTTTTTAATATGTATTATTTTGAACTATCTGACCCAGACAGCATTGCCCGTACTCATGATAATAACTTTAAATATACCTAAAATCAATGTTGAATATTTTAAATTTTTTTAAACAAAAATCTTTCTAAACGTTCTTAATGCTGGGGACCTTATTGCCTTCTACAGCGCGCATCTTCGAATTGTATGATTTTATATTTCCAAATGAAAATCTATCCAAACAAACTTAGAGCAGGATTCCCACTGCCTTCGGCAGCGTACACCGGGCTGTATTCCGCTCTGCTTTGATTTTATATACTTTATACAAAAGACCGCCGTAGACTCGGCCCACAGCTTGAGTCGGGTCGGGTTGATGCTATTATTTATTTATTTTTATTTATTTATTTTTTTTTTATGGTAGGATTCGTGTTGATGAAATTATTTTTGTCGCGTGTGAGCTGGATTTTGGGTTGACTTTACAAAGAGATTTCCAGTTGGAATTGTCTAAAAAATTCGTTTCTTTATTTCCATATAAATGAGTGATTTTGCTATTATTCAGTAGATATAAGGATTATTAATAATAATTTAAAATGACGTCTTGTGCAGTTTCAAATTGCTACAATACGTATAAAAATATTAACACAAGATGAGCGTGAACAATAAAACTATTTAATTGATTAATTGAATCAAAAAAGAAAACATCCAAACCAATTTTCTTTGTCACCAAAAGATTTTAAAATGGTCTAGTCTCAAACACGTTGTCCGATTTGTATAAAACTGAATAATTACAAAGCGACTGTGTCTGTCCGTTTTATATGTTTTGATTATTATCATTATCATGTTATAAATTTAATAAGGCGTATCTTTTTACACGATATTACATAAAAAATATCGTTCAACAAGCATTTTTGCTGTTACTGCAGCAATTTTATTCATAGTATACCATGCTAGAAGGACATTCTTCCACATTTCTAAAAATCAGCTTGGTCGACACCACATACTCATACTGTTGGTTGACCCCTGACCAAGGAGATATAAATAGATATTTTATTACCATGCCCCTCCCCACGCTCTGCGCTCCGAAGATTTCAGATTTCCGATATCACTACGTTTGCGCAGGAGAATATCTTCAAAATGGGTAATTTTCTGTTAGCGAAAGTTTTACTTTCTAAAAATAAAGTGAAGAAGGCGATTTTTGTTTGATTGATTTTTCCTTTCAAATAAATTGGTCGTATAACTTTTCCCTTTAAAAAAAAAAAAAAATGTTTTTATTCCTTGTTACCTTTAATTGACATTGCATATGTAAACAATTTTTAATTGAAAGAAATTAATGTAAATTTTTGCGTGAAAGAGAATTTAACGTCTAAACAATGTAAATTGCATTAAAAAGTGCCATACTTGAAATTTTCAATTCTATCTCAGGAATGCACCGAATAGTGATTTTGGTAGAATGCCAAATATTCGGCACCCAAGTAAACCGAATACCGAATATTCGGTCGGCTGAATATTCCAATGTTCCAGTGTTAAAATATTAAAAGGCTAAATTTAAAAATAGTTTTACCTCATATTTAACACAAATACTGCCTCAATTTTCCTTTTTCCTCTAACTTTTAATTTTATTCCTATTTTTATGAACATTACTTTCTCACAAGTAAAATTAACACTAAAAAAAAAGAAGAAAAAAAAATCTATGTTTTGAATTATTAAATAAGATTATAATCTTAATACTTGTAAATAACACTTTTAACTTTGGCTCTCTCTAAGAATTAAAATAAATTAATACAAATTTCGTATACTCGAAAACAAACATTTAAAAATCGATTTTTGTTTTTGTAAAACCATAATTGGTTTCTATGAACTAATATCATTTGCTTTTGTTGAATTATTGCTTATAAATAAATAAATAAATAAATTTAAAAAAAAAAACCTTTTTTAAAAAAATCATTATTTTATGTGAATATCGTCATTTCATGAATATCGTCATAACTATTAACTACTATCTTCACCAATTATAATATCTCCATGAATATTGTCATTAATATCGTCTTAAGTGTCACTTTTCCAACAAAATAAACAAGTTGGAAATTGTACGTCAAACGTGACAAATGAGGTGCGTTCGTACTATAGCTAGTTATATAAATATTCAGATCTTGATGATTTTTAATTCTGTGAAATGAATTATATCGTCTGCAGATTAATTTCTGTCATAAAATAAGTATCTCGGTCGCTTGACGATTAAACCTCGGAAGCTCCTCTAACAAGAAAGCACCGATTTTTTTTTCTTTTAATTCAAATTTCTTAATAAATATTTTTATTAATATCTCCTAAAGTTTTGATTCGATTTAAAAAAAATTTGAAATGTCGCGACAAAATTCTGCAAAGATCTTAAATTATATATCTTAATATCTATAATTAATAATCTTATATATATCTTAAATTACAAACCATTCGGTTGGGTAGTTTTTGCGTTGTTATAACAACGCAAAAACTGCGGACGGACGGACAGACGGACGGACCAAGCGACGACAATAGGTGCTACGTATTTATATAATTACGAACGCACCTAATAATAATAAACTTTTATTTTAGTATGATTTTATTCCTTAATTATCCGAATAAAATTTTTACTTATTGACACTTGGGTTAATCATTAAATTTAGGAATGTTGAAAAGAGATAATAGTTTGAATTTTATATGTTACTTATCCTGTGTGTAAGGAATATATTATTTTTTTTATAGATATATTTTTCTTTTCTTAAAAAATTATTGCTGATATTTATCAATGAAATTGTAAAATATAACATGTATTATAAATTCTTTGTAGATTATTCAATTGCGTGAAATCTGTAAAATATATTCTGTCTCACTTATTTATCAGCAGCTGCTCTCTTGCATCCTCCAATACTTTTTTCATTCTCGAAAGAAACTGTCATTTATTTCGAGTGAAACTGTAAAGTAAAACCTATGTTATAAATTCCTTGTAGATTTTTTAAATGTGTAAACTGTTATCACGTCTTATTTATTTATAATCGACTGCACTTTTCAATCTCCAACACTTTTTTTCATTGCCGAAGGAAATGGACATTTATTTCGAATGAAACTGTAAAGTATAACCAACATTATAAATTATTTGTATAGATTATTCAATTGCGTGAAATGTGCAAAATGTATTATGTCTTATTTAGTTATAAGCAGCTAATCTCTTGAATCCTCCAATACTTTTTTCATTTTGGAAGTTAACGGACATTTATTTCGAATGATACTGTAATATATAACCTATATAAATTCTTTGTAGATTTTTCAATTGCGTAAAATGTGTAAACTGTATCACGTCTTATTTATTTATAACTGGCTGCACTCTTGAATTCTCCAACACTTTTATTTTTCATTTCCGAAGGAAACGGATATGTATTTCGAATGAAACTGTAAAGTATAACCTGCATTATAAATTCTTTTTATAGATTATACAATTGCGTGAATTGTGTAAAATGTATTATGATGTCTCATTTATTTATAAGCAGCTGCTGTCTTGAATCCTCCAATGCTTTTTTCATTCTCAAAAGAAACTGTCGTTTATTTCGAATGAAACTGCAAAGTATAACCCATATTATAAATTCTTTGTAGATTTTCCAATTGCGTAAAATGTGTAAACTGTAATGCTTTACTTATTTATAATCGGCTGCTCTTTTGAATCCTTCAATGCAATAGTTTTTATGTATTTTAATCACTAGTTAATAGAGTTTAATTTTTTATCTAATATACACTGTGCATAGTTTTACAGCAATTTTTTTTTTTAATTATCTCTACTTGATCTTAATTCCTGTAATGAACATACGTATTTTTTATTCCATTGAATATTTTTTTACACACTGTCACTGCTTTCAATTTTTTTGAAAAATCGATCTTGCACTGAGATTCATATAAAAGTGAAAAAGAAAAAAAAATCATGTCCTACATATTCGATAAACGGTAGCTATATGAAATATCCAACAGCTGTTAAATTGTTTTTGAAATATAATTACAGTTATATTTTTCATATATTACTCAAAGTCAACTATTTTAACAATATAAATGCCTACTAAATGTTATTCATGTTTCGTAAATGTTTTAACTGTGTTAAATGTAAGAATTTGTAAATAAAATATATTGGAATTCGCAATATATATATATATTTTGTTTATCATTACTAAAGAAGAAAAAAAGAAAACAATTCATAACATCAAAATCTAAAAATTTTCATATTCCAACTGAAATAAACAAATGATTATCAAATGTATTATCCCCATTTTTTAGTACCAAATGATTAGAATACCCAAATTCAGTATATATATATATATATATATATATATATATATATATATATATATATATATATATATATATATATATTTACTTCTGTACGACCCTGAATAAAGATTTATAAGCTTCGTTCCTAAAATCTTTTTTTGTTTTGACTTCTGTAAAATATACGTGGTTTCTTTCTTCCATTCATGTATTCTTGAAATACTCATATCGGGAACATTAGTTTCCAAACAATTTCATTCTTTTCATAAAATATCTACCTCTAATTACCGGAAAGCGGCTCCTGTTGTATCATTTTACAAAACAGTGGAAGTAAAAATAAAATGTTCAGAAGGATTTCTTCCGGTATATGTGTATATACAATATGTCCAATCCCTCTCTCTTTCTTTCTGTTTCTCGTGTCATTCTCCGTAGTGTGATCAATGGAAAGAATGTCCTTGTCGAATTACATTTACTGACCCAGGACTATAGATACAGAAAAGGCTAGTTCGCGGGGGGAATTGAGATATAACATCATGTCCCCACTTTTACTAGGAACTGGGCCGGCGGTGGAAATTGCAGATAATCATTCTCCAGAATTCATGCACAGAACAGAAAAGTCTAGAATTGTCTAAAGAGTTTCTTCCTTTATTTCCATACAGATGATTGTTTTGCTATTATTGAGGAGGTATTATAAAGATAAACCGACGTCTTGCGCCGTTGCAACTTGCTACAATACGTATTAAAAAAAAATCCCTGACGGCTCGGCCTACAGGCACAGGTACATTTCGAAGACGCAGACCGTGGAGCGTCTGTTTATTGGGAATTGCAGAAGAAATGACCTTTTGCCATGATGCGGCAGTTGAAACCGCCCACTTCGAAATCTACTTGTGTCAAGTAGGCGAAGCCGGTAGAATTTTTTTTATTTTTTTATTCTGTAAGTGTTGGTCCAATAAAAAACTTTTCAATAGAAAAGTTGTAGATAATATTAAGAGGCTTTATAATAAATTTAAGTGGATTTGATATGTTGTGAATTGACAAAGTTATGATTTTTTTTCTTCCAAAACCCCCCTTCCCCCCCCTCGAGGCTATTTTTAATGATATCAAAAATCTGTCATACATAAATTTTCGGCCCTTTTCCTAGAAGTAATAACTTTAAACGGATTCGATGGGTTCTTTTTCACAAAAAGCCCCCCCCCCCCCCCCCCCCCCCCCCCCCGCTTTTGCCCATTCACGAACTTGACCGAGATTTTATGCCCCTTGATTTTATGTATCCGTTTGGAAGAGATTTGTACAGAATTATTAAAGTTATCGTGTCCATAAAAAAAAGTGACATATAGATAGATAGATAGTTAGATACAGTTTTGAACTGGGGGGTGGTTTTGGGTTCTGGGATTCACGATAGGTGTAGATCTGCAAAAATTTTCCAGAAATTCCAACATAGGGGAGAGTGTAAGGTAGATCTCTTACGAAATCAACCTAATAGCAAAGATAAAAATATTAACATAAAGTGAGCGTGACCAATAAAACTATTTAACTGAGTCAAAAAAGAACACTTACATCGTCTTCTTTTTCACAAAATAAATAAAAAATGATCAAACACTAAACACGTTGTCCGATAAAAATGAGTACAGTTCTTACGACAGTTGATATCATATGCGCCAAATGGGAGCTCAATCCAAAGCAAAGTTTAAACGCTATTGTGTTCACTCACATATACAAATACATACAGGCATCATCATAAAAATACCATAAAAGGACACCGATGGTCTGAAAACGAAAAAAATACCAATATTCACGCATACATACGGAATAATTGTAAAAATATCAAACCTTCAAATATAAATTTACCAGTACACCTGTGCGATGATTTCGCACTGCAGTCTAATATTTTAGGTAGATTTCGTAAGAAATACTACCTATTACATTCTCCCCTATGTTATAATTTCTGAAAATTTTTTGCAGATCTACGCCGATCATGACTCCCAGAACCCAAAAACCAGTTCAAAACTTTATATCGATCTATCTATCTGTCTATATCACTTTTTTATGGACACGATAACTTTATTAATTCTATACAAATCTCTTCCAAACTGATACATAAAATCAAGGGGCATGAAATCTCGGTCCAGTTCGTGAATGGGCAAAAGTGAACCAGGAAGGAGGGGGGAGAGATTGGGGGGCCTTTTTGTGAAAAAAAAAACATAACTTCTTAATTAGGATACGTATCGAATCCGTTTAAAGTTATTATTACTTCTAGTAAAAAGGCCGAAAATTTATGTAGATTTTTGATATTAAACATGGCCTCCGGGAGGGGGGGGGGAGCTAGGGGTTTAAGAAGAAAAAAAATTCATAATTTCGTCAATTCACAAGATATCAAATCCGCTGAAATTTATGATAAATCCTCTTAATATTATCTAAAACTTTTATACTGACAAGTTTTTTATAAAACCAACCCTTACAGCAAAATAAGTAAATAAAATAAAAAATAAATAAAAAATAAAAACAAAAAAATCCCTGCCTGCTCCGCCTACAAACACATTTAGATTTCGAAGTGGACGGTCCCAACTGCAGCATCATGACAAAAAGGTCATTTCTTCTGCAATTCTCTATAAACAAGCGCCCCACGGTCTGCGTCTTCGAAATCTACCTGTGCCTGTAGGCCGAGCCGTCAGGGGGTTTTTTAGATGCAGGTTTAAACTTCTAAAGAAAAATTAAGGACGAAAATATCTGCAAACAACATTAGTCAAGCCAGAATATCATGTCATTCATTCCATCAAAGTTAAAATAAAAACTGATCAAAGATAGCAAGAGCCACGCACGAGGGAAAAAAAATAACAATCGTATTTTAACTTCATTAGAAGATGACGTCACCCGCTTTGTGAAAAACACGGACAAAAAAAAAAAAAAAAAAAAAAAAAAAAAATGAGCACATATAAAATAGAATTTAATATAATATAACATAGCATACATTTTAGACTACATGTAAAATACCACTGCTGCGATCGATCGATTCGATGGTGTCTTTTTCCTCAAACATTTGAATTTGAATTTTGCTTTTTAATCATAAATATAAAATAAACCCGTGCGTCCCGCTTTGTTTTTTATTGTGCTATTTTTTTTTTTATATATAATTATTGTTGAGCATGCTATAATGTAGTATTTTATTTTTGTGGCAACAATGATTAGAGAAAAAAAATCATTTCATTGAAAAAAACAATGCTGATTAAATTTTTAATCAAAAAACATGTTTTAAAGAAATGTGAGTATACTATGTCAGAAGCCGGTTCAAAAACCTTTTGAATGATAGTTCATTCATTTTTGTGCATTTTGTAAATGCATAGAAAAAGGGATGTTGGCAACAGAAACAATACATATGATTAACTAATGTAAAATTTTAAAGCATATGTAAGTACGAGGAAGTCAGAAATTATAACTTATTGTATGATAAAATATGAAAAACTACATAAATAAATTTTTATTCTTAAAATGAAAGCATTGAAAGCATATATAAAACATTAAAATACATGCAATTTGGTATAATTGCAACTCAAGTAATATATATATATATATATATATATATATATATATAATATTTAAAAAAAAAATTTGGTCTCTTATCACAGTTATTTTGTATTTATTTTTAGTTTATATAATTCGTGTAATAAATCAAACTGTGCTTTAAATTTTTTATCACTTTAAGGTGATTTTGATGTTCAAAAATAGTAGAAGGAAAACAGCGTAAAGGTTGGCAGCTATGCAAACATCGTAGATGTAGCTTTAACGTGTATCAAATGGTACTGTTAGTATAAATGTATTGTTGCTAGTGATTTTCTGATTCCTTTTTAAGCATAAAAGAATAATACTTGCAAGCATGTTTATTGAAATAATTTGGAATCGAAAAGTTCTTTATTTTCAAATAAAGGAATTACATCTTTAGCTATAAGTGATTATTGTCTCAGGACGGCAATTTGTTCCTTTCCTGCGCTGTCGCGTCCGAAAATTCAGTTTAAAATGACAACTTTGACAGCATTATTTGAAAATATTTTGCCTTTACAGGAAAACGAAAAAAAAAAATTATTACATAGTTTCTTAATAAGTTTGTGAATAAAAATTAATTAAAAAATGTGTTAGAAAGTGCACAGCTTAAATTTCAGAACAGCCTTAAATAAATAAAATGTATATGCAAAAAATTTAAGTCAGTAAATAAAAGAAATGCATTATGTAATAAAATTTTATTAAATATATTTACTGTTAATTATCATATATTTAAAATTCTAAATATTTTTTTCTGTTTAATTATATTTATCTTACAAAGCTTCGCTTAATCTTAATTATTATTATTTTTTCAATTTCGGTTCAGATTCCTGGGTTTCTACTGATATGGGTAAGCAGAAATATTGATGTACAATGCTTTCCCCCGAAATTGAACCATTTGTTTGGATAGCTAAATACATTAGCAATGTAACTCCAAATTTGAGGAAATATAATTAAAACATATCAATATTGCGGAAATTCTTAATCTAGATCATTTAAATTAAAAGCGTTATTTAGCGCAGCTATTTACCTCCTGTAACATTACAAAATCCCTTTTTAATTATAGCTAAACCATGTGTTTCTCTCAATAACATGAGATTACAATTGACTAATCGATAACTATAAAAAAAAATAATAATAAATAAAAACTGGCTTAAACCGCGCTGGAGGTCTGCATGAGCTGAAATTTTCACGCCCGGTCCCGGCCCGAATGAAACCATCTTGTTCCGGAGTCCCCCAGAAAGTAAAGTCCAAAACCAAACCCATCCCCTATACAGATCTGTAGCCGAAAGCTAATCTCTAATCTTCTAACTTACATTTATTTGGCACAGCGTGTCTGTGTTTACCCGGAATCGGCTTCAAACAGGAAGTGACGTTTCCAAGAAAATGGGGCTGCTAGAAAAAGAAGATTTTCGCCCATGTGAAAGTCAGCGCCATCTATTGAGTGAAGGTGATTTCCTTATTATCTGACGCTCCTTTTTAAACCCTCCCCAAAACCACCCCTTGTGCACAGCCTTGGCCGTAGAATAAAAGAGATGTGTGTGGGGGCTTTCTCAGTTTGAAAGGAAAGTCGTTAAGATAGACAGCGATGAGCTTTCTTTAAATTTAGTGCTCTCAAAACTAAACGTGAATGAAGGAAAGTTATGAAGATCGATCAGAAAAGAATGTCCTGTCGCTTCAGCAGCGACTTTTTTTTTTTTAATTACACAAAGATGTCTTTGAGTTTAACTATTTAAGCGTACTATTAAATACAAAAGCCAAAAAAAAAAAAAAATTCAATTAACACCCCAGTCTGTCAAAAATAATTCTGTAGATGGTATCCCTAAAATACATAATTAAAATAACTCTCGTAGCGTAAATAGCGGAGTTAATTCATATCGTATAGTTATTTCTTTTACATTAGTACACTGAATTAATTAGTTCAAATGAACTAGATAGTTCCTTATTTTAATAACTATGATATTTTTTTTGGTTAGGTTAAACCGTTCTTTTAAAACCATAGTAGTTTTTAAATATATATAAACAAACGCCATGAACGGAGTCAACAGAAAAGGAGGGGCAGGGAATAAGTAAGGGCTTAAAAGACCCTGAGATACTATTTTGCCGCCTAGGGGGGATCAGGGGCAGATTTAAAAAAAATAAGAAGAACCGATCAGACTGCAGACTTAAGTCTTGAACAGTGCATAGACTTAGTTCGGTTTCTTTTCTTGTGTTTTTTCGGAATCTTTGATGTTTTATGACTTTTTCAGGATGTCTAAAGTTTAAAGCGGGAGCAGTTGACAGCCGTTGACCACCCCTTTCTTTTGTACCTGACCACAAATTGATTCGAGAAGAATGGGAGGATTTACATCTCAGGCTGACTTGTAAGATTGCGCACTAAACGCAGCCTTATACTCTTATACCCTTATGCGCAATTCCCAGATAGATTATGAGATATAGATTTGCCCCTTGGAGAACAACGCTCTGAATTGTAAAATATCCGTATCCAACGCTTATATTTAGAAACTTGCCATTCTGCCCCACCCCCAGGAGCTCTGAACCAAAAAAACTCTTTTCATCACGTCTATATTTTGAAAGTCACTATCCTGGAAAACTTCATCGGTAAGGCGTTAGTATAGATCCTGAGGTACGATTTTCTACCCTGAATGTCAGGGAGCTGATTAAAAAAAAAAAAAAAAGAAAAAACGTATTCAGTCCCAATGTTCTAAAATTCACCAACCAGCAAAATTCCATCTGTGATGGACAGATAAAAAAAAAAAACCATAAACGATATTAAAAACTTTCCTTTTTTAACACAATTTTTTTACTCTGAAAAGTAGCCGCTATTTTAAATTTAAAGAGTGTGTGGTGGGACATATACGTCCCACTTAATTTTAGTTCCCAAATGTCACATTGGCACCAGAATTTTGAAAAAAAAAATTGCTTTTATACTTTACGTGAAGAAAAGCTGTTACTTATTTTGAAATAAAAGAATCACCAAAAGTGCAAAGAGCTTTAAGAAAACTTATTATTACTAAATGCTAAAAAATAAATGAAATCATAATAATAAATGAATAGACATATAGTCCAATAGAAATAGCATTTTGCCTTGCAAAAATTCGGGTATCTCTGATTTTTGGGTATGTTGTAAAGGTTTACCCTCTAATAAAAAAACCAAGTTTTCGACCTTCTAGACCTTGTGCGTTTTTCACAATATAAAAAAAAAAAAACCAGAAAAGTTCGGCACTTTTTTCGATTTTTCTGAAATAACTCGGTTTTAGTGCATTTTATAGAAACAGCACCTTCACCATTTTGTAGGGGATAAAATTCTCTACAACATTCATATTTGTAAATTGTTCAAATAGAAGGAGAGATACGGAGCCGGGAAAATAGGGTTAAATTTGGAAAAAAAATGCAAAAATCCCCAAACGTCGTTAGTTTTTCCTTAATAACCCACTTTTAGTGCATTTTAGAAACAAAACAGTCATAATCAACTTTTTAGAGCATGAGATAGTCTATAGTTTCATATATTAGATAATTAATTATTTGTAGTAGACCTTAAAAATCACAGCCAAAATATTTTGGGTGAATACAGGAAAATACCGCCTGACAAGTTATTAATTTAAAAAACGAGCTTTTATTTTTGATATTGAAAACACGATGTAGTGAATTAATTATAGAATGTACAAGAAATTAATCAACAAATATATAGTAAGTATAGTCACTTTGTGATATATGTTTTCTTTTTCTGCTGCTTGGCCCTGGTAATGATACCATCGTCTCAGATACTGCATCGTCCGTCTCTGTACGGCAAGGCAAGGCCCCTTTTTACGCTATTTCTACTGGACTAATATACTATCACTAGACTTTTACTACATTCATATAATAACAAAAATGGCTGTTAAGACATAATGTCAATGAAGTGACACGTCCTATTAACAGGACATCAGACCCGAACGGAAGCTTTTTACTCTCTGAACCCTACACTTATCGCCCCCATGTTTTTATTAATATTATTATTATTATTATCCAGTCATTGAATTAACGTTTCTGTTACATGCTTTTTCAGTGCAATAATCAAATTTGTAAATTGAGTGGTATTCTTCGTTTTACTAATTTATTTTTGAAAATGTATAAATTTGTACAGTTAATAAACAAGAATCGGCAATTTAAGGCACCAAATATTGTTTTTAGCTGACAAAAATGTTCACTATAATAGTGTCAAACATCATTCCAAATTCGATAGTTGTGATTTTCTATAGCTTCAAGAAAAAATGCGATGGAGACAGTTAGTTGTTTTCAAAACCTATTTTCCTTAATGACAAAGGGAGAGAATAGGCAAACTGCCCTATTTCCTAACAATAATCAATCAATATAACGATTTTTGAAATGCTTTAAGCGCTAACAAAGTTAAATGAAACAGACATTCTTTTTTAAGTTTATGTCATTCAACTTCGAGTCACATTTTAAAGTATTTACTCATTGACTCTTACACGTATCGATCCCATGTGTTATTTTAATTCAGTGATTGAACTAACATCTCTATTAAATTATTTTTCAGTGTAACAATCAAATTTGCAAATCAAATGGTATTCTACGTTTTTGTAGTTCGTTTTTGCAAATTTATAAATTTGTATAGTTAATAAACAAAAATCTGCAATTTAAGGCGCCAAATATTGTTTTCAGCAAACAAAACCTTTCTGTATGACATTGTTACATATCAAGCCAAATTCGATATTTGTTATTTTCTTCAATTTCAAGAAAAGGGAAAGATAAATCATGCGTCAAGCGTGATTACGAAACACTTTCCAAAACATTCAAAATACTGTAACAAAATTTCACTTTTATTAAAGTGAAAGATGCCAAATAAACAATTTAAAAATCGCATAAACCCAATTTCAGCAAATATCATCTATATTCCAAAAAGTGTCCGAATTCTTTTGTGCAACTCTGTAAATGATCTGTAGAATTTGTAATATACAAAAAATTAGTTAAATTTAAAAAATCATACCACTACAGAAGACGCACTTCCAGTAATTATCGCTCATAGACAGTACTTACAATAACCGAATTCTTTTGTGTGTCCCTGTAAATGAACGGTAAAGGCTATGCGCATCATATTCTACAGTAAGTATCTTGTAGTGCACCTCACTGTTTTATGTCCCTGTAACCTCAATAACATATATCAATTTCATAGTAACCCGAGTATGTTTACGAGAGTTACAGCACGGAGAGACAAATTCAATTCAAAAACACTTTTCAACTTTGTTGGAAAGTGTTAAAAATACGATTGAGATTGTTTGTTGTTTTCTAAACCTATTTTCGTTAAAGACAAAGGAAAATATCAGAGTGGCAAACTGCCCTATTTTCTAACAATAATCAATCAGTATAATGATTTGTTAAATGCCTTAAGCTCTAACAGTGTTAAATCAAACAGACAGTGTTTTATGCCATTCAACTTCAAACCATGTTTTAAGGGTCCTCTCCCCTCACGCGAAAACATCCGCTCGTCAATGTTAATCCTATGGGGCAATATCTCGTTTAAATAAAAATATTTGTAAACGATTTTTTTTTTCTCATTGAAACCAATGTCAAAAAAATCGTTTAAAAATATTGAAATGTAAACGAGATATTAGAAAAACAATTCGGTGAAAGGGCCGAATAGGCAGGATACCGAATAGTGGCCGAATATTCGTCTCATCCTTAGTTATATCAGTTAATTGTATATTTTAGAAATACCATCTTTGTATAAATATAAACTTAAGAAAATGCTTCACACTTAATCCTTCATTTTAATATGGATTTTGATATCTTTGAAATTTTAGTTTTTAGGGAAAACATGTTAAAGTGTAAAATGTAATTACTTAGTAATATATTAACATATTAATAAATAAAAATTACGAATTTTTTAAGAAGTTTGAATTGAGCTTTAACTATATATATATACATACATACATACATACATACATACATACAGGGTGTTTAAAAAATGACCGGTATATTTGAAAAATCAATAAAAACTAAACGGGCAGCGATAGAAATACACCTTTTGTTACAATATGCTTGGGACAACAGTAAATTTTCAGGCAGACAAACTTTCGAAATTAGTTACAATTTTCAACAACAGATGGTGGAAAAATCTAAACTACGATATTTTCCACATATCCACCATGCGCAGCAATAATATGACGTAGTCTCTGAACGAAATTACCAGAAACCTTTGTAAACCTGTGACTTCTTTCTGTGGGGACACTTGCAAGACCAGGTTGTACCGCCACAATCCAGAAACAATTGAACAACTGAAGCAGTACATCTCTTCTGCATGGGAAGCCATCCGCCTGACATGTTTACGAAGGTTTCTGGTAATTTCGTTCAGAGACTACGCCATATTGTTGCTGCGCATGGTGGATATGTGGAAAATATCGTGGTTTAGATTTTTCCACCATCTGTTGTTGAAAATTGTAACTAATTTCGAAAGTTTGTCTGCCTGAAAATTTACTGTTGTCCCAAGCATATTGCAACAAACGGTGTATTTCTATCGCTGCCCGTTTAGTTTTTATTGATTTTTCAAATATACCGGTCATTTTTTAAACACCCTGTATGTATGTATATATATATATAATATTTTGTTTTAAGTCTTAGCGAATGAAACTTAAATAATTTTGAAAGATCACTGCTCTTAAGTAGTCAAGTGACAGGACATTCTTTTAGAAACGGTCTTTATAACTTTCCTTCATGCACGTCGAGTTTGGAAAGTACTAAATTCAAGGAAAACCCATCGTTGTCCATTTTAACGACTTTCTTTTCAAACTGGGAAAGCATATCATACATCTCTCTTTTATCCGGTTGCTATTATGTGTTTATATGTATAATAGGAAGTTGTGTGTATCTTATAGTAATAAATTAACGTATTTATAAATACAAATAAGGAATTTTTTTAGAGGTAAAGTTTAAATTGGACCTTTCTTTAGAAAATATATAATATGTTTTATCAGTCTTAGTGAATGGATCTTAGTGTAAGATAAATTTCGAAAAATCACAGCTTTGAAGTAGTCAAGTGACAGAACATTCATTCTTTTTGAATTGATCTTCATAATTTTCCTTTCATGCAGTTCGATTTTGGAAAGTACTAAATTCAAAGAAAACTCATCGTTGTCCGTTTTAACGACTTAACTATCAAACTGGAAAATATACCATACACCTCTCTTTTATTCCGAAACTATTATATTTATATGTAGAATCGGAAGTTGTGTGTATCTTATAGTAATCTATTAACATATTAATAAATACAGATTAAGAATTTTTTGGAGGAAAAGTTTAAATTGAACTTTTCAAATACATATATAATATAACTTTAAGTAAAATTTAACCATTGAAACATAAGAAACTGACCATATACAATGAAATCACGGTACCACAGAGCCGTGTCAAATTACAAATTAAAAAATGTAGTCCTAATAAATGAAACATTATTAATTCAAATGAAAAAGGAAAAAGGAAAAAAAAAAAGGAAGGAAAATAAAAACAACACGAGTAAAAACACAAATGAAAGCTTATAATGTAATTCACTTTTATATATATAAACTTAATGTACAATTAATCCATTGAAACATAATATATTGGCCATTTACAATGAAATTACAATACCAAATAGCATAGTCAAATTACAAATTAAATGATGTAGTCCTAAGAAATGAAATAATATAAATTCAAATGAAAAAAAAAACAAGAGTATACCAACACAAATTAAAGCTTATAATGTAAATCACTTCTTCAAGGGCAAAGGATTTACAATTATAAGCAAAGAACAATCGATTTCTGTAGAAATAAAACCCACTAGCTTTATGCTAAAAATTATGTTTCTCTCTCAAACAAGATATGTAAGGGATAAGGCCGCTTATTTAGTGGATAAGACCGTTTTTCATCAAATAAGGCTGTTGCCCGGTGAAAATTGAGGGGCAAACGCTCATAAATTTACAGTTTTTTCTGAGAGTGTATGTATGCGTTTCGTACTGTAATTATATTTGATTAACCCTTTCCTTTTACAGGAAATTTTATCCTGTCCTTAAAAGAATGCTTATTTCTCAACCACGAAATATTAGCATCTATTAAGCAATCGTGCAGGATTAGCATCGTGTAACAAATATACTTATGCAAATGTAAACTCCTCTTTCGCGACTTGCATCCAAATTACACGTACAACATTTTTACAGTTTTTGTTTGGAAAAATCGTTTTGGTAATCATTGCATATAGTTAGTTAAAAGAGAACTTTTATCCAAATGAATCTCCAATTTCAATAGAAAAATCATACTAAAATCATCCGAAAATGAGCTGTTTTGCTAGTAAAATATTGCGTCAAATAGTACGATTCATTTGAATTTTCTTTTTTTTTTTTTTTTTTCTATACGTTTTGAAATACGGTTAAATAATAATAATAAAAAAAAAATACGGTTCTTAGGCAACGATTAAACGAATGAGGACAATAAAAATTATATTTTGAAATTTGTAAAACATTAGAAAATACAATGTTTATATTTTCGAACAGATGCATACAATTTCCCAAAAAGTCATGCAATTAATTTCGAATTTCTGATAAATGTATTGGCAAATTTTCAAAACTATCGGATTAATTTAAGATCTCCATATTTCGAATTTAGCATCTATAGTTTAATTTAAAGTTTAAATCAGTTAATAAAATCTGCCATTTTTTTCTTTCAGCGAATAATGAAATTTTAAAATCGTCTGAATTTCCATAGGGAAAGTATTATGACATGAAAAGAAATGTTCTATGTTTTCCGAACGAATCAACCAATTAACCAAACACTTATACAGCCAGTTCCGTGTACCTCACCAACCTCAGAGGAATAATCTACATATATTGAAGGTATATTGAAGGTCTATGTCACCAACACACACCTATACACAAGCTAATCGGATGCTTTTTGTGGCAGTTATCGCGGAACAAAAACTAAAATACTTTTCGGGTTTCCTTCTACTGGCGTCCCCCCCCCCCCCCCCCAAAAAAAAAAAAAAAAAACTTTATTTTTATTGGCATTATTGCTTCTTTTATTTTGTAAAAGTAGTTTATGAATCGTTTTTCGTGATCTACGAAAATGGCGGGATATGGACGACAAAGACTGTATATAAAATAGTATTGACGAAATATAATAATAGGTGATGATTCTTTTGAAACGTAAATCAAAATGAAATTTTCTTTACGGAACATTAAATAAATTTAACAAAGAGGGTGCAATCTTTAGTAAGTTTGAAAAATTGCCGCTCTAAAATGACAAGGCATCTTTTAGGAAACTATCTTCATAACTTTTCTTCATTCAGGTGAAGTACGAAGGTACTAAATTTAAAGGAAAACTCATTGCTGTCTATTTTAACGACTTTCCTTTCAAACCTCCGCCACATCTCTCTTTTATCCCAAAACTACTTATTACATTTCTAAACTGAATGAAATGTTTATATTATGGGCGCCGGCAAAACAAAAATTGGAGAGGGGCGATACTTTCGAACAGATGGGTCGTTAGTCGTTTATTTATTTTTTAAATGAAGAATATGCACATGGAATATGCTAAAATAAGAATTTTTTGTCAAAACTCCCGTACAAGACAATTTTTAAACATATCAAAGTAAAAAGCTATACAGAAATGTAAAAAAAAAAGAAAAAAAATCCAAAAATAGCTTCTATTGGTTTTTTTGAAAATCGAGGATTGTAATAGTTGATTTTTCTTTCAGGGAAGTGCTGCTTCCTAAATCCTTCGTTTATAAAATTTTGGCATCCTAATGCTAAATAATTTTTTAATATTATATTTCTTGTAACAATTACTTTTTCACATGTTTTGTTTCTGATATGTGAGTCTTAGCTCAGAAATCAAGCTTGTATGATCCATAGGAATCGAAATATGGAGATGTTCCAGATTACTTGTGATGGCATCATGGAGTTTATCTCACTAAAGCAAAGCCATAAAAAGGAATACTCGACAGTGATTTAGTAAAACGTAAGCCATCGCGTGCGATTTTAATTCCAACAGTGACTTATTCTTTTAATTATTGCCTACTAATTACACGGAAGTTTAGATACTAATGTTTGAATCTCTGCTATTCTTTGTATTATGCCATTACGTTATTTTGTGAATTTTGTGATACGAAATGTGATCTATATACTGTGATTGTTAAATTCGGCGATACATCTGTTCTTGAACACAATTCCTGTGAAAAAAAAAAACTTCTAAATTTTTCGGTAACTGAATCGAATTTTCTTATAAAAGAAATGAAAGTATGGTTAATTGATTCTTTGTTAATGAGCAAGAAATCAACTTTTTTCATTTACAAATCTCCCTTCACCGTACTAAATCACGACGATTTCGTAACATTATTATTATGGTTGAAAAATGCTCTATTTAATCTAGAATGTATGCGTGGCACAGAATTTTTCTTTCTTGTTTGTCGTCATATTTTCTTTCTTGATTTTAATTTTTATTTTTTTGTAAGGGGTTAGACTATTACTTTTGTTTAACAATATATTTATTTTAAGGTTGTCTTATTCTTGTTATAAAATGTGGCATATTTATTGATTTAACTTTTTTATGCTTCATTTAAAAAAAATACTATACAATAAAATGTATTTTATCCAAAATACTAAAATACACTATCGCTTGTTATGTAAATTTCTTTCCCTTGGGTATATTCTTCGAGTTGTCATTATGTGCATATCAGGCACTGATTTGAATCGTTATATTCACATTTCCATAAGTTTGTCGAAGCTTATCGGTAACATATGCTGCCCTTTTTGAATTCTCGAAGCTTGTAGTTACGGAAAAACAGTCACTTATCATTTTTATCCAATCCAACCAAGGATACGGGAATACTTGCCCAGAAGTTGTATGAAATCTATAAGAGTGCGGGATAGACTGTCGTGTATAACGCAGAGATGCGATTTTTCCGTTTTCCGTGGATCCGCAGTTTACGTTTTTAATTTTATCATTTTTTTTAAACTCGCCCGCGATTTTCGCAGAATACTTCTCAATAGTCTCGTGATATTTCTGCTTTCTTTTTTAACTTGTCTATAAAAAATATGAATTAAATGATATCTTCCGATGAAAAACGACACTAATATTTCAGCCGATCTGGTCGGCTGATATATATTCTTATTAATCGCGTCAGGGGAAAAAAAAAAAAAAAAAAAAGAAAGAAAGAAAAATCATGCTTAGATTACACTGCAAAAAAAAAAAAAATATATTGATTTTACAGTATAATACTGGCATTCCAGTTGCCAGTATTATACAGTAAAATTAACAGTAATAAACAGTAAAATAAGCTGTAATACACTGCCGCGCATGCGCGGTATTAGCTCTAGTTAGTAGAACAATATTATATAAATTCCATTCTTCTAGGACCAAAACATACCGAGTTATGATATTTTGAATTTTCTTAAATTTCCGAGCTTTCCAGCAGTAAAAACAGAAAAACGCGTTTTTAGTGCCGGAAAGCTCTGAAATTTCATAAAATTCAAAGTGTCATAACTCGGTGAGTTTTATACGAGTTATATATCTCGGTGGTCATAGATGAATGGGATTTTTACTCTTTTACATGGGGAAAATGCTCCTTAATATAATCGATAGAATCCAGGGACCGTATAAAAATTTTTAAATGTAACTTTTTAAAATTTAATGACAGGACTATTTCATCACCATAATCTTATTTCTTATCTTATTTTAAATACTTTTGTAATTTACGTTGCCTACGTATCTCCAAAAGGGAAAAAAAATAAAGTGTGTTTCTATATTCTTGGGACATCCTGTATAGTTAAACGTACTATAATTTTATTAGGTATGATATAATTTGTTCGTGACGTATGGATTTTCGTTTTTGTTTCAATTTCGCCTAAATTATAATGTACTATTCTATTGTGTAACTCCATATTTAGGAGTGATTTTGACTTATTTCAGGGAATTCAACTTTTAATCTTTTTGGGACATCCTGTATGGTTAAGCATACTATAGTTTTATTAGGTATGTCATAATTAGTTCGGGACGTATGGATTTTCGTTTTTGTTTCAATTTCGCCTAAATTATAATATACTACTCTATTATGTAACTCCATATTTAGGAGTGATTTTTAGTGATTTCAGGGGAAATTTTAGCTAGCTTTGAGTTAGCTGCATTATCTCAATTATTTTCCATACTTCTTCTCTGCAGTATTGTTGTCTCTATTCCAAAGGGAATTTCGATACATTATTTAAAATAGCAGACGGCATAATGTGCTCTGTTGAAAAGTTTCGCAACTTCATAGTTACATATTCTGTGGAGATTACATGCAGTAAAGTTAATCTCTGTAAGTGCAAGCGAATGAGATTAGAAAAAAATAATTAGCAGAAACAATTCTAAGTACTTGGGAATTGATGACTGCAAACTTTCCTGCTCATATGCGTAGAATTGGATGTTAAATGAGTTAGTGTTAATTTTTTTTCTTTAATGCTAAAAGAACATTACAGTAAATATAAAGGCCCGAAAACCTTTTAATAAACAAACCGTCTAGTTCCGTACACTCAATAACGGTGACATTCTCGAATTCTGTAATAATCAATAAACTATTTTTCCCTAAAAATTGAAATACGTACAAACAAACATCACGAGATAGCATGTTTCACGGAAGCAGATGTTTTAATACAAATAATCATCTATAAACTTGATTTATCTTATTTTTAAACTTATGAAGCATCTCGCGCCAAGTTAACGCAAAGGAGGTTGATTCATTCCATATGCTCTCGTTGCGCATTTAGATTTATATTGATTCACAGGTAATGCAATGGGATAGGGAGTAAAATCTCGAAGGATAAATTATTTTACTATTTTAAAAATTAATCTGTAAAGATTCTATGTTATGTAGTCTGGCTAAAGCTGTAGTTTTCTTGTTGATTTTTTTCTTATATAATTCTAAAAGAAAAATTGTCAATATATTATCATAAATGTTTCTAAATACACGTGGTAGATACCGTAAAGCAACCTATTATACGTCGCTGAAGGGATAATCGAAAAAGTCGTATAAAAGAAAAGTACACCGAGTGATTGCAATTCACAATGTATTTTACACACTAACTGAATGTTCAAATATTTTTCTTCTATATTTCGACATATGAAAAAGTTTCTGAAAGCATTCATGTTCACACCTTTAATAAGCTTCATCAAAATTTTTAGGAGAAAATTGTTGAGTGTTGTCCTCACAGCAGCTTACATTATCTATTTTTATAGACATCCTCAAGTATATAGAGGACACTTTTGCCGTAGATAAATATGCATCAAAGTGCATGTATATTTTTCGAAAGTAAAATTATTAATAAATCATAACATGCGATATACAGGGTGATTATAAAAAGACTATCCCGATATGTGAGCCCCTAGCTATCATGCCGTTCCCAGAAACTGAATGAAATTTTGGTTTAAAATAGTTTGAGGTATCTATGCGCTTAAGAATCATATGAAAAACAACAGTTAAACTCTAAAGAGTTACGGTTACAGTGAAAAAATTTCAAATGGCAACACCTACTTTTTTTTAATTATTATTGGAATGTGATCTTCATAGTGAAAAACCATAACAAACGTTATTGTTCAGTGCTATCCACCATCTGCCGCATGCAAAGTGTCATCGTGTGTGAAAGTTAAAATTTGTGAAACACAATAAAATGTTTTGTTTTCTGTTGTTTCTCTGTCCTTATTGATTGTTTTCACTTTTCTTCTTAGTCTGTCCAGCGCCGGCGATTTTCGTGCTACAGGTACCGTTCCAACGTTTTTTATGATTTTTCACTATGAAGATCACATTCCAATTAAAAAAAAAAAAAAATAGGTGTTGCCATTTAAATTTTCGAAATTTTATCACTGTAACCGTAATTGTTGTTTTTAATGTGGTTCTTAAGGGCATACCTCAAAATACTATAAACCAAAATTTCATCCTGTTCCTGTGAACTAGTTAGATAGTTAGATATGATAGTTAGGGTCTCATATATCACGATTGTTTTTTTTATAATCACCCTATATAATAACATCAACTTTTTCAATTTATGTTGTGGTAGCGGAGTTAGTGGAATTAAAAGTTCAGCTTTGGCAAAACTACACTATACCGTTCCTTGTTTGACACTAACCGTGCAGTTAAATTTAGATTCATTACATGTAAAACAAAGTTTTTATGTTTTGTTTTTTAGAACAAAAATATGTCGCAGTTTTTGCTAATGAAACGAGAGTAAAAACTTTCTTTGAACACTCTATAGGCATTTTAACAGCGCTGTATAAAAGAAAGATAATTGAATATCCGACGTAGTAAAGAACATTTTTGCATTTAGCCTTTGAGACCAGGAAAAATCGACGTATAATCGATAAGGAAACGACGTATAAAAGGAGAAACTCACTAGCGATGTAGTTATTTTAGGCATTCAGATGCGTAGGTGAAATCTGAAAGGACTTCCGGTATACTTTCTAAATTATTATTGCTGTTACCCTTATTATTTTATTTCATTCGAACTAAGAAAGATTATAATTAATTTCTTAAGGCTATTCTCAAATCCAAAATGGCCCCTTTCTCAGACGTTCACGAAGTGATTTTCATTCGTAAATGCTTAGATTTTGCACCTGTTAAGCCTATTTGCACCTATAAAGATAAAAGATGTTTTTGAAAATTATGTTGAATTTGACATTTTAAGAAAATTTTCCAGAAAAATCATCAGGAAGCATACAATTATGATTAAAAATGTATTCCATTTTAGAGAAAGAAAAAATGCTATTCGATTCTGAAATGTTTAAATAGTAATTTCTGTACATTTCATACATTTACGCGTACAAAAATTTATTTGCAAATGTATCAGTTTTGCATTGTTTAGCGGGAAAGGGAGAAAAAAATGAGAACTCTGTTAAACCTTTTATCCGAAAAGTTAATATTGAACCGAGGTATATACTGTGCCTATTTCAAAAATCTCCAGAAGAATTAATTCATTTCTCAAATTTTTGAGATTTAGATTTAAAAAAAAAACATTTTTCTATTGATATAAATTGTATTACTTCTCCCACTGCCTGGTGTCAGAACGAGACTGAAGTATATCTCCCATCTTGGATGTACGCCAATCCAATAAAACACGGTGTTAAGTTTCTTTCATATTCTCAATAAATTGAATTAGGTATCTGTCAAACCCTTTATGCCTCAAATATCTGAAATTTCATTATAAAAAAATAAAAATAAACATACTTACGTCAGGCAGATGAATTATATTTGCTTTCAATATCTCGCACATTTGTGAAAATTTCGGATTAATCAGGCGATATTGGTTACGTAATAAAAATGAAAAATTTAATTTATAATAATTCTAAGGAAATAAAAATTGAGAATGCTCTTAAACCTTTTATCTGAAGAGTTAATATTGAATCGAGGTATCTTGTGCCAATTTCAAAGATCGCCAGAATGATTAATTCATTATTCAGATTTTTTATATTTGAAAAGAAAAAAAAAATCATTTTCTACTGATATAAATTGTGTTACGTCTCCCACTGCCTGGTGTCAGAACGAGACTGAAGTATATATTCCATCTTGGATGGACGCCAATCCAATAAAACACGGTGTTAAGTTTCTTTCATATTCTCAATAAATTGAATTAGGTATTTGTAAGACCCTTTGTGCCACAGGTATCTGAGTTACATCGAAAAACGTACTTACGTCAAGCAAATTAATGAAATCTTATTTCAATATATTGTACAGTTGTGAAAAATTCGAATTAATCAGGCGATATTGGTTTAATAAAAATGTAAAAGTTAATTTATAATAATTCTAAGAAAAAAATTGAGAACGCTCTTTTAACCAGGGGTTGGAAAAACTACATTTTTAATGTAGCGATCTACAACTACTGTAAAATGTAGTCAACTACAACTACTTGTTTTAAAAAGTAGCTGTAGTAGCAAGTTATTTTTTAAAAGTAGTTACTACTTCGCTATTTTCAGCTTTTGTCGAACGGTTCAATTTAAACTAGAAATTGAAGACACGGATTAAATAATATAGCGACCTCTCGTTATATCTCGTCTGCAGGAGTGCAATTAAATAAATGCGACATAACCGGGGGGGCACTAAAAATTTAAGAAATATAACATACAAGAAAACGTTTGTCTCCAAATTCTTAGTTAATTAAAAGAGGTGTTATAATGTAAAAAATGACAGAAAAAAAAATTCTAAATGCAAACAATAAGTACATCTGTAAATAAAGCAATTCCGAATAATATGAAACCCGGCGTTAAAACATGAAAACCCAATAACGAGTAAATAACACAAATGTTGCCAGCAAGAAAATTAATTCCTTTGGTGGGTTAGAACTTAATTTTATGAGAAAGTATGGGAAAAAAATTATCACTTCATGCGATGCGTTTACTGTACACTGCAGCTGAGATTTGCCGCTAAGACTCGCAAATTGTTGAGCAGAAGCAGAACAAATTTTGCACAATAGAAGCAAGTTTTGGCAATGTGATTTGCAGAATGGCCCATTCCTTCCCTTCCCTGAAGTAGCGTTAAAAGTAGCGTCGGTTCTCGCTACAAACTACTGTTTTTTTGTATCGTGCTAGTCGTTCCACTACATTGTTTAAAATGTAGCACGCTACACTACAAACTACTGTAAAAAGTAGCAACTACTGTAGTTTCGCTACTTGTAGCGCGCTACTTCTGACTCCTGTCTGTACCAATTTCAAAAATCGCCAGAAGCATTAATTTATTTCTCAGATTTTTGAGATTTGGAAAGAAAATCGCCTTTTTATATTGTTGTAAATTGTGTTAGATCTCCCGCTGCCTGGTGTCAGAACGAGACTTAAGTATATCTCCCATCTTGGATGGACGCCAATCCAATAAAACACGGGGTTAAGTTTCTTTCACACACTCTGTAAATTGATTTAGGTGTTTGTAAGACCCTTTATACCACAGATATGGGAATTGCATCGAAAAACGTAGTTACGTCAGGCAGATTAAATCTTCTTTCAGTATCTAGCACATTTGTAAAAATTTTGGATTAATCAGACAATATCAGTTACATAATAATTATAAATTAAATTTTACATTTTTATTTTGTAGCTGATTTAGTAGCTATCATCAAATGATGCATCTTTTTAAGTAAAAGTAGAAGTTTTTCAGAAAATACTGTCAAAGGTGGCGTTTTGAACCGAATTTCCGTACGCGACAACACGGGAAATACTAAAACCTATTGTCACGTATCAGCAATAGCTTTTAACTTGATAAGAGATTCATTTATCAAAAAATGGAAAAAAAAACAAAAAAAAACATTCGATTGCAAATACCATGAATAGTCAAGCCTGGAAATGTCATGTTTTTGCGTTTAAAATATCTATCAGAAAGTTTGCGTTGTTAAGCGGGGGGAAAATATTTTTTTATTTGAAAATTTCCAATAAAAATTGAAACATTTGAATATTAGCTATATCTCACCTAGGCAAAGCGTCCTATGATTAATTAAAATTTTATATCTCGTCAAATTACGTTATGAAATTCTTTTCAAATTTACACGAAACAGAAATAAACTTATTTGGCCTTAGTGTATATCTTTTAAGAATGTCTTGTTAGAGTGTTACATAGTTATGTAACTTTTTATGTCACATTATTGGAAAAAAAAAAAAAAAAAACTAGTTATTCAAAAGCTAAAGTAACCTTACTCAAGATATATACGAGCTATTCTCACAGAATTTGGACTTTAAGTCCTTTAATAATATTTTTTTAGTATAAATTCTTGGTTTTCTTTTATTTCTCATATTTTAAAACATGCCATTGCATGACTACATAACAATATTAACGAGATAAATAAGTGTTGAACGATTTTGGGGCACAAAATGTAGCAATAAATTCCTTACCGTCTCTTGTCCCTGATGCTGATTTTTAAGTTTGGAACTGTCTGGATAAAATTGTTTCAAGAAAGGTAGTTCTACTTAGTTTTTTAATTGGAACTATTGTTTTATTTTATATAAATATCATATAAAAATTAGGCTGCACGTATTTTTACGTTTAATATTACTTTTTGAACTCTGTCCCGGGATTTTAGATTCCTTACCGTCCCTCTTGCTAAAATTATGCAGAAAATCACTCCAGATGCAGCCATGGAGTCTTTTTCAACTCTTTTTTCATACAGAAATATGCTAGAAAAAAAAAATGGCTGTATTCTTTGTCAGGAAATTTTCTGCAGAATTTAACTCATCATTTAAATATCAATTTCAAGCATTGTGGCTTTATTGGTGGTCTTACCGTCTCCAAGGTTATTTATTCCTGAACTGAACTTTTAAAGGTAATTTACACTTTTTTTGTTAATTAGTTAAATGTATGTTGATAATTCAATAACTGTTGCTAAAAATCAATGAACATTGTGGATACCACTTAGGTGGCTTAACATGACTTGCCTAAAAATAAGTGGTAATTTTCCTTACGCCTACGTCCCAGTTCTATTTCACTATTAAATGGGTCTCGCAGGGATAGTACAACATTAAACATTAATGCAGAACAAGGACATGTTTAATTATAGCAACAAGAACAAGAAAGTTTAAAATTGGAAGTTTAAAAATGCTATTTTATTAATTTGAAATGAACAAGTTTCTTATTCTTGGAAGTTAAAATTATCAGAGAATGTCTCATACATATACTTTCCGTCGGATTACTTCACTGAATTGCTATTATGTGCATATCGCATATTAAATCGACTAATAATATTTAGAGATCGACCGAAATTTCGGTTTCGGTTTCGGCGCAAAATCGGAGTTTCGCCGAATATTCGTTTTCGGCGAAACTGCTGCCAAAATTTCGGCCTTACCGAAACTCGACCGAAACTATCTGTATTTCAAAAGCTCGTTCCTTCTTTCGGAAATTTTCAACTTTACTCATTGATATGAGTTGTGTCGGCTCAAATGAGACACTGTTTATTGCTGTGAACAAAATTTATCATTATCCATCATGGCTGTTCATGATGCGAGTGTAAATTATAAAGCAAGCAATGCATATATGACTAAACTTAAAAGACGCTTATCACGTGATCTTTAAAAGCTGCAAACTTAGCAGTAATAGAAAATTTTTACTTTGAAACTCCAGATTGTTTCGAATGCTTTATGAGAAAGGTGTTGTTAAAACATATGAAGATTTACGAAATTTATTACAAAAGATATATCGATGCAGGTATACTAGAAATAATTTTTTATTACATGAAATTCGTATAATTGGAAATTATTTCTGTTTTGGAAACTTATACACACACATATATATGTACGTTTGTTTGTTAAATTTGTGGTTCAATACACGGAAAATTAATAAATGAATTAGTAAGGTAATTAGTTATTATTAAATAATTATTAATTATTTGTTATTAATTAATTAATTAATTAATTAATAATTATATGCAGTTATGTATGTATTAATCAATTTTTAAATTTTTTCGACAATTTCGGTTTCGATTTCGGCCGAAAGTGAGAAAATCACCGAAATTCGGTTTAGGTCTTAAAACCTCTTTCGGTCGATCTCTAATAATATTTAGATTCCCATAAGTTTTCTAAAGCTAACTTGTAACTTGTGTTACTTTTGAACTTTGAAGATTTGTAAATAATAAGAGGCAGTGACTTATTATTTTTAAACATGTTTCTCTATTTTCTTTTGAGTTTCAAAATCAACTGTCATGTTAACATTAAAAAAAAAAAAAACTTTTTTATGATTTCAGATTGCCAGAAGCATAATGGCATTGTTGAGATATTCGAGTTCAGATTTTTGAGATTTGGAAAAAAACTTCACTTTTTTGTATTGATATAAATTGTTACTTCTCCCACTGCCTGGAGTCAAAACGAGACTGAAATTCATCTCCTGTCTTGGATGCAAGCCAATTCAATAAAAGCCGGCGTTTTGTTTCTTTCACGCTATCTGTAAATTGATTTAGGTGTCTGTGAGGCCCTTCATGCCCTAGATATCTGGGTTACATCTAAAGGTGTATTGCAGATTAATTAATTCCACTTTCAGAGGTTTGCACATTTATGAAAATTGGATTAGTCAGTACTTATGTAACTAGAATGTAAAATTTGCTTTTCTGTTTATTGTGTAACTCAAGAGTCATATTTTAAATAAATACATAAGGATAACTTGTATTATATAGAGAATGATCATCACAATTTTGGTGCTGTTGCTGTTTAAAAAAATTATCATGAAAATTAACCCCTTAAACTCACTTGCAAATGTTAATCCTATGGGAGAATATATATTTTTTAATATCTCGTTTGTATTTCAATATTTTTAAATGACTTTTTTGCGTTGGATAGCTGAGGTCGATCTCTACAAAGGCAGTTTTCTACTTTTCCAATTTTGTTTGCAGGTTTTTGTTTTTTCTGAGTATATTGTCATTTTCGAAACGAGATATTTAAAAAAAATTCTCCCATAGGATTAACATTAGCGAACAGGTGTTTTCACTCTTAAGGATGTTGATCAGTGAGATCTCAAATTCCCCTCTCTAATGTTAAACCTGTGGGCGTGGAATTCGTTCTTATGTAAAAAATATCTTCTCAGAAAAAAAAAAAAAAAAAAAAACCTTTTTTTTCAGATTAGTTTTTTTAAAGAATCTCTCTCTTTTTGTAGTTGATAAAGTATTTCTAAAATATATGCTTAATTTAATATTTTATGTGCTAAAAGCTGACGAACTGTAAGTAAGTTTTCAACAGTTCAAATAAAACTTAGTATATATTTTAGAAATATTTCGTAAACTATGAAAGAAAAAGACATCTTTAAGAAGAGTAAACAGAAAAAGAAGTTAGAAATATTAATTTCCGGATGTATGATATTTTAAAAGTAAGGATGCATTTCAGGTCCATAGGTTTACATTAGCTAGGAAATTTGATATCTTACTGATTAACCCTTTAGCGGGCGGTGGTCATAAAAAAGGACACCTAATTTTAATTCCAAAACTGACAAACGGCACCAAGAATATTTAATTAAAATTTTCCAATTATAAAGTACGGGAACATCAGCAAGTTTTTCTTTTCTAAGAAAATCGTTTGTAAAATCTGGTGTCAGTCCTATATTTCATTATTTTACAAACAGATTTATTCCGCGCCGGAAAGGGTTAATACTCTGTGTCATTCCCGCATGCCGTATATGGGCTAGAAAAGATAGCTTGGTCCGTTGCTCATAGAATTTTGGATACTACTATTTTTTAACAATATAATCTTCGCTTTATGTAATGACCGAAACTCTTCAATCAAATGAGGCGGTAGTATGCCAGCGCTCGTGGTATCGAAAAAAGTGGTATGTTTCTCATGTTTTAGCCCCTAATTTATTATTATTATTATTATTAAAAGGTGGTAAATATCAGGCTCAAAAAAAAAATTTCAGACCCTAGTTTTATAAATCGTACTTTGATTTTTAGATTATCCTGGAGTGTAGTATTTTCTATTTTTCAGATTGTCATCGTAACTTGAACCCCCCCCCCCCCTCCCCCTCCCACTTCTTTTCATTGTTTTCCCTTTATTTCTCTCTTGATATATGGCAACAACGTTCTGTTAGGGGAACCGTCGGTAGCGTAATAAATTTTCTTATTTTTATAAGTAGTTAAATCAGTCTTCAAATTTAATATACATTTTCATCTTTTGATATGTTAAAGAAGTTTGTTCAGCTTACCTGAAATTTTCCTTTTTGCACCAAGTAATACCCACAGTAATCCAAAGTGTTGTAACGATATTTATCTTATCCATTGATTCACTTATATTGGGGTAATAAGAAATAGTATTAGTAGAAAATAACAATTGTGTGAAAATAAGCAGAAGATTCATTTTCCATTGAATATAATATTATAATTCTTGGCTAGATGTACATGTTTAAAATCGCGTTTTGGAGGCTGCGTATAAGTGCTCCAATTTTACATTATATTAAAATATATTTACATCATATATATACAAGAGCGTCTTAACTGCTCGGATACATTTTGGAAACTGAAGGGAGATTGTTATTTGAGTTCTGTGCACACGCGCGGGACAGCAGCTGTAGATTTAAGGAGGGAGATCTGCAGTATTTCTCCAATTAGTTAGTTTCGACAGTCTCTGGTTTTATTCACTGTTTTGCATCTGCGGTTGTCACTTAAAGTACTTATAGTTAATTGGGGTCTGGTTTTTAACATGTTTTTCAATCGTTCGCTGCACGTGGAGATTAATTAACTGCATAAAAAAGGTTTCTCCGTCACTCCCCCGTAATTTCCTGTGTGGGGAATGGTTGAAGATTCAGTTTCTTACGGTGTTTTTCATACACAGGCTTGGGAGTGGGCTTCGTGAGAGTGTCGGCTATCATTTCTTCACTGGGGCAGTATTGTAGATCGATTTTTCCTTCTTCTTTCATAAGTTTGATGTTGTGGAAACGTATGTCGATATGCTTGGATCGCTTAGTATCTTTATCGTTTTCAGTCATTTTTATACAGGACATATTATCCTCAAATATCGTGATGGGTAGTTTTTGTGGAATGTTGAGGTCGCTTAGCAAGTTTGTTATCCAACTTAATTCTTGTGCTGCGTTGCTAGCTGAAACGTATTCAGCTTCGGCTGACGAAAGTGCAATGCAATTTTGCCTTTTTGTAATCCAGTAAATCGGCGATTTTCCTAGCATGAATAGATTTCCTGACGTTGATTTACGTGTTTTCAAGTCACCAGCCCAGTCTGCATCGGCGTATGCTGTTAGAATGGGCTTGCTGTTTGCGCTAAGAGTTAAATTCAAATTTTCTGTAGTTTTGAGGTATGAAATGATTCTTTTTACTGCTGACCAGTCCTTTTGGCGTGGTGTTTCGTTTCTACGACATAATATGTTTACTGCTGCAGATATGTCAGGACGCGTGATTGTTGATATGTAAAGTAATGTGCCTGTCGCTTGTCGATATTTCGTGTTATTAGGTAAAAGATTATCGTCGTCTTCAAGTCTGTTGAATCCAGCAATCATGGGTGTGTAATGAGGTTTCATGTCGTTTAAATTCAGTTTTTTCACTAGTTCCTGTATTTTATTGTTTTGATTTAGGTAATATGTATCGTTGATTTTATTAATGTTTATGCCTAGGTAATTATTCACTTCTCCAAAGTTTTTTAGTTCATATTCTTTCTTAAGTTGGTTTATTGTTTCTTCGATATCACTGTCCTTTCCTGCTATCAGGATATCATCTACATAAATGATGATGTATATCGGATTTTCTTGATTTGATTTAAAGTACAGACATGGATCATTTTTGCTCTGTAAGAAATTATTGTTTGTGAGTGTTTCCGATATTTTGGTGTACCAGGCCTTTGCGGCTTGCTTAAGACCGTAGATGGCTTTTTGAAGTTTACAGACTTTTCTTTCATCGCCTGGTTTAATATACCCGTCTGGTTGACTCATATAAACAGTTTCAGTTAATTCACCATGCAAGAATGCTGTGGTTATGTCAACATGTTTCACGTTCAAATTTTTGTGCAATGCAGAGATGAGAAATGCACGTATTGCAGCGTGCGAAACTACAGGTGCGAAAGTTTGATCATAGTCAATCCCGAATCTTTGACTATATCCTTGTGCTACTAAACGCGCTTTATAGCTTTGAACATTTCCTAAATTGTCCTTTTTTAGTTTAAAAGTCCATTTTGAGCCGATAATTTTTGTTCCGGGTGGTGGATCTGTTAAAGTCCAAGTGTTATTTTTTCTTAGGCATAGTATTTCATTTTGTGTTGCTTTTATCCAATTTTGTTTATCATTAGTATTTTTCATTTTTTCGATATCTTCCCAATTTTCGGGAATGTTTTCAGATGAACTATTTATGAGACAAACATATCTGTCAGGAGGAACGCCTCTATTTGTCCTATTAGACCTTCTTGGTTCAATTGGTTGCTGTTTGGGCACGGGTGGTGTCTCCTCACTGTCAAGTTTTATTTCTAAGTGATTTTCATGTCTATCCGGTAATTGTGTATTGTCATCTGATGTTTTTGTGGTGTTTTGTATCTCCTCAATGTTATCTGAGTGTACATTTTCATTTTCAAGAAATTTTACCGTTCTCGCTATTATAATTTGTTTTCCTTGTGTGTGAATTCTATAACCAGTCGATCGTGTATCATAACCTACGAACGTTCCGGTTTGAGCCCTGTTATCGAGTTTTCCTCTGTTTACTTTATCGACGTAAAATAGCGCTTTACAACCGAATGTTCTTAAGTGTTTTAAATTCGGTTTAACTCCTTTCCATAATTCGTAAGGTGTTCTGTTGTTGTTTGCTTTAGTTGGGAGTCGGTTTTGTAAATATGTTGCAGTGTTTATGGCTTCACCCCAAAAATGTTTGCTTAATTTTGCTTGTGATAGCATGCTTCTAGTCATATCTAATAAACTTTTATTTTTTCTCTCCGCAACTCCATTCTGGCTCGGATTATGCGGGACAGTCAATTGGTGTAAAATTCCGTTCTGTTTTAAGTATTCATCTATCTCTTGATTTACATATTCACGACCGTTATCCGACATAATTTCCTTAGGTTTTTTGCCGAACTGATTGTATATCATCGTTATATACTCTTTTATCTTTTCAGCAACTTCGCTCTTTTTAGATAATAAATATATCGTAGTATATCGGGAATAGTCATCAATAAGAGTCATAAAATAAATTTTTCCGCCTAAAGTCGGTGTATCTAAAGGACCACATACGTCACTATGGATCAAATCCACGATATTAGTAGCTCGGTTTGTTGTTGATTTAGGATACGGCATGTTAGTTAATTTAGTTTCGATACAAGTTACGCATGTTTTATTTTGATGTTTACATTTTCCCATCTTTATTCCGTCCGCAAGTTGATTTGTTATTATAGATTTAATCGCGTCATAATCTCTGTGACCGAGTCTGCGATGCCAGAGATCTATGCATTGTTTGCTGTCACAGTTATACGTTATGTTTACATAATTTTGTGGTTCTTCCACATCGTCCATTTCCTCAATGATGTATAAATTTTTCTCATTTTTCGCCCTAATATGTATTTCTTCATCAAAGATCAAATCGCATTTATTATCGTCGAAGATTAGTTTACACCCGTTTTTAGCGGCTTTACTAACCGAAATTAGGTTTGACTCTAAGTCTGGGACATAAAGCACTTCGCGTAATTTCGTTAGTTTTTCTTTTCCTTCGGGGGTTAATGTTTTTATAAAAACTTCTCCTGAACCTAACGCTGTCAGTTTATTACCATTCGCGATCGTTACTGAAGTTTTATTATAATCAAAAAATTTACTAAATAGGCTTTTATCATTACAAATGTGCGAGGTAGATCCTGAATCGAGAATCCAGTTATTTTTGCCTACTTTTTCGGTGATTAATGCTTTATTTTGCGTTTGATCATTTGCGTATTTTCTTTCGTTTGGAATTTTATTTCCTCTACGAGTTTCGGTCTTTTCATAACATAATGAAGATGAGAAATTCTTTTTATTTTTGAATTTATTGTTACGAGGATTTCCGGGTTGTACCGTGTTTCTGCTCTTGTAGTGCCAGCATTCGTAAGTGGAATGATTTTTCATTTTACAGTTGTTACAATATTTTTGTTCTCTTCTATTTTCAGCGTGTGTATATCTCCTATTTGTTTTAAATGCTCTCTCGTTGTTGTTATATCCGCTATGTGATTGTTCTGACATTTCATGTCTACGATTATATTCATCCGTTAATTTGTTTTTGATAAAATCAGGGGTGAGCTCATTTTCTGGTCTCGCCTCCAACGCAGTTATCAAAGTATTGTAACTGGGGGGAAGAGAACACAGAAATAGCGCGGAAATATGTGAATCGCTAATATTTTCTCCAATGGCATTAAGTTTATCTATAATTTGCAAGATATTAGTGATATGCGTGATCATGTTTGCACCCTCAGCTAATTTAGTACTGTATAGTTTCCGTAACAGGTAAAGCTTACTAGATAAATTGCTTCTCTCATGTATATTTTTCAGAGCTTCCCATGTTAATTTGGCAGTATCTAAGTTTTTTACATTTACGATTTGAGAATCATCGATGCTTAGGTTTATTAGAGCTCTAGTCTTGCGATCTTTTTTGTGCCATGCGGGATCGGCTGGATCCGGTGGATCTTGTACTATAATATCGTCGAGTTCCTCTTTAATCAGGAACATCTGCATCTTGAACTTCCATGTACTATAATTCGTAGAATTGAGTTTCTCAATAAATTGAGTATTTTCTTTTATCGCATTCATTATTACTTTTTTAGTGTTCTTTTATTTATTATTATATTTTTAGAAATTTGTTAAATTATCGTTTTTTTTTTTTAAATACTGGGATATTCTTTTTTCAGTCTTTCATAATCTTTGTTAGGGGAACCGTCGGTAGCGTAATAAATTTTCTTATTTTTATAAGTAGTTAAATCAGTCTTCAAATTTAATATACATTTTCATCTTTTGATATGTTAAAGAAGTTTGTTCAGCTTACCTGAAATTTTCCTTTTTGCACCAAGTAATACCCACAGTAATCCAAAGTGTTGTAACGATATTTATCTTATCCATTGATTCACTTATATTGGGGTAATAAGAAATAGTATTAGTAGAAAATAACAATTGTGTGAAAATAAGCAGAAGATTCATTTTCCATTGAATATAATATTATAATTCTTGGCTAGATGTACATGTTTAAAATCGCGTTTTGGAGGCTGCGTATAAGTGCTCCAATTTTACATTATATTAAAATATATTTACATCATATATATACAAGAGCGTCTTAACTGCTCGGATACATTTTGGAAACTGAAGGGAGATTGTTATTTGAGTTCTGTGCACACGCGCGGGACAGCAGCTGTAGATTTAAGGAGGGAGATCTGCAGTATTTCTCCAATTAGTTAGTTTCGACAGTCTCTGGTTTTATTCACTGTTTTGCATCTGCGGTTGTCACTTAAAGTACTTATAGTTAATTGGGGTCTGGTTTTTAACATGTTTTTCAATCGTTCGCTGCACGTGGAGATTAATTAACTGCATAAAAAAGGTTTCTCCGTCACGTTCACTCAACCTTTTATTCCTTCGGGGTCGATAACATGAGTATCAAGCTTGCTTGGGAACTAAAACACTTGGGGTCCCGCGTGAGATTGACCACCTGACCGAGACATATGCTGACAGCGACCGAGAGACTTGGGCACCGCAGGCCAAGATCTATAGGGATTGTCAAATTTCAAGTTTCTAGCCCTAATAATTTCTGAGAAATCGCAATTTTAGAATGCTCTTCTCTCTTGCACCTCTTGCAAGGCGCAGAAATATCGATATTAAAAAATAACCTAATGTTTAAGCAGAGATAATAACCATTACAATACTGAAATAATTTTTTTAACCGATTCGGTAGTTTCGGAGTAATTGTAACTTTAGAACGTTTTCTGCCCATTTCACCCTTTTGAATTTCAAATTTTTTGATAACCATTATAGCTATCATTTACGTCTTAAAAATAACACTATGTTAATTTTCAAGTTTTTATCCCTAACATTTTCAAAGAAATTAAATTTTTAGAGTCTGTTTCGCTCTGGCACCCCTTTTAGTGGCAGGGGTACCGACTAGAAATACAATTATGGAAAAAATATACTACAATACAGCCTAGAATTATATCTCTAATATAATTTTTTTCTCTTATGTTGAAAAAGGAACATATATATATATATATTAAAGCTTTAAATATATCTGAAAAATATTCTAGGCCTTTCTGAAAAAATGCAAGAGTCAGATCCCAACCCGTAACCGACTTGAACCCGAAACACTGAATGTCGTCCAGAACCGAACAGTACACGTAACAAAAAGAAAAAATGTCGACCCCAACCGCAGATCGGATCGGATTCGAGTAAAATAGGGTTACCCGACCCGATTCAGGACTCTAGTACCCCTATCAAAAGTAGCCTATGTTGGAGCGGAGACTGTCAATTTTATTTTTTAAATCGGTTCGGTAGTTTTAGAGATTACCTCCTACGAACAAACCAACGTTTCTTTTTTATAGCATTAGTGTAGATTAGCATTAAATTGCACAGGTGTATATTGAACATTCATCTTACGACTGAAAAAAACAACAACAAACACAAAAATCAGTTTTTAAAGACATTTTTATGCGAAATACATTTCTAAAACATCATGTTTTCTTCATTAAAAAAAAAAAAGTCTCAGTAGGCTTAGGCAACACAATGTGATCTCAGAGACTGCACCTCCTCAGTCACGGGTTAACCCCTTCGCGACGAGCGTCTTTTACAGAATTTTTAATCTTTTACCACCGGTTTTCTAAACAGAAATTTTCGCCTACTTTAATCACAGAAATGCTGTAATTAAATAAGACAAAGCTTACAATAAAAAGTAACTGGTGGGAATAATCGAGGATTCTGACCATCTTATGCGTCACGTATGCGTGTCGCTCGTCCCCAACGCATTAATACGAGAAGTATATTAATTTTAGTTAAGTTTTATAATAAATTTTTAACTTGATAGCAGATAAACCGTACATTGTATATGATTTTTTTTCTAAGTAATAATGGGAAAAAAATAATAAAATGTAGGAATTATTTTGGTGCTTAGACCACAATATAAATAAAATATATTGCCATAGAAGCCATTAATAAACCTAAAGCTTTTATAATTCCGACAGTAACTACGGAGGAAAATTTGAAAAGAACCCATAAAACCTAAAAAAAGAAATCCAGATAGTTATTCTGAGGAATTTAAGAAGCTAAAGAGAAAATTTAATACCTTCTTTATTGAACTCCAATAATATATATATATATATATATATATATATATATATATATATATGCGATTTTAAAATTAGCATGTCTTAAAATCTTTATGTAATTATGTTAGACAATAAAATTATATGGCTTCCGTGAATCAGCCGAATAATTCAAATCTTGCTGTCTAAAATTATTTTAAAAACCATAAAAACACAGTAAATTGAGATACAGTTTTCAAACAAATTGCATTTGAAAGTACATATTTTTCCCTGTTCGACGGTGTAAAAGTTTAAATTGGGCAATGTTTAGAAGTTAATAAATTTGCGATAAAAGCAAAATTGATTGGTCAAGTCGTTGTCACCGTTGAATGACGTCAGCGTTACTCACGAACATGGTTTTGCCTTACAGGGTTCCCAGCGTCATGGAAAGTCAGGGAAAATCTGTTCAAAGTAGTTAGAGAAAGTAAAGGAAATTTTAAAATATATAGAAAAAGTAAGTGAATTTACAAATATTTTCTAGAAAATCATGGGAAAAGTTTTGGAGAAAAAATGAAAAAGGATGCGAAATTCATCATATAATCTCGAGGAGCGATCACAGAAAAAAAAAAATCGCTTATTTTTGACAAAGGATTAAAAAAATAAGTAACAAATTTCGTTGTATGCCCGTTTAGTCACAGAATTTTTTGAGATTTGGTCAGGGAAAGTCAGGGAATTTTTTGAGATTTGGTCACGGATTTTGCCAGTCATGTTTTGCTGGGAACCCTGCCTTATAATGAAGATACTTAGAATTTTAGTAAAACTTTATAATGAATTTTTAACCTAATGGTTGATGAATGTTCTATTACATTTGAAAAGTAGTTTTTAGTTTAATAAAGAAGAATTAATTTGTACTATAGGCAACGATATGAATAAAATATAAAATATAATGCCATGAAAACCATTTAATAAAACAACGTTTTTTTTTATTTCGGTAATAACGACGAAGGAAAAAATCAATAGAACCCATAAAAACTGGAACGAAATCTAGGAATTTACTCTGCCTGAATTAAAGGAGCTAAAAAAAAAAATAAATAAATAAAAAATAGAACCACCTCCTTTATTAAGTTCCGACAAGTGAAAATCATAATAAACTTAAAATAAATAAATCTAATATGATTAAAGCTCTTAACCCTTTCAGGGGCAAGCAATTGTGTTCCTGTAACGTCGAATTCACACCGGTATTTACGAAAGAATTTAGTTCAAAATAAGGAAAAGCAATTTTTCAACTTTTTTTCGTCAAAGTTAAAAAAGTAAAATTTTAATAAAAGTTTCTGGTTTGAATCGGATTAAAATTAGGTGGTATATAATATATACCACCGCCCCTCAAAGGGTTAAACTTTTCAATTTAATAATCAATTACTTCCGCTTCAGACAAAATTAACAAGTTTAAAAAAAAATAAATAAATAAAGCGATTTTATTCAACTAATTAATAATTCACCAATGTAGGGGAGGGGGGGGGGGAAATTGAAATTCAGATAGTTATGAAATTGTATAGCCCAACTCAGTGAAATTATGACTTCCATGAATCAGTCTATTAATTCAAATCCTGCTGTCTTTATTCGTAACTTTAATAGTATTTATTAATTTGATTGAATTATTAAAATTGAAGCACTTTTCGAACTTGTTAAAAAATTCAAAAATTAAACAAATATGTTCTATTACGAATGAATGTTCTATTACGTTTGAAAAGTAGTTTTTAATTTAATAAAGAAGAAGAGTTTGATTGAATTATTAAAATTGAAGCACTTTTCGAACTTTCAAACTTGTTAATAAATTCAAGAATTAAACGAATGTAGTTAGTCTTGTGATTATTCAATTAATCTATTTATGTACACTCTATGATTTTTAGTGAAATGTAATTGTTTTGAATTGCATTATAATTTCTAGTAAACAACTTTAGTAAACAATTAGTAAACTAGTCTTATATTACTTTTTTTTTTTTTTTGGTAATGAATTTATAACCTAGTATTTATAACCTAGAATAATAATGAATTTTTAACCTAGTAACAGGTGAATGTTCTTTGTGCAGTGTTCCCACAAGTATATCACAATTGAGTTTTCTATCTTTTCCGAATAACAAATTCGCCTTATTCAATTACAAAAATTTTGTAATTAAATATAGCTAATATTAATATACGAAAATAAAGGTATTCAAAATTCAGTCCTGGTCTTTATTTCCCTGAGAACCCTGGTTGTATTTAGTATGAGGCACAATTTTTAGTGAAATAATAATTATATATATATATGAACTTGATGTAAAATTTAACCATTGAAACATAAGAAACTGACCATACACAATGAAATCACAATACCAAAGAGCCGTGTCAAATTACAAATTAAAAAATGTAGTCCTAATAAATTAAACATTATTAATTCAAATGTAAAAGAAAAAAAGGGGGGGGGAAATAAAAACAACAAGAGTATAAACACAAATTAAAGCTTATAATGTAATTCACTTTTTCAAGGGCAAGGAAATTACATTTATAAGCATAGAACGATTGTTTTCTGTATATGACACCAGCTTAATGCCAAAAATCATGTCATATCCTGCCCGAACAATCGTTGAAACAAGATTGAAAAACAAGACCTTTTAAAATGGAATATTATAAATCATACAAACAATTTGAATAAGAGTGGGATAAAGAAAAGAGAAAGATAAAGAAAAGTCATATACTACTTACATTAATTATTTACCCATATTCATTAGTATAATTCCAGCACATGGTCAAAAAATGTATCTAACGAAAAAGGTTAATTTAACAGTTAAGAATATTCTTCAGATCATAAATTGTAACCAACAGTTGCAGTTATTTTTATTTAACTACAGAGATTACAACATTTTATTAAGTTAAAAATGGAGAAAAAATAAATAAAAATATATTTAAATAAAAACTATTAATTAAGTTACTTTAATTTTAATTAATAATAATATATATAAGTAAAAAAATGTTTTAAAGACCACCATTTATAATTATGTATTAAAAAGGGAAAAAATGTTGAAGGTCAATTGATTGAAATAAATAGCTTTTTAAAAATAAATAAATTAAATTGCGAGTGATTTTTTTTTATCAGTTATTATTATTATTATTATTATTATTATTATTATTATAAAATAGATATACAATTTTAAATCAAGCTTTCTGGCAAGAAAAAAATTGATCAACGTTATAGGTGCAGATTCACGGTCGCCAGTCGCCACGTGGCGACTAAATTTTTTGCTGTGGCCACTAACTTTCGGTGTTTAAGTCGCCATGTGATTTAAAAGTATTCAATTTCTGGTATTCCCAGTCCCCATCGTGAAATGTTGATATTTTTTTTAAAAATTAAGACCAAAACGCATAACAAACATTATTGTTATCTTTTAATAACATTTCAGAATGATCTGTTTAACACAGCAAATATATTCGAATAGCATGTATATATATATATATAAAGAAATGTTTGAAGTGTGTTTTGATTTTTATAGTGCAAAATAATCTCACACATTCAGATTTTCTTTCATATGTACTTTTGTTTAGCAAAATCAAAATAAGAAATATTGTTTTTCTGATATTCCCCGCTACCATGATTGCTTAGCTCATACATATTTTTTTAAACCGTATCTTCCTCAACTTTATCTTCTGACTGTACATGATTTAAGATTTAATTAATATTCAAATTTTGTTGTACATGTGTTTATATTAAATAAATTACTTTACACTTTTAATTCCTGAGGGTTTTTTTTTTTTTTTTAAGTTTTTTACCCCATATAAACATTATTGTTTTTATGCGTTTGTTTTACAATTGTGGCCACTGGATTTTTCGGGTTTAGGAGCCAGTGACTCCTTCCAAATTTTGGGAATCTGCACCTATAATCAACGTCCGCTTGAGGATCGAACCCACATCCATTCAGCCCCACGCGGAACTGAAAGATGACGCATTTACCAACCATGCCACAGTTCAATCAAAGAGCACCAGCTTCTTTCTGAAGCAATCGATGACATTTACGTACTCTTATTGGACAAATGTTTTTGCCCCCCGAAAGCAAATTTCAAATATTTTTTTTTACAGAATATTGTATTGTCATCGGAAATACGTACAGGAAGTGTATTAACATTAAATTGCAAGATTTGAGCCGAACGGACACACAAGTTAAATAAAAGCTTGTAATTAATTAATTAAAATGTAGGAATTAATTTGTATTGTGGACAACAATATTAATCAAATGTAATGCCAAAGAAGCCATTAATAAAACAATAGTTTTTATTATTCCAGCTATAAATGCGAAGGGAAAAGATCAATAGAATCTGTAAAAACTAAAAAGGAATCCAGGAATTTATTCTTCCTGATGAATATAAGGAGTTAAAAAGAGAAAATTTAATACCTTAATACCTTAATACCTTCTCTTTTATTGAGTTCCAATAAGAAAATTGTAATGAACGAGAAAAAAAAAGTCTAATATGATAGAAACTCTTAAACTTTTCATTTTAATAACCATTTACTTGCGCTTGAGACCAAATTAGTAAGCTGAAAAAACTAAATTAAACGATTTTATCTAATTACGATTTAAAAAAAAAAAAAAAAAATCATGCTGAAATCTAGATAATTATGTTAGACTCAATGAAATTATATGCATTCCATGAAGCAATCAATTAATTCAAATCTTGCTGTCTTTATTCGTAATTTTAATAGTTGTAATTTGATTGAATCGCTGTTTGAGTTTTTGAACTTTTCAGTAAACTTTGGAAAATTCTTAACGAATTAGTTTGTCTTGCGATTGTTCAATTAGTCGAATTTATGTAAGCCTCGCAACTTTTAGTGAAATGTGTGTACAATGGGAAATGATAAAAATATATATTGAGCGATGTTATTTTATTTATAGTAATTTCTAAATTAGCTTTTATTTTTATTTTTTTTTTTTACCTTTTTGCGTTCAACTAGAAAACTCCCCCCTCCTCCCACCCCCGGGTAGACTCAAAAGTTTACGGCAATTAATGAATTACTTGCAAAACTAAATTTGTGTCGTTGAAAATATTTCTTTTCTATACTTAAAAATGCATTAAAAAAAAAAAAAAAAAAGCTTATTTGCTAAATTGATGTAGTTTCTTGTACTATTTCAATCATTTAATTGATTTGATGTATTATATAAAAGAAAGTTTTCTGATGGTCACAACATACTAGTTTAGTTTTGTCTGTTCCATTAATTTTCCTTTGATTAAGGACTTTTAAGGCCGAATCAACTGCTGTCGATACAGCTAACAACTGTTTTCGTGATTGATTAAATAAAATCAACTAAACATTTGAAAAATTAGCTTGTATAAAATGGCTAAGTAAACTAAAGTTTTATTTTTCTTTTTAATATTCACGTGTAAGCACATTTTTTATGACGTAATTTTCTCTATTTACTGCTCTTAACCCTTTAACGGGCGGTGTCCACAAAAAAGGACACCTAATTTTAATTCCAAAACTGACAGACGGCACCAAGAAAATTTAATTAAAAATTTCCTTTTATTCAGTACCGGAAAATAAGCAAGTTTTTATTTTCTAATAAATTCGTTTGTAAATTCCAATGTCAGTCCATTATTTCATCATTTTGCAAACAGATTTACTCCGTGCCGGAAGGGGTTAACACGTGATCATTTAATTATTACGTGTTAAGATTTATTTCTGTTTTTTAATAGTTACATGTTGTAAATGATAAGAAAAAAGTGCATACCGTCCTTTTCTTTTTATTCAAATATCTGATTTTTTATCGGCTAATATTGGCTATTTTTTCTATATATTGTATATTATCCTTGTTTTTGTTACTCTTTTATTTTTTAATCTTAGCTTGTTTTGAAAAGCATTCATTAGTTTAAATGAAAGCAAGCTAATTGCTGTGCTTGATTTTCATCTTTTTGCTTGTCTTTCCCGCCTTCAAATATAGATTTAAAAAGTAAAACTCTATGTTTATAACCAGCAAAAATGAAAGTAAATATTTTTCTTCTTTTTCAACTTTTGTAGAAGAGCTGGAATTGCTTAGCTCTTTACGATGACAGATTTGGAAAGAAAAAGAAATGTTTGTTCAATAAAAAAATTTCTCCGAGAAAAAAAAAAAAAAATCCTTAAATTGTAAAAAAATTAGTGGTTAAAAAAAAAAAAAAAACTTTAAATTGATTGTAATAATGTTTGAATGTTTAATACTTCTGTTACCATATTGCATCTACCGGATCAGTTTTCCTTTTTAGCTCACAGGCTATCAAAGCCTGAGAGCTAATGTGCCCGCCCGTTCTGTATGTATGTACGTATGTACGTAACGCGATAACTCTTGATAGAAATATCCGATTTGCTTACAATTTTGTTTATAGGTTCATTGTCATAAGGCGCTTCCCTGATTAGTTTTGGGGAATCATTGGTTAAGTATAAAAGGGGAAACGGGGGGCTACCCCCCATAATTTAAATAAAAAGGCTTTTCATGCAGAATTATTCGATGTACTTCAAATTTTGTTTATAGGTTCTATGCAATAAAGCGCTTCCATGATTAGTTTTGTGTGTTCATTGGTTAAGTATAAAAATGAGGAACAAGGGGGCTAATTCCCCCTTAATTTACTGTCGGTTTCTTTATTTTTCGAGGGGCATTGTTCTTTGAAATAAGAGTATAATATACAATGAGTGTGAATAGCCTGTGAGCTCAATGCCATCAGTAATAACTGGGCACATTTCTTTTTATTTCAATTGTTATTAGTTAATTAGACTCTATTTAAGACAAATACATCAAGATGTTTGTTATTTTCAGTATTTAATATTTATTTTCAAAATATCACTGTGCAAGATATTTTTGATATTTTAAGTCAAAACAACTGTAAACGAAATTTTCAACTGATATTGACTGTTCCATTCTGTAGATAAAGAACATTAGTTTCCGGCAGTGACTTTTCTAGCTAAAGAAAAAAAACAATCTTATCCCAGCTTTGTTTGAAGTTTTTATTTTTAAATGTAGATTATATGGGACTAATAATTATGTAGGGTAAAACTAATTCAGGACAAATATAGAAAGATAAACTGTCTAATTTAAATAATCAGTTCTATACAGCTTCATTAGAAAAGAATCAATTTCTGATTTGGTGTTGTTGAGCTTAAATTGTACAACATGTTAGGGAATAAAAAAATAAGCTGACATTTATGTTTAAATTTTTCCATAAAAAAAACTATTTTGTGTTTAATTTTTTTGTTTTATACTTTTCCGATTTCTTGATAGTTGATACTGAATCTTATAGTTGTTTTATTATATGCGCATAAAGCAAATTGTTTCTGTTTTGTTGATTAGTTAATCTTCAATTTTGTTCACAAAAAAAAGGGGGGGAGCAGTTTTAGTATATTGTTTAAGCTTTCATGTTAAGTGCAATATATTTTAGTTTCTAATCTATATTATTGCTTGAAATTTATTATCAGCATTAAGTTAACTGTTTTGAAAATATCGGATATATATCAAAATATCGGATATTTTTGATATTTTCGAAAATATCATGTATGATATTTACGAACCCTGCTCCAACCCGACCTGGTCGAGTTTAAGTAAAATCGAGTTACCTGACTCGATACAAGTCTTATAGTCTGAGTCTGAACAGAATAAATTGCAATTTTTTTAGATTTTTTCGCATACAACAGCGAATTTTTACTGAATACATAAAAATTTTACATTTCGGAAATTTTATTTTTGTTGTTGTTTCATTTAAAAATCAGTAAACTGAGGAATCACAAAACTTCATTTCATTTCCATGTCATTCTAATATATTAATTTAAATAGCGCAGTTACACGCTAATAAGTGTGAATGAGAAGTATAGTGTATTTCTTTTAACACGGAGTTACTGCGATCAGTAAATAGATAAATAACGCATCACAACAGCGTCTTTTGTTGAATATTCAAATCCAAAGTTGTACCAGCACACATTCATTAATTAATAATGTAGAATATTAAATTTAATGCATTTCTACCCAATAGAAGCTAACACACATCCATGGGAAGATCAGGGATAGCCAAGCATTAGAGGCACGGTTTATTTTCTTATTTTAAAATTATATACCTATTAATAAGACATTTTCAAATGACAAAAGTATAAACTTGAAGCAATTATCTCATTACACTCTAAAAAAGGGCTACACTCTAAAAAAGACATTTTCAAAACTGAACGAAAAATACTCAAATATGAGAATGCCGCATAGCCAAAATGGCTCCGAATCAAAATTACAAAAGTTTGAAACATGTATATGCTCTTTTCTGAAAACATGCACATACTCAAGAATAAAACATCATGTGCTGATATTTGAGTATGTCCATGTTTCAAAAATGAATTTGAACTGTCTAATCATTTTTGAGTATGTCCATGTTTCCAAAATGAGTATGAGCTGACCTCTATGTGCTCAGTTTTGAGTATGTCCATGTTTCAATATTCTGAGTATTTCTGGTATTGAAAGCACTGGGTCGTCCTATTTGAAACAAAAAGTTTCATAACAAAATGAAAACATCGATTTACTCAGATTTGAAAGAGTCATTTTTCTCAGTGTACATCTGTTCTCGGCGGCAAAAAATTGACATATTTTGGAAAGTTTTTTTTTAGGAAAGGAGTAAAATTAATTGAAAATTTAATAATTCACGTTATTTTTTATTGCTTCAAGCATTTAAAAATATTTATTTTGTTAAATTTTGTCACATGTTACGTCGGAAACCTGCAATAGCATTGACTTGTACCAAAATATCCGGACTCGATGGACAGCATCCTAACTTCCTGTAGAAGTAAAAAAATATTAAAATCTCAGTTTCTTCTTTTAAAATAAGGGCCATCGTTTCGAATTTTTGAAAAATAAGAAAATTGCGCTATTAAAAATCATTTTTCGTCTAAAATTTTTATCTTTAAACTTATTGGAAAAATACAAAACTTAAAATTTTCAAAAAATGGCTCGATGGCCTTAGAATATTTAATTATGCGTAGATGAACGCAAATTTTATTCAAAAATTTTTTTTTAATGGTCCAAGTTATCATGCTGTCCGTGTTGAAAAATGTAGTTTATAGAAAATCGTGTTTAAAGTTTTAGAAGAAAATATATATATATATATATATATATGTATATATATATATATATATATATATATATATATATATATATATATATATATATATATATATATATTTATTTATTTATTTATTTATTTATTTATTTATTTATTTATTTATTTATTTATTTATTTATTTATTTATTTATTTATTTATTTATTTATTTATTTATTTATTTATTTATTTATTTATTTATTTATATATATATATATATATATATTAATAAAAAACATAAAATCTTTATCTTACAATTATTGCGGTAATTAATTTTTTTTTTTTTTTTTCTTCTCTCCTCATAATAGCTGTTTTGTAGCTTAGGTTTGGCATGGTGCCAGGAATGTTCCCTTAGGATAAAAATTGTCTCTTTATAAAATGCAGATCAGATCTTAGTAACATATTAAAAATAATAGAATTTTTCTTTTAAGAATATCTGTTCTTAAAACATGAAAATATAAATTATACCGCTGTCTATAATATTACAATGACGTATCACACGAAATCATCAAATAAATTAATTAACCTTAACAACACTGAAATATTTGCAACAGAAATAAATTTTAAAAACAAAATTTTAATCAGTATAACATAGTATATAAAACCTTTAAATTTCAAGGTAGACTATTAAATAAATAAAACATTTTAAATATAACATAAACTAATAAATATCAACATATAAAGATACCAATAAATAAAAATACCAACTTACAGTTACTCTTGAGCATATTTCACAGGAAAGTCTCACACATCTAAAAATCTTTAATTTTCTTGATAACACAAAAGTTCTGCTTTTTCGCAATCCTTTAAAACCAACACCATGAAGACGCTTATGAAGATGAATAGTATATTCTCTAGCAACAACTTCACTTAGGCCAACTTTTCCTCTTCTTTTCTCTTTTAGGCTTGACCATTTTTAATTTATTATAAAACTACAAAATAACAAAACACAGACGTAAACGTGCTGTAATGGCGTAGACGTCCTCGTAACATATTCTTCTAATCGGCAAATTTCACGTTTAACTACACAAACTTTCTGTTGATCACCAGCATCCTGTTCGACTTATTATATTAATGTCGTGTTTCCAAGTTCAAATCCGGGAAAAAGGCAGTCGTGCTCGTGATAAATAGGTTTAGCGATGTGATTGGTTTCCCTTTTAGCTCGCATCAGGCGGCAGTGTGGTATCATCAACAACAAGAAATGTCAGTCCATATTTTTGTCGAAGAACCTTTTATTTCCAGTTTTAAGACATCTCTTCAGGGAAAATGCTCATTAGCCAACGCTAAACGAAAAAAAATACAACGTTCCATTATTTTCTAGAATCCGTCCCGATTCTTTTAGCAAACACCAGCGTCGAAAAAATCCTCTCCGAATCAGGATGATCGTGTTTTTAAACTAGCTTGCGTAATAATACAGAATACGTCACGTGACCCACTTCTATCGAATCAAAAGGTCTCTTTTGGAACTTTATCAATATTTCCGGTGGATTTAATTTGTTGTAAAATGCAAAAACTTTCTACGCCCTTCCAGAATATTCCATAATCTCGTACCAGATGCCTGTCATATCAACAAACGAGCTTATCTGTTTTTGAGGCTGTAGCTAAACTTCGAATTTAATACGTAATAAAAATAATAAGAAGAAAAGAAAATGAATCTTTATAAAAGGGAAAAAAAAAAGAATTAAAGTTTTTCGGAAATATTTTAATAGACATTTGATATTTAATAATAGGATAACTTTATGAAATAAGGTTTTTTGAGCGGAATATTTTAAGAGATACGATATTTTAGCATTTAAATAAAGAAGTTATAGCAATTTGACCACACGGGAATAATACTAATGAATTTTAATAATGGATTAAAATAAAGATGTTCTATTTAAAGAATAAATTAAAAAATCTATCGCCATTTTTAGAATAACTACATTCGAATAAATATTATTAAATGGATTAGGAATAATTGGCTTTACATATGGATAGTAAAAGGCTATTTTAAGAATGAGAATTATTTTAATAAGCTGGGTTATATACCGAATATTATTGAATGGACAAATTTTATAGAATAATTGCGGAAAAAATTTAAATTTTGTAATATATATATATGTTGAAATATATATATATATATATATATATATATTGCAAGTTGAAATATATATATATATATATTTCAACTTGCATTTAATTTGCTGTTTCTGTGCTATATTGTGGATCCTCCTGTGTTTTAATCTGCTCCTTTAATAGGGAGTAGAATCTTTTCGGCGAGGTCGGTTTTATTGATCGTACGCGCGCTCACATTTTTGCTCATATGTTTCTTAATAATTGATATATCACTTTAAATATTTTTACTTAAAATTGTACACACGATAAGGATTTAATTTCCATCAAAAAATATAATAATAATAATAATAAATCGATTTTTTTGACAGTTATGTAACCTTTTAATACAAGGTTCTTATTAATTTGAATAGGCTTTGTGCAGCATCTGTCAAACTACTTTCAATTATAAATGGTATATTGCGCCACTTATTTACGTCATGAAAGATAAATTCAAAATATCGACTTAAAAATTGAAGCAATGCTTTTCAAATTATTTTTCCTTAAAACACTTTAAAAGTATCAAGTATTTTTTTATTTATTTATTTTATTTGTAACAATGGAGAAAAATATGGAATAAAAGGTATTTTTTTCCTCCATGATATAAAGGTCGTAGGCAAAGAAAAAACTGCTTTTCGATTTATTTATTTAATTAATTAATTATTTTTTTAAGCGTTGAGATCCTAGTTAACATGGAAGGTTAATATGAATCTTCCCTTTTCGCTACACACTCACCTATGTTTGCAAGATTTAAAATCGCTTAGTACTTTATGATGACACATTTTGCAGAAAATGTGAAAAGTAAATGTAATTTTTTTTTTTTTTTTTTTTTTTCGTTCCAAAATTTTGACTTAAAAAAAAAATTGTGTTTAGAAATTTTGTTTTCAACCGAGAAAATTCAGTTTTTCTTCCCTTCCTTTCAGTATGTACCGCTGCTTTACTTTAATTTTAAAACACTGTGCTTCTTTTTTGTATAAATACAGCTTACCAGCCATGTTTTTGGGCTACAATTTTTTCTCTTCCATATTAGGCTTTTTATAAAAAGGGGGTCAGAGATTATAACTTTTAAGGATATTCGAATACCAGAAGAAAAAGGGAAAATGCGAAGAAAAAACTGTTTTCCTTTTTTTTTTTCTTGTTAGCGTTGAGACCCAAGTTAACAACGAAGGTTAATATAAATATCCCTTTTCGCTACACACAGATCTTTGTTGCAAGATTTGGAATCGCTTAGTACTTTATGATGACACATATTGGAGAAAAATGGGAAAGAATAAAAAGGCGTGTTTTCTATCCAAGAACTTCCACTTTAAAAAGTTGTGTTTAGAAATTTCGTTTTCAACAGAGAAAATTCAGTTTATCTTCCCTTCCTTTCATTGTGCACCGCTGCTTTACTTTAATTTTAAAACACTGTGCTTCTTTTTCGTATAAATACAGCTTACCATGCTTTTTAAAAATTGTCTCTTTCCATATTATACTTTTTTTTTTCAAAGGGGGGGGGGGTAATTAATTTGTAAGGTCCTTGTAACTTTTTAAGGATATCCGAATTCCAAAAGAAAAAAAGAAGAAAAGGGAAAATGCGAAGAAAAACTCTTTCCTATTTTCTTTTTAGCGTCGAGACCCTAGTTAACATAGAAAGTTAATATAAATCTCCCCTTTTCGCTACACACTCACCTTTGTTTGCAAGATTTGAAATCGCTTAGTACTTTATGATGACACATTTTGGAGAAAATGTGAAAAATAAATATAACGGTTTTTATTTTTTTATTTTTCCCATTCCAAGAGTTTTCACTTAAAAAAATTGTCTTCAGAAATTTTGTTTTTAACCAAGAAAATTCAGTTTTTCTTCCCTTCCTTTCAGTATGTACCGCTGCTTTACTTTAATTTTAAAACACTGTGCTTCTTTTTTTGTATAAATACAGCTTACCAGCCATGTTTTTGGGCTACAAATTTTTCACTTTCCATATTAGACTTTTTACAAAAAGGGGTGAGAGATTAATTTGTAAAATTCCTGTAACTTTTTAAGGTTATTCGAGTTCCAGAAGAAAAACTGCTTTTCAATTTTTCTTTTTAGCGTTGAGACTCAATCAAGTTAACAATGAAGGTTAATATAAATATTTCTTTTTCGCTACACACACATCTTTGTTTGCAAGATTTGGAATCGCTCAGTACTTTATGATGACTCATTTTGGAGAAAAAATGGTGAAAAATAAAAAGTGTAACAGGTTTTTTTTCGCTCCATGAGCTTCCACTTTAAAAAATTGTGTTTAGAAATTTTGTTTTAACCCAGGAAATTCAGTTTTTCTTTCCTTCATTTTAGTATGCACCGCTGCTTTACTTTAATTTTAAAACGCTATGTTTCTTTTTCGTATAAATACAGCTTACCAGCCATGCTTTTGGTTCAATTTTTTTTCTCTTTCCATATTAAACTTTTTTTTTAAGATAGGTTGTGGGGGGGGGGGGGGGGGGAGGGGGGATTAATTTATAAGGTTCTTGTAATTTTTTTTTTTTTAATGTATCCGAATTCCAAAAGAAAAAAAAAAAGAATAGAAAAGGAAAATTCGAAGAAAAAACTCTTTTACTATTTTTCTTTTTAGCGTTGAGATCTTAGTTAACATGGAAGGTTAATATAAAACTTCCCTTTTCGCTACACACACATCGTTGTTTGCAAAATTTGAAATCGTTTAGTACTTTATGATGACACATTTTGGAGAAAAATGTGAAGAATAAAAAGTGTAACAGGTTTTTTTTTTTTTTTTTTTTTTTTTTTTTTCGTTTCAAGAGCTTCCACTGTAAAAAAAAAAAAATTGTGTTTAGAAATTTGTTTTCATCCGAGGAAATTCTGTTTTTCTTCTTTCCTTTCAGTGTGTATCGCTGCTTTACTTTAATTTTAAAACACTGTGCTTTTTTTTCTCGTCTAAATAGAGCTTGCTAATCATGTTCTTTTTAGGTAGATTTCGTAAGAAATACCACCTATTATATTCTGACCTAAGTTGGAATTTTTGAAAATTTTTTGCAGATCTACGCCGAGCATGGCTCCCAGAACCCAAAACCATCCCCAGTTCAAACTTTATATCTATCTATCTATATATATCTACTTATGTCACTTTTTTATGGACACGATAACGGGAAAATTTCTGCATAAATCTCTTTCAAACTGATACATAAAATCAAGGGGCATAAAATCTCGGTCAAGTTCGTTACTGGGCAAAATCGAACCAAGGGGGGGGGGGGGGCTTTTTGTGAAAGCAGAAAAAAAACCATAACTTCTTAATTATGATACGTATCAAATCCATTTAAAGTTATTATTACTGCTAGGAAAAGGGCCGAAAATTTATGTATGACAGATTTTTGATATCATTAAAAATGGCCCCAAGGAGGGGGGGGGGGGTTAGAAGAAAAAAATCATTCACAAGATATCAAATCCGCTTAAATTTATTATTAATCCTCTTAATATTAACTAAAACTTTTATATTGACAAGTTTTTTATAGGACCAATCCTTATAGCAAAAAAAAAAAAAAAAAAAAATCCTTGCCGGCTCCGCCAGCAACCAAGTTAGGTCTCGAAGTGGGCGGTTCTCATCTGCCGCATCATGGTAAAAAGGTCATTTCTTCCGCAATTCCCAACAAACAGGCGCCCCACGGTCTGCATCTTCGAAATCTACCTGTGTCTGTAGGCCGAGCCGTCAGGGATTTTTATTTTATTATTTATTTATTTATTTTGAGAGGTTACATTTATTTATTCCTCTTAAAAAAAAAAAAAAAAAAAAAAAAACTTATGAAACAGTAGGAGGAAGAGAGAAAAAAAAATAATTTGTCAGATTCTTGTAACTTTTTAATGATATTCGAATTCCAAAAGAAAGAAGAATAAAAAGGAAAAAAAAAATTCTGAAGGAAAGTATTTTTATTTCATCTAAATAAATAAATAAATATATTTATTAATGATAGTTTTTTTTTTTTTTTTTTTTTTTTTTTTTTTTTTTTTTTTGAAGAAGTATCATTACTAAACATTCTAAAACATTCCGGTTATACAAGCTCATTCTCCGAGAAACATAAATTTCTATGTCCGGATAAACCTTGCAACTTTTTTTTCTGTTACAAAACTACTTTTTCACAATTTCGCCAGATGCTAACAGAATATTAAGTGTCCTGTCACCTCACGCGAAAACGCCCGCTCGCTAATGTTAATCCAATGGGACAGTTATTTTACAAGTATCCTTATAAAAAAAAATCCGTAAAGAAAATCGAGAAATTAAAAAGAGAGCTCTTTAAAAATGGACCACAGCTATCCAATGCAAAAAAAAAAAAAAAAAAAGTTTAAAAATATTTAAATGCAAACAAGATATTGTAAAGTATCAGTCCCATAGGATTAACATTAGCGAGCGGGTGTTTTCGTGTGAGGGGACAGGAACCTTGATATATATTAGGGACGCTCCGAATATTTGATATGTATTCGGTTATACTACTGAATTTTCGATTAGGCCGAATACCAAATTAATCGTTTGCCGAATATTCGGTTATTTACCAAACTATTTTGTTTGGCCAAATATCTTGAATACTTTTAAAAAAAAAAAACGCTTTTTAAAAATATTTTTTTTAAAATCTTGAATAACTATCATTTTTAACTGTCAAGAAAATTAAGAAATAGTATCATATTAAAATAACAGAGATTGATTTTGAAAAGTAACAATTAAGAAAATTAACTGTTAATGGCGACATTCATAAGAATTAATGATGTATAAATGCAAGTTCCTGGATATTGTTTGCTTTTCCACAACTGGATGTTTCTAAACATAATGGAAGATAATAAACAGCTTTCAGGGGTTATAATAAATAACAAGACAAAACAGTTTTTGTATCGGAAATCAGGATCACAGTCTACTTATTAAAAAATACAGTGTATTTCACTCCAAGTCGAACTTGCATTTTTACTTTAACAGTGATGAAGATATTGTAACGATATATTCAAACTTACTTTACTTTCTGTGAAATATAACAAGAAGTGCTGAAAATTGCCACCATTGCAGTGCAAACAACATTAAGCTAGACATTCCATTACTCAGAATGCAGCTGATTGTACATATACTGTGTCACTGACTAAATTTCTGTCACTTCCACTGATTTCATCACATTTCATACAAAGCGAAGTTATTATGATGACTAAAATATCTCCATTGTTGTTAGAGTTGTGAACGAAAATTCGGGTTCAAGCTTGTAGTGAAACGCCCTGTATTTTTGATTGAATGAAAGGAACACTTATATGACTGTAAAATGTCCGTTCAAAATTCCTTTTTGATTTTAAAATATAAGATAATTTTATTTTTTTTCTTTTAGTTCGCAGAAGAAGCCGTGGAGTTATTTTTTTTATTAATTAAAACAATTTTAAGACTACCCTTCTTAAATAATGATTCAAAGTATATACTGTATATTTTTCATTGTAAAGTTTAACTGGAAAAAGGTTTCGTTCATCAAAATTGTTTTTGTGTTAAATATGATGTAAAATTATTTTAAAAAATTAACTTTTTAAAACTTTTAAACCCTGACATATAGGAGTATTCGGCCGAACAGTTACTATTCGGCATTCGGTTCACCTGTGTGCCGAATAGAACAATTTTACTAATAATACGGAATTTTGAATTTTGTAATGCAACACACACGCACACATATATTTATCCTTAATTTGCCTAAGCCAAAAGCTCTAATACCTGGCATGGAAAATACTTTTAAAATGTGCTTTTTTGGGAAATGACTATAGTCAGTTTTTTAATACAATTTTCTTCAAAATGGCAGAAAAATTGCAAAAATATTTTCAATTGTAAACGTTAAAAATCTGCCTTGTTTTCTTGTCTAAAACTTTTATATAAAGAAGTTTATGTAAAATAGTATTAAAATCTTTCGTTTTTCGCTGTTTTTCCTACACAATAATCTCGTAGATAAAAGAAATGAATGAAAAAAGATAAATCCTGCTCCTTGATTATTATTTTTTTTTTCGTGTTTAGATCCAAGTTAACTACAAAGATTAATATAAATACTCCCAGCTTTTACTTCCAAGATCCGGAATAGATTAGCATTTTATGATGACACAATTTAGAGAGAGTGGGAAGGTTAAAAAGAATAAAAAGTGCAAAAGTTTTTTTATTTCTTTTTTCCCAAGAGCTCTTTCTTTTTGAAAAATGGTGTTTATAAATTCTTTTTTCATGTGATGAAATTCTAACTTTCCTTTCTTTCAGCGTACAACTGCCTAACATTAATTAATATATAAAAAAAACTTCTTTGTTTAATCTTGCGTTGTTTTCTTTCTTTTTCTTTTTTTTTTTTTTTTTTTTTTTTTTTTGTGGGTGGGGGAGATAAATTTTCCCTTTTACAAATTTGACTAATTTTTTTTTCTAAGGCCTTTGAAAAATTTTAAGCGGGTTAAATTATATATTATATATGTGTGTGTATGCACTCTAAAAACGACATTTTCAAAACTGAGCAAAAAATATTCAAATCTGAGTATGTCGCATAGTCAAAATGGCTCCGAATCAAAATTATTCAAGTTTGAAACATGTATATACTCATTTCTGAAAACATGCACACACTCCAGAATAAAACATCATGTATTCTTATTTGAGTATGTCCATGTTTCAAAAATGAGTATGAACTGACTTCTATGTGTTCAGTTTTTAGTATATCTATGTTTCAATATTCTGAGTATTTCTGGTATTTCAGAATTGAAAGCATTTGGTCGTCATACGTCATATTTGAAACTTTTTATACTTTATTTTGTAAGCTTTATTTTATTTTTTTTTTAAATACAAATTAAGCCACAACCAATGAATAAATACTTTGAATAAAATAAATTTTTATCTTAAGATGGATCACATTTTTCTTGTAAATACGTCATAATGTCTTACTTAATAATATATTTTGCATGCTGTAACTATGGAATGTAAAGAACCCCGATCAGGAAAAGGGATATGCACTCTATCATGCTAAATTTATTTTGTTTGTCCATACCTTGTTTTTCATATTTAACATATTCATATAAATACATAGATATGAAAAAAAAAAGTATTAAAATCTTTTGTTTTCACCTTTTTTCTTACGCAGTATATGTGTCTCAGATGGGAAAATAAAGAAACGTGTTTGTTGATTATTTTTTCCTCTTTTAGATCCAAGTTAATTTTTTCCTCTTTTAGATCCAAGTTAACTAGAAAGATTAATACAAATCTTCCTTTCTCACTACACCCAGCTTTGTTTGCAAGATCTGGAATCGCTTAGTATTTTATGATGACACATTTTGAAGAAAAGTGGGAAGAAATAAAATGTGCAACAGTTTTTTCGTTACAAGAACCTCCACTAGGAAAAAATATGTTTAAAAATTCTATTTTCATCCGAAGAAATTCTCTTTTTATTTCCTTCCTTTAAAATATACAGCTGCCTTACTTTAATTTAAAAACACTGTGCCTCTTTTTCGTATAAACTTGCTTTGCTTAGTCTTGCGTTAGTTTTTTTTTTTTTTCTCTCTCTCTCCTTGGAGTAGGTGACCCCTCTTTTTTTTCACTAAAAATCGGCTTAAATTTTTTGTCTTTTTCTTTTGCATCTTCTTTTTTAATTTGAAAGGCTCTTGTAACAATTTATAAGACCCGAACAAAAGAAGAAAAAAAAAACATTATTTAATTGTACAAATTTAATATTTTAAATTATCTTAATATCAGCGGAGTAGCTGTTATTTTCTCTTCTTGAAAAAGCGGCGTTACCAAAAGTTTTAGGCACTCCGATTATGGAAGATTCCTGATGTAAAATGTACAATAGCTCACAAAACTGATTGGACACTTAGAAAATCTAGAATTGTCGAATATTTAAAAAAATTTTATTAAAATATTTCTGCTGTTTTAATAATTCGTCCACAGCTTCATCTTTGTTTATTTATTTAATCCCCAGGAACAAAAAGAAATTGGATTATTAAAATTACTAATTTGTAAGGAAAAAAAAACAGAAATTATGTTGCTAAAGTCTTTGTATACACTTTTGAAACTTTAAACAAAATCACCTGTTATGAATACAACAAGAAAGAAAACTCGTGCATCAAGAATAAATTATGAAACACTTTCCAATATTTCCAGAACACTGTACCGAAGCTTCACCGTTTAATAAGGTGAAAGAAGATATCTTAAATAAAGGATTTAAAAAACTCATAACACATTTGAAAACTCAATTTCAGATATTACCATCCGTTCATAGTCTGAATTATTTTGTGCAGTCCTGTATATGATCTATAGATTTGTATATCTACTATAAGTATAGTAAGATTTAGTTCGGTTAGAAAACGCATAACGTTGTTGAAAATTACTTCAACTTCAGCAATTTGCGCCAGTACGAAAATGTACTCTATTATTATTATTATTATTGTTATTATTATTATTATTATTATTATTTTGTACAACCCTGTATGTTATATGCAAAATTTTGTACACACCACTTATTAAGCTAAAATTTAATTCCCATGCAAAAAGGCATAACACAACTGAATTTTGATGAAATTTTGATAAAGCTTAGTCAATTTTGTTGAAATTTAATTTTTACTAAATTTTTAATTTTATGTTCCCAATTGGTGCGAAGAAAAGTACCAGAAAGGTTACAAAGAGATTAATAATTGAAAACACTTAAAATCTGCTCATTTGCAGATATTTATACACCAAGAAGACAGATTAAAATTGATTAATGCATCTGGAACACAAATTAAAAACTATGTAATATGCTCGGTCATTTGGAAAAGTTGTCCTCATCTAAGTGGTAGCATATTATTCTTTCTTGTTTCTGTAATTACTGCGTTATTCAATTTAGTAAGTCTGAGATTTTTCTCTCCCAGAAATTTCCCTTCGAAACAACTGTCGTTAAAAGCTTTTGTTTCCATCATTACAATTTTCGTGCACTCTTTCCTCTTACTTTATTTCTTGCCGCGCAGTATTCCTATACTTTCGAACAACGTGCTTCTTTCCGTAATGCAACTTAACGTTGTTTAATCCATTATTAGATTTCACTCTTCCATTTTAAAGAATTCTTTTATTTAGCTTGTGTTCTTTACAAAATTAAAAAACTTCTTTAATCTTATGAAAGCACTATGTCTAGTTTCTAAAGAAACTGTGCTTTCCCCCCGCCCCTTTAAAAAAATAAAAAATAATAAAAAATCTGCCATCATTCGGCTAATAGTTTGTGTTCTTTTTTTTTCCCTTCGCATTTCTTCATTAAAAAAAATAAATAAGAATAAATAAAATTACTTTAACTCGATGAAAAAATCATTAAGTAGAGGTATTTCTTCCGTTTAGTGCTTAGTGCAATCAGGTTGACTTTGGTAAACTTTTGTACTGCTCGACTGTACAAATGACTTTCTTTTCTTTTTTTTTTTTTTTCCTTTTCGCTTATTGTGTCTTTCATTTTTAGGGTTTCGTTCATCTCACGAAACCCTTATTCATCTCACTTTTCTGTCTGTCTGCCTGTTCGTGCGTCACAGCGTTCGTACTCGGAAACTGTATAAATTAGAGACTTAAAAGTTTGTGTACTTCCAGCTGAATACCTCCTGTCACAGGACAAATCATAAAATTTTGAATACAACGGTAATTAGTGGAGGTATTAATTAAAAATTCATTAAAGAAACTTAAAAAAAGTACATCTTCGCTTAAATTCGTGCCCTTCGTCCAGACTACCTTAGATACCTTCTTTTAGTGCGATCTCGAGAGAGAGACCATCAATTTCACACTCAAAGTGATAAAAACCGTAAACAAGTAGGGTTATTTCGGGCTCTATAAAATGATTAAAAATATTGCATTTGCCTATTTGAAATTTACATATCTATGCATAGATTTGAATGCTGAATACAAATGTCTAATTTTTATAAAAATAGGACGGTAATTACCAAAGATATTAATTAAAAATTATTATTTTTTCTAATGAAAAATGATTTTTTTTTATACACATGTGCAGTGGCTAACAATAAATAGCAGACTTGATGGAACAAAGATTTTAACCACAAATAAAATTGACGGTACTGGGATACTTCAAGGTATATACATATTTTTAAAACTATATAAGATATGAATTTAAAATTTGGTATTTTTTTAATTTGGTTAAAAATTTCCAAAAATCGAAAAAATCGATGTGTAACTTTTTATTTTACAAAAATATTATTATTTTTTTTTCATTTACTTTCGTATGCGAAATTTTTTTAAACTGTATAAGATAAGGATTTGAAAATTGGTATATATACGCAAAATCGTATTATATTTAAGAAATTCGAAAAATCGAAAAAAATTGATCAATAAATTTTTATTTTATAAACAACTTGTTTTTTTTTTTTTCTTCCTTTCTTTTCATGGAAAATGAAATTTATTTGATTAATTAAAGGATAAGGTGTTTTGAAAGGAATATTAAACGAAACCCTTTGTGCGATCTTCCATCACACTCACACTTACCCACTTGTTTAGATAAAAGGTAAGTGTGTACCTCATGTATTTTTGATTCTTTCCTTTTTAATTCCTTCGCGATGAGCGTCACGTGTACGTGCAGACAATGCTCCAAAAACCTTGATTATTCCATGCAATAATGTTTTATTGCAAATTTTGCCTTATTTAATCGGAATATTTCTGCGATTAAATTAGGGGAAATTTTCTGTTTTGAAAAACTGGTGATAGATGATTAAAAATTCTGTAAAGTACACTTGTCGCGAATGGGTTAAATGCTGTTAAATTAAATTTCTTTGTTCAGGTCGGATCGTACTCCACCCAATTCCGAAAATTCCGTTTAAACGATTATTGTAGGCCAGAGTTCAAAAATTTCTTTTGGATAACTCTCGCCTCTAATAATCCTGTATCGGGTTAGGGTTTATTCTAATATTTCTTTTAATTGTGAATCAGATTTGCGTTGAGTAATTTGGAGGCCACCAAAGAGTCGGGGGCCTCTGGTCCATGCTTTAATCAAGCCCTTGTTTGCCTCCATAAACAAAAGCTTAAAACAGGAGTCTGTACTAAAATAGTAGGTTGTAGTAAGGTTCGATTCTCTGTTGTCCAGTCAGGATAACTTTATACAGTTCTCATGCAACATTTATTTGAGCCGGTTCCTCTTACAAAGATTTTTTCATGACAATATATGCCCTATATTCACCTATAATTTTCTTTTTAAAACGGACTGTCTAATTTACGACCCCCATTTAGATTTGTGTTAGATTACTTTAACTAGATTATTTTATGAATTAACAAATGATGTGAATTATCTCTTACTACTCAGAGTACAACCAACAGAGTGAAAAAATTTCCAGACCGGGAATCGAACCCGGAACCCTTGATAGCACGCACCAATGCTCTACCATTTAAGCTATCCGGACGACATCCAGTCTAGCATTTTTTTCACTCTTATATGTTGGCAAGTCTGCAACTTTACAGCACAAGAAGCAAAGTCAATCATGAGCACACAGCTTCAGTGGCATGCATGAGACGAATTAAATCAGAGCTCTGCTGAAAAATTAATTAGATTATTTTAATCAATAAATTCGAAATTACTATTCGCAGACGATGCGTGTGTCGAATGTACTATACTAGAATGAGACAAATTACTTCTCTTTTATTTGTGAACTTAATCGAACATCATCCACAGTGCAAACACTTTCGTACTTAGATTTATTCGCATTTGGAGATCACAGGAATATAATTTGCCGCAGAAAATATCTCCCATTTTTCATTTATTGAGTCCGTTCGTTTACTGTCCTGATGGCACCTTTCGTCCTGAATGTTTAATGATAACGGCATCACTTGATTGTTATTACCACGGTGCTTCTCTACTTCCTGCGGTTTCGATTTGGAAGTATTATTCGGATGCTGAATATTAAATGGAGTCCTCCAACAATGAAGATAAGTTTGATTCTTTGCGTTATAATCCCGCAGGGTTTTGGGGATGAGGCAATAAATATTTTTATTTGCATTCTTAAAACACGTAGGTCGTACTGGCGGTTGATGTATATACAGGGTGTTTCCTTATAATGTTTACAAACTTAAGAGGTGGTAGAGTACGCTACAATAAACAAGTTTTGTGTAGGAAGCCATGGTCACAATATGCTTATTTAGTCAAAATTACAGGATGCTTCACTTCAATCAGAGTCCAGATAGAGTCCAATTTTTAATCTTTTACCACCGGTTTTCCAAAACAGAAATTTTCGCTTAATTGAATAGCAGAAATGCTAACATTAAATAAGGCAAAGCTTGTAGTAAAAAATAACTTGTGGGAATAATCGAGGATTCTGAGCATCTTATGCGTCACGTATACGTGTCGCTCGTCCCCAAGGGATTAAGGCTGCTCGTCAGTGAACTTCCCGATTCCTCTCGCTAATGTTAATCCTATGGGCGTAGGATGCATTCATATATTTAATCTCAAGAAATAAATATTTTTAACTTATATTTTCTTTGTACTGTTCTTAAAGGATGCCTCTTTTTTTTTCTTGGTTATCAAAATATTTCTAAAATATGCGCTTAATTTATAATTTTATGTGTTAAAATCTTAGTGAAACTGAATAAGATTTTAGCACTTCATATAAAATTAAGTATATATTTTAGAAAAATTTTGACAACTAAGAAAAGAGAGACATCTTTTAAGAACAGTACGCGGAAAACAGAAGTTAAAAATATTAATTTCCTGAGGAAATATAAGTTCTAAAAATATTAAAATCTTGTCAACGGACTGTGTACGCAATTTTTATAATTCTGCCACACCAGGAAGTGATCGAAAAATTGATTACGGAATTCCCTCTTTACATACATGAACCAAGTTAAGTCAAATAAAAAGGTGCAAAAATGAACACTTCTTCTTTACATCCCTTTGTTGAACTAAATTATTTAACTGGATTTTTTAAAAATAAAATACATATGTATACTAAAGGTGATTACATTAAATATAAAGACAAAAAACCTTTATGAAACTGGTCGGTTTGTTTTTTAAAAGTTAATATCGGCCACATTCTCAAAGTCTGTAATGATAAATAAGCCTTTTTTGCATAAAATTTTAATTATATACTTGATAAACAAATAGCACTAGACAGCAGGGCATCATCTAGAGTCTTTATACTTTAACAAAACCGATCTTCCATAAACATGATTTATTTTATACTATCTTTTTTTTTTTTTTTTTTTTTTTACTTATGCAGCATCTCGCACCAAATTCCAGATAATTCCAAAGATTCTGATTCATTGCATATTGTTCTCGGTACGTATATAGATTACAATTGACTCGCGGATAATCGATGGGGTTAAAATGTTTATAGATAAACTATTTTACTATTTTTAAAATCAATCTGCAAAGGTTCGTTCTATGTTGTGTAGACGGGCTAAAGCTGTCGTTTTGTTGTTGTACGTGATATCTGCTAAGAATACAACAAGAAAACGCGTTTAGCCAGACTACACAACATAGAACATTTGCAGATTAATTTTGCAATAATCCCGCTGAGTTTTGGAGACGAGACATTAAAGAATTTTATTCGCATTTTGAAACACCTGTCTTAAGTAGTCGTTATTTTATAAAATGTCTCTTGTGAATGTTTATTGGAGAAAATGTCTTATACTAGAAATAATTGTATGGAATAAGTGGAGTTTCTCCTTTGTTTATTTCTGTGTAGAGCTGAAAATGTTTGGAGTTACACTATAATAACAATCACACTGCATGTTATATATGAAGAAATACTATAAACATGTTTCACAAATGCTTATTTAGGCACAGCGGGCTATTTTAGTGTATATACTTTAGTTAGAACATTTGCAGATTAATTTTGCAATAATCCCGCTGAGTTTTGGAGACGAGACATTAAAGAATTTTATTCGCATTTTGAAACACCTGTCTTAAGTAGTCGTTATTTTATAAAATGTCTCTTGTGAATGTTTATTGGAGAAAATGTCTTATACTAGAAATAATTGTATGGAATAAGTGGAGTTTCTCCTTTGTTTATTTCTGTGTAGAGCTGAAAATGTTTGGAGTTACACTATAATAACAATCACACTGCATGTTATATATGAAGAAATACTATAAACATGTTTCACAAATGCTTATTTAGGCACAGCGGGCTATTTTAGTGTATATACTTTAGTTAGAACATTTGCAGATTAATTTTGCAATAATCCCGCTGAGTTTTGGAGACGAGACATTAAAGAATTTTATTCGCATTTTGAAACACCTGTCTTAAGTAGTCGTTATTTTATAAAATGTCTCTTGTGAATGTTTATTGGAGAAAATGTCTTATACTAGAAATAATTGTATGGAATAAGTGGAGTTTCTCCTTTGTTTATTTCTGTGTAGAGCTGAAAATGTTTGGAGTTACACTATAATAACAATCACACTGCATGTTATATATGAAGAAATACTATAAACATGTTTCACAAATGCTTATTTAGGCACAGCGGGCTATTTTAGTGTATATACTTTAGTTAGAAACACGCTTTAATATTCATTCACGAGATCAAATTTTGCTTAGATCTTACTCTGTTGGTAAATGGAGCAAACAGCACTGTGATTGTATAGATCCCGAGGAGATAATTTTAGTATACAAATGCATTCTACGCCCATATGATAAACATTAGCGAGGGAAATCAGGAAGCTCACTGACGAGCAGCCTTAACACTAATTTATTGAGTTATAGTTAAGTTCTAAAAATAGTGCAATAACTTTACTTTTAATCCTTTTAGTTCATCAATAGATATATTAAATAGGAAAAAGTTGTTTCATACCAAAGTCTTGGAAGGATGTTAATGAAATGCGAGAATAACGACATCCTTTGAATAATAATAATAAAAAAAAAAATCTTTATTTGATGATTTTGAATAGTAGTAAATGGGCTTTCTTCTTGGCCATTAAATTTTGCAGAGAAACATAATCCTGCAGGAATACTTACAAAGTCTCCGTTGGCAATCTTTTTTTTTTTTAAGATTCATTAACGGTAATTTTTTCAGCTAAGCACTGCATCACCTCTCAGTCCCTGACACTGACTGGTACAATCAGAAATCAAATTTTATAAAACGGAGTTACCAAAATAAATTCATGAAAACTTTAAAATCATCCGCTGAAAACTAAACTAACACCTATCAAAGAAGGAAATGTATATATGTAGAGTGCGCAACGTCACCCGTGACGTGATCGGCCTCGCCCCACTAAGGCTCCTATAAAGGGTAGTATAGGAGCTGTACGCCCCACTATCGCAGAGGAGAGAAACGCGCACAGTGAGCAATGACACAATCGGCGCTGGAAAGGAAACAGATAGCTTCTATGGCGAATGAAAATTTCGACTACAGAAAAACACAATGTGATAAAATCTTGACATCTTCCACCCCCCCCCCCTTTATATATTTATTTATTTTTGAAAATAAGGAGAGAGGATAGACTAACAAACTGAAGTCGTTAATTAGAGCAGGGATTCGTAGGTTCGATTCATTCATTCATCGTTGTATTGTCGGGGTAAACCATTAAAGTTTTCAGGAGTTTCTTTCCATGAAATATTAGCCAGCCAGTTCCCCTACCGAATACTTCTTCATGGTAATATAATCTAAATCCACCATTTACTTATAATTCCTTTTTCAAAACTTTGGAAAATGCAATAGATGTATGTCTGTACTTTACATCTCCATTTATAATTAATTGTACTAGATTATTTTAATTAGTTCATTCAAAATGCAGATGTGTCCAGTCCGGCATACTAGAACCAGGCAAATTATTTCTACTATTACTCCTAAACATAATTGAACATAATCTAAAGCAAACACCTTCGTACTTTTAGATTTAATCACATTTAGAGATCATAGAAATATGAGTTGTCGGAGAAAATAGCGTTATTTTTCATTTATTCCGTCCGTTTGCTATTCTGGTGGCACCTTTGTCCTGAATATTTAATGATAACGGCACCATTTGATTGTTATTACCCGCTGCTTTGTACTTTTTTACTGTTTCGACTTGAAGTACAATTCAGATGCTGTATATTAAATGGGGTCCTTCAACAATGGAGATAAGTGGGATTCTTAGGGAAATAATCCCGCAGATCTTAGGAGACGACGTACATTAAATAATTTTAATCGCGTTCTAAGAGGCATATAAATCAACTGCTCGTACTGCCTGTTGTTTTATGTAATGCCTTTATGCATATTTATTGGAGAAAATGGGCTAGATTTCAGATAAGTGGAGCTGGAGCTATCTATTTTTTTTTTTTTCTGTGTAGAGTTGAAACTCTTTCAATTTTATAGTTGTTAATACGATAATTTCTAAATTGTGTTTAACATATATGTCGTAAGCTAGTTGAGAAACTCGGCTCTTTGCAAGTATCCTAGACTGTTTGCTAAGAACCAAGCTAATAGGGAAATCATCTGCCATTTCTTATTCTGCCTGATATTTTACAGGCTTATTCCAAAAAAGCCTATACGCACTTTGAAATTAATTAGAAATTAATTAGATTTTCAAGAAAAAATTGCTGATTCAATTTTTAGTTTGTTCATTCAACTGGGGGCGCTGCTGTGCTGTGTTTTTCACGATTTCTGCAATAGCCATATCTTGTTATCAATCGGATCGAATTTCAACAAATTTATTTTCTAAAATATATACTAAAAATTATGTTGATTCCATTTTGGTTTTGTTCACTCCTGCTATGCTATTTTTTGCAATGAACATTTTGATTGTATTTCAGTTTCAATTAAGCAGAAATGCACCAAATATTATTTTTGAAGTTTTTAATTAAAAAATGTATAAATACAAAGGATGTGAATTACCACTTTACTACACACAGCTTACCACCAACAGAGTGAACAAATGTCCAGACCGGAGATCGAACCCGGATACCTTGGTATTAATTCCCAGCGTAATTTCACTTCTGCTGAAATTTTAATTAGATATATAAATATTCACCGATACTGGGTCTAATATGTCTCATGCATGCCTCTGAAGTTGTGCTCATGATTGACGTTCCATCTTGTGCTGAAGAAGTTGTAGCCTTACCATATAAGAGTGAGAGAATGCTAGACTGGATGTCGTCCTGTTGGCTTAAATGGTAAAGCACTTTTGATGCGCTGTACCGGGGCTGTGCTGTATCAGAGTTCTATCTCCGGTATGGACATTTTTGCACTCTAAAGTGCACACTTAAGTGCAAATTCACATATTTTGTATTCATTAATTCCCAGCTTAATTTCAGCTCTGCTGAAAATTTAATTTGATATATAAAAAATGTTTTTTTTTCTATTTGAATACTTAACAGGGGGCGCTGTTGAACTGTGCTTATTTTTTATTCGCTGATCACTGTAACTCCAAGCTAAATTTAAAGAAATACAATATCGTAATATTCGTAATTGTTGGTCTGTAATAGTCTGCACAGGTCGAGTTGTACCCAACCCCAAAATTCTGTTTAAAATCAACCCGACCCGAAATCCAACAAAAAAATTGCGTCAACCCAAACTGAACATGACGCATTTCAACTCGAACCCAAAGTGAAAGAAAGTTTATCCATATTTTAATACAATTACGGATATGTAGTGTAAAATTTTATCTCTAAAGCCGATTTTATCTTTTTTGTATAAAAATTAACATATTTACACTCATTAATATTCAAATGTATAGTTTTTTTCATTAGAAAAATATACATTTTGAAAAAATGTGGTCAACTCTAATCGACCCGAAGCAGTCAAAACCCAACCCGAAATCAATCCGAGCCTGAAACTTTTAAAGTCAACCCAAGTAACAACTAAAAAAATAGTAGACCCGATCCGGGTCGGGTCGGATTCGGGTGAAGTTGCGCTACCCGACTTGATGCAAGACTCTAGTGTGTAACTGCGATGTTTAAATTAATGTATTAGAATATTATAGACGAAAGTTTTCTGTAGCTTGAATTTTAAAATTTGTCACAAACGTTTATCGCCCACGTTGTATTACACAAAAACGCTTTATACACGAAAGGCGAATGATTCTAACCTAATAATTTGATGGAATTTCGAATGTGGAACGTTAAATCATTTCTAATGCACCCAGAAATTCCCTCCTATTTCCTCAATCGTTTCTCCTTATTGATCTTATCAGTTGAAATTTGTTTATTCAGAGGGGGGTTTAATTTTTGACGCTACGTTTTGTTCTATGCGAAAATAAACGAATTAACTCTATTTATAAAAATAACATTAATATTAAATATTTGTGATATTGAATCGTGTCAATATTTGAATATGTAATACTTTTGATGCGTTATTTGTTTTAGATTTTCTGTATTATTAATTTAGTTTCGAAAGAACCTCCTAACCGTGTTGTCAAATAAGATATTTGAATCTGATAAAAGAAAGCAGAGAATTTTAAAGCAAAATATATTTGATTAAATTTGTTTTAAAAGTCCATTCTCCCGAGCTCATTTCCGTGAATGTAACTTTATATTCAGAAGTAGCGTTATTAATATTTTTAATATTTTCCAAGATATTTGAAAAGTGTTTATGAATTCGGCTTGTCTGTCTGTCTTGCCATCTGTCTGTCTGACCACCTGTCCGTACTCTCGTAAATGTACTTGGATTGCCACGTAATTATTATATGTTAATGAGGTTCACTGTAGAATGTCTGTTATTGAAAATGAAGTGTTTAGCATTTATCTGGAGGCACGGCAGTGCCTCCGCCAAGTCCAGAGAGGACAGCCGTAAGCATACTTTTCTGGAAGCAACTCAGGGCACTTTTGACCCCCCCATATCTCCGCGCTGGAGAATCCCAAAAATTTTAAACTTCAATTATAGAGAGTATTTGGCCCACAGGACCAAAATTTAAAATTACAACTTTCTGTCTTTTCTAGTTCAGGCGATATATGAACTCAAACATTCGATTTTTTGTCACTTCTTACTCACTCGTTCACGCGTCATCAAAAAGATTGGGTAGATCCCGTAGCCCCAGAAACTTGACATTTGGAAAAAAGGTAGTGTTTAGGATACAAAGAAAGGAAAAATTATAAAATCCAGAAAATTCGAAAAAAAACATTCGAAAATTCAACAAATTCCATCAAAATTGAAAATGGAAAATAATACGATCTTGTAGTCTTGGAAACTTGAGATTTGGTGTGAAGGTAGTGTTTAACATCCAGAAAAAGAAAACATCAAAAACACCAAAAAAATCGAAAGCAAAATTGAAAAAATCGAAGAAATTGAAAAAAACCGAAAATTTGAAGACAATCCGATTTTGTTGCGCTAGAAAATTCAAATTAGGAATAAAGGTAGTATTTAGGATACAGAAAAAGGAAAATTAAAAAAATCCAGAAAATTCGAAAAAAAAATAAAAAAATTCGTAAAAAATTGAAAAAATGAAAATAATTTGATACGACAACGCTCGTATTTATAAATTAATTTGGCTGAAACTAATTGTGTGTATTAAGCTCACCAATGCCTCGACCGAGTTCGTTGGCCAGCTTGGTCCGCCATCTTGTTTCAAGATGGCGGCCACGGAAAATTTTAAAACTAAAATAAATATACAAAAAAGTTAAAAAATCAAGTTTATTTTTTAATTAGGTGTTAGGACTTGATACAAGGATTCCAGAGCATTTTTTGTTTTACCTCTATCTTAAAAATTGGCTGAGATAGAGCAGTTTGAAATTCTAGGGTGGCTGACATTTTGAAACAAAACAGCACATTACAAAAAACCAACGATAAATTTATGGTCAATAATGGTCAAGCAGGTGCAATCCCGAATGAATACTGCGTGTTATTATAACTGTAACTTTGACTTCGAAATTTTGATACGTTGCATTTTCTATTTGTTGATATTTTTGAACTATGATTTACGCTAAGTGAAATGTTGTTGTTGAAGAGGGATTTTCCATGTAAATCCGAAACGTCCAATTTTAATATGTTTTTAATGTTTTATGAAAGTGTATTGTAATGTCTGTAATTTTAATGATTTTAATATAAATTTATAAGTTTTAGTGAACGCGATTTCTCGCAAATTATTTTCTTTCATTGTTGTAACCATTTTCCCAATCATACGCATAAAACTATATATTCATATCCATTAGCGCCAAATTCTCGCCAAACTTGGCGACAATTGGCGAAATCTCGCCAAATTTGGCGACAAAAATAAGTCTTCATAAATGAAGCCAACTTGGCTATAGCTCAATAATTTGGCGAATTTCTTATTCAAATTCAGTGTAAACGAATCTTTTGTAAACGGTTTCTTTACATTTTAACTTGCTGTTTTCGAGTAACATTAGCTAAAATTTTAAAACGAAGATATAGGAAAGCTACCTTTTCCTGCCGGTACAGGCCGGAGGACTTTTTTATGAGTTGTCGGATGCAATCTATGTTTTGCATTAAATAAAGTAAAACATTGAAAAACAAATCCCACAGGATGGGGATAGTTTGTTTTAGATCTGGAGGCACGGCAGTTCCTTCGCCAAGTCGAGAGAGGACAGCCGTAAGCATACTTTTCTGGAAGCAACTCAGGGCACTTTTGACCCCCTCATATCTCCGCGCTGGAGTATCCCAAAAATTTGAAACTTCGTTTTTCTAGAGTATTTGGCACACAGGACCAAAATTTAAAATTAAAACTTTCTATCTTTTCTAGTTCAGACGATATATGAACTCAAACATTCGATTTTTTGTCACTCACTCACTCACTCGTTCACGCGTCATCAAAAAGATTAGGTAGATCCCGTAGCCCTAGAAACTTGACATTTGGAAAAAAGGTAGTGTCTAGGATACAAAGAAAGGAAAAATTATAAAATCCGGAAAATTCGAAAAAAAACATTCGAAAATTCAACAAATTCCATCAAAATTGAAAATTGAAAATAATACGATCTTGTAGTCTTAGGAACTTAAGATTCGGTGTGAAGGTAGTGTTTATCATCCAGAAAAAGAAAACATCAAAAACACCAAAAAAATCGAAAGCAAAATTGAAAAAATCGAAAATCGAAAAAAATCGAAAAATTTCAAATAATCCGATTTTGTTGCGCTAGAAACTTGGAATTCGGAATAAAGGTAGTATTTAGGATGCAAAATAAGGAAAAATTAAAAATTCCGGAAAATTCGAAAAAAAAATTCAAAAATTCGAAAAATTCGAAAAAAATTGAAAAAATTAAAATAATTTGATCTTTTAGCCTTAGAAACTTAAAATTCTCAGTAAAGATAGTGTTTAGGATTCAGAATAAGTTAAACTAAAAAACCAAATAAAATTCGAAAATAAAACAAAAAAATCGAAAAAATCGGAAAAATCGAAAAATAAGGAAAATTTTAAAATAATTCGATTTCATAGCGCTAGAAACTTGAAATTTGGAATAAAGGTAATATTTAAGATACTAAATAAGGAAAAATTAAAAAATATGGATAATTCAAAAATACCCATAAATTAGTGCAGACGATATATGAACTCAAAGTTTCGATTTTTTGTCACTCACACACTCACTCACTCTCGCGTCATCAAAAAGATTGGGTATATCCCACAGCCACAGAAACTGAAAATTTGGAATAAAGCTAGCATTTCGGATACAAAGAAAGGATAAAATATAAAATCCGGAAAATTAAAAAAATTCGAAAATTAAAAAAAATCGAACAAAATTGAAATTTGAAAATAACACGATCTTGTAGTCTTAAAAACTTAAAATTTGGTGTGAAGGTAGTGTTTAAAATTCAGAAAAAGAAAACATCAAAAACACACGAAAAAAAATTGAAAATAAAATCGAAAAATCGAAAAAAATCGAAAAATTTCAAATAATCCAATTTTGTTGCGCTAGAAACTTGGAATTCGGAATAAAGGTAGTATTTAGGATGCAAAATAAGGAAAAATTAAAAATTCCGGAAAATTCGAAAAAAAAAATTCAAAAATTCGAAAAATTCGAAAAAAATTGAAAAAATTAAAATAATTTGATCTTTTAGCCTTAGAAACTTAAAATTCGCAGTAAAGATAGTGTTTAGGATTCAGAATAAGTTAAAATAAAAAAACCATATAAAATTCGAAAATAAAACAAAAAAATCGAAAAAATCGGAAAAATCGAAAAATAAAGAAAATTTGAAAATAATTCGATTTCATAGCACTAGAAACTTGAAATTTGGAATAAAGGTAATATTTAAGATACTAAATAAGGAAAAATTCAAAAATATGGATAATTCAAAAATACCCATAAATTAGTGCTGACGATATATGAACTCAAAGTTTCGATTTTTTGTCACTCACACACTCACTCACTCTCGCGTCATCAAAAAGATTGGGTATATCCCACAGCCACAGAAACTGAAAATTTGGAATAAAGCTAGCATTTCGGATACAAAGAAAGGAAAAAATATAAAATCAGGAAAATTAAAAAAAAAAAAAACATTCGAAAATTAAAAAAAATCGAACAAAATTGAAATTTGAAAATAACACGATCTTGTCGTCTTAAAAACTTAAAATTTGGTGTGAAGGTAGTGTTTTGAATTCAGAAAAAGAAAACATCAAAAACACACAAAAAAAATTGAAAATAAAATCGAAAAATCGAAAAAAATCGAAAAATTTCAAATAATCCAATTTTGTTGCGCTAGAAACTTGGAATTCGGAATAAAGGTAGTATTTAGGATGCAAAATAAGGAAAAATTAAAAAATCTAGAAAACTCGAAAAAAAATCAAAAATTCGAAAAATTCGAAAAAATTTGAAAAATTTTTAAATAATTTGATCTTTTGGCCTTAGAAACTTAAAATTCTCGCGGTAAAGATAGTGTTTGGGATTCAGAATAAGTTAAAATAAAAACGCAATAAAATTCGAAAATAAAATAAAAAAATCGAAAGAAATCGAAAAATGAGGAAATTTTGAAAATAATTCGATTTCATAGCGCTAGAAACAAGAAATTTGTAATAAAGGATAGAAAATAAGAAAAAATTATAAAATCCAGAAAATTATAAAAAAAAAATGCGAAAAAATCAAAAATCAAAAATTGAAAATATTTTTATCTTGTAGTCTTAGAAACTTAAAACTTGGTGTAAAGGTAGTATTTACTATTCAATAAAAGGAACAATTAAAAAATTCGAAAATAAAATCGAAAAATTGAAATATGTTTAAGAAATCGAAAATTCGAAAACAATTTGATTTTGTACTGCTAGAAACATTAGTTATAAGCAGGGCTTTACAAATATGATAAAATCTGGAAGACAGCAAAAAATTCCAGTCGCCAGTAAAAACAAAATATACTGACTCACCCCTCCTTTTCCCCGTTAGGGATAATTTTGATTTTCTAAAAGCACAAAAGTTTTTTTAAGTAAATAATAACATAGTTTAGAATGATTAAATACATAGATAGTACAGGATGTTTTAATTATATTTTTCAATTTAATTTTTTATGCGATTTTTAGAGTTTATGCGATTTTTATTTTTTTCGTGTTTTGCGGCGATTTTTTGACATTCTTTAAAGAAATCCTGTTTAGTGTTTCAGCCCAATATCTTAAGTTTCGTCCATTCTGATTTTTGAATTTTTAGCGATTTCTTATGCGATTTGTAGGGGTTTTTTTTTCTTTATTTCTTTCCTTATTTTGAGAGGGAGGAGGGGTTCCGCGGAAGTTTTTCGACGTTTGTAAAAGTAATTAGGTTTAAATTTTTTAACCCAGTATAGTAATTTTCGTCCTCAGCGATTTTTCGAATTTTTAACAATTTTTGTGCGTTTTTTTCGCGTTTTGCGTCTATTTGGATATTTATAAAAGGAATTGGGTTTCTATCTTTTACCCCAATAAAGTAAATTTTGTTCTCTGTGATTTTTAAATTTTTTTAGAAAATTTTTTATGGGATTTTTTGCGTTTCGCGGCAATGTTTAGACAATTTATTTCTGAAACGGTATAAGAACTCTCCAGTAACTATACGTAATGCCGTTTGCTCTCGTTTCTTAGGTAACTTTTTGTACAAAAAGAAAAAAAAAAACCTTCAAATTAAATAACTTGGTTGCCAGATCAAAAAACTAGATCGCCAGTGGCGACCTGGCGACCGCATTTGTCAAGCCCTGGTTATAAGATAATTGTCCTATTAGCTAGTACAACGCCCCTAATTGTTTTATGTTATTTCCCCCCGATTATGGTTTTCTTTTCTTTCGTTTACGAATTTCGTTATAGAAAAGTTCCGCTATAGACTGGCTACGATATAGGCGATTTCTTTATAGACAGGTTTGTTTTCTTTCACATGTTGTACTCTATTTACTTCACATATGAAATATGGATTGTTAAATGATGTTAGCCCCACAAAAATTTTCACAGCTCCCCCTACCCTCCCGACATTACTGGATGGTTATGGCTTGATAGTCCTTTCTAAATAAAATCATGGTGACTCGAAGATTCACTTGATTTATCTCTAAATTGAACCTAAATGATCCTAAGAAGACGGATCAAATAATTACTATATTAGCATGACAATCAGGTAACTTAGAATTAAAATCGAAAAATCAATAAATTCATAAAAAGACGAAAATTTGAAAATAATTCGATTTTGTAGTCCTAGAAGATTGACATTTGGCAGAAAGGCAGGGTTTTGTACACAAAGTAAGGAAAAATTAAAAAATCCGTAAATAATAAAAAAAAAGTCTAAACAAAAACGAAAAAAAACCATCGAAAAAAGGAATATAGTTTGATTTATTGGAAATTTCCGGAAATTTTAATTTTGGCTTTCTTTTTATACTAAAAAGTTCTTTTATGTTAGATATCAAGTATCTAGGGCTGCGAGTTATATCTCAGACGCATAGCGCCTATCCTGGAAGCAATTGAGAGTACTTTTGACACTCCCCCTCCCATAATTTAGTGCTTGCCTAGGAACCTGAAATCTCTTTTTACTTACAGTACTTTGCAAACGAAACTAAAGCTTCAATGTTTTGATACCTGTAAATAATAGGGACAGAGTGTGGGCTTAGCAAAAATCAGTGGATGATCTCCAAAATGAACCCAAAATCAAGAAAAGGAGGGTTACTTACAAAAAGAAGTGAAATCTCATCAAAAAGTCACCTGTAAAAAATGCAGCCAAGTCTCGTAACTCATTTACCGTAAAAAGTACCGAGATCGTATAAAGCCAAGTTTAACTATCTTATTAACTCTGAAATTTTCATTCACAAAGTCACTCCTAGTCTCTACATCTTTAGTTAATTATTATTTTGTGACTTGGCAATTACGCAGCACAGGGAAGTTATTACACCTTACTATGTTATGGGATGGGATGGGATAATTTAACTAAAGCAAATTATATACGCACAGGGAAGTTATTACACCTTAATATGTTACTAGCTGGCTTCGCCCGCCAGCGGGCCCCTATTTTACATCGGTGAGCCATACCCCGTCGTTATCCGGGCCATAGAAACATAGATAAGAAAACGTCCCCTGGTGGTGAAAAGCGAACTAAAACCGATAAGGTCTAGTATCCTCTATCGATGTCGAGTCGATTGAGCCAAACCGCGTCGTGATGTGACCATAGAACCCGAGTTGGCTGAAAAATCCTTTAATTACACCTTCAACCGCCGGGGGGCGCAATCTGTTCTATACGAACTTCGGGCACTGAAACCGTTAAAGCTATCGATGTCGAGTCGAATAAGCCATACCCCGTCGTGATCCGGCCCATAGAAACAGAGTTCGGATAGCGCCCCTAGTGGTGAAATGCGGAACTAAAGTCGATAATCTCTACAAAGTGCTATCGGTGTCGAGTCGAATGAGCTATACCCCGTCGTGATGGGACCCATACGAAGGGAGATATTTTCAAAAGAAATAGCAAATTCCTTAGCTTTTTTTTTTCCCCCTATGCAAAAATGACAATTATTTTAAAAATATTAAAACTTTTAAAAACAAATGTTCCTGTGTTGACTCTCTAGTTTATTTGACTGCGATCGAAAATGAAGTTGACTCTTTACATATCGTATAATCTCTGATCCATCGAAGAGAAATATTGTATAGTAAGTTAGTCAGGTATTTTATAGCAAGTATTTGCAGTGCAATTGGCTGTTTCAGAATACAAATATCCTAGTAGAATAGAATTTTAACTATGAAAATATAATTATTTCTCAAAATAAATCATATTTTCGGAAAGCCCATTCAATTCTGTACGCAAAATGAACAACGATTTTTGATTTAAGATCGTTAATAAATAAGATTATTACGGCGAAAGCAAAGTCACTTATTACAGTTTGATTAAACTGTGCTTGCGCCGAAAAACGCTCATTTCTAGAAACGGGTTTCACAAAAGAGTTTTTTTTTAATTGATAATAATCGAATTTTTTAAAGTCGAAGGCATCTTTCTATAGATGAATGTATGCACTTTTAGCTTCTTCTCTCGGAATTTGTGTACTTCGATAAAAAAGTTCTGCGGCGGGGGGTTTTACATTGACAAATTAGAGGAAATCGTGAAAGTGAAGTACGGGAACGACCGGTTTCTAAAGGGTTAATGTACATATTTTTTAAAACTGAAATATATGTTTCAAAGAATAAGAACGTGGCTATGATCTGGTGTATTTTATTTGTCTCTATTCACATTTTCCGAGTCGATGCGGATTTTTAAACATGGGCCGAAAAACGAAAATTCACGCGAGTGAGTTTCGGAAACCATTTTTTAGAAGGGTTAAAAAACGAATTTTTCGAAACTGATACCTGATTTTAAAAGGAAAAAGAACGTAGATTAGGCTCGGTATTTTTATTTTTTCGTATCTTGTTTAGAAGCCCAGAATTGAATTTTTAAAGATTGCAGAAATTGGTGAAAAACCGAAAGAGACTTACGGAAAAAAACGTTTTCGAAAGGGTTAACTGAAATATTTTTTAAAACTAAAGGTTTTACAGTGATTTCGAAAGGAGGGAAATGTACTTGGGTGTGTTTGTTTGTTTTTTTGTTCTTTCAGAAAGCCGATGCGCGATTTTAAAAATCGCAGATAATCGGAATTTGCAAAAGTGAGTCTACGCGCGAATTTTTTTCGAAGGGTTAATATTTGTATTTTTCAAAAACGATCGCAGATTTCGAAAGTATAAAGAATGTAGATCTCGTCTGGTATTTTTAGTTTTCATTGACTCGTTTGGAACCGCCGCAGCGAATTTTTCAAAATAGTCGAAATTGCCGAAATCGCGAAACGGTGTACGGAAAATATACGTTTTCGAAGGGTTAACTGACGTATTTTTTTTAATGGAATGTCACTTTGGAGAGGACAAAGACCGATCTTTTATTTGGTGAAATCCGTTTATCCGAATCTTTCTGAGTCCGGCGGATGCGAGGTTCGGACGAAGGGAGAAAATCAAAAACACGAATTCGACGCTTTTGGATTATTTTTTTTGAAAGGGTTAATATCGAAATTTTTTCGAACCGACCGGATCGTTAGTGACGTAAAAGTACGTTCTTTGAGAATATGTTGACGGTTTTTTCGTATTTCAGTTGGTTCGCCGTCGGCGAGTTTAGACAGTAGTGAAACGAAACCGGCCGAAGCGATCTTTCCTTCTTCTTTTTTCGGAAGATGAGGATTGAGCTCTTCTGGGCATGCGCGGAATAATTTCCACATAGGTTTCTTTTTAGTAATTAAAACAGTTTTGTTCGTTAATAACTCCCTTAATTAAGGGCCGATTTTTTCGAAACTGCAATTCCTGGAGGACCGGATTTTTCTGAATTTTTTGACACAAAAAGCGCTTCGCTACTCGCTACGCTCGCAGAGTTTATCCGGGTACAGATACACACACAGACAGACACACAGACGTATACGAACATTAATAATAAGGATAGTATTATTTGATTAAGACTAACTATATACATCACATTCTCGTGCTAAGTAATTGCCAAGTCACAAAATAATAATTAACTAAAGATGTAGAGACTAGGAGTGATTTGTGAATGAAAATTTCAGAGTTAATAAGATAGTTAAACTTGGCTTTATACGATCTCGGTACTTTTTACGGTAAATGAGTTACGAGACTTGGCTGCATTTTTTACAGGTGACTTTTTGATGAGATAGTATGTTTACAGGGAAGCACAAAATAATTCCATTTTATGTGGTACATGGAGGGGGGGGGGAATCGTTTGCGGTGCATTTTAAATGTGTTATTGATACTTCAAAATGAAATTTAAAAGAATCACTGAGGTTGCACTGCAACATGTTTTCTATAGATATAGAGTGCGTGACATTTATCGTTCATCTACAGAGTCGCACAAAAGAATTCGGTTGCAGGACTGATCGACTATGATGGATAATTGTTGCGTATAATGAGGGTTAATTAAAGTTTTAAACGTATTTTGTGACCCTTTTTTCTGGTAAATTAAGTTTATTAGAAACTTAAATGTTAATATTCAGCCTTCAAATTTATATTTTTCAACCCTGAAATAACTTTATTATCGACATTAACTAGCTTTAAACCCAGCTTTCTCTTTGCATAATGACAACTTCAGTTTGCAAGCTAAATATTTCAGTAATATGCTTTCCGGTTGCGATTTTAACCTGAATAATTTGGCCAAATATGGAACGTTAAATCATTTCAAATTTCATTCGGAAGCTCGCTCCTTCATCCCGAACTGCTTGCTTGTATTGATATCATCAGCCGGATTTTGTTTATTCGAGAGTTCGGGAGTAGATTCCTACATCGGTTCGGATAACCCGATTTTAACCGACCCGACCCTACCCGCGGTCCGGGTGGTTGGGTTAACACAATTTTTGTTTCTTTGCGGGTCGGGTTGACTTTAATTGTTTCAGATTCGGGTTGGGATTTGACTCTGGCTGGACAAGTTCGAGTTGACCATATTTTACAGATAAAAAATACTATTCATTTGAATACTAATGTGTGTATATATGTTCATTGTTCAGATTATTGATATTAGAGATGTAATTGTAGACTATTTTCCCATAATTGTATTAAAATATGGATTAATGTTCTTCCATTTCGGGTTTGGATTTAAGTATTTGGGTTCGGATTGACTTGAAATAGATTTTTTGGGGTTTGGGTCGGGTATAACCCAATTCGCACAAGGCGCTCTAGTAAGGATTTTAATTTGGTGATGCAATTGTTCTATGCTAGAATAAATAAGTGCGATCTGTTTTTGAAAATCAACTTTAGTATAAAATGTATGCAACATAAAACAGTTAGAAATATTAAAAATTTCGTATGTTTTGATTATTTTACCTAATATGTCATATATTTCTTTAATTGTTAATATTCGGCCTGCAAATTTATATTTTTCAATACTGAAATAACATTATTATCTATATTAACAAGTTTTAAACCTTGCTTTTCTCTTTGCATAATGACAACACCGTATTTAATTTGAAGGCCCAAATATTTCAGTGCTATGCTTCACAGTTTCAAGATGTATGATTATTTACTGAATAATTTTAGCCAGATATGAAACTTTAAATCATCCCTAATGCATTTCGGAAGCTCGCTCCTACTTCCCGAACTGCTTTTTTGTATTGATCTCATCAGTTGTAATTGGTTTATTCCGGAGTAGGGGGGTTTTAATTGGGTGATGCGTTTTGTTCTAGGCGTGAATAAATGAATTCAATCTGTTTATGAGAATCGATATTAGTATAAAATCTTTATGTTATTAAGCTCTGTAGTTATTCAAATTTTAGTCTCTTTATTTATTATAGTTATTTACTTATTATAGTTAGTATATTTCGTTCTGGTTCTGTTAAGGGGACTTGGTACCTAATTATTTATTTTATATATTGTGTTATAGTAATTTAATTGTTAATATTCGGTCTGCAAATTTATATTTTTCAATACTGAAATAATTTTGTTATCGACACTAACAAGTTTTAAACCTTGCTTTCTCTTTGCATAATGACAACACCGTATTTAATTTGAAAAGCCCAAATATTTCAGTGCTGTGCTTCACAGTTGCAAGATGTATGATTCTTTCCTGAATAATTTTAGCCAAATATGAAACATTAAATCATTTCAAATACATTCGGAAGCTCGTCCCTATTTCCCGAACTACCTGTTTGTATTAATCGTATCTATTGTAATTTGTTTATTCCGGAGTAGGGGGTTTTAATTGGGTGATGCGTTTTGTTCTATGCGAGAATAAATGAATTCTATCTGTTTATGAAAATCGATATTAGTATAACATGTTTGTGTTATTAAACTCTGTAATTATTAAAATCCGAGTCTCTTTTGTTATGCACTTCCGTAATATTTTTCGTTCCGGTTCAGTTAAGGGGACCTGGTACCTGGTTATTTATTTTATGTATTGTGTTATATTACGAGGGAGAGTCATTAAGTAAGTTACAAATTGATGTGATATATTTTAAGGTAGTAACATGTACTTTCCAAGAATATTAATAGGTGGAATCGTCACCCAGCTTTATGATAATCATTTCATACTGACTGGTAGCATTGGCACGCATGCGTAAATCAGTTTCAAAATAACTATGAGCTTGATGATACGTTCAGGACTTATTGACAGTCCTAACACAGGGGCAATTGAAAAGTTTGGTTGGCAAACTCGACAATGTCCACCTTACAGCCTCGAATTAGCCCCAAACGATTTTCATGTCTTTAGTGCATTGAAAAACATCTTATAGACAAGGTGATGTTTGCAAATGATGAAGAAGTTCAACATGAAGTCCTAATGGGGTTGAGACAGCAACCCAAAAAATTTTACACAGCTGGTATTGGGGCGCTGATAAAATCATAAGTGCATAAATATTGATGGAGAATATGTTGAGAAATAAAAATAGTTTTGAAGTGATTAACACTGTAAGTTATTATCTAATCATCTTTTGTAACTTACTTTAATGACTTTCCCTCGTAATTTAATTGTTAAAATTCGGCCAGCAAATTTATATTTTTCAATGCTGAAATAATTTTGCTATCGACATTAACAAGTTTAAAACCCTGCTTTCTCTTTGCATAATGATAACACCATATTTAATTTGAAAGCCGAAATATTTCAGTGCTATGCTTTACTGTTTCAAGATGTATGATTCTTTCCTGAATAATTTTAACCAAATATGAAACATTAAATCATTTGAAATACATTCGGAAGCTCGTCCCTATTTCCCGAACTGCCAGTTTGTATTGATCTTATCAGTCGTAATTTGTTTATTCCGGAGTAGGGGGTTTTAATTGGGTGATGCATTTTGTTCTATGCTGGAATAAATGAATTCAATTTGTTTATAAAAAGTATTATTATAAAAAATATATAATATATAACATAAATATATTATATTATATAATTTGTATATAAAATATAAAGTATATTAGTATAAAATGTTTGTGATCAGGAATCTGTTTAGGAAGAAATTGGGTCCTTTAAAGGACCCTTCACAATTTTTTTCATTTCAAAACAGGACCCTTCACAAAATTTTTCATTTCAAAACAGGACCCTTCACAAAACTTTTCACCTTAAGACAGGACCCTTCACAAAATTCGTTGTCTTATAAATAGACCTTTCACAAAACTTTTCCCTTTCCAAATTGAACTTTTCAAATTTAATCATTTAAAAGTAAAATCTGACAGTCACTTTTACATATATAAAGAAAAGATGTCTATTTTATAAACATATATCTTATTAAAAATGTATTAAACATGAACTTAAATATAACAATTTTTTCAAATTCGCAAAATTATTACTAGGTTTTTCACAAATTTAAAAAAGCTGTTTCACAAAAACAGGACCCTGAAAGTAATGTCTGGACAGACCCCTAGTGATATCAAGCTCAGTATTTATGAAAATTTGAGTCTCTTTTGTTATTTACTTCCCTAATATTTTTCGTTTCGGTTCAGTTAAGGGGATTTGGTACCTAATTATTTATTTTGTATATTATGTTATATTAATTTAATTGTTAATACTCCGTTTGCAAATTTATATTTTTCAATACTGAAATAACATTATTATCGACATTAACTAGTTTTAAACCTTTTTGTATTTGCATAATGTATGTATTTAATTTGAAAGCTCATATATTTCAGTGATATTTTTCGCTTTTGTAAGATGTATGATTCTTTCCTCAATAATTTAGTCAAATATGAAACGTTAAAAATAATTTCAAATGCATTCGGAAGCTCGCTTTTTACTTCCCGTGCTGCCGGTTTGTATTGATCACATCAGTCGTAATTTATTTATTCCAGAGTACGGGGGGGGGGGGGGGGGTTAATTGGGTGATGCGTTTTGTTCTATGCCAGAAAAAAATGAATTAAATTTGTTTACAAAAATCAATATTAGTATAATTTTTTTGTAGTTATTAAAATTTGAGTCTCGTTTGTTATTTACCTCCTTAATATTTTTCGTTTCGGTTTATTTAAGGGGACCTGGTTATTTATTTTACATATAATGTTATATTAATTGAATTGTTAGTACTCGGTCTGAATTTTTTTATTTTTCAATACTGAAATAACATTATTATCGACATTAACAAGTTTGAAACCTTGCTTTCCCCTTGCATAATGACAACACCATTTAATTTGAAAAGCCCAAATTTTTCAGTGCTGGGCTTCACAGTTGCAAGATTTATGGTTCTTTCCTGAATAATTCGGCCAAATATGAAACGTTAAATCATTTCAAATGTATTCGGAAGTAGAGACCTGCACGGGCGGGGCCAAGGCCCGAAGCCCGAGCCCGGCCCGTTCTATGCCCGTCCTTCACGGCACTCGGGCCGGGCTGGGCCTGGTCTCCACTCGTTTCGGGCCGGGCCTAGTGATTACTCTTTACGGGCCGGACAGGGCCTTACTTTTTTCCTGAAGGATAAGGCCGTGCCTTAAACTATTTTTTCCGTACAGAGCCGGGACTGGTTTCATTCTTCCTCGTCTTCACGCCCCAAAATTTTCAGTCCTGGTTTTGACTCGTATGAAATTCATTGTCTCGGCATGGCCTGGTCCGTTCGAAGGTCAGTAAAATAAGACCTGGCACAAAAATCTTTGCAAAACATGCATACATTTTTAAATCGCCATTATTCTACAATTAAACATTAAAATTTATTCTTTTTAAAGAATAGTACATTTATACACTTATTAAAATATGGCTGAATTAAAATATAGTAAAACGTGTGAAAAAGAACCTGCTTATGACGGAATCCTGTCTTAAACTGAAAAATGTGTTGATCCATGAAAAATTAATATATTAATACGTAAGAAAAGAATATATAATACATTTACCCCTGCTAAGAAGGCAAATTGTCTATAACTCATTTTTTTTTTCTTCCCTATGCAATTCAAACTTAGAAGATTTTACTGTATAGCATTTTTCTGATTTTTAACACTTCAATAAATGGAATATGGATTAACAATATTAATGATAACTTAAACACATACATTCAACAAATAGAGATTTATTAAAAATAAATAAATATACCAGGTTGCGGCACCTCTATAAAAATGAAGATTATAAACACGAAAAATAAAAAGGCTAAGATATAATGCCTAAGGGAGGCCACTCGACTTGGCGAACCATGCCGTTGAGCGTTACAGCCTAAAGGGCTAAGATAGGAATTTTTGCTTAGATCTCCTCCTACCAGGCAAATTTTTAACCAAATCGACATAAAAATCATTGTTTTGTAGAAATTCAATCGGGCCGAGATTTTAACTTTTTTCTTTTATACCGGGCCGGGCCGGGATCGAACTGAACTTTTAAATCGGGCCGGGCCTATAAATTTCGGCCCGTGCAGACCTATTCGGAAGCTCCTCCCTACTTACCCGAACTGCCGGTTTGCATTGATCTCTTCAGTCGTAATTTGTTTATTTCGGAGTATTAATTGGGTGATGCGTTTTGTTCTATGCCGGAAAAAATGAATTCAATTTGTTTAGAAAAATCGATATTGGTACAAAATTTTGTGTTATTAAACTCTGTAGTTATTAAGTTTGAGTCTCTTTTGTTATTTACTTCCGTAATATTTTTCGTTCTGGTTCAGTTAAGGAGACCTGGTTATTTATTTTTTTTATATTATGTTACATTAATTTAATTGTTAGTACTCTGTCTGAAAATTTTTATTTTTCAATACTGAAATAATTTTGTTATCGATATTAACAAGTTTTAATCCTTGCTTTCTCTTTGCACAATGACAACACCGTATTTAATTTGAAAATGCTGTGCTTCACAGTTGCAAGATTTATGATTCTTTCCCGAATAATTTGGCCAAATATGAAACGTTAAATCATTTCAAATGCATTCGGAAGCTCGTTCCTACTTACCGAACTGCCGGTTGGTATTGATCTCATCAGTCGTAATTTGTTTATTTCGGAGTATTAATTGGGTGATGCGTTTTGTGTGTGTTCTATGGGGGGAATAAATGAATTCAATTTGTTTATGAAAATCGATATTGGTATAAAATGTTTGTGATATTAAGCTCTGTAGTTGTTAAAATTTGAGTCTCTTTTGTTATTTACTTCCGTAATACTTTTCGTTCTGGTTCAGTTAAGGAGACCTGGTTATTTATTTTTTTTATATTATGTTACATTAATTTAATTGTTAGTACTCTGTCTGAAAATTTTTATTTTTCAATACTGAAATAATTTTGTTATCGATATTAACAAGTTTTAATCCTTGCTTTCTCTTTGCACAATGACAACACCGTATTTAATTTGAAAATGCTGTGCTTCACAGTTGCAAGATTTATGATTCTTTCCTGAATAATTTGGCCAAATATGAAACGTTAAATCATTTCAAATGCATTCGGAAGCTCGTTCCTACTTACCGAACTGCCGGTTGGTATTGATCTCATCAGTCGTAATTTGTTTATTTCGGAGTATTAATTGGGTGATGCGTTTTGTGTGTGTTCTATGGGGGGAATAAATGAATTCAATTTGTTTATGAAAATCGATATTGGTATAAAATGTTTGTGATATTAAGCTCTGTAGTTGTTAAAATTTGAGTCTCTTTTGTTATTTACTTCCGTAATACTTTTCGTTCTGGTTCAGTTAAGGAGACCTGGTTATTTATTTTTTTTATATTATGTTACATTAATTTAATTGTTAGTACTCTGTCTGAAAATTTTTATTTTTCAATACTGAAATAATTTTGTTATCGATATTAACAAGTTTTAATCCTTGCTTTCTCTTTGCACAATGACAACACCGTATTTAATTTGAAAATGCTGTGCTTCACAGTTGCAAGATTTATGATTCTTTCCTGAATAATTTGGCCAAATATGAAACGTTAAATCATTTCAAATGCATTCGGAAGCTCGTTCCTACTTACCGAACTGCCGGTTGGTATTGATCTCATCAGTCGTAATTTGTTTATTTCGGAGTATTAATTGGGTGATGCGTTTTGTGTGTGTTCTATGGGGGGAATAAATGAATTCAATTTGTTTATGAAAATCGATATTGGTATAAAATGTTTGTGATATTAAGCTCTGTAGTTGTTAAAATTTGAGTCTCTTTTGTTATTTACTTCCGTAATACTTTTCGTTCTGGTTCAGTTAAGGAGACCTGGTTATTTATTTTTTTTATATTATGTTACATTAATTTAATTGTTAGTACTCTGTCTGAAAATTTTTATTTTTCAATACTGAAATAATTTTGTTATCGATATTAACAAGTTTTAATCCTTGCTTTCTCTTTGCACAATGACAACACCGTATTTAATTTGAAAATGCTGTGCTTCACAGTTGCAAGATTTATGATTCTTTCCTGAATAATTTGGCCAAATATGAAACGTTAAATCATTTCAAATGCATTCGGAAGCTCGTTCCTACTTACCGAACTGCCGGTTGGTATTGATCTCATCAGTCGTAATTTGTTTATTTCGGAGTATTAATTGGGTGATGCGTTTTGTGTGTGTTCTATGGGGGGAATAAATGAATTCAATTTGTTTATGAAAATCGATATTGGTATAAAATGTTTGTGATATTAAGCTCTGTAGTTGTTAAAATTTGAGTCTCTTTTGTTATTTACTTCCGTAATACTTTTCGTTCTGGTTCAGTTAAGGAGACCTGGTTATTTATTTTTTTTATATTATGTTACATTAATTTAATTGTTAGTACTCTGTCTGAAAATTTTTATTTTTCAATACTGAAATAATTTTGTTATCGATATTAACAAGTTTTAATCCTTGCTTTCTCTTTGCACAATGACAACACCGTATTTAATTTGAAAATGCTGTGCTTCACAGTTGCAAGATTTATGATTCTTTCCTGAATAATTTGGCCAAATATGAAACGTTAAATCATTTCAAATGCATTCGGAAGCTCGTTCCTACTTACCGAACTGCCGGTTGGTATTGATCTCATCAGTCGTAATTTGTTTATTTCGGAGTATTAATTGGGTGATGCGTTTTGTGTGTGTTCTATGGGGGGAATAAATGAATTCAATTTGTTTATGAAAATCGATATTGGTATAAAATGTTTGTGATATTAAGCTCTGTAGTTGTTAAAATTTGAGTCTCTTTTGTTATTTACTTCCGTAATACTTTTCGTTCTGGTTCAGTTAAGGAGACCTGGTTATTTATTTTTTTTATATTATGTTACATTAATTTAATTGTTAGTACTCTGTCTGAAAATTTTTATTTTTCAATACTGAAATAATTTTGTTATCGGTATTAACAAGTTTTAATCCTTGCTTTCTCTTTGCACAATGACAACACCGTATTTAATTTGAAAATGCTGTGCTTCACAGTTGCAAGATTTATGATTCTTTCCTGAATAATTTGGCCAAATATGAAACGTTAAATCATTTCAAATGCATTCGGAAGCTCGTTCCTACTTACCGAACTGCCGGTTGGTATTGATCTCATCAGTCGTAATTTGTTTATTTCGGAGTATTAATTGGGTGATGCGTTTTGTGTGTGTTCTATGGGGGGAATAAATGAATTCAATTTGTTTATGAAAATCGATATTGGTATAAAATGTTTGTGATATTAAGCTCTGTAGTTGTTAAAATTTGAGTCTCTTTTGTTATTTACTTCCGTAATACTTTTCGTTCTGGTTCAGTTAAGGAGACCTGGTTATTTATTTTTTTTATATTATGTTACATTAATTTAATTGTTAGTACTCTGTCTGAAAATTTTTATTTTTCAATACTGAAATAATTTTGTTATCGATATTAACAAGTTTTAATCCTTGCTTTCTCTTTGCACAATGACAACACCGTATTTAATTTGAAAATGCTGTGCTTCACAGTTGCAAGATTTATGATTCTTTCCTGAATAATTTGGCCAAATATGAAACGTTAAATCATTTCAAATGCATTCGGAAGCTCGTTCCTACTTACCGAACTGCCGGTTGGTATTGATCTCATCAGTCGTAATTTGTTTATTTCGGAGTATTAATTGGGTGATGCGTTTTGTGTGTGTTCTATGGGGGGAATAAATGAATTCAATTTGTTTATGAAAATCGATATTGGTATAAAATGTTTGTGATATTAAGCTCTGTAGTTGTTAAAATTTGAGTCTCTTTTGTTATTTACTTCCGTAATACTTTTCGTACCGGTTTAATTAAGCGGACCTAGTACCCTTTTACTCTGCGAAAAATGACAGAAATTTCAATATCTAATTATTTGCTTATAATGTATTTAGTATATTCCTTAGTATATCCAGTATTATTTAGTATATCCTGTTTGAAGTCCTTTTCCAGAATTACTTGAAAACTAAACTCATATCTTTCTGTCATAGTTGTGGAAAATAGAAGAAGGAAATATAAGATCTTATATTTCTTTCTTCTATGTTGTGGAATGATATTTTAAAAGAATAAAAATTGTGGCGTCTGTAGATTTCCTCCTGTGGTTGAGTATAAATAACAAATTTTACGTAAAGATCCGATGATTATAAATATGTGAAAAAGGTTTTTACTGCATCCATTTTCATTTAAATGATTCAGAGTTGCAATATTTTTAGCAGCATAACTGGCTTGCCCTTGAAAGGGTTAAATCCACTTTCTTTACATAATATTTCGTATCACTCTTTGTGTATTAAGTAATTTTTATATTCTACATTCATATAAAACATAAGCCCCACCAGTGGCTGAGAGGTTCTGCTCTCAAAGCTGGTAGACAAGTGCTGGGTTCACTCCTCTGTCACGCTCGTCGACCTAACCGTTCGGAGTTTTCCGTGGTTTTCTTCTAACCTTGCTGTAAATACTGGTTAGGATCCCTTAAAAAGACCCCCACGGAGGGCACTCCTCCCTAGGGCCTATATACCTCGTGTAGATAATCGGCCGTTATAAATCAACCAACCAACTGACCATCATGTAAAACATTGAAAAAGAATACTACTACATTTTGCATTGTGTTCATTATTCTAAAATATTCATGCAAAATAAATAAAAATAAATAAAATCGCATATTTTGGAGATTTTATTTATTTATATGATTAATTTAATTAATTAATTAATTTGGGATTGGGTGTGGGGGGAATCCAAGGTGGGGGGTGGGGGTTCCAAGAATAATATTTTTTACACATTAAAAGCTGGTTTTCCACATATAAAATAGTTTGGCAAGAAATTATACTTGCAAACATGTAATGACAGCATTTATTAAATATGTAAAAGCGACTTTTATTTCATAAGAAGTTAAGCAGCGTTTTTCTAATTCTAGACGGAAAAAAAATAAATGAAATCGATAAGAGGAATTTATTTATTTATTTATTTATTTTATTTTTTAACTGAGAAGGAAGTCAATATATATATTAAGCACAATAAATTCTCACTTTTCTTTTAAACAAGAAAAGTTTATTATTAAAAAAGCACAGTAATTATGCGTCTTTGAATTTATATGATGGAAAAAAAAAATAAAAGCATCATGGACAAGAAAAAGCAGAGTAAGACTCTTTTTAATTTAGGAGAAAGAAAAAAATAGGTATGATTTGAAAAGAATTTCACACAAAAGTACAATTATTAAAGTGTCTTTCAATTTATGAGACAGAATACATAAATAAATGAAACTGCAGAAAAAAATTATTTTTCTGTCACTTTTAAAATAAACTTTGATATTTAAAATGTAACGTTTCCTCTTCTAATAGTTTTTAAATACTTTTTATATTATTGCAACTTTGACGTTCGCGAACTTGAATACTATCGAAATACTTGGATTTTCGCCTTATTTTTTTACATGCTTTTTTTAGGTTACAATTATGTATGTTTGTGGCAGTCAAATCTTGTGACTCATTTTTTACTCACTTCCTGTTGACATAGAGCTTTAAAACTTGGAATATATACACTGCCGACCAAAAGTTTGAGGCTACTTCGGGAAATCTTTTATTATCTATAAATACTCAAAAAATATTTGAAAATGAATTGCAAATTGTACGTCTTCTATAGACCTTGCGGAATATCCAAAAAGAAAATTATTTTGTATTAAGAAAGTGATTTTGTTTAAGTATTAAGAAAGGGAACATTAAACACATTGTTTCAAAGCATCAACGAATGCCGAGTACGAGCAAGTCCGGTAGAGTGATTGTTAATTTCATGACTCCCAGGTGGTCACTTATTTAACTATTGTTTTACCTTTTTCTTATTTAGATACACTATTTTGTTCTTTATGCACTTTCTTGTTTACTCTGATTTTGTGGTCACCTCTGTCACGACATCTTAAAAAATCCTTGACGGCTCGGCCTACAGGCATAGGTAGATTTTGAAGACGCAGATCGTGGGGCGCCTGTTCGTTGGGAATTACGGAAGAAATGACCTTTTGGCCATGATGCCGCAGTTGGGACCGCCCACTTCGAAATCTAACTTGTTTGTAGGCGGAGATTATGATTTTTTTTCTTCTAAAACCCCCGTTCTCTCCCCCCCCCTTGGGGCCATTTTGAATTATATCAAAAATCTGTCATACATAAATTTTCGGCCCTTTTCATAGAAGTAATAATAACTTTAAACGAGTTCGATACGTATCATAATTAAGAAGTTATTGGTTTTTTCAGTTTTCACCCCCCCCCCCCTCTCTCCTCCAATATTTTTTTCAATGTCAAATGTTTCTGAAATAACAGAAAGAGATATCATTTAATATCAATGTGATATCCACGGATAACAGTAACTGGCATTTAAAAAAGAACGGCTCTTTAGTATCAGTTGCCCACACTTGACCGATACCACTTTGCCGATGCCGACACTGCCGTCTGCGGTCCTGTCGTGTGCCGATAGGTATGTGTTTGCTGGGCATCCATGCCACTCAGTGCACAGAAACCGGATATACGAAGCACACATATCAACAACGCAATAACCTAACGCCTTATAATGGAGGCACAAGATATAGTTCCTCCCGAGGAATAAAAAAATGCAGTGTTATTCCCTTATTTCCAGGTTTTATTGCACTGTTTTCGTATTAATGAACATCTTTTATTCCGCCATGAATAATGTAAAAATAATTAGAAAGTGAAAAATTATCATTTCGCTTGAGTGATATTTCATGTGATATTTCAAAATCGAGAAAGAATAGGTTCATTTTATATCCAAACATATTCAATTCGATATGAGTAGAGTACATCGATTTACTCATTTTTGAGTACTTCATTTTTTTCAGTGTGCGTTTTCTTTCTAAACGAAATTTTAACCTACTATGTAGAATATATACAAATCTATAGATTAGATCAAATACAGGGCTCCGCAAAAGAATTGGAGTACTTTTCTGGCTATGGATAGTCATTGCTGAAATCTGACTGTCAATTGTGTTACGCGTTTTCTAAATTGTTTACTTACTTACCTTATTAAACAGCGAAGTTTTGTTAAAACATTCTGGAAGTGTTTGAAAGTGTTTCACAATTTCTGCTTCACACATGATTTTTCTTTCTTGTTCTTTTATAACAACAGATTAATCTGTATTTTTGAATTCCAGTCAGGAAAAAATATAAAAATTTATAATAAGGAGGATTTAATTTAAAGAAAAAGCAGAAAAGAATGTTGTCAAATTTATATAAGAATAAATTCTCGCTTTTCTTTAAACGTGGGACATTCATTATTTAAAAAAAGCAGGGTAATTAAGTGCCTTTGAATTTATATTATGTGGAAAAAAATAATAATAACATCATGAATAAGAATTCGGTATTAAAAATCCCGAGTAAGACTCGTTTTTAAATTTATGCGGAAAAAAAATTATAATTTGGGAAGAATTTCACATGAAAAGAAATGATAAAGGTGTCTTTCAATTTATGAGACAGATTAACATAAATAAATGAAAAAAAATTGTCCTTTTTCTGTCAGTTTTAAAATTAACTTTGGTATTTAAGATATAAAAGTTTATATAAGAATAGTAAATGAAATATTGCATGATTAGATTTTTACTTCGATGTCCTCTTCGAATATAACATATTCAATTTTTTGTCCTTTTTAAAAATTTATTTTTTCTTCGTACTTTTCTGATGTTTATTGAATATTTTTATATTATTTATTCATACAAAATATTATTTCATAATGTATTCTGTATTCTAACGCATTGACGCAAAAAAGTAAATTTATGAAAGACATATTTAAAAATACAGAGAATTAATTCATTTGTGTTCTTGTTTGTTGTTCGGAGAACTTTAATGATTAGTCATATTCAATAGTAGTGAAATATGTTCCAAGGCCAGAAAAATACATAGATATGAGCGACGGCATAGGGTGGTGGGCAGCGTCCGTCCATTGCCCCATTTCAAAATCGAATTACATAAATTTTCTTTATTCTAATAATTTAGAAGATGAAATAAATGGTAAAATTTATTCTTTCCGAGTGACTTAAAATAATAAGGCCAATCCTAAATGTCTATTCTAAGAAGTTTTCGTCGGGGATGGAGGGGGGCGGGGCAGAGCCTTCCTCCCTTTTTTCTTAACTTTAACTTTTTTAATGCACAAAAGGATAATTAATGTATTTTAAAGGAAAAGTTTGTGTATACGTATGTATGCATGCAAAAAATATGCCATTATTGGATTTCAAATTAATCAAATCATTGGATGAATATCACAAAGTAAAAAAATCCCTGACAGCTCGGCCTACAGGCACAGGTAGATTTCGAAGACGCAGACCACGGGGCACCTGTTTATTGGGAAATGCAGAAGAAAGACCTATTTGCCATGATGTGGCAGTTGGGACCACCCACTTCGAAATATACCTCTACCTGTAGGCGGAGCCAGCAGGGATTTTTTTTTTTTTTTTTTTTTTTTTTTTTTTTTTACCGTAAGAGTTGGTTTTATAAAAAACTTGTCGGTATAAAAATTGTAGATAATATTAAGAAGATTTGTAATAAATTTAAGCGGATTTGATATCTTGGGAATTGACGAAGTTATGAATTTTTTTCTTCTGAAACCCCTATTCCCCCTCCCCTCCTTGGGGCCATTTTTAATGGTATAAGAAATCTGTCATACATAAATTTTCGGCCTTTCTCCTAGAGGTAATAATAACTTTAAACGGATTCGATACGTTGATACGTATCATATTTAAGAAATTGTCTTTTTTTCTGTTTTCACAAAAAGCCCCCCTATTTTCGCCCCCTTGGTTCGATTTTGCCCATTAACGAACTTGACCGAGATTTTATGCCCCTTGATTTTATGTATCGGTTTCGAAGAGATTTGTGCAGAATTATTGCAGTTATCGTGTCCATAAAAAAGTGACATAGATAGATAGATAGATAGATAAAGTTTTGAACTGGGGGTGGTTTTGGGTTCTGGGAGTCATGATCGGCGTAGATCTGCAAAAATGTTTCAAAAATTGCAACTTAGGTGAGAATGTAATAGGTAGTATTTCTTACGAAATCTACCTAAAAGCCTGACCACATAACATCATCAGGCATGAAAGAGTTCACCCCTTTTTTGAAGCATTTTTTGGGCATTCTTCGAATTGATGAAAAAATGCAAAGAAAATATTGGAACCATACTGGGGGTGGGGGTGGGGGGGGGGGGGTCTGTAAAATTTAATAATCAGACATATTTTCTACTCAAATCCTTGGAGTTTGTTTCTGAATTGCTGTGCAAAAGAGCCATCAAATCATAGGTGAGCTTATAGAATAAGTATCTGAAATTCATGTAAATGAAGTTGTTTAAAGTGTCTTTCCAGAGTGAAATTATTGTTTAGACCAGGGGTCGGAAGTAGCGAAACTACAGTAATCGCTACTTTTTACACTACTTTGTAGTGTAGTGCTCTACATTTTGCAGAATATAGTGTAGCGAGTAGCGCGATACAAAAAATCAGGAAACTTGATTCGTTTGAGCAAAATTTATTCTACTTAACAATTTGCAAATCTCAGCTGCAGGGTATAGCAACGCATAACAAGAAGTTATAAATTTTTCCCATTTACATTTGCTACTAAAATCAAGTACTAACCCACCAAAGGAATTAATTTTCTTGCTGGCGACACCTATCTATTTACTCGTTATTAGATGTTTGTGTTTTAACGCTAGATTTCTTATTATTTGGAACGGCGTTATTTACAGATTTATTTAATGTTTGCATTTAGAGTTGTTTTTCTGTAATTTTCTAACTTATAATATCTCTCTAAATTTTGCTATGAAATTTGTACTGTGTGCATAAACTAAACTAACATTTTGGAGACAAACACAAAACAACTTCTTCTATGTTACCTTTCTTAATTTTTTAATGCCCTCGGTTATGTCACATTTATTTAATTGTATCCCAGAGGGTCGTTTTATTATTTCATCCGTGTTTTGAATTTCGAATGTAAAATCAACCCTTTGACAAAAGGTGAAAGTAGCGAAGTAGTGACTACTTTTGAAAAGTAGTTTGTAGTCGCTACTTTTTAAAAAAAAGTAGTTGTAGTTAACTACATTTTCGATAAAGTAGTTGTAGTTTGCTACAATAAAAAAAATAGTTTTTCCGACACCTGGTTTAGACTTCAAAAGAAAAAGGAAGTTTTGGTAAAGTTCTTTTTGTAATAGAATTTGTCTTTTATGCAACACTTTTGGGTAATTTCAGTGATGCATTTTTGGAGATGTATTTCTGGAACAAAGATTGATTTGTCGTGTATATATTTAGCATGGATATATATATTTTTTTTTTCTTTTGAAAGAAGGGGGGAAATCTTGTACAACCAAACCACCCAGAATAATATTTGTTTTGAAAAAATAATCACTGTACATAGGTTGATCAGATATATTTGGATTTATACCTTTAACAAACTGTATTTAATTTTATTTTTTGATTCAATCATCCTATACATTTATTGTTAGTTTAAAAGTGTTTTTAATACTTCTAAGTTATACAGAAAGAAAATAACAATCATATGTCTATGTACAGTTATATTTCATTCTATTGTATAATTAACTTTTAAAATGTGTCTAAATTCTAAGAGTTTGGCGCCATTGCATAGATGGAAAATTTTTTTCTCCTATTTTACACTTTCATGCCTGCATCATGAATTCGCGTAACAGCTTAATTCCATTATTAAAGAGGGATTTTTTTTTTTTTTAAATTTAAATAATAGATCCACAATAGCACTCAGATTGTGTATTATAATACTACGTTATCATCATTTCATACCCTGCACTTCAAGACACAGTGACAAGAATTCGTTACTAATTACATAATCTACCATTTCTCAATATATATATATATATATATATATATGTATATGTATATATATATATATATATATATATATATATATACATACAAAATATCAAGCGTTTAAAATTTTGACTGTTTATCTGAGCTGTCTTTAATAAACAATATTTCCTCTGAATACCCGAACGCTGATGTCATGTTTCATTTCGCAAAATTGCCGTAACTTCTTAATTAACTTCAGCTGTTACTGATCGAGTTACGTCGTTTCGATTAACCTATTTAAACATCTTGTATACTTAATTACTTTAGCTGTCTTGTTAGAATGGAGGTTGTAACCTGTGTTTCTTATTGCGTTTAACGTTAACTGTAAAAGGAGGAACGTGAAGCTTCGATTGGTTGTGTTAAAACAACAGAGTATTTTTTTTTTTTTTTTTTTTTTTTTTAGTACTCCTCAATTTAGCTTTTTTTTATCCCAAAAACCTGCAATTTTGAATAGAGAAATGTTGATTTTATGTGGTGATTAAACACATGAAATATAAATTAATTTTTTTTTTTTTAATTGTTTTACTAGCATATTTTAGTTAGACACCTGAGTGTTAAACACTTTTTACTGTCTTCTTCATCTTTACAAGAAAAAAGTGTTGGTTTTGTGAAAGTTTCCGACTTCCGGTTTTCGATAGATTTATACGTTTTAGAAGGTCCTGAACACGATTTGACTGTTTTTAAAGAATGTGTGTATGTGACAATTTTTCTGAACGCTCTATCTCAAGACCTAATGTACAGAATGTTATCAAACTCCTTATTCTGTTAGACCTTGACATAAATTGACGCTTATTAGGTTTGACAGTACAGCACCATCTATCAATGACATTTAGAACTAAAACAGAGAAGCGTAGTAAAGAAATACCTTACTTCACACATTACCCCCTCCTGTAAATGTTTCTTCTACTGTTTGATTTTTATTTAGTTTTAAGCGAAATGGTTTTTTAATTAGAAAAAAAAAATAAAGGAAAAAGAAGTAAAAACTGCTAAATCATTTACATTGATCGACATTGTTATTTTTGTACAACTTTTTTTTTCTTTCCCTAATCAAGAACTGTGCGAAGGAAAGGGGATGAAGTACGTAGAAAGAGAGCTGTATTTCATTTGGGAAGAAAGAAAAACAAAAAAGAACTATTTATTGGGCTCCGTGTAATGTGGAAGTGTTAGTAGAAACTAGTGTAGCGAACAATATACTTTTTTAATTGCTACAGTATTTTACAGATTAATTAAAATTTCCCCTGTGCATTTTCTTTTATTCAGAAAGATGTTGGATTTAAAAATGTATGGCGAGGAAATATTCGCTACAGTATTTTCCAGATTGATTTTAATTGCCTCTGTTCGTTTTTTTTTTATTTTCAAACATGCGGAAAAAAATATTTTGGTAATGGTTTTAAGATTTAAATTTATTTTAAGTTACATGTTATTTGTATACCTTTTTTAGTTTAAGGGACAATGAACATTTCTTTGTTTCTGCTGTTGGGGTTTTACTTAGATTTAAACAAAATAGTTTTTTCTTAAAATAAAAAAGAAATGGACATTCTAAAAGAGAAAGAAAAACTGCTAAAATCATTTAGAGATTGATTGACATTGTTTGTGTAATCCCCCCCCCCTCCCCCGAAAAAAAAAAGAGAAAGAGAGAAACAAATCAAAAAGAACGTATTTTGTTTCTTATAGTGAGGATGTAAAAGTAGAAACTAATGTTAACTATATCCTTTTTTAATCGCTACAGTATTTCACAGATTAATAATAAAAAAAAAAAAAAAAAATTGTTGTATTTTTCCTTTATATTGGGAAATGTGGGATTAGAAAAAACCCATTGTGGAAACATAGAACAGAAAGATTTCATCTATTGTAATATATTGAAAGATTCCATCTGTTGTAAGAAATGTGATGACATCACAATATGTGCTGGAAGCTGCCACCACCCATGTTTATGTAGCATTGAGCCAGACTCTTATATTTAGGTATGTAGTTAATAGCATAGGTGTCACTAATCCAACTACTGAATGTTTTCAAAACTTCTCGTGAAGCCACCATATTTTGCGCAAAGCAAAGAAAATCTGTTGAAAATATCATTACAACATCTTTGTTATCATTAAAGTTCAGAACAGAAATTTGGATTCATGTTTGACAGAGTCACACTTTACTAAATAAAGTGTATTACCAACCTATGTTCCCATGTGATTTTTGTTTATTTCATTGCACCTGATTCGTCCTTTCATTTTCGAAATTACTTTAGCATTTAGAATCGCCCTGTATATGACTGCACGTTTAATTAAATAATATCTAAACAAAAGTAATTCGCCAGCCAATCTATTCGTGAGTTAATCGAAATTCAAGGGAAAACGATTTTATCGATTTCAAGTGAATCGATTTCTTCCAACTAAGCTCTTACGACTGTTCAGTGATATGCTTTAACCTCGTTTAACCACATCAACAGAGAGAGTAGGTCAGTTATTCTCTTTACTTAAAGAGAACTTCTTTTATGAAAGTTCTTAAAATAGCTAAAAGTCAAGGGAATTCTTAGAATTGTTAAAACTTTTTTTTTTTTTCTGGAACAATGACTTTGAGGAAAAACAATTAAATGTTAAATGTAAAACATTTTGATCGTGAGACGCTTTTGTGTCGACATTTCTATTGTTACGCAGCTAGTTTATAAATGACATTTACTATTTAATATACTGAGAAAACGATCAGTGACAAATTAGTCGAACTTTAATCTAGTCTTTTTATATTCGACCAATTTAGCGTTCGAAATCATTGTGATCCGATGATTCGAGATTATTGAGAAAAACGATCAGACCACTAAGGGTTAAGGGAGGGAGGGGCGGTGGTGGTCCGTAGAGTCTGTATAGTTGATCTCTCTCTCTCTCTCTCTCTTTCTAACTAACTAACATAGTTTGAAAGTGTTTATGAATCGGTTTATCTATCTGTCCGTACTCTAACTCGCGTAAATATACTCTCGGATTGTCATGCAATTGATATATGTTATCGAGGTGGCATGTTCGGTATTGAAAATGAAAGTTAGTATATAGTTCCTTTACGGAGTTCCTACACTCAAAAGAATTACGTTACATTACGTTCTATGTGTTAATGGTGTTGTATTATTTTAAATATATTGAAATTGATATATATCACTGAGGTGCACTACAAGAGGCTTACTATAGAATATAGTGTGCATAGCACTTATAGTTTTCTTTACGGAGACACTCTATGCATACGGTCTATGATGAAAAATCATTTGCGGTTTATTTTAATAATGTTTCACTATTTCAAACATACTGAAATTGACATATATCATTAAGGTGCATTACAAGAGGCTTACTACAGAATATTGTGTGCATAGCATTCATCGTTCATTTACAGGAACACACAAAAGAATTCGGTTAAAGTAACTGTCTGTTAAAAATAATTTCTGGAAGTGCGTTATCAGTTGTGGAACGCGTTTTTAAATTTAACTCATTTTTTGCCGATTACTTGGTTTGTATAAATTCTATTGATCCTGTACAGGGCAACACAAAATATCTCGAGTACATTTCCGTTTATTGACGCAAATTCCACAATGGGAATTTTAAACTGTGCTGTGCGTTTCCTAACTGAACTAAAATTTAATATTCTTTGTAGTATATGTGCAAATCTATAGACCATATACAGGGTTTCACAAAAGAATCCGGATATTTTGGCGAATAGTGTTAGTAATTCCTGAAATTGGGTTTTCAAATGTGTTATGCGTTTTCCAAATCTTTGAGCGTATTAAACGGTGAAGATTTGTAAAAAATATTTTAAAAGTGTTGGAAAGTGTTACATAATCTATGTTTAACGCATGATTTTTGTTTCTTATTGTTGAGAAATTTGACATTTTGCGATTGTTTCCTTGTATACATCCATTGAAAAAAACTGAAAGATTGTTTAATAATTAAAACTGATATTAACAGTGACTGAAGAAATCAGATAAATAATGAAATTGCAACTGATTTATCGCTGGTACATCTATATGATCCAGACACTGGAAAATTCTATATTACTTACAATTTTCTCTTCTTTAATGAAGTAAGAGATAAGATATAATTGTAACCCTTCTTTTTTATCTGCAAATGCTGTGGTCTATTTAATGTAAAATCAATTAGATCAGCTGCAAAACAGCTTCAAATTTTTATTTGGTTTTCCTGTGTTCGTTGTCATTGTATTGTATTTATGTCACGGAATATGATTATTTTATTATTATTATTGTTTATTTATTTTTGTATTTTTCATATAGTTAGTTATGCTGGAGTGGTTTTCAGATAATGAATGCAGAGTCAATTAAACCTAAGGCCTGATTAAGATATTTTTCTGCCCCCTAAATTTATTTAATTATTGGTTTTTGGGCATTATTGTAAATTTTTGCACGCAGGCGGCCTAACATATATGATTAGTGAACTTTCCACAAATGAGTTTTTCTCTTTCCTACGTTAAATATTTTATGACAGAATTTCATAAAACTCTTAAGACTTCTAAATAATTATAAATTTTACGTTTTTTTCTGCTTACCAAACAATACAAAATACCTTTCAATAAATCGTGAACTGGCGAAATATTTATGAACCAGTGGCCACTATTTTTAGATGCAGGTTTATACTTCTAAAGAAAAATGAAGAATTTAAAATATCTGCATAAAACATTGGTCAAGCCGAAAAATCATCTCATTTATTCCATCACAGTTACAGTAAAAACTGATCGAAGATAGCAAACGTCACGCTCGAGGGAAAAAAAAAATAACAATGGTATTTTAACTGTAGAGGGATGACGTCATCCGCTGCGTAAAAAACAAGGGACAAAGAAAAATAAATTGAATACCTATAAAATACAATTTAATTTAACAAAACATACATTTTCTACACGTGAAATACCATTGCTTTGATCGATCGATGGTGTCTTTTTCTTCTAAGTATTTGAATTTGAATTTTGCTTTTTAATCATAAATATAAAATAAGTCCCTGAAGAGCTCTAAGTCCGCTCTATCTTTTTTTTTTTTTTATAATTATTGTTGAGCACGATATAATGCGGAATTTTATTATTGTGGCAACATTGATTTGAGGAAAACTTTTTATTTATGAAAACAATGCTGGAGTAATTTTTAATTAACTGCATTTTTTTTAATTTAAAAAATAAGTTTTTTTAACGAAATGTGAGTGCACTATGTCAGAAGCTGGTTCAAAAACCTTTCGTGTGATACTTCATTCATTGTTGTGCGTTTTGTAAATGCATAGAAAAATGGATGTTGAGAACAGAAATACACTGCAAAAAATATTTATGCGCGGTAGCGTATTACTGCTTGCGCGGCAGCGTATTACTGCTTATTTTACGGTTTAATACTGTTAATTTTACGGTATAATACTGACAGCTGGGGTGCCAGTTTTATACTGTAAAATCGACAATTATTTTTTGCAGTGTAATATATATGATGATACTATGGTTAATTTCAACAGTTTTGTTTTTAGAAATGAAGTTTTTTAGAACAAAACTAGGAGCGACTCTAAAGCAATCGTATAATTACAGAAATTAAAATAATTAGTATTTGTGTTGCATTTACAGTAGAAGTTATGACGGATTTAGATTTTTCATACTAAAATATTTTCCCAAATCATAAACTAGTCGTTGGGGGCCACCGTGATACTTACCCATCATGGATATGCATAATATAAAATATGAAAATAAAACATGTGTAAACTATTTATAAAATGCATTGTAATTCGAATAAAATCGTGACTTGCTGACGTCATAAACTTTAAATGCTCTATTACTGAATTGCGTAAAAGAAACATCCTTATAACTCCTAAATGGATAATCATATTAACTAACGGTTTACTGCGTCGGATTAAGCGTCTCCTTTCAAACTAAAATATATCTTTGAATTAAAATTAGAATGGAATACAGAGTCATGAAAAATCGAAGAGTGTGGAAAATAAGATTACAAATATCTCGGTTACTAACTATCCGATGGACTTCATTTTTTATGCAAAATTTATTTTTTTATTGTCTTCTATATTCACTCCTTAAAATAAACAATTTCGAAAATTTTTATATACCTTTTATCAGAACGAATATTTCGAGAGTCCGAAAAAAATAGTTCCGGATAATCGAGGTTAATGAAATTCAATAAGCTTCTTCCCATTATTACATACTAAGTACATACCAAATTTCAAGTCTCTATCTCAATTTGTTCGGGCCATAGAGCGTTTACAGACACGCACACAACAGACGGACGGCAATTTTTTTTTCTTCTAAAAATGTGTTTTTCGGAATCTTTAATGTCTGAAAATCCGTCAAAAGGTTTTTTTTTTTTTTTTTTTTTTCATCCCAAAACGATTACAAGACCTACCCTATACTACGTATGATGGGTAAGTAATATGTATTAAATGACAGAAATTTCTAGTGCTCACTTTCGAAATTAGGGTACAGAACTCTTAGAACAGTACTATAAGTGGGCCTTTATTAAACCAGTAAAAGTTCGATAAAAGTTATGTCGTATTCCGAAAAAACAAGTCATGATATCTGTGGACCAGTAGGCTGTCTTATTTACTGATCCTTGGGACCAGTGGCTTTTATTTTGCGTTCTAACGTTGCAAAATCTTATTTTCTCAAATATCCCCATCCGCACATGTCGGTTTTGTAGAATCTATGCCGCTGTCTGCAGATTTAAAATTTATGCAATTTATAACAGTATGTTTGATACATTGTATGTTGCTTAAAGGCAAAATTATATACTATCATCTATATTTAATATTATTCACTGTAGTCTCGTAATTTAATATCCTCCTCAATTACTGATATATATTATATTTCCGATATGTTTACCAAATACTGTTGAAACAATCGGTACATTTGTTCCCTACAGATTTAGTCAATTTAATATATTAAATAGTTGCGGCTCCTTAGAGTATATTTGTATTTTGATATAGATTGTCTACCTCTCCAGCGATATGCGAGACGACCCTTTCTTCTTCAGTAATATGATTTCAAAAGTAATAAAGTAATATCTCTCATTTTAAGTTTAATCTTGTGGCAACACATGGCGCAAAAGTTGGATCTATTTAATTAATAATATTTTGATAAGTTAGTTGAAGACGACTGTCCTGTCTGGGTTTTAATTTATCAGTGATATATCTTGATTTATGGTATTACAAATTATGGCGTTTAAAATCATAGTAATGTAAGTCATTAATTTTGAGTAACTCGCTAATTTTGAAAATTAGCCTTAAATGCATCCAGAACAACATATCAAGTTATTTATAGAAAGATCGGTATACTGTTTAAAACAAATTCTGTGAAATAACTGAGGATAGAGATAAATGGAGATTGAAGCCCAGTAGCTTAGTGGTCAGCGCATCGGACTACCTGCTACAAGTCCTGATTCGGACTCCGAACTGGGTGTGATTCACTCAACCTTTTATCTCTTCAGGGTCTATGAAATAAAGGGGGACTAAACAAGTTTTCTTGGGAACTAAATAATGGGGGTCCCGCGTTAGGTTGACAGGTTGACCACCTGACCGGGATATATGCTGCATAGCAACCACCTCCGGAATGGTCAAGAAATCAAGACTAAACACAGTAGGCCATGATCCTTAAGGGTCTCCTTCCCTCACGCGAAAACACCCGCACGTTAATGTTAATCCTGTGGGACGGTTATTTTCTAATATTCCGTTTGCATTTCAATATTTTTAAACTTTTTTTTTTTTTTTTTTTCGTTTGATAGCTGAGATTGATTTTTACAGCGCTTCCTGTTTTACTTTTTCAATTTTCTTTAGGGATTTCTTTTTTTTTTTTTTTTTTTTTTTTTTTTACGAAGATACTTTTATTTTCGGAACCGGTTTCGAAAGTAAAAGTATCTTCGTAGAAAAAATGCGCAAAGGAAATCGAAAAAGTAAAAAGGAAGCGCTGTAGAGATCGATCTCAACTATCCAATGCATAAAAAAAAGTCGTTTAAAAATATTGAAATGCAAACGAGATATTAGAAAATAACTGTAACATAGGATTAACGTTAGTGGACGGGTGTTTTCGTGTGAGGGGCAGTAAACTTTCCGATTCCCCTCGCTAATGTTATTCCTATGGGCGTAGGATGCATTTGTATTTTCAAATATCTCTTCGGGAAATTAATATTTTTAACTTCTGTTTCCTATGTACTGTTCTTAAAGGATGTCTCTTTTTTTCTTAGTTATCAAAATATTTCTAAATTATGTGCTTAATTTATATTTTTATGTGTTAAAATCTTATGTGCTAAAATGTGTAAAAATGTGTAATCTTCCGAGGAGATATTTTAACAAGAACGAAAAATCATGCGTCAAGCATAGATTATGTAGCACTTTCCAATGCTTCCAAAATAATTTTACAAATCATACCGTTTTTTAATAAGCTAAAATATAACTTCTAAGTAAACAATTTGGAAAACGCATAACATATTTAAAAACATAATTTCAGGAATTTCCAACATATACAATATTCTGAAAAATATCCGAATACTTTTATTCAGCCCTGTATAGGATCTATAGATTTGTATATATACTAGATAGGATGCTAAATTTTAGTTCAGTTAGGAAACGCGTAGCACAGTTTAAAATTCTCCGTCTGGAGTTTGTCAATAAACAGAAATGTGTTCGCGAACTTTTGTGCTGCCCTGTATAGGATCTACAGAATTTATACACATCACGTAATAGACAAAAAGCAAGTTAACATTAAAATCGCGTTCAGTAACTTAAAACGCACTTCCAGGAATTATTGTTAACAGACAGTAGATAATTATTTTGCGTGTCCCTGTAAATGAACGATGACTGCTATACACACAATATTCCGTAGTAAGTCTCTTGTAATGCACCTTAGTGATCTATATAAATTTCAATGCGTTTAAAATAGTGAAACATTATTTAAATAAACCGCAGACGATTTTTCTCCATAGACGTAATGTAACGGAATTATTTTTACTGTCCCTGTAAAGTAACTATAAGTGCTATGCACACCCTGTTCCATATTAAGCTTCTTCTAATGCACCTTAGTGATATATATAAATTTCAATGCGTTTAAAATAGTGAAACATTATTTAAATAAACCGCAAATGATTTTCCCCCATAGACCGCAATGTAACGGAATTCTTTTGAGTGTCCCTGTAAAAAAAACTATAAGTGCTACACACTTCCGTTGAAATAGGGAACATGCTATAGATAACGACAATAACATATAAAAATTGCAGAGCAATCCGAGCATATTTACGGGAGTTAGAGCACGGACAGACGGCAGACGGCAGACGGCCAGACGGCCAGACGGCCAGACGGCCAGACGGCAGACGGCCAGACAAACCGAAGTCATAAGCACTTTTCAACTAGGTTGGAAAGTGCTAAAAATACGAATGCATCCTACGCCCATAGGAATAACATTAGCGAGGGGAATCGGGAAGTTTACTGACGAGCAGCCTTAATGCATTGTAGCGCCGCACAGTGGGGCGTTTTGATGATCTAGGTGGACAAAATCCATTTTTTCGATTATCTCGGAATTTAACAAGACCGCGTATACTGGTAGCCGAACGTCTCTTCTGTCGAGATCCGTACGAGTTTTGTCGAAAAAATCCGATGTGTGGATAAACTACGACCGTAAAGAAGGCAGTTGATTTGAGAGACTTTCAATAGTTGCATTATTTTTCTGTAAGTTCGGAAGCAAGTCGTGACTTTTCTGTTTTATTGTTTTATTTGTAAGCAGGAGTTTACTGGACATAGGTCACATGTTTGTCACAAGATTTAACCTATTGCTGTTTGAAAATAAGCGCCATCTTGTTTTCAAACTTCAGCTTGACTTTTAATACAGTATTAAGCAATAAGCATTTTTTAAAATCAAAGTGCCATTCCTAAAGTATTGGAAACTTAAGAAAGCTCCTGCGAAAATTTGCGAATCATTAAGTTATATTAACTTGAAGTGTGTGTTTGAGTGTTTAATTCAAATCTTGCAAGTCAATTTTAAACCACTTTTAATTATCCGATTGAGCTGAAACTTTGAATACATGTGTAGTTTCAAGGAAATTACAAAATTATAATATAAATAAATAATATTAATAAGAATAATAATAAGAATAATATAAATTATTAAATAAGCCAAATATTTATCATTGTTTGATTATTTTATTACTGATAGATTCGAAAACCCAGCAAAAACCTAATTAAACTTCAACGCAATAATTTTGTCCACCTAGATCCTCAAAACGCCCCACTGTGCGCCGTAGGTTTAAGCTTATGTATGCAGATTATTATTATTTACGGAGTTAGATAATCATTTACAGAATCAACTGGTAATCATTTATCGTATGTTATGTAAATTTCGGAAGAATAAAAACTGAGCTTCTGTCCCCCCCCCTCCCCAACCACGAAAAAAACCCAACAAAGTGCAATAGAATGTATTCTGTAAATTTACTGTAGTTTCTGTGTATTTCTGTAGTATTCTGTAAATTTACTGCATATTTACATCTAATTACAAAATGTTTCATTGTAATGAATATTTGTTTTACATGAACTCGATTGTATTTATTTTTTAGCTGCTTTTCTTTTCTTTTCTTTTTTTTTTTTTTTTCCTAATGTTTTTAGCTTTCTGTCCGAAAAAAATTGCACACCTAACTTTAAAATAATAATAACAGCACGATGCATATATAAGATTGGAAAACTGTCAAATTCCGTATGTGGCGCAAGTTTCTAATTTTTGTTATCAGCATTCCTTCTTGAATACCTCATGCGATATTAAATTTTCTACTCTATCATATCATTTATCTTCCTTTTGAACGAAAAACTTTCGGTTAATTATTGTCAGAAATACAAAAATTCTAAATAGTTTGCAGACAGCTGTTTTGCATGATGACAAGTTTGAGAGAAAAGGAAATTCTATCGCTGTTTTCATGCACTAAATTTTAACTCTGTAGATAAATTACGCATCTCGAGTTTCTTAGAAAGTAGCTTTCCGATGAATTCTTGGAGAATTTTATAGATGACCTGAACTTTTAAAAGGAAAAGTTTTGAAAGATGTTGTTCTAAGAATGTAAATTTAATCGCCATAGTTCGCAAATTGCTAGAATAATATTACAAATATATTTTTGTTCATATTTATGGAAATAATTGTCTTAAATTTTTAAGAACATGATTGTTTTTACCCTATTTTATTTAACTCGCGTTGTTTTTTGTAAAAGATGGAATTTTGTATTTGATTTTTCATTCACTTCTTGATATGCTAGATTTATAAAAAATCATCTTCACAAGTGTGTTTCCAATGGCAATACAACATTTTAATATTTTTAGAACGTAATCATAAATTAATTTTAAGGCATTTTTTCGTTGACCGGCATCAGCTGATAAATCGCCAAATATTCTTTATGGTTACAATAGTATACGAGTTACTGCAACAATGGATTTAATTATGAGCCAAATTACGCTGGCCAAATAGTATAATATATATTTTTTAACAAATACGCTTTCATCGATTAAAAGGTTTCATATTAATTATATTATGATTATACGTGGAGAAATTAATTTAGATATCCTAAAAAGAAAATAATGATTAATTTTTAAATAGTGTTTAAGTAACGTTTCATTTTTTTTCTTTCTTGTTGCCAATCTTAAAAAAAGAAACATAACAAAAATTTTAATTTTTTTATAAATTTACCAGCTTGCGCTTCCTGACCAAGCATTAAATAAAAAGGAAATTGCTCAGGTAAACTGATGTCATTGAGCTCACAGGTTAGTCCCCCTTTACACTTAACCAATGAACTTCCAAATCTAATCAGGGAAATGCCTATTATCAGAATAAACCGGTATACAAAATTTGAAGCAAATCGGATAATTCTGCATGAAAAACCCATTTATCAAAATTAAGGGGGGATTAGCCGTTCCCCCCTTTATACTTAACCAATGAACCCCCAAAATTAATCAGAGTAGAGCCTTATCACAATGAACCGGTATACAAAATTTGAAGCAAATCAGATAATTCTGCATGATAAACCCATTTATCTAAATTAAAGGGTTGATTAGACCCCCCCCCCCCCTTTATACTTAACCAATGAACCCCAAAACTAATTAGGGAAGCGCCTTATCACAATGAACCTATATACAACATTATAAGCAAATCGGATAATTCTGCATGAAAAACTCATTTACATAAATTAAGCGGGGGAATTAACCCCCTGTCCCCCCCATTTATACTTAACCAATTAACGCCCAAAACTAATCAGAAAAGCGCAAAATAAGAGTGAACATATATACGAAATTTGAAACAAGTCTGATATTTCTATCAAGAGTTATCGCGTTACGTACATACATACGTGCATACAGAACCTGCCTTTAACATTATCTCTTAGGCTTTGATAGCCTGTGAGCTAAAAAAGCAGCGAGTTTTCCATAATAGAATTCGATACCCACGCCAAATTAATGGGGAATTAAGAGAAATTTTGGAGAAATAAGATGAATTGCAGTCATGAAATTTGGCGTGATTTTCACGATAAACATTGAATGCTTATAAAAGAGTATTTTTGTTTTTAAACTATTTTTCCTTTTATTATTCATGGTGCCTTTACTTAACCTTTCAGATCTGTGTCCATTCTAAGTGACATTATACTCTTTTAGTTTTACCATTTAACTGTTGCTTATGGAAATATACATCAGATTCTCGTATTTCGAATACTCTTGCCGCGAAGTATCGAATACTCTAAACGCGAAGTATAGAAACATATTCAAAAAACAGTTATAAATTTGCTATTACAATTAATTCGCTGTCAAGTCGAGACTTAATATATTTACAGGGCGACTTAAAATGCTCTGACTTCGTTTTAAAAATTCCATAACAATAAACGGCGATAGGTATTAGTTGTGTGAAAGTCCTTACATGTGTGAAGTCAGGCATTTTATATGCATTGTGTATTATCGATATATATATATATATATATTTCTTAAACCAACGAAAAACACTTCTCTAAAAGTAAAAATTTTAAAGTACTCTGAACAAAATATTTGATAGTAGTATTTGGAATATAGAACTTTAAAATTAATCGCAGCTTTCTAAACGAGAAATTTTTTTAATAGCTCATGAAATAATGAATGCTTTTACGAGTTGACAGTTTTAAATTACGGAGGACATTTTTTTAGTCTTTACCCATAATATCTTTGACAGAATATGTTAAGAAAAGGCTTCTAGTTAATTTCTCACGAAGGAAGCGAGATATATTTCACGAAAATTCTTTCCAGAATTAACTGGACGACAAGAATCTAAATTGTAAATTTGGGTTGGAGTTTTCGTATTCGTATATGCGGGTTTTAGTTTGATTATATTTTAATGTTTAACCCTGTTTATGAATATTAATATGTATAACTTTGTTTTTACGGTGAGCTAAAAACTTCAGGACTTCAAAACTTTTCAAGTTTTGCATTGTAAAGGTTTATTCGTGCATTACTTTATTTTACTCCTTCTCTTTCTTTGTGTGTGGTGAGAGAGAGTGAGGGGGGGGGGGGGGGGGGTTGACAAAGACTAAAGTATATAAATAACTTTCAAAGAAATCTTTTGGGTTTACGAAATTTTAAATTATAACTTTAGTATAATATTTATATATATAATGGGAGTTTAAAAAGTATCATTTAATTACTTTTAAAAATAAGACTGCTGAAAAATTGTCTGCAAGCACACTAAATTAAAGGATACTAATTAAAAGCTATACAATAAGAAATGTTAATTAAATCGAAATGATTCAAATTTCATAACATGTAATAAAATTGGTCAAATTTTTGTACTATTTCGCGAATTTAGTAACTTGCAGCTCATCGAATCAAATAGACAGAGAAGCCAAATATACAATTCAACCTGACCTCTAATTAATAGTAGTCCACATATTAATGTAGGTTAACATAGTAAAACTCGTAATTGCTTAATAATCGTTACATATTTTCTTTCATTTTCACTATAGATATATCTAATTTTAAGTGTTTTGCATATTATCGCCCCCCCCCCCCTTTTTTTCCCTCGCCGTAGCACTTAACTCATGCCCAAAATTGAAAATGATCGGGAGCATAATATAACAAAATACGTATTATCTGAGAAACAAAATTTTCAAATTAATCGCCTCCTTTTTCAAACAAGAAATATTTGAATAGTTCGTGAAGTGCTTTACGTGTTGACACTTTTAAATTATGGCGGACATTTTTTTTTAGTCTTTATCCGTAATATCTTTAACAGAATATGTTACGAGAAGGCTTCTAGTTTCTCAGGAAGGAAACGAGATATATCTTTCTCGAAAATTCTTTCCAAAATTAACTGGACAATAAGAATCTAAATTGTAAATTTGGGTTGGAGTTTTTGCATTCATATGAGGCTTTTACTTTGATTATATTTTAATGTTTAACCCTGTTTATAAAGATTAATATGTATAACTTTACTTTTGCGGCGAACTAAAAACCTCAAGGACTCTTCAAAAGTTTTCAAGTTTTGCATCTCATTGTAAAAGTTTATTCGTGCGTTACTTTATTTTACTGCTCCTCTCTCTTTTTGTCATTCCCCTTTCCTCTCTCTCCCACTACACACAAAGGCTAAAATATATAAATAACTTTTAAAGAAATCTTTTAGGATTTCGGATTTTTTAATTATAGTTTTTATTATATTGTTCATTTAGAATGGGAGTTTATTAAAAGTATGATGTGATTAATTATTTTTAAAAAACAGTCTGTAAAAAAATTGTCTGCAAGCGCGCTAAATTAAAAGCCACACACACACAAAAAAAAGTTAATTAATTCGAAGTGATTCAAATTTTCTAACATAATAAAACTGTTCGTACTTTAAATTGTAGTATTTCACGAATTTAGTAACTTGCAGCTCATTGAATCAAATAAACAGAAGCCAAATATACAATTTAACGAGACCTGTAATTAATAGTAGTCCACATTTTAATGTAGGATAACATAGGTTAATAAACTTGTAATTGTTTACTCGTTACATATTTTCTGAATTTCCACTATAGATAGTTTTAAGTTTCGCTATAGAAATATCTAATTTTACAGGTTTTTATTTTTACTTTTTTCCCCATAGTAGCACTTATCTGATGGTCAAAATCGAAAATGATCGGAAGCATAATATCTCAGAAACAAAATTTTCAAATTAATAAAATTAAAAATTGTCTGCAAGCGCGCTAAATTAAAAGCTACACAAAAAGAAACGTCAATTAATCCAAAGTTATTCTAATTTCCTAACATGTAATAAAATCGATCAAACTTTAAATTGTAATATTTCACAAATTTAGTAACTTGCAGCACATCCAATCAAATAGACAGAAGCCAAATATATAATTTAACTTTACCTCTAATATTAATACTAGTCCAAATATTAATGTAGATTAACACAGGCTAGTAAACTCGTAATTGTTTAATCGTTACACTTCCTTACTTTTGACTATAGATAGTTTTCATTATCACTATAAATATATCTAACTTTACGTTTTTTTACATATTATAGCATTTTCTTTTTTCTCGTGGTAGCATTTATCTGATGGCCAAAATTGGAAATGATTTTAAGCGTAGTATAACAAAATACGCATATTATCTGAAAACAAAGTTTTCAAATTAATCGCCGCTTTTTTAAACAATACATTTTTTAATAGTTTGTGAAGTAATAATGTTTTCACGTGTTGACAATTTTAAATTACAGCGGACCTTTTTTTTTTTTTTTTTAAGTCTTTCTTCGTAATATATGTGATTGAATATGTTAAGAAAAGGCTTCTCGTTTCTCAGTAAGGAAGGGAGATGTCTTTCTCGAAAATTGCTTCCAGAATTAACTGCACAGTAAGAATTTAAATTGTAAATTTGCGTTGGAGAATTCGTATTAGTATGCGGCTTTTATTTTGATTATATTTTAATGTTTAACCCCGAGATTGATTAATCTATATTATAAAGCAAAAAGACACAAGAATAATTTTTTTTTTTTTTTAAACAATGGCAATACCAACTTTACTATACGGAAGTGAGGCATGGACACTCACAAAAAATGATGAAAGACAAATACAATCCTCAGAGATGTAATTTTTGAGGAGTGTGAAGGGATGTTTGATAATATCAAAATTAAGGAATGACTACATCAGAAGAGAGCTTGAGTTTATGCCAATATTGAATAAAATAGAAAATTACAGAAGGAAATGGAATGACCACATGGAAAGGATGGATTCTGATCGCATACCGAAAGCAGCCTTGAATTATAAACCAAGGGGGAAAAGAGACAGAGGAAGGCCACGAAAGAGATGGATTGAGGCCGGAACAGGCATATGGCCTTAAACCATGTTTTGGGATGATGATGATGATGATAAAGCAAAAACATGTCCATCAGTAACGCTAACGTCATATTGACTGCGGCAACACCTTGCAAATAAATTTCGCTTTCATTGCATTTTTTTTCACTTCTAAACATCGCACAATTTAAACTTTTACACCGTCGAATATAGGGAGGAGGGGGGGGGGTAGCGATTTCTTTCAATTGCAATTTGTTTGAAAACTGTATTTCAATTTACAATTTTTTTTTTCCTTTCAGATAATTTTTAAGCATGTTATTTTTTAAATATCGCTTACAAGAGCGATTACGAAATATTAATTCATTTGCACTTAAGACATGTTATAACTTTAAAAAAAAAAAAAAAAAAAAAAAAAAAAAAAAAACATATTTTCACTTTTTAAACCCTCAAAAACTGTGTGGTAAAGCAGTTTTTTCGAAATTCGTATTTTGTTCAAAAGTTATCCGCCTTTTGGTGTTGGAGTGAATAGGCTCAGTTTTAGCGTATTGTGTGCAAACACAGAAACAAAAGAATTGAGAAAAAGGAAGTCCAGAAGGTTTCATTATAGGGGCCTGGTTAGATGATTTTATGTAAGATGAAAATTGCCACTGTTATCTATGTTTGTTTAAAAACGTTGTAAAACTTTAAACCTGATTTTCTCGAAACTCTGTTTTACAAATCGGTAACAGGTAGAACTCGAGATTGGATCGACCGATCTGGTTGAAATTTTCATGCTTTTCTAATATATACTATTTTGTAGTTCCTCACGGACGCGTTTTGCATTATTCGAATTGTAAATATTTAAATCCGAATCAAGACTTGAAATTTGAACGGCCGCCACTTTTTTTCACGATCGAAAAATTGACAAACCCATCCGATAAGGACTACAAAATATAGTGAAAAAGGGTTTTTTTTTTTTTTTTTTTTTTTTTTTTTTTGTTACGGATAAGCACATTCCACGATTCATCTAGTACCGCTGAACGCTTCAATTTTTGCGCATCCCTGTATCAAAGGCCGCCCGAGGACCATTTTCCAACCAATTTCCAAATAAAAAAACATTTTTAAAACTTCAAGCTATGTTCTTTTATTTGCACAAAACTCCGTTATTATTACTGTATAATTGCGCTAAAAAAATCGCAAAAAAAAAAGTCGAGAAATTTTGCTAAAAACCTGCTAAGACGAAATCGCATGAGACCGAAAAAGTTCCATTTTAGACAGGTTCCCGTTTTTGTAGATACATTCTTTATAATGTAATTTGTATTATTTTAGCCGGGACCATGAAAATTTTCCGTTTACGGCAGTTTCGTTATTCAAACGTTCCGTCTCAGCTTTTACTGTATTTTAGACTTTTTTTTAAGGTTGCTGATGTTTTAATAATTATTTTATTGTAGTATTTACAAGGAGAAATTACAGTAAGTATAATTACTTTCAAAACCCGTCTGTTAAAATAAGAGGACACTAATTAAAAGCTAGACACACAAAAAAAAAAAAAATATTTTTGAGCTCACTCAATTGCTATAAAGATATGTAGTATAGCATATACAACTTATTACTTTTTGCGTATTACCGCATTTATTATTATTATTATTATATTATTATTGTTATAACCATGAACATAGATCTATAGATCTATGTTCAGACTAAAGAACTTTAGATCTATGTTCATGGTTATAACACTATTATAACATATTATTATTAAAACATTTTCCTAAAGGCAAACATTTAAAACGACCTGGAATGTAAAATAAAACAAAATATTTTATATTGCCTGTAAAACAAAATTTTCCAATTAATCATACCTTTTTAAACAAGAAAATTTGAATATCTCGATAAGTAATGCTTTTACGTTTTGAAAATTAAGGCGGACTTTTTTTTTAAGTCTTTGTTCGTAATATATTTAACAGAATATGTTAAGAAAAGACTTCTCGTTTCTTAGGAAGGAAGTAGCTGTCTTTCTCAAAAATTTTTACCAGAATTAAACTGGACGATAAGAATTTAAATTGTAAAATTACGTTGGAGGTTTAGTATTCATATATACAACTTTTACTTTGACTCTATTTTAATGTTTAACCCTTTTTATAAAGATTAATACACATAACTTTGTTTTTACTCTAAACTAAAAACTTCAAGGATTTCATAACTTTTCAAGTTTTGCATTTCATTGTAAAAGTTTATTCATGCGTTACTTTCTTTTAATATCTCTCCCCCTCTCACTTTGTGTGTGTGGCGGAGACAAAAACTAAAGTATATAAATAACTTTCAATGAATTTTTTTAATGATCATTTTATTATATTTATATACAATGGGAATTTATGAAAAGTATGCTTAATTATTTTTATAATCCGATTGATAAAAAATGAAAACTGAAGGCGCGCTAAATTAAAAGGATTCTAATTAAAAGCTGTACCAAAATAAACAAGAAAGAAAAACCAATCACAGATTATGAACGCTTTCCAACACATTCAGATTATTCCAACGAAACTTCACCGTTTAATAAGGTGAAAGATGATGTCTAAGTTAACAATTTGGAAAACGCACGACACGTTTGAAAGCCCGATTTCAACAATTATCATCTATATAGGAGCCAAAGGTTCAAGGAAGGAGGCGAGTCAGATTAAAATAAATGTCTAATCTTGATATTACTTCAAGTATTTAATCTTCTCTTGGTTAAATATAATAATATGAATATTTACAAATGAAATACATCAACATTTATCCGTTAATTTCATCAATCCGTTAATCCCAATTAATTTTAGTTTAGTAGCTACCAGTAAAATTATTAAGGGCAATGCCCATATCAAACAATAGAAAATCAGCGCCCTACAGAGACGCTCTCTCTGTGTCCGAAGCTAAATGTTATCCGCCTAGATATCCGGCCTGGCTGCAGCTAGTGAAAAAAAATGCCGGGTTCTTTTTCTCTTCGCATCTGGTGTACGATGAATAATTTCGTGCACCACATTTATGGTCTGAAAAATATCCGAATTATTTTGTGTAGCCTTATATATGATCTATGGATTTGTTTATATACTACATAGTATGCCAAAATTTAGTTCATTTACGAAACGCATATCACAGTTGAAAATCCTCCTACAGCAATTTTCGTCAATAAGCGGAAATGTACTCGAATTCTTTTGTGCAGCTCTGTATATAATCTGTAGAATTTTTCCACATCAAGCAAGATGCAAAAAATTAGTTACTTAAAAACGTATACTACAATTGAAACCGCACTTCCAACAATTATTGCTCATAGACCATACTTAACCGAATTCTTTTTTGTGTCTCTGTAAATGAACGATAAATACTATGCACATCCTATTCTATAAGTCAGCATCTTGTAGTGCACCTTAGTGATGTATATCAATTTCAATATATTTGAAATAGTATGACATCATCAAAATACACAACAAACGATTTTTCCCTATAGACCATAATGTAACCGAATTATTTTGAGTGCCCCTGTAATCGAACTATAAATGCTACTCAAGTCATTTCCAATACCGAACATGCTATGGTAAGCTTCAATAACATGTATCAATTATAGAGCAATCCGAGTATATTACGCGAGCGGATAGACAGACGGAAGGACATACAGACATCGAATTCATAAACCCTTTTCAACTATATTGGAAAGTGTTAAAGGGATCAATTAATTCGAAGTAATTTAAATTCCATAAGATTTTTAAAAAAATTTAAATTTTGGACTGTAATAATTTGGAGTTCGTGTAATTAGAATATAGATAAGCCGAATATACTAATTTAACTTATTTTTTATTAATAACTGTCAACATGTAACATAAGTTAACATAGGCTCGTAAGCTTCAGAATGGTTTAATTACAATATATTTCCTTTCAGTATTGTTTTATTTTCTTCCTTAAACGTATATAAATTGTATATTTTTGAAATGGTCTCGATATTTTATTACCCATAACCCATGTTGATGAGAATTGGGGGAAAAAAAATCATCCGGCATTTCTACCGTATTGGATTCTTTTCGCGACACTATCATATTATGATAGTGAATCCTCTCTGATCATGAATCCTCTCTGAAATCTGATGATGAATCCTCTGAGTGCACTCAGAGGATTCAGGAGACTCTAAAAACATCTTGTGCCCGACGCGAACCTTACAATTCCATTAGAAATCGATCTGAAAAACGACCCGAAACCGGTAAAAAAAATTTCCTAGAACCGCAACCCGACTCTAAATTCTAAATGCTTAAATTCGAAACACAAATGAAAGATAGTTAATACCCTGCATAACTACAATTTTAGAAGCACAGTCGTCTACATTTATGTCTGTAATGGAAATTTGGCGTAATCCTATTTCATTAAGCCATTTTACGTTTTCTTTTAAAATATGTAAAATTGGCGATTTCTCAATTTTTCATTTAAATTTATAATATTGTAACACCAATAACCAAATGGAAGAATGTTGTCATTCTGAATTCTTAAATAGTTTCAGATCAATGGATTTAGAGATAAAAACGTCACTGAAGAATAGGGTGCCTCTATATGAGAGTGGCGACATACCGGATATAAAATTTGATTGGTTGAGAAGGTTTTGATAAAAGAAGGCTAAGAATAATTTAAGAATTTAAATTCGGAATTATTAGTTTAAACCTCAAAGAGATATATATATATTTTAGATATTGCATTTATAAATAAAATATAAATATTTATTTCAATAATTTAATAAGATATATATATATAAAAGATAATATGAGCAGTAAGAAACAACAGTTTTATCCACATTTCATCAATATTACAAAACAGTCATTTCGAAATTGAAAAAAACAAATATACATGAAATCAGTGTTGAATTCAGACACTTTTCTCCTCGGCAGGGATGTCTATTACTCCGGGGGGGGGGGGACATTACAGAGTTCCGGAGGGAAATTGCACTTTTTAACTATTAAAAGCATAAAATGTCAAATCAAATCTTCCGGGCGGGACAATTCAATGCTCCGGGGGAGAATGCCCGCCCCCGGGCCACCCCCTGAATTCAACACTGCATGAAATGGACTACGCGCACTCGGCGGAGCTCCCAATGCTTGTGGGTAATTATCCCTATTTCATTGCCTCTTTTTTACTGTTTGTAGGAAACTATATGAAAGAAAAGCATCATGGTGACGTTAGATGATATCAGAAATGCTTGTCGTCCATTATTTAATGCCAGGATCACTATAACGCATGTATGAGCGCTTCGCGCAAATTAAAACAACAACAACAGTATTGTATGCAGCGACCTTGTCGTATTGGAAACACCGAAAATTCATGAAATTCGTTAATGCTGTGATCTCTATAACACATATATGAGCGCTTCGCTCACTTGGGGAAAAAAAATGGATGACTGGATGCAGCAACCCTGCTGTATTGGAATCTTAAAATTACAAGATATTCGGCAATGCTATAATCACTAAAGTGTCAGTTATCAGTAACTTCCAACAATAAAATTTACAGTATATTAATGAAAAAATAATCGTGGATATTTATTTACTTACATTGTTTTTCTTAATTTTCCCTCTCTACTGTTGGATAAACGTTTGACACTGAGTCTCCACATATATTCTTCTAAATATTGATAGAAATGTCCTCTCGCACAATTAGGATGATTTCGAAGGAACCTTTTGATCGCAGAACAAGTTCCTTCAGTGGAATTAGTGTGCGTGCCCGTGACTGAATCTTGTAAAGTTGGAGAATGGTTGACACGTATATAATGTATCCTATGTCGGCAGAGCGTATACCAACAATAGTATTATTATTTATTTTTAAATTACTCAACCGTATACTTTATCATCGATCCTGTAAACCACGTGCGCGTACATCACATATACTTAAATGACTCATAAAACCACGAATCCTTCTTCATACTCCTATACACCTGATGCCGACTTCCTCCCATTTATGTCTGCCTATATCAGCGCCATTCATAACCATAAATTAAATTTGTGTTTTTATACAAATGCATATTTTCACTTTATTTCGAGCATCAATACCTAGAAGCAATCAGTTTCATGCATTATACACCAATTTAACATTTCCATACAATCTGTCCTTTCTAATTCGTCAAAAAAGACTTAAGTCATTTATATTAGTTATATATATATATATACTTGCATCAACCATTTCAGTGCTTAGCTATTTAGAAGAATTTAAAAAAATAAAATAAAAATAAAATAAATAAATAAACAGAAAATTCTACGAACCAACAAAATTTATCCTAAAATCTTCGAAAAATAAATCGAATCACCCTTCCAAGAAAAGAGGAGTCTATTGAATTATTATTTTCTAAAGCAACTAGAATAGCCACTCGCATCCATTAAATAAAAAAATATATAAATAAATAAAAAATAAGGCCAAATGATTATTTTAAATAAAAAGCGGACTTTAATGTTTTTTTCCCGTGCTTTTTCAATGACTCTGAAATTAACGAAAGTAACTAATATATCATTAAACATCATTGTCGATTTAAGAATCACATGATCACTAAAAAAAATATATCATTAGTTAGCCTTTCCAACAATAAATCGGGCTGATTATCGACGATTAAACAAGATTTCGCCAAATGGTTGAGTAAAATAGGATCTAACGAAAAACTTTATTACAAGTTTTCCCACATTAACACTCAAGAATAGGAATGTAGAAAAAAATATTTCTGATTTTTCGTAACAGTAAGTAAAACAAGAAGAAAGTGGAATTGGTATAGAGAATTAGAAACTTGGATGCGTTTTATTAAAAATTATTTTTATCGAGATTAATTTCAAAAGCGGATACACAAAATAAGTCTTTTTTGTTGCACCCAAAGCCGGATTTAGGAAAAGGTAACAGAGGTTGTAGCCACGGACAAAGGCCCGTTTTTAAATCAAATTAGCTTGACCTGCTGTGATCCCAACTAATCTAATTTTCTCGAACATGTGATCTAGCCAAATGGTCCTCTCGTACCCCAAAACGGTAGAATACAAAATTTAGTCAAAATCGTTAGAGCCGTTTTTCAGATAAAATTTCCACACATACACACACACATAGACAGAAGATTTGCTTTTAGTATAATGTATGATTACAACTGTCTGCCAAAATGTACTAATTTATCAATTTTACCAGACAAAATATCACTCTTTAAAAAGAGAACCTCCCCCCCCCCCAATTACCACCACCACCAAGTAAAATGCAAAGATATGTCCTGAGATTGTGAAAGACTGTAAGAAAGAAAGCAGAGATAAAGACATTTGCCGCCCTTCTGTAAGATGTACAACTGAGTCATGAGAAGGAACATTGAAAAAACTCCTTATTTTTTTCTTCTTCAAATCCGGACTCTGAGCCATATTAACCAGGCTTTTCATGTCTCTTATTACGCTGTTAAAATGAAAAGCTATTTATTTCACATATAAATAGCTAGGAAATTGCAGTGACTATTGCAATGTTAGCCGAGCTTTCCTGGAAACAACATCATGCTTAGTTAATTTTAACTTTGAGATAATTAGAACAATTAATAGTTGTGATTAGATTAATTATGTGTGTGTTTTTAAGATTTTTACTATCTTCAACGTATTAACAGAGTTTTACTGTATTTTTTATTAGATTTGTAATCAGCTTTACGTAGATGATTTTCAACAATGAAATACAAAAGAAAACCCTTCTAATCCTTCTAATCTATAAAACAGGCAAGAAAATTGCCTTTCTTAGTCAGTAAAATAATCCGTGTTTATAAAGGTATTGAATATACCGTGTAATAAGATAAACAGTGAGATACGTGCCTTGTGGTTACATAGAATGCTTAGGAGTTCCTTAATCTGCAAGATGGTTGATAAAAGAAAGGAGCATTAAATCCTAGAATAACTGTGGTGATTGTTTGTGATGCAAGAGGAAATATGTTTTTGCGGGAACCGATAATGCTGGTGGGATTACTGCTTTTCCATACAAAATAAGATTTGAAATTCAAAAACTGCCTTATTTGGCAGATTTTATTTATGTGCTAAAGTGGTTATTTTAAATAAATACTTTTTTACACTTTCCAACATAGGGAACATTAATATTCATTTGAATGTTCCCTATTAAAACATAGCATTCAAATTCTGTGTCTCTACTATATTTTTTCAACCTTAATTTATATTCATTTAAAGAAAAAAGCATCTTAAGCAGAAACAATTTTGAGGCTCTAAAGTCCGCTTAAAAGGGGAAGCACGGAGAAGTTGCCACATTTACCATTCTTAGAATCGGGTTCTGTAAAAATGTTCAACACACTAAAGTCATGTTCGCGTTTCTTTCTTTTAAGGTGGTTCTCAAATGACCTGCTCAACAACGTGAAACTTTGACTCATTTTTAAACGTAAAGGCATGAAAATTGCAGGCTATTGAGCGATTTGGAATCGAAATGAGTTTTCCTTTTTTTTTTTTTTTTGTCTTTTTCGTTTTATAAATTACTTATCGAGTTATAAGCGATTCGTGTCATGTGACGACACGTTTTCCCCTTTTCTCGTGCTGCGGTGTGTCGGAAATTTGGTTAAAAATGCCGACTTTGATAGTATTTTCTGAAAAACCTTCTGCTTTTACCAAAAAATGGAAAACGTCTTTCGATTACAAAGTTTCTGAATAAGAACACGTACCCATTTCATGCGTTTCCGAACAAAAATGAATTAAAAAATATGTCATATAGTAGCCATTTTGGATTTGAGAACAGCTTTAAGTATTAATACGGCATATATGCCAAACCTTCCTATCGTAGCGTACCACTATTTACGAATAGTAATCTTCGTATTATTTAATATTAAATTTCTGTCATTAAATAAAGCTACCTGTACTTAAAAAATACGAAGCTTATAGTAATTATTCGTGACTGTTTTATTTAGGATCAGTATTCGCCACTCTTTGACTGTAAAACAAGTTTTTCCACAATAAGAATATCAATGTGGGAAAAAAGTACTACTTGTAACTATGTGTAAAGAGAGGGGAAACAAAAGGGGACATTGGAATAAATGATCTAGCTCCAGGTTGAGTTTGATGTTTGCAGGTTTCAGGCAGACTATTTAGAAACTCCTTAGAAATGAAAAAGTTTCCAAGGAGTACTTAGAACTCCTTAAATAAACAAAATACTCCTTAAAAACTCCTTAAATTATCGTGAAGTATAATAATTTAGCATTAAACAATGATTTAATTGAAGATTGAAGTATACAAGAGTAGAAAATGGAAACTTATATATTACACAGTGAATAACCTTTAAAGGAAGTAAAGTAAAAATCTTCTCATGTTTATAAAGGAATAGTTCTAATGATTACTGTTATTCTTAAAAAAAAATGTTATTGTATTATTTTTTTTTTCTTGTAGGGGGAGATCAGGTAGCCCCGGACACTTGGATAAATTGCAAATAAAAAACAAATGAATGAAATTTCTGTCTTTATTTTATACTTAAAATAAAATTACGAACTTCTTTAATGATTTTAATTAAACATCGCTAATAATATCGAATTATTTAACGAAATATACTGAAAATAGTTTGGCCTTATTTTTTTGGCGTCACAAGAAACGACGGGTAGCCCCGGACATATTAATCAATGGAATCCCAACCGTTTTTTTGGCCTTACAAACATCACAATTATAATAAAAAACCGATGCATCTATATAAACACAATCTTAATGTCTAATAAAGATCATCTAAAATAAGATATAATTAATCTAATTAATCTTTCTTAATTACCTGCAATAAAGTGTGACAGGAGCAACGAAAATTTATTGACGAAAACAAAACACTCACTCACGACTAACTTACTCAGCGCCCACGTCGCAATGAAACTGTATTTGTTTCGACTCTAGAGGGCGTTCATTTACAATAACTCTTTATTTACGCAACACTTTGAATTTATTAGAAATTGAAATGTCCGCGGTTATCCGACTTTCCCCTATATGCCGCATGGTTTTTCACTTCAAAATTTACTTTTAAAATATAGGTTCATGTGACACATGATGAGTATTTGGGATTTGACTGGCCTCTGTATATATATATATATGGCCAATGGTCACTCCATAAAATAGTTCGTTGGCAATTATGTATTCAGATTTATAAAACCAGTAAGCATTGTGAAAACTTTATAATTTTAGCACTAGCTATTAGATTTTAAAAGAATAAAATCTGTTTTCTCTCTAAATGAAGTATTAAAAATTTGGGTGTGGGTGTATGTTACAGGAGGGCGCAGCATATGAAGAAATGTGGTAAGTCCTTTAAAATTCTTGTACCCCTTAGAATTTTTCTAAACTGTTTGGATTTTTCCTTCTCAAGTCTGTATGAACCTTGTGTTTGATTGAAGCTGAAAAAAGCATGAAGATTGATATCAAATTTAATTTTAAAAGCAAATATGCGAAATACTGTTGTTACACGTGTAAATTTTGTTTTTCTTTATTTAATAAATTTTAGTGATCCTTTCAAAAACTTTATTTTTGTTATTATTCTAAATTAAGAAAAAATCCCTGACGACTCGGCCTACAGGTACAAGTAGATTTCTAAGACACAGACCATTGGACGCCTGTTTATTGGGAATTGCAGAAGAAATTATATTTTTGCCATGATGCGCCCACTTCGAAATCTACCTGTGTCTGTTGGCAAAACCGGCAGGGATTATTTTATTTTGTTTTATTTTATTTATTTATTTATTTTGGCTGTAAGGGTTGGTCCTATTAAAAAAAAACTTGTCACTATAAAAGTTGTAAATAATATTAAGAGAGTTTATAGTAAATTCAAACGGATTTGATATCTTGTAAATTGACGAAGTTATGAATTTTTTCTTCTTAAACCCCTATCTCCCCCCCCCCCCATTTGGAGGCCATTTTTAATGATATCAAAAATCTGTCATACATAAATTTTCGGCCCTTTTCCTAGAAGTAATAATAACTTTAAACGGATTCGATACGCATCATAATTAGGAAGTTATGGGGTTTTTTTTTTCTGTTTTCACAAAAAGCACCCCCCCCCCCTGGTTCGATTTTACCCGTTAACGAACTTGACCGAGATTTTATGCCCCTTAATTTTATGTATCAGTTTGGAAGAGATTTGTGCAGAATTATTGAAGTTATCGTGTCCATCCATTAAAAAAAGTGATATAGATAGATTGATAAAGTTTTGAACCGGGGGTGGTTTTGGCTTCTGGGAGTCATGATCTGCGTAGATCTTCAAAAAATTTTCGGAAATTCCAACATAGGGGAGAATGTAATAGGTAGTATTTCTTACGAAATCTACCTAATGTAGCATTTAAACTATTTCTTATCAGATTTGCATTATAAATATCCATTAAAAACTCATATTGAAATAGGACACCAAATAAACTTTGTATAATGACATTTCTTACAAGATTTGTGATCAGTTTTACATAATGATTTTCAACTAGGGTTGTATTGGTTTTAGTTTTGGTGGTTAAATTTATTTTGTGAAAGAATAAATTTAACACAACATATGGAAGAGTTTGACAAAATAATATTTAACATTATCTACTACATCATTTGGAAGGGTTTATAAATATTTAATACAGTCCTATATCTTTCATTACGATATAATTTAACAGTATACACTAATTTTAAAAAATAAGCAATTATTGTAAGTATTGAAATATTTTCAATAATTTGATGGCGTATCTATTTTTTTTATAAAAAATAGAAAAAAAAACTAAATAACATTAAACATAAGAAAAGTATTTTTTAAGAATTTAACTTATAGCTTATAAAATGATTACAAGTAACAATTTTTTCTGTATTAAGCTAAGACGGTTTCATAGTTTATTCTGAATCAGATCAAACTGGGAAAATAAATTTTCTGCTGATGAAGAGTTTACATCAATTACGTTATGAAATCTACAAATTTCAAATTTTTCATTACTGATAACAAAATTTTAAGGAAATATGTTTCTGTTTAAAATACCACTCATTACATGAGAAAAGAGTGCCGCATATATTGAATAATTAATAAAATATTATTAATGTTAAGTATTAAATAGATAATATATAATATGATATTAATATTCACATTAATGTACTGTTCAAGCAATCTATGTAAGCTAAAGTTATTAACCCCTTGGGTACATTTGACGACTGAGACTCGTCATCAGTATTGTCCACGGATTTTTTTTTTTTTTTAATTCAGAAATTTCGAATTTATATCATTAAATTCAAACAGTACTTCTCGCTTCTTTTTAATCAGGGAATATCTGTCAACAAATACAGAAAAAAAAAACATTATTCCAAATTTCTGGTGTGTCTGTTCCTTTTTTTTTTTTCCAAAATAAATCAGTACCCAAAGGGTTAATAGAGTTTCGAGCAATTTGAGTGGTTAAAACAAATTTTGACCAATTTTAAACGGTTAAAACCAGTTTTGACCCCTGTCCTGGTTATAGTTAATTTAAACCGTTCAAAATTACAGCTCTTGTTTCAACAATGAAATACTAAACAAAACCTTTCTAATCCTATGTTATATAGCAGACGAGGGAATTGCTTTTCCTAGTCGGTAAAATAATCCGTGAATAACCTGTTTGCAGAGTTAATAAGATAAACTCTGATGACCGTTCCTTGTATCCGCAAGATGGTTAATAACAGACAGGAGTATTAAATCCTAGAATAACTATGATGATAGTTTATTATGCAGGAGGAAATATGCTTACAAGAGTAGAAAAATAGCTTACGACCTCTTGTAACTACAGGTAAAGAAGAAAGGGAAAAATGACATTGGGATAAAGCTCAGACCAATGTCTGTTTATTGGTCTGAGGGATAAAGAATCCGGCTCTTGGATACGTTTAGATAAACATGAAGAGACGGAAGATTTTTATTGAGAACTAGCTGCATAATACCCATTGTAGCGCATTTGTATTTTATAAAATCTTTCAGGGTTTTGTGTGTGTGGGGGGGGGGGGGGGGTTACTTTTCAATACAGTTCGTAAATTAAAATGTATAATTTATTATAAGCTAAAAATGTAATTATTGTCATTCGTAATTCATAAGTATGCAGGGTTCTTACGCAACTGGAAAATATGGAAAACAGGGAGTTGTCATGGAAAATGACAAGTACTCAAAAGGTCAGGGATTTAAATATATATGCTATCATGTGTCAAGATTCTTCCGAGTTCCGAATTCAGTCTGCAAAAAATTCAGATTTTTTACTGGAAAGTAGTATTTTTGCTACATTCTTATTTTTAACATAATGATGAATATCATAAATAGCCATACAAATTTGTTGCTAAATAGGTGATACTTCTGTGAAAGAAATATTGAGCCATGTTAAGGTAGCTAGGATGAGATATTATGAATATTTAAATAAGAAAAAGAAAGAAAATTATAAAGCAAGAAAAAAGAAAAACTGTAGCTAAAATTAAATTGTTCAAAGAAAAAAAATTGAAAGTTGCATAACAAACTGTTTCTGAAACAACATAAACAAATGGCATGGTAGTAAAAATGTCAAAAAATATTTGAATGGTTGATATGTGAAACCTAATTATATCAATAAAATGTTACTTTGAATCCATCCAAATTGTATATTTTTAATTGTGTTTCATTTTTTTTTTATAAATATCAAATAATAGATTTTTAGTTTCAATTTTATAGATTACTTTTGTTTTCAGAGGTGTATTTAATCATTTAGATATAGAATTGCTATCCGTATTTCTAAAAATGTTGTGAATTGTAGGAAAAATGGTCTGGAAAAAACCTGGAAAAGTCAGAGAATTTTGTTATTCAAATAGAGTATGAACCCTGTTATGCCTTTCAATCGCCGTAAGATTTCTTAAAATTGATCAATTAGCTCTCGAGTTTTTGAGCATTGAAAGATTGGTTGATTCTCACAGTTTATCCCTGTTTTCTCAAAAAATATTTAAGATATCGGAATGCGACAAACTGAAGATTGTAGCCTGAAACATCTTATATATGCCTCTGATAAGTTGTGTTTGTTATGCTACCGTTTCTGGACCTGTTCCGGACAAACAGACAGGCAGACAAAAAAAAAAAAAAAAAAAAAAAAATTACTTTAACATCGTCTAAAATAATCGATTAAATGTAGCAAAAGGTATTTTACCTTAAAATCATAGACGCACACTCCTGTTTTATATATTAGTATAGATAATTTAAAAACAAATATGTTAAATATTGTTATATACGTGTAAATCTTCTTTTACTTTATTTAGTGATATATATATTACTGTTTTATATTAAAATATAGCATCCGAACTATTTTTTACAAGATTTGCATTAAAAATATGCATTTAAAAAAGTAAAGTCTATATTAAAATAAAGCATTCAAATAACTTTTCGCGTTCAGTTTTTCATAGACAGTTTTTAACAACGTAATGTTAAAGAAAACTCTCCTAATGCTGCGTTATATATCAGACAAATGAAGTGCTTTTCCTAGTCGGTAAAATAATCTTTGTTTATAAAGGAATTTAATATACTGTGTGCAGAGTTAATAAGATAAACAGTGACGAACGTGTCTTGTGGTCTCGGAGATTGCTTAGGAGTCTCTTAATCCGCAAAATGGTTGATAAAAGCAAGGAACATTAATTAAATCCTAGAATAACTATGATGATAGTTTGTTATGCAAAAGGAAATATGCTTTTGCGAAAATCGATCAGCGTTTGTACGTTAACTTTACCTGTAAAACGAGTTTTCCCACTACAAGAGTAGCAATGGGGAAAAAAATGTTTAAGACTTCTTGTAACTACAGGTGAAGAAGAAAGGAAAAAATATTTAAGACTTCTTGTAACTACAGGTGAAGAAAAAAGGAAAAAATGACATTGGAATGAAAAATCTGGCTCTTGGATACGCTTGTGTAAACCTGAAAAGAATTGGAGGATTTTTTTAATAAGAATTAGCTGCACAGCAACTCGTTGTGCTGTATTTGTATTTTATAAGATGTTTCGAGTTTTTAGCTCACAGGCTATCAAAGCCTGAGAGCTTATGTGCCCGCCGGTTCTGTATGTACGTACGTATGTATGTATGTACGTAACGCGATAACTCTTCATAGAAATATCCGTTTACCTTCAAATTTTGTTTATAGGTTCACTATGTTAAGGCGCTTCCCTGATTAGTTTTCGGGATTGATTGGTTAAGAATAAAGGGGGGGAACGGGGGGGCTAATCCCCCCTTAATTTATATAAATGGGTTTTTCATGCAGAATTATTCAGTTTTCCTTCAAATTTTGTTTATAGGTGCACTGTGTTAAGGCGCTTTCCTGATTAGTTTTCGGGATTGATTGGTTAAGTATAATGGGGGGAACGGGGGGGGGGCTAATCCCCCCCTTAATTTATATAAATGGATTTTTCATGCAGAATTATCCCATTTGCTTCAAAATTTGTTTATAGGTTCATTGGGTTAAGACGCTTCCCTGATTAGTTTTCGGGATTGATTGGTTAAGTATAAAGGGGGGGAACGGGGGGGCTGATCCCCCCTTAATTTATATAAATGGGTTTTTCATGCAGAATTATTCCGTTTTCCTTCAAATTTTGTTTATAGGTTCACTGTGTTAAGGCGCTTCCCTGATTAGTTTTCGGGATTGATTGGTTGAGTATAAAGGGGGGAAACGGGGGGCTAATTCTCCCTTACCTATACTAATATATAAAGTAGTAAAGATTGTTTGTTTGTTTGTAGGGGGTAATCTCTGGAACCACTGAAGCGATTATTTTTAAAAAAAATTAAAAATATTTTTAAAAATTTAATAAATAAAAATTTGTTTATAGGTTCATTGGGTTAAGACGCTTCCCTGATTAGTTTTCGGGATTGATTGGTTAAGTATAAAGGGGAGGAACGGGGGGGGGCTGATCCCCCCTTAATTTATATAAATGGGTTTTTCATGCAGAATTATTCCGTTTTCCTTCAAATTTTGTTTATAGGTTCACTGTGTTAAGGCGCTTCCCTGATTAGTTTTCGGGATTGATTGGTTAAGTATAAAGGGGGGAAACGGGGGGGAGCTAATCCCCTCCTTAATTTAGATAAATGAGTTTTTCATGCAGAATTATCCGATTTTCTTTAAATTTTGTATATATATTCATTGTAATTAGAGACTTATCTGATTAGTTTAAGGGGTTCATTAGTTAACTATGAGGGGGGGTAACGGGGGGATGACCCCCCTTAATATATTGTTGATTTCTTTATTTTTCGCTTATTTCAAATTCTTTGAAATAAGAGTATAATATACAATTAGTGTGAATAGCCTGTGAGCTCAATGCCCTCAGTTTAACTGGGCAGTTTTCTTTTTTTTCTTTGTGTGCGTGTGTGTGTGGAGGGGGGGGGGGATACTTATTAATACAGTTTTAAATTATAATTTATAAGCTAAAAATGTAATTATTATCATTCGTAAATCTTAATTTAATCTTTCAATCGCCATAAAATTCTTTAAAATTAATTTGTTCTCGAGTTTTTTAACTTCGAAAGATTAGTTGATTGATTGATTGATTTTCCCGTTTTCTCTTTCCTGTTTTTTAAAACCTATTTTAGTTATTGGAATGCGGCAAACTGAAGATTGTTGCCAGAAACATTCTCTAATTGCCTCTGTTAAGTTTATCTAATTACCTTTGATAAGTTGTGTTTGTTATGCAACCGTTTCTGGACCGTATTTACGGGCCTATTCCGGACATACAGACAAAGGACAATCTACAAAAATGTTATTTTGTACTATAAGTCGTCTAAATTATCGAATGAATTTAGAAATAGGTTTTTATTTTAGAATCACAGACACACACTCCAATTTTATATATTAGTATAGTTAATCTAAAAAATAAATATATGAAATATTGTTATTACACGCGTAGATTTTGTTTTTCTTTATTTAGTTATTATTTCTTTATTTATTTATTTATTTTTGTTGTTGTTGTTATTGCTTCATATTAAAATATAGCATCCAAACTGTTTTTTACAAGATTTGCATTAAAAAATCCATATTAAAATGAAGCATTCAAATAACTTTAATTGTATAATGACATTCATTACACAATTAGCGATCCGTTTTCCAGTTTTTAACAACGTAATGTTAAAAGTAAACCCCTCTAATCCTACGTTATATAGAGACAAATGAAGTGCTTTTCCTAGTCGGTAAAATAATCCGTGTTTATAAAGGAACTGAATAAACTGAATATCTTGTGTGCAGAGTTAATAAGATAAACAGTGACGAACGTGTCTTGTGGTCTCGGAGAATGCTTAGGAATCTCTTAATCCGCAAGATGGTTGATAAAAGAAAGGAGCATCAAATCCTACCTAGAATAACTATGATGCTAATTTATTATGCAAGAGGAAATATGGATTCACGGAAACCGATAATGCTGGTGGATTTAACGCTTTCACTTTTTTTTTTTTTTTTTTTTTTTTTTTTATAAAAGTGTCTGAGAGGTGTTAACAAATATTTTATAGAAAAAAAATAATTTGCTATTTTAGACTAATGAGACAACAATATTAAATTCAAAACGTTATTATTATTATTTTTTTATTTATAAAAACTATTCTAATATGTAGGGCGATGGTACAATAAAGTATTATATATTGAGTACATATGTTTTGTAACTACTCAGCAATACTTAAAAGTATTCTGCAATAATATATAAAACATCATGATTCAAATTAAACAGATTTTTGAAACTTTTTTTTTAACATAATTATTTAAATTTAAATAAAAGGTCAAATCAGATAGGAAAAATTAATCAATTCAAAAATAAATACATAATAAAATAAAAGTATTAATAATATTATTAAAATTGAAAATATAATTACATGTGATGTGGCCGTTATCAGCCTATTTTAGTTACAGACAAAAAAAAATATATATATATATATATATATGTGTAATATTATTACTTGTGAAAATCCACTAAATCAGAGCTCTCCTATATTAAATATGGATTAAGAGACATCATACATTTTTTTAATATTTTGTCTTAGCTGTTTTGGGGAAGGAACGATGGAAGGTCGGGTTTGGGGAAGGTCGGCTAAAAACACGTAAAATTAAGTTGCTGAATAAAGATAGCGCTGAAAATACCACACGGCAGTACCGTTTGGATTGTAGAAGGTTGAACCCGCAAACTAAATTTATTAAATATATTTGCCCCTGTAGGTATTCGTTTTGTAATATTTTAGTCTTCTTTTAAATAGCTTTTCTGTTCTTTCTTTTAAATAACTACATAACAATGAATGTAATTTTCTGTTTTTATTTTTATTAAGAAAATTTTTTATATGTGTATAATCTAACTTTTGGAAACAAACAAACAAAAAATTAAACTGTTATTTATAGGTTATCACTTTTTAATTCAGTGACCTCCAATATTTCACTCTTCGGATATATCACTTTTTTTTTTTTTTTTGTCTTTGACATATGCTATACAACTTTTTACTATGGTTATAAAAATAATTTTAATTATTACTGTTCACATTACGATTCTCCTAAATTTTATAGGTATTATTTTTAATTTTAAAGCTAAGAGAGATATTATGTCTCATATTCTACAGTCTATTAAATTAAAGCTCTTGACTGAGTCAGGAGCCCTGTGCCAAGACGTAATTGCCAATTTCCCCTCTAAAGACTATGCTAAGTACATACCATTGACATCTCATACAATTTATATTAGAAGTCAATGGTACAGCCTAAGCCAGTTCTAATTTATTGTCAGTTACAATGTATGATATCTCTTCATTTTCTGTTCATTATTATTTGCCCATAATAACCGTTTAAAATGTGACTATCTTTTTTTTTTTTTTTCAGTAAAATATTTTATGCATTTAATATGTAGTTTTATTATAAATCCTCTTAAAGTTGTGCCTTGTACTTTTTTTTTTTTTTTTCTATTAGGCTGATGTCAATCGAAAAGTTGAATTTATAGCCCAAGATCTACAACCTATATTTGAACAATGCATTTATGCCTGTGTTCTGTCAGACAGTTCTAACCATGAGAAAAGGCTGCAAGATTTACTGTATAAGCACTATAATATGAGACAAGCTATATGTTCTGGAGCATCATTTCAAAAAGATTGGGCTAAAAAGCTGAATAGTTTAAGTGAATTAATCAAGGCTCTGGACTCTCTGAAATTGGATGGAACAAGTTCAGGTAAGAATATGAAGGGCTTTATACTTTTAAGTAATGAGTAATTATAGGAATATACAGAATGTCTCCAAAAGCGACATTCAAACTTTAAATTCAATAATTAATTAACTATAATAACTATAAAGACGCATTAAAAGGCTGCTTCAACACCCGCTCGCTAATGTAAATCCTATTGAGATAATATTTTAAGATATCTCGTTCACATTTCAATATTTTAAAATGATTTTTTGATTGGTTGCTGAGGTCAATCTCTATGCAGGCCCTTTTTACTTTTTCGAATTTGGTTGAAGTTTTTTTATTATTATTATTGAAGATACTTTCACTTTCGAAAGCTGTTCCGCAAGTGAAAGTATCTTAATAAAAAACTTGTAATCCAAATCAAAAAAGTACAAGGCCTGCATAGAGATTGACCTCAGCTATTCAATGTAAAAAAAAATCATTTAAATATGTTGGAATGTGAACGAAATGTTTTGCAAATTTTTTGCCATAGGCGAGCGGGTGTTTTCGCATGAGTGAAGTAACCTCTTAAGTCATATATTTATCAAGCAGCTCATAAATTTTGCATGCAATAATTTTTTTTTAATTCAAATTTACATCAATAGATGTCGCTGCACTATCCAACCTGTAAAAGTTCTCAAACTTTTAAACATGTGAAGTTATTTTTCAAATTGCTCACAAAGCATAAAACCGACAAGAGTGAAAACTTATCCAAGTTTTCACTCTGTCAGTTTTACGCTTTGTGAGCAATTTGAAAAATAACTTCACATGTTTAATTTTCAAAAATGGCATAATTTCACTGCTGAAAATTAATTGAAAAATTAATTAAAAATATATATATATAAGTTCTCAAACCAATGTATAAAGCTGGATCTAAGAAATTCACATTTTACTCTTCATTCTTCTTGCCTCTTGATGGAATTGAAAAAAAATAATTTGCTTTTTGAAGTTAGCTTAGCATCTTTCAGGTTGAGACCAGTAGAGCACCACCTTATTTGTTGTAAATCTGGGTGCGTTTTTTTGTGGTATTCTGTATGCACATACGTTTATATTTTTCCAGTAACAATCTTATTATCTTATCATCAATCTTATTAACTTATTAAATATAAGTTAAAATTTAATGACATTAATTTCTGAGGAATATAATTTAAACTCAACTTTACCTACTACTAATGTAAAAAAGTAAAAGGGAAAAAATAAATAATCCCATGTTTTTAAGTTTTATTCATTGCATATTTGATCCTTAAATTTCTTAGTTTTAATACTATTTTCAGCTAGAAAATTTTCAAAGAACTTCATAAATATCTGACAAAGCTTTTTAGTGTAGACAGCAATGAATTCATGGTGGTCTGAGTCAGTGGTGTAGTGCTGAAAAAAAAAAGTGTGTGTGTGTGTGGGGGGGGGGATGCTTATAGAACAACAGAATTTGGAATTCAGCAACACTAATTAACACAACAAGCTTTTTGTTAAAATTTATTTTGCAATTTTTGTTTTTGAAATAGTCGTAGAATAACATTAAACCGAAACCGGCTGTGCACTGACAACAATGAAAATCACTGCATTTTTAATTTCCAGGCATGTATAATGCAAGAAAAATATTGTAATCATTAAAAGAAAAAATTGAAATTCTGGCATAGCTTTACATTTTGAGGCTCCCTGGATCCGCTTTTGCTTTTTTTTTTTTTTACAACGATTCTGTATGCATGGGTATATTTTAGTATTTCTCTACATTTTCAGGTCCCCAAAGTCTGTTTTTGCTGTCAAACGATGTTTTCGACTACATACACCATTTTCAATAGAGATAATACTGCAATGAGCATCAAAAACATTCATCAATTTTGTCTCATTTCAAGTAAATTTAACGGAAGTTACAGTAAGAACAGACAAACGATCCGAAATCATAAACACTTTTCAACTTTTTTGGAAAGTATTAAAAATTAGTGATTTTTTTTCTTAAAATTGTTATTTTATTAGCAAAAAAAAAAAAAAAAAAAAAAAAAAAATTAGCTTTAAAAAAATTAATACACTTCAGAAGTCTGCATCCTCCCATGTCCCTAGTGTCCCCCTGAAAATAAAACGTAGGGGGACGTATAAGATAAAATAAAAAAGTGGGGGGGACGTCGTCCTCCTGCGTACCCCCTCTACTACACCACTTGTCTGCATTGAAAAACATCCCCCTCCTTTCCCAGAGCATCGAAATGTCCCTCCTCCCCAGAATAATTTTCATTTTATACTAATTAAAAGTCTAGAAGTTCAATTTCTCCCCTGGAACTCCATAATGTCCCCTTCTCTACTCTGCAGAAAACTCTCCCAAAATAAAATGTCTGAATTCATTAATGAGTGTAGCATTTCAAATGTAATGAAATTAAAAATAAAGCATAGATTGAGGTAAATGTTATTTTGAGCATGACACTGAAATGTTTCTGTGTTTTGAACACAGCTGAAATGTTCTGTACTTTAGGGTTATAATATGATTTTTTTAGTATATTAATAGTTTAAATAAAAGTGTACTGTTATTTTAGTATATCAAGATTTATGTTTTTGTCAAAAAATGTTTTCCCTTAGTGGCTTTCAAGAAAAAATTTACAACTTTGACAGGGGGAGGGGGAGTTAAAGAAATGTATGTATATTAAGTCAAAGAAATAAGATTGAATGATATTTTTCAATTATTTTAATTAAATTGAAACCTGAGTATTTTTGTTATAATAAATTTCGCACTTCTTAAATACACCTTAAAAGTAAAGAAAAAAAAAAGCATGTTTCATAACGAATATTCCATACAAAATACACATGCAACTTCTATAAGAGCAGAATCAAGTCTTCACTGTTTCAATCTTGTTTCTGCTCACATAGTAATTGCATGAACATCTACCTGAAGGAAGATTCCTTAATATAAAATAATAATTAAAAAAAAAAAACTTTTAGGGTACGTTTAATAAATTAATTTTCTATTATTCTGCCTTGTTCCACTATTTTTATAATTGACTTTGCTGTATATACTTCTAATTTTATTTTTGATATCTCTTCTAAAAATGAAATTGTTAATATAGATCTGTATACTATATATCAAAAGTTATCTCTTTCATAGAGTTTAATAAAGTTGTGCTTTTTTTTTAATATAAAGTTATTTTATCGGTATTTGTAGTAACTAAATTTGTTTTGTCCTACGTGTAACTCTTTTAAATAAAAAAATAGATGAAATTATTTTACAATTAATCAGATGTAATTATTTTTCTAATTATATTCCATTCCTTTTTCTTTTTTCAGTTATCTTATCATGCAAAAAGGCACTTAATGAATTAATTAAAAAATCACAAGCAACCGGATCATATAGTGGAGGAAAGTTTGAATGGGTCGACAGTATGCTAATTAATGCTGCTATAAAAGGACACTGGCTTTTAATTGACGATGCTAATTTTTGCAGGTGAGGTTTACAGTTTTTTAATCATTACTATATTTAGAAGTAGCAACTGCCATAGTCAATTTTGAACAAACTATGAAATTAAAATGAAACTTCTTTATAATGATAAAGGTGTTTTATTGTGTTTGTTGTTTTTTCATTTTTAACTGACTTCATTTGAATATGTATCCAGTGAAACCCATGAAAACAGAAATTGCATATAACAGAATAGTATCTTAAATGGAAACTGGAAGGAATACTATATAAATCTACTAGCTACGACAAAAACCTGTATAAACAGAATTTTTAGTACTTTTGGATTATAGTGAGGCCCACAATTACGATTATGCCAAGATTGCAGTTACAATTTTGTGAAGATCATCTTAAAGCTTACATATGCATATATATACTCCAAAAGCTCATATATGTGCCATATACATCATTATATCATATTATTTGCATCTTACATGACACATATGTTACAGTCAATATGATAAATCCAGTAATTATTAATACTAACCAGTTATTATCAATAATGACCGGTTATTATTAATAATTACCAGATTTGTTTTATTGACCGTAACATATATATATCTTATACACATGTTATATATGCATCATATGTAACTATAACTGGGATATACACACCTTGAAATGTTATATTCATCATATATTATTATAATGTCATATATTCTTTATAATTTGGCAATAATTCTTGATTTCTTGGTGATTCATCTCTGGGGCCACTATAACCCAAAAGTACAAAAAAAATTTGTAAACCCTACTGATTCTATTTTTGCATGTTTTACTGTATTTATTTTAATATTCAAAACACACTGTGTAAAGAAAGTATTGTAATCATGATTTGTGTGTGTGAAAGTGAACGTGATAACTTCCAAAAATTATTTCCGATTTAACTCCCATTTGGCAAAAAATTACTGTCGCAAAAACTGTATGCATTTTTGTAAAAATCGGCCGACAGGTTATATATTTAATCCCTTTTTAAGCTATTTTGCGACCATTGCTGTAGAGAAAATCACCAAAGAATTGTGACAGGGTATAAGTGATAAATGATTCAAGGAAGTATGATTAAGCATAAGTGGCACAGAGGTAATGTCTCCATTTCTAAAACTGAAGGTCCAGCCAATTTCATTAAGCCAGAAATTTAAAAAAAATTCCCTCTTTTTTCTTTATTTTAACTTTCTGAACACCTGCAGCAGTGTTTGAAAAGTCCAGTTGAGTTACTCTAGATTGTTTTTATATATGCCCATGCATGACTTTTCAGTATATTCTTGGATTTTGATAAAACTTTTTTGGCTGAAAAAGGTTCATTCTGGTAATGATCTTAATAAATTTCACTAATCCAAGATGATATTTTTGCCTGTTTTGTCTTTTTTTATTTTTTTAACTTTCTAGGCTCTAAATTTCATAGAAATTAGGCAATTATCATAAAATTTTAATATATTCTTTAGATACACAATGCTAATTTACAATTTAAAATTAGCTTTGGTTATTGTATCGTGTAGTTTTTTTTTCACGGGGCATGTTAAAAATTTATAAATTGGGATCGTCTACTATACATCAAACATAAATTTGACGTGGATTAAATTGAACGTGGATAACAGTTAAGAATTGCCGCAAAATACACATCTATTGTACCAAACCATTCTTGGTAAAACATGCTAGCTGGTGTGTAATAAGTAAATAAAAATAAGAATGTTAACTACATGCATGTGTTTCCACAATTGTTAGCAAGTTATATATTATGACTGTTCTCAAATACAAAAGAGCTACTTTCTGACACATTTCTGAATTGATTTTTGTTCGGAAACGCATGAAATTTGCAGGTGTTCTTTTTCAGAAACTATGTCATCGAATGGTGTTTTCATTTTTTGGTAAAGGCAGAAGATCTTTCAGAAAATACTGTCAAATTGGCATTTTGAATTGAATTTCCAGATGCGACAGTGTAAGAAAGGAGAAAAACCTGTTCTCACATAACATCAATTGCTTATAACTCGATAAGTAATTCATTTATCAAAAAATGGAAAACACCATTCTATCCCAAGTTGCTTCAAAAGTCAGGCCTGCAAGTGTCATACTTTTGTGTTTAAAAATGAGTGTGTAAATGTGTCAGAAAGTTTTGTGTTATTGAGTGGGAAATAATATTTTTTTGAAAATTGCCTTCAGCAATATGTTAAGGTAGCAAAGCAAGAATTACTTGAAGTCAGTTTTATTTTTCTTTGAAAATTACATGTTAATTTTTTTGGTAAACTTTTTGGTCTAGAAATTTCATGTCAAATCTATGTTTTATTTTTTTTCTTGTAATATGCATATTTTCATATATTTATTTTTTTAATAGCTCATCAGTTTTGGATCGTTTGAATGCTCTTCTTGAACCTGGTGGTGTGCTGACTGTAAATGAGCAAGGTATAGTTAATGATGAATTGCGCACTATAGTTCCTCATAAAGATTTTAGGTAAATATTTTTTTTTAGTATTTGTTTCATTTAACTTATACTATGAAATCCTTCATGTAGATCTTATTTTTTAAGTATTGTAACAAAATTAATTAATTGACAATTTAATGATGCTTCTGCAATTGATTGAAATTTTTCTAAAACACAGTAAAACCTGTGAAAATGGAATTGCTAGGAACATGAAGAAAATTTTAAACAGACCTAAGCCTTACCAGGTATTCAAGGTGTTTTTTCAGTTAGTGACCATTAAATATTTCTATTTAAGTTAGGATTCCATTATAAATAAGTTCCATTTTCACAGATTTTACTAATGTTTCAAGAACTTTTTTTATTGTAGTGAGCTACAACTACTTTATCAAAAATGTCGTTAAGTACTTTCAATCTCAGCGTTTCCACGAAAGTTTTCCTTGCTTAATAAAACAACAGATTTTTGTAATATATGGTTCAGTTATTAAAATAATCATTTCAGTTTCATTTTCTAGTTTTAATTACAATTAAAACTAGCTTTAAAATTTAAAGGGAGAAAAATATTTATAAATCGCTACATTTTGAAAGAAAATTTTTATTGTATTGCACATCTCATCTACACAGTATAGTAAAACCTCCATAATAGACATGCCTGAATAGCAGATGCCTCTATTCGGTGAGCACTTTTTTAATATCCAACATCTACATATTTATATGTTTTTACCTCTGAATAGCACGCAAATTTTATGGTTCTGAGATATCTGGTATTAAGACGCTCTACTGTATTCCTTTTTAATTAGTATATAAATGCTGCCAAGCAACTTCTTCTTCTTCTTCATACTGATTTATTTATATGGATTTATATTGAATAAGTCTTAAGGATCTATACTTGAGGAAAAGGTAGGCAAAAAAAGTAAATAATGCCCACAGCCTTTTATTAAAAAAAAAAGGGTATATTTCATTTTTTCTGCAAATTCTGGGTTACAATATTAAAATATTTCTGAGAATTACTATCTGATTATCTCTTTAAGAACCCATAGAAGTTTTCGATTAATCGATATGTCACAAAAGTTTTCAGAACCTAAAAATATGCATAAAGGCAGCTAGAAGGCACTGTCACAATCATTACTGGTGGGTATCAAAACTCTTCAGTGGGTTTATCAACACATTTCGATTTCAGGGATATAAAAAATTACACATCAAACAGTAAAAATAAATAAACTTTTCAAATGATACCCAGTTAGATCAAGTTATCAACTTTAACATTTATAATAATTGGTATTTTTAAAATTTTGTATATGAATTTTAATTTTTAATGAGAGAAGTAGTATTTAATTATCTTACAGATTATATTTTCCGAGTTAATGTTTTCATGAAGATGACAAAAATATGGATGAAAAACCTCAGAATGAGTTCAGAATGAACCTCTATTATGAATATTTAAATATATTTCTAAAATGAAATTTCTAATTTTCCTAGTTTGAAATAAACCCCTTCTAAAACAAAAGAAATATATATATATATATTATTAATATTTGGTATTATTTCCAAGCATTCTCACAATTTTTCTATAATACACACAAACCTAATCAGCAATTAGGTTTGGGATTATATGGGCCTATAACAATTTAAATCAAGGTCTAACAAGATATGACGTTTGGTGAAATTCTGTGTATTAGTTCTTCTGATAGATTGGCCATAAAATTTCTGTTACACACACATACACAGAGGCAGACATTTTCTAAAAATAATCAAATCTTGTTCAGGACATTCCAAAGTGCAATTCATCAAAAAAATAAGAATCTGAAATTTTTATAATTCCTGTACTCCGTATATAGATGAAAATAATAAAAAGAAGTAAAATAGGAAGTCACAGTGTTGATATCTGTTAATCTACTGCAACTCTGTTCAACTAATTTCTGGATTTTTGAATGCTTGTTATAGACAATTGTATAGCAAATGGATTTGATGGACTTATAAATATGCACAGCAAATATAACAGTCTTCTATCCAGACTCGGCCATATAATATCATTAATGGATTAATCGATAACACTATATCATCTTCATACTTGGTGCATGTGTTGAACTCTGTAATATTATACAAGCAGGTAAAATGACTTAAGTTGGTTATTTATAAAATATCTGCCCTGTAAAAATCCAAGATCTGTGCTCTTCTGCCTGGCACAGTCTGACCATGAATGTAATAGTGTTGAACGTATATTTTGACTATATTATAACTTTTGCTAATAATTTTTAAATTCTCTATTTCTTTTATGATTTTCCTTCTAATATCATGAATATGTACTTTCTTCCATTTAGGATAATTTTAACTTATAATCCCCAGCATGGAGAGATATCTAGAGCTATGCGTAATAGAGGCATTGAAATATTTGTTGGGGTATGACTAATACATAGTTATTTCTTTTATATCATGTCATTGCTATTTTGGGTACTTCTGTATTATCCCGTCGACCACTTTTTATAACAAAAATTATCGCCAAACTGTAAGATTAAACGTCAAAAATGGAGTCCCATTTACTTGATGGCAGAAGCATTATACGTGTTTATTATGTCATCAAGTGGGATTTTAATTTGACATTTGCGTGTATTTTTCTTTATGTTTTACTGATATATTAGTTATTTCATTTATTAAAATAATAATTGTGTCCTTAAATTATTATATTTTATTTATTTAATTATTTTGGTGTTCCAATGGCAACGTTCTACCGTTTATTTGGCGTTACAGTTTGGTGATAGTTTTTTGTTATGAAAAGGGGTCGACGGGATAATAGAGAAGTACCCTATTTTGTTATAATGTTACTTTACTGAATTATTTGGAAAATGTAATATTAATTTTGATTACTTTCATTATTAACTAGCTGACTCGCCTGGCATTGCTCGAGCTCATGATAATAACCTTAAATATGCTTAAAATCAGTATTGAATGATTTTATATTTTTAAATGAAAATCTTTCTAAATGAACCTAATATTATTGGTCAAACTGCCTTCGTCAGCATACACCATCGAATTTGTATGATTTTATATTTTTAAACAAAAATCTATGCATACGATCCTAGAGTTGAGGGACCCACTGTCTTTGACAGCGTACACCGGGGGGTGCTATGCTCACTCTGTCATTCTGCACAATCTGTTTTTCCAAGTGAACTTTGAATTTGTATTATTTATATTTATTAAATAAAATACTGTCCAATCGAACTAAGCGGACCCCATTATAGTGATTTCCTATTTATTTTCTGACATTTAGATTAAACTTTCTATTCGAACCAAATGTTTCTGAGAAAACCCAAATAATATAAAACGTGCATCAGGCTTTCACTCTTTTAAAATGCGAAATGATGTCCTCCAGTGTATTGTGACAAAACTGTGTTCAAAATGGAGATGTTTCGTCTGACATGCACAGAAACTAAAAATGCTCTAACCCACAGCTCTCTTAACATTTTGAAGAGCAGTGGGATATAATATATCCCATGCTCATCTGTGGGATATAATATATCCCACTCAATTTTAATTCCCAAATGCCACAATGACACCAGAACTTTCAAATCAAATTTTGCTTATATAATATACGTGAAGAAACGCTTTTACATATTTGGAAATAAATTTGTTGTTAAATCCGGTATGATTGAATGATTTCAACATTTTAGAAACATAAGTACTTTGCCCCTGAAAGGGTTAAAATGGAGAACAGTGTCTTCAAGGACACTAAGAGAAAAAAAAAAAATCTCTGGTAAATCTGTAAAATAACTTCTGGAATTTTTTTTTTTTTTTTTTGAAATAGTAAATATCAATATTTTATAAAACCAAAGATTCAGTAGAACTGGAAAAGTACCAGTAATAAGTGGGTATATATTTTTTTTTCTGTAAAATGGAGATGGCATTTTAAAACTGGAGAAAAAACAAAAAAAGATGAAAATGAACACAAATCGAAAAAGAATCTGAAAACATGAAAACTAATATGGCATCAAACTTCAAAAAATAGTTTTTTTTTATAGTAAATAATAATAATAATTAAAAAAAACATCATTAGAAAAGAAAAGGCATCCAAAAAAGTGGCTATCTCCTTTTTTTGTATTTCCATCTGGGAACCAAATGTGGCATTTTCAAAATGCAGAAAAATGGGAAACTTGAAAACTGACACAAATCAATCTTTAGTAAAACTGTTTTAAGAAATAGTAATTATTAATATTTTTTAAACAAAAGATACAGTTAAAACCAGAAAGGTATGGCATTTTTTTTTTTTTTTGGGGGGGGGGGGGGAGGTCTGTTTGAAACTTAGTCCTCTAGAAAATAGCAACATTTCTACAATGTAGGATGCAGGTGTTTCTTAATTCCAAAATTCAATGTTTACACCCAAACCCAAGAAGTTGTGTCTTGTAAATTTGCGTTATAAAGAATCTCTAGTATATATATCTCTATTGTTTTGCTTAATAATGAACATATGGAATATATTGTACGTTAAGACATAAATATTAATGTTTAATGTATTAATATTTATATCTTAATAATTATTTATATCTTCAACTTTTTAATATTTTATACTTTTAACCTAATCATATGTATATACCCTATTTATTAATGTTTATATTTATGTCTCAAATTTATTAATTTTTCATAATAGTTAGCGTATAGTATTAATATTTTACAGTTATTTTATATTTGTCTGTATATGAAGATGCCAGGGAAAAAAACCCACTGCATTCCACCTTTTTAAGAAATTGAAGTTTAGGTGTCACATTATTGCTTATGAGGTAAACTTTGGTGGTGTGCTATAATTTTCTGTGATGTCAGTTCACATAAAATTAACAAGAAATAAAGCTTCCTGTTGAAGAACCACATCAGTTTGATTTATGTTTTTCTCTGAATTGACTTAAATGAACTGAAGTAGTTTTCCCCTGGACACTTCATACATGACGTAAATTTATACCTTCTAGGGCCTGTATTGTTGCAGCAAGTATTTAAAATAATATTATCTGTGTTGTGTTAAAATGATACTTGAGAGAGCATTATGTACAGTACAGTATATAATATTTCAGTTACTGTTAGTGTACTTGTGTGTTGGTATATTTGACCTCTCTAAAAATATGCATATTTAGAAAATAATAATGTTTCATTTTGAAAAATGTTTTTAGAAGTCATTAAAAATATTCTTGTTTTATAATTTCTCAAACATGTATTGCAATAACTTACAAATGACTTTATTACTGATTTATAAATCTGACTTAATAATGTTCTTTAAATATTATTCTTATATCTCTACCAATGTAAATGGAAAAATTGGAATTTTAATTATTTATAATTATTTAGCTTGTTCTTTTGTGATTTTTGACTACACAATTTATGTACGTTTCCTAATTTGCATTATATTGTTTAGGTGTAATTTTATTGTGCTACTACATTTTTATATCTGTACTGCATATGCATTAATTTTTGTCTTTTAATTTTTTCCCCATATAGCCTGAAGTGTGTAATATCCCTCAAAATAAAAGTCTACTCACTACATCATTATTTGCTCAGTGTAAAGGTCTAATCCATAATGAGTTGTTGATTCATTTTTACTTTCTGTATGAAAAGCTGTGCCATTGTCAAGAAATAGGTAAATATTTTGTACAATTTAAAGCTGTTCCTTTTTGTTATATTGAATATATTTTTTTAATTAATATTTATTTATTTTATTAGTATTATCTATTATTATTGTCACTACATTTAAACTAAATTGATGAATATCCAATTCAAAACCATAGCCATTTTTTTTATTCAGGGGGGTGGGTGGGCTGGCACTTTATAGGTTTTAAACTACTATGCCTTTCTTTCAAATAAAAGTTTATGTTGAATGAATTTCCAGCTTTTTTTTTTTTTTTTTTTTTTTTTTGGGGGGGGGGGGGGCTCATAAAATTAAGAAGAAGCAAGAAGTAGGATAATGATCAATCACCAAAAATAACTTTAATAATATAAAGAATACTCAAAACTAAAGATTCACCTTTGTTTGTCCAAAATATAAAAACATATTAATGAAAAATGATTTGTTTAACACATTAATTACTAAAATAGGTGTCCGATAAAAACATATGTACAAATGTTTTAAAAAATTTTAGATTACAGCCGAAAGTGCTAGGATAGTTATGTACTGCTTATATCAAGTGTTTATTTATTTATTTTTTAACATTTGTACATATGTTTTTATCAGACACCTATTTTAGCAATGTGTTAAATAAATCATTTTTCATATTTAGCATAAGGGTGTTTTACAAAGGATCTTCCCTGCTGCCTGTATTTTTTTTAATTTGTCCTTGCTACTGAAACTAATACCAAGCAAGGGGATAGTATGGCGTACTTATTGCTTGCTTGGAATATCTTTCCCTCAATATTATGTTATTTATTTTAACGTTTGATTGATAGTTTTGGTTTTGCTATGTAGGATGATGTGAAGTATATTATCACAAACCGTGGCAGGGAAACATAATGCAATCGATTCAAAGCTTTGTTTTTAAAGTTATGTATGAACCTCAATCAACAACGTACCGAAAATTTTATTATGTTGCTTGTTATTTTTATATTATTTTCGTATGTACAGTATCATATATAAGCTTAAGTAAATCAAAATCTACATTTGATTTCTTTTCTTAAGATTTATTTCTTCTGTAGATTTCAGTTTTTTTAGTTAAGCAATTTCTTTTAAAATTTTTTTACTTTGTTTTTTATAATACACCTTCTATATTTCATGTAATTTTACTGGTCGCTATAAATAATACTAGCACTAAAGATATATATATTTTTTATTTATTAAATTTTTTTCGGATTTTTTTAGATTAAAAATTGGAGGGTTTTTACTTGGTTATTTATTTCTTAATGAAATTTTCAAAATGAAATGAAATTTGTCTATGTTCTTTCTTTTTAATAATTACAACACTCTTTCATAGAATGAAAGAAACATTTTTATCATTAAAGGCAATTTGCAGGCAGAGAATGGTACCTTTCTGCCCTTCTTCAAAGTGGGATACTGCAATAACACAAAGGTTCATCATCAAGAGCAAAGTTGATGAAGAATTTTACAATATTAAAGTGTATTAAATTTGGGAAATCATTTGATTAATTTTGATGAGTTAAAGGATTATGATGTGCTTTTTACATGCAGTGAACAATATTTGATGTTTTATCTTATGTTTCAAAATCAATCTAAGAACATCAACCTAACTTAAAATAAAATGCATAATTTCAGTGAAATACAAAAGAGATATTTAATTTAAAAATAAACACAGAATAGTTGAATGTTTTAGAATATGTGTTATATCTGTATCTTTTTTAACAAACCATTTTTTTTTTTAGCAGATATGTTATTTTGTAAAACTAATTATTTGATTTGTTTTGTTTTCAGGGCCACCATCTATATCAGATTTCCTTAGTGCTGTATCATTATGTGCACAGATGATACAAAAGCATGGAATGGCCTATAAAGCTTTTGAAGATAGTTGCGTTGCAGTTTTTGCTGAACGTTATATGAATTCTTATGCGAAAAATGTAAGACATGTTTGCTTATATATTCTACATAGTTTTGATTTGATCTTTAGATTTTTTTTCACCCTCTACATTCGTGTTGTAACTATAAAAATAAAAATATTATTTTGTGTGTCTCAAAATGCTTTTGAGCAGTTTTGACCAGGGCTTTACAAATTTCGATAAAATCTGGTAGGCAGCAAAAAATTCTAGTCACCAGTAAAAAATACCCCTCCCCCTTTCCACTTCCCCATCATTGATTTACAAAAAGCATAAAAGATTTTTCTGAATTAATTGAAAAAAAAAACAATAACACGTATAATTTAGAATTATTAATTACATAATTTAGAATAGTGTATAATTTAGAAAAATAATATAAACTAAGTTTTCTTATGAAACTTCTTAAAATTATATATCTCTAAAAATAAATAAATAAATAAATAAATACTGGAATGGCTGAATTAACTAGCATGTTCCAATTGCTGAATGCTTCAAATATGTGGATAGTTGAGTACCACAAAATATATATCTAGTGAAGGAAGGAGGCTTTGATGAAATAGTGAAGCAGGAAAACAATTTTTTGTCTTTTTTAGCACTTTCCAACCTAGTTGAAAAGTGCTTATGACTTCGGTTTGTCTGGCCGTCTGCCATCTGCCGTCTGTCCGTGCTCTAACTCCCGTAAATATGCTCAGATTGCTCTGCAATTTTTATATGTTATTGTCGTTATCTATAGCATGTTCCCTATTTGAACGGAAGTGTGTAGCACTTATAGTTTTTTTTACAGGGACACTCAAAAGAATTCCGTTACATTGTGGTCTATGGGGAAAAATCATTTGCGGTTTATTTAAATAATGTTTCACTACTTTAAATGCATTGAAATTTATATATATCACTAAGGTGCATTAGAAGATGCTTAATATGGAACAGGGTGTGCATAGCACTTATAGTTACTTTACAGGGATAGTCAAAAGAATTCCGTTACATTACGTCTATGGAGAAAAATCGTCTGCGGTTTATTTAAATAATGTTTCACTATTTTAAACGCATTGAAATTTATATAGATCACTAAGGTGCATTACAAGAGACTTACTACGGAATATTTTGTGTATAGCAGTCATCGTTCATTTACAGGGACACGCAAAAGAATTATCTACTGTCTGTTAACAATAATTCCTGGAAGTGCGTTTTAAGTTATTGAACGCGATTTTAATTTTAACTTGCTTTTTGTCTATTACGTGGTGTGTATAAATTCTGTAGATCCTATACAGGGCAGCACAAAAGTTCGCGAACACATTTCTGTTTATTGACAAACTCCAGACGGAGAATTTTAAACTGTGCTACGTGTTTCCTAACTGAACTAAAATTATCATTCTATGTAGTATATATACAAATCTATAGATCCTATACAGGGCTGAATAAAAATATTCAGATATTTTTCCGAATATTGTATATGTTGGAAATTCCTGAAATTATGTTTTTAAATATGTTATGCGTTTTCTAAATTGTTTACTTAGATGTTAGCTTTTAGCTTATTAAACGGTATGATTTGTAAAATTATTTTGGAAGCGTTGGAAAATGCTATATAATCTATGCTTGACGCATGATTTTTCGTTCTTGTTTTCCTGTTGAAATCAGCTCTTTTTACCATTGTATCAAATTTTAGATGCTGTAGAGGCTAGATTGCCACTATTTCTTACTGTTTTATTGAAACCTCTCCCCTCCCCCCCACATTCTAATGACATGGCGTTCATATTACGTGGTGTGTATAAATTCGGTTGATGATCATATATCGGGCTATACAAGGGAATTCATAAGTATTACGCACTATGGGAGTGAATTGCTTAAGGATAGTTTTTAATTGTATTACACATTTTCTCGTTAAAATATATTTAGTAGCCCAACATAAGTTTGTGGAATATAAATAAATTCATATACAGGGCTATGCAAGGAACAAAATACAATGTCGTTTATGGTTGGTAATTGCTGGAATTGAGTTTTGAGCTGTCTTATGTGCATTTTTTACCTGAATTAAATTTTAGCTTAATATGTGATATGAACTAAAGTGTTTAGAGGACTATAATATATATATAGGTTATATAATATATATATAGGTTATATAATATATAATATAGGTTTAAATATTATATAGGTTATATAATATAATATAGGTTTAAATTGCTAAATGTGAATTTTCAAACTGAACTAAGTTTTATCATGGTATGTATTATATATCCAAATCTACAGATCATATACAGGGCTGTACAAAACAATTCAACTACTTGTTTTGCAATGGAAGATAATTTCAAAAACTGTATTTTTCAATGTGGTGTATGTTTTCTAAACTGTTTGTTTACATATCTTCTTTTACCTTATTTAAATAGAAAAGTCTTTAAGGGCACCATTTATTTTTACTGAGAGCGTAAAGGGGGCTATTTTTCTGGAAGAGGGGCAAGAAGGGTGCTATTTTTAAGCAAAGGATAGGCAGAGTGCAGCAACCTCCTGAAATTGTGGTATATTCAACAAAATAAAATAAATGTAGAAAAACAAACCTTGTTAAAATTTTGAGTTTAAAAAAAAATATTAGCATTGATAGTACAACATATTTCGACTGTAGTGTGTCTCTTGGCTCCAAATGGTATGCATTGTCATATTAAAATTTATTTTAAATTAAACCTTGATACTTTGAAAACTCTTATTCTCAATTCTTTTTTCCTTTCCTTGATATTCAAGATGTTGGGGTTTTATTGTATATGTTTAGCCATTTCCTTTGAATAAATCAATAAATTTCATTGGTAGTCATTCTTTCTTGAAGTTAATGAGTCCCTATCAGTGATTATTATATCCTTTCTGTTTAAAAATTGAAACAAGTTCTATTACCCATTTTCTTTAATATAATGGATTAATTTTTATTTTATTCTTTATTCTAGATTGCTGTGACTATTATAAGAGACGAGATCTCACAAATATCAAATGTCAAAGTTGATTATACTATCCCAGTTACCGATTTTCTACCTTCTTCATTTGATTATAGACAAAGTCCCTTATTCTCTGCTTTGAAGAAACAGGCCTCTTTATATACAGTTTTTTATAGAGACTACATGGGAAAGCTTTTTGAGTAAGTACATTATTTATTTGTTATCCTTTTTTATTTTCATTTCTATTGTATCCTTGTCTTAGATGAAGGGATGCAGGGGAGGGGGGTTACTCCCTGGCAGAAAGCAAATTATTTCCTGTTCACATATTCCATTTTGAAAAAGAACTGTATAGACATTTTCTGAATACCACATTTTTTCATGTAACTCATGCATCCTGATTTTATGCCTAGTTTTTTCTTTTTTTTAGGGGGGAGGGGGTAAAATTCTAATAAAAAATAAGAGTAAAACATTTTAACTCTTTCAGGGGCTAGAAATTGTGTTTCTGTAATGGTGAATTCAAAACAAAATTTTAGTTAAAAAATAATAAAATGAAAAATAAAGAAATGCAATTTAACAGCTTTTTTCCCCCAATTTTATAAAAGTAAAATTTTGTTAAAAAGATTCTAGTGCAAATCTTGATTAAAATTTGTTGATATAAAGAATACCCCACTACCCTTCAAGGGTTAAACAGATTTTATTCTATTAAAATTTAACACGTATAAACTGACCAAAGGTCATATATATAGAGAACATTCAAATGCCAAATACTTGTGTATCATGCACATTTTGATTTTTAAATAAATTATGAAGGGGGGGGGGGGGGGGGAACACGACATTCAGAAAAAATGTGGTATTTTATATTTTCTAAATGTTAAATTTCTGTATTTCTTTTTTATGATATATTTAAAAATTGTCTTTTGTGGGGATTCTGACAAAAAAAATCTCATTATATATCTGGGGATTTCATGCTGCCATGTCATGATTTAATGTGTTGTTTGCTTATTTACTTGTTTTTATTTAACCTATATTTTTCTTTTTCAGCTGTGCACCATTTCCTGAACCATCTGACCCAAACATTCGATCAATATTTGTGTGTCCTCCACCTCAGCTATTTTCTGCTCATCGGACCATATTTCACCAAAATGATATTAAGATATTTACATTTGTGATGAAGGTAGTTTTTGAATCCTGTCCCAGGCAGTGTTTCCAGTACATGATTTTCTTCCTCTGGTACTGGGTAACAAGCAATTTCCCAAATTTGAAGGAATCTGACAAAGAACTTGTGAAAGTTTTCCACCATTATGTCAACAGATATCAAGCAATGATGAGAGAAATTGATGATGATTCCTTGATGAAGAAGCTTGTTGATTCAGCTGTTTGCATGTTTAATGAAGTTGGTAAGGATAAAATTTATTATGGTTCTTATAAGATTTTTCAGTTTCTAATGCAGACCCACTTCTCTCCTTCACATTTTCAATAATTTTCTCAAACTGTTGATTTTGTGCACTTTTTAAAATAATTTTCTCTTCATATATCTTTTTTCTTGCTATAAAACATTTTCTGTTTATTTGTTAATTTAACAGAACTGCCAATAATTGTGAGCTTTTCATAATCATTAGAATTTATTTCCCACAAAATTGGGAACATGTTCCCTTTTGCAGCTGAAAAATCTGATAATCTTGTATCCTTGACAAAATTTCCGAAAAATGTGAAGGTGTTTATTAAAAATCACAGTGCCTGTTATTAGAAGAACTTTCAACTCTACTGTTTTAATCATTTCCACTTTAAATTTTGTATTAAATCAATGATTCTCGACTTTTTTGTATTCAATCCCTCCTTTTTAAAGTCTTCTAAAATTGCAATAAAATATAACATTTTATAATTATCTTATTGTATAATCAAGAATATAATTACATTAATAAATATTAAAAATATATAAATTAGATGATTCTGTTTGTTTATTTCTGTTTTTATATCTGATTTTATTGATTTTTGCTTTATGTTTTCTATTGTTAAAATTTTGCATCTAGCTTGATTTTTTTTTTTTTTTTTTTTTTTTTTTTTTTTTTAAGTAAAATTAATGTAACACTGTTTTAATGAAATCATAGAATTTTATTGAAGTGTATTATGTTGTGCAAGAAATAAGAGAATAATTTTTATTATAGAAACAGTTCATTAACCACTTCAATGGCTGCCTCAAGATAAGTCGGTGGTAACAACACTGTTTCCCTATCTCTGCAGGTGTTGAAATGGCTAATAGTTTATTATACGTTAATAGTTTATTATCAGCATGGTGAATTAATGAATAAAAATGAATGATATAGTAATATATAAATTTTGGAACATTTATTTTAATCAAACTTCACGTACAATTTATTTTTTTAATTATGTTCTAGTTTATTGCTTATATATTGTGACCTAAAAAAAAAATAATTGCTAGTTCTGCAGAATAATTTTCATTATCAATGCAAAATCGTAGGAAGAATTTGGGAATTGGTTGAAACATTCTGGCCTTAAAATCTCAGGAAAATCTCCAACAAAAGTCTGTAACTCTCCTTTTCCTGTAAATCTGTTCAGTTGCTCATTAAAAGGGGGAAAAAAAAGAAACTTTTAAAGTTGACATTAGTCAGCAATCATTACTATTCACCATCATTGTTTGTTAATTGATAAAAATTACTGATTCTTGAAAATAACCCAGAGAGAACTCAATTTTTTTTTTTTTTTTTAATGTATGTAAACTCTGCTATCTATTTAATTGTATGCTAACTCAAGAGTTGCATCACAAATTTTAAATTTCGATGTTGAAATGTTTATTTTTTTCAGTTCTTTTGAAATTTTAATCCATATAATTTATTATATAAAAGTATATACTGAATTGTATCTAATTCCAAAATAATTAATGTCTTTCAATATTTTAAGGATTTACTGAAGTATCGAATGTTGAAGTTCCATTTGATTTAAGGTGGAATTCATACATATACCAAAAAATATTGATTTATCTAAGACAGAAACATGAAGATGCAGAAAGTGTTGAATATGAATTGGTTTCTCGAGCTAACAGGTTAGTCACTTTCTTATTCTATTTTTTTCCAATTTTACTGGATTTTTTTTTAATATTAACTCATTTTTATGTTAAAAGTATTGAATTGAGTATTGAATTGAAAAAGATATCAGTATTGCATTTTATTCTTAAAAACTTATAAACAAGTCCCAAAAGTTGTGGACTTAAAAATTTAAAAAATAATAGTAAAGTAATGCAAAAAATATCTTTGTGAACTTAAATATATATTCTGAAATGTGAACTCATTTTCATATTATTTTCTTTAGTGGAGTAGTAACAGTATTGCATTTTTTAACCCCTTGGCAATGAGCATTTTTTAATAGAATTTTTAATTTTTTATCACTTATTTTTTATTAGAAATTTTTATCTAATTCAGTTGCAGATATGCTTGGATTGAAAAAGACAAAATTTTCAAAAAAGAATTTTCTAGTAGGAATAATCAAGGATTTTGATAACTTTATGTGTCATGTATATGTGCTGATCGTTGTGAAGGGGTTAATTTAAAACCTATAAACAAGGCCCAGAAATTGACTTGAATCTTTAAAAAATAATGCTATAAAATGCTTATACCATTTAATTTCCACAAAATTGACTTCAAATTATACTTTGAAAGTTTGCTATTACTGCTTTACACTATGAATAATTCTTAATATGTAAAAATCTATGTGAAAAGCCAAATAATAACAGTCAAATGAACATGCAATTGTTTCAAAACTTCATTTCCCCTTACCCCACCCCACCCCCAAAAAACTGCTGAAGCAGCTAATGAGCATTCCTGCATTTCTGAACCTCTAGTAGAGTTGTACAGATTGGCTGTTATTTCTCATTCTTTTATTCCTGTAATTTGAAAAAAAAAAAAATAAATAAATAAAGATTATACATTTATGTTAACGTTGAAAGTTTGTCATGTTAATGAATATTAAATACATTTTATGATTTCATTTATTTATATTTCAGATTCAGCCTGTTATTACATTTTAAGTCCCTAAAGATCACGGGTGAAATTCCTTCAGTTCAAAATTGTCGGAATCTTGCATCATGTTCTGCAGAAATAGTAAAAAATCCTAATGCATTTAAAGACTCTCCTCTACTTCCATTGGCTTACCTACCAAGATTTGTGGAAGAACTTGAAACATCTATTTTGAAATTTATGAATGACGAATCTATGCCTTGTTCTGATGACTATTACTGGAAGGTATTTTATTTTAATGTCTCTCATATCATTTACTATATTACTAAATTTATTTAACACTAGAACGTCTACTGGTGTCATTTCGATACCAAACTGAATTTAGCCTTATCTCTCTATCACATTTTTCACCTGTATTCTTCAAGTTTTATCACTTTTAATCATTTTACGTAATAATCACACTGTCGAAATTTTTATTATGAGATAAGATTTTTTAAAAATTACAGCCAAATTCACCTAGAACATCCATTGGTGTTATTTCAACATCAAGCAGAATTTAAAATAAATCATCATTCTTTTATGAAAATGTAACAATATAACCTTCATTAAAGTACAATGATGCAATATAGTGTTAAATTAGCATTTATATTATCCATTTTGTATAATTAAATTAATGGTGTCGAAATGACACTGGCAAAATTGTCAGTCATTCTAGTGTTAATTTGATTTAATGTATTTTTCTGTAAAATAAATCATTATTTTGAGAAAATGTAACAATGTAAACTTAATTAAAGTACAATGATGCAATATAGTATTAAATTAGAATTCATTGTGTCCATTTTGCATAATTAAATTAGTGGTGTCAAAATGACACCAGTGGCTGTTTTAGGATGTCAAAATTGTTGGCCGTTATAGTGTTAAAATATCAAAAAAGATATTAAAGTACACATTTCAATAGAGGGAATCTTTCCACTTAAAATGCTATAATATATATTTATTTTTTTTATTTCAGTTATTTTGGAAATAGAAAGCACTATGTGTGGAGCTCAAAAATAAAGGATAGAAATTTTGTTTCTAAATTTTCTTTTGTATTATAACAGTGATTTCTTAGAATGTTATGCAAACGTGTCCGTATTAAGCTGCCAATTTAAGTATTGGAAGCAGTCACCTATTGCCCAAGTATACTTTCCCAAATTCAATGGTAGTAGATATATAGCAGCTCTGTTTTTAAGAAAAGGTGCCTTTTAGTGTTCATATCTTCTACACACTCTGCTCTTTTTTTAACCCTCTCATTGTTGCCTGATTTCTCCTTTTCTTTTATTAGTTGTGTCACTCAGAACTCATTAAATATGATTGTGTGTGTAGTTTGTCTAATTCTTAATGCTTCTTAGTGCATTGCAACTCACACACTTCTCTTCTGGGGCCTAATTTTCACAGTTCTCCCTATAGAAGAAACCACTTGAGACTCTGAGGTCATTCACAATTCCATCAACTGCCATCAATAATTTATTTGGATCAATTTGTACCGTGCAGAGTCTCAGAAAGGATGGTACACAGTGCTGTAGTTGGGAAAAAAATATTTGTGGGAATTCACCTTTTCATAGAGTAGATGTTGATGCTACCGGATTATTGCTAATCCAAACGTCAATTTAAAACATTTAGCCAAAACCCGACTTTTTTTTAAAGTTATAAGTATTATATTCTAGTTTTTATAGTATTGTATTTGTAAAGCATTCATCTAAAAGCAATATTTAATCAATCTCATAATAATATTTTCCATTATGAATCAAAATTTAATTGAAATAACAGAAATAAATCCATATATAACTTACTGGCACATCTATCCTAGAAATTTCCATGAAGAACGATAATGAGAGGTATTTTCTGTGCTTTCTGATATACAACAAGCTGTCTCGTCTGCTAATCTTCCTCCTCATTGCAACCAAAATTTCACATATGGTTCAGGACAAGAGAGGTCCTACACGGCTTATGAATATAAGTGAACTGGCTCTTTCAATAAGGAGTGAATTTTTCGCATCGGTCATGATATTATTCATACAGCTGAATGTTCTTTCGCATTCAGACATTGAAATGGGTGTAGTTTTCACTGTCTGGAGAAAAAAAAAAAGGCTTGTGCTCGTACGCAATAAATATTTTTTTTTTTTTTTTTACAGTAACAAACTAAATATTTCTGGGAATTCCCAGCACTGATGGTACAGGTGGTTTCCTGACATCAGATGCCAAGCCAGAAATTGAGCTTTTTTGCCACTATCAGTTATTAGTGCCAATGTTCCAACAATCAATAAAAATTAAATAATTAATCGGGTACAAAATAGAGTGGTAAAAAAGGTCAAATACAGGGTTTTAGTGGAGAGTATACAGTGGTATGCACTGTATACCTGCTGGATTTTTTAATGAGACTTCATATACTCTGTTTTTCAAATAAAATTTTAATGTATATTCTCTAGCATATGCCTTGTGCCTATAGCATATACCATATGTTTTTTTTTTTTTTTCTTTTCCTAGCATTGGTTAAATAGTAATTTTAAAGAGTGGGTAATGCAACTATTGTGCTTCAAGATGGAATCATTTCTATTTCTGATACAATGCTTCTCATTTATTTCTACATTTTAGTGAAAAAAAATCAAAGCTGGTACTGTACTTTATTCACTATTGTATTAGCAGGTTTACTTACTAACTTAATATGTTGAAGAGTTTAATCTAATTTTTAAGCATATATTTTTTTGTAAAATGTTGTTTTATTTATATGAATCCTTTCTGACAAAATTTGCATTGAAATTATTTATTATTTTTTAGTTGTTCGATATAATACTTTATTATTATGTCCTTCAACGAGTTTACACTTCTCATGCTGAGAAAGGAATGGAAAATCATATGAAACTCATTGCTCTTACTGCATCATGGTTGTTGAAGAAGTTTAGGAGTTTATATCAAGGAATATGCAAGTAAGTAAATAAATTGTAATAAAGTTAGTACTAGGTAGTACCTGTCAAAATTTGACGGTAAATAACTTGAAAGTTCTTTTACAAATATGCTTTTATTTTTAATTAGTTGCTTTTAAAATAATTAAGTAGTGAAAATTTGAGGAATTTATATTGTGTAAGCGATTCCTATAGATATAAGATGATAGATGGTGTTGTCAGTCCAACCTACTCAACTAATGAAGTGAAATAATTATAAGCTTATAATTTACATCCTATTATGCTTGAACTCCTTTAGCAAGAATTTAACTAAAAATATTAATTGAATGCACCAAAACCAATTACAACGTTGTAACGCACAAATATAAAAATTAAGACAAAAAACCACATACGGCCATTTCAAGGATGCATCGATCCCCTTCCTCAGTGCGAGAGAAAAAAAAAAGACAAAAATGGATTTAAAGAACTCCTTGGTTATAGCCCCGAGTACTGGCTTGAATAAAATGCTAAAGAAAGAGTTTATATATACCAAAGAAGTGACGTAGTTGACCGGAATTAACTGAAGAAAGGAGCTACTGCTTTAATATAGTGTATATTAAAGCTATAGAAATAGTAGCTATAGTATATATTAAAGCTATATTAGTAGCTATATTAAAGCAGTAGCCATCGATCGTGGATTTAATTTGAATATAATTAACCGTATTTTATCTAAACCTCCGACAAACACTGATTCTGTTCCAGCTAATAAAGAATTTAAAAATGTTATTGTCTTACCTTATTTTCATAAAATCAGTGCACAAATTTCTCGTATTCTAAATAGGTTTAGTTTCAAAGTTGTTTTCTCTCCATCCAACCAATAAAGTTTATTTTTCCAACCTTAAAGATCCAGTTGATGAACATAATACCTGGGGAATTTACAGAATTTTTTGTGAATGCGGCCTCTCTTACATTGGGCAGACGAAGCGTGCTCTTAGAATTAGGCTGAAAGAACACCAAAATTATGTTAAAAAGCAGGAGTGTGAGAAATCTACAATAGCTAAACATTGTTGGGATTCCAACCATAGGTTTAATTATTCAGAAGCTAAAATTATCCAAAAATGTAATTTAGTTATAGATCTCGACTTTCGCGAAGCTTTTCTTATTCACAAACACAGTTCATCCTTGGTGAATGATATGACCAGCACCCCTTTTCTCTCGCACGTGTGGAGGGATCCTGTGCAGTGACTCCTTTCTTCAGTTAATTCCGGTCAACTACGTCACTTCTTTGGTATATATAAACTCTTTCTTTAGCATTTTATTCAAGCCAGTACTCGGGGCTATAACCAAGGGGTTCTTTTTTTTTTCTCTCGCACTGAGGAAGGGGATCGATGCATCCTTGAAACGGCCGTATGTGGTTTTTTGTCTTAATTTTTATATTTGTGTGTTACAACGTTGTAATTGGTTTTGGTGTATGAATTAAAATTCGCACAAAGTATTCGATTTATACATATTAATTGAATGATTTATTTTGACTTACTAGTCTTTTTTTTTTTTTTAAATATGTCAATATTTAGTATTTAATATATATATTTTTTAATTATTATTACACAACCTTTAAAATTTTTCATGAATTTTATTTTCATCGCCTAACTCTAAAATCCAGAACTTAAAATTTGTTGTTTGCAGCTAACGATTTTTAATATATATTTTTTAATTACTTTAATTTATCTTACATTTTTATACATTATTTATATATTAAACCATGGTTATCAAGATGATTTCTTTTATAATTATTATATGAACATTTTTGCTTCTTTCTTTTTTCTCTTTTCTTTTTTTAAGGAGAATAATCATATACTTTTCTTAGTTTCACAAATATATCTTCTTGATAATGGTCATACTAAATATAGATAAAAAATCGCTTTATTTAATCAATAACTACATGTAAAATCTTTTAATATAAAATAAGTAATCATAAAAAATATTGTTGGTTGTTAAGTGTTATTTACCACAGTCCCAATATTTTGAAAAAAATAACAATATTTAGTATTTCTGATTTTTCTTAACTACATGACCTTTAAAATTTTTCATTAAATTAATTTTCACCTGTCTAATTTTAAAACCCTGAATTTAAACTTTACTGTTTGCAGTTAACGATTTATAATACATATTTTTTAATTAGTTGAATTTTATTTTCCATTTTCATACATTGTTAAATTCTTAAATCATAGATATCAAGAAAGTTTAGAGCTCCTATATAAATATTTTCCCTTCTTTTTGTTTACTCTCCTTTTATTTTACTTTTTTTATGAAAAATAGTCACATCTTAGTATTATATGACATCTTGGTAATGGTCATACCAAATGTAACAAAAATTGTAGACCAGTTTAATTTATTTAATTGATAATTACATACAAAATCTTTTAATTTAAATACTTTTAATATGAATTTAGTAATTAAAACAAAATATTCTTGGGTGTTAAATTTTATTTAATTATAAAGCATTCAAATAAGGAAAATGTAAATTATATAGCTTTTCCTAATGAATTAGATATGACATTATTAAAATGAATTATTACCAATAAAATAAGAAAACTCATTCTGTCCGGAGTGGGTATCGAACCGACAACGATCGGAACAAAGAAATACTGTACTTTACATCACTAGGCCACCCTTTTCTCGTTCGAGGTGCACTCTAAAACTGGATAGGTTGTAGATTTAATTTTACGCATGCGTAAGTGGCTCATTTTCGTGTGGAAATTGGAATTTGATGAAAATCCCTTTTCGTTTTAATGTATAGGATATACCTATTACTGTATAAATTTCTTTAAAATGCTATAGAAGTTTAGAAAAATTATGTTTTAAAAGGACTCCTTCTTATCATTCTCGTCAAAACTAGTACCAAACTATTACTATTGGAGCAGAAACATGATTCTTGCATCTCTTCTCATGTAAACACATTCCATTATGCACAGCTCAGTTTAAATATAATGGTATCATTTAAGATTACATTTAAAAGTGACCTATAAAGATTTTATAAATGTGTAAAAAAAAAAATACTAATATAAGAATCTAAATTTCAAACTACTCATAATATTGAATATACTCATTTTAAAAATATTACTATTAAAATACTTAAAATACAAAAAAAATTTACTGAACGACTTTTTCTAGAATCTAAATATATAAGGCACTTTAATACTACCTATCCTTATGGATTAAATCAATTAGTATACAAAAAATCACATCCTGTTTTTTCAGATTTAACTAAATATGAAAATTATAAAAATCTTTATTCAGGATTAAATTTTTCAAACATAAAAAAAACTTCAACATCATGTAGAGGTAAACATAATAACAAAAAATACACTGATAATATTGTGATACAACAAGAGCTTGATGATCTTGAGGCACAATTTTGTAATGATTATTGTTGGATTGCTATAAGAAAACATATTTTCAGTATTAAAAAGAAATATTTAAACCAATATTTCGAAGTATTTAAAAAGAATCAATATTCTCCACATTTTTGTGATATCTTTTATGATATTCTTCATTATAGAGCAAACCTATTAAATACAAGTCTTTCTAATAAACCTAAATATAAAACTAATAATACACAACTAATTATAAATTTTTCCAATCATTTATTTAATAATATCAATTTACACAATATCATAAACAACACTACTAATAATTTTCCAATAAAAAATTTTACCATTCACAAGACATATAAATATAATCGCACACTTGGACGTAAAATATTTAATTACAATTCTTTTGCAAAACAAATAGTCTCTTCAAATAATTACCCTTGTTATTGTAATGACCCAAAATTTCATAAGTACATAAATACAACACATGGTCATATTATTACTGGTGATCTTAATATTATAGAATAACCTATTTTACAAAACTTAATGCATAATGGAACAAAATTTCGCCTTCCATATAGGTGTAATATCAAATCCATAATATTTCAGTTTATTCAAGATATTGATTTATTTATATATAAAATTGCTATTGATTACAATAAACCTATCGAGTATTTTAGTGAATAGAGATTTTCTGTAATAGATAAATTTAAAAATGAAATTATAAAAAATTATCAACATATTACACATGCAGCTTTTAAAAATATAAATAAACATATATCAGAATTACAAAACAAATTTATAATTACTTATGTAGATAAATCTCCAAATAATTATGCTATTATTTGTAAAGAGTACTATAAAGTGTTAATTCACAATGCAATTAACACAAGTAATATTTTTAATAAAACTAAATTAAATATTGAAATTAATAATAGAAAATTATTAAATTATCACAAATTACTAAAAATCAAATGTAATAATTTAAATTATCATTATCTTGTTATAATTCCAAAATTTCATAAAAATCCAATTAAATTTCGCACAGTTACCATCGGGTGTAATACATATAATAATAATGCAAGCAATTTACTACTTAATATTTTAAAGCAGATATATGATATAACGATAAAACATAATAACCAACATTGCCTAAAAAACAGTTTTCAGCTTATTAATAAAATAAATAATATTAATCCAGTAAAATTCATAAAAACATTGGATTTAAATGATTTATTTAATAACATTGATATAAAAGACTTACATAAAACAATGTGTATATTATTTAAAGAATTTAAATCTCAATTAAAATTAAAAGATCATATTTCTGTAAATTTTTTTAAAACTTTACTAAATTTTACATTGCATAATAATTACATCATATATGACAATATTATTTATAAACAATGCCAGGGAATAGCGCAGGGTGGGACCGCTTCTAGTATTCTCTCTGACCTTTACTTATATTATTATGAAAGAAATATTGGTCCGAACAATGATTATGTATTTTATCGCTATATTGATGACATTATCATATTTTATTTCAATGATAAAAATTGCACATAACCATTCAATTTTTATCCTAATCAGCTTACATTAAGCGAAAATGATTTGATTAATAATAATATAAATTTTCTTGACTTAAAAATTAAAATTAATGATAATTATAAATTAATTTTTGATATTTATGATAAAAGATTTGATTTTCCATTTAAAGTAAATATTTTTACTAATTTTGCTTCATGTTTACATAAATCAGTTTATAAAAATATAATTATCAATTATCTTCATCGTATAAAATATCTATGCTCAAATATAAATAAAAACAAAAATATTAGATTTATTCGAGATCATGCAAAACTATATGGTTATCCTACTTTTTTGATAAATTCAATTATCAACTCTTTTAAATAACATTTATTACATCATATAAATATAAACATGTTATGTAATAAATTATTGTTTTAATGTGCGATAAAAAAAATAGCATATGATATAGCAAATTACAATTAAAACATACATAAATACAATTAAAATATATAAGGACAATAATTAAGATGATTGAACATTATTTACACTTTATATAGTTATTGTGATTGTGTGTTGCCGATTACCTTTATTTTAAGTGATACTAATGATCAGATTTAACACATATATAAATACAATTAAAACATATACCATTTATACATATATATACTTAAGATGGTTGAACATTATTTACACTTTATATAGTTACTGTGATTGTGCGTTTAGTCGATCACTTTTATATTAAGTGATTCTAATGATCAGTTATAAAAGTCTATAAAATATGCAGTGTATTAAAATAACTGTAAAATAACTTATACAAAAACACATAAAATTATACATGGATAACATTGTTGATAACATTGTTGATTATAAATCACAAACATAACTTATATATATTATTTATTTATTTTATTTTTTTAAGCTTTTATATGAAAATATTTTATCTATTCTTTACAAGTTTTTTATTTCCAATTTTATTATTTCCAACTGTTATCTGGTAAAAATATTTTATCATATTCTTTACAAGTTTTTTATTTCCATTTTTATTATTTCCAATTGTCTTCTGGCAATAATTCAGTATACCTGGATGATTGTACTGATCTTAGCATATATGCCAGTATAATTATGAAATACTGAATTATTTTTTAAAACACGTGTGGGTACATCCAGGTTGTGTATATCTACACATGTTTTTTCATATCCAATTCCAATTTAAATCTCTTGTTATCCAATTTTCCATTATATTTAGTTCATATTTCATTTCTCAATCCATTTGTATTCACTTGATATCAACTCCAAATTATTAACATTTTATGGTTTATTATATATATATTTATTTTTATTTTTTTTTTCTCTCTCTCTCTCCTTTTAAATATTCTTCATATTTTCAGTATTTTTGGCCAATTACCATTGAAGCACAAGCTATGGTAAAATTATGATTGCACTTGTTAATTTATTAACTATGTGGTATTCTGTCTACACTTTATTACTAATTATCTCTTTGGAGATTTAATTAGATTGTTACAAGAACTTGATATGTTTTTTGAAATTCAAAGATATTATAATTATATATATATATATATATATATATGCACAACTGGCACAAAACCTTATGTGGAAGGAGTTTTGAAAAATGGTTTCTCATTAAAACAACTCAATATAAATTATTAGTTTTCCAATGATATTGAGAGAACAAGGAGATAATTCCTATATTTAGTTGTATATTTTATTGTTACTTAAAAGTAATTGTTTCAAAGAAAATTTGTAATGATGTACAATACATATTTTTCTTTTTTTACTTGTTTCTAAAGGGATATTTGCATTGTTGTACTATAACTTGTCTAAACATCTGGATACATGAGATCCAAGGTAGGATACTTGCATACAGAAGTTGTGTTTTAGATGTCCCAACGTTAACCAACCAGTGTGTATTAAAGTTTTGTAATAAACAGTAATTTTCACTTTAGTATGTTTCTTATACTAGGCGCACCCTTATAATTTTGACCTTGTAGATTGAGTACAATATAAGAGATTGTAATTCAAATGTTTAGAAGATAAAATTTCATATGGTTCATTATGCTTAGAAGACAAATTTGATTGCTGTATAAACCAATGGTTTCTAAACTTTCATTGTCATGAAACCCTTTTGAATTTGAGAATTTGGCATAAAACACAAACTTCCTCAATTAATACTATTTTATTTACAATAGATGAGAATTGTACTAGTAGATTGTGAAATCTTAGTAATTCTTTCTCAGAAACTTTAGCTTCTGAAGATTGGCAATTAATATTATAAACATACCTTTTAAAACTGATTTTTTTTTTCATAGGTTTTTATTCATTATCTTGACCTATTTGATTTTTTATAAAAATCTTTAGTTTGCAGCCTCAATATTCAATTCTAAAATTAATATTATAACTTTATACAACTGTGGTATAATTTTATTGTAGCTTATTTCCCCCTATTTGTGTAATTTGTAGCATGCCAACTGCCTTCTCCAAAGCTGCAGCCGATATTGAAACAAATTTGGCTTGCAATACTCCTGTTCAGAAATTTAGACACAAATGTATGAAATTGCTTGGGCGACCACAATCTTTGCCAGATGAAAGAACATGTGAAGTTTGCAGACTTGTTGCTGAGTAAGTCCTTCTTTTTTTTTACATTTCTAATATGATAATAATGCTGGCACTTTTTAATTTAAAATTTGCTTAGAAAATTTCTTAGTTTTATTCTTAAAGTATTCCTATTTGACATTACTTTTGAGATTTATTTATAGTCAATTCTGATGACATGTATGAATAGATTTTTTTTTAATTATATGTATATTCTTTAACTACTCATATGATTTTTTAAAATTTGCTTTAGTATTATATATCTTGATTTTGTTGTATATTTTTGCACATACCATAAACAGAATATCTTAATAATAGTTATATTATCTGTAAAAAAAAAAAAAAAAAAGCTTTTTTTTAAAAAAATAAAGTCACTCAATTTTTTTATGTAAAAGAAAAAATTTTATTCATAAAAATGATTTTTTGCAAATAAAAATTGGTATAGAGTATTCAGATATTTTTTGTGTCACCAATGTGCAAATTGTCATTGACCAAAAAAAAAAGGAGGGGTGCTAACCTTATATATATATATGTATATGGTTAAAAGAATCTGTCTTTGTAATGAAATCATGTTTTCATTTTTTTTTCTGTTTGCTAAATACACTAGTACATCATTTTAAAGGATGAAGTCATTCCTTACATTTCATGGAAAATAAATATATTCAATTAAATAATTAACAGAAAAACTAAGTATATAAAATTGGTTAAAATATGAAAATAATATTATTTTACTAAAGTCTCTTGAATTTATTTAAACATAAGAAATTATTTTATTGAACATTATTGTATAACTAGCGAGCTTCCCCTGCTAGTGGGCTCCTAATTTACATCGGGGCCTTGAATTTTGTAAAACTTCGAACCGAATGAACTTCTGGCTTGCGTCCCCGCTGCCTTTGGCACCGTATACCAGGCGCGCTGCACAAGCACCAAAAAAAAAAAAAAAAAATTAAATTGCACCTTGAATAGTATAAACCTGTCAGAGAATGAACCTCTAGCTCAGGTACTCGCTGCCTACAATACCATATAACAGGCATGCTGTGCACACGCTGAGAAATCCATTAGTTCCACCTTCCATCGCCATTACCTTTTCCTAAACACATTATTTTACAAAAAATATACGTACAAAAAATATAATAAATCTACCAAAAACTTTACAAAATCAATCCCATTCCTCCCTTTTACAACTACATACCATAATTTAACCATCAAAACACAATAAATGTCAATTTAAATACAGAAATCGACATTTTTTAACTATAGAGACCTTGGCACTTTTTTTTTTTTAACGCTTTGGCGTAATCCGAGCTTCAGAAAGTTAGATATGTTTTAAAATTATATACACAATTATGAAAACAAACCTAATGTACTTTTATGTTTATTTATATATGTATAAAATTATTTATATATACAATTCTGTTCTACTTGCATATAAAAAGAGATAAATGGCTTCTTTATATTAAATAAATTATATAAATATTGAAAAAAAAAATACTTATTTATATGAAACTACAAATAGGTTGCCAGAAAATATGTTGCCAACTTTCCTTCTCTCGCCATAAGCCTTTTTCAGTACTTTTCGGTTAGCCGGGTGCCAGTGATACATGTACATATATAAATATATATATTAATTCATACATATATGTGTGTGTGTAGATATGTGTATATATATATATATATATATGTGTGTGTGTGTAGATATATGTATATATATCACTGGCGCCCGGCTAACCGAAAAGTACCCAATTTTCTATCTTGACTTTGTAACTGATTTGTAATATTTTAAAAATTGTCTATTTATTGTACTTGGGTCTAGGACCTAATAACCACTCAAATTAACTTATCAAAAGATTTATTTTCATAATACATTTGTACACTTAAGTTAGCTAAAATGTTAAATTGAACTACGTAGAATTACTAAGTTGTGTAAATCAGTTACTTTTAATTTTATAAACAAAGCACATCACTCACTTCTAACTAAATGTATCCAGATATTAGTCAATTTATTACAGTATTTCTTTCAAAATCATTTTTTAAACTGTTTATCGTCTGCTTCTTTTATTTATTTTTTTTTCTAACGATCATTTGACTCTTTTCGATTTGGAAGTACAAATTCAATCAAATATGCCAGAATATTTCCATTACAGTAGGCTAGACATTTGTTGTTAGGTTTTTTTTCTCTGCACAAGTTCAATACCATCATATTAATTCTAGTTTCACGAATTATGAAAAGTATATCGAAACATTTAATGCAGACCACTTCTATTGAAATGTAAAAATAATTATCACAAGGTAATTTTCGTAGCTAAAATTTCTTCTTTTCATTATCAGTAGCGAATTTGAAGACTTAGATTAGAAACTAGGAGCACAACATTTTCTTCTCTTTATTTTATAGATATAATCTACACTTTCTTTAATAATTATAATCAATAATTATTGATGGCATTATAATCTAAATACACTAAAAAATATTATTAATTACTATATAAAACAATAAATAAAATCAAAATACTGTCGTAAACAATCCGTACAAACGAACAAAGTACATGAAAATGTTTAAGTTATTATGGATCACTGTTTTGACGTCAGCAGGTTGTGACGTCACCTGTAGCAGGCCCGATGTAGGACACACAGCGACATCTCGGAGGCCCCGGCCATACCCCGTCATAGTCAGGTCCATATAACCAGATTTTTCAGATATAGGAAAGTGTCCCTGGTGGGGAAACTTGGAACTAAACTGTAAATTCTATCAATGTCGAGTCAAATGAGCCAAACTGCTATGTGATGGGACCCATAGAACCTGTGATAGCTGCAAAATCCGTTAGTTCTATCTTCCACTGCCAGGGGGCACAATTTGTTCTATACAAACCTCAGACACGTGTCCCTGCTGCCTGTGGCACCGTATAGCAGGTGTGCTGCAAAATCCATTAGTTCTAGCTTCCACAGCCAAGGGGAGCAATCTGTTCTACACGATGCATATCAAACATTGCATGTTTTCAACTTAAAACTGATCTCAAATCCAAACTGACTACTTTATGATATATTTTTAATTCATTTTTGTTTGGAAACTCATGAAATTGGCAGGTTTTCTTATTCAGAAACTTCATAATCAAAAGACATTTTCTATTTTTTGGTAAAGGCAAGAGATCTTTCAGAAAATATTGTCAAAATCAGTGTTTTGAACTAAATTTCTGACACTGCAGCACGAGAAAGAAAAAAAAAACATGTTGCCAAGTGACACAAGTCGCTTATAACTCGATAAGTAATTTATTTATCAAAAAATGCAAAACTCATTTTGATTCCAAATCACTTCCATAGTCAGACCCGCCTTTGCATTTAAAAATGAGTCAGAAAATGTGTCAGAAAGTTTCTTCTTATTGAGCAGATCATTTGAGAACCAACGACCTTAAAGAACAGAACTTTTTAAAGTTTTCGTCAGGCTATATAAGCTGCTTTAGTACATAATTAAAATTTGGAATTTTTTTAAATTTATTTTTAAATTATATTAATAGTTTAAATTTTATTTATGTTAACTTCAAACTATAAATATAATGCATAAAATATTTAATATTGTCTTTATTGAATATTTTCAGAATTTTTCAACCCGTGGACTTAATTGATCGCTTGAAATCTCCTCAAACCAAAGTAGATGATTTCAAAATAATCTTAACTAATTTGAAAAGTTGGCTGACAGTTTTAGGGGATGCTACTTTTACAAGCCTATATGAAAGAAACAACCAAAAAGGTAAAAATAAAATAAATTCTATATATTTAGATGTTTTCTGTGTTAGGTAATGAAATGTACCCAAACTCTTCAATTCTGTAAATTTGCTGAACAGTAAAGAGTTACACCAGTGTACTAATTTAAAAATAATAAGTTTTAATTTATTATAAAACAATTTCTATTACCGTGGTATATAATAACTTCAAACTCTCACTATTTCTGTTTGTTTTCCTTGTCTTGTTAAAAATGTGAAAAGATGAAAAGAAAATTATTATTTTTATTGTAACTCATACTAATTTATTCCCCCCCCCCCATAATTTTCAATTGTGGTTTCAACCAAAAAAATGCTTTGCCAAAGCTAAATTAGTCATCACATAGCTACCAACCAGAGCTGTAACAGACAGTGGTATATACCATATAACCTCTGGATATTTTTAAAGAAACTCCATATAGGCCTCCATTTCTTAAGTAAAGCTGTAGCATATTATACACTCTCTATACCTGAGACCATTCTCACCTTACTTTTCTCAAATTGCTTTTTTCGTGAATTGGCATATTGTTCTCCCCATTTCATGTTGTTTTAGGTAGATTTCGTAAGAAATACTACCTATTACATTCTCACCTAAGTTGGAAATTTTGAAAAATATTTGCAGATCTACGCCGATCATGACTCCCAGAACCCAAAACCACCCCCAGTTCAAAACTTTATATATCTATCTATCTATCTATCTATCTATGTCACTTTTTTCTGACCACGATAACTGGAAAAATTCTGCATAAATCTCTTCCAAACTGATACATAAAATCAAGGGTCATAAAATCTCGGTCAAGTTCGTTAATGGGCAAAATCGAACCAAGGGGGGGGGGGGGGGGGGGGGGAATGGGGTTTTTTTTGTGAAAACAGAAAAACCCTCATAATTTCTTTATTATTATACGTATCGAATCCGTTTAAAGTTATTATTACTTCTAGGAAAGGGGCCGAAAATTTATGTATGATAGATTTTTGATATAATTAAAAATGGCCCCAAGGGGGAGAAAAAAGGGGGGTTTTAGAAGAAAAAAAATCATAGCTTCGTCAATTCACAAGATATCAAATCCGCGTAAATTTATTATTAATCTTCTTAGTATTATCTAAAACTTTTATATTGACAAGTTTTTCATAGGACCAACCGTTATAGCAAAAAAAAATTTAAAAAAAAAAAAAAAAAATCCCTGCCGGCTCCGCCTGCAAACAAGTTATTTTTCGAAGTAGGCGGTTCCAACTCCCGCATCTTTTCAAAACTGATACATGAATCAAGGGGCATAAAATCTCGGTCAAGTTCGTTAATGGGCAAAATCAAACCAGGGGGGGGGGGGGCTTTTTGTGAAAACAGAAAAAAACCATAATTTCTTAATTATGATACGTATCGAATCCGTTTAAAGTTATTATTACTTCTAGGAACAGGGCCAAAACAGATTTTTGATATAATTAAAAATTGCCTTAAGGGGGGAGGGAAGGGGGGTTTTAGAAGAAAAAAATTCATAATTTCGTCAATTCCCAAGATTTCAAATCCGCTTCAATTTATTATAAATCCTCTTAATATTGTCTAAAACTTTTATATTGACAAGTTTTTTATAGGACCAACCGTTATAGCAAAAAAAAATTAAAAACAAAAAAATCCCTGCCGGCCCCGCCTGCAAACAAGTTATTTTTCGAAGTAGGCGGTTCCAACTCCCGCATCTTTTCGAAACTGATACATAAAATCAAGGGGCATAAAATCTCGGTCAAGTTCGTTAATGGGCAAAATCGAACCAGGGAGGAATGGGGGGGACTTTTTGTGAAAACAGAAAAAAACCCATAATTTCTTAATTATGATACATATCGAATCCGTTTGAAGTTATTATTACTTCTAGGAGAAGGGCCGAAAATTTATGTATGACAGATTTTTGATATAATTCAAATTTGTCTTAAGGGGGGGGGGGGGGGAAGGGGGGTTTTAGAAGAAAAAAATACATTACTTCGTCAATTCCCAAGATTTCAAATCCGCTTAAATTTATTATAAATCCTCTTAATATTATCTAAAACTTTTATATTGACATGTTTTTTATAGGACCAACTCTTATAGCAAAAAAAAAAAAAAAAAAAAAAAAAAAAAAAAATCCTTGCTGGCTCCGCCTGCAAACAAGTTTCGTTTCGAAGTATGCGGTTCCAACTGCAACATCATCGCAAAAAGGTCATTTCTTCCGCAATTCCCGACAAACAGGTGCCCCACGGTCTGCGTCTTCAAAATCTACCTGTGCCTGTAGGCCGAGCCGTCAGGGATTTTTTTATTTTGTGTGATCTACAGCATTTTAGGTAGATTTCGTAAGAAACACTGCCTATTGCATTCTCCCCCATGTTGGCACTTCTGAAAAATTTTTGCATATCTACGTCGATCTTAGAACCCAAAATCACCCTCAGTTCAAAACTTTATCTATCTATCTTATCTATCTATCTATCTATATCAGTTTTTTATGGACACAATAACTTCCATAATTCTGCACAAATATCTGCCAAACTGCTACAAAAAATCAAGGGTCATAAAATCTCGGTCAAGTTCGTTAATGGGCAAACTCGGACCCGGGGGATGGGATGTTTTTTTGAGAAAACAGGAAAAAACCATAACTTCTTAATTATGATGCATATCAAATCCGTTTAAAGTTATTATTACTTCTTGGAAAAGGGCCAAAAATTTATGTATGACCGATTTTTGATATCATTAAAAATGTCCTCAAGGGGAAAAGGGAATAGGGGTTTAAGAAGAAAATTCATAATTTTGTCAATTCACAAGATATCAAATCCACTTAGATTTATTATAAATCTCCTTAATATTATCTACAACTTTTATATTGACAAGTTTTTTATAGGACCAACTCGTACAGTAAAAAAAAAATTAAAACAAGAAAAATCTCTGCCGGCTCTGCCTCCAGACATAGATAGATTTAGAAGTGGGTAGTCCCAACTGCCGCATTATGGAAAAAAAGGTCCTTCTGCCATTCACAATAAACAGGCACCCCACTGCTGCGTCTTTAAAATCTACCTGCGCCTGTAGGCCGAGACATCAGGGATTTTTTTATTATCATTAACAGTCGTAGTCTTTTGTATGCCATGCGCCTAGCAACTTTTGCTGTGAGCTACAGTGTACTGTTTCCTTTATTTTTTGGCACTTCATTTCCCATTGCTCTGTGAAAGCATGGAACATCAGAACATGACATGTGCTTTCAGAGGCATGGTTATCTTCGGTGCAGTGTTAGGTCATTCCCGAGAAGGACACTTTCTCTCCTCTCTCTGCTTCATGGAGGCGTGGCTTGATTACATTTCATGATTTGTTCTTTTGATATTAGTTTTGGTTTGCAAGTTTTTAAACTTCATCGTCCATTTTTCTGGCTAATCGATTTAAAATTCTTTTATTGCTAATACGGAAGCCCTGCTTATTTTGGAACATTAAAATTTAAATCAGTTAGTGTCTAATATGAATGGTGTGGAGGTATTTGTTGTGCCTGTTTTAACTATGATGTTTTTTAGATTTAAACGAAGATTTTCACTGAAGTTTCAATAAGAAATAATTGTATGGGATTTTTTCTAAAGTTCTGTCTGCTGTTTTTATAATGGATTGCCCAAAAAGTAATCTACACTGTTCAGATTTAAGGATAAAAAATAAAGGAAGTTTCTTTCCATTTACAAAACATTGTCTTCATTTTTTGTTTTCAACAACTCAAGTAAGAACTTTGTTATTCCACTTTCTCAATGATACAAAGAACTGCATAATTGCATAATTATTGCTTTAAAAATAATTCACAATGCCTAAAACAAAATTCTGTATGATCGCAAATTAATAAATCTTCTCAACTCCTGAAATTTCATCAATGATTTACTTTATATTGGCAGATTCACTATAAATTGGCAGAGTTATTAAGTGGCATCAAAGGATTTTTTTTCACAGTACCCACTGTCTGTTTGTTTTCATAACTACAGCTCTGCTGCCAATCTTCTGAATTTTTCTTCAAATTAAATAAAACCAGATTTTTTTTAAAAATAAAATAATTCAGCAAATAACAATATAGAAGTAAGAAACATTTCATTCAAGAATTTTTCTGGTTCAACTTAAGTTTAGAAAAAAAAAAACGGAAGACTGGCAAGTATGTCTTCATATTAAAGATTTTTAAAAAATGTCATATTCGAAAACACATAGTGTTTCATGTTATGTTTCTTGCAGAAATAATGTTTGAAAATTCTAAAAACATCAAAAATATTTTCTAAGAACTCCCAACACATTATTTTCATATAAATTTTATGTACAGCTGCTATCTTGAGTTTTATTAATAAAATAAAAATAACAATTCTACCTGTTTCTGTATATTCTTTTAGTTCCATTGAAATTTTGAAAAATTAAAAGAAAGAAAAATATTTTATATAATCTTATTATATTTTATTTTTCTCCTCTAGTTTTTACTTCCTTGCATGATATTAGATCCCAGATGGTTGATGTTGGCATAATTCATACTGATGATGATGAAATAATGGAAGTTGTTCAGAAACAAGCTGAGCCGCCTACTATATCAAACACCGAACTTGCTTTTGATGTACAGTTGCTCCCACTGTGGGACTTTCTGTTTATGACTTATGAGGCTGAAATGCTTAGCAAAAGTGCTCTTGTAACTAATGAAATGAGCCAGCCTGAATTATTTAAAATTGTACCTGGTGCATTCATTCGCTGGGGCACAGAGCTTCTTGGGTTAAATCCTGTTCATCTTACCCATCTTATAGGGGTGCTTCAGTGCATGTATCAGGTAAAACCTTTTTTGGTTCTTTATCAATCTCGTGATTTCTGTATAAATCTTTCACATAATCTTGTAAAATTTGATTTATATTAGTTGTTGTAATAAGAAAAGAGAATACGAATAATATAATAAAATCACTTATTAACTTTAAACTAAAGATGTAATTAATGCTTACAGTAATAAAAACATTACACAAAAAGCTTAAAATACCTTTAAAATGACATGTTTCGTACACTGAAACGGCGACTTCTTCACGATCAAAAATGATAAATAAACTGTTTTCGTTAAGTTTTTGAAAACGATAAACACAAAATATAAGACCACATCTATAATGAAAACAGGTGCTTAAAATGGTTAAACTGTAAACATGAAAATTATTATTTTACTTATTGTTTTTTTAATTTATAAATCAACTGGTGCCAAATTTTAGATAATTCAAAAGAGGCTGAATCATTGCATATGTTCTTGTTTCACAAAAATATTTCTATTGATTCATGGATAATGGGTGAGTAATAAGCTCTTGATGGAAAAATTATTTTACTATTCTTGAAATCAATCTGCAAAGGCTCTTTCCTATGTTGTGGTCACTACATCTTTGGCCAGACTACATAGGACAGAGTAAATTGATTTCAAGAAAGGTAAAATAATTTTTCCATCAAGAGTTTTTATCCCTTACATTATTCATAAATTTATAGAAATATTTTTGCAAAATAAGAACATATGCAATGAATCAACCTCTTTTGAACTACCTAAAATTTGGCACAAATTAGCAATAAGTAAATTAATTATTTTCACATTTACAGTTTAACCATTTTACCTGTTTTCATTATACATGTGGTCTGGTGTTTTGTGCTTATTATTTTCAAAAACTTTGTGAAAACAATTTATTTATTATTTTCGATCTTGAAGAAGTCGCGGTTTGAGTGTACGAAACATGTCATCTTTATATTAAAAGGTATTCATTTTAAGACTTTTTGTGTAATGTTTTTAACACTGTAAGCATTAATTACATCTTTAGTTTAAAGAAAAGAGGTTGTTTTTTTTTCTCCTTGAAATTGAAAAATGATGATCATTGCTGTAATTTTTTATTAATTAAAAATTTTCTTGATTTTCCTACCTTTTTGGTTTAGACTGAAGGGGTTAGTCTCTTTAGTCCTCATGGGTGAAAAAGGGTGCAGTGTTCACTTCCCTTAAAAAAAATCACCTCACTTTTTGCCCAATGATAATTAATGAAAATTATTTTTTATTTGTATTTATTCTGTGTAGATTTTTTTAAAAGCAATATTTTATTTAATTGTATAAAATTTGATTATAAGAAATTAACTTTCAGGTGTTGATTTTCATCTTTTAAGGTTTATGTACCTTTTAAGTTTTAACTCTTTAAGCGTCCTAACTGGTTTTCTTTTTTGTTACGTAAATTTTGAATGCAAAGGCTTAATTAACAAAAATTTGATATTAATGTTAATCCAAGTGCATAAGAAATATAGGTATGTAAGGTTATTAAATATAAATCCTCATACCAATGCTTTTCATATCTATTATTTTATGAATCGTTAAATATACATGAAAATTTTGCGGAGTGCTTAATTTTGAATATCTTGTATTTAATTGATAGCTCTATTCATGAGACGATTTACCATTAAGTCAAATTTATTTTTAAAAAATTCTCATTATTTTGTTGGTATCTATTTAAATAAACTGATTAAAACTGTTTTGATAAACTTTTTATTATTATCAAGGCTGACACTAATAACTATATTTTGGTAGAGACTGATTAACGCTAAAAGCAGGGATGTAGTAGAGGATATATGATAGTATATGGCATGTACTATCACACCTAATATTCAGTATCTATTCGGTATTCTGCCATATTACTGAATATTCGGTTAGGCTGAATATCTAACTATTCGGTCTGCCGAATATCAAACTATTAGGCCTGCGAAATAATCGGTTTGGTCGAGTATCGAAATATTCGACCAAACCAGTCATGGTCTTGTAAAAAAAAAATATTTGAAAAAAGTAGCGTGCAGATATGAAAAGGTTTACCACCCCTGTTCTAGGAATTTATTCTAATATTATTCAGTACATAAAAGTATTTAAATCGTTATTTATATGAAAATGTATCATTTTATAGTTGATAAATATTGTTATTATTTTATGTCTGAAATTTGATATCTATATTATTGTATTGTGAAACTTTTATAATGTGTTGTATTAAAAAGTACATTTTGTTTTTATAGCCTAGTTTAACACCAGCTCTTGTTTATTTCTTTCGTCACATGAGACATGGTTTCTCATCAGATGGTCTATCAGCATTAAATTTTGAAATAATAAACAACAAAATAGAAATTAAACCAGATATCAACAAATATTGGCACTATAGATATAACTGGTCTAATCAGTACCCTCTGTTAACCCATATTTTCTCATCTCTGTTTGAAAAATCTCCAGACTCATCACTAATGTGCCATTTTCCTCTGGGCTCGTATTCTGAGAAAGTTACTCAACTGAAAAAGGCTCAAGCGATCATTTGGAAACACTTTGACAGATTTGCAAGTCCTAGTGAAACATTTAGGTATGATTGTTTTTGCTGTCTGTTCTATTACCTTTTTATTACTTATTTGGTTGTTTTAACAATTAAAAAATCCATATAATTACTGAATGTATCTGTACAACAATCATCCTCTTAACTACAAGTCAGTTTAAAAAGCCATATATTTAAGAAAGTGACTGTAGTTTTCAGTTTTTTGTTAATTGCATTGGTAATAGCCATATGATTAGATTTCTGAACTCATAACTAGAGAGCTACAATTTGATACTCAGCTTTTAAAATACTGCTGCGCAAATGCAAGAGGTATGCACAGACTGAAATTTCCAGGCACAGGCGTGGCTTGTATACACACACACACAAATATATATATATATTAGCCTGATCCTGATGAAAGAAAATTTATCTGTGCTGTGTTTCAGACTATACCTAGGCTTGTGCAGACTTCTAACACATGCAATATCATACATATAAGATTTTACATTTGTTACAAAAGAAACCATATGAGATTTACACAATACAAGCACTAACAAATTATTACTAATTGTTGCTAAATAGTTTTATGTGATAATTTAAACTTTGGATACATTAATACAAATTAGAAAGTATTAAAAAAAACCTTTTCATGTTTTTCTTTAGATTTATAGTCAGAAATTATTTGAGAAAATCTTCTCTCATGCAGAACAGAAACAAATTGGTTAAAAGTAGATTTTTCTAATTGAATATTCAAAAAGAAAATGGTTCTGCCATCTATTGTTGTATTTTCGCAAACATTATTGAACCTCATATGAGAATTAAATATGATAAAAGAAAAATATAAATAAAACATGCAAAGTTCTCTGAGGCTGCTTTTCAATCCAACCTCATATGAGGTTACTGTGAGAGGGTTAAAGATTCTTATGCTTTTTTATCATTTATATTTCAGTAGTTGTGTAATAATAAGTAATTTATATTTAGTTTTTCTATATTTGAATTCTATTTTACTTTTTTGTAGGCGTTTTTCTGCGTCCATCATAACATCTTGGTTCAGTAAGTTACTTACTGCAATGGCATCACTGGATCAGGAAGTAAAGCCCCCTTCGATAGATATTCAAAAACTTGATAAAACTGATATTTTGAAACTTATTGAGCAATGGAAAATCATGCCTATCATTAAATCTGAAGGAAATGATAACATCTTATTCCTAGCAACTGAAAACGTTATTGAATTACAAGCTAAATTAGATGAGAGTAAGTTTTTATGTTTATTACCTATAATTTTTTTAATATTAAGAATTATTGTTGTCTGGAAAGCACTTTTTATTAACTTTTTAACTTTTAAAACATGTAGCAGTATTTTTGCATATCTGCCTAATGTTCATAAAACAATAGGTATGAAAAGCATCAGTATGAAGTTTTGTGTTTGCTTGCATAGTTATTTATCTTATGCCTTGCAAAAAATAAGTATTAATTTAATTTTGCTACACCAGCATTTAAGTTCCAAAATTTCATGACAGTTTAAACTCTTAGAAAGTGTAAATTAATTGCTGTTATTTAATGAATGTTAAAAAATAATAAAGCAAGAAACATAAATTATAAATTATTTTAGCAAAATTATTTCAAGTCAAATATTGTATGATTTTTATATTGCTAAATATGTATGTATTTGTATTTTTCTTTTGATTCTTATATGTTGTCACTAGTAGTATAATAGCCAATAAATTTAAGGATCATGTTTTGCTTAATGGCATTCCCAATAGCAGAATTTTGTTTGTCAACCTGCAGGAAAAAAATACATATTTATGACCCAACAATGCTAGACCAAGTTCATTAGTCATAAGAAATTATAGTAACCCATAAAATAAGCAAAATTTGAATTTATGAAGAAAAGGTAATAAAAAGATACAATAGATCTAAAGTAAATTTTAACAATTTTTTTAAGTCTAGAATTTCTTTTTAAGCTGTTAGATTAATCTGTAAGGTTTAAAATAATCTACAGCACCCACAGTTATGCTGCACTGTTTCTGCTACTGGGAGGTATTGATTTCTAAGGAAAACAATTAAAAATATGACAAAACAGTAAAAATTTAGAGTAATCATGTATTTTAAATCTGGTATTTAATTCTCTTACATAATAAATAAAAAATCAACAAATTTCATAAACATTTGATAAAGCCTTGGCAGTTTTTGAAGTAATTTTTGAAAAAAAAAAATAAGATAAATGCATTTAAAGATTTAATTCAAAGTTTAATTTGGACACACTTCACACTTAATTAACATTTTAACATACACGACACACTAACATATACATATCGAGTTTCACTTGGCAATAATGCTGGATCCAATTATTTGCTTCTGTTCACAAGTAAATCATCTATTGTTTTGAAGTCTTCCTCGGGACGGGATGAACACAACTCCCAAATTCCCCAATAGTTTTTCCCTTGCGCGATTAAGTCACAACACGATTGACAGGTGTTTGTAAAAACAGCAATAACTCACATTGTAATTAGAGAGTAAAATTACAAAATTTTGTTAAAATGTCTTTTTGGGTATATGGATCGTTTTAACATAAAGATCTCAAATTGACATTTTTGTTGAATTTCAAAATTTTTGAGCCATTGAGTATTCTTAAATTGAAAAAGAAAACATGTCTTAAAGTCAAATTGATTACTATGAGCATGCATTGCTTAATTTGGTTTTAAAAGCTATTTATTATCTGTTATGTTATTAACCAATATTTATTATTGATCTTTGTTTGTTTATTTTTTAATAGTGAATTTATGTATGCATTGCCACTAGAACTTTATTTTTGTAATAATTACTTATGTGTCTATCAGTGTATACAGTATCACTGACCAAATTACTGCATACTTCATGGGATTTCATCACATTTAACACAAAGCAAAGTTAGTCTTCAAATTTTAATTGCTTAACAGGCATATAGCCAACATAGTGAAAAAGTACCCAAGCCCGGACTCGAACCCGGGTCAACAGATTAGCACACTGACAATGTGTTATGTTGATAATTTGAATTTTGCTAATTAAGTTTAAAAAAAAAAAAAAAATGTTGATAATTTGGGTTTTTTTTAAATAAATAATTAAATAAATATTAAAAGGTAATTAATTAAATTAATAAATAAATGGGGTTATGATTTCTTTAGGCTGTTTTATTTACGTTTTAACTTTTTCTAACTTTAGGATGTCTCTAAATTTTCTGTCAGACAATTTATTGCAAATTGCTCCATATTATATCATTTAAATTTTTGTTGTGTTTAATAACGTTTTGAGGAGATTTTTTTTGTATTGGCTCGGCGCCCGCCGATGTAAAGACCTTTTCCTCGAATAATTATGAATATAATGAATAAAAATTCAAGTTAATAATACTTCAAATGTATAAAAAAAAAAAAATAGCTAAAGTTAATTTTGGTTCATAATTTATCTTTGAAAATACGTATTTAAATGTAAAAATATTATTATTTTAAAGGTTTTTAGAGATGTTTTGTTAAAAATTGTATATCTATAATTTCATTTTTTTTTACGAAGCACGTGGTGCCGATGTAACGATGTTTTGTGTATTCTTCCGCGGCAATCGGACCACGTTTTTATAGGTGTTTTTACTCCATTTTAAAATTAGAATTTATTGTAAAAGAAAATATGTAAAATATAAACTGTACATCGATAAGCAAATTTTGGAATGTTTTTAAATTAATCAACAAATTGAAAGATCATCATCTTTGGCGCGCCATCGGATTATTTGCCGCGGCGTGAAGCGAAGGTGTACGACGGCAAGAGGATAAAAGGACCGGCGACTGACGGAGAGGGGGGCTTTTTGGGACGGCTTCGACGATCGGAAGGTTGGAGAAAAGGGCGAGCGGAGTCTGGCTGGTTATCGTGACTTCGGCGTTTTCGACGAACAAAGGCGGTAGAAAGAGCGATGGTTATCGGAAATGAGTCTCAGAGGTTCAATTATGATGGAAAGAAAGAGAGACAGAATCACCGAATATGTGCCTAATTACTTGATAGAGATTTCATGATAAGTTAGAGTTGTGGTCGACCACGTGGTGAGAATATTCCCTTTTTTTTTATTTTCTCCGGAGAAAAAAATGTTTCCATTAAATAAACAAAGCATGCTAAAAGTAATCAGACAATTGTAAATAATTCTCCATGTAATGTTTTGCTGATAATTTAATTCATTAGTCATAAATCAAGCTATACATGTTAAAAAGGAAATATGTCTGTAATAAGATTCCACGATGTATTTTTTATTTGTTCTTTAAACTATTGTTTCTTTAACTTTTAATAAATCTTAATTTTCAATTTACAAAGGAGATCTCATTTGCTTTTCTAATTTTTTCTACAGCAGCAAATTATGTTTCGTCCCTTATTTAGGTTTTTCTGTGTGAATAAGTTCAAAATTTCTATACGATCAAGGCTTTCTTTATTCACCATTAATTTCATTATATATAAAAGATTTGATTTTTTTGGTAGATTGTTTTTTTTCTACCACGTGTTTGTGTCTGCCTAAGGAAGTTTTAGGTACGACACAACAGTTCTACCAACTGAACCACTTGGGACGATACTCAGCCTGGAACTTTTTCACCATAACATGTTGGCAAGGCTACAAACGCAGCACAAGATGGAATATTTTCCGTGAGCCGCCAACTCTGGGGCAAACACGAAACCAAAGAAAATCCAGCATCGACAATTAAAATAAATACATATTTAATACTTGGAAATTTTTCCAGAGAAAATTTCACACGCCTTGCATTCATAATATTCAAATTTTAATTGCTTAATAGGCGTATAGCCAACATAGTGAAAAAGTACCCAAAGCAATTAAAATTTGATTATGAATGCAAGGCGTGTGAAATTTTCTCTGGAAAAATTTCCAAGTATTAAATATGTATTTATTTCAAAGTTAGTCTATTGAAAATTTTGGCAAAATATCTTCATTATTTTTATAATTGTGAACAAAAATCAAATTTCAGCTTGAAATGAATTATCATGTATTTTTGATAAAATGCGTCATGACCCTGATTTTCTATGCAAAAATTGTTTGTCTATATTATCAACCCTTAAATTTTCCCCATTCTTTTTGAAAGATCCTATATTATATAAGTACTTGTAGTTGAAAGATAATATGCATTGTGTTCAATGTATTCTTAAATCAGAATTATAGAGAACTTTCTTTTGGTTTAGGGATAGAAGATTCTAAATTGCAATGGGTCACTGGAAAAGCCTCTACTTTGGTTGGCTTATTGACATCTGTGCTTTTAATGCCAAGAGATTATTTAGATCCTGGAATGAAAGTGAAGGTCAAACTGCATACCTTTCGGGATATTGTAAGTAGATTTTATTTATAGCTTGTTTATTTTTTTTATGTCAAAATTGCATTTATTATTTTTTTTTTACTGATTAAGCATAGTTATTTTTAAAGCATCTTTGCACTATATAATTAAAAATTTTAAAGCAAACTTTAACAAGTCAATATTGTTCTGCTAATCATTCGACCTTGTTGCATAATTTCCTGTTTGTATTTTGTTTTTTTCTTGTGCTCCCTAATTTCTAAAAAATATTGTAACCCTCGTCCCACCCTTCCAAAAAGTTAAGTTCTACAGAAAAATTACCGCAAAAATCCCTAAATAATGTTTAGCTATAAAATTCTTAATTTTTATATGCAGTCAACTAACTGCCTTTAATCTACAAAGATTGTACCTAGTATAGAATTTTGTAGATTATAGATCATTGTTTGTTTACAGTTTTCTTTGACAGATACAAAATTAGTTATCATTGTTAATGCATGCATGAATGTTAAAATTTAAAGAAGATTTAAAATGAGTTTTGAAATTAAATATCTCTTTAACATTATAAAAGCTTATCAATTTTATAAAAGTAAATAATGTAAGCATAATCATATACCACATGGCAATGAAATAAGCATACGTATTTAAATATGCAAATCCAAATGTATGTTCATCACTGATTAGTTTTAATTTTCTGAAACATTGGTGTAATTTTTGTTTGTTCAGTACTTTATATTTATATTTGGGAATTTTAGCTTGCAAGATATTCAAAAATGTAATTTCCTGTTCAGAAAAAAAAACTGTTTTGACAAAAAAATATATTTTTTTAATTTATTAATTTAATTATTGTTTAATTTATGGTTTAGTGAGAAGAAAGCATTAAACTTAAAAATTTAATTGAATTAATTAAATAAAATAAAAAAACAATAAATTTTTCTTTCTGTAAAAAATGATGAAAAATAGTTGGTGCTACTGAATTTCTTTGAAATCATAATTATAAATTTCATTGTTTACACCTGAATATATATTGCAGATTAAAGGGAGTTGATTGTAATTCCTCCCTAGATTGTAGGCCTTGTTTCTGTATTCAGTTATGCTGAAAAAGGCCCACAAACATAGATTTCAAAAGCCTGTATAATAAGGTCCTTTAGATATACAATAGACTTGCAATTTAACGACCTTCACAGGACATCGACAAATCGGACGTTAAATCAAAAATTAATAATATGGGTTGTTTTTAATGAGTTCAAAATTACATAAATTCTGATGTTATAAAAACTATTCATTTATACAATTTAAGAAATATATATTTATTGTAATTTGTCTTAATCTTTAGATCTAAAAAATGCATAAAAATTATGGAATAATTTTATAAGCAAGAATTAATTTAAGCATTTTACAAAATTAAAAAATGACTTGCACTAGTTAATTAACATTTTTTTGAAAAATGATGTTACACTTTTTTGTTTCAAATAGCGGCTGGAAACTTCCAGAGTGCCACTTTAGAAGCCATTGATCATCTGAAAGTAGTCGTTCGAAGATTCATATCATCGTGAAAGAGTACTTTTTGGAATGTTAAACATTTTAGCAATTTTAGATTTTGCTATATGATGCTTTTCCACACTTTCAAGAATTTTCACCTTCATGTCAATGGATATAGATGACCTTTTATTTACAATAGAAGCCATGGAAAAATAAAAATATTTAGCATAAAAAAATACAGACAACACAAATGATTTAAAGTCGACAAAGTGGCTCCCAAAAAATTGTACATCAAGAGATTATCCCACCACGGGATGTGTGCATTTGCCTGATACAGGTATTTTTGTGACAGTCACAAGCCAGATAATCGTAGAGTGCAGTTGACATGCGAAAGGGGAGAATTTCCAAGAAATTTAAAAGATGTGTTGTTACATGCATTGTCATACGTTCAAAGCAGAGAAGAAATAGAAAGAAGTGTGGCATAGCTGACGGACATCTGAAAGGGTCAGACTCAGAAGAAGGAAATGTTTGGTTACTTGCTTTTTTTATACTTCTTGGAAAAGTTGAGTACAATGCACTGTTTATTCATGTTCTCAGAAAGGTCACTAAATCAAGATTTGAATTATTTATAAGTCGTTAAAACGAGCAATGAAAAACATTATGAGTATTGGGAGATGGTTGGGACCTGAACCAATGGTCGCTAAATCGTGAGGTATTACTAAGTCAAGTGTCGTAAAATCGCGATTCTACTGTGATGATTAATTAGTCTGTTTTAAAAGTGTAAGGATAAATATAATTGTTAAATGATTGTTGTTGAAACATTGCTTAATTTAAACACTTCTGAAGTGTGTAGTTATTTTTGTAATGTTAGTGCTTCATATTTGAAATTAAGTGTTCACTTCTTTGTTCTTTTTATTTATTTATTTTGTAGTTAGTTAACCTTCGCATTGAAAGAGAAATGAGAAAGTGGGTGAATGATGTCACATGTGGACAGAGTCTTGCCAGTGAATGGGTTGCTGAACATCCTCATGTACAGGGACTGAAAGAGCTTTACATGTTTTATGATAGGAAAACTTCAGAGCTTGAAAAGAAGACACCATTTAGACCCCATGAAGATGTACGTTAATGCTTTTATTTCTGATATTTTCAAAATATTATGTGCTTAAAATATTTATTTTATGCTCTGAAATTTTTAATAGTATTGATAATGTGCTTAAAAAATATAATCTGTCCTTTTTAAACATAGTAAGACATTTTTAATGTAAATATTATTAAAAATTTGAAGTGACTTTATTTTAAATTATCTTTTTTAGGGTTTCATTCATCTCACGAAACCCTACTACTCCCGCTCCGTTGTCTGTCTGTCACAGAGCTATTCTCAGAAATTATGTAACTTACAGAGTTGAAACTTTGTGAATACCAGCTATAAAGAGCTCAAAATATTAAAATTTGAAAAATTCGTATTATTTTAATAAATAGAGATAAAAAACCAAAATTCTAACAGCCTTTTCCTATTAAATTTAAAAACTTTTCGTTATAGCAGATGCCAAAAATTAAAAATCCACGATGAAATTCTTTCTAAAATAATTAATTTTCTATCAGACGATTTCCACATGAAAAATGAAAATGAAATAAAAAGTTTCACCCATTGAAAAAAAGATTAATAGGAAATAAAAATGATTAACGTCATAGTGGTAATAATACGGAAATTCTCAATAATACAAGGAGTATGAGTATGTGTAGTACACAAAGCAGATTAATATCATGTCATTAGAGAATTAAAAAGAAAATCTGACGTCCTATTGGAAGTTTAACGAATTTTTCAGATGTTTGGGAATAATACAAAGTGAGTATCAATATGAGTAATAGAGAATAGTAAATATATGAGTTTGAGAAACATATTGAATCATGATAAAAATCCGATTATGGAAATATTCGCATATTTTAACATTTTGAAGGTGTACAATTTGTTTAATTTTGAAATTATTTTTTTATATCTCATTTAGTCCGGATGACAGATATTATTATGACAGAATATAATAGCCGGCTTCGCCCGCTATCTGGCTGGTTTGGATACTCAAAAAAACGAAAAAATAGACCGGTAAATTTTTACTTTATAAAAGACAAGACAAGACTTTTTTTTTTTTTTTTTTTATATGAAATTTATTTGGATTTATTAAAGAAAGGATAAAGTGTTTTGAAAGGAATATTACACAAAACGCTTTGAGCGATCTTTGATCACACTTACCCACTTGTTCCATTCAAGTTCCAGTTTAATTCTTATCCTATCCTCTCAATGAAACCAAAATGAATTTCCCTTGTTGGGTTATTTTTATTTCATTTCATTTATATTCAAAGCAGTTTAATATTGTCTTACATGATAAAATCTATCCTTAATGTTTTCTTTTCCCCCAAACTATCACCTTCTTGGTTAACCAAAAGTAATATCTGCTTTTAAATTGAAGAGTATTTGTAATGTACTTTAAAAATGCAAACTGATCTTTTAAACTTTACTTAGATATTAATATTATTAAAAAAATTTTGAAGTGTCACAAAAGTGAAAAATTTATATCTTATATGATAAATACGGTTTTTCTTTTGTTTGTTTGTTTTTGTTTTTTCTAATTATCTTTTTTGGTACGTGTGGTAGTGTATGGTATGAGAGAGTTTCACTTTCTAAGGAAGTAATAAAAAACTTTCTCATTCTTACAAAAAGTAAAGTTAAATTAATTTTACTGTGCTATACTAAGGGAAAAAAAAAATAGTTAAATGTATTACAATGTCATTTTAAATTTTCATTATTTAAACAAATTTCTATTAAACTCCCTTACTGCAAAAAATATCATATTCACTTCGGCCAACTATCCAAACTTTTGGCAGAAGGTGAGTGTGTGTGAATCAATGTGAATCAGTATGAATCAATGAGTAAGGTTATTAAGATATTTATTAGACCATCTCTTTTCAAGTAGTCAAAGATTCATATCAGCAGGAAATCACATTAACTGAAGGATTCAATTAATTAATGTGTTCCATAAATAATATCAGGCCGATATCATAGGACTATTTCTTTTCACAGTAAACTCCCCTGCAGCAATGTGTGTCAATCTCACAACCCCTCAAAATACTTTTTCATAGTTCAAATACAGATCACTTTTAACCTTCCCAGCGCCATGAACTGATATATCCGTTCACTAAGCTGTGGGTTTAACTGCAATATAAGCATTATTTAAATTAATATAATTCTATTAATATAATGCATTTTCAAAACACTGAGTAATGATTAATACTCTAAAGGATTATATTCATATACTCAATTGTGTATTTTATAGCATACTGGAAAAATTATCTTTTTTTTAGTACCATTAAAAACTACAGAGAAAACAACTTTGCAATTTTGCCCTTTTGCTCAGTGGTAAGAGGGACAGTACAAGGAGAAAAAATACATCTGAAGCAATGCTTTTTGGTGAGAATAAATTACTTGGTCAGTAAATCTTAAACTCTTAAAAATTTATAGATAGTGCGATAAGTAATGTAAAAAAAATCCAAAAATTTAAGAGAGTTTTTTTTATAATTATATATAGTCATTCCTACTTAAAAATATGCTATGATAAATAAAACATGATAGATAATGTATATTTGAAAAAAGTTGTTAGAAAGCTTGCTGTTTTCTTGATTAGATGAAACAGTTGAAAATACAGAATATGAAATCTAAAATCATTAAAATAATTATTTAAATATTAAAAGAAAGAAAAAACACTATTTCTTTATGTATAATGACCATACCATATAACATAACCACAGTATAATGAGAATTTTTAAAGGACATTTTCACAGCTATAGAGAAACAGTGTTAAGTGAGAATATTTTTCATAAACATGTTCTCTTCATTGTAAGAGTCAAAAATAGTATAATTAATTAAAATGCAAGAAAGTTTGTTTTAATTCAGATAATAAATATTGTTAAATGGGAATATTTTTCACTATAACGTGCAAAAATATTTACATATCAAGGGTGTTACTAATTAAAATGTAAGAAATTTTGTTTTAGTTTAAAGTTTAAATGATTTTGCAATGAAAATTACAGTTAATTACAATTATAATTAAAATTACAATTATTTTTTCATTGTAAGATGCAAAAATATTTATATATGAATAGTATAAGTAACTAATAAGTAAGAATATAATTTTTAACTTAAAAGATAATGTTATTTGCATCTTGGCAATGGAAAATTGTTTTTTAAATTTTTATTAAAAACTCATTTAACAGCAAGATTTAGGCTTTAAACTAAAGCAAAATTTCTTACATTTTACCATTAATATGTAAATATTTTTACATCTTATAGTGAAAATATTCCCAATTAACAGTATTTATATTCTTTGAATTAAAATGAACTTTTGCATGTTTTAATTACTTACGCTATTTTTTCAGCTACAAATTTTACTGTATGATATCACTAGCTAACTGGCAAAAAATCATATGATATGATGATGTACTCTGCTAAAAATTATCAAGTGACCTAATGATCAAAACAGTGGCGCAGCCAAGGGGGGGGTTTGGGGGTTAAACCCCCCCCCCCCCCCAGAGCTAAAAAAATTACTATAATTGCCGCTTATATGAATCAAAACTATTAAAGTTAAAATTAAGTTTTTTTACCTTTCCGCCTTGGCAGAATCCACCACTTTCTTAAATCAAATTCTATTCAACAATGTGATTCAATTAAATGGCGAAAATTCTACTTAAAACTGTGAAAGCGCATATTACACGCATAGGTTATGTCAAAACTTGATTTTTGGACTGCGTCACTTTGTCGAGACGGCTTATAGTAAAAGATGGTTCATATACTCTCACATAGACGCTTTGAGTTATATAGTATATGGTGGTCTGTTTCTTAATTGCATTTCTGTCTTTGTTCCACGTTCGAAACAATAACAGATCATCGAATTCCAGAGAAAAAAAAACATACACTTTGTAAGTCTCTCTCAGTTTCAAGCGGCTTTTTTTTTGCGTTTTTTGCTCTCAGTTATATCTAAGACCAAGCTATGTGCGCACCCAGGAAAAAAATATTTGCAAAAGGAAGAATTTTAAAAAAGTACTTTAAAGTTATAAAAAGCTATTTTTTTTTTTTATTGTGATTGAACATATTTTCGCAATCAGTGTTTCTCTCGAATCATTTGTTTCGTAGGGGGTGTGTACACAAATTTAAAGACTATATTTCATTTGTTGGTAATGTAGCAACGACGTCTTGCTTATGATGGAGATTCATATATTTATCGTTAAAATTTTATAAATTAGTTGTGGTTCCTCTTTTAGCTATTTTTAATTCTATGGCGCTTCTGTGAAAAGAAAATCTCTTTCCTTTCTATTTAAAATTCAATAATTCTTAAACTCTTTTATCGCAGCTTGAAGTTGCCCTTTTTCAATTAATGTACATGTCTAAATTCTTTCTTTGTATGTGCTTGCGGTTTTCATATGAGAAGTGAACTCATTTTCAGTTTGGCATCTGCGTGCCTTCTAATGCATACATTTTGGATCAAAGAATAAATAAAGAAAGATAAAATGCAACGTCTATTTCTCGATACATCTGCATGCTAAAATTCTTGCAGATGTTAAGTTCGGACAGTTAGTTTTCTGTTGTTATAAAAATGCTGATATGGTAATATGGTTTGGCGGTTTGCGTTAAAAAAAAATAGAATGTGTTTCTTCCTAACAAATTTTCTTCTGTACCCTATGGGTCGACGCGAATAAATTTGTGGCATCTCAAAAAAAGGCATTCGATTTTGAGTTTTCATGATGTGAAGATATAGACCAGCCACACTCAACCTTTTTTTCTGGCGGGCCGCAAATATATATTTACAACGTTTGGCGAGCCGCAACACACTTGTATAATAATGTAAAAAAATATAGATTTCTATTGCGAATGCCGCGAAGATTTTTGTTTTAAAATAGTGGTATAAAACTTTTTGCTGCCAATTTTTTCTGCGACAAATATTTAACCCTAATAAGCCTTATTAGCTATATTATAAGTATACGACAGTTTAGCAATTCCAAATTCTCAGAAAAAGAAATCAAGGGATTTTTTCCAATAAATCAGTTTTTTTCTCAATGCAAAAACTTTTTTTTTAAATGTAGAAATATAGAGTGCAAATTAAATTTATTTGGAATAATGTTTGTTTAGTGTTCAGTATTAAGAAATGTATACACTACTATAGCACAAGTAAAACTACATGTAAAAGAACTTTGACTAAGGAAACGTCATTTAAGATATTTTAAGGTAATTTTAAATTAGTAATTATAAGTATCGGGAAATTGTCTTCCCATGAAAATATATAAAAGAGCAGTGAAAATATTAAAAACTTTTTATACATATCTCAATTAATTTTAAAAATAGGGAGAAATGATTATGTGCCTCGGGCTGCACATAAAGGATCGCCGGGCCACATACGGCCCGCGGGCCGCAGGTTGAGTATGGCTGATATAGAAGTTCTGAGTGCTGGGGGACCGCCTCATTTTTTCAATTATCTTTCTTCAAATAAATTTTTTTTTTTTCATGGAATCCTCAAGTCTCCGATATGTTTCTTCACAGGATGAGAGCCTTCGGGTTCTTGCTTATAGCGTATATGTATGAGCTCCGGTACTCTTTTTTCCTAGAATTTAAGCCCTTCCTGTGAGTATGGATTTTGAAGAAAAAAAAGACGTAAATGTGCGTTAAATGCATTTTTTTAGAAAAATACTATCTATAATCACACACAATTTTACGCTAACCATGCATTAATTTAAATTGATCAGCAATATATTAATTATGCATTGATTTACACTTATTACATTTTAACGAATGCTATCTGCATGTCATTAAAATTATACTAGCTGACCCGTCCGGCGGTGCCTGGGCTCATGATAATTACCTCAAATTTGTATGATTATATATCTTATATCAATTTTATATTTTTAAATGAAATTTTCACTAAAAAATATTGATTACTAGACAGAAAAGCATTTTTAAAAGACACCTTCTTGTTTGGTTGTTTTTTTTTTTGTTTTTTTTTTGTTTGTTTGTTTGTTTTCCTCGTAAGGGTCTCCCGTTTCATAGTTAAAAAAAAAAAAATAACCCCATTTGTCTGAATTCTATAAATTTTTCATCAGTTATAAACAGGTCTTGACAAATGCAGTCGCCAGGTCGCCACTAGCGACCTAGTTTTTCTATCTAGCCACCAAGTTATTTAACCCGATTTTTTTTATTATTATTATAATTTTTTGTACAAAAATTGACCTAAGAAATGACCATAAATGTCATTTTTTCTCATTTTCGGCATTTTTAATTAGGTAAAAATAAGTTACTGGTAACTGTTTTTTTACTGGTAACTAGAATTTTTTACTGGCTACCAGATTTTATCAAATTTGTAAAGCCAGGGTTATAAATATAATGGTTTTACAGACCGTGGAAAAATATTGATATCTAGCTGTAAAAGAAATGCTTTCTTCTCGCGTCTCTCTCTCTCTCTCTTTTTTTTTTTTTTTTTTTTTTTTTTGCGACGTGTCCTTTAAAATAACAACACAAAAAAGTTACTGCCCGAACTGTCTGAAATTTTATTCGATTGTAAATATAACTCTATCCAACCCCTCTTTAAAATTCCATGAAAAAAGTCTAAGTCTTTGACAAAAGTCGAAGAGAACAGAGTCACAGAGTCACGTCAAAAAAGACTAAGTCCCATTTAATACTGAAAACATGAGCCGACGCCGAGCAAACCCACGCCAAAATACCCAACTTTCTTTTTGCATTGTCATCGAAAAATTCTCAGATTTTTTTTAATTACTTTTATTCATCAGAGAGTTTCCAAATTTTTGTAGGCGCTGTAATTTTGATCTTCCAAGATTCTTTTAATAGATTGTGTCGAAATACAGACGTTTAGTTACTTTTAGCATAGAAAAAAGATAGTCTTCGAAAGGCCCGATATGACGCGAGGTTCTAAATAAATCGTAATTTAGAATGCTTTCAGCTGTGCACCTTTAAATTTCCCATTTATAATAAATTCTTTATGCCAAGCATTTCTATCTTAAAAGTAATCTCTATACTAAATTTCAAGTTTCTAACACTGAAACTGTTAGAGTTTCAACTAAATCATAATTTAGAACACCTTTAGAAAGTTTTCAGCTCATTTCGTCCTTTTTAAATTTTTAAATGTTTTTAAAAATGTTATAAGGAAGCATTTACTACAATAAAAGTAATCACCATGCCAAATTCCAAGTTTTCATACCAATTGTGTCACATAAATCGCAGTTTTAGAATGCTTCTTACTCTTGCATTCTTTTAAATTTCGAATTGAAAAAATAAATTTTGGGGAGCATTTACGTCTTTTAAGTAACATCCATATAAAATTTCAAGACTCTAGCCCTAAAAGTTCTAAATGACTTGTTACATTTGGCAAAAAGCAAGGTAAGTAAGTCTATTGAACATTTTGTTAAAATTGTTTCATTATCATTAAAGTTAGGAATAAGAATTCGTGATTCTCTTGTAATGAAACCTTGTGTATTTTTGATTGAACAAATGGATTCCAACTCTGTTATTTTGTATGTAAAAAATATTTGCTGTACGGTGCTCTTCCATCTTTAAGTTTTCCCCTCATCATTTTTAAACACTTTATAAATCTAACCTAGTTTTATGTTATTTCATTGGTGCATTTTATAGTTTGTAACTCTAATATTGTAAACGTTGTTTAAATGAATCATAACCAACGTAATTGCGGAGAAAAGCATTATGATTTCATTCATTTAAAAGACTGATTCCATTAACCAATGATTCATATAACCGGCGACCATCTTTATTATAAACTCAAAACCCCCCCTAGAACCGAATTCTGGCTGCGCCACTGGATCAAAAGCTTCAAAACAGCTTCAATAGTAGTCAGAATGCGATGTTCAAGAGGCAGTTTGCCAAGCAGGCAAGAAGCATTTCCTGCCGACTCCGGAAAGTGAGGTTGGCTGGATGAAAAGTAGTCTGATTAGAACATTTGGCCGAAGTTCAGCAAGGAATTATTTGGTGTTTGGGAAATGAATTTAAAAATAAAAGTGTTATTGCACATACATTGCATTAATAGTTTTAATTTAAGTCATTGAAAATTTTATGGATTCCTTGAATTTGGTATCAATTTTTTCCTGTTATTCTTCTGAAACATGTAATTTTCATTTTACTGTAGTAAGGTTACTGGAATATTTTTTATGTGTGAATATTTACCTTAATATAATTTGTTGTAGGTAAAAAATATTTCATTATATATTTATGTTTCATTATATATTTTTATTCCGTTTAGCATTGCTCAAGTTGCATAATAATTTGTTAGTTGTTTCATTTACCATGTACACAAAATATTGATAAGTTAAACTCTAAATATATTTTAACAGTGTAAAATTTCTAGCTGTCAAATTTATCATCTATTAATATATTGAGTTCACTAACTCTATTATTTATAGTCCTCTTTAAAGGTTTTATTTTATTTTGTCCTCTAATGTTGTCTTTGTTGCTCAGAAAATAAGATGTATTAGTTACAATTTATTAACAATCAATCACATTGATAAGTTACAGTGTTAAAGCTATTCAACTATCATTTTGTCACTATAATAATTGATTTTTTATACGCACACTATGAATTGAAACCTTTTTGTTAGCATATTCAATTAACATGTCAACAGCTTGTCAAATATTATGTTCAAAATACTAAGCTTATTTTACAGTAATATGTGGAAGTTTACTTTAGTAAAATATCAATGTAATTTTTGTCCTTTTATGTTAATAATAAAATATTTTTATTATTATTATTTATTTTTATTTATTTATATATATATATTTTTTTTTAGCTGTTTTATGCCATGCAGAATGATATGGGATATTATGTGAAAAATCTAGGAAATCCTGACATGATTATAGACATTATTACTAAATTGAACATTGTTAACAATATGACAGATGAAAATGATTTGTCTCAGTGTGATTTAAATCCACTTTTAATTGTACAGAAAGCTCTGAAGATTTCTGAAAATCTTCAGAATTTTGTTGACAGAATCCTGAAGAAATATTCTGTTTATCCAGACATAATATTTCCTTTCTTAGTTGGAGTTGAACAGGTATTTATCTTTTCTGCTTGCTTTCATACTATAATTGCCGAAACGTCAGTTGAGGCTCACTTTGGGGACCTGAAAATTTTTTGGTTTCCGTCTGTTTGTTTGTTTGTCTGTCTGTTCTGATGCAAAATGATCCGATTAGGTTGATTTTTGGTATATATGTTGGTGAGGTATCCGCAATTAGCTGTATAATTTTTAGTTACATTTGGTTCATTCGTTCAAAAAATATAGAACATTTCTTTTTAGGTCATAATGCTTTTCAATGGGAAGTCAGACGATTTTAGGTAGCTTTCAATACAAAAAAGTATAAAGCTAGCTATTGCAGCCGTTCGGAGGAAAGCAATTCCGGAAAATTTTGATATATTTTCACCGATCATGACCCCCAGCCCCCAAAACCACCCTCCGTTCAGATGTTGATATATATATATATATATCTGACCTATGTCATACGATAACGCCCGTATTTATAAATCGATTTTGATGAAACTAATTGTGTGTATTAAGGTCACTAATGTCTCGACCGAGTTCGTTGGCCAGCTTGGTCCGCCTTTTTGTTTCAAGATGGCGGCCATTTAAAAATTAAAAACTAAAATAACTCTACAAAAAAGTTAAAAATTCAAATTTATTTTTTAATAATGTGTTAGGCCTTGATACAAGGATTCCAGAGCATTTTTTGGTTTACCTCTATCTTAAAAAATGGCTGAGATAGAGCAGTTTGAAATTCTAGGGTGGCTGACATTTTGAAACAAAACAGCACATTAACACGATTAATCGCAAATTATTTTCTTTCATTGTTGTAATAATTTTCCCAATCATACGCATAACACTATATATTCATATTCATTAGCGGCAAATTCTCGTCAAAATTGGCGACATTTGGCGACCAAAATAAGTCTTCATAAATGAAGCCAATTTGGCTATTGCTCAATAATTTGGCGAATTTCTTATTCAAATTCAGTATTAACGAATCTTTTGTAAACGTTTCTTTGCATTTTAACTTGCTGTTTTCGTGTAACATTAGCTAAAATTTTAAAACGAAGATATAGGAAAGCTACCTTTTCCTCCCGGTACAGGGCGGAAGGACTTTTTTTAATTTTAACCTTCACCGAAAAGAAAATGTTGCATTGGGATAATTGTAAATGCTAAATTTACGAAGTGGAGATTTTTATTTAAACCAATCGCTTTGAAAATTTGTCAATATATTTATTAGAATTTTGAAATTAATTGCATAAATTATTGGAAAATTTTATGCGTTAATTTGATAGATATGAAACATTTTAATTTCTCATTTTTTACAAAAAATTCCAATGCATTTTTTTCCTCTTTCATTAAATGGTTGCTAAACAACTATATTTCAAAGAATATCAACAAAGGAAAATTCAAGTGAATCGCATTATTTTGACGTGAAATTTTATTAACAATATAGCTAATTTTCGGGTGATTTAAGTTTTTAATGTGCTTTTTTTAATGAAATAGATGAGAATTTATTTTAACTATTAAAGAAAGATTACCAAATCGGTTTTCCAAATGAAAATAATAAAAATGTTGAATGTGTAAATTGAATATAGGTCACATAAGAGGAATTTACATTTGTATAAGTATATTTTATACATGAAATTTTATTCAATTTCAGCAACATATGATGTTTAGCGGTTGAAATATAAGTATTCTTTTAAGGATAGGATAAAATCTCTTGTACAAAGTTATGGTTATTCTATTGAAATTAAAATAGTAAATACGTTCAGACATATACTTAAGAAATGAAATAGCACAATTACTGGAAATTGTGAATATATAATTAAAGCAACAACGAGGGGTTCAGAGGTGCCCCGCCCCCCTGAAGTAATGTACTGTTATTCTGAAAAAATACAGTAATAATTAGTTTATCCTATCATTGCATAACATTATGTTTAATGCAATACTTCTAAAATTTCCGGAACTTTTGATAAATTTTATATCTTTATAAATGTATAAATAACTAAAAAATTGAATTTTAGGATATCAAGTATTATGCAGATAATGTTAAAAATTAGTGAGATTAATGAACAATGATTTGCAGAGCTGACGTTGAGGCCTCACATCTGTAGATTTACTAGTTGTAATCTGAAGATTTTGCAAATTTGCCTTAATGATTGAAAAATAATGCCTTATTAAATGCCTTCCAAAATAAAGTGCAATCAGAATCGAAAAGGTACAAATATAACTATTAGACATCAACATCAGATATTTTATGCCCCCTTCCCCCCCCCCCCCCCCCAAAAAAAAAAAAAAAACCTTAAAAATATTAAAATACAAACAATAAATTTGTAAGCAAATTTATTTAATGGATTCTTCCATTAGTTTAACATTAGCTTGTGATTTTTTTCACGTGACTAATGTAGGATCTTAAGAGCCTATGTTAGTCATCTGAAGAAACTCAAACAACAATGTTAAGTGTATGGGAAGGTTCTTTACAGATTTCTCGCTTGCATTTTAATATTTTTAAATTATGTTTTTTGCATAGGATAGCTGAGGCTGATCTCTAACATTGTTAGTTTTTACTTTTTTGATTTTGGTTCCAGTTTTTTTATATAAAGGTATATTCACTTTCGGAACCAGTTCCAAAATTGAGAATGTCCGCTTATAAAAAAAACTGTAATCAAAATCAAAAAAGTAAAAACTAACAATGTTAGATATCGACCTCAGCTATCCTATGCAAACAAAATCTTTTAAAAATATTAAAATGCGAGCGAGAAATCTGTAAAGAACCTTCCCATAGACTTAACCTTAGCATTTGAATTTCTTCGAATGACTAACATAGGCTCTTAAGCTCCGATCTCATTTTTTGGGACTTTTTCTACTAAGAATAAGTAAAAGAAGAAATTTAGTGAACAAAGCCATAGACTTTGGATAAGTTACAGGAACACATTCATCATATTTTAGCAGACATATCAAGTGAATTAATGTGTTGTTCCCTGTCAATTATAAAAAATTTTGGCTATGGGGAATTTTAACATTTGTTCCTATCTTTATTTTTAATATTGAAGATAAATTGTATTTGCAATTGAATATTTCTAGGAGTAAAGAGTTATTTTTCATCTACCCTGCCTATTTTTAACAATTAAATCATGGTTTCAATTCTACATCAGCTCTTAATCAGTTTTTCTGCATTATAAATATAATTTTATTTTATGTCATCATTCTTCTTTAACTTTTTACGGTTAGCTTGAAGCTCGTAGTAGTTATGTTTGCTGTTGTTGTAACTTTTGATTTAAAGAAGAAATTCTTCATTTGTTTGTTCTAGCTCATAATTTTTACTATCTAATTTTTTATGTTCAATATAATCATAAGTATCTAAAATAATGGAATGCATAAAAAAGGCTCTATCAATGTCTCTACATTGATAATCATTTAATCAATGCTTTATTAAAAACAAAATTGACAATTATTTAAACTGTGCTTTATTTCATTTATTTTAAGTCAATCATAGTAACATAACAACAGGACTCCATCTTTATATCTCTAAAAGCTTTGTATTTTTATAATTTTTGTCAAGTGGTTGCAGCATAGATTTACATTTTTGCCCACTATTTTGTTACCATATTTAGTTTTAGAAGCTAATACGTATCAAGAACTTGCAGAGTATCTTTTTTTTTTTACCCACTTACTCAAAATATTAGTGTAATTTTATATGTCAATTAATATTTATGCAGATATTAATATTTTACCAAAACAATTCTTTTCTTGATGCGTATGTTTTACTACTTTGAAATAAGGGTCTAGCATTGATGCTTTCCAAATATTCATTATTGGCTATGTTTATCATCGACATTTTATACTGTAGATTATCAGTTAGAACTACAAGTTAGTAGAAATGACAATTTTTGTGTACATGACAGTTACGTCATGATTATACATGGCAATTTTTGCATAATCTAATATTAATATTATAATTTAATTTTTTCAAAACATCATGAAAGTGCTGTGGTAAAAAGTACAGCATTCACATTTGTTTTACATTAACTACAAATAGATGTGTTTGGCAAAAAAATTAAAAACTCTTTTAAAAATTCCTTCTTATCAATCTTCTATTTATTTCTGTTCTTTTATTGCCCTTTAACAGTGTATAAAGTTAAATTTGGTTTGATTACAATCAACTTTGTTTATACTTGGTGTAATTTTGTTTCTTAATTTTTAAAATATATGTTTTCAGATAATATTTGGATTATCTATGTCTTGTAATTCTGTTATCATAAAAGAAGCAGTGGATAATGATCCCCCTCAAAAGGTAAGAAATTCAATACTATCTATCTTATATTATGATTTTTCTAACAGTAAATTTAATATTGTTTACTTATTTCCTTTAAAGTTGTATATGTCTTTCATACAATATCAGTTTTTTATGTTATTTTTTTTAAAAAGAAATCACATGTTTTGTATTATGAAAGAAAATTTCCTTTCTTCATTGAATTTATGATATATTTTCACTATAAATTAAAACAAATTATTAGTGTTAGCTCTCATAATACATTCTTGTAAAATGTTATGTCAGTACAATTAAATTTCTTTGTTAAAGGAAATAAAATTAAAAACAGACATTGTGTGTCTCATATTTTTTCTAATTTCTGTATAAGTACTTTAGTCTGACAGAAAATTAAAAAGAACTAGGACTGTTTTAATCTTAACAAAATTTTATATAAAAATACTAATGTTAAATTGAATGTAATAAATAAAAGATTAGAGTTATAGGTTCCTGCTAACTACTAAGAAAGTAAATTTACTCAGATTTTTATACAGATAGAAATAAAAGCAATTACCACTTTTCTATGTCTAATTACACCTTATTTTCCAATTCAAATAATTCCTTAAATGTTGTTAGTGTTCAACCAATCATTAAGCAGTTATGATGTTTCTTTCATTCAAAGAACTCTTTTACTTTCAACAAAACTGCTTGAAACAGATATAAGAAATGAGTGAAATATTACCAAGGTGTTTACTTTACAATTTTTTATTTTACATATTTACCTTAAATGTTGTTATTGCTCAACCAATCATTAAGCAGTTATGGTGTTTCTTTCATTCAAAGAACTCTTTTACTTATAACAAAACTGCTTAAACAGATATAAGAAATGAATGAAATATTACCATGGTGTTTACTTTACAATTTTTTTTAATTTTACAGTAAATAAAATGAAAAAATTAATTGATGCCAGTACATGCAAATCAGTTACAATCATGTCTTTAATATTATTTTTATCTTTCATGAAGAAAAAAAGACGAACAGAATATTCTGGTCTTTATACTCAAACCTAACCTGAAAGAAATTGAACCAAAAATAGTTAGAACCAACTTGTAAGTTGGACTTAACCCCCCCCCCCCCCCTCCCTCTCAAAAAAAAAAGGGGGGGGTTATTTCATCAGACGTTATCTCTCTTCTGTATATTAAATTCAAGAACTGAATTATGCAATAACAAACACGTTATGAAAAACAATTGAAGAAATTTGTGATACCATTGATTCTCTAAATCTAATGGTTTCTGCAAATCTAATTCATACTAAATTTTATATTCTTAAACCATTGTCAGTATCGGGTGAAATTTATTAATATAGTTGTATATATGTTTTTCTTTGTTTCCAAAAAAATCCTACAGGTTATTTGTAGTGTTAAGTGTGACAGTTTGGCATTAATTTGTGAAACATCAAGCTATGACCTTATGTTTCTTGTCAAGTTGATGAAGGACAAGGTTGTTTTTCAGTTCAGAATGAGCATAGTTATTTTATTTTATTATATTCTTTTTGTATTCTATAAAAAAATTATCACTAAATGCATAAATTTTAAGTATTGTGGGATAACATAATTCTGGGAATAAATTCTTATACTTACTAAAAATGATAACAATAATAATAAAAAGAGGGGGAGGGGTGTATTATTTTTTATTATGAAACGTCTGAATTTTGTGTGCATATATATTTTTTTTTTCTTTTTCTTTTTCAGTTTTAAATTTAAAAAAAAAAATACATATGTATGTGATTTTATGATCTTTGCTTGAGCCAGAGCATTGACTCAGGCCCTAATTGTTCACTCATAAAGATGTTACTACTTACTATCAATCCTGGATTCAGGTTGGAAATTCTTAATCATTTGATGATGAAGAGAAATACTTATTGGTTTTGATGTCATAGCTTTTACAACTAAAATTCTATTTGGGTTTTGAAATACCCTCTTAACTTCATCTACTACAGTAATATTTTTATCTAATTAAGGCCCAGCCAAAAGATGAGTAACTGTTTTTAATATGACATATGTATTGTTGCACATAGGTTAGATACTACTGCTTTAATGGTTGGACTATTTGATAAATGAGGTTACATTTGATTTGTTTGGACCCTACACAAGCTCATATGAATATGGCATCACCAAAGATTTAACATGGTTGACATTACACGTTAAAATCTGAGTCTTTAAAAAGATTTTTTTTTTTAATTTGTGAAGGTCGCCTCTACTCCATGATGCAAGAACTTTTTAGAAACTGTCGTATGGCAAGGGCCTGCGAGAAGAGAGACTCGGAGAGAGTGTTCGGAAGCGTGCTGTGTTGCGCAGTGGAAGATTCCGTACGAAATATGTAGTCGCGAATCGTGTTAACTATTATTCTATGTTTGTGTATTGTCTTCAATGTGTTCGTCAAATATATATTAAATGTATTTAAGTGTACCAGTGAGTTGCTTATGTTATTTCCTGATCAAAAGTTATCGGATCTACATCAAGCGTGATAAAATTGACCTTGAGTCCTATTGATGTGGATGTCCATTGAATCATTTAAACAAGCAGAAAATATTCTGTGGATTCACAGATATGCATTCTCCAAGCTATGACTATTCTATGATAATTTAAATAGTAAGTAATTGTATGTAAAAAAAAATTATTAAATTGACATGAAATTTGTTAAGTGATTTAACACTCTTTTTAATTTAACACCATTATTTATTAATTCTAGTATACACATACTTTTTATCATAGTCAAGTTTTATTTATTTTTATTTAGTGAATTAATTTAGCTTGCATTATTATATTTCTGTGTTGTTTATTAGAATAACACCAATTTAAAAAAATAAAAATAAAAATAAACTTTTTTGTCTTTTTTAGTTACGCCACATGAATGAAATGCTTGGAATGTACACCTCATTTTCATCTGATAACTGCAAGTCACCTCTTCAAATGGCCTCAACAATTTTGAATGGATCCGCCTTTGCCAATTTAAGTGCTGTATTAGCCCATACCAAAGATTACTTCCCTAACACCGGCCGACTTGTGTACAGATTGATTAAGTCTGCAATTTTAGAGCTCAACAATGAAATCAAGTTCCAGAAATACCATCCTGAAAGTAAATTATCAGAAATAAAAGAATTGCTGTTTTCAGCATTTCAGTACTTGTATAAATCATGGCAAACTCAAGATGAGATTAAAAAGAAGAAAACAGCTGAAGAAGCTGAGTTGTTCAAAACTGTTCATCATGAAGATGAGATACCTGATGAAGAGAAATTAAATAAAGAATTGAGAGAGATGTTTCCGTTTTATGAAGAGGTAAGTTAAAATATCTATATAATTTGAAAGTTCTTTAAAAAGTGACTATGAAACTCGATTTAACCATTTAAATTGCATCAACTTCAATTTGAGAAATAATTTATTTAATCTGTGATCTCTAAGATTGCTCTGTGTAAGCCCAATGAAATTTTTGATGAAGTAGATACCATGTTTTAAAAATGTCTTCTATCAAAAAACTGAATTTTTGTTTTCTCTCATAAGTTAAAAATTCAAAGTACAGCCAAACATCTCATCTATTTTATCACCAAATAGACATGGATAAAATAGCCATTTTACTGATAATTATGTTTCTTTTAAATGTATGTTATAAAAAATAAGCTTAGTGGCCATATTCATATTGAAATTGTATCAAACTTCGAAAATTTTAATGCGAATATCTAATTTTGATATCATTAGTATTTTTCAGTAAATTTTACTTTTAGATATCAAACAGAAGAGATACATATAGATAATAATATTTAAATAAGATTAGGAAACAAAAACTGCCATATTGACAAATTAGTTTTATTTAAATGCAAAAATAGTTAAGATTAATAAATACTTTTAATTTTTAAATTACTTTCATGCTGGATATTCCATACTCAATACATTATCTCCATGTTAACATGTACATCCTTCCCTTATATCCTCCTTACATCTCTATACTTACATAGATCTTATAACATACATACAACTTTCAATAAAAGTTCAATAACAACTCTTTCTCCAACAAATAAAAGTAATAATGGTTAATGAGAAATCTTCCATAATCCTGATTCAACTATACTATATGTAAATTCAATTGATTTCTCAAGGTCAGTTTCCCAGTATTTATCTTAGCTCAGTAACTATCTTAATGCCACATTTGGCTAATTGATTGCTCTTTTTTTTTTTCCACCCTACTTGAGATCAGGTGAAAGCTTCCTCCTTTGTTCGATTATAACAGTAGAAAAAATAGATCTGGGATTTGTGTTGTTTAGTGTCATGTTAATGAAGGAATCATGTGAGGAGGACTTTCAGAAGCCAATTGAAAATACATAGTTTAAAAGTTATTAAATCGATTCAGTTGAGGCAAAAGTTGGTGTAGTGCTTCAATTTAATAATTTGGTTTGGATATTTGAATTTTTAAGGTGGTTCTCAAACGACGTACACAACAACGCGAAACTTTCTGGCACATTTTCTGACTAATTTTTAAACCCAAAATCATAAAATTGGCAGGCCTGACTGTGGAAGTGATTTGGAATTGAATGAGTTTTCCATTTTTTGATAAATAATTTACTTATTGAGTTATAAGCGATTTGTGTCATGTGATAACAAGTTTTTCTCTTTTTCTCACTGTTACGTCCTGAAATTTGATTCGAAATGCCAACTTTGACAGTATTTTCTGAACGATCTGTTATCTTTATCAAAAAATGTAAAACATGTTTTGATTACATATTTTCTGAATAAGAACACCTGCCAATTTCATGCCTTTCTGAACAAAAATGAATTTAAAAATATGTCTGATAGTAGCGGCTTTGGATTTGAGAACAGCTGTAAAATTGCATGGAATTTATTGATAATTAATTTCTAAATTTGTAAGAAATGCCAATCTATATTATCTATTGGATTAAATGTTGGATTTTATAATAGCTTTTTCAATATTTTATGTTTTCTTTATAGGAATTTGGTGATTTAATTAAAAAAGATGTGGATTCTGACAGTGAAGTTAAAAGTATTTCACAAGAAAATAATAAAATTGATTACGATGAAAGAGGTTCTATGTTATTCTCAGATCAAGATATGTTTGAAGTTTGTCAGTTACATGCAACAGCCATGAGTTTGCTAGCTAATATGAATCCACAGCAAAATGATCTTTATATAAACCATAGCGAAGACTTGGATATTCTTACTCCAATTCTGTTGCGCCATGAAGTAATGTCATGTGTAGTCAAAACACTGGGACATAGGCTAGACTCTACATTAGAAAAAACTATGATTAGGGAGCAGTTATTATTATGTCAAGAGCTTCAACAATTGAAAGGTATGGAAGAGGATGATTATTATGACATCTACCATGATCCAAATCCATCTAAAGTTCTTACTATAAGTCCAGTCCTGAAAAAATTGGTGAATCATGTTGCTGATTTGTTGAAAGAATTTCCTGAGAATCCTAATTTAGTTCAGGTAAGTAATTTTCGAAGTTTGTGAAACTAAAGTAGTAGACTTTTAATTTTAATTTAAAAAAAAAAAACAGTTTTTCTGTAAAAATGTTGTGAACATATATGCATGAAATAATCCTTTATTGTGATGCATTTTTATTGTCAAATTATCTGTCTCAAATATTTTATTTATAGTTTTATGCTGGTATCAAATACAAATCTAGGTTTTTATTACTTTACATAACATTTTTATATCTTAGAAACAAGAATTTAACTCAGCTTAACAATATATAACTTTGAATTTTTGAAAAATTTTTGCAGATCTACGCCGATCATCACTCCCAGAACCCAAAACCACCCCCAGTTCAAAACTTTATATATCTATCTATGTCACTTTTTATGGACACGATAACTGCAATAATTCTACACAAATCTCTTCCAAACTGATACATAAAATTAAGGGCATAAAATCTAGGTCAAGTTCGTTAATGGGCAAAATCGAACCGGGGGGGGGGGGTGGCTTTTTGTGAAAACAGAAAAAAACCCATAATTTCTTAATTATTATACGTATCGAATCCGTTTAAAGTTATTATTACTTCTAGGAAAAGGGCCGAAAATTTATGTATCACAGATTTCTGAAATCATTAAAAATGGCCCCAGGGGGGGGGGGGGGGGGGGAACGGGGGTTTTAGAAGAAAAAAATTCATAACTTTGTCCATTCACAAGATATCAAATCCGCTTAAATGTATTATAAATCCTCTTAATATTATCTAAAACTTTTATATTGACAAGTTTTTTATAGGACCAACCCTTATAGCAAAAAAAAATTAAAAACAAATCCTTGTCGGCTCCACCTGAAAACAAATTAGGTTTCGAAGTGGGAGTGATAAAAAATAACTCAGAACAAAGTTCAAATTGAAATTAAAAAACAGCATTGAACTCCACCACTAAAACATTGGATTAGGAAGAGACAAATTTCAGGTTTCGCTTAACCCGTCGGACTGCATGTCATTTCTTCACTGGCTGTTTTTGTACTAGTAAATATGAAACTAGCGGAATTCTCCTATTCATCCCCCACAAACACAAAACTGGGGAAGACTTCCCTTTCATTACCTACTTCCCTATTAACAAGAATAGACTCGTCTTACCCAGACTTGTTGCGCACATGACCAGTCTTTAAAGTTTGGCTCAGCAGTAGTTTTGTGTCTAACAAAAAGTACCAAATTTAAAATTATAATAGAAGTAATGTTCATTATTTTAAGAGTTTCATACAAATTTCTTTATAACTAATACAGTGAAACTTCAACTAGACTAATTTGTTCTTAGTCTCCTTCATTTCGATGTCTCTGTCAAGTTTCTTTATACTCTGGAGTATTTCAAAATTAAAGATACTACATTTTATTTTATCCTTTTTAGATACTGGCTGTGACTGAGCGTGTCTTGAGTTTTCCCATTTCTGATCCCCTAATGAAATTTGTTGTGGGACTGGAGTTTGTTTTAGAAGCTTCACAGGTTTGTATGATTACAATTAATTGTTCTATTTATGTTATATCTTTGGCAAAAATTACCTTACTAGCGACAAATTCTTATTTCTTTCACTATGGACTTTTCCGTTGTCATCAGAAATATGTTGTCCATTTAATATTAGAAATATAATACTAAAAGTTATATGGTATGCTGATGTCATAATATAGTGATGGTGACAATAACCTACACTATCACTTTTGCTTGTAGCACTTGTACATTACTTCTAAATATTACATAATTTCAGTATTTACATCATTAAATTGGAAAAAAATGTATTTTCCAACAGGATTTTTTTTTAAATCTTATATCTTTGCTACAATAGTGTAAAGTAACAAGTGGCAGAGCTACCACAATTGGCAAGTGATTGCCCAGAGCATATTAAAGAAAAAGCAGTTTATTTCTCTCTCTTTTTTTTTACATTTGATTAATTTTTCATAATTAAGTTCACTTTCAAAAGACTAAATGGTATTAGTTTGGTAAATTTTTCATACACATTTATTTTGACCATTGCATCAATACAACACCAGCAGGCAGGTGTGAAACAATATTTTTTACCTAGGGTAAGCATGAATTCCCCCCCCCCCTCTTTTCCAAAATAAATTAACAAAGAGAAGTTTTCAATCCATTCTTTTAATTTTTATTTTAAATATGGAATAATTATTAGGAAGTTTATTAATTTCAAGATTTTTATTTTTATTTCTTTAGCAATCGACCTATTGTAATAACTTTGTTTTACATCTATCTATTCATATACGAAGGCAGTTTGATAAGTCTGTGACTTTGAAATGAAAAAAACAGTATACATACCAAAATGCATTTTATGTTTCGACTTAATCTTCTTTCATAATGATACACTTTTTCCAACGATGTTCTAACTTTTTTAATTCTTCCAAAAAATAAGATTTCTCAAACTCCTTTAATAGGCATTTGTGGCATTAATGATCTCAGAATTTGAAGAAAATCTCTTTCAACCAAGCCATTTTTTTAAATTTGGAAAAATAAAAAAGCCACTGGGGGGGGGCCAAGTCAGGAGAGTAGGATGGATGAGGGAGCAATTCGTATTGTAATTCAACCAATTTAGCGGCTGCGATTACAGACCAGTGTGCTGGCGCATTGTCGTGATGAAAAAGCACTTTTTTCTTGGACAAATGGGGCCGCTTTTCTTTCAATTTTGCATTAAAAGGGTCTAATAAATCAGCATAATAATGTCCGGTGATCGTTTTTCCTTTTTCCAGATAGTCAATGAAGATTACGCCCTTTGAGTCCCAGAAAACTGTGGCCATAATCTTTCCGGCCGATGGAACTGCTTTTGCCTTTTTCGGAGCATGTTCATTAGAAGAAGTCCACTCTTTATACTGTTCTTTCATTTCTGGTGTGTAGCAATGTATCCATGTTTCATCAACTGTTACAAAATGCCGCAAAAATTCGCTTGAATTGCACTCAAACTTGTCGAAACATAGTTTTGAAATGGTTACATGAGTCCGCTTTTGATCCACTGTCAACAGTCGCGGCACCCATCTTGCTGATAACTTTTTCATGCCCAAATGTTCATGCAAGATATTGAATTCACATTCATTTTAAATGTTTACCTTCTTAGCTATCTCACGCACTTTCACACGACGGTCTTTTAACATGATATCATGGATTTTGTTGACCATTTCTTCAGTCGTGATCTCAATTGGATGTCCAGAACGTTCTGCATCTGTTGTGCTCATACGACCACAACGAAATTCTGTAAACCACTTTTGAACCATATTATGTGATGGAGCAGAGTCTCCATAATATTTTTTCAACTTTTTTTCAGTTTCGGTAATTGTTTTATGACGCAAAAAATTGTGTTTTATCAAAACACAAAATTCTTTTTTCTCCATAATCAAAACAAATACTCCAATCGTTTGCTTTTGAATCCTATAGAACACAATGTATTTAAAATATCGTCTGCAAATTGCGCAAATTTTGTCGCAGATAATAATAAATTGAAATCATAATAATAAGAGTGCGATCAGACCGCCACTTTTTTAAAAGTCGCTGAGATATCAAACTGCCCTCGTATAATGCAAATTTTGTCACCACGATAACATCTGAAATACTGAACCAACTCAAACCTAATTGGGACAGTGTATTGATCTTGCAAGTATCTTGGATGAATTCATTAATTAAGTATCTAAATTTTATAGTTTATTTAAAGGGACACACAAAAGCAAATCATGTGAAACTTGTCGTCTTGATAATGTCCTATATATTGAACCAATTGAAACTCATTGAAACAGTGTACAGATCTTGCAAGTATCTTGGATGATCAAGTATTGTCCGTCACCTCTAGGTAGATACCTAATGGAAAAACAGGCATTGTTCAAAGCAAAAAATATGAAATTAATGAATACATCTTTACTTTGCGTTGTTCAATTTCATAACATTTTTACCTAAATTTAGTGTTTTTTCTGAACGACGAACAAAATCTTCTTTTGGTGCACCCTTCTACTTTGGTCCACTTTTATGCATATGCCCCGCTCGCTCCCCATGGTTTCGGACCTGCCAGTGGGTAATGGGTTAAAAGATATGTTACATCAGAATTGTATTTTATTAAAATCTTTTTTCTATTCTTTTTAGCTTTGGGAGCAAAATGCTCACAGTAAAGTGTCAATAAGACCTGAGATGGAAGAAATAACTCAGATAGTGATTCAATTTAGAGCTATGGAGTTAAAGTAAGCCATTTGCCATATTTTTAGTTTAACAAAGTTTTACTCTTTAAGCTTTCATATCGTTGAAACTTTTTGAAAATTTGTATATGTGAATTTAGATGTGTATAATGATATCCTGCTGTATACATATACAATGATATTTTAATCAAACAATTTCTATTAAGGTTTCTTATCAAAGGTCATTTGTTTTTCACAGATCAATTTTCATTTTTACTTTCTATACATAAAGTCTGTATGTTTTATTCACTGTTTTTTTTAAGTTTCAACTTAAATTTTCTAACATAATATGCCTTTTAAATGCCAACCATGTCAACTTTATCCTATTTCCTATGGGCATCAGTTTCAATGTTGATCAATAGATTAACAACTTAAGACTTCTTTCAGTAAACCAAGTGAATAAAGTCATTAGGCAAACCTTCATTAATTTTATCTGTATTTCTTTAATTGTTATGCTTTTCTTTTCTTTTTTTCATTTTTCAACACTTTGTTATATAAAAATGCAGTAAACTTGAATTGGTATGTATGGTCTTGAAATTTCTAACCTGACTTGGCCTAAAATTGGCAAAAGAGATGCCTTAGACTTTCCTATTCATTTACTATTGTTACTATTCATGGCATTGCACAAATCATTCAATTTTATGCATTTCAGCATTGTTATGCTCCATTGTTAGCAATCGAAATCCTGCGTTATGATAATATAATTATGTTGATTGTTTGTTAATGTAGCTACATTGATTGATTATTAACACCGTATGTATGTAAGAATTATTTTTAATCTTCTGCCAGGTACAACAATTTCCATCATATGCTCAAGCATGTGTTGTAAATTGTATAACACATAAAATAACTTCAACTATTGTTTTTTGTTTAATTATTACAAATAACATTACATAAAATAATACATATTTTCGAATTTCTTGTGTCTTACAACAATTTGCAAAGATTATTTTACAATATTAGTACATTTATTTTGTTAGTACAGTCGACGCTTGTTATAACGATCCCTTGTGTGCCAAAGAAAAGGGTCGTTATAATGGGAGGTCGCTATAACGATAGTGAATGGGAAAAAAACTAATCAGGTGCAGTAAAATTAAGGTTTCAAAGGAAATTCTATAATACAATCTTATTACAAATTTTTGTTTACTTTTGTATCAAATAAACATTGACAATGAAAAATTATAAAAAAAAATAATTTAAGAGAATAATTATATATTTCTAAAATAAAATTTTAAATTAAAGTTAAATCACAAAAAAAAAGTTACTTACATATTAACATTTATTTTCTATAAAAATAATTCAAAATTGTTGTTTGTTTTTTGCGCATTTGATATTTTGTTAAAACAAAATTTTCCATCAAAGTTAGAGATGATAAGTAACTTTCTGTGTTTTCTTGTTTTTCAAAAAAATGTTTTAAAGTGTCAATATCATTTGAAACACTTTTTACATTAGGTATTGGCAGTGACGGTATACTTTCTTCATCTGATGACTCTATTTCTTGTATAGAATAGCGAGAAATTATGTCATTTTCTGTCAGATTTTCCACACAGTCTACATCATAGTAAATCAAAACATTATCATTAAAAGTCAGTTTTTCTTTCAAATCCATTTTCTCACAAATTTCTTACAGTATTCTTTCTTCCTCATCAAAACTTTCATCATTGATTCACTGATTATTATCTAACGTTCCATCTGTCAATTTCACATGTTCGGATTGCACTTCTAAACCAGCATGACAAAAGCAATTTTTAATGGTTTCCTCCATTAACTGCATTCTATGCTGCTTTGGAAAGATGTAATGCTGAAAGAATATCCACTTTATAAATTTTGTCTTCGTCTAGTGCAGAAACAATTCTGCTCAAAAGGAATTTCCTGTAATTGCATTTGAAACTTAGGATGATGCCTTGATCGAGAGGCTGAAGAACAGACGTGACGTTGGGTAGAAAATATTCCACTGTTATAGACTTCAAACCCATAATCTGAAGATGTGCAGTATAATTGTCCATTCGGTCACTGTATTGGGACATAAGCCGCTGACCGGTCATTATATTGGATGTAAAAATAACATAGCATAAAGGGGATATATTTCGGGACATTTAGCATCACCCGCCCATTATAACGACCGTCAACTGTATCACAAAAAAAATGCGAGTGTTGTACTTATTACTTTTTTCAACAGTGTGACTGGCAGAAGGTTAACCCTTTCACTATCAGCACAGCAAAAATAAAACTTTTCCACTATTGAGTGCAGTGAAACATTCTATGCTCAAGAATTTTTAAGTATTAAGCCTAGTGCATGCAGGCATTCATATAAAGTCAAATTTTCCTTAGAATACTTTGATTTTGGCATATGATATCCTTTATTATTCTTTATAAGTGCCAAAAAGCATTTTTGGATAATGACCCTCTCTGTTCGTTGCTAAGAAGTATCACTAAGCACAGGAGAGACATCTCAAGTGTTGTGTACAGGAAATACTGAGAGTAAAAGAATTCATTATAGTAGTCCTTTATCATATCATGCATGCCAATAGGCAACCAAAAAAATGTGATATATTATAAAGTCCAAAATAACTATAAATACGTTAAATGGAAAAGATGATAGGCTAATAGTAACAACAGTTTTATATTTGCCTCATATCATTAGTTTTATATGCAAATTACAAATTTCTAAATGAAACTTAACTATAAAGAATTTACACTTATTTATTTTATTGTTATCTACAATGATGTTTAAAAAGTGCAAAAATATTTATTTTCTAATGATAAAATAATCCAAAAAAAGCATTAGTTTCCTGATAATTATACGGTCAAAATTTAATTAAAAATTTCTTTTGGGAAGTTTCAAACAATACAACCCTTGTAACAGAACATTAGAGGCAGAGCTTTTTTTTTACTTTTTGCACAGCATGGAAAAAGTATAATAAATCTGAAGTGATATTGTGAGGATCTACTTGTATTTATTTTTTTTATTTAAATTTTTCTTTAACTAGGACATAATTTTGACATTTTAATAATGATTGTTTCTTCTTTTTATTGTCAAAACAGCATGTGGAAAAAAGGATTGCAAAATGTCATCAAGAAGCAATATGTGAAAAGTGCAAAGTGGTGGTTCTTTATGCATCCATTATTTTATACTGATAATACAGTAAGTACCATTTTTATAAGATAACTTTGTTTATTTTTTATTTATTTTTTTTTATCCTTTTGTTTTGCTTATTTAACAAACAACATTCTTTTTTAATTAAAAAAAAAAAACTTCTAAGCTTTATTGTGTTTTATATATCGATAGATATTAGACAGAACAATAGCAAGAAATAACCTAAAATTTCCTGGTTTTTTTTTTTAATCACCAGAAAAGGAAAATGAAATAGAACTTATTTCTAATAAATATTAACAATAGTGTTCACTCTAGAAAGGAAAAGTGCAGGATACTACTTACTGGAAAAAGCATTACTGAAGCAGAAAAAAAGTCAATAGTTGAATTTTAAATAAAATAAAATAAAAAATAAATAAAAAAGTACTGTAAGTAATTGCAATAGAAAAAGTATTATGCTTACTAACAATACAAAAATGTGTAAGAAATACAATTAAATTACAACATGAGTTAATTATCTGTTTTTTGTAAAGCAATAAGGAAGTATCTCCAATTTTTGCAAGTTCTTGGACAAATAGATTTAGAAATACTGTGGTAGTACTGGGAGTATTTTTACTAGAAATCATGCAATTTGGAGTGCATTTCATTACTTTTAAAAAGGCAGGCTGCATTTTGGCGATTTTAAATAGGGCATGCACCCTTAAAAGATGGCCTAGAAAGAACACTAGTTAACAATATATTTAAATTTGGAATGCAATACTTTAGGGAAAAGAACAAGAAATATCTGTTAGTAGTTTCTTAAAAAAATATATATATATGTGATAAGTCTATTTTTTTTTTCATTATTTTGCTGTTCTAATATGCTTGCAAACTTTCAGGGTGTATTGCATTTAGTGCTTATTATTTTTTAAATTTTAAAATATATCATTTTAATAAGATGTTATTATTATTTTTTTAATAATGGAAACACATTTTGTGTGCTTTATTTTAAGAAAGTACAGATTTATGGTATGAGTTTGTAGTTTTAAGTTTACTGTAATTTAATATTGCATGCAGTTTACAGATTATTTAATATTCGAATTTTGATTCAAAATTATTTTTAATCTTGCTTATTTTGTTGTAAGTTGTTATGTGATTCCATAAGCATTATTGTAACACTGAACCAACTTATTTTATAAATAACAAACAATTAGGTAAAAGTACTTCAGAAGTGTCAGTTTTTAACATTTTTTTAAAAGTTGTAAATCATTAAAACTAAAAAAAAAAAAAAATGTGTTTTGAACCAAATTTCTTGACATGATAGCCTGAGAAAGGTTGTTTTGTCAAGAAAGTCTGTCATGAGACATTAATTTATTAAAACTCAAGATACAATACATTTGTCAAAATGTAGAAAATGCTATTCAATTTCAAATCACTACAATAATCAGGCCTGCCAACTGTATGTTTTTACATTTAAGAATGAGTTCATGAATGTGTCTGAAAGTTTTGTGTTGAATGGGAGAAAATACTTTTGGAGAACGACCTTACTTAAGTTAAGAACACCTTCCAGGTAAAGATTCAGATTGTACCTTATTATATAAGTAATTCCTCTTATATTGAAGAATTTAAATATTAACATGATGTATTAGTGTTCAAAAATAATTTTTTATTCAGTTATTCATATTTTTCTGTTTATTGTTACAACAGTATGCTGAAAGTGAAAAAGCCATCATCAAAAAAGGGTTACAACAATGCTTAGAAGATTCGCCCATTGGTGAATTCCCTGCCAGACTTAGTATTTTACGTACGTTCCTCCAAGAATTTAATCTTGGCTCATCAACTAAGCAAAGCCGTAAGTTCTTTTAACATTTTTTTTTAAGTATAAAATCCGAATTAATTGGTGTCTATTCATTAATAAATATTTCATTTACATTTTATAGAGTATAATGTTCCTTTTTAAAACAACATAATTGAAAAGTGTTTATGAATTCGATTTGTTTCTATGTCTGTGCTCAAACTCTCATAAATGTACTTTGATTGTCATGTATCATATTATTGAGGTTTACTATACAATGTGCAGTATTGAAACTAAAGTGTGTAGCATTTACAGTTTGTTTATAGATACACAAAAGAATTCCATTACATTATGGTCTATGGACAAAAATTGTTTGCAGTTCATTTTATTGATGTTACAATATTTCAAACATTTGGTATGCATTACTGAAGTAGACTTCAACATGCTTTCTCAGAAGTTTAGAATAAATGGCATTTATATTTCATGTACAGAGGTGCACTAAAGTTATTCTATTGCATTATGATCTATGGGGGAAAATCATTTGTGGTGCATTTTAATGATGTTATGATTATTCAAACATAATGACATTTAAAAAGATCTCTGAGGTATACTACAACATGTTTTCTGTAGATTATGGAGTTCATAGCATTTATCGTTCGTTCACAGAGACACACAAAATAATTCAGTCACAGGAATGACTATGAATGATAATTTCTGGAAGTGTGTTTTATGCTGTGGTGTTTTTAAACTTATCTAAATTTTGGTGTATTATGTGATGTGTATAAATTCTGTAGATCATATACAGAACTGCATGAAAGAATTCGCATACATTACCAGATATGGACAGAAATTGCTGAAAGTCTTTCAGAAAGATGAAACATCATTATTGAAGATGCCTGGGCCAACAGGCAAAAATATTCTACTTTTATGAAACTTTTAGTGTGTGGACTGGTTTTATGTTTTTTTAAATATGTTTTTAAGAATGTACAGTGCCTGTCTATATGTTTTAAAGATTAAAATAATATCTGAAATAACAGGTAGTGTTCGAAGAATTATTAATTAAAAAATGACATTAGAAAAGATCATAGATTGAAATACTAAATTTATCTGTCAATTGCCACTGCAATTTCCTCTTTTCCCATTCCTTAAGAATTTCCTGAAAATGCATGTTCTAAAATGTGTGCTCTCATCATATTATTTCATGGAAGATCTACAATCAGTTCCCCCTCCTCCTGTCTCTGAAACATCTCAAGGCAAATGACTTGTAATCTTAAACAACCTTTCACTCTGACACCATCCATTAGAGCAGAGTGAAAATTGCCTGTGTGCATCACATGTATTAACATGTGTATAATAATTTTAAATAATCAAAAACAATTTTTTTTTTCAAAAACCGAAATAAGGTTGTGATCTTTATATTTTAAACCAAAATAAGATTGTGACCTTTATATTTTAATTTTATATTAAAATTTTGCACATTAATATTAATATATTTACCTAGGCTTTTTTCATTTTACATTAATAATATTAATAATTCATTCCCCCCGCCCCCAACAACAACAAAAAAAAAATCATTTAGTGCTTTTAAATTTTTAAAAAAAGGTGGCCATTAATGAACTTTTTCATTTTTGCAGGATTATGTATCTTATGGAAATATTTTCATGTGTATGTACATACAAATAATACCATCTGCATTAAAAAAAAGTATTAATTCTGTTAAAAAAGTATTTGTTCTGTAGAAATTTTATTTCTTTGTTGTTCTGGGGAGGGGGGGATATGACCCTGTTTACATCCTTAGATCTACTTTTTTGTACCAACTATGCAAAATAGCATGGTGGTCAATATTCAAATTTCTAAATCTTTCTTTAAAAATAATTATTTGTTTCCAATTAATTATTTAACATTTTTTTAGTGCATGATATCTTTTTAATAATAACAATGAAATTTCTCTTTCTCATTTTAGAAAGCTATGCAAACATCCTGTTTAATATATATACATATTATGAACAGTTCTTACCTGCTATTGAAAAAGAAATCGCCCAGTTAAAAAAGCCTGTTGAGAAAGACCTTAAAGTAAGCTTGTGTCTTTTTATACATAATTCCCTATTGTGTGTATTGTGGCAGTAAAATAAATCCATATGTTTGTAATTTATTTCTAGGATTTTGTAAAAATTGCCCGATGGAACGATGTGAATTTTTATGCTGTTAAAGCTTCTGTAGAAAAATCTCATCGAACTGTTCTTAAGCATGTTAAGGCTTTTGAGGTATGTTTAGTTTATTTTTGTTTTATTTCGTCTTATCTATATTAAAATTTTATGCCATGTATGTTATTGCCTTGCAGTCAGATATTTCAATATCTTTTATCCAGATCGTTTGGAATAGAATAGGAAGGCATATCAAGAACTTTTCATGGTCACTGTATTCCGTTAAAAATAAATGGATTCTATTGAAGATTCCAGAGAACATCATTGCATTTGACGGTTGGCATACGATAAAAATAAAGTCTTGTAAAACATTGAAGAATTTAAATTAGCAAGGCAAACATTTTAAAAATTTAAGTAAAATAATTTACTGCATAACATCACTTAATTTAAATGCATACTGCTGAATCATCTCCAACAACATTTCTTCTTATTCTGAATTTTAAAATACATTGCATTTGTACACATAAAATTTGTATACATACACTGGGGTTCCTAAAAATTAAAGAAAGGAAATTTTTGAAAGGGCTTGATAATTAAACTGATGAAGAAATAACTATAAACAAATGAGATTAATTTAGAATAATAAAGACAAATTTAATACATCTGACTAGAGAAAACCACTCCACCAAGTAAGGTGGAAAGCGAAATCAAAACCAAACACATTCACAGCCGACAATACCTGGCACAGGCACATGCATACATCAAAATACTCCATAACGTAATGGAGAAAAGATACACGCAATGACCGTTTCCTAAAAGCAGAGTCAACAGGGAATGGAGTGCAATCAAGATGCCAGCAGTTTGAAGGAAATAAATGCTGATAGCTTGGTCACACTAAATATTGGGAGAGAATGGCGAATCGAATAAATATGCAAAAATAAAAATAATCTATATAATAAAACCGTATGTCATGTGACTGTCCTCAACAGTTCCGGGATGCCGCTTCACTTTTTCATATGCCAGGCAGCCATTTTTATTCAAAATTATTTTTTCTAATAAAACTGCATAAAAGTTACATTTTTAGAAAGATCGTTCAAAATAAATTAATATTTGAGAGATGACTTACGTTCAATTATGTATACATTCTGCAATAACTTCAGTTTCAATTAGGTTCGCTGTTCAAATTCTCTATCCATGAAAGTAAACAACAACAAAAAAAAAAAAAGATTCATTCGTTGTGAACGTTTAAAATATTAAACCATGAATTTTTGGACCGCTGCCTGGTGTAAAAAAATAATCCGCACCAGTGAGACAATCAAAGTTTACCATAATTCTGTTCTATACAACTCATCTTTCTTCTGGATTTTTTCTTGACGTAAGTTGAACTCATGTAATAATATTTAATGGATCAAATTTCGAAAGGGGAGCTTTTATTTTTCACGTGTGCAAATTAGAAACGATACTTTAATTTTGAAATCAAATGTTTTGATTTATGATATTATTTCTTATTTATCTATTTTCTATTTTAAATGAAAAATGTGGACGTCGTGTATTTTAAATTGGAACAGCTGTCACAGACGCACCGGGGTTGGCGCGATTTTTGTTTTGCGCCATTTTGGCGAGAAAATCTCATTTTCAGGTGCTCGGGCAAATTACGAAAAATTACTTAATATGTTTAAGAATCTCCGCATTAGCGAACATATTGCAACTGATAAGCAAACGGACATGAAGCATAAATGCTTAAATAGGTTAAGCGGTTTTTGCCAAGAAAGGTGAAATACATAACAAAAAATATGAAAAATGCTACCACGATTACAAAAGTTCTTGATTTGTCTATAGATTTTTCTGGTTTGGAGAAGGATTAAGGAAAAAAATAAATTATGAATAAAAATAATTTGTTACAATGCTTAACATGCATTTAAGGGCGACCAAACTGGTCGCCTGTGGCAGCTAGTGTGATAATAATATGACATCCTCCACTTTTTTTTCTCTCTTTTTCTTTTTCTTTTTTTTTCTTTCAGTTTTCAAATTTTGAAACAAATTTGGAATTTATAATTTTTTTAAACATTTTCTCTAATTGTTACTTATTTATTCTTAAGATACATAAATAAAGAAAAAGATTGCTTCATTTTAACACTTTTGTTAATTCATAATTTTCTGCCGAATATATTATTTAAGATGGAATACAATTTTTTTTAACAGTATACTAGAAATGGAATTTAATTCCCCCCTCCCTCGCCCTCAGTTCTTTTAGGTAGCTTTCAATACAAAAAAGTATAAAGCTACCTATTGCAGCCGTTCAGAGGAAAGCAGTTCCGGAAAATTTTGATATATTTTCACCGATCATGACCCCCAGACCCCCAAAACCACCCTCCGTTCAAATGTTGATTTATATATATCTCCATATATATGTATATATATATGGATATCAAATATATATCTGACCTATGTCATACGATAACGCTCGTATTTATAAATCAATTTCGATGAAACCAATTGTGTGTATTAAGCTCACCAATGTCTCGACTGAGTTTGTTGGCCAGCTTGGTCTGCCATTTTGTTTCAAGATGGCAGCCATTTAAAAATTAAAAACTAAAATAAATATACAAAAAAGTTAAAAATTCAAATTTATTTTTTAATTACGTGTTAGGCCTTTATACAAGGATTCCAGAGCATTTTTTGGTTTGCCTCTATCTTAAAAAATGGCTGAGATAGAGCAGTTTGAAATTCTAGGGTGGCTGACATTTTGAAACAAAACAGCACATTAACGCGATTACTCGCAAATTATTTTCTTTCATTGTTGTAATAATTTTCACAATCATACGCATAAAACTATATATTCATATCCGTTAGTGCCAAAATTGGCAACGTTTGGCGAAATATCGCCAAATTTGGCGACCAAAATAAGTCTTCATAAATGAAGCCAATTTGGCTATTGCTCAATAATTTGGCAAATTTCTTATTCAAATTCAGTATTAACGAATCTTTTGTAACCGTTTCTTTGCATTTTAACTTGCTGTTTTCGTGTAACATTAGCTAAAATTTTAAAACGAAGATATAGAAAAGCTACCTTTTCCTCCCGGTACAGGCCGGAAGGGCTTTTTAAAGAATCATACCTTATTCAACTTTTTAAAGAAAAATTTGAAGAAATCAAGATAATTTAGAATTTTTTCAGTTTTTAAATCTTGAAATAAATTTGGAAATTTCGATTTTTAAAACATTTTCTCTAAAATTGTTACTTATTCATACTTAAGATACATAAATAAAGAAAACGATTCAGTTTAATTTTTACACTTTCGTTAATTCATAATTTTCTGTCAAATATATTATTTAAGATGGAATGCAATTTTTTAACAGTAAGCTAGAAATGGATTATTTCTACCCCAGCTCTTTTCAAAGAATCATACCTTATCTAACTTTTTAAAGTTAAATAAAAAAAATACAAGGTAACTTAAATATATAATTTTTATTTTATTTTATTTATTATTATTATTATTATTATTATTTTCAGTTTTTAAATCTTGAAACAAATTTGGAATTTACGATTTTTAAAACATTTTTCCTAAAATTGTTACTTACTCATTCTTAAGATACATAAAAAAAAAAGATTCAGTTTAACTTTTACACTTTTATTAATTCATAATTTTCTGCCGAATATATTTAATATGGAATGAAACTTTTTTAACAGTATACTAAAAATGGAATTTGGTTTTTTCCCTAGTTTTTTTCAAGGAATCATACCTTATTCAACTTTTTAAAGTTAAATTTGAAAGAACAAGATAACTTAGATTTTTTTTAAATTATTATTGGCATATTTAAAATAAGTGTTGGGATGCTAAATGAAATCTGGTCACCTTATCAATCTTTATTTCTGCCTATGTTGATTAATTTCATAAAAAATTTCAAATTATGTTCCATGTTTATAATATTAGCAATTGGTTATGCATTTGTTTAATTTTCAGAATGCTCTCCAGAAGCCAGCTAAGACAGTTTTCATTCTTCCTTCAAAGAAAACAGATGATGATCAAAAAGCTTGGTTTCTTGATATTAAGAAGGAGGATTACATTTATAAAGTGCCAAAAGTAAGAAAAGGCTCTTTTCAGAGTATTTTGATGTAAATTTGTTTTTAATAAATTAGTGTCAATGTATGTAGTGTGGTGCAAGATATAATTTTAGACTTGCGGTATGTTTGTTAAACAATCCAAGATTTTAAAACTGGATATCATACTGTAAGTCTAATTTTAAAAATAAGATATGCATGTATTTCTTTTAAATGCTAAAAGTTGTGAATTAACAACATAATATACATTAAAATAACTTTTAGATTGCTGACATGTTTCGGCTCACTCCAAACCATTTTCAAAAACAAATGATAATATTCTCATTTGTTTTTGCAAATTGAAAGATTTTTTTTTTTCCTATTTGATGATATAAAAATTGAAAATGCTTATAAGTTTATTAAAAAAAAAAATTGCAATAAAAGCAATATTTATTGGTCAGGTGTTGCTACTATCAATATGATGTCAATGTTAGTCACGGACATGTTTTTGCTTTATAATATAGATATTAATTATACTTCCAAAGTGTAAATCTGCAGATCAGAGACTTCAATATCAGTTCTGTATGTCAAATTTTTATTTTAAATACCATTTCAAATGTACAAATCTCTGTATAACAGCATTTTGAAAATCCTTAATGATAGAATATAGTTGTAGCTTATGTTTTTGTAATCTCTGTTCAACAAAGTAAAAGTAATTCTGTAATTTCTGTATATCTTACTAATAGGGCTCTCGTCACAAATTATCTCAATTCAGGTTTTCTAAATCATTTACACCAATATTTTCTCAGTCTTAATTATATTTACAACCACATATTCCTGTAGTAAAAGTTCTGTATATGAGTTATGTTTAAAATTTGTCTTAACCTTTTAAACCACTTTTAATATTTGAAATATGTGATTTTATTAACTACCTTATTTTTTATTACTTAATAAAATGTAAACTTAAAGAATAAATAGTATGTGAAGCTGTTAAAACTCTTGTAACTGACAAGTATAAAAAACTGAAAGAATGGTTTAAAAATACTTTTAGTTTTCATCTTATAGATGTCTTTCATTTTTATATTTCGTATAAATCATTTTCAAATTATTGTGAACAGCTTTTATAACATTTTTAGTTAGCTCTCCAGAGTATTTATGTACATTCTGTTTACATGATGATATTTTTAATAGACTTTAGTGATTTTGATTTGCAGGTTAGATCTGAATTTTTCAAAGAACGGAATGAACAATTTTTCCAAAAGTTTCCAAAATATCAGAAGAAAGTTAAAAAGGTTGCCAAAGGAATTGGGGAAAACTTCCCAGTTGCTGGTTATGTAAATACTCTGAATGATTTTTGTGGTAAGTGTTCTGTGAAATCAGAAACTATACTGTTTTGTTATTTTGAAGTCATATGTGGTATTTTTTCACTTAAATTATATTTAATTATGCTAAAATTTATTTATACAGTAGGCTCTGTCAAATCTACAAACCTAAAATCTACATCTTTTTGATATATAGACAACAGACTTTGCATTAAAGTTCTCACAAAAAAATGTCAGGGCATTTTGTTTTGTTTATAAATAATTGAAACAGCTGTAAAATGTATTCTGGTGATTTGTACTTTTAGAACATTGTTTTTCATTTGTCATGTATTCAGCATAAAATATTTTTGTTCATTTATCTTAGTAACAAGTTTTATACTTATGCAGTAAATGTAGTATGCTTGCATTTTATTTATAATATTGTAATTTTAATTGTTACAATAGAAAAATACATACTGTAAAACTTTAATAAACATAAAAGTATTTGTTTTTTTAGTAAGCATTTAGTATTTCTTAAAGCTAGTTTTACTATGCAAAATAATTTTTAATGGGTTGCTTATTATTTTTGAACATTTAAGCAGCCCCTATCAATATATACATTTAAAAAAAAATAACAACTTTAACAAAGAAAAATCTTTTTATTGATGGTGAAAATGATTTAAAACTTTATATTTACGTCCTAGTGTATATATACTTATTGTATTATATTCATTACTTTCTTGGTTAGCATCTTATACTGTTTATAATTGTCATTCATTCTTACCAGGTTTTCATTTTATGTATATATGTTTGCTGGCATTGATTGCCATAAAATGCATATCCTTTTACTCATGCTCATGAATTCAAATTTATATTATCAATACTCTTCTTAACGTACTGAACTTTTGGGACACTATAATTAATAATAATTAATTAATAATTAATGTGCCACATTAATAATAAGATATATAAATCTCAACAATTGTAAATTCTGTATTAAAAAAAAAAAAAAAAAAAAAAAAAAAAAAAGTTCAGTTCCTCATTTATTGATATCAGTTACTTTAAAAAAAAAAAAAAACTTTGTAACTTTTTTATGCTTTTAACTTTGAATGTAATTATGCTATGACATAATATTTAATGCTGTGTTCTGTTATATTTCCTTCAACGTTCATCTATTGTATATTATTTTGTAATTCTCTATTATTTTTATGCTTAATGTTTTCATATGTGTATTTTTAGGAAACATTATTGAGGCTCTGGAAAGTGCTACGATAGAAGGGCAAAAGGTTCGTATTGTTTTGCTCACAAAAAATGTTTTTTTTTCTATCTAGAAATGCATATGTCTGTGACACTTTGAAATTTTTAGAATCTGAACATTATTTTTAATCTATATCAAGAATTTTTTTTTTAACTTTTACTCGTGCTGAACACTATTGAAACATACTAAAACAGTGTTCTTCCAATTAGGACCCGCAGTAGCAAGCTTATGCTTTACCTCCAGTCCAATATACTGATTTTATTTTCTTTTTTCCATAATATAAAATAATCATTTTATTTATTACAAGAAAAACATAATTATTAATTCATAAATCCATACTTACGAAATAGAAAATAAATATTATAATTGTAATTAATGAGATTTATATAGCTGGGAGCAGGGTCATACAGACTCTAACAAAATAGTATATACCGGACTACTTAGAAACTCCTTAAAAATGAAAAAGTTTCTAAGGAGTACTTAGAACTCATTAAAGAAACAAAATACTCCTTAAAAACTCTGTAAGTTATTGCAAAGTGTAATTTAGCATTGAACAATGATTTAATTGAAGGTTACAAGAGTAGAAAATGAAAACTTATATACTACTTAAGCATGCATGGCTTAGAAGAGATTAACCTTTAAATGAAGTAAAATAAAAATATTCTCATGTTTACAAAGGTAAAGTTCAAGTGCTTACTGCCATTCTAAAAAAAAAGTTACTGTAATTTTTTTTTTTATGCTTCATGGTTTTTTTTCTTCAAAATTTACTTTTAAAATCTACATGTGATACATCAGTTTTAGGGATTTGACTGGCCTCTATATACCGGATGTTCTAAAATGGACTGACTGATTTTAAAATTCAATGACTTCCAAACGGTGACAGATATTTAAAAAATTCTTGCAGGAGGGAATTGTAAGATGTCAGGAGTTTTCTTTACTGCGATTCCTGATTTTAGCTCGAATTACCTGCAATAGATGGCACTGCAAGCAATAGGAGTACAATATAGGCCAAAACTAAAATCACCCAGCATTGATGTGAAGGAAGGAGGTTCAATACATGAAGTGGGTCTCATTTGCTAATACAATCTTGTTTTTAGGGTCCGAATATGAATAAGATTTTATTGGTGAATGAGACCCACTCCATGTTATGTATTGAACTGCCTTCCTTCACATCAATACTGGGAGATTTTTGCTTTTGTTCTCGGTTGGATGTCTATGGCTTGCAGCGCCATCTATTGCTGTTAATTTGAACTAAAATCAGGAATCACAGTAAAAATACTCCTGACATACATTGCTCTCCTGCAATTTTGCCTTTTTTAATATCATTCGCCATTTGGAAGATATTGATTTTTAAAATCAGCCAGCCCATTTTAGGACACCTGGTAAAATGTCATTGGTCACTGCGTAAAAGAATTTGCTGGCAATTTTCTATTCAAATTTATGAAGCTAGTAAGCAAGGCATTGAGAATACTTTGCAACTTTTGCACTAGCTATTAGATTTTAATAGAATAAAATCAGTTTTCTCTGTAAATGAAGTATTAAAAATTAGAATGTGTGGGCGTGTTACATGAAGGCACAGAATCATTTTTTTTTGGTTTCCAGCGCTATCACTTTGGGAAATTCGGTTCAAAATGTCCACTTTGACAGCATTTTTTGTAATATATTCTGCCTTTATCAAAAAATCGAGACAATACGGACATTATAAAGTTTCTGAATAAGAGAACCTACCAATTGGATGCATTTTAGAGCAAAAATGAATTTATCAATGTGTCTCAAAATAAGCAGTTTGGATTTGAATACACCCTTAAGTTATTCATCATTCAACCTGTGATCTTCAGATGTTTTAATATATATATTTTAGAGTAAGTTCTTTCATGGAAACAAATAGTTCTATTCTGTTAATCATCAAGCAGATAAAAATCCACACCATCATATTTTCTTTTGAAAAATTGCAAGAATTTAGAGAACCCTGCATCAGAACAGGACATTTTCAAGATATATATTATGATATTTTTTCCCCAATAAATACAGTAAAACTCTGATTTTATGTTCTTAGAATTTATGTTGTACTGCAATTTAACTTTTCCTATTACACCCCTTGAAAAATGTAAAAGTGGAATTCTACTGTAATTTCACACCATTGACATCTTTCTGCAATTTACTCTTTTTCTGTTACCTCTTTTGAAAAATGTAAAAATGGATTTCTACTGTATAAAAAAAAATATTTATCAATTTTGAAATATTTTTTTCACTTGTCATATTTAACAAGTTTCATCTAAAATAAATAATTTTGTTGAATATAATACTTTAAAAATTCTTGAATGAATTTTTAAACATATAAATGTTATTCTTTATGTAATTTTACAAAAGTAACATCATACAGTCAGATCTCGATATAAGAAAGTCTCTAAATTTATCAAAAAGCTCATTATATGGAAAATTCGTTAAATAGAGATTCACCTTTCTAATATTTTAAAACTACATAAAGACAAATTTTGAATTCGTAAACAATAAGTATATAGAAAATTAATTACAATTTTTTATAAATAATATCTGTTTTATCTCACATTGTGTGTATCCACTTCAAAAGTACTTCATTCACATTTTCATAGGCACATGATTTTAAATATTTCAAACAAGAAGAATTTGATCAATCATAGTTTTCTAATATCTTATTACTATTTTTTCTGTGGTTGATAAACTGTTTCGGTGGAATATGAAATTTTAAAGCAATATTCTTTTTCTTCACGCCTTTATCCGTCTGATTAAGAATGAAATTTTTTCCTTTGATCAAACACTTTTGCTTTGACATTTTCAAAATACAAAAACTTAAAAGACCAACTAAAAATCTTGAAAACAAGTTCAAGGACAGCTTTATTAAAGGTGAAAGGAAAAATATTGAATTCTCTAATAAAGTAGATAAAGATTACACTCCCTAGATAAAGTGCTAATAATGACACTACGATTTTATAACTTACGAAGTGGTAGGTGCATTGAGCATAATGAAATTTGTAAAAAGGAAGAATAAATCTGAAATATTCAGAAATATTTTGAGAAAATGGTAGAAAAAAAATTTAGATCACAGAAAAACTTCATTAAATAGAGGATCCACTTATCTATTTGGAGATTATTTTACTAGAAAATTCCTAAAAGGTTTTTTGTTCCCAGGAAAAGTTTTTTAAAGGGAGGTACGACTATACATAAACCTAAAATAAAAAAGCATAGGTATTTCTGCATTTAAAAGCAATATTTTTATAGACCTATATTTTGAAAACTTTTCTTTCATAATGTAAAACTGTTCATTTATTATGTAAAACTTCATTTGTTTAAATATATTTCAGGCTGTTTGCACAAGGTCAAGAGAGAAGAAGCAAGCGTTGCTCAAAGTTCAAAATAAGAAACAGATGTTAGCTACCTTATTTAAAAGTCTTAAATCTATTGGTGAGTTATCATGCTTTATATCATTCCATTTTTTGAGGTTGTCTTTTAAGATTTTTGCATGACCAAGTTGAAAATTCTCTTTGAAAAGGGATTGTTCTTTTTTTTTTTCCTTTTCTTCTTAGTTTTGAATTTCTCTTATTTATTTTTAAATTCTTCAAAAATTATAGAAGCATGTATATTATAAAGAACAAACATTTCCATCAGTAATTGTAAGCTCAAAAATGTTGGGAGATATACTCAACTAGATGTTCAGTATCACTTTTCCTTTGATTGGAAATATCTTCACTTCTAAATGTCATATAATTGCAATCATTACTTCATCAGACGAAACAAAAAATCTACTTTTAAAGTTTCCTTGGAAACTGTAAATAATTTACTGATTTTGTATGATTTAAAAAAATATAATAGTTTTCAAGCATATATATATATATATATATATATATATATATATAATTTTTTTTTAACCTACTAACATGTCACATAACAATAAACATTTGTTTGTTACATTAATGTAAAGTAACAATTTCAGTAACGAATACTAAGCTGAAAGTTTTGAGGTTGTTATAGCTGATAATTTAGAACCCAACCTTGTCAAGGGTACCTTCTTCTGGTTAACATAATACCCATTTAGTAACATTTCTTTCATACTAAAGAGTGTCTGAAAATTCACGCAAGATTTTAATTTTGCACCATTTGTGCGGTGAATTGTTGCCAGCGAAAAGAAAGACAGCATGACAGTTCTGGGTTATTTAAAATGGAGCACTACACGAAAGAACAATGTATTTTCATTGTCGAGCAATATTTGAAAAATAATGAAGGTTTGGCAGCTAAATAATGTTTGATGATGTTACATGATAATGACAACAATCGCTTATAACAACATTAAAGAAGTGAATATAAAACATCACATATTTTACTGAATGGTGTATACAAATTTAAAATTTTATACATACATTAATATTAAAAATATTGACGTTTCGACCACCATCTATGGTCATTTTCAGGAAAATTTTCTTATATTGCTTTTAAAGTTTCAAATGCGAAAAACAATCCGTCCGTTGCCACATTATTATTGCCGTCCATAAATTAAAAATTAACAAGGGTAACACTAAACCATCGCACCAACCAACCACAAGTAGAAACAATGCAGAAGCATCACTAATCACTAACTATCACATCAGTGATGCTTCTGCATTGTTTCTACTTGTGGTTGGTTGGTGCGATGGTTGAGTGTTACCCTTGTTAATTTTTTATTTATGGACGGCAATAATAATGTGGCAACGGACAGATTGTTTTTCGCATTTGAAACTTTAAAAGCAATATAAGAAAATTTTCCTGAAGATGACCATAGATGGTGGTCGAAACGTCGATATTTTTAATATTAATGTATGTATAAAATTTTAAATTTGTATACACCATTCAGTAAAAATATGTGATGTTTTATATTCACTTCTTTAATGTTGTAATATTTCATGGTGTAATCTTTCAGCATTTATATCGCTTATAACTCTATAAATAATTTCTTTATCAAAAAATGGAAACACCATTAGATTCTAAATTGTTTCAATAGCCAGTTTTATGCCTTTACAAATGTAAATTTCATTTTTTCTGATTCATTTTTAAACAAAAATGAATCAGAAAATGTGTCAAAGTTTTGCGTCATTGAGCAGGAAATTAGAGAACCACCTTAACCCTTTTTATCCTGACGGTACTTATAAGTACCACTTTAACTCCTTCACGACGAGCGTCTTTTACAGAAGTTTTAATCTGTTACCACCGGTTTTTCAAATCAGAAATTTTCACCTATTTGAATCGCAAAAATGCTATGATTAGATAAGGAAAATTTTACAAAAAAAAAAATTACTGGAGGGAATAATCGAGGATTCTGAGCATCTAAAAAGTAGCTGGAAAATTAATTCAGGATATAAAGGGTTAAAAGACTCTAATCTACTCTAAAATTTTCAAATCACTTCTTTTTTTACAGTTATTGTTAATTATGCCTCAAAGCACAGATTAGCAAAGACTGTGGAGAAAATATGCCTTCTGGCTTAAATTTAACCCACCCACCCTCAAAAGATTAATATCGTTTTTGTTTCATTTGTAGGGCAGACTACAAAACAACATAAATCCAAAAGTTGTTTTAAAGTTGTTGTTTTTTCTTTATATATATATATATATATCTTATAAAATATATAACTGCTAACTGGCATACATATTTAAAGATTTAAGAAATATAATGAGCACTGAAAATTTCTTAAAATACCTAACATTCTTGTGTAGCACAAGTTTTATTGATTCCTGAAAAGTTTTAGATATGAAATTTAAGTTTCTAAAATCCTCATTCTATTGATGTACTGCGTAAAAATTTTTTTGAAAGAAACATTAAAACAAATGTAATCTAACCTGAACCTACACAAGGATGAGAAATTTTTAAAGTGCTTTTATGACACTTTTATGCATTTAATCACTTTAATATGCATTGTTGTAAAGAAATTTTATTACTGTTGTGGCACTTTGTTGAATGTAGAAATAGTTAACAAGATTAAACAGTATAAAAATTCAACAGTATAAATTGATAAATAATGTAATATTGGAAAATGCATCATAAACTCTGGTTATGCTATTTTCTTTAATATCAATTTTTTTCTTATTTTCTATAGGTTTATCATATAGACAAGGCATGATGAGGTACCACGAAGATAGAGTTACTGAACTTATGTCTATACCTGCATTTGATATTTCCAAGATGAAAATTTTAAAATCTGATGAGTAAGTTTTTTTTTTCTTTTATAAAGCCTAAATAGATATTTTTGGACACAAAGATAAAAAATATTGTATCTCTTATTTGATAAATATGTGTGTGTTGTGTTATAATTGATATCCACAGGGTGGGCCAAAAGTCCTGCATCATAGGAAACACATGTATTGTTACAATATGTTCTCAATATGATTGCCTCCATTGTAAAAACACAACTGCAGGCGATTGTTCATGTTCCTCAGAATGTTGGGCACTAAGATTGGCATTATGGCATGGCACTCAGTAGCAATTCGCTCGCGCAAATGGTTTTTATCCCTGATCTTTCACTGTAAACTCACTGTAAACTTTCAATTTAAGGTAACCCTGTACAGCAAATTCTACACGCTGTTCAGAAGTCAACATTTTCACCTACAAATTAAAAAATAAATAAAAACCAAATTAAAAAATTAAACTCATGATGTGGGACTTTTGGCCCACCCTGTACATTATTTTGTTTGCTGTGGTACTCATAATGAGACACAAATTTGATAAACATTTTAAGTGCATTTGAAAGCTATAACAAATTTATTTAATTTGACTTTCTTTTAATCTTTTCTCCTAACTTCATAACACATTTTTAATTACCATATTTTTTACATTTGATTTGTGTAACTGTTGTATCTTAGCCAAATTTAAAGTCTATTGCATTTTATCAAATTAGCCTTGTAAAAAATAGTTGGTTATTGGGTTTTTAATTTATTTCCAAATTGTTTAATTTGTTTGTCTTTCATTAAAGAAAAAATTAGACTCCAAGTAATTAATTATAGTATATTAGTTACATATCTTCAATTTTCAGAACTTATTATAAATCATAGTGATATAAAAATTTTCCATTTCAAGTTTATGCTATTTCTTTTTTGACAGCCTCTTGTAAGTAGCTTAACAAGATGATATTGAAATAATAAAAAGTTTTAAAAACTAAACCCTGATTATGAGGTGAGGGAGGCAAACTTATAAATAAAAAGCACTAATAATAAATAAATGTTCCTTTACACTTTACAAATTGTTTTTAGTGTAATTAAATGTCTGTTAACACATTGCACTTTTTGTTGTTGGCGTTATTTTTATTCTTCATATAGTAACAATAATTTTATTTATTGTTAAATCTTAATTTCACTAGTTTATATTTTATTTGTCTTGCAAAATTCTATGTTTTTCTTTTTTTTCTTTTTTCTTTCTTTCTTTTTTCTTTCTGTTTTTTCTTTTTTTTTAAGCAAGCTTTCTCAAATATTTTATAAAGTAGCTGCATCTTTTTTTTAGGAGGGAGGGGGGGGGGGGAAATATGTGTATGCATATGTTTATGTGATCTGTCAACACTCCTTTTATTTTGTAGGAGACAGAAAAAAGGAAAATAAATTAATTGCAGAGTTGATGACTTGTGAAAATATTAGAAATATTTTAAAGTGTACTTTAGTATTAATCTAAATGCTTGCTCTCGGATTGTTTGGAATTAAAATGCATGTCATGAAGTCAATTTAATCATATTAATATGATTCTCTTTGAATAATTTAACTAGATATTCATAAACTTGGTCATTTCGGTCCTAATGTGAATATTAATATAATTATGGTTTGATCCATAAGTTGTTTCTCTAGCCTAAACTTGCCTTACAAGGTTTTTGTTTTCTTTTTAAAACAACCATGCTTCTCTGTTAAGGTTTAAAAAAACGACTCAACCTTTCTTATTATGAAATATTGATAATAATAATAATAATAATAATATAATCTAAACAATAAATAAATTTCTAATTTGCATTCTCTAATTGTTATTGCTATATATTTTCTCTTTTTTGCAAGTGTGTTGCAGATCTTTGCAAAATTATTTAATCAATAATTTTTAAAGAAAAATATTTTAATTGTTAGTAAATTTATGACTAAAGGCAAGTTAATTGATGACTAATAATAATTAGGGAATGTGAATTAGAAATTTATTAATTGTTTTAGATTATTTTTTATTATTATTATCAATATTTCATAATAAGAAAACTGTCACATATTTTTTCTGATGCTATTTATTTGTCTCTGCCCCTTGAATTGAAAGTATTATTGGCTTGAATGTATGTTTGAAAAAAAGTCCTGATTATTTTGAAATATTTATTTTTTTTTTTTTAAGATCTTGTCATAATGGTTATGTTATATATCTTTGGTAATGTTTTCTTTTAGTCTAATTATAATTTTTTTTAAATTATCGTATCTGATAATTGTAAATGCAATAATATTCTAAATTACATGTAATTTTTTCCTTCTCATTTTTTATAGTTCCTTTGGAGAATTGCTTTCAAAATCTTCATCTGATACAAATCATTATTTCTATAAAAGTTTGGCTCAGTATGCACAGCTACAAAAACTAATGGAGTCGCCTTCAAAAGTAAGTTATGTAATTTTTTTTAATGCTATTTTTTCTGCAATTAAACTTGAGATCATTTACACAGTCGAAAGCAATAATTGTTAAATGTTAGAGCTATGGACCTCCTCCTCCTTCTCTCTTATCAGCACTCATGTTTTGGAATAAGATTTTAAGTGCAGATTTATTTCCTTAAAAATTTTGTAAATGGTTGTCTAAAACATCTGCACCACCAACTTTTTTTTTGAGAGAGAGAGAGAGAAGTAAATACCAAATAAAATAAGTTGAAACTGGTGTGAAACACTAAGAGCTAAAATATCTTCTTAAAACACCATCAAAAACTTTAAAATGTAGTCTTGCTGCTGCTTTCATAGTAGACGCACGTCTTTTTGCGCCTGACGAAGAAAGACTCAGATCTTTCGAAAGGCCTAGCGCATTTTAAAGTTTTTGATGGTGTTTTAAGAAGATATTTTAGTTCTAAGTAAATACCAGTTTTACTTATTTTGTAAACTTTGTTGTTGCTTTAAAAATGAATTTATTGATATAAAAGTTGACTCATATAAATGTGTGTAATAATCTAAAATTTTCTTTTTCTTGAAAGTTTTATCTAAATATTTCTTTAAAATCACTGTTATTAACTTACAATTTTGTTTCTGTTATTTTAAGGATATCACATTAGACATAATGCATAGGATTCAAGGTTATGGAGGACACTTATTGACTTCAGTGTCATCTCAAAGAATTCAACTAGTTAAGCTCATGAAAGATGTCGATAATTTTGGGTAATTTTTTTTTTTTACATTGCATATTCAATGAATCAAAATATGTAGTATTATCATCTCAGTTTTTTTTTTTTTTTTTTTTTTTTGTTCCGGATTAGCTTTGTTTTCTTAATTCTAATTTAAATACTACTCAGTATTTGAATTCTTTCAAATTACAAATCTTGTAAAATAAGTGATACTCAGAAACAAACAAGTATATTTTTTTAATGAAAAAAAATCACTTTTTTCCTTATCTTTTTTCTTTATTTGTAGATGTTAATAGCATATTAATATTCAAGAATACATATTTTTGAAAAATAGTGTTTTAAAGTATCACAAGAGGGTAATTTGGTCATCTAGCTAAATTTGTGACATTCAGGAACTTAAAATATTAATTTTAATTATGGCATTTGCATTGTGAAAATCTTGGAAAAATAGCAGGACCACGTGGTCTGTTACACACCCAAGAAGATTACCTAACTTCTATTAATATAAATCATATCACCACAGACTCAAATGTCTCGCTACGTTCTCAAATCGAACATCAATATGTACACATAGAATATAATTAGAATGAGCTTACCATCTTGACCTGGAGACACGTGGGATTGTGGACATCGGTGCTGTTATCTTGCATTGACGAAAAACAAATATCAATTGGAATAACTTAATGAAAATAAACAAAACCACAGACCACATCTTTACTTTTAATTACTCTTTCATAAAAATAAGAGGATCCCTGGTGCGGTTCATACTGCTGCACGGGGAAAATCTTCTCACCTTCTCCGTCCGCTAACCTAACGTAACTGAGTATGAACGATCGGTGAAAAACCGGCTCCGCGTGCTTGGCAATGAAAAACCAGCAAACCGTCAAACAGCCGCGCGCCGAATGCCAAAAGAGCGATAAACTTATCGATGGAAAGAACCGAAATATGCGTTAAATAAAAGTTAAGAATAAATGCCGAAAAATGGAAATAAAACATTAATTAAATTTTGAGGGACAATATTAGAATTAATAATAAAAATAATGGAGTTATACTCCAATAAAATGACGACATCGCGATGTGATAAGAATGTCATGAAACTTATCATGACATAAAGATTAGTTTATATATTTAAATTTTCTTTTGCTTCATTTTTTTTCATTAAAATATTTTATTGATTAATGGCTTGTGCCTTTTTGTCACATGTTACAGGTTTGATAGTTATAAATACAAGGGTGTGACATATGTGAAAAAATGATAGTTTTTTACACATCATAAAATATTTTAAGGTCTGTTGCATAACTGTAGTGAGTCTGGATAGCAAAGGTCACCAGTGAAATTTAATTAAAGTATTTTTCTTCTTCGTACCTTTGAATCAAGTGTATGAATTTAAATAAATTATAAATTTTCTTTCTCTAATACATTCATTATATGTATCAATCAGGAGACCCGACCCGGGTTACAGAATATACTGTCCAGTATGCAAAAAAATATGTAATAATTGATTTTAATTGAAAAATTCAACACATTTTTTACATTTGATATATATTTAAATTGCCTACCAAATACAAATATATATATATATATATATATATATATATATATATATATATGACAAATATCAACTATGTATTTAAATAACAAAAGCTTTGAAATTTATTAGAAACTACATGTTTATTTGAAATAAGCAATTTCTGCTCGAATATCTTGTTTAGTGCATTTATATACAAAGTTTCAAAGGAATAAATTAAGCCATTTTTGCATGAAAGAAGACACTTTTTTTTCCCCCTAATTGTTATGTCAGGTAGGAGAAGAAAGAACTCTTGCCAAGCACAGGCAAAATATTGTCAGTTTTGATAGCACTGCCACTATCTCCTGAGTTTTGCATTTTTATTTATATCACTACTGCAAATGTTGCTTTACAGTATTGTTGCAAACAAATGCAATTTTAAAAAAATTCATGCTTTAAAATTATTTAAAAAGTCTTAAGAAATCTGTAAATTGAGTTAAAATTTGTAAACAAACTTTACTTGAATTTTTTTTTCTTCTATTTTATGGTGTGAATATTGAAATCATGTGCAATAAAAACAAAAATGGATTGCTCAGGTCATTCTCACCTTCAATATCGTGTCAGTACTATTGACGGACATATTTTTGCTTTATTATATAGATTATTTTGTACATCATTTAAGACTTCTTATGGATTAACTTTGGTTTGAAAAATTATCCAGCTTCCTCAATAAAATTTTGCTTTCATTTAGCTGAGCCAGTTTAATATTCCCGATATCTTGGATTTTCAGCTTGGTGACCAATTTCAGAAATGGTTCTTGACCCGATTTTTAAAAAATCGCCTAGCCTAGGCTGTAAATCACAGGTACACATCCTCTCAAATCTTGCAGCTGGATTTTGTTCTACCAGCCCCCCCCCCCTCCCACCTCCCCTGATAATGTCTTATTTATATTATCAAAATATTTATAATAGTGTGCACATTTAAATGAGATCAACCTGAGGTATCCAATGCAAAAAAAATAAAATTAAAAATCGGTTAAAAATATTGAAATGCAAACGAGATATTGTGAAATCACTGTCTCATAGGATTAATACGAGGGTCGATCCAGAAATAAGGTTCCTAAAGAGCTCCAGCCAACGGGAAGGTGCGAGGCGAAATACGGCAACGGCGCTGTGTGCGGCTGTTCCTGCACTCGCTATTTCCCCAGCCGCTCATCGCTGCGCCGCTCATTCTTGGCTCAGCAGCCATCCAAGTTGAAGGTTCCCATTGTTGATCCCGCCAAGTGTGAGATTCGTTCCGTAATTCGCTTTTTGCATGCCAAAGGAACTCCGCCCGTCTAGAACCGCCAGGGAGGACGACTGACAGCCGGTGTAACTTTGCTTCACGACAACACCCGACCTCACGTCTCCCGTTAAACCCAGGCACTTTTGACACAATTTGGGTGGACTGACATGCCCCACCCACCTTACAGTCCTGACCTCGCACCTAGTGATTATCACTTGTTCTCCAAGTTAAAGGTACACTTGTGTGGCCAATGCTTCCAGAGCAACGATGACGTCAAAGAAGATGTGAAACGTTTCCTCAACGGGTTGGCGGTGGAGTTCTACGACACTGAGATACAGAAATTGGAGCACCATCTACAAAAATGCGTATAAAAAGATGGCGATTATGTAAAGAAGTAGAGAAAACTTTCTTCTTTCTAACGATGTAAATTTCTATGAGAATAAACAATGTTGTCTATTTGTAAATTTGATGGGAACCTTATTTCTGGATTGACCCTCGTATTAGCAAGCGGGCATTTTTGCGTGAGTGAAGCAGCCTCTTAAGCATAAATTTGATCTTATATAAGAATTTAACTGTGCTTTAAAAATATTCCTTTTTATTTAAATTTTTAGTAATTTCATTAATGCATCTTATTGTAACTGTACAAAAAAACATAGAATTATTATTCATGTTACATAGAAACATAGAATTAATTTTCAATTACCTGAAATAAATTTCTAATAATATTACCAAAAAAAAAGGGGGAGTTTTGTTAAAAGACAAAAAAATATTTTATTCTTATAAAAAGACTATGATCTTTTACAAATTATTGAATTAATAAAATTTGTATTTATTTTTGTATTTTTAAAAATATCTCATTTTTCCTTCTGTAGTTGTTTTACATCCATGTTATCAACTGTATATGATAAACAAGATTTTGCATATGAGAAAAACCTAACTATCATACCACCACAAAAATACTTTAAGGAATCTAATGTAAGTATCAATTTTTATTTATTTATTTAATTATTATTTTAAGGATGACTGTGTTTCATTTAGAAAATTGAGTATGAAACAGTATTAAACATTTTCTAGTTTAATTTACTTATTTTATCTGAGAAACTTAAATTCGTTATTGGTATACATCAGGCATGTCAAACATGTAGCCTGCGGGCTACAAAAATGCCTGCAGACAACTTATCTGTGGCCTGTGAAACCTTCGGCATTTTACCTCTGTTTAATTTAGTTGTTAGAACACGCATGCGGAAAATACATTTCTCACAAACAGTATTTTACTTGCAATTTTTATTTGTTTTATGTTGAAACGAATATTTTATTTTGATACTCTCTTCGATTTTACACCACTTTTCAAAATTATATACTGTATTGATTAAATATTAAGAAATATGTTGTAAAATTAATAAAATTCAGAACTAATTAAGAAGAGTAATTTTTTTTAAATTAAAACATAAAATTAAATAGATTTAAATGAGTCGCTTTTAAAGTGACACGAATTATCACTTTTGTGCTTGACACAAAAATGTGTCATCCAGGTTTTTCACTTGGGCTTTAGTCAAACATGTGGATTTTGGATTTAAGCTCTATAATTATTTGCATTACTTAGGATAGTAATTCTGTCATTGTTAATGAATCCTGTATGATCTTTCTTTCTTTTTTATGTACAGACTTTTGATTGGCATACTGTCATATATATATATATATATATATATAATTATTTATATATAAAAAATATATTTCACACGCAATATCTTTTACACACTATGAATAAATATGATAAATTTTAATAAAAATTCTACCTCAAGTTTAGACTTTGTACTTTATGATAAATTATAAAATATTATAGGTTTAAAAATCTTATACAAAAATTTTAAGAATAAATAACTGATGGCCAGAGTCAGTTTTACCCCCTTTTCATGATTAGGGTTAATATGTATAGTAATCAGTTTTGTTGCATGTGACTACTTATGTATCTACATGGTCAATAAAGAAATTTAGGAATTTTTCAATGTTTTTTAAGTTTTTTTTCTTATTATTTTATAGTTTATTATTGTTTTTTTAATTTTCTTTCTTTTTATATACAATAATTAGCTTTACTCTTAATAAATTTTGTGCTCTTCTCAGTTGTGTTCTACAATCTCTATTGTCTAATAATGATCATTATGCCCTGTCACAATAGTCATAGATATTAATTTGATAGCTGTGTTTATAAATTTAATCCTTTTCATTTTTTATTGATTAATTTCGACATATTCCCTTTAATATGCTTATGTTTTTAAAAAATTCTTTAGTCGGATAATAACCATTAGTTAATATGCATGTATCTACAAGGTTAATCCTTAAGCATGCATGCTTTAATTTTTTACTAGGTGTATGTCACATTTTTTATGCGCAGTAATTGTGCTACTGCCTAATATTTATCATCAATAATAAGAGCAATTATACATATCAGTAATAAAAATTGAATTTTAATTTTCATGCCATTTGGGAGAAGAAAAGTAGTATGCTTTATAAAATTTAGGTTAGTGCACTTGTTGAATCGTTAACAAAGAAATTAAAGAAATTTCCAGTTTAGGATTATTATTATATATATATATATATATATATATATATATATATATATATATATATATATATATATACTGTTATATTTCTATTTTTTTTTCTTTTTACATATAGCTGGAGATGAGCAACTTCATAAAGATAATTAGCCTAACTGTTAATAAGTTTGGTGCTCTTCTCAATTGTGCCCCAGAATCTACAATGTCTAATAATGAACATTATGCCATATTCTCAGATAAAAGAAGTTTATCTAATACTCTGAAAGAGAATGGAAATTGGTCTATTATCAAGCTTGCCGTCGATCACTTCAATTCAGAAATAGAAACCCTCTTGAGCCAACTTTCTGAATTAAAAGTTAGTGATAACGTTATTTCTTGGGACCACCTTAGAACTTTTAGTGCAATCTGTCAGTCAACCCAAAAAGCAATGGAAGCACTGATGACTAAAATCGCACAATACTACGATACTGACTGTCTTATGGTCGAGAATTTGGTAGATATCTATAACAAGATAATCAAGAAGAAAACAGCTGCAGAAGAAGAAGAGGAAAAGATAATCGATAGTCAAATGGATGAGCATGAAACAGTAGAGGAAAGTGAACAGAGTCGCATGTTAGCGAAATTGTGCCAAAAACTTGCAACACAGGTTGCTCTCGGAATTCAAGAGATGTTTGTCTTTTCGTCTTCCTTTGAAGAGGAAAAGTCTGATAATGTAGTTCCTGAGAATCTCTTTACCACTAAAATTACTGAGTCTCTTGTAGCAGCTAAAAACTGTCTTCGTTTTGATAAAATATTAAAAATAATCAAAAGACTGAAAGTACATTTTAAAAGTATCCAGAATTCTACTGAAGCACTTCTGGCTAATGATAATAGTTTTAGGTATGTATGGTAAACTTTTGTTGATATTTATTGTTTTACAGAGTTTGGTGATATATATATATCAATAGATATATATCTTGAAATATATCAATGGATATATATCTTGATATATATCCAATATCTATTTTCAAAATATATTATTTGATATTTAATATTTTCAATATTTTCATATATTTGATATTTATTTTCGAGATATTGTGTATAATATTTTTGATATTTTTAATCAAAAGAAATGTAAATGAAATTTTTCAACTGTTATTGGCAGAGACAATCTTACATTTATGTTCAAATTTTTTATAAAAACAAATTGTCTTGTATTCAAAATTTTGTTGTATAAAACATATTTTTCTTGATCCTTGATACTAAATCTTATAGGATTTTTGTGTGTGTGTGTGTGTGTGTGTGTGTGCACATGTAAAAAAGCAAAATTGGTTTTGATGAGTTGATCTTCAGTTTTGTTAGGCAAAGAAAAATACATTTCGATTATTGTTTTATTAAATTTTCATGCTAAGGACAATATTTTTGTTTTGAATTTATATTAAGTCTGAAAATATTTATAATCATCAATAAATTTACAACTTTGAAAATATCTCATATACAGTGGTGGCCAAAAGTTTGGACATTTTTTGAAAGTTTCATGTTTTTCAACTTTGTGTGCTTGTAGAATATATTAATTTTCACTTAAATACAAACCTTTATATATCAAATTGAAGGTAATTTAATGTAGAATTTAATAATAAAAACAGTATTACAATATCTGTATTACAAAAAAAAGTTCTGCTCATTTTAGTAGAACAAACAAGCACAAATCGTTTTGAATAAGGACGTGTTTTGTAATAAAAGCATACTAGCCAATCACAAACACTGTTCTGAGGACCAATCAAATGTCTGTAACTATAGTTTAGGTTATTTGGATGGTAAAAGAGTTATTGTTGTGGAAATATTTTGTGGAATGATGCATACTAGTACAATTAAATAGAGTATTGCTGTTTTTGAATATTTAAAGTTATTTTTTTTAATTAAACTAATTTTAAACAATGTCATCAACAAGAAGAACTAATTGGACATCTACAAAAAGAAGCCGAATTGTCATATTGAGAGAAAATGGCCTCTCTTATGCTGAAATTGCAAGACAAGTTGGTGGTTCAGTGACTTGTTCTGGTGTACGAAAGTTCTGTTTACATTATGAAAAAACGAAATCAGTGGAAAATAAGGCCAAATCAGACCGAAAAAAATGCACAAGTGCTTCTGCCAATAGAAAAATTAAACGGCTATGCCTTCAAGATAGAAAAATTTCATCAGATGCCATTAGATGTGAAATGAATGCAGCGGGTATTGCAGTAAGTTCAAGAACAATAAGAAGAAGGTTATCAGGATTTGGACTACAAGCTAGAATTCCAAGGAAAAAACCATATTTAAATCAAAAGCAACGCGAAAAACGATTTAAGTGGACAAAAGAACACATTAAATGGTTAGAAAATCAATGGAAGCAAGTAACCTCGAGCAATGAGAGTAAAATATCGCTCTTTGGTAGTGATGGTAGAAAATAAGTGAAATGTAGAGTAGGAGAAGCACTTTATCCTGATTGCATTGAAGCAAAAAACCCAACAAATGTCATGATTTGGGCATGTATGTCTGCAGATGGTGTGGGCCGAATTCAAGTGATTGATGGCATCCTGAATGCCAAAAAATACATTGAAACTGTCCTGGAACCAAAATTGATACCTTCCATCAAGGATCTCTTCCCCAACAATGCACCATTTATTTTTTAGCAGGATTCAGCTCCATGCCACACAGCAAAAGTATTCAAAGCATGGTTTCAAAATAAAGGCATAGATATATTACCATGGCCAAGAAACAACCCAAATCTCAATCCAATTGAAAATTTGTGGCGACGTTTGAAAATTCTTGTACGAAAAAAACGTCCATCCAATAAAAGACAGCTTATTGAAGCTATAATTGATTCTTGGCACCATGGGATTACGAAAGATAACTCCAAACACTCGTTCACTCGAGGAAAAGACGCTGTGAAGCTGTCTTAAAAAATAAGGGTTATTCTACTAAGTATTAATTGTGTAAGTATCACTTTAAAAAAATGCAAATCTAAGATAGATCTTACTATTAGTTGCATAACTTTTTTTGTAATACAGATATTGTAATACTGTTTTTATTATTAAATTGTACATTAAATTACCTTCAATTTGATATATAAACGTTTGTATTTAAGTGAAAATTAATATATTCTACCAAGCACACAAAGTTGAAAAACATGAAACTTTCAAAAAAATTTCCACACTTTTGGCCACCACTGTAAATAGACGCTGATTAGGTTTAGGTGTAAATCACCCAGCAGGTGGTGCTTTTATATTAGCAGGTGGTGCAGTTATAGGTATGAGCGCAAAAATCAGGAAAACAGATCTATTAAAAATTGATTAAACATGCATTTCAGCAATTTTAGAAATTCCCCTCCCGGAAGGGGTTAAAGGGGGGTCGAATGTTTTAGGTCATTTTGCCATATCTCAGCAGCAGTTACAGGTAGGAGCGTGAAAATCAGGAAAACAATGTTTTCCTGATTTTCACGCTCCTACCTGTAACTGCTGAAAACCTACTGAAAAATGAATAAAACACATATTTCAGCAATTTTGGAAATTCCCTCCAGAAGGTGGTTAAATGGGGGGGGGGGTCGAATTTTTTAGGTCATTTCGCCATATCTCAGCTGTTATGTAGGAGGGCGAAATTAATTAAAACAAATACACTAAAAAATTGGTTAAACACGTATTTCGGCGATTTTTTTAAATTCCCCCCAGAAGGTGGTTAAAGGGGTTTTCAAAAGTTTTGGGTAATTTCGGCATATCTCAGCAGCAGATTTAGGTAGGAGCATGAAATTCAGGAAAACACATCTACTAAAAAATGGATAAACACGCATTTCAGTGATTTTAGAAATTCCCCCGAAGGGTTTTAAAAGGGTGGTTTCGAAAATTTCAGGACATTTCGCCATATCTGAGCATTTGTTTTATGTAGGTGCGCAAAATTTAGGAAAACAAATCTACTAAACCAATGATTAAACATGTATTTCAGTGAATTTAGAAATTCCCCCCCCCCCCCCCCCAAAGGTGGTTAAAGGGGGATTCGAAAGTTTTAGGTCATTTCGCCATATCTCAGCAACAGTTTTTGGTATGAGCGCGAAATTCAGGAAAACAAATGCACTAAAAAAGTTACATTGTCTACCCGTGCAAAGCCGGGACGGGCCGCTAGTATTTTATATTTTCGAAAATATCATATTTACAAACCGTAATTGTTTATAAAATTCCAGTGCATGAAAGGGGGGAAGTTAGAAAAATATATTATTAGATTTTTATCTACTTAAACTTGACTCTCAATCAGGGTAACTTTGTCCAAAAAATCCCATTTCAATTTAAACTGATATTTTTACATTAAAAATGACCTAAAAGTTTAGTTGTTGGCTTTGAAAAAAATTGCGAATGATATTGCTTTCAATAAATAACTTGTGAATAAATAAATAAAAAAGATATTGTATTAGAGTATAAATAGATTTAAACTATTGGTTTTTTTTGGGGGGGGATGGCTAAAATGTAAAGAATGCTGCTTGTTTAAAAAAAATAATAATTTAAACCATTATATTAAACTTAAAATAGTAATTTTAACCAAAATGTGATTTTGTGGAAAACAGCTACTCCATACATAAAAATTCCAAGGAATTGTTACTGACATATTTTACATGAATGTTCCTGTTCCTGGGATATTGTTCTTTTTTCTCTAATTGAGTAAGGGCTTTTTTTATTATTATTATGAAAATATATAATTTGTGGTAAAATAAATAGGCATTTTCACTGAAAAAAAACCTCCCCATTTTTTTATGGTTTCGTTCATCTCATGAAACCCTATTCGTCCCGCTACGTTGTCTCTCCGTCACAGAGCCGGTTCTCACAAACTATAGAATTTACAGACCTGAAATTTTGTGTACTTATAGCTGAATACCTACTATTAAGCTGAAAATCATAAAATTAAAAAAAATCTTATTATTTGAATATAGAGAGATAAAAAACCCAAAAATCTAACGGCCTTTTCCTATTAAATTTCCTATTAAACATTTTTTGTTATAGCAGTTGCCAACAATTAAAAATCCACAATAAAATTCTTTCTACAATAATTAATTTTCTATTGAAAGATTTTCACATGAAAAATGAAAATTAAATAAAGAGTTTCACCAATTGTAAAAGGATTAATATGACGTCATATTGGTAATAAAACAGAAATTTTCAAACATTTCTCAATAATACAAGGAGTATGAGTATGTATAAGTACAGAAAGCAGGTTAATATGATGTCATTAGAGAATTAAAAAGAAAATTAATCTGACGTCATATTGGAAATTTAATGGACTTTTTCAAATGTTTGAGAATAATACAAAGAGAGTATCAATATGAGTAATAGAGAAATGAAGTAGAGTAGATAAGATGTCGGCAAGTGATTATAACGTCATATGAGTTTGAGGAACGTATTGAATCATGATAAAAACCAGATTATGAAATATTGGCATATTTTAACATTTTGATGGTCTCTATACAACATGTTTAATTTTGAAATTGATTTTTTTTTAATATCGCATTTAGTCCACATGGCAGATATTATTATGACAGCATATAATAGCAGAATTCGCCCGCTATCGAACCGTTTCAGATTTTTGAAAAAACGAGAAAAATAGACCGGTACATTTTTATTTGAATTTTTTTAAGAAAGTCTTTTGAAAGGAATATTAAACGAAACCCTTTGTGCGATCTTCAATCACACTTACCCACTTGTTTAATATAACACCCCGATTATCTTCGAAGAATGCAGGGGTGGGGTGAATATAATATTATAATTTTTTTTATTTAATAATTTCTCACGCCTTGCATTCACAGTATTCAAATTTTTAATTGCTTAATAGGCGTATAGCCAACATAGTGAAAAAGTACCCAAGCCGGGACTCGAACCCGGGTCATCAGATTAGCGCACTGACATTCTACCAACTGAACCTTTTGGGAATGATAAACAGCCTGGAACTTATCCACCATAACGTGTTGGCAAGGCTACAAACGCAGCACAAGATGGAATATTTTCCGTGAGCGTCCAACCCTGGGGCAAACATGAAATCAAAGAGATTCCATCTTGTGCTGCGTTTGTAGCCTTGCCAACACGTTATGGTGGAAAAGTTCCAGGCTTGGTATCGTTCCCAAGTGGTTCAGTTGGTAGAACGTCAGTGCGCTAATCTGATGACCCGGGTTCGAGTCCCGGCTTGGGTACTTTTTCACTATGTTGGCTATACGCCTATTAAGCAATTAAAAATTTGAATATTATGAATGCAAGGCGTGAGAAATTTTCTCTGGAAAAATTTCCAAGTATTAAAATATGAATTTAAGCAGGGATTAGTCAGGAATTTGTATTTCACGATTTTCTGAAACCCTTTTTCCCTTTATATATTTTTCAAACCATGAGAAAATTTCATTTTTAATAAGAGGATGTGACATGTAAATTTAAAATATCTAAAACATTGCGTAAGGATTTTTTTTTTTTTTACTTTGGAGCAAAAAAAAATTTTGCCTTAAGCGGGATTTTCCGAAATTCTATTTCGTGTTAAACGAATTAATTAACATTGATTTTCAGGCTCATCTGACAGGACCTCAGTATTATTTCGTTTTAAGCGAAATTTCGTGTTAAGCAATTTCATGTTAACGAGGTTTGACTGTATTACTATTTCTTGTTTTCTTTCATTTCTGGAATTTATAAGTTACAAAAGCATATTTTGACTGTAATGTTATACATTTATGCGAATTTTGATTATGAAAACTTTTCTGCAATGAATAATCTTAACAACAAAAGCAATACTCAGATTTCTAAATCCCCCCGAAAAAATATATAAGCGTATACCTATATGAAATGTCTACTTTTAGAAAGAAAATATTCTAATTAAAAGAAATCAAAATGAGATGTCTCATCAAATATTAGTGAAAGAAATAAATCGTTTAAGCATTGTAATAATATTTTTATTACAAACTACAATAAATTGTTGATTTATTTATTTTTGCTCCATTTTTATTTATTTTTGCTCCAGCATTTTATTTGTGTTAGTAAATGAATTAAAAATAACATTCCTTTAATATATGTGTTTTCATCATCATAATGTTAGTGTGTGGTTTGTACCCAACCTGAACTCAACAACAACAAAAAATTTGTCAACCCAAAACCTGACCTGAACCCAAAATATTCAAACCTGATTCGAATCCGAAGTGAAAGAAAATACAATTATGGAAAAGTAGCCTATATTTATATCTATAATATCAATTTTCTCTTTTATTTTTTTGTATAAAAATAAAGTATAAATATAGTTATAATATGAAGTAAGTATAATAGTTTTGTATAAATATTCAGTGGAAAAATGACAAATTTGTTTCTGTTCTGTGTTAGAGAAGTGTTCTCAAAGAATTTCTGATCTTGGATCTTAACAAGGATATCATATATACAGTATAGAAATGTTTATCCAGAATCCAGTTAACCAAAAAACCAGTTATCCAGAATGCTATTTCCAATTGATGTATTTTAGAATCTTTCCAGATTCCAGTGCCAGTTTGACATGTGCATTGTTTGAGACATTACAACATGTATGGTATAACTTGATACCATCATCTAAGATTTGAAATGGAAGCATATTTAGTTAGATATTGGACATTTTGATTTTTATGTAAAGGAAACAGATGATTTTTTTTCCAAGGTATTCCCATAAATTGCCTTCTTTCAGATTTTGATTAATCTTTGAAAAAACAGTGGTTTACTGATCTAAATCAATTCATCAGACGGGATTTATTTAAAAACCAGAAAAGCCAATGAAAAATTAACACTTTTGAAGTGAATTTCTTTCCAATAGCATTGCACGAACTTAGAGATTAACTCACTTCGAAAGCCGATGGCACACTGCTAGGGCATGTTAAGGGATGTAGTTAAGGCAGGTACTGTCCACAGGGCAGCACCTATCAGCAAGAAAACAGGGTACCCGGTTTGACCACCTACCCAGTTTTACCCTACTCTCTTCTATGACATATGATATGTAAACATTATGTATATATTGACACATATTGTGCATATATGAGCATTTGGAATACATATATGATGCATTTATAAGCTTGGCAATGACCTTGGTGAAATTATAACTGCAACCTTGGCACAATCGTAATTATGGGAGCCGCTATAACAAAGAAGTACCAAGAATTTTTATGAAGTTCCTTTTAATTTTATTATTTTCTATTGTGTGTATATATACAGCGTGTCCGCGTATAACCTGACCGACCTTTATTTTCGCAACCGTTGGTCCTAGATGCATACTTCCAATTACAAAAATGGTTTAAATAAGGTAAAGAATTACTTTTAATGTGATTTGGGTCAAGAAAAACATTTATTAAAAAAATACGAAAGTTAAATTTTTATACGGTCCCCCGGTCCTATAAGTGATATTTAGTAAAAATTTACTGTGACACTAACAAGTACGACAAAGAAAGTCCCATTCATCTAACATTAAAATTGACCGAGTTCTGAAACTTTGAAATGCATGACTTATACCACTTTTTTGCTTCTAAAAAGAGATGATTTCGGCCATGCTTTCAGGGGTCGTATATAAAGTACTTAATCTTATTTTAAGGTATCTGCGCTTTGAAATAAATCGTACAACTATTACGATTGAGTTAATTTTTATTAGTTAAGTTTCAGATTAGTTAAAATAATTGTATTTTAACATATGTTTTATTTTAAAAGGATTTGAGGCTATGATTTCTTTTAACAAAAATTATGTTATTTTCATAAGGTTTTATTTAACTTGCAACAATCGTCTTTCCAGTTTAAAATTTGCACTCTAAGTTTAACTCACTTTCAAATGTCCGATCGAAGTTAAATTTTACATACTGATTTAAATCCGATGGCAATGTAATATTATTATGATTTTCGATGCTTACTATCTTATACATACTTATATTAGAGGTTAACACAAAAAAAATTCGGATAGATTATCGTCAACAAGTTTAAGAAAGAGTTTTAGATTAGATAACATAAACCTGCGATGGTTGTGTTTTTTAAATTTTAAAATTGCATTTTATGTATTTTTTAACGCTGAATAAAAAAAAAATTACCTTCACTTTTAACCATCATATCAGGATTTTTCGCAAATCGTAAATTTCAAGGTTAAAAAACAGCGAAAAATCTGATATTATAAAATAGATGTAAGACATTTTTATTCAGTTTAATGTTATTTAATTCAATAGTTTATTCAAATTTTTGGCGTATACTGGGTTTCTTGCAGCTAAGCAGCTCAGGGGTCCGATGAGGTTGGGAGGGGTAGGGGGGATCAATTTTAACTTTGAGCTTTTTAACTTTGAAATTTGCGATTTGAGAAAAATCCTAACGTGATGGTTTAAAATGAAGGTCATTTTCGGATTCAGCACTAAAAAATCCATAAGAATCAATTTTCAAAAGATAAAAAACATGGCACAACCCAAAATTTGAAAGACAGTGTAATCTAACAGCATTTTAAAATCTGTATCATTTTGTAAAGAATTGAGGCTGTTGTTTTTCATCCTTTTATTTAACAAAAATTCTGTTATTTTTATCCTCTTATATGTACAGTACAAATTGTATATTTTGCATTAATATGTCAGAATGATTATAGATTTCACAATTATATTAGATTTCAATGTTAATTTTTCTCTCAACTATTTTTTTGATATATCTGACGATTATTTATATTTCTACTACATTTGTGAATGACCCCTATTTCGCAGCAAAAAATATACTCCAACTTTAAACAGCTATTATTCGGTCAATTTTAATGTTAGATGAATGGGACTTTTTTTGTCGTACTTGTTAGTGTCACAGTAAATTTTTACTAAATATCACTTATAGGACTGGGGGACCGTATAAAAATTTAACTTTCGTAATTTTTTAATAAATGTTTTTCTTGACCCAAATCACGTTAAAAGTAATTCTTTATCTTATTTAAACCATTTTTGTAATTGGAAGTATGCATCTAGGACCAACGGTTGCGAAAATAAAGGTCGGTCAGGTTATACGTAGACACGCTGTATATAATTATAATATCTTTGAATTTCAAAAAACATTAATCAAGTTCTTGTAACATTCTAAAATCTCCAATATATATATATGCACATTTTCAAAAATTCAAAAGGTCTAGATTTAATTTTATGATAATTAGCAGCTTTTAATGATTTATTACTTTTTTCACAAATTTATATGAAAACATTCTAATGTTATCTTCTCTTCTGCAGGTTACTAGTCAATTTAGCTCCTATATTAAATCAGTATTATCAACTAATAAAAATATACTTAGCTGTTTCACTGGGTATGCACAGGACATCATGCAAGTTCCTAACAATACTTCTAGAAATATTCAGCATACTTGCCATAAAGGTAATTTATCTTTTTTTTAAATTCAATTGCTTTTTTTAGAATTTTTATTAGGATGGCATAATTATATCCCTTTTTATATCTTAATAAATAAATAGCAAAGTTAACTCTGTCTCAACCTTATATGAGATTGTATTGAAAAATAGACATCAAAGAACTGCGCATATTTTATTTTTACCACATATAAACCTCATATGACATTCAATAATGCTTGTGAAATATAACAATAGATGTCAGAATCATTTTGTTTTCTAATATTCAGTTGGAAAAGACATATTTGTTTCTGTTCTTTGTGAGAGAAGATTTTCTCAAAGAATTTCTGCTCTTAGATCTTAAAAAGAATTTTTACTTTCCACTTTGTGTTAATGTATTCAAAGTTTAAATTATCACAAAAACTATCTATTTACCTATGAATAATAATTGTTTAAATCTTGTAAACTGTACACAAGATTTACAAGCATAATCACATCTTGTAAATTTGTAATGAATATAAGATTTTTCAAAATTCTAAATTATTTATTTGTAATAATCCCTTTAAGTGGGGTATACTGATTTAAATCAGGTTGATTAAAATCACACTAATATATTGTGTAAATCATTGATTTATATCAATATTGAAATTTATTTCTTTTGTAATCTGTAGTTTTGTCTGGATTTAGAACATCACACAATTTAAACAACCTACATGTTATTTAGATCAAATAATGTGAAATAGAACAAAAATTATTTTTCAGGAAAATAATTTTTTTTAAATAGAAAATATTTATATATTTTTAATTAAAGTACCATCATTACTAGTATCATCATTACTGTGAACATGCACAAAGTTTTCTCTTTTTCTGTTGCTCTATAAGGTGATTACAATTTTAAAAAGAAAAAACACAATGTTCACTATCTCTGCACTTGAAAAAGCATTTTTTTCCAGACATGCATGGAAGCAATAATAATGGTTGTGAACTAAGGAAAATTGAAGGTCATTCATTATTGTTTGGTGAGGCTTTTTAATTAATATCTCGGCTAATTAAAAAATATATAAAATCTTAGTCTCAGTTGCATTCAGATCTGTCTTCGTCTATCTGGAACCATATCTGCAGTCCATGTAATAGATTTCCCAAGTCGTCATGCACACACAGACAGACAGATTTCTCTTATTAATATAGATTTTATAAATGTTATCTAATGTAGTTGAAAACATTTGTAACATTGTTTTACTTGGTCTGTTCATCTGTGTTCTAACTTTTATAAAAATAAACTTTAAGTGAATTCTATCATGTACTTTTTCTGAAAATTATTATAAACTTTTGATCAACCTTGTATTATCAGGATTTTTTTTAACTTAATTAAAATTCATTATATCACTGTAATGAACTTAAAAAATTACTAAAAGAAAACATCTTTAGTGGAAGTGGCTATTGCAACTCTTATAATTTTTATTTGTGACCACATTAAATTTTTTAATGTTATTGCCTATGAGGTTTCCTGCTTAAGAGGCTGAAACTTCCTGATTGCAAAATTCCATGTTAACCTGCGGGAAAATGTAGAAGGGTGATTACTATTACCTAATATAATTATTAAAATATGGTTTTCACCATCAGTAAGCAGACGTCAGATGCCAACAATGTGCGTTTTTAAAAATTGTCTCCATAAATTTTAAGTGTTTTTAAGATGATAAAATTTCATTCAGTGGAAATTTCAAAGTTTGTAGGAATTTTTTTAATACTTAAAGTTTAAGGAGACAATTTTTAAAAGTGTACATCATCGGCATCTGGTGTGTACTCTCTGATGGCTGTATTTTAATAATTATATTAGGTAATGAGTAATTGTGCTTCTGAGTTTTCCCATAGGTTAACATGGGATTTTGCGATCGGGGAGTTTCAGTGAAGTGGCCCTTAAGTTGCATTTCAGTGAAATTATATTTTTTCTATTCTCATATATAATTTAAATGTACTATTTAAATCACTTTTCTAAAGTTCAACTTGGATAAAATTTTCTTTGTGCATCTAATATATATAAGTTGATTTTTTTAATTAACTTATATAAAATTTAATTAACTTATACTTTAATGAAATTTTAACATGCTATTGAAGTAAATTTCTGGAACATACTAGTTATATTTTTACTTTGAATGTAATATGTGCTTAAAGTTTGAAATCACACCATAAATTATGTGTATCACAATTTTTATTTCTTTTTTTTTAAGTGTCACAAATTTTGTAAGCAGTTTCAGAAACATTTTCTGTTTTATTCTGACTTACAAGAAATCAACTTAAAACAAAGCTTTTGCATGAAAAAATATTTATAACACTCCAAATTTCATTTTTATAAATACTGAAAATTTTGGCTTAGTTTGAAAAATCTCTGGCTGGCTATATTTCAATTTTATTGTTCATATTTTGTCTGAATGTTACACTTTGCTGAGATTTAACTGTATTTAAAAGTATAATCTTCATTTAGTACATACTTCTATTTATCTTTTAAAGGAGTGTAATGTATTTTATGTAGTTGCGATTAATGCTCATCAATTTTTTCTTATATTTTTAAGTATATCCATTCTTTTGAGAATTACTATAAATTTCTTATACTGATATTAAATATTTTTGCATCTAGGGATTCTGCATTCCATCTGAACTTCAAGAAGAAGCTGCAAAAGATGGAGCAACGAAATTTGAAGATATTGAAGATGGTGGATTTGGAGAAGGTGAAGGAGCCAAAGATGTCAGTAACAAACTAGAGTCTGAAGATCAGTTAGATGAAGCTATGAAGGAAGGCGAAGAAAAAAAGAAAGAAGATGAATCAAATGATAAGGATTTAAAGGTAACCTTTAAAATTACTTTTTTACTTTTAATTTAAAAAGTGGTGGTTATATTTAGCACTTTATATGCCAATATTTCCAATTGAATATTTTTTTTAAAAATAATATGGACTTTGAAAAAAAAAAATTAACAGTTAAAGCAGAAAATGGGTAATTTTTTTTTAAATACAAATTACATTTCAATGGTAAAGGAAATGTTCAGAAAATCCTAAAAATAGCCCCACCCTTTTCATTTTTTTTACAGTGCACAACTTAAAAAAAATTATATAAAATGAAAAATGATCCTTCTTCAAATAGAAAAAAATTTAACTTTGAAAAAGGAGTAGACTTATACATTGATTAGTTAAAAACAGTACCTACTTACACAATCACAGATGTTGAGGTTCTTTAACCTTTCAGCGAGCACGCTAACATTTTTCACATGAGTGATCACACATTGTATTTTTTATGACACAAGTGTTTTGTTTAGTTGCACAGTTACAAATGCAAGATATTTCTTAATAGTCTTAAAAGAGGTATGTTATAAATATCACACACACACACAATAGAGAAAATTAAATTTTAATAATGTTTACAAGCAGAAAAATATATCCAAAAATATACATTTAAAGAAGGCAGCAGGGTCCCTGAACCAATTGTCTAGATGGGTGAAGCCGAGGTAGTTATTAATGTTTTGCTTGAATTGCTAACGGTTTGTACATTTTGTTGTTTTGCTTATGTAAGTTTTCTGTTCCTGTAACTATTCTTATCAAAATCAATTACAAAAAAAGAAAAGAAAAAGAAAGAAATGCTGCAAAATCTATACCAGAAAAAAAATATCCTCTAATTTTAAAATGGAAGAATATCTAAGCTAATACTTTCTAACTAATCAAATAACTGTGCTGGTTGCAATTGGATTACTATGTTTGTTAGTGGATAAAATATCCGACATGCATACATTGCCACTGTCATAAGACTGAGGGAAATTGGTGGTCACAACAAGCCAACATTTTACAGGTGGTGCCATCTAGTGAGATACAATGCAAAACAAATCAGATTACAACAAAGATGAAATCACCTCCTTTCACCTGTTTCATTCATCTCACTAAACTGTATTACTCCCGCTCCGTTGTCTGTCCGTCACAGAGCCGTTCTCAGAACCTATATAACTTACAGAATTGAAACTTTGTGTATATATAACTGAATACCTGCTATGAAGCTCAAAATATTAAAATTTGAAAAAATCATATTTTAATAAATAGAGATAAACCAAAATTCTAACAGCCTTTTCCTATTAAATTTAAACATTTTTCATTATAGCAGATGCCAACAATTAAAAATCCACAATAAAATTCTTTCTACAATAATTAATTTTCTATAGAAAGATTTCCACGTGAAAAATGAAAATGAAATAAAAAGTTTCACCAATTGAAAAAAAAAAGGATTACGACGTCATATGGGTAATAAAATGGAAATTTTCAAAAATTTCTCAATAATGCAAGGAGTATGAGTTTGTGTATGTACAGAAAGCAGATTAATATCACATCATTAGAGAATTAAAAAGAAAATTAATCTGACGTCATATTGGAAGTTTAACGGATTTCTCAAATGTTTGAGAATAACACAAAGAGAGTATCAATATGAGTAATAGAGAATAGTAAATATATGCGTTTGAGGAACATATTGAATCATGATAAAAATCCGATTATGTAAATATTCGCATATTTTAACATTTTGAAAGCATACAACATGTTTAATTTTGAAATTATTATTATTTTTTTTAATATCGCATTTAGTGCACATGACAGATATTATTATGACAGAGTATAATAGAGGCCTTCGCCCGCTATCGGGCTGGTTTAGATATTCGAAAAACTGAAAAAATAGACCTAAAATTTTTACTTTATAAAAAACATGACTTTTTTTTTGTTGCTAAATGAAATTTATTTGGATTTATTAAGAAAGGATAAAGCAGGGTTCCCAGCAATATGGAAAATCTGGAAAGTCAGGGAATTTCAAAGTAGTCAGGGAAAGTCATGGAAATTAAAAAATATACAGGAAAAGTCAGGGAATTTACAAATATTTCCTAAAAAGTCATGGAAAGGTCTGGGGGGAGGGGGGATTTGAATTTGAAATAATTTCTTTTTCAAAAAAGTGTTACTATATTTCTTGCTACATGGTGCCTCTGAAAAATCTCTAGACTCTTGTCGGTTTCAATATCAAGAAATTCCTTCAAATACGATGCAGAAAAACCATAATATGGACAAAAGTTTTCTACATTTTTTAGACTTTTTCATGACATTTTACATTCTAGACTTGTAGAGAGAGAGTATTTGGCAGTTGTATTTGGCATTCATTTGAAAACTGGCAAAGATGAAGTGTTTTTGCATTATAGTATTTCATAGAATTTCATTTTCCAATTTTTTTGAAAGGTGCCTGAATTTTCTCCTGGGTAAAGAGTATGAACCCTGTTATTACAATACAAATTTCTGATTTTTATGCTGCTTGTTATTTTGTGTTATTTAAAACAGATTTTGTGTATGCCCATTTGGTCATGGAATTATTTTGGATTTGGTCATGGAAAGTCAGGGAAATTGCCAGACAAGTTTTTCTGGGAATCCTGTAAAGTGTTTTGAAAGGAATATTAAACGAAACCCTTTGTGCGATCTTCGATCACACTTACCCACTTCTTTATCGTGCTCTATCACCTCCCTTTTTAGCATGCACTTGCAAATCTTTCAGTGAAGATATAAATCTGAATTTTTCCTAATATATTTCTTTACAATAAAACTCTCCTCTATTTAGATTATTTATGCTTGGAGGGGGGGGGGGGGGGGGGAACAATATTTTCTGAAATGTCTCTTTCTGTTATCTTGTTTATTAAACAGAAGTTTTAACTCAAGACATTTTTTAGAACCTACTTCTTACTACATACTTCTATTTTTTAGAACTTAATTCTTACTACATACTTCTAGTTTTTAGAACTTAATTCTTACTACATACTTCTAGTTTTTAGAACTTAATATGCTTGTTCTGATATATGTAAGACTTAATTTCTAGTGTTAAATTCTATGGAGATAAGGAATGTCTCCAAGCAGTAGTGCAAGCCATGTATACAGTGTCACTAATCTTGTCCCACTCTTACTACCTATTTATTATTTCAGGATGAGAAAGATGGCGTAGAAATGTCTGAAGATTTTGAAGGTAAACTTCATGGTGGAGAAGGTACTGAAGAAAATTCTGATGATGAGGAGGATCAAGAAGAATCTGAAGATTTGGACAAACAAATGGGAGAAGTTGAATCTGATGAAGCTGAAAAGTTAGATGATAAGGTATTATAAAATTACTTAATTATTGTTTTGCCTTATTTTAGTAGAAAAATAATCTGCTTCAATTGAAGCTGATCTACTTTGTTTTTGTTGGTGGCTTTTGTATATATTTCCTTTATTACCAGGAGTGAAAATCTCTTGTTTCAACAGATTTCTTCTTTCTTTAAAATGGGACCACCCCCCCTCCCCTCTTTTAATTTGCTCCACATGAAGTTGAAATATTTGAAAACTCTTGAATTTTTCAAATTCCCCCCCCCCTCCCATTAAAAAAAATGTTTGTCCTATTCCCATTAGTTTTCCCCATTATACAAAGTGTTTAATTTCTTTTTCTGCTCTATTAGTTACTTTGTAGAAATAATAAATAGATAATCAATCATCTAAATTCCTGCCCCAAAACTCCCCCCCCCCCCTCTCTCAATTCTCCTTAGTACCCAATCTTTAAAAGTCTCTTATTTTTGTCCCTATCCTATTTATTATTTTGTTGCATCAATAAAAGAAATAATTTAAATTCTCCTAGCCTTTGTATGCCAGCACACAAAGCTGAAAATTTTTAAAACTTTAATTTCATTTGATTTTGCTGCCTTATTTGTAACTTTCTACTAACAATAAGTAAATTATCATCTAAATTCCTCCCCACCCCAAAAAAGTAACAATAAAAATTAAATAAATAAATAAATCTGCTTTATACTCTTAAACTTCAACAAAAAAAGATTTCTACATATGGGAAGGTGAGCGGGGAGCAAAGCAAAAATTTTCTTATTTCTCTTTATATTTGATTACTCTCACCTTGTTTTGCTTACATAATGATTTTCATCTCCCGTCCGATTAATTCGTTATTTTTACCATGAAAGGTTTGGGGAAGCGACTCTGAAAGTGAAGGAGAGGAAGACTTAAGGGATGAAGATGACACTGGTGGTGTGACTGAGCATATGTCATCGGAACTTGTTGCAAAAGATAACAAATCTAAAGAAGATTCAGATGAAGAAGATGTCAGTGAGAAAGAAAATAAACCTCTGGAAACCTCCTTTGATGAGTTTGATGAAGAATATGAAGGGGAAAAACCTGATCCTATGATTAATGCCTCTCCTTCAAAAGTGAGTATATATATATATATATATATATATATATATTTTATACATCATAATCAAGTTAGCATTTGTTATTAAAATTTAAAACAGTATACTGAATATGTAAAAAAATAATAATATCAGAACATATGTAATATGTATTAAATTTCATTTATAGTGAAATCTTAATGTACATATTTTTTTTCTTCAAGTTATTTATTTGTTTGTTTGTTTTGTGAAAGTGTATGTTATTTTTTGCTTTCATATAGATTTAGTAAATTGTTCTTTAAGTAAGCCATGTATGTGTCTTGTTCTGAAATATTAAATTTAGAGTAAATAAATTAGTGACATTATATTAATTTATAATTTTATTATTATTATTATTATTATTATTATTATTATTATTTTGCATGATTAGCACAAGACAGTGACATTCTGTTAATATTTTAACAGTAACTTACAAAAAATCTTCCTGTATTTCCAATTTTTTTTTTGTGTGTGAATATGTATTGTTATAGATGTTATTGTTGTTCATAAGTTTTTATTAATTGTCATTCTAGTAATGTGTTTAATGGCTGAGAACACTTATTAGTGTCACTATCAAACATTACCAGAGTTTCCACTATTCTGAATTACTTTAAAATGTCTGGAGTTTTCTCATATAAAATCTGAAATTCTTTATATGTTCTATTGATTTCTCTGGAAAACTATGTGCATAGAAAACAGATTTTATTCCTATAAAAAAGGAAACTTTTGACTCATAGAAAAACTATTCTGATCTATGCATTAAAGCTAATATTATAAAGCTATATATTAAAACTAATCTATATATTCTCTATATATTAAAGAAAAAATGACAAATATTTGCTTTTAATCTTAACAGTATGAATAAAGATTTTATGTAGTAAAAGGATAAATATTTTGATTTTACAGTTTGAAAAATAAAATAGCTTTGTATTTTGGATGTGTTATGAGAATCCTTATAAACAACTCCTTTAAGTTTTCTTTTTAATTAAAAAATGTGCTTATCATTTTAAAATATATCACATTGTTGATTGATGATACATCATTTAAAAGTAATGACTGGATTTGTATAGGTATAGAGATCTTTATGATAGAAATAATATGTATAATGATTGATGATAGTTTCAGCTTATTTCTGTACTTTAGCTTCAAGATCTTAGTCCTTTTATTAGGATTAAATCTATTGGCATTTATAGTTTTAATAACACCTTAATACTAAAAGGGATTTGCATTTAACTTTTTATAGGAACCTGAAATAGAAGAGTTGCCTGAAAATATGGAAATAACTGAAGAAGTAGGAAAAGATGCTGAAGGTGAAAACCTTGAAGAAATGGCGGAACCTGATGACAAGCAAAATGAACAAGAAGGTATGTTTATCTTGTTTTAATATTATTATTTATTAAGGCCATCAGATGACATAATATACATAAAATATTTCTGTGAATCTTTTTTTTTCTTTAAGTTAAATGATTATTATCTTTTATTTTGCGCAAGTTAAATTAGTGTTATTCAAAGTTTAAATCGTTAATCTGTATATAATTCTTTTCTAAGTGGATTTTCTATTTTGTAATTTAAAAAATATATATAATCAAAAGATTTCTGATCAAAATGTTTTATTAATATTGATCATTAAAGACAAACCAGAAGAAGAGGAAGAAGAAGGTGTAGAAGACACAAAAGAGGATACTGATAAAATGCAAGAAGATGTTGCAGAAGGAGAGAAAGAATCTGGCAATATTGCTGATCAAGAGGAAGTAGAGCAACCTGTAGATGAATCTGCAGACACAAATGGTAAAAGGCTCATAATTTTTTCGTATACTTTTAATTCTTAAGTAAACATTTTAACATGTTTTATAAACAAACATAATAAATTCACAGCATTAACATTAAAATTTATATTATTTTGTTACTCCTACATGTATAAATTCCATTATGTAGCTAAAAGTGTTTAATTGAAAATTGAGAGCATCCTATAAACCGACATTCCGGCTTAACAAAACTGATTAATATACTATAAAAAGTGTTTCAGAAAATCAGAGGCAGCAAAAAGTATTTTTATAAATGCTTCTTTAAATCTAAAAAAATATTGATTCCTGGGGTTTATAAAGATAAGAACAATTTTTGGAATTGTGGGTAACTCAGAAGATAATATTGTATATTTCCATTCATGATTATATTATATTTCCGTTGATTAAAAAACAATTGTCTTTTTTAGTGTGACTGTGTTAGAGAAGTGGCAAATTTTGTTTTGAAATAAAAAGTATGTTTTACATGTTAAACTTAGTTCTATATTTCTTTTATGCTGCTTTAGAATACATTTTACCCACTGAAAAACCAACTACTGAAGATAAAGCTTTACCATCATCTGAAACAAAACAGAGTTCAGCTGATCCTGTGCAGACAGAAGAGGACATGGATTGGGAAGCTGGAGCTCAGAGTAGTGAAGAACAACATAAAGAAGGCCTGTCAGAAGCTAAAAATGCTCCCAGTGAAGGTTTGAATATTTTATTACTTATTATTATCTTTAAACTCTTGTACTAGTTTACAATAGCCAATCATTAACTCCCATAACTTGGTGCCAAGAATTCAATCAGCAGATTAAGAAGAAAAAGCCATTGTACTGTGACATACATGTTGGCAAAAGTGGAAAATGGAAAGCCATTGTCTCTCTCTGGATTTTAAAAGTTAACTAGATTTTTTTTTTTTTTATCCTGATGATTTATTCATCTTAAGTAACTTAAATCAGTGGACACTATGAAAATAATGGATTAAGAATTTTTCATCAAGATAGCCCTGTAAACCCTATGTGAAAAACACGTGTTTTAATTCTGTTTGTTTTACGTCCATGTGTTTAAAAAATGACCATATGGGTACAAACCTTCCTTATGAAAAAACCATTAATATGAATGATTAATATGTCTGTATTGTTTGTTACATTGATATATTTCAAAATTGTTTTACAGTGAAGATTCTGACAAAAAGTTCTTAGTTCAGCCTATTTCGTGGAGGGGAGGGGGGGGTTATCAGGTTTTTTATTTTAAAACACTCAAGTTTTTAAATGATTGACAGTTGGACAACTGGATTTTTCCTGGGCTTTCAGTTTGGCAATCCATTTTAAAAATAGCATTTTGTTGACGCAATTAAAAAGAAAAGAATAAATAAAAATCCCCAAAACCAAAAGTTACCATAGGCTGCAGGCCATGGTATTGGTTTCAAAGGTTTCAAATCTTTCCTCTCTCTGGAATTTGTTTTGCTGTTACTATAAAGAAGCATCATAAGAAAAACATAAACAGAAAAAATAAATTTAGTGTAATTCTATTTTGAGGATTTATAAAAAAAAAAAAAAAAAAAAAAAATAGCTCTTCCTTTTTAATAAAAAAAAAATAAATAAATAAAAAAAAAAAAAAAAAAAAAAAAAAAAATATAGTGAGAAACAGCAACAGTACCATACTTGTCTGTCAGCAAATGTGTTGCTATTTCTTTCTTTCTTTCTTTTTTTTCTGTTATTATCCTGTTATCTTTTTTTCTACTGTTGTTAATGCATATAGTTTCAATGATACTGATATATATTACTGCAAAGCAGAAGCAAAATTTAAGGAGGAATATATGTATATATCACTTCTACAATTTTATTTATTTAAGCAAAACTGTACAAAGACGAAATTTTATTTCATATGAATTTTACTTGCTATAAATATAATGAATTAAACATATATTGAAAATTTTATTGTACTAAATCATATGTATTTAAACTTATTAGCAAATACTTATGCCATTTTTCATCACTAATTTATGTATATGTAATGGTAAGGGTTATAAAAATAAGCTACCAGTTTTATTTTATTAAGACAGAATCAAAAGTTTTAGAAACCAAATACTTTATAGAATTATTATATTATTTAAAAATGAAATAAAAATTGTGTGTGTGGGAAGGAGGAGGGGGAGGCGAAAGAGCCAGATTTTACAAAGCCAAGAGTCAGTGCTTAAGTAATTGTGATAACGTAAGCTACATATTTGTGTTTCTTTTTCCAGTGTTGATGCAATAAAATAAATATTATTGAATATAACTTAGCAATGTATAACAAATTTTATATTTCCCATCTTTCTAGATTCTGGGCATGAAGGGAAAAAGAGTTCTAAAAAAACAAGAGCAGTAGAAGAATCAAAACAGCCCCCTAAACTAAAACCACCTAGTGCTGATCGTTCTGTTGATGAAACAGCAGAAGAAAGCAATGCTAAGAAACGACCAATAATGGATAAGAAAAGTAAGTCTTCAGAGAAGAGTGAAGAAATAGGTGATACAGCTGAAATGTATGAACATATAACAAAAGAAGAAGAAAGTAAAGCACAAGCTATTGACATTGCAAGTAAAGAGCAAGCAGAAATTAGGACTGCTGAAAAGCAAAGTGAAAATGATAATGATTTTGAAGAAGAAGTTATTGACTTATCTTCAGATGAAGAGGAACCTTGCAATAAAAGTGCTGGTGAATCTCTAAAGACAAGTCAAGGTCGTAAAAAGCCTGGTGAAAGAGGTAATTTTATAATACATATAAGTTCTTTTATGTTAACTGAAAATATTTATTCTGACTTACTTTATATTTTGTTGAATCTGAGTTTATGCATAAAAGTATATGATAAGCTCTGTTGCAAGAAGAACTCGGTTTTAATGAGTAAATGTTAGTCCAATATTAAAATATACATTGCAAGAAACCTGGATAAAATGAGTAAAATTCTTATGTAACAATCAAAAATTTTGCTGACTCACAAAAAGGTTTGGTTGTTCATCCTTATTTTTCTTAAAGAAAACATATCATTTGACAATACATCTACACTATTGCTGAAAATGTTACGTGAATAACTGTGAGAAGTGGCAAATGATAATTTCCACTTTTTTAGAATTAAAAAAAAAATTCTAAAAGTTTAAATAAGATGTTATTTTTAATTTGCTAATAATAATACCTGAATGGTAAAAGTGATCACCTTTCCATCTTTCTTTGTTTTTTCATTTTCAAAAATTTTCTTAAACTTATTGTCAACATATCTTCTATAGAAACAAATTTTGGAGCCTAAAAGTAAAATTATTTTCCGTTCAAGGAATTGTATCATATTTTGGCAATTCTTACTGAGATGGGAGACCTCATAGCTGTGCTGTTAATTTGTTAATTGTTCGATAAATGATGGAAGGGATCTCCGATTTCATGTGAAATAGTGGCGGTTGAAATTCAGGAAATTAGTCAAATTCATATGAAATATTACAGATTAAATTAAGGGTAAAAATAATGTGCTATAATTGCTACAAGTCAAGATCTCAATTGCATACTTTTAATTAAAGAATTCAAAAGTACTTCCTCAAGCATGATAATTCAGCTGTGACAATTGCAGCTTTTGAATGAATTAAACTTTCATGTGTATTCTTACTTCTATAGAGAATAAATAGATATAACTTTAACTTAGTTATTGAAGAACTTGGTTATAATGATCAAAAGCACTGGTCCCTTTATTCTCATTATAATCGAGATTGTGACTGTATTGAGTAAAGTAACCTTTGAGAAGTTTTGAACTTTTGCTCATTATTTATAATGAGCAAAAGCACTGGTCTCTTTATCCTCATTATAACTGAGATTGACTGTATTGAGTAAAGTAACCTTAAAGAAGTTTTGAACTCTGAATTTTTTTTCATTAACTTAAGCATTTTTGCATTCTGTTACAATAAAGTTTTTAATCTGTTCTTTTTATATTTTTATACAGCTGCAATGTTTCTCTTGATTATTAGCAACTTAGGAAAAAAAAAACCTATGTTTTTGGATATACTCTGTTTAATTCTTCAATGTGTTGTAGAGTTTTTTCATAAACTCGAGATTTCAACTTTCATCTCTTCAATTTTTATTTGCATAAATAAAAAACTCAACTTTCGTTTTAGGAAACTGAAATGTTTTCTTTTGCATTTTTTAAATATGTAGTTATTTTTTAGTGATGCCTTTTATGATTTAATGTAATTTTACTTCAAAGGTATACAAAATTGCAAAAATGAACATGTAATGACTTTGAAGTTTTTGCTTTGAATAGTTCATCAGCTCATTATTATAGCTGTTTATTGCTTCATTTATGTGCAAATTTCAGATTTATAAAATACATTTTATTTTTTTCTGTTATATCCACTAATATATTTTTATGGGATAATAAACTTTTCAAACTTTTAGACTTTTATAAGACACAAATTATAGTTTTGAATTACTTGAGCAGTAAATTTTCTAGTAAAAAATTAGTATTTTTATATAGCTTTATTTGCTTTCTCAAAAAACAAATATCTCAACCTGTATGTCTCCTCTGTTATAGATATAACTACATTATAAAGCAAAAACATATCCAAGAGTAACGCTAATGTCAGGTGACCTGACCAATAAATTTTATTTTTTACTGAATTTCTTTTAATTTTAAAACATTGCACAATTTCAATTTTTACACCCTTGAAAATGTACAAAAAATGTAATTTTAAATGCAGTTTGTTTGAAAACTGTATCTTACTGATTTTTTTTATGTTTTTAAAAACAATTTTCAAGCTTGAATTTTTTTTTTTTTTAATCTATTGCTATTGTGTGCAGCTCGATAATGAAAAATTAACCCATTTGCACTTAAAACAATATACATAATTCAGCATTTGTCCCCAGCTATTATTCTATAATAAAATTGAAAGTTCACCAATAAATAAATAAATAAATTACATATTTAACAGATATGTAATTGCACTTAAACACTGAAATAATTAGAATAAAAAAAGCTGCTATAAATAGTGAAATCTCTGACAATTTCTTCAGCTATTAACCCCTGGCATGCAGCTAATACAAAAGTATTGCTTTTAATAAATTTCAAAACTTTACTTGAATGCATAATGTTTTATATACATATAAACAGAGCTGCCAACTGCTACGAAAAAATCGTAGTTGCTATGATTTTGAACCACAAACTACGATGCTACGAAAATCTGTCTAAAACTACGATTTTCTGCAAAAAAAAAAACAAAAAAAAAAAAACTCTAATTTCGTTGCAGGATCACTCGAGAAAAACGTGCATTTCGTCGAAAGATCGCCGTAAAAACGCGAATTTAGCCGAAAGATCGCCGTAAAAATGCGAATTTAGCTGAAAGATCGCCGTAAAAACGCGAATTTAGCCGAAAGATCGCCGTAAAAACGCGAATTTAGCCGAAAGATCGCCGTAAAAACGCGAATTTAGCCGAAAGATCGCCGTAAAAACGGGAATTTAATCGAAAGATCACCGTAAAAACGCGATTTTAGCCGAAAGATCGCCGTAAAAACGCGATTTTTTATATTATATATATTTATTTTAGTTAAAAATATATATTTCTTAATAGCAATTATATTTGTTGCGCTTGAAATTCATAATTATTGCTCAAATGTTCGCGCAGTTTTCAGCTTTTTTGCTTTTTTGTCAATCTCATCCCTGCTTTCGTTAGAAAATCGTTAAAAAACGGCAAATTTCGTTAAAAACATTGCGAAAAACTGCAAATTTCATCAAAAGATCGCGAATAAACGGCAAATTTCGTCAGAAGCATTGCGAAAAACGGCAAATTTCGTCAAAAAATCGCGAAAAAACAACAAATTTTGTCAACAGATCGCAGGAAAAACGTGACTTTCGTCAGAAAATCGCGAAAAAACGGCAAATTTCGTCAAAAACATTGCAAAAAACGTCAAATTTCGTCAAAAGATCGCAAAAAAACGGCAAATTTTGTCAACAAATCGCCTAAAATGGCAAGTTTCGTCAAAAACATTGCGAAAAAAAATGCAAATTTTATAAACAAATCTTGAAAAAACTGCAAATTTCGCTAAAAGATCGTGAAAAAACACAAATTTTGTCAAAGGGACACAAAAAAATGTGGCGGAAGTGGACAACCCCCTCTGTTGTAACTTTTCAGAAAATTTGCTGTGAATTTCAGAATTTTTTTTTTACTCAGAATCACTCCCTGATTTGCTCGCTTAAAATTTGCAGCGTAAAAAACTGCCACCAACCAACCAACCTTCAGATAAATTTGAATTTGGTGTGCTACTATTTCTCCTTTTCAAAGGTTGGCAGGTCTGTATAAATGCTTTTTTATTGGTGTTAGGGGGGAAATCTAAATAAATATATTAATTATAAAAAATCTATTACGAGTTTCAATTAAGAATTATTTTCACCTACGTTTTGTACATAGTTCAGCAAGTTCTTTAACACAGGCAGTCTGGTTTGGGGTCACCTGATTTACGTTAAAGTTTTAAACCACAGAAAAGTTTCATCTGAAAAAATTCATTGAAATATTCCTTATTCCTTTACAGGTAATGAGGAAGATGAAATGGATGAAGACATTCCAGAAGGCAACGTTGTACAAACACAGACAGTAATTCGAAGTACTGAATCTACATTTCATACTCAAAATGAACTTTGGAAGTCATTGAGCTCAAGATCGCAGCCAACACAAAGGCTAAGGCACATGGAAAATGTAAATATGAATGCCTCCGATAAACATTTGAGTGCTAATGATGAACTGTGGAGGAAACGAGAGATGTCAGTTGCCAACCTAGCTCAAGATCTGTGTGAGCAGCTAAGATTAGTGCTTGAGCCCACCAAAATGTCAAAATTTAAAGGAGATTATCGAACTGGGAAACGTCTTAATATGAGAAAAGTAAGTTTTTAAGCTTTGTTCAATTTAAAGTACTTTGAATAATTTGTTTGTACTCTATAATTTGCACTAATTTTGGAAAAATATAAATATTTGTTCTTTCTAAATTTTAACCCATTGGTAGCAGAACTCAAGTGCAATGCTAAAAAAGAAAAAAAACAAAGTCATTGAAATTGGATGAATGGATTAAAGATTACTGTCTATAATAGTCTTTTAATATATCCATAAGGTTTCTGCAACATTTGATTTTATTCATCTGTCTTTAATTATTTAAAGCTATACTAAAATCCAAAATTACTATCTGACACATTCACAGAGTCATTTTTAATCTTAGATGCTTGAAATTAGCAGGTGCTCTTATTCAGAAATTATAAAATTAAATAGCATTTTCCCTTTTAATTTTGATAAAGGCAAAGAATCTTTCAGAAAATGCTGTCAAAGTTGCCATTTCAATGGGTTAAACATACTTTCATTACCCTGACAATTGTGCCTCTAAAGTCAGTTTAAATCTCCAATTTGGACACCATTTTCTAAAAGATCCTTAACTTCTATCGGAAATAGTGAAATGTTGTATGATTTTTTCTTTCTTCTATCTTTACAAGAAGAAAGTATTAGATTCATGAAAATTTTCGACGGATTTATGCATTTTAGAAGGTCCTGAACATGATTTGACTGTTTTTAGAAAATGTCTGTCAGTGGTTCTGTGAGTCTGTCTGTATGTGACAAAAATTTTGTGGGCACTTTATCTCAAAAACTAATGCACAGAGTTTAATTAAACTTTAGATTCAGGTAGTCCCTGATATAATTGGTGCTGATTAGTGTTTGGTGTAAATCGCTCAACAGGTGATGCTACTATGGTACATTTTTGTGATTTCTATAATAGCTCTATCTCAGGAACTAATGCACTGATTTTCATCAAACTTCAGATTCTGTTAGACCTTGACATAAATAGATGCTGATTATGTTTTGGTGTAGATATCCCAAAAGGTGGCACTGCTATGCTACTTTTTTGTGATTTTCACGATAGCTATATCTCAAGAACAAATACATAGAATTTTATCAAACTTCAGATTCTGTTAGACGTTGACATAAGCTGTTGTATATTAGGGTTTGGTGTAAATCTCCCAACAGGTTTCTCGCTGCTATGCTGCATTTTTCAGGATTTACACGATTTTAGCAATAGTCATATCTCAAGAACTACTGTACGGAATTTAATAAAACTTTAGATTCAGTTAGACCTTGATATAAATTGGTGCTGATTCGTCTTTAGTGTATGTGAAACCTGTATGAGAAAGAAGAAAGTTTTGGGATTGGCACATCTGACTAGTTTAGTATCCAATACTGTACATTTTGTGAAAATAAGAATGAAAGACTTCATGAATGTGCCAGAAAGTAGCCAGTTTGAATTACAGAACAAAATTGTAAAAAAAAAAAACTATAGTATTCTGATTTTATTCAGTGAGATATAGATATCTAGTAATATTTGGCAAGATCGAAATCTTGCAATTCGGCTGAAGCATTCGGTCAATGAGCCTTCAATATTTGGCAAAAGAGCCAAATAGTGGCCGGAGGTTCATCACATCTTTAGTTTCAGATGAAAACCAGTGTTTTACAACATTTTGAACCTATTGACTATAATAACTATCAAATTTAAACCAGGTTTCTGAGTTAACTTAAGCAATTTAAGTACTAGAAAAAAATATTATGTTGTTGCACTTATTGCCTGCCCTTCATTTTTTTTCTTTTTCTTTATATTGGATTGTTAAAAAAATTCAAATTCAGGGGAAGAAGTTTTTCATTTTATCTTTCACAGGTCACAAGGGAAAATTTGTGGCCCTATTCTTAAACCTGATTGAATTCAAATAACTTTTCAGAATTGTAAATTAATCTTATTATTATTATATAAACTTGGTTTATGACATCAGGTGCCACCATCTGAAAAATCTACAAGAGACCTCTCCATTTCTTCCGGTCAAAGATCTATTCCTCCTCCAGACCCCTATCCGTCATGGCTTTTTTAATACCATCCATCCATGTCTTTTGTGGTCTTCCTCGTTTCCTCTTTTGGTTTGTTCTATAATTAGATGCGATTTTGGGTAGTCTCTCATCACTCATTCTTTTAACATGACCATACCAGATTAATTGCTTCTTTTGGAGATCGTCTAATATGGTTCCCTTTATTTTCATCATTTCTTTGGTTCTTTCATTTCTTATTCTTTCTATTCTTGATATCCTACATGGTCTTCTTAGGGCATCCGTTTCCACTGCTGCTAATTTCTTTCTTGCTGTCTTCATAATTCTCCATATAACAATATGTTCTTTACAATAGAATTGTATATATATTATGTTTTCTTTTCCTGGAGATCTTCTCAAAACCTTCACCAAATAGAATTTAATAGTTTTACAGCCTTTCTTCGTTGACAGATTCTGTATTTAATTTCCTTTGAGTCTGTGCTTCTTGTTAATAATTGCTCCAAATTTGTTTTCTATATTTGGTCAGCATTGGTGCAATTATCTTGAATTTTACTAGTACAGATTTTATAATTGTGCACATTTATATTTTATATTTGAAAATTAAAAATTTCTGATTTTATTCTCTTACAGATCATTCCCTATATTGCTAGTCAGTTCCGCAAAGATAAAATATGGTTGAGACGTACTAAGCCTAGTAAACGACAGTATCAAATCATGCTTGCTGTGGATGACTCTAAAAGCATGGGTTACAACAACGCCAAGGAACTAGCATTTGAATCTCTTGCTGTTCTAGGACAGTCATTAACTTTACTTGAAGCTGGTGAATTATCGGTTGTCAGTTTTGGTGAGCAGGTACAACTTCTTCATGGATTTCAAGACCAATTTTCATCAAGTACAGGTGCCAGAATTCTGGAACAAGTCACCTTCGCTCAAAATAAGACCAATATAGCACAGTTACTTGATTATGCAACTGATGTAATGGTTCAAGCTAGACAAAGTTCTCGCCATTCCTCTAAAGAGACAGCTCAACTGTTAATCGTCATTTCAGATGGTAGAACTATATATGTTGAAGGCATGAACAAGGTAAAAACTGCTGTGAAGAATGCTAGAGACAATAACATTTTCATGGTCTATCTTGTTCTAGACAATGTTGAAAAGAACAAGGTAAGTTATTCTCAAAAATTCTAATTATATGCTGAATATTATTATTTTTATTATTATGCATGGGTACTGGCAATGGTGGAGGGGGGGAGGTGAAGGAGAGGACCATTGCCCCACATTCGATTTCAAAATTTAACCAACTAAATTTTCTTTATCTTTGGTAATTTTGAAAGAAAAAACAGTAAAATTTATTTTCCCGAGTAACTTAAAATAATTAAACACTAAATAATTAAAGAATTTTTATATCAGGAGGGTTCTGCACCTTCTCTTCCATTGAATCCCCCATGTAAAATAAGTTTTTTTGATTATTATTATTATTTCCTTTTTTTCTGAAATTATTATTATTTTAAACAGGAGGCGCCAGTGCCTGATTTACGGCAGGACATTTAGGGCACGGGCCCCAGGAACCCAAATGCTACTAAAAATTTTTCAATTATTGGCCAAAACAGTTTTAACTGTCAAAAAACAAAATTAAAATGGAAAAATCTGTTTGCTACAGATTGTCTATGATTTGTGAAAGTAACTTAATTTTTTGTCGATTGTCTTTTAACAATTTATGTGCAGGAATGTACAGAACTCCATTTTTGGGATCACCATATTATTTCATTTTTGTTTGTTTTACATGTAAGACCCTCATGGTTAACAGACAAAACCATGTGGTTCTGCTAGTTACTTGTAAAGAAAAAGTTATTTGATTAATAGGATATGCTAGTATTTAAAAAAATTATAGCTTGGTACCATGGTAAATTTATTATTAGTTGTTGCATACTTTATCATTTCAGATATATGGACTTGCATAGAGAAAGGTAATCAGCTCCACACAGTTTATTATAAAATTCAATTAAAAATTCGTAATTATCAAATAATTATTTAAAAGTAAATTAATGATTATCAAATTTAATTTTTTTAATTAATATTTTAAAGAAATTATTAAGTCAATAGTGATTATCTTAATAAGTATTGCTTTCAATATTATATTTTTTTATTCAAGGCCTCTGTAAGCATCGATGCAAGGGGGCCTCCATACACATCTGTGTCCAGGGCCCCCAAATTTCTAAATTGGTCCCTGAAGGGGGCTCAGAGGAAAAACCCCTACATAATAAGATTAATACTTCTCAATTGTGAAATTCCTGTATTGATTTTTATGTTGATGTGTTTAAACATTGTTTTGCACTGGGAGTTACAGAAAAATATTAGTTCATTATATTTCATGTTTATATTATGTATTTCATGAAATGCAGGTTTAAGAAAGTTTTTAAAGTGATTGCAATTTTGAAAACAGCCGTTTTCTTGGCAGCATTTTGGCATGGTTTAAAAAAAATATATATCATCAAGCCTAGACAGAGGACAACAAGCACATCTGTTTTAAAACCTTACCACTCCCTAAATTTTGTTCTGCTGGTGTCCATGTTATTATGGAATTGTTTACCTGGGTGTTAGAAAATTTCTATACTTGGCTGTATTTTAAAAGGGTGGTACCCTGACTTATGAACTTAGTTCATAACCCAAAAATTTTAATCTTGAAATTTAATTTTCCATTCTATCATTTGGGAAAATCAATTCCTTCTCAGATTTCTGCTTGGGTGAGGAAAAGTTTTAGAAACCTGCCTAACAATAATTGGGTCTGTAATTTCTATAAGTAATCCTTTGCATCTACAATTTCTTTAAGTAATTAATGACATCATGAAGATATTAGTGGCTCTTGAAATAACAGCTTGATACTTTGATATTTTTGTTGCTGTTTTATTCATTCTATGAAGACATTTGTTTTCCTCCTTGTCCAACTCCTGTCCTCTTCTCAGGGTTCATATTAGAGCTCATAATTTTCAGAATATTTTTAAAGTCCCACTTAACCACGGCAGTCCCAAGATAAGTTGGGGGTAATAACACTGTTCCCCTATCTCTGTGGCTGCTCATGTAGTTAAAATAATGGGGGAAAAAATTATTTTGATTAGGATGGAAAATTTTATTTTACATTTTTCCTAGTGTCAAACTTGTCTTTAGCAATTAGCTAAATATGTTCTTCTACTAATTCTTTTATATTTGTTTCATTATCTTCCAAATGTATAGTTTTGTCCAGAGAAACAACTATGTCTTCAATATCAATTTCGCTTTCTGTTCCTTTCAAAGCTACTTTGGAAATAATGAGGCTATAACTTTTACTTGGCTAATTTCAAATGTTCTCTTAGAAACATCTTCTCAAATTAAGATGCAGAGACTAAAAAATGGTGCCAATAGCTCAGTGGATAGTGCACTGTGCTGCCACATTACAGTTCTGAGGTTTGCCTCTGAATTTGGGCAAGATTCACTTCTCAGCCCTTTAAGGTCAATCAAATGAGCACCAAGCAGGGTTCATGTTTAGTCTCATTTTACACGCAAATCCCAGAAAATTCATCCAAAATGATAAATTTTACAATAGAGAGTAAACAATTAACTTGTAAATTGACAACCTCCTGAAATAGAATATTTAAAATATTTTATAAATATCTGTTATTGTCTGTTTTCCCAAACCTTCCACCATTCTTTCTTTTACCAGCTATAAAACCAAGTGAGAAATAGTGGATTATTTTAATTGCGGAGTTAGACGTGATCTTCCAAATATCCAATTGCAATCTATATTTGTAAAAGTTTGCCATTTCAATTTTCATGTTTACTAAATTTAACTCTACCTTTCATAGCTTATTGGAGATAACTTATTGATGCTGATGCATTTGAGCATATAGGGTAAAACTGTTATCAGTTTATTATATCTGAAAGCCTATGGTTTTGAAGGAATGAAAAATAGACAAATGTAGCATATCACTTGCTTCTCATTTTCTTGTTGACTGACTTAGTTTTATGATTAGCTAGCCACACTGGATTTTTAAGTGAAACACAGACACAGTATGGAAAACTGAATCCTGGGAGTTCTTCTCAGGCTGACCACTTGGTTGGGATATATGCCATATAGCACTCAAGACTCATGATCTCAAAAGCAGGATTGAGAATCACAGGCTGAGATCCTACATGGATCGTATTGCATCAGAATTTAATTTAGTTTTCAAAAAACAGATTTTTTTTCCCCTTAAGTGATTCAAAGTACTTAAGACTAAGGGAGAAAAAATTATGATTAAGGATAAAAATGTTGTTAACGATTATAATAAGGTATTGGTTTATTACAAAATTTCCCTTCAGACCCCACTTTCCCTCCCTTCTGGATTTTGTTGTGCTGAAGTGCTTTATAAGAATTCCTGAAAATAAATATATATACAGTCAAACCTCGTTATACCGCCATTATCCGTTCAAGAAATTTTTGGCGGTATATCGAATTAAAATACAATAAAAATTAATTTTCATACTATTATACTAATATTATTATTATTATAAAAATAAATATCAGTAATGCCTTTTTATTAAATTATCCAATGGTATATAGTATATTATAATAGTATAAATTAATATAATATAATTAATATACATAATATAATTAATGCTACATGATTCAAAATTATCCAATTAATGTATGAAATTAACATGCACTTACCTCTTTATATAGTCAATTTTAGATAAAGTAGATAATTATGCACATAACAGACACACACATACATTAAATATCACACTGAATTATTTTACTTTAATTATCTTTTACAGGAAAATATTTTAATATGCTAGTTTGAGTTTTCCTTTCAATATTGATTTTTTCAATATCTTTTTCTACAACTAAAAGATTGTTCATCATTTTTTTATCAGTTGCATGTTTTTCTAAGAAAATTCTTATTTTAACAATGCAATTTTTAACTTCATCAGATGTAACATGCGGCGTTTCTTGGCAACAATTTCTTCGATTGTCAAATCTTCAAATGTTGAAACACTTTTGTCTATATTAATGTACTCAATTGCCGATAGAGGATGCTCAATTTCTGTTAATTTGTGTATTTCGTCTTGTAGTTCCTGAAGTGCTGTACTGTTTTGTTTTTTAGTAGATCCTTCAGGTTTAATCAATCCAGTATGTTTCCAGCAGTTAACAATAGTTTCTGATGAAATTTCATCCCATGCTTTTTTTATCATGCGAATAGCATCATGTAAAAGGATTGGAGAAAAATCATCTTTACTGATTTTTTCAATGATATGGCGGACGTGATACTTTCGATAATGAGCTTTGAATGAGTTTATTATACCAGCATCCAAAGGTTGCAAAAATCCAGTACAGTCAGGAGGTAAAAATTCAATGCGGATATTACTCATTGGATATGTTTTGTGACAAGGGGCATTATCCAAAATCAATAAAATATGGCGTTTGCTTCTTTTCATTTGTATGTTGAAATTCGCTAACCATTTTTGAAATAATGCTGAAGTCATCCACGCTTTGTTATTATTCTCATAATCTACATAAAGAGCAGGATTAAAATTTTTAAAACATCGTCGCTTAGCTGATTTTCCAATCACTGTCATAGTTCTTTTATCAGATCCATCACTATTCGTACAGAACACAAGAGACACACGATCTTTTTTTTTTTTAAATCCTTTAGCAGGCCCACTCGAAATTGTTTTATCTGGCTGCAAGCAGTAAAAAATGCCACTTTCATCCATATTGTAAACATCCTCTTGTTTATATTCTAAAATCAGCGCACTCAGTTTTTTGCGACCATTTGACACAATATCTTCATCAACACCTGCAGTTTCACCACTTCGTATGTACTGAGAGAATCCTCGTCGCTTTTTAAATCTGTTCAACCAGCCACTACTGTATTCGAAATCTGTAATATTCATTTGCTGGCCAAGAACTTTTGCCTGCTCTCTGATGACATCTCCGTTGATAGTGGCATTTTTAGCACTCATTTGTTGTATCCATGTGCAAAGGGCATCCTCTAAGTCTTCATGTTTCGCTGTTTTCAGTCTTTTTACAGATGATTGCAGTTCGTTGGTGTTAACCCATTTTTCTGTATTCATCAAAATGTCTCCGATGCAGCGCCTGCTAACAGGCTTTTTCCAGAGTGTAGAAAAATGATTGGAGATGTGTTGCTGCGATACATTCACATTTCTTTCTTTATATTCACAAATTTCCCGCTTTTCTGAAATTGATAAAACTGCTCTTTTCGCCATAATGAGTTAAAATAAAGAGACAGAATGATATTTTACAGATTTAGCTGGTGAATTCTTCGATGTTTCAATCAACGTCCGACCAAAATTTTGAATGAGAGATTTTGCACTGCACACCGTTTTCTTTCTAAGAAATCGACATAAAGTACAGGGAGAAGTTATTTTTTACATTGTTCTCACCTGAGAGAGGAGAGACCCTTTCAGCCAATGGCGTGCCATGCCTTGTTTTCTCCCCGCTCCAGAAGCGGATCGCATCACGTGACTCGCCAGTCTGAATCAGAAGTTTTACTTGCTCGGCACTCAGTGCGCGTTATTTTTCTTCTCCCAATGGCAAGTAGAATGGGTAGCAGGTGCATTTTGGCAGGTGTTGAGAACAATATAAATTCTTTGCTATTCAATAAAGTTTGAATTGAGCTTGAAAACATCTAGACACATGAAAAGGAAGTGTCCTTTGAAATTCTAACAAAAAATTTAAAAAAGAAAGATATGCAAAGAAAATACAGTAATTTCTAGACATTTTTTTTTGACGGTATATCGAGTTGGCGCTTTAACGGATACATTACATTGAAATTCCTATTTGGCAGATTTGTTCATAGACGCAATTGGCGGTTAAACGGAATTGGCGCTATTTCGAGATGGCACTAAATTGGGGTTTGACTGTATATCTAAAGCCTGACATAATGAAGAATATTTTTATCTAACAAAGTTTGTATATTGAGCAGTTCATTAGTCACATTACCACTGTTTGTTACTTACTATTGTACTTGTGATGCCATAGGTACACTATGGTACATCATTTAAGCAAAAAATTGAAGAGGGGATGAAAAGAAAATGTTATACTTTCTTCAAGATGCATAATTTTGCTCTTGCAAGGAATAAAATATTTTATGGATAGCTGCAAAAGAGGCATATTTTGTATTAAATATATTGAATCTAATTATTTAAAAGAGGACCCAGATTTTGGAAATGTAGACCCAGAATTCCAAAAGCTTAACGACACCACTGGTACTTAATTTTTCATTTTGTTAGTTCTACAAAAATAGAAAAATTAATGGCTATGGAATTAATATTAAAATAGAATTTTATACTAAATTAGCAATAAGATGAATTTAGCTTTCCTTAACTTGTCAAATGAAAAATATATTTTAGAGCTATAAATGAAGTTCCAACTATTAAATATATAGTACAAGAACTCATCATTTATTCATTTTTTATTGTAATTAAAATTGTATTCAGGTATTGTGCTCTGGATTTTTTTAAAATTATGTTTTAAGTAAAATTATTTATTATTATATAGTCTACATTTTTCTTTATTTTTAGAAATTGCATTTCATATTATGTATTTGGCACTGATATTTGTACCTTTCATTTAAAGAAACAATTTAACAAAACAAATTTTCTCTGCACAAATCTCAAAATCTCATGTTAGTGTATGAGGAAATTTAAACAAAGGATTACTAATATAATTAGGATGTAACATAATTATTAAATTTTGGTTTTCACCATTTGAAAGTAAACGTCAAGTGCCATGTACTGTTTTTTTTATATATATAAATTGTACCCTTCAATTTTAGATATTTAAAAAAACAGCAAAACTGTGACATTTTTGCTTAAACAAAATAAAAAATATATATTACCGTCTATGTAATGTAATTCAATAATTTCATGCATAACAAAAGTTTTTAAAGCTATTTTATATATTTTAATTCTTTTTTTTTTTTTTTTCTTGTTTTCAAAAGTACTCAAAATTCTAATTTCAACATGTAAAGTAGTACTGGTATCCCTGTATAAAAATACTTAAACTGAAGAAATTTTAAAATCTATTTATCTTAATTTTTTAATATTTCTTGTAAAATAAAATGCTATATAAATAATTCTGTATAATTCTAAATGTATTAATTTAAATGTATAATTCTTAATTCAATTCAATTTAATTGTAAAATTACAATTTAATTACAATAATTACAATTTAATTGTTCAATTTAATTGTAATCTTAATTAAATTTAAATGTATAATTCTGTATTCAATTCAATATTTGTCAGTTGAGATTTTGTTGTATTTCAAAAGCTCTTATTGATAGTGTTACAGATCGATTGCATTTATGTTCATGTTTAACAATGATTTGATTTCTATTCTAAATGTTGTATATTTAAAAATGTTTATTTATTTCTAGAGTTCAGTATTAGATGGAAAATATTCTTTGGTAAAAGGTGAAGACGTAAGTATCTTTTATATATATATATATATATATTATACTGTACTATTTTTTATAAAAATCAAGTAACCTGTTAATTTAAGTGTACTTCATTTTAACCCTCTTGGAAAAAAAAAAATTTAATTAATTAAAAATATATATATGAATTGTAACCTATGAATGTTTTAATAAGTCTATTTCTAAAAGCTTCAAATATGCAAGTCCAAAATTACAGCTCATTTCGTCAAGTAGTTTTAGAGTTATGTTTCAAAAACTACCGACATTGCAATCTGCTTTGCAATGATTAAAAATGAATTTAACATTAGGAATTTCAAACTTTAAACCTGCATAATTCCTAAACTACCTGACCGAATTACTTTCCGTTTAGTATATGAAGGTAAATTTTAATGAAGAATCCAAATATTATGATTTCAGAATTAGGTGACAGTATTGAAAATTTTAAAATTTGGCATTCTATATGTAATCGCTGGAATGAGATCAAATTTTATATTTAAACTTTTGAAGACATAGAGAAGTGAATTCTGTGAAGTATAATTTCTACAAAATTGCTGATAGAAAAAAAAATTGCACTATCAGAATCGAAAAAGCCAGATATTTGCATTAATTGCTAGTAAAATAGATTATGCAAATTGTTTTGACAGTATGTGACCGTAGAGCCAGTAATTTCCAAAGAACATTCAGGAGAGTAATTTATTTGAATGACTGATGAATTGCACTCAGTATGCATCCACCCTTGCTGTACCAAAGTACAGAAAAAATATGGTATTTGATTTCTGATACTTTTTGCTTCCACAGAATTAGTCTTTTCATATGCCTTCAATAGAAAATCTATTTATCTTAATTTTTTAATCTTTCTTGTAAAATAAAATGCCATCTTCAATTCAATATTTGTCAATTAAGATTTTGTTGTATTTCAAAAGCTTTTATTGATAGTGTTACAGATTGATTGTATTTATGTTCATGTTTAACAATGATTTGATTTGTATTCTAAATTTTGCAAGTATTTGTAAATATAAATTACAATCTAATTCTGTTCATCAGTATTAACTTGAGATGCCTTCATCAAATAGGGAAAATTATTTTATGGTCACCTTTATAGATAAATTTTAATCATATTTACTTTTTATAGAGGCCTTGGCACGATAGAGAAAATGGCAAGAAAATCAAAATTTTTAAAAGTATTTTCTAGCAACCTTTAAAGCTGTAGCACACAGTCATTCGTGTAACATTTTCCCCCAACACATCCTCATAGTCAACAAAAGGTTTTTGACCTTGCTGAAGGAGAGAATTCTGCTGCATATTCTTGCTTACCCAACTTTTCTGAGATCACAGCAGAAAAGTTGGGTATTCGTTCAGCCAACATTCATTCTCCCTAATCTAGGGTGCATTGATTCAGCAATCAGTCAACTAAGCCATTATGAAGGAAGGTAGGATTTCAAAAACAAGAAAATTTCCCAAAGATTTGTAAACATATAAGGTAACCCTGCCTGTTCAACACATGATAGATAACACTACAAAAAGTTTGAAGAACATGTTTTGCAAAATGTTTGTTGTTTATCTTCTCAGGTCTGATATGGCCTTTATTTATATTTTAAAGCCTCATCAGATTTTTATATCTTTATGAAATAAAGTAATTATTAGTGATGGAACAGCTGCACTAATTGCTCCAATTGTGCAAAAACGATAATGCTGTACCATTCTGTGCCAAAACGATCATTTTTCAACAAAATTGTGCCCAATTGCGCCAATTCGATAATTTTCTTCTAGCAACATTTTGCCATAAAAAAAATTTCGTCATTCTTCGCGGTACGAAATCCCCTCAGATATCAATAAGCAGATAACGCAAAATGGTGCTTAGCTGGAGTTGATTGCTACATATAATGAGGTAAAAAGTAGTTGAATGGTTGTTGAATGGAACAATAGCAAATAAAGCTGTGTGTAAAGGTTTTTCAACATTGAATAGGCAATATTATAATCCAGTTCTATTTTATTTGAAGTAAAAGTTTTCAACAGACGAAAATACATACGACATAGTCCAGTTTTGATGATTCAGCATAATAAACAATTAGATACTTTAAACAAAAATGTAGTAGCCAGCACATATCAATATAAACTAAAACTTAACTTGAATAAAACATACTTGTTAAACTGAGTAGAAAGCTGCATAATTATAGCGACACAATACTTTAAGACAAATGGCACATTCCATCACCACGGCCATATCTAAACTTAAGACCGACCGTCTTCATGAAGATCTAAAACAATAAACCGAATCGCCGTTTGAGAGCGAAGCACTGTGTATAAATACCTGGCCAAATGTTCACCTGCCAATGACAATGAAGTTCTAGAATCGTCACGGAAGTGACGGATGGCTGACGGCATGAATAATTACGGTACCGGCAAATCAGATAATAACTTATCTGTCGCCATCTATCGTAGAACAAGCGAACTCTCTAAACGATTATTCGATCATTCTTTCATTAGACTCTGAATGGCCCGGGCTCAGTCTAAATTCATTTCTATAAACTCGGGCCGAATCCGAGCTTGCTTTTTTTTCTTTTGTAGTTTCGGACAGATCCTGTAACTCATTCTTTCCAGGATGGCAGTTTTATTTTTACTTTCTTCCATCTTACAAGAAGAAAGTATTGGATTCAGGAAAATTTCTGGTTTTCGATAGATTTATACATTTTAGAAGTTCCTGAACACAATTTGGCTGTTTTTAAAAAATGTCTTTTGTGTGTATGTGACAAAAATTTTGTGGCCACACTTATCTCTAGAAATAATGCACAGACTTTAATAAAACTTTAGATTCAGTTAGTCCCTGATATAAATTAGTGCTGATTAGCTTTTGGTGTAAATCGCCCAACAGGTGGTGCTGCTATCCTGCATTTCTCGCAACTTCCGCAGTAGCTCTATCTCAAGAACTAATGCACTTATTTTCACCAAACTTCAGATTAAGTTAGAATTTGACATAAATAGACAGTGATTGTGTTTTGGTGTAGATATCCTAGCAGGTGGCGCTGCTATTCTACTTTTTTCATAATTTTCACAATAGCTGTATCTCAAGAACTAATGCCCAGAATTTCATCAAACTTCAGATTCTGTTAGACCTTGGCATAAATAGATGCTGATTATGTTTTGATATAAACAGCCTAACAGGTGGCACTGCTATGCTACTCTTTTCATGATCTCAAGAACTAATGCATGGATTTTCATCAAATTTCAGATTCAGTTAGACGTTGACATAAGTTGTTGTTGGTTACATTTTGGTGTAAATCTCTTGACACATGACGCTATTGTATTGCATTTTTTAGGACCTATACGATTTTAGCCATAGTCATGTCTCAAGAACTAATGCACGGAATTTAATAAAACTTTGGATTCAGTTAGAACTTGATATAAATTGGTGCTGATTCATTTTTTGTGTATGCGAAACCTGTGTGAGATATAAGAAAGTTTTGGGATTGGCACATCCGACTGCAGTTTTTTTTGTGTGTGTGTGTGTGAATAATACTGACATTGTACATCTGTTTAACTGAATATTTAGAATTTTATTTTATTTTTTTTACATTTTTCTATTTTTACAAAAAGAAAGTATTGAATTCGTGAAAAATTTCAACTTCTGCTGTTTGATGGACTTATGCGTTTTAGAAGGTCTTGAACACAATTTGACTGTTTTTAGAAAATATCTGTCTGTATATGACAAAACTTTTGTGGGCGCTATATCTAATGCACAGAATGTAATTAAATTTCAGATTAAGTTACACTTTTATATAAATTGGTGATGATTAGTTTTGATGTAAATCGCTCAACAGGTGGTGCTGCTATGCTGCATTTTTCACGATTTCCCCGCTGGCTATATCTCAAGAACTAATGTACGGAACTTCATTAAATTTCATATTCTGTTAGACCTTGGCATAGTCAGACATAAGTCAGATTGTGGTGTAAATCGCCCAACAGGTGGTGCTACTGCACTGCATTTATCATGATTTCTGCAATAGCTATATCTCAAGAACTAATGCACGTAATTTCATCAAACTTCATATTGTGTTAAACCTTGACATAAATATATTCTTATTAGAATTCAATGTATACTGCCCAACAGGTGGCACTGCTATATTCTCTGTTTTTCACAATTTCTGCGATAGCTCTATCTCAAGAACGAGTAGATTGCCATTTAATTTTGGTTGCAAATGATTTGATTGATATAGAAAAAAGTTTTGTGATGGCCGCAACATAGTTTTTTTTTCTTTTTTGTATGTGTATATGTGTCCGTTTTCTATAAAAAACTTTTTCATGCTTAAAATGCTTGATTTTGCAGCTTCATAATAGTTATTTTCTGCTAAAAAAAACAGTTTTGCTGCTCCGAAATGAGCGATTTGCTGCTCCAAAATGAGCTGTTTGCTGCTCCAAAATGGTCCTTTGCTGCTCCAAAATGATCCTGGTGTTCAATCACTGAATTATCAATGCATCAAATGCAAAAAAAATTCGTTCAATATTTACACCATTTAATGCATACATTGAAAAACAATTTTTTAAATAAATAAGCCACATAAGATTAGAATATTTAAAATTTTCATGACTGTTTATAATATTTAGCAAGAAATTGTAGTTTCTTAAAACTGAGTTATGCCATGGCCCCTATAAAAATGAAGTACTGTTTTGAAGTAAATGTAACATTGTAAAGCCATTCTAATTATTTTTTCTTTTCTTTATAGGTGATGACTGTTCCTTATATGGATATGTTCCCCTTCCCCTTCTACATTATTCTTAGAGAAATTTCAGCATTACCCCAAGTTCTTGGAGAAGCCCTTCGCCAGTGGTTTGAATTAGTCACATCAGTAGACCGTTAACATGATACATGTGATCCCATTTCATTGTATGCATTCTAAACTTCTGTATATGGGTTATTTTTGTTTTTAAATGGCAAAAGAAAAAATTAGTTTCTTTGAGAAGCATTTTGTTCCTATATGTACATTTTGATTAATTAAATCTTTTTTTTTCTGTACTTCTTGTGTTTATTCAATTGCTTTTAGGCTATTCATATTATTTTAACCATTTGTATGTTAAATGATAACCTAGCACAGCCATACTCAATTTTTTCTCGCGGGCCGCAAAGATATATTTGCGACTTTAGGCAGGCCGCAACACAATTATATTATAACCTAAAAAAGAGTAAGAAAACAAAAGTAGTATAATAAAGTTAATATATTCAGTAGGATTGAACGTTTGTCGAGAAAGAAATTTACTCCCCCCCCCCCCCCCCCCACACACACACACCACCAAAAAAAAAAAAAAAAAAAAAAAGAAGCTATATTTTCAAACAATATACAACGTAGTAGATAACTGAAAATTTGTGTTTGGAAATAGGGGTATAAAACTTTTTGCTTCCAATATGCGGAAAAAGTTGAACCCTAATAAGCATTGTTAGTTACATGATAAGTATAAAACGTAATAATAATGTAACAATGCAGATGTTCGAAAGAAAAAAAAAATCAGGTGATTTGTTTTAATAAATCAGTCGTTTTCTTAATGCAAAAACTTTTTTTTTTTTAAGTGTAGAAATATATAGTGCAAATTTAATTAATTTGGAATAATATTTGTTTAGCGTTGAAGATTAAGAAATGTATAGACTGATATAGCACAAATAGAACTGCATATAAAAAGAACTTTTGACTAAAGAAGCGGAATTTAAGATGTTTCAAGATAATTTAAAATTAGTAATTATAAATAGCAGAACAGATTTTGTTTTTCTATGAAAATATATAAAAGAACAGTGTAGGTTTTACAAAAATTTTATGCACATCTCATTTAAATTTATATATAGAGATTTCTGATTATGTGTCATGGGCCGCACATAAAAGGTCGACGGGGCACATGCGGCCCGCTTGTTGAGTATGGCTGACCTACCATGTTACAAGAAGGCCTTAATGCTCATTCTAAAAAAGGTTGATGAACATTAAATATGACAATATCCAAGTAGAAAATACCAAAAAAAAAAAAAAAAAAAAATCCCAGGAGTAGAGATAAATTTCCCCGAGTATAAATCCTGCATATTGAAAACAAAAAAAATCTGATAAAAATCATACCAGAATGTAAATATTTTTTGTTGTAATGTAAACAGTTTTTACATTTTATTAAGTTGTGTGTACATTGTAACTTGCATTCACTAAAATTAGCTGTAAGCCATTTTTATTAAATTCAACTTTAATATTTACTAATCCAGGAGTCGTGGGTGTTAGACTTAATGTCTTAGATTTTAAAGCTTTATACTTCATGTCTCTGTGTCTAAATACTTTTCTTTAATTATTTTTAATGATAACCCTTAAATATATGTTTTCTACATATACAATTTCTTTAAAAAACCTCTTTGGGATGAGCATCCTTCACAGATTTTTTTATATTTTATCACTGGGTTTTTAAAAATAGAAATTTTTGCCTAATTAAATCACATAAATACTTGGATTAAAGTACGACAAAATTTTTAATTAAAAATTACTGATAGGAATAATCAAGGATTCTGAGCACTGTATGCGTCACATATACATGACACTCATTGCAAAGAGGTTAATGAATAAAAAGAATTGTAGGAAAAAGCCAAATTACACTTCTCCTTTAACAAAAAAAGAAAAGAACACAGAAATGAAGTGTAAAATTTAAACAGTCTTTTGATTTGCATATTTTAATATTTTAAGAATGAATAAGCAGCAGACTTGGAGAAAATATTTTTGGAAATCATTTAATGTAAATTACAAATTTGTTTAAACATTTATTTATTTATTTATTTGGTAGGAAGGGGGTAGATCTTATACTTTATAAAAATGAAATACTTAAAAGGTATATTTCAATTTATTTACACATACAGCATAAATATATATATATATATATTTTTAATTTATAAAGACCAAATAACAAAATATAGTGAGACCAAAAAAGTTCCTTTTTACAGCAATCGTAATAATTAAAACATTTGCAAAAAAAAAAAAAAAAAAAAAAAATTTATGCCACATCAATGTTCAATTAGTTTAGGAAACTCAAATCTTCAATCTGTTTACGAAAATTTTGAAAAAAAAGTCAATTAGTTGAATATCATCATTTATGGGATAAATGAAACTTGTAAATTTACCTTTTCTACTCAAAAATTGTACTTTAACTTCATTACATTCAGGTTTAGACAATGTTCCAACCTAACGTGTTTATTTGTTTAGCAAGAAATTTCACAACTACGAAGTCATCTTCATTTAAGGTATTTTTATCACAATTTTCATATTCATAAGTGTCACATTACAAAATCAATAGTTTTCTTAATTCTAAATTTCATATCAACACTTGATCCATTACTGCTTGTTTCATCTTGTTCAAACTTTTTGCTTTATTTGATTTTCTATATTTTTGTTTTCTAGCTGAAGCTTCTCAAGTGTACATGACAGATTTTTTTTTTTCATGTTCATTAATAATAATTTATTTCATGGATAATAGCAGTTTAGTTTTTTATCATCATTCCTTTATGTATTTTATAACGAGGCTGACCTTTAATATAATTCCCTACCTTACGTAATTTCAGGCACATATGGTTAAAAAATATATGCATATCAATATTTTTACGTAATTTGATACATATGCTTATATAATATTATATACTAAGTGGTTGCTCATAAGTTTTAAAGTATGAGCCATTTTTACTATAAAATATATGTGGGAAAAATGTAAACTAACATTCTTAGTAAAAACATTGTTTTTAGTAATTAAGGGGACAATTCCACTCATCACTCACTTTCTTTTCCTATTCATTACCCCGGTAGCAGAAACGTGGCAGCAGGTGCTTTTATTAGACCTTTCATATTAGTCCAACAGCTTTTAAAAAAATGTTGGGTTTGAATAAATTGCTAAAATATACTTTAGGTCTCTCGATTTAATGTATCTTTTTATTGTATTTTCTTTGTAAATTGCAAATTTAAATATATTATAGGTTACTATTATTTCTTATGATAGTACGCTTTACGCAACATTTTTGGGTCTCTGATAAATTTTAGTTTGCTGCAGATTGACACAGAAAATTCTGCTACTTCAAAGAATGTAATGATAAAATCAAAAATATGATGACTTTGTTTTTAACTAATACAATCTGGCAATTTTCATAATGAAATATGTAAAGTACATTAATTCTAACATCTAACAGTTGTTTACCTAAATTGATTCTTAAACACAACATTTTGATTTTTAAATATTAAAAATAAATTTGCTTTTGAATTTTGAAAATTCACGTGACATTTTATTACAACTACTGGCTTAATTTAATTTTAAAAGTGTTTATACTTCAGTATTTACGGCCAGTGTCCCATTAATACCACTTCTTGAATGTAAAATTTGTAAGTTAATCGGCATGAGTTTGAAGTAACAATAAAAAAAATTTAAACATTTAATATTAATAAGGAGAAAAAATACCATATGTTTTCTTGTATGCTGTGCACTTTTTCCATTCAAAATTTACTTTAAAAATAAGTTGTATGTGATATGAGTATTTGTGATTTGACTAGCATTTATATATGAACAGTGGTCACTTAATAAAATCAATGGATGGCAATTTTATATTTAAATTTACAAAACTACTCTAAATACTGTGTAATTTTAATGCTAACTCTTAACATTTTTAATGGAATCTGTTTGAAATATTTTATCTAAAACTTTTTTTTCCCCAAATGAAGTATTAAAAATCAGGATGCATGTGTAACACAAGGCCTAGCATATACGAAAAAATATGATAAAGTAAAGTAATAATAACAGAGACATTAATAAATTAAACAGGTAATTCCATCTAAAACAATATATTTATTTTGTTAATACATACAGTTATAATTTACAGACCTTTGCAGTGTGAATTCTAAGTAATTCTACAATTAAATCTAAATCAAATTATTTTTTCTCAGCACTATTAGTTTTACTAGATGGTCGAGGTAAGCGGTACTTCTCTGTGTCAGTATGAATGTCATAAAAGCTGTGTTCGTTGTATTGAAAGAATTCTGGAGCTCCATAAGTATCATTTTTAGATTGACTGCTAGACTGACCTAAAAGAAAGAATTTTAGCACTTGTAAATGAAGGAAATTAAAAGTAATTTTATATTAAATTAGGGATGCATTAAATATCTGGAATGAATGTATAATAAGGATATAAAAATAAATTACCATTGCATCAAATAATATATTTTATGTTTATTAATAAGAATATATTACAATGTTATCATAACAATTTCTTATGCTTCACAAGAACAAAAAACTTTTAATGTTATGCCTTATATTATAGGGCAATATTTCCAAAATTACATTCAATAATTCATCAAAAATATTTTTCCCCTGAGTATTTTCTTCACATATATGCTGTAAGATATGATTCAAGGTGATGGTGAGCCATGCCTCGTTGTTTATTATTGTGCCACTTAGTAGAACCCCACATTCTTTCAACATGCAGTGCGTGCTGAACACTCATTGCTGGATCAACAAAATTGTACTTATGGTTCACAGTAAAGTGCTTATAACCTACTTTTTCAAGCTAGTCTGAATTGTACTCTTTTCAGCAGTCAGTGTCGATTGTTGATCCATCTTCTACATGTTACTAATATTTTGCATGAGTGAAAGCATTTGTCATCTTCCTGGCATATGCCTCCAAAAATCCACTGTTGTAGAAGTACCCTGCAGCTGTTATTTTTTCCATGTACAAAGAGACTTTTGCCAGCCTCAACAATTTTATTGGCATTACCAATTTGTATAGGTAAAAATTAACTTTTTTACTCATTAGCCACTGGCCAGTAACAAATTTACAAATATTTGATTAAAAAAATTCGCGAAATTCGTCAAACGATTGTGGAATAAATCGCAAATTCCGTCAAATGGTCTCAGGAAAGAAATCAGGAAATTGTCTCGATTAATAAATCGTGAAATTTGTCAATCAATTGCAGAAAAATCACAAAATTCGTCAAATGACTGCAAAAAAAAAAAAGCTAATTTTGTCAAAGAATCGCGGAAATAAATAACAGATTTTGTCAATCAATCACGAAAAATATAGTGAATTTTGCAAAATTATTGCAGGAAAAAAAATTTATTTCGTCAAACTGTCGTGAAAAAATTCGTCAAATAGTCTTGGGAAAAAAATTGTGAAATTCGTCAAATGATCTCGGGAGAAAATCGTAAAATTCGTCTAACAATTACAGAACAGAATTGAGACATTCGTCGAATGTCAGCGCAAAAAAAGTGTGCAAGTCGTCGAACATTCATGTGAAAAAAAAAAATCATGAAATTCGATAGTCAATAAATGATAAATCGTGAAATTTGTCAATCGATAGCGGAAAAATCACGAAATTTATTAAATGGTCTCAGGTAAAAAAAATTGCAAAAATCGTCAAATGGCTTCGAGAATAAAAAAATCACAAAATTCGTTAAATGATTTCGGGAAAAAAAATATATGAAGTATAAACATAATATGAAGTATAAACATATGCGTAATTTGCCAAATGGTTTCAGGAAAATCTTCGCCAAATGCAAATGGTTTCGAAATTCATCGAGCGACAGTGGAAAAAAGTTTCATTTTCCATTTAATCATCAAAATTGGCGAGTGGGACTATTAAGTTTGGCCAGTGGTGGCAATTAAGTCAATCGCCATATTTTCAGTATTACTTGCCGATTGCTAATTTTATCCTATACCAATTTGGACATTAAATTCTTGTATTAGGTGTAGCTATATCACTTCTCTCATGTAACTATTTCAATCAACTGTTGCATTTTCACCTATATATACTCGTTTCTTATACCATTTTATGGATGTTAATTCCTTTGCCCAATAAGTACATAAACCATACAATTACAAACGATATTCTCTAACCACTAAAGCAATTTCCAACATGGAGGCCTATTTTTTGTACAATTTTTTATGTTTCATCTCCATATAGCTTCATCATTGTTAACTTGCAATTTGATATCATGTCCATTTTTGCATAGCTGTTTGTTGGGTAAAAGCTCTTGTTTTTGAAAAAAATGAGCTTTTGCATCTATCTCAGTACTAGATAAATCGAAGATTGTTTCCATATTTATAAAAAAAAAAAATAAAAATATAACATGCAATTAAAAAGAAATGTTCTGGAATAAATGAAAAAGCAATATGACGATAGCATAAACAGGAGCTGTTTCTTTAGGATTGCAAACCATTTTATGGGATTTTACAACCTAATTTAGTGATATATCTCCATCACTTGGCGATTAATCCTGGTGGACTGCTGTAACAAAGAAAGTACCTAAAAATAACATATGCACAGTTTTCTGGCTGGGTCGTTTTTCAATATAACCTCATATGAGGTTGAAATGCATGAGAAAACTAAAAAGAAATTTGCATTAAAGAATTTTTATAAATATTTTATAAATATTTATTTCTATCTAAGGACCACCCTGTTGTCAGAAATAGATTTAATAAACATGAAGAATATATAATTTTGTGGAAGAAAAAAATTCTACAGGTAAATAATATTCTACTGATTCAAAACATATCTTAAATATGAATATGTGAAGAAGCTTGCAAGTTTTTTGAATACTGCACGAAATGACTTTCACCCTTGAAGGTACAGATTATTAATACAATTGTACTGAGTCTATGTTGAATGCATTAGCAAAACTTTCTTGACCTGAGTTTGAAAAACAGTTGGCTCACTGTGTACTTCTTGCTGCACCGTTGACATACTCCATACATTTCTAATTAACATTTCAGTTATAACTATCTATTTTAATTTAATTTACACTTTATTACATTAATTTTGTTGTACCTCTTTTTTATATTCGAATATTAGTTACTTTTAACCAATGCATCATTTCTTTGCATCAACAGTGCCACAGCAAGAAACACACATTAAGGTTTCAAAAACCTTGGTGGACACACATGTCCATTTTTCAAACTCTAGTCAAGAAAGCTTAATTAATGCATTCAACATGGACACAATAGTTAGGAGAGAATCACCTTCTTTATATCGGCAATTAAATAATCTAAATTAAACATGCATTTTGTCCATTTAACGTTAAATTCTACACTAAGTGTTCTATTTCTTTCTATAAAAGTTGTCCTACATTTGGCTTTTCAATTTCATTTGTTAAGATCAAAGTATCAGGTTCACACGAAGATGGATAAGTGGATCTTTAAAACGACCACATAAAGACGATAATAGCTCGTCATTTCTGGTCCAAGAAAGCCCTTTGCCATTAGTTACTACTTATTAGATGCGAATAGCTCAGGGCCCTCAATACAGGAATTTGACAGTGCTTTGCCAGAGAAGAGCAGCACATGAAAATTTAAAAAAAAAGATACATAAGAAATTGAAAATACAATCCTTCTTCTTTAAAGTATGGTTTCACTTATACCAGGGGAGGAAATGTACCTATTCCCCAGTGTGTAAGGACCACCCTGTTGTCAGAAATAGATTTAATAAACATGAAGAATATATAATTTTGTGGAAGAAAAAAATTCTACAGGTAAATAATATTCTACTGATTCAAAACATATCTTAAATATGAATATGTGAAGAAGCTTGCAAGTTTTTTGAATACTGCACGAAATGACTTTCACCCTTGAAGGTACAGATTATTAATACAATTGTACTGAGTCTATGTTGAATGCATTAGCAAAACTTTCTTGACCTGAGTTTGAAAAACAGTTGGCTCACTGTGTACTTCTTGCTGCACCGTTGACATACTCCATACATTTCTAATTAACATTTCAGTTATAACTATCTATTTTAATTTAATTTACACTTTATTACATTAATTTTGTTGTACCTCTTTTTTATATTCGAATATTAGTTACTTTTAACCAATGCATCATTTCTTTGCATCAACAGTGCCACAGCAAGAAACACACATTAAGGTTTCAAAAACCTTGGTGGACACACATGTCCATTTTTCAAACTCTAGTCAAGAAAGCTTAATCTCATCAAAAAGTCACCTGTAAAAAATGCAGCCAAGTCTCGTAACTCATTTACCGTAAAAAGTACTGAGATCGTATAAAGCCAAGTTTAACTATCTTATTAACTCTGAAATTTTCATTCACAAAATCACTCCTAGTCTCTACATCTTTAGTTAATTATTATTTTGTGACTTGGCAATTACTTAGCACGAGAATGTGATGTATATAGTTAGTCTTAATCAAATAATACTATAACATATTAAGGTGTAATAACTTCCCTGTGCGTATATAATTTGCTTTAGTTAAATTATCCCATCCCATCCCATACAATAGTAAGGTGTAATAACTTCCCTGTGCTGCGTAATTGCCAAGTCACAAAATAATAATTAACTAAAGATGTAGAGACTAGGAGTGATTTTGTGAATGAAAATTTCAGAGTTAATAAGATAGTTAAACTTGGCTTTATACGATCTCAGTACTTTTTACGGTAAATGAGTTACGAGACTTGGCTGCATTTTTTACAGGTGACTTTTTGATGAGATTTCACTTCTTTTTGTAAGTAACCCTCCTTTTCTTGATTTTGGGTTCTTTTTGGAGTTCATCCACTGATTTTCGCTATGCCCACACTCTGTCCCTATTATTTACAGGTATCAAAAAATTGAAGCTTTAGTTTCGTTTGCAAAGTACTGTAGATAAAAAGAGATTTCAGGTTCCTAGGCAAGCACTAAATTATGGGAGGGGGAATGCCAAAAGTACTCTCAATTGCTTCCAGGATAGGCGCTATGCATCTGAGATATAACTCGCAGCCCTAAATACTTGATATTTAACATAAAAGAACTTTTTAGTATAAAAAGAAAGCCAAAATTAAAATTTCCGGAAATTTCCAATAAATCAAACTATGTTCCTTTTTTCGATGGTTTTTTTTCGTTTTTTTTTAAGACTTTTTTTTATTATTTACGGATTTTTTAATTTTTCCTTACTTTGTGTACAAAACCCTGCCTTTCTGCCAAATGTCAATCTTATAGGACTACAAAATCGAATTATTTTCAAATTTTCGACTTTTTATGAATTTATTGATTTTTCGATTTTAATTCTAAGTTACCTGATTGTCATGCCAATATAGTAATTCTTTGATCCATCTTCTTAGGATCATTTAGGTTCAATTTAGAGATAAATCAAGTGAATCTTAGAGTCACCATGATTTTATTTAGAAAGGACTATCAAGCCATAACCAGCCAGTAATGTCGGGAGGGTAGGGGGAGCTGTGAAAATTTTTGTGGGGCTAACATCATTTAACAATCCATATTTCATATGTGAAGTAAATAGAGTACAACATGTGAAAGAAAACAAACCTGTCTATAAAGAAATCGCCTATATCGTACCCAGTCTATAGCGGAACTTTTCTATAATGAAATTCGTAAACGAAAGAAAAGAAAACCATAATCCGGGGGAAATAACATAAAACAATTAGGGGCGTTGTACTAGCTAATAGGATAATTATCTTATAACTAATGTTTCTAGCAGTACAAAATCAAATTGTTTTCGAATTTTCGATTTCTTAAACATATTTCGATTTTTCGATTTTATTTTCGAATTTTTTAATTGTTCCTTTTATTGAATAGTAAATACTACCTTTACACCAAGTTTTAAGTTTCTAAGACTACAAGATAAAAATATTTTCAATTTTTGATTTTTTCGCAATTTTCTTTTTATAATTTTCTGGATTTTATAATTTTTTCTTATTTTGTATCCTTTATTACAAATTTTAAGTTTCCAGGGCTACAAAATCGAATTATTTTAAAATTTCCGATCTTTTTATTTTATTTTCGAATTTTATTGCGTTTTTATTTTAACTTATTCTGAATCCTAAACACTATCTTTACCGCCAATTTTAAGTTTCTAAGGCCAAAAGATCAAATTATTTAAATTCTTTTCAAATTTTTTCGAATTTTTGATTTTTTTTCGAGTTTTCTGGATTTTTTAATTTTTCCTTATTTTGCATCCTAAATACTACCTTTATTCCGAATTCCAAGTTTCTAGCGCAACAAAAATTGGATTATTTGAAATTTTTCGATTTTTTTCGATTTTTCGATTTTATTTTCAATTTTTTTTTTGTGTGTGTTTTTGATGTTTTCTTTTTCTGAATTCTAAACACTACCTTCACACCAAATTTTAAGTTTTTATGACTACAAGATCGTGTTATTTTCAAATTTCAATTTTGTTCGATTTTTTTGAATTTTCGAATGTTTTTTTTTTTTTTTTTTAATTTTCCGGATTTTATATTTTTTTCTTTCTTTGTATCCGAAATGCTAGCTTTATTCCAAATTTTCAGTTTCTGTGGCTGTGGGATATACCCAATCTGTTTGATGACGCGAGAGTGAGTGAGTATGTGAGTGACAAAAAATCGAAACTTTGAGTTCATATATCGTCTGCACTAATTTATGGGTATTTTTGAATTATCCATATTTTTTAATTTTTCCTTGTTTAGTATCTAATATTATCTTTATTCCAAATTTCAAGTTTCTAGCGCTATGAAATCGAATTATTTTCAAATTTTCCTTATTTTTCGATTTTTTTGTTTTATTTTCGAATTTTATTTGGTTTTTCATTTTAACTTATTCTGAATCCTAAACACTATCTTTACTGCGAATTTTAAGTTTCTAAGGCTAAAAGATCAAATTATTTTAATTTTTTGAATTTTTTTCGAATTTTTGAATTTTTTTTTTCGAATTTTCCGGAATTTTTAATTTTTCCTTATTTTGCATCCTAAATACTACCTTTATTCCGAATTCCAAGTTTCTAGCGCAACAAAATCGGATTATTTGAAATTTTTCGATTTTTTTCGATTTTCGATTTTTTCAATTTTGCTTTCGATTTTTTTGGTGTTTTTGATGTTTTCTTTTTCTGGATGATAAACACTACCTTCACACCGAATCTTAAGTTCCTAAGACTACAAGATCGTATTATTTTCAATTTTCAATTTTGATGGAATTTGTTGAATTTTCGAATGTTTTTTTTTTCGAATTTTCCGGATTTTATAATTTTTCCTTTCTTTGTATCCTAGACACTACCTTTTTTCCAAATGTCAAGTTTCTAGGGCTACCGGATCTACCTAATCTTTTTGATGACGCCTGAACGAGTGAGTGAGTGAGTGACAAAAAATCGAATGTTTGAGTTCATATATCGTCTGAACTAGAAAAGATAGCAAGTTTTAATTTTAAATTTTGGTCGGTCCTATGTGCCAAATACTCTAGAAAAACGAAGTTTCAAATTTTTGGGATACTCCAGCGCGGAGATATGAGGGGGTCAAAAGTGCCCTGAGTTGCTTCCAGAAAAGTATGCTTACGGCTGCCCTCTCTCGACTTGGCGGAGGCACTGCCGTGCCTTCAGATCTAAAACAAACTATCCCCATCCTGTGGGATTTGTTTTTCAATGTTTTACTTTATTTAATGCAAAACATAGATTGCATCCGACAACTCATAAAAAAGTCCTCCGGCCTGTACCGGCAGGAAAAGGTAGCTTTCCTATATCTTCGTTTTAAAATTTTAGCTAATGTTACTCGAAAACAGCAAGTTAAAATGCAAAGAAACCGTTTACAAAAGATTCGTTTACACTGAATTTGAATAAGAAATTCGCCAAATTATTGAGCTATAAGCCAAGTTGGCTTCATTTATGAAGACTTATTTTTGTCGCCAAATTTGGCGAGATTTCGCCAATTTTCGCCAAGTTTGGCGAGAATTTGGTGCTAATGGATATGAATATATAGTTTTATGCGTATGATTGGGAAAATGATTACAACAATGAAAGAAAATAATTTGCGAGAAATCGCGTACACTAAAACTTATAAATTTATATTAAAATCATTAAAATTACAGACATTACAATACACTTTCATAAAACATTAAAAACATATTAAAATTGGACGTTTCGGATTTACATGGAAAATCCCTCTTCAACAACAACATTTCACTTAGCGTAAATCATAGTTCAAAAATATCAACAAATAGAAAATGCAACGTATCAAAATTTCGAAGTCAAAGTTACAGTTATAATAACACGGAGTATTCATTCGGGATTGCACCTGCTTGACCATTATTGACCATAAATTTATCGTTGGTTTTTTGTAATGTGCTGTTTTGTTTCAAAATGTCAGCCACCCTAGAATTTCAAACTGCTCTATCTCAGCCAATTTTTAAGATAGAGATAAAACAAAAAATGCTCTGGAATCCTTGTATCAAGTCCTAACACCTAATTAAAAAATAAACTTGATTTTTTAACTTTTTTGTATATTTATTTTAGTTTTAAAATTTTCCGTGGCCGCCATCTTGAAACAAGATGCCGGACCAAGCTGGCCAACGAACTCGGTCGAGGCATTGGTGAGCTTAATACACACAATTAGTTTCATCCAAATTAATTTATAAATACGAGCGTTATCGTATCAAATTATTTTCATTTTTTCAATTTTTTTCGAATTTTTTTATTTTTTTTTCGAATTTTCTGGATTTTTTTAATTTTCCTTTTTCTGTATCCTAAATACTACCTTTATTCCTAATTTGAATTTTCTAGCGCAACAAAATCGGATTGTCTTCAAATTTTCGGTTTTTTTCAATTTCTTCGATTTTTTCAATTTTGCTTTCGATTTTTTTGGTGTTTTTGATGTTTTCTTTTTCTGGATGTTAAACACTACCTTCACACCAAATCTTAAGTTTCCAAGACTACAAGATCGTATTATTTTCAATTTTCAATTTTGATGGAATTTGTTGAATTTTCGAATGTTTTTTTTCCGAATTTTCTGGATTTTATAATTTTTTCTTTCTTTGTATCCTAAACACTACCTTTTTTCCAAATGTCAAGTTTCTGGGGCTACGGGATCTACCCAATCTTTTTGATGACGCGTGAACGAGTGAGTAAGAAGTGACAAAAAATCGAATGTTTAAGTTCATATATCGCCTGAACTAGAAAAGGCAGAAAGTTGTAATTTTAAATTTTGGTCCTGTGGGCCAAATACTCTCTATAATTGAAGCTTAAAATTTTTGGGATACTCCAGCGCGGAGATATGGGGGGGTCAAAAGTGCCCTGAGTTGCTTCCAGAAAAGTATGCTTACGGCTGTCCTCTCTCGACTTGGCGGAGGCACTGCCGTGCCTCCAGATTAATGCATTCAACATGGACACAATAGTTAGGAGAGAATCACCTTCTTTATATCGGCAATTAAATAATCTAAATTAAACATGCATTTTGTCCATTTAACGTTAAATTCTACACTAAGTGTTCTATTTCTTTCTATAAAAGTTGTCCTACATTTGGCTTTTCAATTTCATTTGTTAAGATCAAAGTATCAGGTTCACACGAAGATGGATAAGTGGATCTTTAAAACGACCACATAAAGACGATAATAGCTCGTCATTTCTGGTCCAAGAAAGCCCTTTGCCATTAGTTACTACTTATTAGATGCGAATAGCTCAGGGCCCTCAATACAGGAATTTGACAGTGCTTTGCCAGAGAAGAGCAGCACATGAAAATTTAAAAAAAAAGATACATAAGAAATTGAAAATACAATCCTTCTTCTTTAAAGTATGGTTTCACTTATACCAGGGGAGGAAATGTACCTATTCCCCAGTGTGTAAGGACCACCCTGTTGTCAGAAATAGATTTAATAAACATGAAGAATATATAATTTTGTGGAAGAAAAAAATTCTACAGGTAAATAATATTCTACTGATTCAAAACATATCTTAAATATGAATATGTGAAGAAGCTTGCAAGTTTTTTGAATACTGCACGAAATGACTTTCACCCTTGAAGGTACAGATTATTAATACAATTGTACTGAGTCTATGTTGAATGCATTAGCAAAACTTTCTTGACCTGAGTTTGAAAAACAGTTGGCTCACTGTGTACTTCTTGCTGCACCGTTGACATACTCCATACATTTCTAATTAACATTTCAGTTATAACTATCTATTTTAATTTAATTTACACTTTATTACATTAATTTTGTTGTACCTCTTTTTTATATTCGAATATTAGTTACTTTTAACCAATGCATCATTTCTTTGCATCAACAGTGCCACAGCAAGAAACACACATTAAGGTTTCAAAAACCTTGGTGGACACACATGTCCATTTTTCAAACTCTAGTCAAGAAAGCTTAATTAATGCATTCAACATGGACACAATAGTTAGGAGAGAATCACCTTCTTTATATCGGCAATTAAATAATCTAAATTAAACATGCATTTTGTCCATTTAACGTTAAATTCTACACTAAGTGTTCTATTTCTTTCTATAAAAGTTGTCCTACATTTGGCTTTTCAATTTCATTTGTTAAGATCAAAGTATCAGGTTCACACGAAGATGGATAAGTGGATCTTTAAAACGACCACATAAAGACGATAATAGCTCGTCATTTCTGGTCCAAGAAAGCCCTTTGCCATTAGTTACTACTTATTAGATGCGAATAGCTCAGGGCCCTCAATACAGGAATTTGACAGTGCTTTGCCAGAGAAGAGCAGCACATGAAAATTTAAAAAAAAAGATACATAAGAAATTGAAAATACAATCCTTCTTCTTTAAAGTATGGTTTCACTTATACCAGGGGAGGAAATGTACCTATTCCCCAGTGTGTCATATGTAATGATCTCTTTAACCACTTCGCAACGAGCGTCCTTTACAGAATTTTTAATCTTTTATCACCGGTTTTTCAAAACAGAAATTTTCGCCTAATTGAATAGCGGAAATGCTATCATTAAATAAGGCAAAGCTTACAATAAAAAGTAACTGGTGCGAATAATTGAGGATTCTGAGCATCTTATGTGGCATGTATATGTGTCACTTGTCCCCAAGGGGATTAAATCATGCAATTGAGACCATCTCTCCTGATGATTTTGACTCTAAATATGAGGATTTAAAGAACCATAGAGTTGTTTTCCTTACATTACATTGGTAATTTGTTACATTGATATCAGGGGGCTTTGAAACATAAAGTCTACATTTACATTTATGGTTATTTTAATTAGTTTGTTTTCTGATTTTGATAAACATAGACTAGTTTATAATCACTTAACCCTCTAACTGTCCATCAAAAAGGCAAAATTGTAATGTTGTTTTCTCTGTATTTTATTTTAAATGCTAAAAAAAGATGATTGTTCCAACATTATATAAAAAACTTAATTATATATGTGAATGCAATGTTTGAGAGTATTAATCATTACTCGATATACTAAAAGTGCATTATATCCATAGAATTATATTAATTTAAATAATGCTTGTATTGCAGAGAAACCTAGAGCTGAGTGAACGTATTAACACGGCCGCGTCAGTGAGAGTGTACAATTTTGCCGTAATAATTAAACTCATGCAATGTTATAAAACAAATTCTGAATAAAAAATAAAGAAAATGTCACACAATATCCATATTACCTGATGAGCTAGATCTATTTGTTTCCTGATAACAGGTTCTTAAAACGCAGAACGTTCCATTATGTACCTATTTGAAAAATGTAAACTGCTTTAAAATCAAAACCATTGATGTAAATAAAACAAGTTATAGAATTTTTAAAGATATCTTATATTCTGTTTAAAAGAGAGAGAAATATAATGTATCTGTGTAAAAAGAAATAAATGCTGCTATAAATAAATAGAACAACATAGTAACAAAAATTATCAATAAAACATTAAAAGGAGTTAATATGTGAGAGTTATATTATGATTGTGCTTTTTTATTTTTATAATTTGAGATATGCATATCTTGAATATGAAATTTTAATATATTGAAAATATAATTAAGATTAAAGAAGATGCAATTTTAATAATTTTTAGATAGTTTTTGAACACTGAGAAAGCAATTCTTTTTAATTTTCAGCAGTATTGTACAATAAAATATAGAGAAGAAGAAAACCCCCTTTAAATTAGCTAATGAGTACAGAAAATTGGATACTTGTATTCATTATAATGCTTGTATAGAAACATTTAGTGTATAACTAAAATTTTGAGCATATCCATTAGCACATCAAAATTGCAATGTATTTCCCAGATTCGGGAACATAAAATGAATATTACACTTCCAGCTGCTTTGCTTAGCCTATTTTTCTGTTTAAACCAAAGACGAATTTCATTCATTTTAAATTCTTATTTAGTTTAGCGCCCTATAAGTTTTCTGCAAAGCAGTAAACTGTGATTATAATAACTATGAAATTGTTACTTTATTTAAACACTAGCTCAACCGCCTAGTGCTGCTCAGATCTGTGATAATAACATTAAATATATTTAAAATCAGTGTTGAATGATTTTATATTTTTAAAAGAAAATCTTTCCAAACTAATCTAATATTGAGGGGGCCTACTGTTTTTGATATCGTACACCCTTAAATTTGTATGATTTTATATTTTTAAATGAAAATCTATGCAAACAAATCTAGCATTCTGGCATCACTGCCTTCAGCAGTGTAGACCATGCATGCTCTGGTCCAAGGGTGTGGAATTTTCAAAAAATCTTACCAGCCAAAGATTTATTTTACCAGCCAGCAAGAAGCAACGTACAGTTATTTATTACATAAAACTTAAATCAACTCAAACAGTTTTACCTACAAGCTTACAAGTGTACAAGCTTACAAGTGTGAACACCTTTGGTCACACGGCACACATCAAGTAGAGAGCTCAGTTCTTCCCAAACGTTAATTAGTGTTTGTTGTGGGGTAATTTTTGCAAAAGCTGCCTCAATCCTGTTTCTTAGGTCTGGTAGGTCAGCTGGTAGTGGAGCACAGTAACTACAGATTCGGTCTTTGCAAACTGCAGAACACAAAAGGCTTTCTGTTCACTAGTCGCCATTTTTGCTACTAGTGTATTCTAACGGGTGACGGAAGAAACATTGCGTGTGCATGCGCATGCACAGGTACCAACAAACTGTTTGAGTTGCTCTTTCATTTTATGTATTAAGTATAATTTTAAATTTTATATAATAGATATTACAAGGCGTTAAAACCCCGATATTCATTTAGAAACACACTGTATTATGGGGTAGTCTACTGTGCCCATAGGTTCCGTGTGTACCGGTCTCCCCTACAGTGCAGCATCGATTATCCGAACTAATAGGTGGTGTTTGGATAAACGAGATTTCGGATAACCGATCATTTTTGGAAAAAAAACATACTAGGGTTATATGAGCATAGTGAAACAAAAAAACAATGATAATAAACACAAATATGTATGTATTTTGTACTACAATGCTTATAACTGGAAAAAGAGTATAAAGTATCAAGGAATAAAGTGATCAAAGAAATCTCTGGGAAATCAAAAGTACACTACTGTAGGTCTACGTTTTAAGAAAAGAAGTCAAACTTTCTTTTGCTTCAGAGAGGACACTCTTTTTCTTGCAGCTAAATCTCTGATACATTTTAATGAAAGCAGTTGAACAGAATCACACTTTTCTTATTGCTCCACCCACTTCAAGGCTGTCTCTAGGCACCGAAAAGCTTCCTCAGTGGATGGTCGTTTTTCAACTCGTTCTTCATCACTATAGTCCTCCTCCTCGTCATGGTCTTCCATGAGAGTAGCAAGGATTTCATCACCTGTCAATAGTTAGTGTCCACCAACAACACATTCGAGCCATTCTTGAAAGTCACAATCTTCAAATCCTGGAGATTCTTGAATCAACTTCTGCAGTGCCTGGTGTGCAAATTTGAATTTCGCCTTCTAGAACGCGTTTGGATAATCGATGCTCTACTGTGTATATATATAATATATATATATATATATATATATTTATATTTTAAATACGCTGTTAGAGATTGAAAGATACAACAAATAAGTGGGTATTTAATTTTTTGTCCTGGAAGCAGATGCAACAATTTAAAATTGCAGAAAAATGGAAAACTTAAAACCTGGTGCGAATCGAGATCGTTAAAAAATGCTTTTTCAAATAGTAAGGTTTTTTTTTTTTTTTTTTTTTTTTTTTTAAAATACTGTTGGAACTGGGAAGATAAGGCAAAAATGTTCATGTTTTTCTTTTTTCTGTAACTCTACAAGGGACTCGGCGATTGCAATTTCAAAATACAGAAAAAAAAACAAATGTGTATGCTTTCCTCTGCATAAATGACTGCAGAATGTTAGGAATGAACACGCATAATTCTCTTGAAGAAAGGAAGCTCACCATTTTGTGGTGTTTATAATGTCTTTTAATTAATACTTCAACTAATTATGAAAAAAAAATGGCTTTGAGGTGCATAATTTCAGACATACAGGTTACCTTTCTACCCTTTTTGTAGCTCTGCATCCAGTGGTCTCTTCAGAACACAGCAGACATACACACACAGACAAACTTCTCTCTTTGTTATTATAGATTATAAATGTAAAGAAATCATCAGTATAAATGTATAATGTAACAAGGACTGATGACAGAGTCCCCCCCCCCTCCCCCCAGACTGTTTCAGGAAGGTGCTACACTCTGTCTGCCCTTCGGCTAGAAAAATACCACCTTTTTTACACCTTAGTCAAAAAATGATGCCCTTTCTGCCTTTTGTATTAAAAAAAAAAAATGCTTGCATTGCATAGTGAAAATGGACTCATTGTGATGTTTTAAAAAATCACACTGACTTTTAAATATTAAAAATACATTTAAAATTCAAAAGAGTGGCTTTAAAAACAAAAAAAAAGTGCCCTTTTTCCATCAGCAACACTCTGTTTTTTTTTTAAACATAGGGGAAACTCTTCTGATATCACATTATCAACTACAATACCACCTATAGATTGTCATGCTGCAGTTCAAAAAGAAACAATAGACTAATTTACTCCAAAGAACCAAACTGAAATAGGGCAAAAAAAAAAAAAAAAAAAAATGAGGTCACATACAAATAGATTAATTAACCCTCCAGAATGCACTTCTTTTTTGACCCACAATTCTTTAAAAAATCATTATGGGCAAAATTCAGGCCCATCTATTGGCTTCTAGGGGATCTAAAGAAGATGTTAATATTTAATAAACATTGTTATAACCGGATGCTTTTTATAACTTTCTAAACTTCCATCATGTCCTTTTGACATACAACATTTCTACGTTAGTTTTTTGTTTACCCTGATTTGTAAAATGAGTGAGTACTGACTTTTTTTTGACAATATATTCTGGTACATCCCATGTACTGGCATGACAGTGGAAAATAGAAAGAGAGGTGGAATTTTCTTGTCATCCATACAATGAGGGCAAATTCATATAATTTGGACATATTTTAACATATATGCATTTGTATATAATAAAATAAAATATAAATGTACATATGATTGTCATTTTCTTTTTGTAACTTACAAAATATTTTTTTAAATAACTGCAGTTTTCCCTCTTGGCAAGAGAAGGAAATTTGGCAACCTATTCACTGTTTCATACATACAAGCAATTTTTTCAATATTATACAATTTATCTATACTAATATTATAAAGGAGTAAAGATTGTTTGTTTGTTCAGGGTTCTCAGCAAAACATGACTGGTAAATTCCCTGACTTTCCCTGACCAAATCTCAAAAAATTCCCTGACCAAATCTCAAAAAATTCCTTGACCAAACGGGCATACGACGAAATTTGTTACTTATTTTTGCAATCCTTTGTCAAAAATTAGAGATTTTTTTCTGTGATTGCTCTTCAAAATTCTCTCTCTCTTTTTTTTTTTCCTGAGACTATATGATAAATTTCGCATCATTTTTCATTTTTTCTCCAAAACTTTTCCATGACTTTTTAGAAAATATTTTAAATTCCCTGACTTTTTCTATATATTTTAAAATTTCCCTGACTACTTTGAAATTCCATGACTTTCCATGACGCTGGGAACCCTGTTGTTTGTTTGTAGGGGGTAATCTCTGGAACTACCGAACCGATTTCAAAAGTGATGGTGGCAAATTCATGGTGACAGTCCCTGCTCCAACATAGGCTATATTTTATGTCGGTGCCACTACCCCAGGGGGGTGCAGGAGCGAAAAACGTTCTAAAATTGCGATCTTTTCTATACTGAAGCAGCTAGAAATTTGAAATTTGGCGTTGTAGTTACTTCTAAGATGTAAATGCTCTCTAAGAACAAAATTTTTAAAAAAATTCGAAATTTAAAAAGGGTGAAATGAGCGAAAAGCGTTCTAAAAACATTCTAAATTACAATTTCTATGGAATCTCTAGAACTACCAAACCGATTTGAAATTTGGCGTTCTAGTCTCTATCTCTATAAAAGAGTAAGTGTCTGTCTGCCTGCCCGCAGATTTCTCCGTAATTATAACACCTAGGACTCAGAAATTTTTGTCATGTGTAGATGTTGTCACCGGATAGTATACCTCACGGCTGGATTTTTAAATTTTAATTTAGATTTTTAAAAAAAATTAAAACGTGTATATGGAATTTTGGGTTCGAGGCTATTTCAAGCTCCTCCCATGAAATAGCCTCGGTAACGAAGCAGCCAGCCAATGAGAGCAGTGTAACGACCGAAGAAATCTATGGCCTAGCCTGACTCGTGAGTTGCTGGCCTAGAGTTGTCCAGTTTTTGTCCATGGTTTTGTCGCCTAGCTTCGGAGGTTGACTGCCGTGTAAGCCGTGTAATCGAATCGAAAGGACAGTTTTCGATATGCAAAGAGACTGCAAGAGATGTTAGTTGGCAGGTCAAAAAGAAGTGAACCGAGCTAAGCTAAGAGAGATGCAGAGAGAGTTGAACAGACGATGGTGAGCGGAAAATGATGTGTGCGCGTGAACAACATATGATGGTTGTGTACGCTGGGGTTTTGATGGCAGAGTGTAATGTTTTTTAATTGTTCATCTTATTTTAGCTTGTGTATCAACGATGCCTAATAAAAATTGCTGGATGTTAATCATCACCTTGGATCACTGGAGTTCGTTAAGTCATTACAGTATGGCTCTTTCCACCTGACATCAATAGAGCTTACTGATTTTAGTTCGGATTTTCACCACAGGGGGCGTTTTCGTATCTTTGGTTCTATGGGCTGGATCATGACGGGGTATGCCTCATTCGACTCGACATCGATAACCTTAATGAATTCAGTTATGTTCGTATAGAACATATTGTGCCCCCTGGCGGTGGAAGGTGTAACTAAAGGATTTTGCAGCTAACTCGAGTTCTATGGGTCACATCACGACACGGTTTGGCTCATTCGACACAACATCAATAGAGCTTACCTATTTTAGTTCTGAATTTCACCACCAAGGGGTACTTTCCTATCTCTGTTTCTATGGGCTGGATCACAATGGGGTATGGCTCTTTCCACTTGACATCGATAGAGCTGACTGATTTTAGTTCGGATTTTCACCACAAGGGGTGCTTTCCTATATCTGGTTCTATAGGCTGGATCACGACGGGGTATGGCTCATTCGACTCTACATAGTTAGAGCTTTTCGATTTTCACCACCAGGGGTGCTTTTTTATCTCTGGTTCTATGGGCTGGATTATGAAGGGGTATGGCTCTTTCGATTCCACTTACGGTAATATATGGAAGTGTGTATGGCACGCCCAGTGTTTGCTGTCTAAGGTAGTGGGGCCCCCAACATTAGATTTGTTTAAAAATAAAAAAATGTTCAACACTGATTTCAGGTACATTTAAGGTTGTTGGCACGGGCAACGCCGGGCGGGTAAGCTAGTTTAATATAAAGAAGCCATTTATCTATTTTTATATATAAACAGAAGTAAATTGTATATAAAAAACAATAATAATATACATCGACTTCGACACGAATTTCACTAAACTTTTTAAAACAATGCCAAAGCCCCTGTAGTGGAAAAGTACAAAAAAAAAAAAAAAAAAAAAACAATAAATGTACAGAATTATTCAATCAAAAAAGAGAATGGAAGACAGTTTGCTAAAAATGTAAATCCAAATATATCTAATGAATTTATATGAAGTACAGTGATTAATTTTTCAAAACAAATATTGGCTATGATGTCATACACTCACGCACAGTTTTTCTTTTTTTAATCGGTTATAAAAAGGAAAAAAGTCGCCAAATTTAGGGGGATTTTTCCTTTAATGGCAACCTAGCTATTGTATTAAGTTATTAGTTTGGCGCGAGCTTGAAAATCGTGCCAACCAAAAATTCGCCAAACATCAGTGCGTGAGTGTAAAACATCTGTTCCTAAATATTATTCTGGTTGGTTTGGCTGTTTAAGGATTTTTCTCTTCCTTCCTAAGGAAAAACAATGGGTACTTTGTTATGCGGCCTTAACATAATTTAGTTTTAAGAAAGTGGAATTTTGCACGAAATATTATAAACAGTCATAAAAATTAAACAGCGAGCAATGAAAAAAATTTCCAATCTTACATGGCCTATTTATGTTATAATTAAATAAAACAGTTCTCAAACTAATGTATGCATTAAAAAGTGTAAATATGGAACAAATTGCTTGTGTGTTTGATATATTGACTATTATGTCAAAGAAATATAATCTGATGAAAATTTAAATAATAGTTGTCATAACATATTTTTGAAAATTTTGCTTTTTTTTTTTTTTTTTTTTTTTTTTTTTGTCAAATTTAATCTTGCTGTTCTCTCTGTCACACCAAGGCTTCTATTAGAGGTCTGCATGGGCTAAGATTCCCTTAACATAATTTAGTTTTCCCTCTATGGGGACAACTCAACTGTCCGAGCCCTGCCTGAACGAAAGAAAGAGAAACTCTTTAAGCCTGGATTTATTAATTGAAAATAAATTAGCTTTACTTCATTTCATCAAGCAAAAATTACACGAAAATTTTCTTTCAAAAGTTTGGTGTGCGAAAAATATGTGAGTAAATAATAGGTACTTCAAACAGAACTGAATGTAACTATTTATTTATCTGGAAGTAAGTTCCATTCATTGCTGAGGGCATCTAGCCAACAAACTAACACCGCTATTGATAGATTTTTTTTTCCTCTACTCCATTTTTTCATTATGCTTGAACATAATACCAAATCTATTCAGTAAACAATAAAACTAAGCATAAATACACTGGGGGGGAAAACGATATAAATCACATATGAACGCAAAGTATTGAAGCCATCACGTCTTAGATGCTTTACACTCACGCTAAAAAAAAAAAAAATTAATCGGTTAAAAAAAAGAAAAAAGTCGCCAAATTTAGGGGATTTTTTCCTTTAATGGCAACCTAGCCATTGTATTAAGTTATTCGTTTGGCGCAGTCTTGGAAATCGCGCCAACCAAACAGTCGCCAATCTTTTGTTTACATTTTAGCGTGAGTGTAACACATCTGTTCCGCGATCACATTAAATTTTTTGAACAAGAGTATAATAATGCAATGAAGCAGCAAGTCAACGATGAAATAAATACAAGCTGCATCACAAATGATTATTAGTAAAATTAAAATGTAGTCTTATCTTCCAAAAAAAGAGACTTACCATTTTCATGGATTTTCCAGCTAATTTTCCGACGTTAGATGCCATAATTATAATAAACCAATAATTATTCAATGCAGGAGCAATTACTATAAGTACGCCAAAACCACTGTGATCTTCTGAAGTACACAAACAAATCAAGAACAGATGACTATAAATAACATAGTAAAAGTTGAAGTTAATGTCAAAATTATGGATAATTTTCGCAAATCAAGCAGTTGAATACACCATCTGATGCAGTATAATTTACTACGCTCACTGGCGGTAAACGTCTCAAAGACATTTAAGATAAATGTCTTTGAAACGTCTGAATTAAGGCTCCTATAAGGGCTATTCATGTAGAGAAGTTGCAATCAGCTGATCAACCATTGTACTTCACTTGGAGGTCAGGGTACTTCCACCAATCAGAATTGCCTATTTATAGTGTATGACTTCCAACTTGACGTCAATTCCAACTGCCCCGAGGCTAACGAAAAAGACAGGCTACCGCGGTGTATTCCACTTATCTTTTTTTACAGACCGCTAGAGTGACGTGATGCTCTTTTCGGACACCTTCATTGGGGCATTCGAGCATCACGTGACTCCGGCGGTCTGTAAAAAAAGATACGCGTAAAGCACCGCGGTAGCCTTTCTTTTTCGTTAGCCTCGCAACTGCCCCGAGGCTAACGAATAAGACAGGCTACCGCGGTGCATTCCACTTATCTTTTTTTACAGACCGCTAGTGTGACGTGTTGCTCTATTCGTACACCTGCATTGGTGGATTCGAGTATCACGTGACTCCCGCGGTCTGTAAAAAAAAAGATACGCGTAAAGCACCGCGGTAGCCTTTCTTTTTCGTTAGCCGCGCAACTGCCCTATAGGAGCTCTAGTCTAAACTACATTCAAAGCATGACAAATAAATTACATATAGCTTATTTAGTTAATCAACTGGGTTGTTTAATTTAAATTATCATTGTTGTCCCACAATGCCCAATTTTGGGTTTATTGGAAATTGGGACTTAAACGGCCTAAAGGTGCGTTATCACTAGTCGTCCCAACGACCTAAAAATCCCTAAGGTACAGTGTCTAGAATAATATACTTCTAGACACTGTACCTAAGTGCGTTTTCACTGGTCGCTCCAACGACCTAAACAACCCAGCGACCCTAGACCTTAACCTAAGAACGTTTCCACTGGTTACAGAGAAGCCCTAGCGCCAACCAAATATGGACAAGGTTTTAGTACACAAGCTTTATAAACATAAACAAATAATTGTTTGTTTCCCTTTTCATGTTGTTGTTGTTGATTCGACCCGAGGGCCCGGTGAGCAGCTTTTTATTACTATATAGCTGTCTTATTCCACAAGTACCAACTCCTACCAGAGGTGAACCGATCCGAAGAAAACAGCAATCAACGACCGCCAAACACTCCAAACAAAACCTGATAGACCCCTACCCAGCGCCATCAATATCAATCCAACACGGACACTGTACATAAATCGCATTCAACAACTGAGATAACAAAACTATATGATCTCCACCTTTACGCCCAGTCACTCCAAAAAGATCCTCGTACGAAGTATTGCTCAAAACCTGCATCTTGCGAAACACAATTTCGCGCACTCCCGAAAACCACTTACATCGCAACACCAAATGCTCCTCAGTTTGTTCCTCCAAACCACAAAGGTTACACGTCGATATCCCTCTACCAAGAAACCTCTTACGCCGGGCCTGTGTTAGAATAGCCTTCGTTAAAAACCTTGCAAATATAACACCACTTTTCCTTTCTAATGAATGATGAGGATGCCCTATGCTACCATAGTCCCAACAACGACCAGTACAGTTATTCAGATATTGCTCCCACTCCCATTCAGATTCTTTCTGTTTATTATTCCTCACATTCGTCATCCAATCTTCAGCCGAAAACCACGGAATCCGTACGTTGCTGAAAGGTCCATTCCTAGCCAACCTATCCGCACACTCATTTATCTCAATCCCTTTATGCCCAGGTACCCAGATGAACGCCATGTTATACTGGTCATTGCTTTTCCTATTAATCTCTTCTCTCAAATGCGTGATAATAGCAACAGATTTTCGATTAACCTTTTGTAGGGCCTGGAGAACGCTTTTAGCATCCGTGAAAAACATATATTCCCCCCTGTCCACCGTATAAAATTTAAGTGCAACCAATAAAGCCATGGCTTCAGCCGTGAAGATCGCATTGATATGCGGAATTTGAAAAGCCAACTGGCTACCTGTCTACTGATTCATCATCCCAATTGTAGTCCTATGAGTATCTTTTGAAGCATCAGTTGCAATGAACGTGGCCATGTTTTTATACGTCTGAGCAAAGTTATGGAAGGAATTCTTGATCACCTCGTCCGGAAAGTCTTTATTTTGAAATGCCCATGTATTGACTACTATCCGACAATGATCACTGATTTTCGTCCCCCATTTATAATTTACCAACTCATTAATTTCCGTACCATACCTCCTGAGTGTATTTAGTTCCCGGTAGAGTAGGTCAGTCGAAAGCATTTCCGTATGATCCTGGTATTTGACTTCTGAAATAGACCGTTTGGTAGCAAGGTACTCAATCCTCTGTCCGCACCTCCACACCCCACTTTCCTGTAATAAGACCGGGATTGGGCACCACTTAGGCAAGCCGCTAGCCCACCGTAAAGCCATATTGTGAATAACCTGGAGTTGCCGACCTTCCGTTTTGTTCGCATGCGTCAGAATCCGAGGATTTCCTTCTAACAGAACTCCCATCATACTCCTTGTAATACGCAGTAAATGTTTAGTCTCCGTACCCCAACTCATCCCTGCAATAACTTTTATCAAATTCAGTCTCTTGCTAGTTTTTTCCCTTAACATGGCAATATGATCTTTTAAGTTCCCCTGGCGATTAAAATAAAACCCTAATACTCTAAGGGAATCAGAAAAATCCACCTCCTGACCAAGCACCTGTAAATGGTTTTCCTCTACCTTCCTCCACCTCCCAATCCTGATGATTTGGCATTTGTTGGGATTTACCTCTAAGTTCCAAGCCTGAAGCCATTGAATCACCCTGGCAATGTTCTCCTGTAAAATCCCTTTGAACCAAACTACGTCATCATGAAAACCATAAAGAAAAATGTCATCAGCATAAACTACACAATGTATACATGAATCAAAGATTTCGAAGATATCCGCTAGATAAAGTGCAAACAGTAAAGGGGAGAGAGGACTTCCCTGTAAGAGACCCCTGTGATACTGGAATGGAGCAGACAGCGAACCCCTCCATTTCACCCGAATCCTTAGCTCTTGAACCAGATTCCGAATTAAAACACAAAGATGCCGCAGCCTCACAGTCCCTAAATGGGATAAAACCATAGTGATTCTTATGGAAAATCTTCTTTTCCATGCACCAATTAAGTAAATTGTCCAGGATCATTTTTTCAAAAATCTTTTTGCTAGTGACAGTTAAAGCTATGGGTCTAAAGCTGCGTTTTCACTGGTCGACCCAACTACCTAAAAATCCCAGCGACCCAAGACCTTAACCTAAGAGCGTTTTCACTGGTTGCAGGGAAGCACTAGCGCTAACCAATCATGAACAAGGTTTTACTGCGCAAGCGTCATATTTACGGATCGATATCAGCTGTGAATGATTATAAACATACACAAATAATTATTTGTTGTCCTTATCTTGTTAATAACAAATGTTTTGCGTGGAAATAATCCAAAGTTTTGGCTCGTTTTCGCTATTAAAGGGTCTTAAATAATGCCACACAAAAATATTAATCTTCCGTTAATAAATCAATGATAACTATTAATTTTTTTGTGGTTTCAAAAAATAAAACATATTTTTTTAATAATGACGATCGTAAATCATAAGATTTCGAAGTCACTCAGAATACAGTGAAAGCTCATTTTATCTGAGAATAATTTTTATAGCATATGACTTGTATATCTAAAATTATATTTCTGCTTTTCACAAGTTAAATTAAAAGTCTAAATATGTTTTTGATATTTACTTCAGTGCTATATACAATTTATTTGTACATGCATATATCATTTTTGTGCCAGTGCAGTTATACTTTTGAAGCAAATAGTAATATTTATCATTTGTTTAAAAACACCTTTCAGGATTGTCATTATACATGAGGCTTCTCCAAGGTACATGCTAATAGCATGTATCAGTTGATCACACTGGCAGCTAGTTTTATCATATAATCACTACAATGTAGAATTATAGAGTGTAGTTACATCTACTTTTTGTGACACCCCCAACCCCTCCCCACAAAAACAAAAAAAAAGTCTTCATAGTAAAATGCAAATTAAATGTATTTAAAATTGTAAATTTTACTGTATGATTGATTTCACATCAAAGTTTGATGCAGATTTTTTTTCCCATCTCTCTCATGGGTATTTTTTTTAATTATGTTTTGCGAAAAATAAAATGATGTAACAAAAAGTCAAATCCAGTTACTCTTAAATTCAAACTGATATATATATATATTGTGAAATGAATGTGAAAAAGTATGAAAGAATTTTGAATGTGAACGAATGTGGATTGATATGAAAGGATAGTTAGTTAAACCCATTCCAAATCAGAAACTAAAATATAAAAATTCAAAGTTTAAAATCCCTAAATCGTGTGTCAAAATTTTAAAGTTTTGCCTTCATTTCTAGTTGCCCCTGTAACTTAACTTTCCTTACGATACATTTATTACGAACAGATATCAATTTTGAATCCTCGTTAAGATTAAAAGTGCTGACGGTAACGCATCTCTCTTCTCCCGGTGGCTACATCTTGCATGTTAATTATCTGGGCTGCTTACCCAGATATGAGTCAAGGGCTAATTAGCCAATTAAATGACATTATTTCATAAGTTGCAAAGCGGTCTCTAGCGGTGGTCCGGCCGTATATAATGTGAGGAGCACGTTTTTGCGTGGCTTTTGACTCTAATCACTCTCCACAAAAACTACGGCCAGTATTCTTCGAAGTGCGACGGCATCCTTGCCGTTGTAAGTCCGGCAATTCGCCGAAATATGAACGATAAGACGATGTTTCCCCGGTAAAAGACTCTTCAAACTGTCCCCTGGGCCTAGCTTAAAGAGAGACTTGTAATTACAAAGGAATAAACGCTAGTTCCCAGGAAAATGCTTGCTGATTTCTTTTACATTCGCACGACTACATCAACGACGTTATACCGATTACTGGAATGTGTGATAGCGGCGATCGACCGTCTGTCGTTACAGAGGGATCGATGTGCATTCGTTATATCGAGGTGCGCCCGTTATACAGAGGCGTATCGATATCTTACAGTGAGTCTGCTTGGATTAAATACCTGCCATGGGAAAATCCTTTCTTTTAAATAACCATTCATTAATAAGAAACATCGTAATCGAACCAACCATAAAAAGACTATTTTTAATCACCGGGCCTTTAAAAGAAAATAACAGAAGACTAGTGTGTTTAACTGAAAAGAAAAAGTTTGTGTCCAAAATAAAGAAATAAATATCTACAATCCGTTAATAAAAGAGCTCCTGCTTCCTCATTAAGCTATCAAATCTCGGATAAACATTTTATTTCGTTGCCTACTTAAAATAAACAATTTTTCTTCAGCGCTTCACTCCAAAAGAAAAACAGTTTTGTTCATTCACTTTCAATAGTTATCTCAAATGACCTACTATCCAGTGAAAGGGATGGTTCACAGATGGTTTGTGGCAAATTCAAGGTCAACGATCTCCTGGCAGAAGGAGGAATGTTCTTTTTTTCTCCCTTTCTTTGTGTGTGTCAAGAGTCCGTTGTTTTGTTGATGTTTCCTGTTTTGGTTTCGTTTTAATGGTGATTTCTTTTTCTTTGTTTCACGTGAGTATTCTGTGCAATCAAATGGATTTAAAAGAAAAAGAAGAAATAGGTATGTTCGATTTTGTTATTTTTTAAGAAGAATTTAAAAGCGGACAGAAACTTTCTATTTTTATTTTTTGAAGCAGTAAGAGAGAAAAACAATTTGAAATTTTATTATTTTTTAAGTGTTATTTTTATGAAAAATACTATTATTATTTTATTATTATTATTATTATTATTATTATTATTTTATTATTATCTCTATGTTACAACTTAAGTGATTAAATGAAGCAGATTATTTTTGTGTATTATTTTTGAAATTTAAACGGGATTTGATGAAAAATTAAGAGAAAAAAAGGGCAAATTTTTTGGGGAAAAAAAAAAAAAAAAAAACTAGTTTCTCATATAAAAATGACCTATTAAATGTTTTTAGATATTTCTGTAAATATGTGTTGTAAAAAGTTTATATATGTCGGTAATCAAGTGGTAATAATAAATGTGTGTGCTCCAGGTAAGAATTAACCTCTGTACAGTGATGAGGTGCACCAAAAACTGATGTCATTCAAACTGATGTCACGAATTTTCAAAGATTCCTGGCGCACTGTGCACAAAAGTGCTAGTGCCAATGCACATATTTTACTGCTTTAGTTTAACTCTTGAGATATCTGTTTTTGTCATAGTAAGACTAAACAATTTTTCAAGAAAAATATATGCTTTTTTATTTTTTGCGTTATTGTTATTATTGCTATTTTTATTATATTTACCTTTTTATTCTGAAGAATTATATTTTTAGTATTTCCCTGACCAAATATATTTTTGAAACAGTTGCCTTTTTAGTAAATGCACCAAGAATTTAATTAGTGTCATGATTATCCCCAAAGTTATATTAGTGAAAAGAAAGGTATAGGTTCCACCCCTATCCTCATTTAATGACAAAATGAACCCGTTGGTAGACACAACCCTAGCGATGATTCTAGTATGTGCTAAAACCCCAACAAAGCAACCAAAAATAAGGATGATCTCGAAATTCCTGGTCAATCCAGTGGCAATTCTTGTACATCGTGATGTAAACATAACCTCCGGCATTTTTTTAAGTACCCGGGTACCTCGAAAATAAAACACCCAAAATGCGTGCAAATAAATGTCAGCAGGTTATTGAAAATGACCGAAGACAAAGTTGCTGCTTTGATTAATGTCTCAGGTGATCAAACCCCTTTTTCTATGAGAAAACTTTTTATGTCAACCTTATATTCCATTTTTATCCCAAACAGTATTCCATTTTTTACCAAATATACCACCATACTGAGGTAGCTGAAAAAAATCAATGTATGTTATCAACGCCACTGTGAAATATAGAAATTCTTCAGTCTGCAAATAATGACTTACTTGATGTTTTTCCAAAAAATCCTCTATTTTCATATGTTGTACCCAGTTCACCAATCAATCAAGTCCGTATTCCAATTTACCAAGTTGGTACCTTTAACCTTTTTTTCCAACTGTCTTGTTGCCAACTAATAACTATTGTTCGAAACTAGATAATTGGCTAAAGCAAGAACAATTGGTTACCTTTTTTAACCAACTGCATAAATTAGACTATTATTTCCCTACAAGAGGGCCTATCCTCACCTAAGTTTTTTTTTTTGATTAGAAGTTCCTATTTTTACAAAGTTTTCAAGTTCAATATTTTTTTTCTCCTGAGAATAATTCCCACTAGAGTGTCCTATAAGCCCAAAGATGCTTGTAAATAGATATTTTGGAGTAGTAACAGAGCTTGTAACTGCTCAGATGACATTTTCATGTTTGTGTTGTTTTTATTGCATTTGTAGTAATTGTTTTGTCCTATATTTACAATATATTTGAAATATCTTTTATGTTATATTTTTGAAATTTAATGTTTTGAATAAGTGTTTATATCATGTTGAAGTATTTTTATAAGTTTAAGTGCATATTTTAATTGTTTGTGTTTTGTAAATGATATAAGTAATTGCCATATTATATTTCTGTTTTCAAGTATCATATTATTTAGTTTTTATTGTATTGTATAATTGAAGAAAGGTGCAATGTTTACCTTTCCTGATGAACCAACACCCAAGAACAATTCACACAGGACACGTTGGTTAACAAAAACTTTTGCAATGTGCTAATAGACTTTCAAAAAATAGCACATAATGTTCTCGCGAGAAATGTTAAATTTTTTTTTGCTGCAGCTGTGTTTTGTTTACAGTATATGTCATATGTTTAATCTTCAGTGTATATCATCAAATAGTACCAGTATTTTATGTAAAAGTAAGCCCAAGCAGTTTGAGAGTCTAATTAGAATTCCGTAGAGAAGAAAAAAAAAATCGATAGCCTATTTTAAAATGAGTTTAACTTATGGGGTTGAGCCCCACAGCCCTTGCTGACAAGTACTGTGGTGCTCATTTTTAAAGGGGGGGGGGATGTGAAATGAATGTGAAAAAGTATGAAAGAATTTTGAATGTGAACGAATGTGGATTGATATGAAAGGATAGTTAGTTAAACCCATTCCAAATCAGAAACTAAAGTTGCAAAGCGGTCTCTAGCGGTGGTCCGGCCGTATATAATGTGAGGAGCACGTTTTTGCGTGGCTTTTGACTCTAATCACTCTCCACAAAAACTACGGCCAGTATTCTTCGAAGTGCGACGGCATCCTTGCCGTTGTAAGTCCGGCAATTCGCCGAAATATGAACGATAAGACGATGTTTCCCCGGTAAAAGACTCTTCAAACTGTCCCCTGGGCCTAGCTTAAAGAGAGACTTGTAATTACAAAGGAATAAACGCTAGTTCCCAGGAAAATGCTTGCTGATTTCTTTTACATTCGCACGACTACATCAACGACGTTATACCGATTACTGGAATGTGTGATAGCGGCGATCGACCGTCTGTCGTTACAGAGGGATCGATGTGCGTTCGTTATATCGAGGTGCGCCCGTTATACAGAGGCGTATCGATATCTTACATATATATATATATATGTTAAGTTTACCTTTTTGGCGAGCTTATTTTGTTTGCAAATTACACATTTTAAATCCCAACAATTTTTTTTTTCTTTTTTAAATGTAAAATCACTTTTATAAAAAAAATAATTTTGTGAAGGTACTTCTTTTATTAAGAATAATTTTGTGAAGTGGTCCCAATTTTTGTCAGAAGCAGTCACTGATTTTTCAAATAGATCACAAAAAAGGTACTTTTATGTTAGCTGGGCCAATATTATATTATCTATTATATTTAGGGATAACCAATATCTTTTTTTCCCCTCCAGCTATAGCACCGTTTATTTTTCACTTGCTTAGATTAGAAACAATGGCTTGATGTTGAAATGAAATATTTTGGTTTTTTGTATTATTTCATTTATTAGCCACCCACAGGGAGGCTTATTCTTTCAATCTCTATCATTTTTCATGTTTATGAAAAGTCACAGCAATCCATCGTTGCCACAGGTTAATCTCGTAAAATGAAACATTTGAAGTTACTGAAAAAATTAATAGCTCAAAAAGTATTTGTCACAAAATTGTTAGACAAACTGCGTTAGAAAGGAAAAAAAATGTTTGTTTTTTTATATAAATTTTAAATCGAATGATTATGCCGTTTTTCAAATAATGAATTTCAAAAATTACCAAAATTCACAATGAAGTACCATAACGAAACCTTCACGCGTAAAAAGATAATCATAACGGTTGTTGCTTTCGGTCGAGAATGGACCAAACGATATTCGAGTTTTAATATTTTAACCGTTTTTAACGAAATTCTGTAACTTTAGAAGAATTTTTCTTTGAATAGGCAAAATAAATGCATAAAATCGTTACAAAAATGTTAAAATTACAAAAAAGGATAGATGCAAATTATCAGATATGAAAAATAAAAAAGAAATTTGGTACTTTCGTGTTATAGCAGCCACCAAGCATGAAATATTTTTGTTTCTGTTTTCATTAATATATTGTAAATTTGGTACTTTCGTGTTATAGCGGCTTCCAAGGATGAACTGCCAAACGGTCAAGATTTATTGCCAAATTATAAAGCATGTATGACATTGTAATAATATATGATATATATATATATATATATCATATATATGTTCATCTCACATTTCTGTACGTATGTGGCCAAGTTATAGTCATATATGATGCATATATGATGTATATATATATGACATGTGTATATGATGTATATACGACATGTAAAACATAAATAATATGTGTATAATGACGTATATGGCACATATAGGAGTGTTTGGAATATATATATATATGCATATATAGGATGCCTATATAAGCTTTGCGATGATCTTGGCGAAATCATAACTGCAATCTTGGCATAATCATAGGGAAGGTTCAGTAAGACCTTTTTGGTGCTCCCCCCAAATGTAAACCCCATGTAAACCCCTTCATGTAACATATCAATAGATAGATCTCATCAGGCACTATGGTCTGGTCCTATTCTCCGCCTCTCACTCCCCTGTCCCTTAAGAAACATAGTACTCTGTTTCAACTCTTTTTAAATTTTAGTTTTTCCCATCTTTCTCAGCCCCTTTAAGCCCCACAGAAGACATAGGCCTCTTCTAAAGGATCCAACGAAGTTAAAATCATCGAGGTCGACATTTCTAAGAGGGTCCCGAGGCCCTATCTCCCATAGGACCGGAGTTACCCCCCCTCGCACGGGGGAGACATTCAAAGTGTTCAAACCCCGTCATGTACCATATCAAAAGTTTGATCTCATCAAGCACTTTTGTCTGGTTCTACTATCCTCCTCCTTCTCTCCCGTCTCCTGTCAGGAGCACTTTTCTTATTTATTTTTTTCAACTTCTCATATTTATTTTAGTTTTTCCCATTTTTCTCTGCTCCTATGGGCCGGACAGCTCCAAAATTTCACCAAAATTAGCTGCAAACTGCCTAAAGGTATTCCCCTTCCCGCTTCTTTTGGCGCCCTCGGTTTTTACTTATCTCTCTTGGGGGGCCCGTCAGAGGGGCGAAAAGGGGGATCCCTTTTAAAGTCCCATCTCTCAATTGCAAGTGAGGATTCATTTTAAATCAGGTCTCGTAGAGCACTTGTATTTTGTATAGCTCCCCCCCTTCCCCCTACCTCTTTCCAAGATCCCGTCAATTAATGCTAACTCATCATTTGTTAAACAACTTCTCTTAGCTGTATCCATCATAAAAGCTGCTATCATAGAACTTTTCATTACCTTTTTTAGGTTATCTATTAAGTGCTAAAATGCCTTGAACCATTAAAAACAGTTTAAAGGGTATCATTAAGCCAGCACATTTGTAAACAACAACTACCTCGCCACGTCTCAGCCCATTGGAGCCACATCTTTTTACTATTATATTTATTAAAAATACTTCTAGTCACCGAATCTTTTTAAAACTTGGTGTGTTCATGCGTAATATGTTCCGCCAGCCTCACAAAAAATCTTAGAGCGCTAACTAAATTCTAAAGTGGAGAAGCTGGCTTATGCTAACAAACACTTTTTTTTGACGAGTTGTATCGCTTTTTGACGAGTTGTATCGCTGAAAAAAATCTCAACGATAAAAGCCGTGGGTGGCCAATCTATATTCTGTCGTAAGGTAGAATTTTTCCCGCTTGTTATTATTCTTCTTTTAAATAAATGTACTTTAAATATATGTGATATGTGTATTTTAAATGAAAAATTCATATTTTAAATAAAATGAATGATAAGTCTATATTTCAAAAGAAATTAATAGAATACGAATAATGGTAATAACAACAATATTTAACGATTAATCTCATGTGCTAGGCTGACATAAAGCCAACATTGCATTTGGCAAAGATTCCGATTTTTTGTTGTGATAGTTCGTTAAATTTAAATAGTTTTACATCATTGTTTTTTAAAATGTATATACATAAATACTTTAAAATGTGAAAAAATAGGGCAGGTATATGAATTTTTATGCAATATTGCTTAAATAAATGCATAATTTAGTCATTTTTGGTGGCATGGATGCTATAAATGGTGGTTTATCGCTCTTTTCTAGCGATCGTGAAAGTGTTACATTGGCGATATGTTTATGGTGGTTTATCGCTCTTTTCTAGCGATCGTGAAAGTGCTACATTGGCGATATGTTTTTGTTTATTTTGTAATTACGATTAATAATGAAGGGGCAGATATTTGTATCAATCACACAAGTCAGATGTATGTTCCCAATAAAAAAAATAATAACGAAGGCTTCTCTTAGTATTTGATTAATCTAAATTGTTTAAAAATCAATACTAAAAGTTATGCAGAAGAGTAAACAATATTTAATTTGTTCCTAAATGTAAACTTAATATGTCATTTATTTGTATTGTTTTATTTATAACATATTATTTCTTTCGTTTAGATTTTTCACTTGAAAGTTAAATCAGATTTTTTAAATTAATTATCCTTACCAAACTTAATAAGCTTAAAAAGATTGTTATAAAAATAACAATGTTAATAAACTTAAACTGTTAAACTTGCATTTATATTATATTAAGCTTAACTGTTTACATTAAACTTTTTCTCCTCATCATTCAAAATATCTTAAACGTTTAATTGTAAAATTTAAAAATAAAGTACAGTTGGAAATTTTTAATTAATAATCAAAATAACTGTTGAAGATTTCAATTACAAATAATATGAGGTTGTGAATTAATATTTTATTTTCAATATTGTCACAATAAAAAATAATTTAGACTAATGAAAAAAAAAAAAATCACTCATTTACATGAAACTATTCCAACGTTCTACTACCAACAACAAATTATAGTGTAAACATTAAAATTTCAAGAATTAGGGACATTACATCAAATATGCTGCAGTCAATCACTTAGTCTTATAGTTTTTTCACTCTAAATAACAAACAATAGAACCTAATACTATACTAATTTGTGCTCTAAATAGCGTCACAAAAAATAGAGTGAACACTAAATTCTGCAAATTTATTCACAGAATAAACATAAAGAAGTATTTTGTTTTCTTATTAACAAAGGTTTTAAAATATTTTAGTATTTGATTTCAATAATAAATAAATAAAAACCCGTTTTTATATTTTTGAATGTAGTTAAAAATAAACATAATTTGAGAATAGTAAATATTTACTGTGTATCGCACTAAATAATGTTACAAGTTTTTGAATGCATCTTTACATATATGTGTCTAAAATATATAATTTTTTTTCCATTAAACTATGGTTGTTGTATTTTTAAATTGTAGTCAGAATAAAATAAGAAATAATGAAAATAAATAAATACTCTATTTTTCGCGAAACCTTGAATGTTAAGTGTGTGTATTTCATAGATTTGACAGCATCAAATTTGTAAACAAACAAACTTCGCCAAGCAAAGGCGCCAAAAGTAAGGGTTAACTTACCGGAAGCAAAAGGCAAATGTTTCTACATTAGTGTCCTCGACTTGAGGTTTACAGAAAATTCAGTCTATAAATAGCTGTCAACTATTCCACTTTTTTGTTACCAGTACTTCCGAACAGAAGTCTTCGCCTAATCTTGACATGGTTTAATTGCAGAATTTTGCAATTAAATAAGGTCAATATTACTATCCAGATTTAGTAGCAACACAGATAAGGATTAGTTGGCAGCTATGCATATATATAAAGTAAAATCTAATGAATGAACAAATAGCAAAAACATTTATAAAAGAAATTTCAGAAAATCTTACTCGCTAAGCATTTTTTTATCAACCAACAATATAAAACATACACGAATGTCCTGGTAAGTTGTGGTGTACAATATTTATAAGCTCTGGCTATATTTAAGTATTCACTGAAAACAAAGAAGTACCAGAGCTGAGCTCCATCATAAATTAAGCACTGATTGCTAGATATCCAGTATTCACTTATAAAATTCACGTAAAATAAATATTTCAATAATATTGAACACCTGCTCCAATTCAAATCCATCAAAGCAAAATAATCTGATGATTTAAAATTATAAACAAGCATCTTTGACTGCTCAAGTGTACAATTCTTAAAATTAAAAATAACGCTAAGGGGCAATTCAAGTATTACATAAGCAGTAAGGAGGAGTTCAGGGTTTGATTATTTTTGCTGACAGGGGGAAGAGGGGAGGGGGGGGGGATTATGACAATTCTTATGAATGCATTAGACAACGCAGCAACAACAAGAAAAAATACATGATGGGAAATGAGTATTCTGTAGTCTGCTCGGAACTTTAAACACGTAACATTTCTAAGATTCCTGTTAAAAATTTTAGTTATGATGACTAATTAAGTTAGGGCCTATTGTTAAGTTTATTGTTCAATGCGATAAACAACAATATATTAAAACCATTTTGCATTATTTTGATACCACAACCCCTATATATGCCTATTTATATAAATTTGTAAGATTAATAGTGTAAATTAATGGTAACTGTTTTTTCCTGGCAAACAGTGTTGACGTACAAAATGTCAAAATCATACATAAGCAAAAAAAAAAAAAAAAAGGAGGGGGGTTACTATTTGCTTATTTTTTCTGATAAGGGAAGGACGGGGTATAAAATTACTAAAAATATGCTTACGGGTATACTTGAACGACCCCCTAAGGTCACTTGAGAGATAACATCACCATATAACTTTTGTTTTATTCATGTTCGACGAAAAATATCTTTTCTCTGTCAGAACCACCAGCAAAAGGGAAAAGGTTGCTAGAATTTACCAGAAAATGCATATCGCCAAAATTTCACAACTTTTCGATTTTTCTTAGCAGGAAAATTTTCCCTTTTTTTTTTTTTTTTTTTTTTTTTTTTTTTTTTTGCAGACAAAAGCATTAATTTCAAGCTTAAATTGATTATTTTTTTAGATTTGTGTGATAAATGGGCCATATCAATGTATATTTTAAATATTAATACTAGTTGGCGTTGCCCGGGCCCATAATAATAAATTTAAAAAGAAACATCAAGTTTTTATTATTTTATATCTTTAATCAGATTTTGTATGACATATTTTAAAATGAAAAATATTGATATTTAGTGATAAAAGTGCTCATATTCTTGTTTACGTAGGGTTGTTTCATAGTTTTAAAATAAAAAGTTCTTTTTGTCTGAACTCTTTGAAATCTTTATTGGTGATAAATAAACGGTTTTACAACCCATGTAAACATTTTGGGAAACATAGCAATAACAAAATAGTCTTCATTTTCAAAACTCTCTGACATTTCAATCGGTTATAAATATATCTGTACCCAAGCTCTCTTTAAAATTTTGTCTGAAATTATATTTTAAAATGAAAAAATTGGCGAAAAAATATTAATATTTATTTAGTGATGCACTCATTTTCTTGTTTACATAGGGTTGTTTCATAGTTTTAAAATAAAAAGTTCTTTTTGTCCGAACTCTTTGAAATCTTTATTGGTGATAAATAAACGGTTTTACAGCCCGTGTAAAAAATTTGCGAAAAAATATTGTTATCTAGTTGTAAAATAAATGTTTTCTTCTTGCTTTTTTGTTTGTTTGTTTTTGTGTCGGCTCTTTTAACATAGCAATAAAAAAATTGTTCTCATCTTCCGAACTCTCTGACATTTCAATCCGATATAAATATATAACTTTATCCAAGCTCTCTTTAAAATTTTGCGAAAAATATGCATATTTAGTATTGGAACAATTAGTTCTTAAAAAAAAAAAGCTTCAGCTTTCAATCTCAGAGCAAAAATATATTAGAAGGTCTATGCTTAATGCAATGGTGAGGTGACTCCATCTGTTTGCAATCAACCCTTTTCAATTTCCCTAGGCTAAACAGGTGAGGGCTAATACATCAGGTTTCCCCTTTCTGAGGGGGAGAAGCCTTCAAAAAACGTTGGCGCATGTGCAAAGAGACTATATTCGTGTGGAAAATTTGACAGAATGTGCTTTTAATTTTAAATATATAGATAAGCCAACTAAATATATTGTTGATCACTTTACATAATTTATCATTACAATAGATATTAGACATTAAAAAAATGTATGCATGGCTTTTTTCTGTGAGATGTGTGTTGGAGGCGAGTGGGTGCATTCTCCTAAACATTGTGTAAATCTAAGTAGACAAAAAATTTAAAAGATACTTCCTCATTATAGTGGCCTTCACAATTACTATTATCCCACAGTTGTAATGATTTTGCCAATCTTATACAGTAGACTTCCTTAAATCTGTGTAGCTTAAAACCAGAGGTTATGCAGATTTTTGGTCACTGTTTTATTTACATTTTTTAAACAATAATTTGAATTTAATAATGCACTGAAAATTATAATGAATGCTTACAGTAAAATAAAAAAATTAAGAAAATTTAAGAAACATTTAAAATATAAAAGTAAAGGTCAAGTAAATAATTATTAATGCTTAATTAAACATGATAATGATGAGATATTTTTTTCTTAAATTATTCAGTGAAACTCACCTTCTAAATGTACACTAATAATTCACATTTCTTTCATGTTCAGCCGTGCTTAATAACCAAAAAAGCTTGATTATACAAAAATTATTTGGTTAAAATATATATATATATATATTGCAATCGCCACTGATATCAGCAGTATCTAGAATTTTTTCAGAAATAAATATATACTTTCTTCATGAGAAAACACAAGTTGAATCATATCAAACAGAATTACATATTAAAATGTGTACAGAATGATATAAAATTTTTAAAAAACTAAAATTTTACACTTACATCTTAATTGTAAATTACATTGTTTACATCAGGAACGATGTGCGGATTTTAAGAATTTGCAGATTTTAGGGTGGTGGATTTGAGGAAGTATACTGTATATATGTATATCCTAAATGTACCCAATATATATATATATTTTCATAATATTTACGTCTAAAATATATATACATCATAAAATGTCAATATGATTTTAATGTCATATATGTAATATAACTTGGTGATACATTTTAGTCGCCGCTATCTATATCAAGGAAATACCATATTAAATATTTTATTACATTTTAATTAATTTTTTGATAATTATAAAATACTCTGGATAGAAATTACAGACTGCCCAAATGGCGATTTTCTTGTGTCAAACTGTCCCCCTAAACAGATTTAAGAAAGGACAACACGGACTGAAGCCCCATGAGTTATGTCACAAATTTTAATACAACCTTTTTTATTAAGTATCATAAACATCTTACGGAATATTAATAAAAATGGGATAAATTATTACAATAACAATAAACACTTACTTTTGGTAAAGCTTTCTCCCTGCTAGATCAGTTGCTGGTGAACACAACTTTTCCCATTTTACAGTCGAAAAAGCATTGCTTGCGTATACAGTTCAAATTATGTATCAATATACAGCAAGCAATATTTATCCAACTATGCCACAATGCAGCAGTAGTTCTCACCAGAACATGGCAGCTAAGTCGCATCAGATGTGGTCATTTCTTCCGAGGATGGCTCTTGGGAATGCCATGTCACTGTTATAGACTTGCACAAAACGTTAGCGGTGTGGAGAGTCCTCTCACTTGGAGGTCAGTAGATGGAAGAGAAATGCCAATCTCGTGGCAATTAGGCCATGTGATATCTCGTGAAATAAAAGTTGCACATGTGGGTGAACCCAGTTCCTTTAATCACATTGATATCTACAGTTGTCCAGGATACAACAACAAAATTGGCTCTAAAAAGAGAGAAGATTTCAGATTTTAAAAGTTTGGTTAAAGTAAAAATTAGGCTAGAAATATTTCATAAAATTTTCTGTTTAATAATATATATTATAGTATATATGAAGTATAGATAATGATAATTTGTGGGCTTTTCCAAAATTACATTTATATTGGCACAGATGTCATATACGCACCATGTTGGTGCGATTCCCCCCCCCCCTACCAATTTGGCGAAAAAAATAAATTGTTGTTATTTGCTTTTAATTCTATAAATTATTTTATTAGGTATATCAATATTTATTGGAACAGATGTCATATATGCACCACATTAGCACAACTTTTCCCCCTGCCAATTTGGCGAAAACTTTGTTCTTGAATATTAACATTACAATGTGCATTAACGTTTATAATACTAACGTTATAATGTATATTAATGTTATAACGTTATTTTATTTTTATATTGAAATAAAAAATCACATGCTATTTGTAACTAATATTCAAAAACAAAGTTTTCGCCAAATTGGCGGGGGAAAAAAATCGCGCCAATGTGGTGTGTATATAACATCTGTGCCTTTATATTTTAGACTTATTTAAAATTGACTCACTCAAAAAATTTTCACTTTTAAATATTAATAATAAATCATAAAATGTTTTCCTAATCTATTATTAAAACAATACTTAATTATCTTTAAAAATCTAAAAATTAATGGATTTGTTTTTTCACATTGGTAAGTTCACAGCACTACTGTCAATTTGCAGATAAAGAATTTTATCATCTATCTCTGAGACATCATTACACAAGCATAAAATTTCAAATAACAGAAGTTGCATAATGCAACATTGTATCAGTTTAAAAAAATATCACTAGAATATTCACTAAATTTTGTTTTCTTAATTAAAATATAGTAGAAACCTAAACTGACTCAATAACATTTATCAGGATATAACAATCATCTTATAACTGATACAATATGAATATAACTATTTGTAAAATGCAGTAGAAAATGTTACATAAGACTAAATGAAATACAGCAAACTACGTGTAAAACAGAATCGACCAGGACCGAGAAAATTTTCCATCATAGATAATATTCTACCTTAGACAGTGTATAACTCTATTAAAATGAGGACTTTAAAATCTTTTAGCATTACACAAAGTTTATTGTACACATAAAAGGTCTAACCTAAATTATAAAGTGGTTTCTGTTATTCTAATGCTAATTTGTGAAAGAATACCTTACCATTAAAAAAAATTTTAAACATTATTTGCAATGTACCAGTTTGTTTATTTAAGCTTAGCATGCTATTAAACATTTTTTTTTTTTTAAGTTACATGCCTTATAAATGATTGTTTATTTCCAATCTAATTCTTAAAATTTTCCTAAAGAAAAAGATAAACACAGACTTGGAACTAAATTTCTCCTTTTTTCTACATTCATAATTAAGAAAATAATAAGACTGAAGAGCAATCAAAGAATCCAAATCTAATAACTTTTATATAATATTAAACCTGCTGCTTTCTTGTTGACCAAATAAAGTACATATAACAAATTCAATCGGATAACTCTCAGATTCATTACTCCTCACTTAGAGAATACAGAATATTTTTTACACAAAAAGAGCATTAATTCCGATCAAAGTTACAGGATTTGTGGATTAAACTATGGTGAAGTAAAAGTTAAATGCCATTCGAATTGAAATGTCACACGAAAACATTGCTCAATTAATAACAAATCATACATGATAATGTGTGCCAATTTTTAGAGATGTCTGTTTAAAAAAGTTGTATATGATTGCAATTGATTTAAATTTCATACAAAGTTTTAAATCTTCATAAAAGTTTCAGCATGAATGGAATAACAAAAAAGATTAAACTCAAATATAGTACATCTGCAGGTGAAATGCATAAAAAAACAAAAATTAAACAACAGAGTTTTCTTTATATAGCAAAGTTAACAAGTAAATATCTGAAAAGGCAAACTGTTTTGAAATTAGTAATACATATTTCACCTTTAAAAGAGAATATGATAATACAAAATACACTGGCTTATTTAATTTAGAGAAAGTTTGTTTACATGCTTGAATAAACATGAATGTTCAAGTATTAACAAAACTGGATTGACGTTTGTCTTTAACTAATTTTCAATTTAAATACCAATGGGCTAGGCTACAGTAAGCAAATCTTTCTTAACTTATAATTATTTTAAATGAGAAAAGAGAAATTTAATTCTAAATTGCCGAAAAACACATTATCAAATAAGGATATATAATAAATTAAAATCAATGAAACAAGTATATTTAATTCATTATGTGAAAGAAATATCCATAATCATAATATATAATATTTTTATTTACTTTTTTTTGTATTGTTAACATTCAATCATAATAAAATAATTTTGAGAACTGCACTTTATGTATCCATTATTACATCAGAAACGAACTATATATTTAGTATTTTAATATTAATAAAAAGCATCTGATTCATTACCAAAAACAGAGATATTTATCCTAAAAAAAAAAAAGTGCAATAATAAGTACTATACTGGATTGCTATTTACTAAACGGAAAGACATTAATAAACGATATAAACTTGTTAAGAAAACTCACTATTTTGCTTCAATCACAAAAAATTGAATTTCTTTTTGCAAAAGCTGAATAATTCAAAAATAAATATTATTTATCGCCGCCATTATGTATGATAAAGCTCTTTTCTAATTGGCTGGGCTTGGGTTAGATGGGCTTAGGATTGAGTACTGATCAAACCTTCAAAATCGCTACCTAACTGCCTAAAATCTTGGGTTTAGGTCGAAAGTTGGGTAAGTTAGGCCTTGGGTCGACCAGTGAAAACGCAGCTTTAAACCCCGAACATCATTCCTATTTTTGCCAGGTTTCTTTATAGGGAGCATAATCACCTCTTTCCAAACCTCTGGGATATTCTTTTTCTCCAAAATTGCATTGTACATATCTAGGAGTGTTGTCAGCGTCCTAATTTTCAATTTTTTAAAAAAGCTCATTTTTATGCCATCAATACCAGGGGTCGTGGATTTGCCCTTACTGATAGTGTTTTGTAACTGCTCCAATGTGAATTTAAGTTCCATTCCATCATTCCCCGAAAAGTCGATTGGAATACCTTGTACCACCGGACTGTTTTGAAACATTATGGATAGGGCATTCGCTTGGAAGGTGGCGCCAGGCGGACAATTCGGGAAGCAAAAATCCGTGTCCACCTCCCCTTCATATTTTTTCTTGATGCCGCGAATGATTTTGAAAATTTTTGGCCCCCTACCAACCTCTCTGACCACTGTATCCCAAAATTTTTCCTTGTCCTTTTTTATTTCTTTTCTAAGCTTAGCATTGTACATCTTGTATTTAACCCATAAATCAAGCTGGCACTCCCGAACCGCTTTCCGATAATAGTATCGTTTCAACGCCAACAGCCGACGAGTCACCACTCCCCACCACGGCGGAAGATTCCCACTACTAATCGGAACCCGCTCCTTACAATGTTCTATAGTCTGGGTAATAGTTTTTGTCCACTTATCGAAATCATCCCCATATTTATGTTCACCAACACCAGCCACCGCCGAGCCAACACGATCCCAATTAACCAGTGTCAAAAATTCTCTCCTGACCTCATAACCACTATTCGATACCTGAATCTCAATGGGATAGTGATCAGAGCCCATCGGATCCGAATGAACTACCACATTGCACTCCCCAGCTAACCTACTCGACACCATACTCAAATCTAGGAGAGATCCACTACCTCCGCCAGAAAATCTCGTTACCTGGTCCGTATTCAGGAGCACTACATCATTCCGATTAATCCAGTTAACAAGATGAACCATTTTTGACCTTTCGGGTTTGTCCGCCAGTTGAGAAAATTAATGTTAAAATCACCAATAATTAAATAATTCTCACCAATCATCTCTTTTATCTTTTCCAACCAATTCGTAGCCCCGAAGCCTTTGGGAGCGTAAATATTTATGATGGAAATCCACCTCTTTTTAAACCAAATTTTAATCCCTTGCGCCTCATGATCCCGGTCAATAGCAGGCAGGTTTATGATTATAACTGGAATCTTCTTTTGGACTGCTAAAAACAAACCTCCACCCCCTCTCCCTAAATTTCCAATCCGATCAGCACGAAAAATGTTCCTATCATTAAACAATAATTTATGCTTCTCCTTGAGCAGAGATTCTTGAAATGCCCAGACAACACTCTTACGAAAAAACCCAGTATGAAGCCAGGGTAAGTTGGCCCGTATACCTCTAATATTCCAATGTATCAATAAAGTATCCATACAACACAACCCGACAAAAACAGGTAAAAAATCAACCACCAAAAAATACAAGAATTAAAACAACAAACACTTACCCCAAAAATGTCTTTACAAAACAAACACCAGAAAAACAAACAGTCCATAAACACATAATGACCATACGACATTAACCAGCATCCCATTGATCCAACATCGTTATGTCTCTCCCGAATCCGTCATCATGCCCTCACTCTCCACAGTTATATTAATCTGAGACTGAACACTCCTTGCTGACTTTGCTCACCCATTTTTAATTTTTTATTTCTCAAGCATTTATATAGCTCCGTCATGACATCTCCGTGTACAACTTTATTTTTACCAGGTGCTTCTTTCGTGTTTTCCTCCAGAACGTTTTCTTTTCTCTCTACAAATTTCTGCTGCATATTATCTAATACTTCCCAAAAGTGCGTAATGAAAACCATTATCTGTTGAAATTTATCTTCTATAACCATCGCCAATTTATGAATATTACCGTCCATATTTGCTGTTTCCACATGTTGTTTAGTCTTTGCCGCGTAGCTGTTTGCTGGCCTTGAGTTGGATTGTCTTCTTGCTTCTGCTAACGTTATATGCTTTTCGCATTTAATTTTTAAAATTTCAGCTTCTTTTTTTCTGGTTTCGCATTCGATGTTGTCTGCTTCATGTTGCTTACCGCAATTAGCACATCTTATTTCTACTTCATTACAGTTTATTTCGGGGTGAGATTTTCCGCATCGTTTACAGATTTTTTCATTTGGACATTTGTTGCTGCCGTGCGTATAACTTTGGCACACATTACAGCGCCTCGGACGGTCAATAAACAGCCTAATTCTTTGTCTGATATAAAACATTTTAACATATTCCGGGAGTTTATGGCCGTAAATTGTAATAAGCACCGTTCCCGTGGGAACCATTCGTCCCTCTTGTCTTGTTAGGAATCTCTTAACATTTTGGACAACAATATCATTTTCCTCCTCTAGTTCTACCTGGATATCTTTTAGCATGATGTCTACATCCATTCGAAAGATTAGAAATCTTGTGGTGATGTTTTCGTTCATTAGGTTATGTTTGACCTGTCTTTCAAATATATTTTTTTTTTTGTATGATTTCCCGCGCACATTCATAACTTTTCGTCGTTATCAGGATTTTATTATTTCGAGTATATCGAAATGTATCTATCTCGCTATGTCTTTCAAAATTCTTCTTAATTTCTTGTTTCACTTGAATAGGGTTTACTTTTTGAAAAGCTCCTTGTAGGCATTCTGTGATGATTACATACTCTTGGAGTTCCGGAATAATTTCAATTTGTTCACCTGCTTCTCTACCGTCATTCCAATTATACTTGTTGTAATCTTCTTTGTCCAAAACAGGACTAGCTTTAACTTTGACCTCAGACCCCGCCATCGCTGTCGGAGGTATTCTGAGACCTTCTCGCAATATAGGACTCTATGCCGAAAACAAAAAAAAAAAATTCACCAAATCTGATAAATATGACCTAACCCTTTTTGAAATATCACAAAAACCACTCCTTAACTCACCACCACTAAACAAACTAACACAAACCACGTAATTGAAATAACCGTCGGAGCTAGGAAAACGTACTCGCTCACCGAGCTCCTCACAGACATCCCCTTTTCATGTTAATAACAAATATTTTGTATAAAAAATATTTTTCCATAGCTTCTTCAAACTCAGTATTGACACATGTACACACATTCATTCATTCTGAAATAGCTCTCATTGCTTCAATTAGAAATAAATGTGACAAACTTTTAGAGGCACTTCCAATCCGAATTTGGATGTGTTTGTGTTGGGACAAATTGTCGCAATGTATCTCTCTATTTTAAAAAAGTAACCATTGCCGCGGCAGCTGCCGCCGCTGTCAATGAAGTTTTTGTGCCTTGACATCTTTCTGAGATAATATTAAAAAAACTATTGCAAATAAAAATATGAAAATTGGTAGTTTTATAGACAAACGTTCGATAAATACGCTGAAGCAGACAGTTTTTAATTCGAAGAATTACTTTAGGAGATATTTAATATTAAAGTCGGTCAAAATAGTTCTTTTAACACTTTGCGTCCACTGTTCGATATTAAAAGATCTTTCAAACAATACCTCACACGATATACAAAAAAAAGTTTTTTTTTTTTTTCAAGTAACTTAATTAACCCTTCAATTTTCGTAAAAAATATTTGTGAATGGCTAATAATCTTTAAATATGTGGGACAATAGCCCTTAAAAATTGTATCAAATTTGAACTTTCTAGGTTCCATAGGTTCGATCAAAACGGCTGTGACAAACGGACAGACAGACAAACGAGTGATTTTATAATGATTGTTTTTTTACTTTTTAAATACGTAACCCTAAAAAAGCTCAAAGAGACACATAAATAATCTCTTATTTTAAGAAAGCATAAAAAAATATCAAACTGTCGCAACGGAGTGTGGTTTGAACTATAAGACTTGACCATGGAAGTAGGAATAACCCATAACTAGAAGGATAACGCCAATATCGTAACATAGGCCACTTTCTACCTGAAAACTTCCACAATCACTGTGTTTGAGCAAAGTTGCATATAAATATTATATATGCAACTTTGTGTTTGAGCCTGTGGCAGATTAATCACAGGAGGATTTTAATCTGGATAGTATGGGCGCGTTTATCGCAGTTAGGCTTCTTTCCGCTTTACATTTATTACTTTTACTTACCCATCATACGTAGTATAGGGTAAGTCTTGTAATCGTTTTGAAAATCGAAAAAATTTTTTTTGACGGATTTACACGTTTCAGACACTGGAGATTCCAAAAAACATATTTTTAGAAAAAAAAAAATTTGCCGTCCGTCTGTGTGTCTGTGTGTGTGTCTGTGTGTGTGTCTGTGTGTCTGTAAACGCTCTATCTCCCGAACAAATTGAGATAGAGACTTGCAATTTGGTATGTACTTAGTATGTAATAATGGGAAGAAGCCTATTTCATTTCAATAACCTCGATTAACCGGAACATTTTTTTTCGGACTCTCGAAATATTCGTTCTGATGAAAGGTATATAAAAATTTTCGAAATTGTTTATTCTAAGTAGTAAATATAAAAAACAATAAAAAAACATAAATTTTGCATAAAACATGAAGTCGATCGGATAATGAGTTGCCGAGATATTTGTAATCCTATTTTCCACACTCTTCGATTTTTCATGACCCTATATTTCATCCAAATTTCACTTCAAAGATATATTTTAATTGGAAATTTGACGCTTAATCAGATGCAATAAACCGCTAGTTAATAGGAGTATTATTTTTGGAGTTATAAGGAAAAACCTCTTTCAAGCAATTCAGTAATCGAACCTTTTTATGACGTCATCAAGCCACGATTTTATTTGAATTGCAATGCATTTTATAAGTAGTTTACACATTTTTATTTTACTATTTTACATTATACATATACATGATGGGTAAGTATTACGGTGGCCCCCAACGACTAGTTTATTTAAGTGTTAGTTCGTATACAGATTAAATGTAGAATCACCAGCTCATATGTAATTTCAGCCGGTAACGCATTTCTCATATTCGCTCGACGAATATGAGAAGAATTATATTTTAATGTTTATGAGCGAATTATTCTAAACTTTTTAAAATTATGTTCAGTTTAATACTGAGAATTATAAATTTTTAAAACTAATATAAAATGGTCAAAGGCTTCTTTATAATATTTATTTAAGTCGATCGCGATATGTATTTATTATTCTGTTAAAATGATGCCTTTTATTTTAATTCTAGTGATATTTTAACATTTTTGTAATTTGTTTACACGTGTAATGTTCCGTTCAAGCTTCATTTCAAATTAAACAATTATTGTAACTTTATTTCTCAATTATTGATTAAAAATACATTTTCGAAATGCCATTGTTAAAAAAAAAACTAGTCGTTTGGGGGCCACCGTAATACTTACCCATCATGGATATGCATAATATAAAACATATGTAAACTATTTATAAAATGCATTGCAATTCGAATAAAATCGTGGCTTGATGACGTCATAAACTTTAAATGCTCTATTACTGAATTGCGTAAAAGAAACATCCTTATAACTCCAAAATGGATAATAATTTTAACTGGCGGTTTACTCGTCTCATTTCCAATTAAAATACATCTTTGAATTAAAATTTGAATGAATTACAGGGTTTATGAAAAATCGAAGAGGGTGGAAAATAGGATTACAAATATCTCGGCAACTCATTATCCGATCAACTCCATTCTTTATGCAAAATTTATGTGTTTTTATTGTTTTTTATATTCACTCCTTAAAATAAGCAATTTCGAAATTTTTTATATACCTTTTATCAGAACGAATATTTGAAGAATCCGAAAAGAATAGCTCCGGATAATCGAGGTTACTGAAATTCAATAAGCTTCTTCGCATTATTACATACTAAGTACATGCCAAATTTCAAGTCTCTATCTCAATTTGTTTGGGAGATAGAGCATTTACAGACACACAGACAGATGGACGGTAATTTTTTTTTCTAAAAATATGTTTTTCGGAATCTCCAATGTCTGAAACGTGTAAATCCGTCAATTTTTTTTTCGATTTTCAAAAGGATTATAAGACTTATCCAATACTACGTATGATGGGTAAGTAATACACATTTTTTTCTTATGACAGCAAATAGTTATAAATAATAAATATAAAATAATAAATGTAAAGCAAGAAGGAAGCCAAACAGCGATAAACGCGCCATACTATCCCCCTTAAAATCTCCCTGGGATTAATCTGCCATAAACAAAAGTATGGATTTCTCTAAAACTTTACCTTTCTCTAAATTTCTCAAAAAATATTTAAAAAAAATACTTTGATAATTTGTACATAAGCGTTTCACAAACTCTAATTCAAATCCAAAATATATAGAGATTCACTCACTATAGTGTTGAATTCAGGCACTTTTCTCCGGGAGGGATTCCTTGTTCGATGGACTTGACACAGAGGCCGGGAAACTACTGCTATTCTGTAGCGAACAAAACTACAACTACTTTAACGAAAATGTAGTTAACTACAACTTTAACTACCTGTTTTGAAAAGTAGCGACTACAAACTACATTTCAAAATTAGTCGCTATATCACTACTTTCAGACTTTGTCAAAGAATTCAATTTACACTCGAAATTGAAGACACAAATTAAATAATACAGTGACAGTTTGTTATATCGGGTTTGCCTGTCTACAATAAAATAAATGTGATATAACAGAAAGAAAGATAACATACAAGACAAGTTGGAAATTGTACGTCAAACGTGACAAATGAGATGCGTTCGTACTATAACTAGTTTCAGTGAAATGAATTATATCGTCCGTTATTATGATATGATTCATTTCCGTAATGAAATAGGTACATTTTAAGTTGGCAACATTTTATCTTTTGTTGACATTTACTGAAAATTACAATGGCAAACTTAAGACTTGCTTTAAAAATTTCAAAACTAGAAATCCATATTTAGACTCTTTTTCCATTTAATATCTATTTTTCGGAAATATCTAAACAAAAAAACTGTTGGTAGATTATAGGATTGCTATAATTAAACACTTTTAGTATACAAATTCGGTTTTTAAATTCAGTAATACGGAAATAACGTAACTCCATCTTAAATAGGACGTAATCACCATGGCAACCTAGAATCATTACCTATCATGAGATATCATTGAATTAATTACGTATGATAGGATTTAGTAGAATGAAGAAAACTTTTATTAATATATTTTTAAGTTTTGATTCGATTTTTCATAAAATTTGAAATGACTGCATAAAATTCTGCAATGATTATATATATTAAATTTCAAGCCATTCGATTGGGTAGTTTTTGCGCTGTTATATGCGGACAGACGGACGGACTAGACGACGACTATAGGTGCTACGTTTTTATATAATTACGAACGCACCTAAATATGGGTAGAAAAGTAATACGATTCATTAAAGTCCTTCTGTTCTCTGTACTATTGAAATTCATACAGTTAAATGAGTCCCACCAGTGGCTGAGAGGTTCTGCTCTCAAAAGCTGGTAGACGTGAGGTGCTGGGTTCAAACCCTTGTCTCGCTCGTCGACCTAACCATTCGGAGTTTTCCGTGGTTTTCTTTTAACCTTGCCGTAAATACGGGTTAGGATCCCTTAGAAAGACCCCTACAGAGGGCACTCCCCCTCCTGGGCCTATATCGCTCGTGTAGATAATCGGCCGTCATAATTCAACCCAACCCATACAGTTAAATGATGATGCTAAACATTGAAGGCAATGGACATAACTGCAAAGCAATACAGGTTGAAAAATGTACATATAAAGCAGTGGCACAGCCAGAATTTGGTTTTAGGGGGGTTTTAAGTTTCTAATAAAGGTGGTCGCCGGTTATATGAATATAAAGTGATTATGTTTCGGAAGGGTCATTTTATTGCCAGAGAAAAATGTGCAGTCATACAGGGTCTGTTCTGAAATTAGTAGGACTCATTTTTTTTTAAAACTTGTTCATGAGAATTGTACAAACGATTACAATTTTTCAAAGTAGCACCTTTCCGCATCTACACACTGCTGCCAACGAGTTTTCCCGTTTTCGTACGCCTCCAGGAACGCCTGGACCGGAATGCTGTTTAGCTCCCTCGTCACGGCCTGTTGAACCGCCTCTACCGAGCCGTGATGCTTCTCCTTGAGCGTCGATTTTATTCTCGGGATTAGAAAAAAGTCTGGGGGGGGGGGCAGGTCGGGGCTGTAGGGTGGATGAGGCAGCGTTGCCACGTTGGGTTGGGCAAGATACTCCCCTACGCGAAATGCTGTGTGGCTCGGCGCGTTGTCAGCCGTTGTTAGCCGGCCAAGTTTCAAAAAGAAAATGTATTTCATTTTAAATAATGTCGTCAGGCATTATTACAAAAGTCATCGAAGTTGTAATTTTTATAATATACTAAAAATATATTTAAAAATGAATTCAGAAGAACATTTTTGAATTTCAAGAAATATGAAAATCTGTTTAATCTATTTACTTCACCTTTAATGATTGATGCTAAAATTATTCTTCAGAATTGATTACTGCAGTTATTCAACTTTCAGTACTATTCCATATTAGAGCAAAAATATATGGATATGACGTTTCCAAATTTCTGTAACTATTCATCAATTGACAGATAGAATCGCATATTAGGCATTTTTTAGCTATGTTCGGCAGCGCACTTTTATACATCTTTGCATAGCTGCAAAACCTTTTGTTATTTTCAAATCAAATAAACATAATTCGAACCAGAAAATGTATTTAATAAATGAAATCAAATAAGTAGCGCATAGACCTGTTCAAGACACATTTTATTAAATAAATTTTCTGATTCAAAATATTTTTATTATTTTGCTTGAAGAAAAGACAGAAGTTTGAGAGCTAGGATTTGCCAGATCAACAAACAACCGTGTACAAGCAATTTTTAAAATAAATAAAATTTAGAAAATTCAAAATTAAAGTTTATAGATTTGGTTAATAAAAAGTAATTTTGAGTATTTTTTTTGAAAAATAAAATAAACGAAACTATGTATAATAATAACTTTGGAACTTTGTTTGAATATTTCTTTAACATGGCTGTGTTTTGTACGTACAAATTCTATTATCTTCTATGGTAATTGATCTTATCTATTTTTTATGTGGCCCGCGGCTTTGTATATAATACTTAATTTGGTTCGCGGCGGTAAACGAGTTTGACATGCCTGATCTACATATACAATTATGTAGACTGTGTCTTTCTTGTTTTTCTCGTTCCGTGCAATACTTTGCACAAAGTTCATCTGTTTTAATGTTTCATTAATTTTCGTATTCCAGCTCTTGCAACCTGTTTCAGACCGTAAATGGCTTTCGTTAATTTGCATAATTTATTAATTTTGTCTGGCGTTTCATGACCTTCGGGTTGTGTCATGTATATATCTTCGTCCAGTTCTCCGTTTAGAAAGGCTGTCTTGATATCGAGGTGGTGCTCTTTAAAACCGTGGTACGCCGCTGTGGTTAGAAATGTGCGGATTGCTATGTGAGACACCTGGGGCAAATGTCTCGTCAAAATTTTCACCATATTTTTGAAGAAAGCCTTGTGCATCAAGGCGGGCCTTGTATCTTTTTACCTTTCCCGTATCATCTTATTTGACCTTAAAGGTCCATTTGCAGACTATAATTTTCTTTCCCTGTGGAGGTTCAACTAGTTGCTAGGTTTCATTTTCCTTCAGCGAATCTATTTCTTCTTGTGCGGCATTTAGCCAATTGTCTTTCAGTTGGATTTTTAATTTTTATCATGTCTTCCCAATCTTTGGGTTCGTAAATTACGTTTGTTTTAACTGTATATATTAAGCGATCAGGCGGCGCACCCCTATTAGTCCTTTCCGATCTTCGCGGTTCATTTTTGGATTGTTTGGGCGCGTGTGGTTCACATTCTTCAGGTAATGTCTATCAGTATTTCATGTGAGTTGTTTTCAATTAATTGTTCATTTTCTACAGGTTTTGATTTGTTTTCTCCCGTATTATTATATTTTGAATATAAGGAAGTTTATTCTCAAGAAATTTTACTGATCTTGAAAGTATGACTTTTCCATCGTTTGTAAATACTCTATATCCTTTACTTCTGTTATCGTAACCTACAAATTTACCTTGTTGTGCGGTTTCATTAGTTTTCCACGTTTGGATTTGTTTATGTGTGTGTAGGCTAGGCACCCGAATACTTTTAAGTAGTGGATATTTGGTGTTCTATTTGTCCACATTTCGTATGGAGTTTTGTTGTCGGATCTTGTTGGTAAGCGATTTTGAATATAGTTGGCAGTGCTAATTGCTTCTCTCCATAATTTCTGTGGTAATTGTGCTTCTATTAGCATACTGCGGGTCATCTCTAGTAAGTACCTGTTCTTTCTCTCTGCAATTCCATTTTGGCTGGGCGATTGTGGAACAGTGAGTTGATGTTCTATACCTTTTTCTCTTAGGTATTGTTCCATATCAGTACTGATATATTCTCCACCATTGTCTGATCTTATAGTGTTTGGATATCTCCCGAATTTATTGTGTATTAGGGATATGTAATCTTTGAACTTATCAAATACTTCACTTTTCCTGGACATTAGGTAAATTATACAAAATCTGGTTTTGTCGTCGATGAAAGTTACGAAGTATGTTTTTCCACCGATTGTAGGGGTCTGGAACGGACCACACACCTCAGAGTGTATTAACTCGATTCTTCGTGTGGCCCTGTATAACGCTTGTTTGGGGTTTCAGGTAACAGGTGTGTCAGTTGTTTTTGCCCCGTCGTTTATTATGCTACATTTATCTTTTTCGAAAGTTACCTCACAACCATTTTGGGTCGCCTTGCTTACGGAAAGTAAGTTTGTTTCAATTTTTAGTATGTACAGAACATTTTTGAGCGTAATTTGTTCACTGTTGTTTTCCGTTTGAATTTTTATTGCTGTGGTACCATATGATGTTAATTTGTTCCCGTTGGCAACTGTTATTTCTGTTTCAGCATCTTCCTTGAATTTTGAAAACAACGTTTTATCCAAGACCCCTTATCATAGTATTAGATACTATACTATGATAATACTATGATAAGGGGGTCTTGGTTTTATCGTTGTTTATGTGATTCGAACTACCACTATTTATTAGCCAAGTATTTGTTTCAGTTTTTTTTTGCTAAAAATGCTACGTTTTTTAGTCTATTATTTTTGTTTTCATGTTCCCCATTTCTAGGATTTGGGTTTGCTTTTTCAAAGCATAGTGATGATGAGTATTGTTTTTGTTTATAGTTTTTGTTTTGATACGGATGGTTGTTTTGTTGCTGATTATAGTTACTTTGGTTCTGTCGGTTTACAAATCAGCATTGGGCAGTATTATGGTTGCGCATTTTGCAGTGTGTACAGTATCTATTATCTCTTTTGTTGTTGTTTGCGTATGCAGGATTTGCCTAGCAGGATTTTGTATTTTGTATGCCTTTAATATTTGTTGTGGTATATCCGTATTTTCTATTCTTCTCGAATATTCATCTAATAATTTCGTTCTCAAGAAGTTAGGTGTCAGGTCGGTTTCCAGACGTGCCTCATGGGCGGTTATCAAGACGTCATATGATCTTGGTAATGAACATAACATTATGACGGAAATATGTGAGTCGCTTATGCGTTCACAAATCGCGGATAATTTACCTGATAATTATAAAATATTTGCTATGTGTACCTGCGTGTTGCCATTCTCACTTAATTTAGTGTTATACAACTTTTTCAGAAGGAATAATTTGCTGGATAAAGATTCACGTTCATGGATTTCCTTTCCCATGTTTCGCGAGCTGTCTTTAAATTTTTCACGTGGATGATTTGCGCGTCTTCAATGCTCAAATTTATGAGAGCACGCGCCTTTTTATTCTTTTTATTCCAAGCACCAAATGCTGCGTCCGTAAGAACTGGAGCAGTTTCAGTTATGGTTTCTATGAGATCATCTTTTGTTAGAATCATCTGAATTTTGAATCGCCAGTTGGCGTAATTCGTTGAGTTTAGTTTATCTACTAGTTGAGTATCTTCAGACGATGCCATGGTTAAGTTTTCTTTTCCTCTTTTTTTTTCTTCTGATACCCTACTTTAGTTTTTTTTTTGTATTTGTTATTTATATTGAGCGCAGATTCGGTCTCAAAATTTTTATTTTGTTGTAAATCAGATATTATTTCGGACTTTTATCATTAGGTAACAGTCACTAAAATATTTAATTGTTCGTAAATAAGCTAAAGTGACTGACTTAGTGTTTTTTCAGTCCTTTTCTTTGTAAAAAATGCAGTACTAAGTTTATTACATATGGTAAAATCTTCTTACCTTTTTTTCATTCAGCTGCTGGCAGGTTACGATGATAATCCAATCGTTATCTTTTTCATTCTGGTGTTTATGCTGCATCACACGTTTCCGATCATTTATCGTTGTAGCACATATTTCACTTATTTATCTTGCTAAAGTGTAGAAAATATTACATTAGTATAAGAGTGTTGAAATGAATACATTTCTTTTAGGGTTTAAATCGTTTAATGTTAAATGGTGAATATAATTAATTTTACACAATTTTATATGATAGATTCATTCTCGCTTTAGGAGCGAGTGAGAGGTACATCTTTTCAGATGGAGAAAAGGAGTTACACTGAAGTAGAGTTGCAAAAATCCGGTTTATTCCCAGGTTTATTTCCAACAGACCCGGTTTATTGCCAAAAGACCTGGTTTATTCCCAAAAACCCGGTTTATTCCCAGGTTTAAACCGGGATTTTTCTAGCCTTTGCAATTCTAAACTGAAGGTAAAAACAGTATATATTAGTCATTATAGAGTTCTCATGTTGCGGGCCCAGAAATCCAGGCTTGAGGCCCAAGTTCAAAAGGTGAAAATTTCACGCGCGAGTCGTTTACGTCACTAAGTAGCCATCTGGTCCTTGATTCACTTCCATGTACAGGCTAGCATCTTCGATTTCGTTCTTATTCTGAACCTGGGATTATTAATTAGAGTATAAGTTTACAATAGCTTAACGACCTAAAATCTTGGGTTTAGGTCGAAAGTTGGGTCGATTAAGCCTTCGGTCGACCAGTGAAAACGCAGCTTTCAGGTTATCGGTTGTTATTCGTTATTCAGTTTTCTAAACTCGGAAGAGCAAAATGTTTTTATTGGTGAAAATGACATCATAGTTAAAAGAGGAAAATAAATCTTGAAATTTCATTCGAAAAACTGAAACATTTTACTATTGTAATTGCTGTTACTGATTTTTCATTTCTTTCTTCTTATGGTAAATGCCTTTTTTTATACCGCTAACCAGGCCTTACCAGCCCGGCATGAGCGGGGCCTCCAAGATGTCGCTGTGTGTCCTACACCGGGCCTGCTACGGGGCTGACGCAAAGGGCTACCGTGGTTGAAAGTCACGTGGTAGTCGCGGTCTTACTCAAAACGTACTTTGACGCGCAGCTGTACACAAAGGAATTCCATTACTTTGGTTTTAACTCGTGTGCGTGTTGTTATATATTCTTTAATTATAAAAACAAACGTACTTTTCATTGCGAATCTTTTATTTTACTTTACTTTTGTTAAGCTTTTCTTAAGTAGTAATGTTTAATCCATTTACGCTGGATAATCTATCGAATGTAAGTATTAATCATTTTTCCGCTTTAATGTAATATGCATAACATTTAATTGTGCAATGTTATATACTTTAAATCGTCGGAAAACAGAATGCCGGCAACTTTACTTTATGTGAAATAAAATAGCTCAGCAAAATCAAGATTATTATTGAATATAACGTACCTTTATTGCAGTGTTGATTACATATATTTTTCTAAGGGAGGAGGGAGGGGTTGCAGCTTCGGGTTTAGAACATTACAGAGTTTCGGGGGTGATTTTTCATTTCTAGACCATTAATAAATGTAAAATCCGAAATCATCTGTAGGGAATATCACCCCTTGAATTCAACATTGCATTACTAATCTTGGTGATGTATTTTTTTTTAACCTTTGCATTCATATGATAATGTTTGTTTTGAATGGTTTGAATATAAGTAAACATAATTTATTTTAAATGAATATGTCTTTACTTGTACTATTTACTCTAAAAGTTTTTCACTTATTAATATAAACAGGATAGAAATAAGTCGAAGTTTTTAATAAGTTCAGATTATTTTTATAGATTTAATATTCAGAATACTACACCTGTAATATTATTACGGATTAACATTAAGAATATACTATATATATGATACTTTGCATTTTGGTTCCATTAAACAATTCATGACTTTTTTTTATGTATACATAAATTAAATGTTATTTTAATTTATTTATTAGCAAACTGACTACACTCCACTAATAAATGTGTTAAATATTTAAAAAAAATTGTTTATAATAAATTAATAAATCAATAAATTCAGATTTTGACTGAACACAAAGAACAAATTGCCAGATATTGTTTCAAACTTTTATATTGGTACCATTTATTTTCAATTATGTTGTGTATGAATTTCGAACTTTGTTTTACAAGGCCATCCATACCATATTTTCCTATATTTCTCTTTGGGTATGTACCATTACTCAGGACTGACATATATACATGATGTCCCAAAAGATTGAAACACATTTTAATTTTTTTACATGATGGGAGTAATGGGGCAATGTAAATTGCCAAAGTGTTCAAAATTAAGTAAGAAATAAAATTATTTCAATGAAACACCTTTTTTTAAAAAAATAATTTTGAAAAAGTTACACTTTATTTATTTATTTTTAATCAATTCTCCTTAGACAAATTTGGTCAGTTAGACATTTTTTGTGTTTTTGATGTAACAGATCATTGGAAAAAAATTGCATACACGCATACCTTTAAAAGTATTTCTGGATTATTAATATTATTAATATATGTCTACGTTAACTGTATTTACTGATCACTGTAACTCCATATTAAATTCAAATAAATCCACTATACTTCATCTTCATAATAGTTGGTGTTAGGATCTATTTAAATCAATATATTGGAATGATTATGAAGAAAGTCTTGTGATGACTATACAACATACTAGTGTTTTAATTTAATATACTTAAAATTATGCCTGTGTTTTGAACTTTTAATATGATTTAACAATCATAGATCCATTGCTTGGGAAAATTTTCGTTAAAAACAATATTAATTTTTAGATAGTTTGTGTCTTAAAATTGTTTTCTTTCTGTTATTAACTTCTATGCTCAGAGATAAATAATGAGCACATTTAATTAAAAAAAAGTTATCTTTGTACTAAAACTTTGAAAAGTTTATATATTATATAAAGTATGTATCCAATGGCCATGCATAATTTTGGTTCAGAAATATTGATATTTGAATATAAAGGTCCGGTTTGAAAAAACAACAACATTTTTTTCCCCTCAATAACTTAAAATTGTTCTACAGCTTTGAGATTTGAATATGTTAAATAAATCATTCTTAAGTAATATGTGTTAAATTTCTGTGTATTTACAGTGATTTGTAGGGTACAAGGAGCTCTTGTGTAAAATATACTTATTTTTCTTCTAAAGCTTTGAAAATTTTATATATATATAATATATTATATAAAATATATGTCCTATGGCTGCATATAATTTTGGTAGGGAAAATATTGTCATTTAGGTATAAAAGAGCTGTTTGAACACACACACACAAAAAAAAAAAAAAAAAAAAAAAAAAAAAAAAAAAAATTTTTTTTTTTTTTTTTTGCTTTTTAATTTTCTTTTTCTTTGAAAATCATTCTTTTCTTTTCTTAAATTGTGATTCATCTTTGAAATTTTTAAATGTTAATTAAATTATTTTTAGGTAGTTTGTGTTATATTTAGGTGTATTCGCAATGATTTTTAGGATATAAAAGGCTCAATTTTCATTATTTTTTCCCCTTTTGACAACTTTTTATATCCGGTTACAAATTATTTTATTTAATATAATTAAATTATCTTAATGTTTTTGTAAGATTTGATAATCATTATTCCGCTGCTTGGGGGCAAGTAACGAATTTTATCAAATTAAAGAATGACTCGGATATAAGAGTAATCTAAAATTGAGGCAATAATCTATATGTCAATTGGTTTGCTTAGCTCAGCTGAGACCGGGAGCGTCACGTGACTACTCTAAATTGGAGAAGCACGGTAGCCCGTCTTTCTCGTTAGCCCCGGCCTGCTACAAGTGACGTCACAACCTGCTGACGTCAAAACAGTGATCCATAATAACTTAAAATTTTTCATGTACTTTGTTCGTTTGTACGTATTGTTTACGATAGTATTTTGATTTTATTTATTGTTTTATATAGTAATTAATAATATTTTTCAGTGTATTTAGATTATAATGCTATCAATAATTATTGATTATAATTATTAAAGAAAGTGTAGATTATATCTATAAAATAATGAGAAGAAAATGTTGTGCTCCTAGTTTCTAATCTAAGTCTTCAAATTCGCTACTGATAATGAAAAGAAGAAATTTTAGCTACGAAAATTACCTTGTGATAATTATTTTTACATTTCAACAGAAGTAGTCGGCATTAAATGTTTCGATAAACGTTTCAATTCGTGAAGCTAGAATTAATATGATTGTATTGAGCTTGTTGTGCAGAAAAAAAAACGTAACAACAAATGTCTAACCTACTGCTGTAATGGAAATATTCTGGCGTATTTGAATGAATTTGTACTTCCAAATCGAAAAGAATCAAATGATCTTTAGAAAAAAATAAATAAATAAAAGAAGCAGTCGATAAACAGTTTAAAAAATGATTTTGAAAGAAATACTGTAATAAATTGACTAATATCTGGATACATTTAGTTAGAAGTGAGTGATGTGCTTTGTTTATAAAATTAAAAGTAACTGATTTACACAACTTAGTAGTTCTACGTAGTTCCATTTAACATTTTAGCTAACTTAAGTGTACAAATATATTATGAAAATAAAACTTTTGATAAGTTAATTTGAGTGGTTATTAGGTCCTAGACCTAAGTACAATAAATAGACAATTATTAAAATATTACAAGTCAGTTACAAAGTTAAGATAGAAAATTGGGTACTTTTCGGTTAGCCGGGCGCCAGTGATACACACACACACACACACACACACACACACACACATATATATATATATACACATATCTACACACACATATATGTATGAATTAATATATATATATATTTATATATGTACATGTATCACTGGCGCCCGGCTAACCGAAAAGTACCGAAAAAGGCTTATGGCGAGAGAAGGAAAGTTGGCAACATAATTTCTGGCAACCTATTCGTAGTTTCATATAAATAAGTATTTTTTTTTCAATACTTATATAATTTATTTAATATAAAGAAGCCATATATCTCTTTTTATATGCAGGTAGAACAGAATTGTATATATAAATAATTTTATATATATAAATAAACATAAAAGTTCATTAGGTTTGTTTTCATAATTGTTTATATAATTTATGTAATTTAAAAACATATCTAACTTTCTGAAGCCCGGATTACGCCAAAGCGTTAAAAAAAAGTGCCAAGGTCTCTATAGTTAAAAAATGTCGATTTCTCTATTTAAATTGACATTTATTGTGTTTTGGTGGTTAAATTATGGTATGTAGCTGTAAAAGGGAGGAATGGGATTGATTTTGTAAAGTTTTTGGTAGATTTATTATATTTTTTGTACGTATATTTATTGTAAAATAATGTGTTTAGGAAAAGGTAAGTCAATGGGTTCAATCTGATTTATTAATCTTAGCATTTTTTTCAATTTAAAACTTTTAATTTCCTTTAATAAAACAAGTGTATTAATTCCCTTTTATTTCACGATTATGAAATTTAATATTATTTATGTAATCACAAATTATAAGAGCGGAAATGCTCTTTTTATTACATCTTTCTGCTGCGATACATTGACCAAAGTGGATCACTACTGTGACGTCACTAATACTTGTAGCAGGCCCGGTGAAGGACACACAGCGACATCTCGGAGGCCCCGGCATGAGTGCCTAGCTTGATAGATTAGTACCTGTGTGCGGGGTGGAAATCGCCTGATCACAGCATGGCTGTGATCCACCTGACTATAGATTTGTTGACATCGCTGCAGTGCTTGCTCTCTTGCGATTTGCAACAGTTATCTTTGTTTGCCGGTTCAAGGTTTCTATTTAACTTTGGTAAATTGACAGATTTAAAAGTTCTCGTAATTTAGAAACTTGATGAGGTTACGAGACCCTCACCTGACTAGGCACTCCCAGAGGTACAATTCACAGGTAACTTGGAGGGCTTTGCACCTACGACGGATTTTACATGCACCGGGCGCCTTTAGCGTACATAGATTTTCATATTTGTCGTCTCTGTTGACTTGTCACAATTTCACACGAGCGAAACAAAAAATCAATGTAAAATTACATCATATTAAAGTAAATTGTTAAATATTATGAATGAAAGTCCATATTTATGACGCCATTTTTCACTGGTGGAAGCAGTATTCTGTTCTTCTGAGTTTTCGGGACTAATGTATATTTTAGGCGCTGTACCTAAGTTAAGGGTACATATTGCAGAAATGGACCACACGAGCGAGACGGAGCTCACAACGCTTGTAGGGAATTATCCGTGTTTGATTTGCTCTTGCTAACACTTGTAGCGGAAAATAGGGACGCTGATGGTCGTGGCTGTATAAAAGAAAAGCGCCTTAATGACGTTGCATGACGTCAGAATGTGGGGTCCATTATTCATAAATTGAAATCCGATAATTAAAAATTAAAATTCTATTCATTGATCATAGGCCTAAACTGAGAGATTCTAATTTCGGAAAAGCGGTATATTTCTCGTAGTGAAGATGTCGTTATTGCCAAGGGAAAATTTGCATTTTTAATTGATAAACGCAAACATTTTATTATGATTGCGTCAAAATGACATCCTTTTCATAGGCTGTTCATTCCATACATTTTGAGATCAAGGTTTCAGGAGTATATTGCATTTGTCGACTATGATATCATATGATGAAAAAACATGAATTTTTTATTTATAAACTGACATTTTTCACTACAATTCCGTTAAAATGAAGTTGTTTACTCTAGCTTTTTACTCCGCCGACACTGAGGGCCTCATAATTTTCTAATATAGGATAAAATTTAAAAAATCCAATTTTTTGGTCTCCGTCTAAATTTTAAGCAATATCATCTAAATTATTTTATAAATCTAACTGTAAAACTTTAAATAAAGTTTCATGTTTCCATAACAACAGTTAATAATTCTGTTTATTCACGTGCCACCGATTAAAAGATTTCTAAAGCTATTCTCGTGCAGATAATCAATATTCTCCAAATATTTTAGTTAAAACTTTTAATCAGAGAAATATTCTTTATATTTATTTGATAAAAATGCTTTCGCCGCCATTTTCTCAAAATCATATGTTTTCTCCCACTCCAGCTCAAAGATTTCCGCAAAAACTTTGGAAAATAGCTAATGAATGCAAGACTGGCGCAGTATGCTGGAGTCCAGATGGAAAATCCATACTGATACGGTATTCTTTGTTCAAGGAAGAATTTATGAGTTCAAGGAATAATTTTTTTAAAACTGATAACATAGCTAGTTTTGTAAGGCAACTGAATTTATATGGTTTTCGAAAGGTTTATGATAATTCCCACAAACAAACATATAAGGTCCACAACGACTTGCATGAATTTTCAAATATCTACTTTCAACGAAATAGGGAGGATTTATTGGAAAGAGTTGCGAGAAAATCAGTGCTGAAGGATAAAAATGAGTTTTTGCTAGAGAATAGCAAAAGTGCGGTAAGAAATGTACAAAATTATTTGTTTTGATACTTATTTATTTTACGGAATCTGCTAATTTTCATCATCAAATTTAAATTGGAAAAAATAATTTTAGGCTAAGATGTAGAATTTGGTTTTGTTTATTAGCGTGTTTTTTTTTCTTTTTGGCTAATTTATATGTAAAATTTATTTTGTGTAAAATATTTTTATTATAATCTGGCACTTTTTTTTGGTACTTCTCTATTATCCCGTCACTCACTTTTCATAACAAAAAACTATCGCCAAACTGTAAGATTAAACGCCAAAAATGCAGTCCCATTTACTATTGATGTCAGAAGCATTATACGTGTTTGTTATGTCATCAAGTGGTTTTTAATTCGACATTTGCGTGTACTTTTCATTATGTTTTACTGATTTATTAGTTATTTCCTTAATTAAAATAACAATTGTGTCCTTAAATTCTTATACTTTATTTATTTATTTTGATATTCCCATGGCAACGTTCTCCCGTTTATTTGGCAATGGTTTTTTGTTATGAAAAGTGGTCGACGGGATAATAGAGAAGTACCCTTTTTTTTAATCAAAGTAAAAATTACTTACGTATATGTATGCTTTCATTATTTATTTGGCACGTCTTTGTTATAGTGGCCTTGGCATACCACTATAAGCTTGGCACCCAGTATTAAAAATGTGCGATTTCGCGCCAAATATTATAAATAATCACGAAAATAAAAAGGCGATCCAATGAAAAAAATGCCTACTTTTATGTTATATATTTTGTATTAAATTTTATATGCTATATTTATGTATAAATTAAACAAATTGCTTCTGAATGTATGTATTAAATGATGGGCATATAAAACAATTTGTTTGTACATTTGATTTATTGATAGTTATTTCATAATAAAATAACAATCTGATGATGATGTTTTCAAAATATAAATAAAGTTTGCCCGAAAGTGCTTTTGAAAATTTTTCCTTTCTCGCCAAATTAAACCTCACTGTTTTCTCTCGCGCGCCAAGGACCTTATAACAAAGACGTACCCTAATCTTTCCAAAGTACAATTTGAATTATGTGCATTGTTATCGTAATAAAAAGCAAAATGATCAAAATACGGGCATACGATTTTCTATAGTATTTTGGGAATCTTTATGTGCATGATGTAAGATTAATTAATGTACTTATTCAAATGTTGATCATTATTTTACATTATTCTTTAGTAATTCGCATTTCTGATTCTTCTAAGTGGCTGGTATACCGTAATCAAGTCTATAGATGACAAAGTTGGCGTCAAACAAGATACAACTCCAACAATGGTTCGATAACATTAATTACAGTAACCTTTATTAGCAACTGTTTTGTTACAAGCTTCCGTAATTGGGTTTATTATGCTAAGAATGTTACATGAAAAAATATTTAAATACATTCTCATCAATATATTGTAACATTTAATTACAGAATAAAAGAGATGGGTATATAAAGTATATGTATGGATGCTAAAGTAGATAAAAAAAATTATACTTTTTTTCTAAGCTATTTTTATTATTATTTTTTCTAACATGTTTTGGTTAATCTATTTGGTATTTATAAGATGTGGTTGATAAAATTTAGAACAAAAGTAAAAATTGCGATGTTGCTATGAGTTCTTTTGGGGGAAATAAAGAAAATAGGTGCTTATGTATTATTAGTGCCAGGAAGGTAGATTTTCAAAAATGGCTGTAAATCGCCAATCATGTTTATCATTGTCAAAGGCTTATGGCGTTCAAAACAGTAATTTATTACACATTTATGAAATACATAACGTCGTTAAAAATGTTAAATAATATAAAAGCAAACTAAAGTAATATAAAACAATAATTGGCACAAATGTCATATACGCACCACGTTGGCGCGATTTTTTTCTCCCGCCAATTTGACGAAAACTTCGTTTTTGAATATTAGTTACAAATAGCATGCAATAGTAGCACGTGATTTTTTATTTCAATATAAAAATAAAATAACGTAATAAAGAAATAGCTTCTATTATTTTAAAAAGGGAAATAAAAATAAATAAATGGTAGTTTGATATAAATAAATATTGATATACATAATAAAAATAATTTATAGAATTAAAATAAAAAATAAAAGTAAGTAAACAACAATTTATTTTTTTCGCCAAATTGGCAGGGGGAAAAATCGCGCCAACGTGGTGCGTATATGACATCTGTGCCATAATATCTATGTGATATTATATTATACAGTTATATATAAACACTTTTTCAGTTGTTTTTAATATTTCTACTGCATAATATTTGGAATTATTTAAATATGCATGTTTTAATTACTCATAATGTTGTTTTTAAACAGGATTTTACCGATGAAAGTTCAAGCGATAAGTGGACAAATTCAAACATCTCAGCTGAATCAAAAATATTTTGCCGAAAAACAGATGAAGTGAGACAGACTCCTAAAAGGAAGTTAGATGGCAGAATAGTCATTAGAATTTCACAGCATACCGATGGGAAATGTAAGCAGGCTGAACAGCCATTAATCGTGGACAAAGAAAATATTGCGCCAAAAGTAATTCCGAACGTCCCAGAGCAAGTTAGTGAAGTCCCGGTCAAAAAAAAGAGAGGAAGAAAGCCAGGCAGTAAACTTAAACAATCTTATGAACTTGTAGTTAGTGGCAGTAAAATTTACTACAGTCCGACTCTCACAAACCCAGAGAAATACCCCGAGCTTTTGAATTACAACGATGATGATGATGACAGTGTTTTTCTGCGGCATACCAGCAAGGATGTAATGTTGTCAAGCACTCTCCCATTTCAGGAGTCTCTTGAGTACCATGAATTGAGAGCAGCGTACTTCAGGCAATGTGAGATAAAGATGGATACATTTAGAGATTACAAGAGTATGTTTAAAATCCTCTAGTAGCTCCAAAACCTTAGCTTGTTTCTTCAGTTTCATAAAAATATAGTTATCTTTTGTGTTCATTTTGGTTATGATAAACCACTTCCAAAATTCTTTTGAAGTAATAAAGTTTTCTTCTTTGCTATTTCATATGAATTTTTCTAGAGAAATGTTGTCATAAATATAAAAGTCAATAACGTATTTTAAGAGTAGTTATCTCGACTGGAGTGCTTTCATAAGAGAGTGGCGAAACAATAAAACTAAGGTAGTCGAGAGGATTTTGGATTTGGCAAGACTGCCATTATCGCCAACTTAATGCTTGTTTACCTTGACTGTCTTCTAGGGCAGTTGCAATCAGCTGATCAACCATTGTATTCACTTGGAGGTAAGGATAATTCCACCAATCAGAACTGCCTATTTGTACTGTTTACCTCCAAGGTGACGTCAATTGCAACTGCCCGAGGCTAACGAAAAAGAAAGGCTACCGCGGTGCTTTACTCGTGTCGTTTTTTACAGACCGCGGGAGTCACGTGATGCTCGAATGCACCAATGCAGGTGTACGAATAGAGCATCACGTCACTCTAGCGGTCTGTAAAAAAAGATAAGTGAAATGCACCGCGGTAGCCTGTGTTTTTCGTTAGCCTCGCAAATGCCCTATTCGAGGCTAACGAAAAAGAAAGGCTACCGCGGTGCTTTACGCGTACCTTTTTTTACAGACCGCGGGAGTCACGTGATAATTTGAGTATCACGTGCATTGGTGCATCGTCCACCAATGCAGGTGTACGAAAAGAGCATTACGTCACTTTAGCGGTCTGTAAAAAAGATAAGTGGAATGCACCGCGGTAGCCTGTCTTTTTCGTTAGCTCGGCCCTATTAAGCGAACTCGTCAAGGCGCGACCTGCGTTATACACGGCCGGTGCATGACGTTTAAAACGTCACATGTAGTAGATCATTTTTACACGGTGATTGGTGCAAAACGGGGGGCGCGTCACTTTGCACCAATCACCGTGTAAAAATGATCCACTTCATGTGACGTTTTAAACGTCATGCACCGGCCGTGTATAACGTAGGTCGCGGTCAAGGCGAGGCTAACGAAAAAGACAGGCTACCGCGGTGCATTCCACTTATCTTTTTTTACAGACCGCTAGAGTGACGTGTGCTCTTTTCGTACACCTGCATTGGTGGATTCGAGCATCACGTGACTCCCGCGGTCTGTAAAAAAAGATACGCGTAAAGCACCGCGGTAGCCTTTCTTTTTCGTTAGCCTCGGTCAAGGTGAGTATCGCTAAGTTCTATAATGTGTGTCGCTAGGATAGTTAATGGAAACGGCAACCGTTGTCATGGCTGGTAAATTGTTAGTCTTCGATTAATGCGTCTGCATACGATTGCCCTACGCCGCCATGATGATTTCTGCAGTGATCGCTAAGTCAAAAATGCAGTGGATAGATTGATTGACGGAAAGGCTTGTTTGTAAACATACCCTTTCCTAAAAATTAGGATAAAAACTTTCAATCTGAACAAGTACCCGGTGCGTATATCGCCACTCTCTTATAAAGGCATTCTACTCCCGACAAGTTGTCTAGCATATTCCAATTTCAGGAGAGTACTATGAATTAAGAGTAATATATATTAGGTAAAGCTCGAGCTATTAAATTTTATAACTTATTTTATAACTAGGGAAGCACATGAGGAATATTTTATAACTAGGGAAGCACATGAGGAATATTTTATAACTAGGGAAGCACATGAGGAATATTTTATAACTAGGGAAGCACATGAGGAACTTGGACAAAATTGGTCGCTTTTCCGTTATACGGACAACATTGTCGCCAAGCGTACATTTAATAAATACATTTGCATACATTATGCATTCGCATACATTTTGGCATGGTGTCCGTATAACGGAAAAGTACCCAAAATTGAGCTGAGTGAGAAAACATTAATTTGATGCCTTCAAGCAAACCTTGAAATTGCCTATACTTGAAATGCACATTAGTATATTGGCAGCCACAATATACTTGGAATAGCTCTGCTAAAGTTATTGGGCGTCAAAAACTACGACCAATAATAGGCATTAGCAATCTGTCATTGCTATTAAAACTTCTATTCTATGTTTAAATGTATTGCTGTAACTGTTTTATAATTCCTTTGTCAGGATAGTGTGTTTTGTTTAATAACTGACCATTTTTCAAAATCTTACAGTCGTCCGTTTGAGATAATAACCAAAGATGTTAATAATTAAAGAAATGTTCTTGATTCCGATTATTTCAGTGCTTATGCGCGTAGCTTGATTACATATATCTTAACTTTGTGTTTTATTTATGTTATTTTTTCATTTATTTATTAGTGAAGTTTTAGTTTCGTTATGGAATATTAGCCATAAATAAATACTGAACTATTTATATTGTTTTAAGTGCAAACCTGTCAATCTTCCGTAAACAAGCTGCACTTGACAAAAATAGATTTAAAAAAAAAAAAACGTGTTTGAAAATAATTTTATAAACAATAAAATATTTGTTAATTCAGATACAGTTTTCAAATAAACTAGATGGAACCCGTCAAAACTTGACAGAAAAAAGATTACTATAACAATATCAGTAAAATAAGCTTCTTTATTAAATAAGAAAGGGGTGCGTATGGAACAGACTTTCAAATATTTTATTTTAAAAGTTTTTTCCTTCCAGTTAAATACAGTACTTTTTCCGATGCAAACTCCAAACAAACAATCCGTAAACAACTGTGTAATGCAAATCAGTTTGACATTACCGCCATATTTCCCACGGCAAGAAAGAAAATTTCATGGACCTATGAAGTATCATACAAATAGTATATCCCTACTTTCATCTCATATTCAGTAAATAAAGCACACATCCCTCCCCCCCCCCCCCCGTCATAATGCAACCGAATGAGCTCCTATGCGAATGTGCATTACATCTGCTCAAAGGCACCGTCGAAATTCGGCGTTAAAAAAAAGTTTTAAAATGTTTAAATTAAAAGTTTAAAAATGTCTTCTTTAATCATTGTTCGTTTCAAATCCATATCTTCTAAAACGCATCCATTGTTTTAAGCTAATCAATTTTTGTGTAAAGATGAATAATTTTTTTACAATAATAAATCACTCTGCAGATGAGGGAGACTTTTAATGTTTTCAAGTGTAATTTATTTGTATGGTTTCTTTGGTTCCTTTACATAATCAGAATGATTATTCCTTTTCCATCACAGTCGGGGATCTTTTCCCTCTTATACAGTTAAATATCCAATGGATCTTTAAAAAAATAATAAAATACTGTATCTAGCATATTCTGATCATATACATCAACGAATTCAACATATCAATTTTATGTAAATCATAAACAGAAAATAGTTTTTTTTTTCTTTGACAGATTTTAGTTTAGCGCCAAAATGCTCTATCTTATGGATAATCTGATCTTATGATTTATCACGGTTTTTATTATTATTATTTTTCACTTTTCATGATTGTTAGGGAAATCTATTTTCAATTGTGGCAACTTTTTCAGGGGCTATTTTACATTATTAAGAAAACTGATGGTCATTGTTGATATAGAATTGAAAAACTTTTCATGCTTGAAAATTATTTAAAAAGTCGTTAAATTAAGTTGTAGTTTTCAAATAAATTTCAATCGAAAGCTACTTTTTTTTTCTAATTAGTGATGCAAGAATTAAAATTGCAAAATGTAGTAAAAAATTGAAATTTGTAGTATTTAGAAGTGATGTAAGCGCGATGAAAGCTAAAGCGATAGTGCCGTTTGTTGTCACAACCGTTACACATTTCTAAAAATTGCCACTGTGTTTTTCCTGGCGTCCAAAAGTAGACTACCATTTTACTTACCCATCATACGTAGTATAGGGTAAGTCTTGTAATCGTTTTGAAAATCGAAAAAATTTTTTTGACGTATTTACACGTTTCAGACACTGGAGATTCCAAAAAAACATATTTTTAGAAAAAAAAATTTGCCGTCCGTCTGTGTGTCTGTGTGTGTGTCTGTAAACGCTCTATCTCCCGAACAAATTGAGATAGAGACTTGCAATTTGGTATGTACTTAGTATGTAATAATGGGAAGAAGCCTATTTCATTTCAATAACTTCGATTAACCGGAACATTTTTTTTCGGACTCTCGAAATATTCGTTCTGATGAAAGGTATATAAAAATTTTCGAAATTGTTTATTTTAAGTAGTAAATATAAAAAACAATAAAAAAACATAAATTTTGCATAAAACATGAAGTCGATCGGATAATGAGTTGCCGAGATATTTGTAATCCTATTTTCCACACTCTTCGATTTTTCATGACCCTGTATTTCATCCAAATTTCACTTCAAAGATATATTTTAATTGGAAATTTGACGCTTAATCAGATGCAATAAACCGCTAGTTAATAGAAGTATTATTTTTGGAGTTATAAGGAAAAACCTCTTTCAAGCAATTCAGTAATCGAGCCTTTTTATGACGTCATCAAGCCACGATTTTACTTGAATTGCAATGCATTTTATAAGTAGTTTACACATTTTTATTTTAATATTTTACATTATACATATACATGATGGGTAAGTATTACGGTGGCCCCCAACGACTAGTTTACTTACCCATCATTAGAGTTGCAAAAATCCGGTTTATTCCCGTGTTTATTTCCAATAGACCCAGTTTATTCCCAGGTTTATTCCCAAAAGACCTGGTTTATTCCCAAAAAACCCAGTTTATTGCCAAAAAACCCGGTTTATTCCCAGGTTTAAACCGCGTTTTTTCTAGCCTTTGCAACTCTACCCATCATACGTAGTATAGGGTAAGTCTTGTAATCGTTTTGAAAATCGAAAAAAAAATTTTGAAGGATTTACACGTTTCAGACACTGGAGATTCCGAAAAACATATTTTTAGAAAAACATTTTTGCCGTCCGTCTGTGTGTCTGTGTGTGTGTCTGTAAACGCTCTATCTCCCGAAAAAATTGAGATAGAGACTTGCAATTTGGTATGTACTTAGTATGTAATAATGGGAAGAAGCCTATTTCATTTCAATAACCTCGATTAACCGGAACTATCTTTTTCGGACTCTCGAAATATTCGTTCTGATAAAAGGTATATAAAAATTTTCGAAATTGTTTAGTTTAAGAAATGAATATAAAAGACAATAAAAAAACATAAATTTTACATAAAGCATGAAGTCGATCGGATAATTAGTTGCCGAGATATTTGGAATCCTATTTGCCACACTCTTCGATTTTTCATGACCCTGTATTTCATCCAAATTTCACTTTAAAGATATATTTTAATTGGAAATTTGACGCTTAATCAGATGCAATAAACCTCTAGTTAATAGGATTATTATTTTTGGAGTTATAAGGAAAAACCTCTTTCAAGCAATTCAGTAACCGAGCCTTTAAAATTTATGACGTCATCAAGCCACGATTTTATTTGAATTGCAATGCATTTTATAAGTAGTTTACAAATTTTTATTTTAATATTTTACATTATGCATATCCATGATGGGTAAGTATTACGGTGGCCCTAAACGACTAGTTTGACATCGAAAGAGAAATTCACAGTGAAAGAAATAGGACTTTGCCGCTAATAAGGAACTGTTAAATGAACTTATAACAAACCTACCAAAATAATTCCTATAAAATATTATCCTTACATTGTTTATTCTAGCTAAAAATACAGTCATTATTTCAAGCTTTTTATTATTATTATTATTATTATTATTATTATTATTATTATTATTATTATTTTATTTATTTGTTTATTTATTTATTTTTTACCATAACACTATATTTTTAATAATTCTAATTTTTCCTGAAATCCTTTATCTTTGTGATTTTTTTAATTAAAAAATGAAATATTCTAACCTATAATTTAAACAAGAACGAAAATCATGCGTCAAGCATAGATTATGTAACACTTTCCAACGCTTCCAAAATAATTTTACAAATCATACCGTTTAATAAGCTGAAGGATAACATCTAAGTAAACAAGTTGAAAAACGCGTAACATATTTAAAAATATAATTTCAGGAATTTCCAACGTACAATAATTTGAAAAATATCCGAATACTTATATTCAGCCCTGCATATGATTTATAGATTTGTATATATACTACATAGGATGCTAAATTTTAGTTCAGTTAAGAAACGCGTAGCACAGTTTAAGAATCTCCTTCTGAAGTTTCTGTCAATAAACGGAAATGTGTTCGCAAACTTTTGTGCTTCCCTGTATATGATCTACAGAATTTATACATACCACTTAATAAACAAAAAGTGAGTTAAATTTAAAATCGCGTTCAGTAGCTTAAAACGCACTCCCAGGAATTATTGTTAACAGACAGTAGAGAATTATTTTGTGTGTCCCTGTAAATGAACGATGACTGCTATACACACACTATTCTGTAGTAAGCCTCTTGTAATGCACCTTAGTGATATATATAAATTTCAATGCGTTTAAAATAGTGAAACATTATTTAAATAAACCGCAGACATTTTTTTTTCCATAGACGTAATGTAACGGAATTCTTTTGACTGTCCCTGTAAATTAACTATAAGTGCTAAGCACACCCTATTCCATATTAAGCTTCTTGTAATGCACCTTAGTGATATATATCAATCACAATGTGTTTGAAATTGTGTAACATCATTAAAATAAACCGCAAATGAATTTTCCCCATAGACCGTAGTGTAACGGAATTCTTTTGAGTGTCCCTGTAAAAAAACTAAGTGCTACACACTTCAGTTGAAATAGGGAACGTGCTATAGATAACGACAATAACATATAAAAATTGCAAGGCAATCCGAGCATATTTACGGGAGTTAGAGCACGGACAGACGGACAGACGGCAGACGGCCAGACAAACCGAAGTCATAAACACTTTTCAACTAGGTTGGAAAGTGTTAAAAAAGTAATTGGTAACATGTAATCAAGGTATGCAATCAAGATGAAGCAACCAATAAAGGATCCAGTTCTAATCTTTAAAATTAAAAATTGAAAAATCAATTAAAATTACGTCACGTTGACACAATCATATAAATTTTTCTTTTTAGTTTTAATGTTAAAATGCATTTTAAGCTAAGCATAACGTCATTTTCACCGGCGCAAACGTTTCACGCGTACTTTGTATACGTTACTTTTATGCTTAAACACCATGTAAAAAAATAAAAATATATTTTGTAATGAAAAAAAAATGACATCAACAAAGTTACAATGCATAATGATAAAATAAACCCAATGGACAATATTCCCGTGACGTCACAATCAATATGAATTTTTATTCGCTTATAAACACGCGGATAAATATGTTTACCGAAATTTAACTTGCAAATTAAAAAATTCGGCCTAAAAGCCATGTGCTTTTAATCATATATATTATTTCTCCTGTCAGCATCCCTTTTTCTCAGAAAATACGAAACGCAGAACGACGTATGAGATGGCATATGAAAGGATTTTGAACTGGCTTCTGACATAGCACACTTAACAATTCTTTAAAACATGTTTTTGATTAAAATTTGCTGAAAATTAAAAATTAAATCGGCATTGTTTTCTTCAAAGTATCGTTGCCACAAAAATAAAATACCACATTATATGATGCTTAGCAATTATTATAAAAAACACCGCACGGGTTTATTTTATATTTATGATTAAAAAGCGAAATTGAAATTGAAATGTTTAGATTTATATTTCTATGTCCCATGTTTTCCCGAAGCGGATGACGTCATCCTCTAATGCAGTTAAAATACGATTATTAATTATTTTTTTCTCGCGTGTGCTTTTTGCAATCTTGGATCAGTTTTTACTATAACTTTGATGGAATAAATTAGATGATATTCTAGCTTAACTAAAAACTAAATGTTGTTTGCAGATATTTTTATCCTTACTTTTTCTTTAGATGTTTAAACCTGCATCTAAGAAACATTACATATTGATAAAAAATGGTACTTCTCTATTACCCCGTCGACCCCTTTTCATAACAAAAAACTATCGCCAAATAAACGGGAGAACGTTGCCATTGGAATATCAAAATAAGTAAATAAATAAAATATAAGAATTTAAGGACACAATTGTTATTTTAATGAATGAAATAACTAATAAATTAGTAAACCATAATGAAAAATACACGCAAATGTCGCGTTAAAAACCACTTGATGACGTAACAAACACTTATAATGCTTCTGATATCAAGTAAATGGGACTGCATTTTTGGCGTTTAATCTTACAGTTTGGCGATAGTTTTTTGTTATGAAAAGTGGTCGACGGGATAATAGAGCAGTACCTAAAAAATATCAGATTTCAGTGCGAAATCCTCGCACGGGGCCTCTGGTATTTAATATTTCTCTTTTATCCTCGTAACCATAGAGTTCAGATAGAAAACTCTATGCCTCGCAACAGTGGGCGTTATATGCTTATGACGTCATAAGCAGAAGTAAAAGTTTAATTGAAAATTACGGCTAATTAATTAAATTTTCGAACAAACGAATGCACGATAACAAATCTGTGTCCAAATATCTTTCATTTAAAAGTAGAATGATGTAATTTGATGCAGTAGGTTGTTCTCACGGATTGTCGAAAGAAATCGCTTAGCGTTTTAAATATATAGATTGCATTTGAAAGCGCATTTTTCCCCCATTTGGCGGTGTAAAAATTTAAATTGTGAGATGCTTAGAAGTTAATAAATTGGCAACAAAAGCGAAATTTTTTATGGACACCATTCACATTTTGGGTTCGAGTCTACAAAAATTCGTCTGCTTGGGAATAACATTCAGAATCGCGTTATTGAAAAACATAGTGTTTAGAAAAAATGTTTATATTTTATTTTTATATACAGTTTTAGACCTTTTCAGGGTGCGTTAAAAAATTAGTCAGAAAGTTTCGCGTTGTTGAAAAAGTAATTTGAGAACCATGTTAATATATTATTATTATTTAAAAAATTCTTCTTGCTATTTTGACTCAACACTTTGATGTTGCCTATATTTTATGTTTATCCTGAATTATAAAGTCTTAGTGACATTTATTCACAATTTATCGTTAGTATAATATTTTAGTATTTTTATTTTTTATAGTGCATATACCGGGTGTCCCAAAAATGACTGATGGATTTTAAAATTCAATAACTTGCAAACGGTGACAGATATTAAAAAAATTCTTGCAGGAGGGTTATGTATGATGTCAGGAGTTTTTTTTACTGTGATTCTTGATTTTAGTTCGAATTTCAAACAATAGATGGCGCCGACAGCGGTTGGCACTCATTCGAGACCGAACGAGGCTAACGAAAAAGACAGGCTACCACGGTACACTCCACTTATCTTTTTTTACAGACCGCTAGAGTGACGTGATGCTCTTTTCATACGCCTTCATTGGTGCATTAGAGCAACACGTGACTCCGGCGGTCTGTAAAAAAAGATATGCGTAAAGCACCGCGGTAGCCTTTCTTTTTCGTTAGCCTCGGAGACCGAAACTATGACGCCACTCAGCATTGATGCGAAGGAAGGAGATTAAGGCTATGGAGTGAGTCTCATTCACCAGTACAAGATTGTACTGGCGAATGAGACCCACTCCATAGCCTTAATCTCCTTCCTTCGCATCAATGCTGAGTGACGTCAGTTTCGGCCTCGAATAAGCGCCAACCGCTGTCAGCGCCATCTATTGTTTGAAATTCGAAATAAAATCAAGAATCACAGTAAAAAACTCCCGACATCATACATAACCCTCCTGCAAGAATTTTTTAAATATCTGTCACCGTTTGCTAGTTATTGATTTTAAAATCTATCAGTAATTTTTGGGACACTCGTTATTTGTACAAAGTTATAGTGATCTGATCATGGTTTTGCCAGGTAAAATATTAAGGGGTTTTAAACAATTTATGATCAATATGTATGTAATAAAATCAATTTAACATGAGAAATCTTACCAAAAAAAAATCCCCTCCCCCCCTGCTCCAAGAGAAACATTCCAAATTATTTCGAAAATTAATCAACTATAAAACACAGTTGTAGACTCTCAACCTTTATTATCCTTATTCTGTTTTCTTATAGCTTACAACACAACCATTGATAGAACAGTTGCAAAATAGTTTAAAATAAATAAATAATATTCAAGTGATGGAAGTTGGAAGGTGTCAGAAATAGGGCAGTTGCAATAGACGTCATGTTGGAGGTCACACACTATAAATAGGCAGTTCTGATTGGTTTAACTACCCTGACCTCCAAGTGAAGTACAATGGTTGATCAGCTGACTGCAACTTCCCTATTACAAGGAAGCAGATTTTGGCGGGAAAAACCGGTTTGGCTTGGCGGTGTTGTGGAGGCCGTCACGTGATGGAGGACGGGTGATGTTAGCTTCCAGGAAAGTTGACCATTTCTGAGTCTACTATTATCATAAGGTCTATAGTTCGAATCCTGATTACGACAGAATGATATCTGCATTACTTTTGGCTGAAATTCATTTCAATCACTGTCACATTTTCAGGAAAAGTTACGTATATAATTTGTACTTTTTTTATTCGAATGTTTTTGAATTAAGTAAAGTTTAACACCCAACAGTATTTTTACACATTAAATTTGTATTAAAAATATAGTATAAATAAAAAAAATATTTGTAATAAAAATATAATAAAAAAACTGCATTAAAAATATTTAAAATAAAAAAAACTACATGTAATTATTATCGATTAAATAAATTGAAGTGATCTACAATTTTTGCTATTTTTTGTATGACCAAAATAAATTTTCTACATATCTATGGTTTAATAATTAAAAATTTCGAAGTATTTGGACAACAAAAACTATTTTTTTAAACCATGAAACTAACCTACGTGAAAAAATAAAAACATATCTTCTTACGAGAACTTTTTCTACTGAAAAGCAATATTGTTTCGTGAATTTTTAATTTAAAAATATAAATTCATACAAAATCGGCTTAAAGATATAAAATACATACAAATTTGTGATTTATTTAAAGTTATTATCACGGGCCAGGGCAATGCCGAGCAGGTCAACTAGTTTGTTTTAAAAAGTAGAGAACGAACAATAACTACAACTACAACAACTTTATCGAAAACGTAGTTAACTACAATCATTTGTTTTAAGTAGTAGAGACTACAAACTACTTTTCAACAGCAGTCGTTACTTCGAAATTTTGTGAAAGGATTCCATCTACACTTGACATTAGGGACATGAATTAAATATAATATAACGGTCCCTCGTTTATCGCGTTTGCCGGGATACAGTCAAATGCGGTATATTCAAGAACAATTTTTTAAACATTAAGAAAAATAACATACAAGAAAATGTTTTTTGTTATTCTCTATGTTAGTTTAAGCAACATATTGCTGGCTATATGCCACCCAGAGCTATTCAGTATTAACTTTTCTCTAGCATAATGTCAAAAACTAATAAATCTGTAAATAAAACAATTCTAAAAGCAGAAAAGGGGACGTTAAAACATGAAGGTTATACTAATGAGAAAGTAAACTAGTGTTTTCAGCAAGAAAATTGATTTCTTTGTATTGGATTTTGGCACCTGTTTCTTCCAGTAATTTTATATTTTAGGAAAAAAATCTATCAGATCAGTATCTGGAAATGATTAAATTAGTCAGGAACCAAATGCCCAGATACTGAATAAGGTGATTAAGATTTAAAAAATATCAAAATCACTTTTTAAATTCAATAAAAAAATAACAGCCGGATCAATATCAGAAAAATGCATGACATCATGCGATACATTGTTAAACGCTGCATCTGAGTTGTTGGCATTCGAAAATTGTTAGGCACAATTTGTTTTACCTAAATTAGCGTTAAAAGTAGCTTCACTGTTCGCTACAAGATACTGTTATTTCGTATCGCGCTACTTGCATCATTACATTTTTTTAAATGTAGTGAGCTACACTACAAAGCTACCAGAAAAAGTACCAAGAACTGCAGTTTCACTATTTGTAACAGGCGTAGACTTTGCACACCTGCTATCACTATAACTACCCATGATTCCCCTGTTTCCAGCCATCGTACTTGGCGTAGGCTTTTCTGAAGAAAAAGAGATGAAACGTCGATATAATGCTATGAGAATAGGTGTAGGAAAATAGTCTCATTTTTAAACCGAATTGTATAAGAAACCAGAGTTTTCCTATTTAATCTAAAACCACCACTCGCTTCAGCAACAGCAAATTAATATCATATCTACCCTATATATATAAAATCCTAATGAAACGAATTTGTGAAACGATTTTATGAAACGAATTTATGAAACGATTTTATGAAACGACTGATTAAACGACTGATTATGTTCTAGGGCTATTTTTAATAAAATATTAAACGCTTGATGGTGAAATTAATACCAATTGTCCATAAAAATCCGCGGATGTCAAAACTGGTAATAGAATTTTGAAATTGGAATTAGTTTTCGAGATATTAATTTTTTTCTAATTTTAATGACATTTCTGTAATGATGGCAACTAATTACTCAGTTTTTTTGTGACAAAAAAGGGAAAAAAATTGAAAAGGATCTTGATAGGGATAATTGATTTCTTTTTATTCGTCATTTTCAAATTGAAATTGAATTTATCTTTTATTTCAATCGATAATGAAGACAAGATTGTGATTAAATTATGTTTTTCAGGAAAATTTGAAAAAAAAAATCTCATTTATATCGTCAGGATTCAATCGTCTGTCAGCATTTAATTTAATTTCGGTAATAATAAAATAATAATTGCCCAACTGAACGGAAGGAGAATAAAATATCCTGCTTGGTTTTTTCCGCCAAGCTTTTCAAAAAAGCACCAAGACCCCTATAATAGGAAAGCACCAAATGTTCATTGGGTTTGTTTTCATAACTTTTGGCAACAAATCTATGTATATTAACGAATCTATCCCTTTTTGAAGCTCAAATTACGCCAAACCTAAAAGCAAAGGATCCTATACTGGAAAAGTACCCGATTTTCTTATGGACAATATTCAAGTGACATAACATGGTGTAAAATTATCGCGGATAGGAAATTTGTTTAAATATCTCATGAATTGTTGCCAAATAAATGCAGGCATGCATGCACAAAATATTTAATTAATTTTGTATGATAAATAATTATTAGAAAATTCGTATATACATATTAATTAAAATAAATTATTTACATATTTAAAACAAGTAATATAATTTTTTTTTTAAAGTCAATTCCTACTTTTTAATCATAAATATATAAAATAAACCCGTGCAGCATGAATGTCAAACGTTATCTTTATTGAACATTATTTTATAATCATCGTTGCGGTATTTTATTTCTGTGGCATCACTCATTTGAGATAAATCTTTCATTTCATCTATGAAAACAATGGGAGGAATTTTTTTCTACCATTTAAAACTAAAATTAATTAATTAAATTTAATTAATGAATTAATATTTGAAAAAACTGTATTAACATAAAGTGTCCACTACAAGTTAAAAAAAAATTATTTGAACTTGAGTGGATGAATAGAACATATTTTATTAACGATTAAAAATTTGAACAAGATATATAGAGAGAGAGTGTGAGCTAATAGTAGGAATTTAATAACTTGAAAATATGCATGATGGTGCACTAAAATAGAAAGAAAATTAAAACCTGTTACTGAAAATGTCTATAACATAGTACTTTTCAATACTGTGGTTCTTAATGTTATTCATAAGCAGATGGAATTTTTCTCATCCTTAAACGCAAAGGAAGAATAGAATACAGATCGTTGTTATAAAAGTCCGAGAGGTAGCCACAATTTAAACCTAACCATTTTATACAAGCTGGTTTTCAAGTTGTAATTGATTTTACTTATCAATCCCGAAAACAATCGTCAGTTGTCGCAACAGCTGTGTATGAGGCCATGATAATAAAAAAATGCCCCATTAAAACGTTAAAAGCATGGCAACCCAATTACAGATTTACCAATATTTTTAAAATAAAGCACGCTGTCATGTTTTTAGAGGCCTCGAAGTCTGAGCGGGGGTTGGCGAGCGTAGCTTGCAGGGGGTAGGCCCCCTAGTATATATATATATTTTAAATAGCCCCAGCGGATTTTGAGAAAAAAATCTTACGACCATGACAACATTACACGAGTACACTTTCCCATTTTACTTAAAAATGGACTTCCAGATCTTAAAATCTACTGCATATAGAAATGTATAAATTTCAGGATAAAGTTAGACCGGAGAAATAAGACTGCTGTAGAAAACTCAGAACGATATGCCTCATATTTGCAGAGATATTAAATATCAGCGTTTGGCTTTTCCTTTTGTCCGAAACCTGCTGTATATATAAGAGTAACGGAATCTTCGGTTTTGGGCTTTCGGTTTTTGCTGCGTCACTCGAGATACTACCTTCTCTCATAATTATTCATAGTATTAAAAATAAGAACTTGATTTTTTTTGCCCGTGTAAATCATTTTTTAAACAGTTATTATACTTTATCGTGTAGTTTTATACAAAAATTCTCTAAGACTGCCTTAAGGGATTTTTTTGCAAATACTCTCTTTCTAAGTTTAGCTGGGTTTTTTTCTTCTTTTTTTTTAATAACTTTTTCAATAATTTAGCAAATCAAACTCTTGGAGAAACCTTTCTGATTGCTTATAAATGCTAATATATAATATAAATGCAAAAGCTCTTTTATAAGTCGACTCTTCCCTCTATAATTTTAAAGTTAGTTTAATGAATTATTTTAGTTTAAAATATACGTAAAACTGGTATTTTTATACTCTATAAAATGGAAAAATGTGCAATTTCCCCATTATTGACAAACATTTTAAATTGACAAGAAAACATTATTGATTTCTTTGACAAATATTCTTCGTAAATGCAGGTACTTTTGTTATAACAATAAATTTGTTTCATTATAAGAATAACGCAAAATTCTTAAGGCATCTCAAGCCAGTCTTCTTTCCAATATTAAATTTACTCTGAAATATCGACAAATCATACCAAAAACTGATAGATGAGAGATATTATTTTACTGTGTAAACAAAAAAGTATTTTCGACATTTCCAATGCATTTAATTGACATTAAATCTAACAGCATTTTATTTTATATATTGATCGTGTATACTTCCTTTATTAGAAAAATAAATGTATAAAATAATTATATTTACTTAACACGACATTAAGATTATTGTTCACTAAGATTATTGATCACAAATTTCACTTAGTTCAGATTACATTATTTGTCATTTTGTAATTTTGATGATTACTCAGAAGAATGGTCTAGTCTATATAATCTACATCTTAAGGCACACGTATGTTTTTGTTACTAAACAGTTACGAAAAATTATTATTTATTCTACATATTTCTTTTATCGAAAACCAGAAGAAGATTCCCTCGTCCAGCATCGTCAATAAATCGCCAGTTACGATAACTCTGTTACTTTTTTCCTAGTTTGCAAATTTTATCGGAGTCTTCTATTTATTAATGTTAATGTGAATGATACTTTTCATTATTATAGTAAACGAATGTTTTTCATGGGGAGATTTGGAAAAAATCCATGTGTGAAAATTGTTTTTAAAAAACATCAAATATTACTAAATTAAATTACAGTTTTTAAACAAACTTTACCTAATATATATATATATATATATATATATATATATATATATATATATATATTCGATAAAGTGATGATTGAAATTGTGCGATATTTAGAAGCTAATATATAAGCTCCATATCATAGCAGGCCGTGTTAACTTTCATGTTAGCATTACTGACTTACATGTTTGTACTAACAGAGAAACAAGAATCCAAATTCATCAGATGAATTACAATTGAAACTGTGCAATTAAATTGCTAAGATAGTTATTTTTTAAATGCAGCTATCTGCCTGTTTGTAAATTAAAAAAAAATATTAATCAACATTTATATCTATATACATCATAGAAAATGCAGTGCAGAAGAAAGATGCAGTGCAAAGAAATTTGCAATGCAAATTGATGAAGCAGCTAGCAAATAAATCGAATGTCGAATTAAAAAAAATAAATGTTTCTTTGGATTTTTAACTTTATCAATTTTGAAACTCTGCAGTTGTTAAAAAAAAATACTAAATTATGTTTATTTCTGTTATTATCAAAAATTATTCTGAAGAAATCAAAACAAAATAACTCCATATTTATTCAACTGCACACATTAGAAATTGGTTAAGGCGACTAGATATCTTTCACTTGGCAAAAAATCACGAAAATATATATATTTTTTTCAAATTTCTTACTTGAAAGGTATTAATTTAAAAAATGTAATATTTTATTTAACATTTTGATAACAATGTTAAATAAATATTCACTTTTGCTGCATTTTTAAATATGTCATAACATTTTATTTATTTTTGCTTAAATTATTTAACCTTTTTGGAAATCTAGTAATTATAGTTACAGAGTATACTTCTAAGAAAAATATTTTTTTTAAAGTGGTTTTTGAAAAAAATTTAAAATTGTAGAAGTATGGTTTTATTTTATTATTATTTGTTTAAAATATTCATTTATTTATTTTTGATAAAATCATTTTCCTTCATGAAGGAATGTAATAACACATCAAAAAGTACTGTAAAATACTAAAACAAAAAGGAGTTCAAAGGATACCAAATCCGCTAAGCAGTAAAAAAATTATAAACAAAATAATAAAACAAAATCAAAACTATAATATTTAATATTTTTCGTGTTATGTCAAGTCTGTTCTGTTGCACCGATTTTCATCTGTAGATTACAAGACAGACACTAATACGAAATAATATTAACATGTATTATGCTTAAAATATATGTAAAATAAATTTAGACATGCTTTCAAGACAATCATTTAAAAAAAAAGTTATATTCAAGAATAACACAATATTTTTAACATTTGAAATTTTCATCTTCATGCTTGAAACAATATAAAGGAGTTAGATAACGAAAAAAAATAAAAAACTGTTTAATCTACATATCACCATGAGGTTTGACACCAAAAATAAATCAAAAATCTAATTTTCTTCTCTCTCTTTTGAATAAGAAAAAATTCCAAATTAAAATTTAAAAGAATCTGAGAAAATTTTGAAACTTTATCGCATTCTTGAAGATAAAGTTTTAAAATGGTGGTAAATGATAAAAATCTGTTTAATCTTTTAGCTATCATCGGGGCGTACCACAGTGAGTTACACATTAGAGTTTTCGCTATTTTAATTGTTGCTGTTTACTATGTTTGTATGATTTTCTATATAGTGGTAACTTGCTATCATTTGTTCACATACTTCGCAGCATGTATTTTATACCTCGTTTTAGATGCACTGTCGATGCTTATATGGTTATTGTTGTTTGCAAGAAGAAAGAAAATTTCTGCTATCGTCCAAGAACTGTACTATTTCCGAAAACGATATAATGTCAGGGATAATTATTCAACGTTAACCAAGAAAATAATAACCTTAACTTTATTGATTTTCATATTGTTTCAGTTACAGTATTATTTTGACGGTGAAAATGCATTAGACTTTTGGACTTTTGGTTTCAAGATCCCCAAAGGAAGTTTCAAGTTATTTTTTACAATTTTTGTTAACTTTCTTATTTTTATCGTAAATTCATTCCCTGTTTTGATGACTTTTATTTTAAGCGTTGTGTTGTACAAGTGGGGGGAAACTTTGAAGTTGTACAATAAATCTCTCCATTTCTATTTACGTTCCGTGAATAAATATAAGAATGTAGACATTTTTGTTGATTTCGTTAAAATGATGAAAATTCTACGTGAGATGAATCGTGTTCTGAATTCTCCATTATTTTGCATAATTCTTTACTCTTTAGTTAACCTTTTCGTATCATTATATGACTTATTAAAATGGCAGAATCAAACTTTCTCAATAGTTATAAGCATTATTCTGTTTACTGGCCTGGGTATACTGATGTTGCTGATGTATTCTATTTGCTCTTCGATGATTCCAGAAAATTTGAGTGAAATAAGATTAACTGCTCGTGAAAAAATAAATGAGCATGTGTTTGGCCTCACTCCCACAATTCCAGAAAACGTACTTCTGTGTCTGAGAAGAATAGAGACGGAGAAAGTGGTCTATATATCTGTTTGCGGTGTGTTTCGTTTGACGAAAAGTTTCATTTTGCCAGCAATTGGAAGTGTATTCACGTATGATTTGCTTATTATAAACATGTTTATGATTCAAAATGATAATAATGGATGAACAATAGTTATCAGTATATTTTTTACACTTTAGGTCAGTCACACTCAATCTGTAGCTCGCCGATCTTTTATGTGCGGCGCAGAATCATTAATCAATAATCCATATTTATAAAAATTAGAGATGCACATAAAAATTAAGACTTTCACAATTGTTTATACATTTTATAAAAAGACGAAACCTGCTTTATTATTTGTAATTAATTTAAAATTATGTTACAACATTCTAAATGTCATTTGCTTAGTCAAAAGTTCTTTTTACATATAGTTCTATTTGCGCTAATGTAGAATGCATTATTTAAATTTTCAACACTAAACAAACATTATTAAAATGAATTAAATTTGCATTATATTTTTAGATTTAAAATAATTAAAGCTTTTGCATTGAAGAAAAAGCCTCATTTCTTAACACTAGAACTACCATGAACCGTCATTTTGATGGTTACCAAATGAATATATTCCGATTCGAACCAGAAATTTCTTTTTAAAATAAATTAAATATAAAAGTCACAGAAATACGTTAAATGAATAAGTTAAGTAGTTTTAAATAAAATTTCTGGTGTGAAATAGTTAAAAACTTGAGTAAATTTTCCCGTAGTTCTAGTGTTAAAGATTTTTTTAAACTTTAGATCTTGGGAAAATCTGAATGTTTATGTTAAGTCCTATACTTATCAAATATCTATTTTGATTACAGTCCGATGATTCCAGACAATTAAAATGAAATAAGATTAACGCATGTGAGAAAATAAATGATCATGTATTTGGCCTCACTGCCTCGATTACACAAAACGTACTTCTATGTCCGAGAAGAATAGAAACAGAGAAAGTTGTCTATCTATCTATTTACAGTGTGTTTCGTCTCACAGAAATTTTCTTTTTATCAGCAATTGGAAGTTTATTCACTTATTATTGGCGTATTATAAACATACTTATGAGTCAAAATAATAAAGATAGAAGAAAAATAGTGACGTTAATATAATTCTCTACTCTTAAGATATTTTTTTTGTGTAATTATATGATTTAATAAAGTTACAGATTCCAACTTATACAATAGTTATAAGCATCATTATGTGCTTATCCATTCTGGCTGGAGCGTACTGGTATTGGTGATGTATCTTATTTGCTATTCGATGATTCCAGAAAATTTGAGCAAAATAAGAATACTCTCGTGAAAAAATAAATGATGTTTGCTCTAACTATTGATCTAATTATGTACTCCTACTCCATCGATTCTACAAAAGATCCTCTGTGTCTGAGAAGGATAGAGACAAAGTAATCTAAATATCTGTTTGTTGTGTGTCTGACTTAGAAAAGGTTTTATTTTCTCAGTAGCTTGTGAAACGCTGTATCACAAATAAGTGTTAATATATTTATCCACGATTTGCGTATTATAAATATATTTATGGGTCAAAATAATAATGATGGATGAAAAATAGTAACGTTATTGTATAATTCAATTATATTTAATTCAGAAAATATAGTTTTATATAAACAAATATTATAATTTACAATCTTTGTTTTATACAAACAAATTTAACTACAAATAAGATCATTGGAAAATTGATTTCTTTACCAATTTGAATAATTGTGTTAAAATTAATCTAGTGTAATCACGTATCCAGCGTTTACTGGAGTTCCATTACCTGCGAACTATTCTGTTAAGCTGATTCAAATATCAGACCAGATGCTATGATCAATAAGGTTTACTGGATGAATCATGCCCTTCAGATTCGACCGGGATTGCTCAGTTGGTAGAGCATGGCATAGCTTCAGCCAAGAGATTCCAGGTTCGAATCCTGGCCCCGGACATTTTTCGTCCATTTGGAAAATTACAACTCTTATGATTTCTTTACCAATTTGAATAATTGTGTTAAAATTAATCTAGTATAATTTTTTACTTTTTAGAATTTAGATGTTCTGTTTTTCACATCATTATATGAAGTGGCAGAATCGAACTTACATGATATTTTTAAGCATAATTATATGTACTGGCTGGAGTATACTGATATTGATGAAATGGTGATGTGTTCTACATGCTGTTCGATGATTAAAAAAATGAGTGAAATGAGATAAATGACCGTGTCTGTCTCATTTCCTAGATTCCTCAAAACGTATAAATTATAATATTTCTATGTCTGAGAAGGATAGAGGCAGATAAAGTGATTTATATCTGTTTCAACTTGCAAAAAACTTCGTTTGGTCATCAATTGGAAATGCATTCACTTAATATTTGCTTATTATAAATATATTTATGGGTGAAAATAATAATTTTGGTTTCAATTTAATGCAGTTCTAGATATCAAAATACTGTTCACTTATTTGTGGTTAAATTAGTTTGTATAAAACAAAGAGTGTAAATTATAATATTTGCTTGTATAAAAATATATTTTCTGAAATAAAAAAAAATGAGATTTCTGACTGTTATTTGTATTATAATTCCCTCACTCACTCACTCTCTTTCTCTCTCCCTCCCTCTCTCTTTCTGTCTCAAAAATATTGAGCATGCATTTTGCCGTTTTTCAATCCAATGTATATTTCTCGAGTTATTTGACCGTTTCCAGACTTTTCGAACATATAATTCGGTATATAATTGTAAAACCTTTGACTTTCAAAATACATTAAACAAGTTCTTGCATCAAATCTTACCTAATCTCCTATTTAAAGATAGGTAAGCATGAAGTGTATACAGAATACAATTAAGTTAATACAAAAAATTAAGAATTGCAAACATCAAATTACCAATGCGCCATTTTAATGATGGCACGCAGCCAAAAATACTGAAAGTTTTAAAATTTAAAAATAAATATATACAGGGTCTGTTCTGAAATTAGTAAGGACTCATTTAAAAATATATATATATATTCATGAGAATAGTACAAACGATTAGAATTTTTCAAAGTAGCATCCTTCCGCATCTACACACTGCTGCCAACGACTTTTCCAGTTTTCGTACGCCTCCAGGAACGCCTGGACCGGAATACTGTTTACCTCCCTCGTCACGGCCTGTTGAACCGCCTCTGCCGAGCCGTGATGCTTCCCCTTGAGCGTCGATTTTATTCTCGGGAATAGAAAAAAGTCTGGCGCGGCCATCTCGGGGCTGTAGGGGGGGATAAGGCAGCGTTGCCACATTGTGCTGGGCAAAATACTCCACTACGCGAAACGCTGTTTGGCTCGGCACGTTGTCACGATCTTAAAAACTTGGGTTTGAGGAATGCTCAATTCATCAGCAATCATTCTGATACTCATCCTACGATCACTGTTCAGTAAATTTTTCACTTGCGACACATTTTCTTTGGTCTTGCTGGTTGAAGGGCGTCCAGAGCGATCGTCGTCTTCAACTCTTTCCATACCTTTTCGGAACAGCTTGTGTTACGGTTGATTTTAACCATTTTTTTTATCTACATTAAATTCCTTCATTCACTTTAACATTTATTTAAAAGCACTCTTTTTCTGTTTCTAATAAGTATATAAATAAATAAAAGTAATTGTAATAATAATAATAATAATAAAAACAGTTTTTTTTCCTCTTTTAAGCAAAGTAATTTCGACTTTTATTTATTCTAGCTTAGCTTCCTGTTTTCAAATACGAAAAATATATAGCAGGGAGGGAGGTTTCTCAGTAAAGGGACCACACATTAGAATTGTGTAGACAGTTACGCATTTTCACATGCCGTGGAGTCAGAAAATTGGTGCCAAGGAATCTAGCCTTTTGGAAAAGAAAGCGAGGCCACCCATAAGAGATTACGTTATCTGGCAAAGGGACTATAGGCGCAATTAAGCATTGTATTATACAACCCAAAGTAAAGGCATTACTGGTCCCGGTCGTCTGAGTGGCGCGAATGTAAACATGCATTCATGTGACCCTTTTTAGCACAAACGAGGGTGGCGAGGCAGGGTTTGTTTTCCCATGAAACGCTGCTAGGGAGAGGCGAGACGGACTGTCTCTGCAGGGTCAGTCCAATTCTATTGTTTTCACCCCCGAATCTCCCTTGGCAGAGTGGTTCCGTCCAGTTTTGAAGCGGTAAAAGAGAAAGGAAATGTTTAACTTCATTTGTTGTTTTGAATCGTGAAACTGTTGGTCGGTGAACATTTTTTTTGAAAGATTATTACTGATGGGGCATTAGCGGTCCTACATTAGCTAACTTAAATTGTAGGGTTATGATGCAAAGACTTGCTTTATGAGGTTATTTTCGAGTTACGGATCTGTATATGGTAGTGGCCGAATGAAAAGAAGATATGTTTGGCCCGTTTTTCGTAGCAGCGTTCCAAGAAAAAGTATTATTTTGTTTTGACTTCTAAATCTTCGGTTGGTGTTGTCTTAACGAAGAAATGAGTTAATGACTTAGAAGACGAACATTATTTTTGGGGATGGAGCATTGTCAATCCTAAATCCTAGATAAGTACTGAAACGGATAAGAAGGTTAGGGTTTGAATAGCAGAGAAGAATTGCCCGCTGTTCACAGTCTCTGTGACGTGAGGATGTCTTGAATCGAGAATGGACCCAAATCTCCAAGTGATGTATGGAGCAACGGTATTCATGTAGGAAAGACCAAGAAAAAAGGGACCCACCCGCGTTGTGCTATAATACTGATGCGCTAGTGAAATATTCCACACGTGTTGTGCTATAATACTGATGCGCTAGTGAAATATTCCACCCTTAGAGGAGAATGCAAAGAATTGTGAAATAAAAAAAAAAAAACTGTGAGGAGCTTATGTATAGGCCAAGAGCTTGCCCGCTGATTTAGTTTTAGAATTCCGCTTTTTTTGTAAGTAAACTTTACATAGTTTTTTTTTATTTACATATCTTCCTGGTGAAATAATATGTTTGTTTGTTTTAAAGTTTGAGAGTAAAATACATATGTCTAAATGATATTAATACGGACTTGCATTATGAGTAAAAATAGTTTGTAAATTGATATATAATGTCTTTATAATTGAGTGACCATTAAATAGTGATATGATGATAATTTAAAAAAAAAATTATATATATAGGATGTTTAATTTAAAAAAATTTCTTAAATTTTAAATTCATAACCATTGTTTTAATGTACATTAATTAAGGTCTACTCAAAGTTATTCGATTGTATTTTTTTATCTTGTTTTAGTGATGGATAAATTAATAAGTGATGAAACAGTAATATTAAATTTAATTTCATAATTGATTAATCTAAGCTTTAGCTTTCCTCTCTCAGGTATATTGTTATCGAAAATAAACATCAAAATGTTTATTTTAAAAAAGTAAAAATAATAATAATAATAATAATAATAATTGGTTTCTCCTTTTTTATGTCACTATACGATCATACCTTGTACCAATCTGATTCTGTTCAAAATCTCCATAACTCTTTTAATTTTAAGAACTCCATCATATCTGTATTTTATTAAATTTTCTCTTTCCCCTTTTTGTCCTCATATTAGAGGAATTTCCGGTCTCTCTTTAGTTTCCCAAATTTTGTGATGTTTGTATTCTGTTAAATTTATGTATATGGAGATTTGAGCTTGATCGGGTTGGAGTGGAGTTGGATGTTCTTTGTGCATTACAGTGTACTATTTGATTTAGAAATCTGTTGCCCCTTACTACATTTAGTTTTATTTTAAAATGAATTTTTCAAAATTATCATGTTATAGTAACTTATACGGATTTTTAAGTTTTGACATTTTAATAATTTTGGTTTAAATTGCTCTTCCTTTCATGGCAACAGATTTCAGTGGAGTTAATCAAAGTATACTTATTTTTAATTGTCAAGTGAGTAGTGAGTTGTAAGTGGACCTATTTAATTATAGTTAATTGTCTAGGAAAGAACACCAAACACCACACTTGTGCCACTCAAAAACACCCGATCTACCCATAGCAGCATCACCGTAGGCTTCCTTAATCATGTCGTGAGTCTCTTTGCCCGTTTTACCAAGCTTTACACAAAATTTGATCGCGTATCGCTGCTCCAGAAAATGCTCCATGATTCTCCGTGACGAGGCGTTTCGACAGGGGTTCACAGTACAAATCATGTGGCCATCTTCAATGGCCGAGAGCCGACTGCCGATTTTTCCCAGCATTTCCAATTTCCCCTTCCACCGATCGTACGTGCGCAGACCGCCTCTTGTCCGCCCGTTCGCTCAGGAAAAAACTAGTCTTACTAATTTCAGAACAGACCCTGTATATAATAATGATATAATGTGCCATATAATGTAAGAAAATTGGAATTTGGATATCAAATGAAATTAAAATGGAATAAAAGACGTGAGATCTTAATCTTCAGTCTAGCAGAATCCTACACATGTCTAAAAAATAATGCAATATTTCATAGAATATACTGGCAAATATGCTAAGATCAGTATATATCTGCCAGGAATATTGCATTAAGGCAAGTAAACGAATGGAGAGGAAAATAATAAAAATGCCCAGTTAAACTGACGGCATTGCGCTCACAGGCTATTCACACTAACTGTAAATTATATTCTTATTTCAAAGAATTTGAAATAAGCCCTTGAAAATTGAAGAAATCGACAATATATTAAGAGGGGGGAACCACCCCCCGTTTCTCCTTCTTATAATTAACCAATGAACCCATAAAACTAATCAGAGAAGCGCCTTACCACAATGAACCTATATACAAAATTTGAAAAAATCGGATAATTCTGCATGAAAAATCCATTTATCTAAATTAAGGGGGGGTGAGCCCCCCGTCCCCCTTTATACTTAACCAAAGTACCCCCAAAACTAATCAGAGAAGCGCCTTATCACAATGAACATATATATAAAATTTGAAGAAAATCGGATAATTCTGCTTAAAAAACCCATTTATCTATATCAAGGGGGGTTAGTCCCCCCCGTTCCCCCCTTTATACTTTACCAGTGAACCCCCAAAACTAATCAGGGAAGTGCCTTACCACAATGAGCCTATATACAAAATTTGGAGTAAATTGGATAATTCTGCATGAAAAACCCATTTATCAAAATTAAGGGGGGGGGGGTAGCCCCCGTTTCCCCCCTTTACACTTCACCAATGAACCCCCAAAACTAATCAGGGAAGCCCCTTATCACAATGAGCCCATATAGAAAGTTTGAAGAAAATCGGATAACTCTGCATGAAAAAAATCATTTATCTAAACTAAGGGGGGAGGATTAACCCCCCCGTTACCCCTTTATACTTAACCTATGAACCCCCAAAACTAATCAGGAAAGAACCTTATCACAATGAACCTATATACTAAATTTGAAGAAAATTGGACAATTCTGCATGAAAAAACCATTTATCTTAATTAAGGGGGGGTTAGCCCCCCCCGTTCCCCCCTTTATAGTTAAACAATCAATCCCCAAAACTAATCAGGGAAGCGCCTTATCACAAGGAACCTATAAACAAAATTGGAAGCAAAACGGTTATTTCTGTCAAGAGTTATCGCGTTACGTACGTACATACGTACATACATACAGAACGGGCGGGCACATAAGCTCTCAGGCTTTGATAGCCTGTGAGCTAAAAAACCTTTACAGTAAAGATAATAAAAATTAGTCACAAACAAAGTAATCCATACAGCACAGTTGAAATATTTGCTTCAACCAATATTACTTGAACCAAGCGCATGCAAAAACAAAAATCCATGACCAAACTAACAGTTAATTTGAGACATCCACAGATGAGAGAAACCCAAAATATTACCAGACAATACCATTAAATTTAAAACACACTGAAAACATTAAAATATATACATATAATAATATTAAATATAAAAACCTATTAAAAATTGTGAATAGCAAATATTTTAAATAATTTTCTAATTATTATAAATCATAAAGAAAATAAAATGACATATTACTGCCATCTATATACCAATTAAATATTTTTAACTATATGTATGTACTATTACATGGTGCTGCCATCTATTTATATATATATTTAAAAATGAAAACACATGTATAAAAAAACAAAGAATGATATAGTATAGCAGTGGAAAGGATACAGCAGTAATTAAACTTAATAAAACTAAAAATTAAAAATGGAAAACTGTGAGTATTTTATGAAATCGTCAGAGGAACTTCATAAGCATATTCATAGTAAATATATCTTATTTCATCAAATATTGTCAGCATTATGCCTAAAATCGACAATATTAAGGCTCTAGTAACATATATAAGACACAAAATAATAATAAAAACATACAAGGGTTCAAACAACAAAAGAAGTAAATAAATAAACTATTATTCAATATAAATAGAAATTAAGATCATAAAGCAATGTACAAAAGTCACAAAAAACACTAATCTTGATAAAGATTGAACTAGGTGAAAAGTGTTTTACAAAGATCATATCACCAGTAAACTCAAAATGGTTGCTAAAACACTAAGTCATTTCCTTGAAAGAAATGATGAAAGGAAAATAAAATTGTTTGGTGCTGCCATCTATCTCATAAAATTAAAAGGAAAAACTGAAATTACAGACTAGTTAAATCATAAATCTGGTGCTGCTTTCTATTAGAAATAAGGAGAAGGTGGAATTAAAAGAAATAAATTTTAAACAAAGTAGTAATTAATGTAAATAAAATTTAGAATGTGATGAAAACTAAAGCATGTAAATAAAATTTAAATATTAATAAAGTTGAAATAGGAAAATAACAGTACAATATCGTTTTTTAAGTTATTTTCATAATGTCAACTATATACATATATTTTCCCACTACACTACCATTCACAGACATTAACAACAAATTTCACATATAAAAAGGCCAATGTTGATGTTATTTACAAAGATATACATTACTTTCCTCCAAACAAAAGAAGTCAGTCCTTTTAAAAACTTTTATACGTGCTAAAAAAATATTTTCTCCCATCGTCTTGGGCATCCTCAGTTTTTCTGATCTCCATCTTTGTATATATCTTTGTAAATAACATCTACATTGGCTTTTTATATGTGAAATTTGTTGTTAATGTCTGTGAATGGTAGTGTAGTGGGAAAATATAGTAAGTACAATAATTAGCCATGTATGAGGAGACAGTGTGTAAGTAAAATGAAGAGTGTGTTATTTATGTTGTGTAAATGATGTTAATTTCATGTAAATAAAATGATTAAATGCATAAAACCTGATTTTTTTAATAAATTTTGTAGCTTTTTTTTAACAGTCCCACCTCATCCCTCCTTAATAGCATTTTAATTTTATAATTTTTTTGAGGGAGTGGAGGGTGATTCTGTTATTTTGTGATTTTTTTTTGTTAATTTTTTTACATAAGTTTTTACAATTTTTTTTCAGCAATCCACGCCTTTCCTCCATAATATTGTTTTCAATTTTGTAATTTTTGTACACATTTAATGCCCGTACTGGTAAAATTATATTAATGTTTTATTGTTTAATCCATGAAGAAAGAAAAGCAAGGGGATAATAATAAGACAAAGCTGAATGTTTCAATTGTAATTAATTAGGCTTTAATGAAACGAGAGGAGCAGTAACGTTTAATACGATTGCAGTGGTTTAGAAGAATATTTCTATAAACTGAAATATGTAGACATGAATGAAAATTAGTAAAATTAATAACAATGAAGGAAAAATAATTACGTTTATCATAGATATTCAATGTTAAAGTATGATTAGAAAGAATAGAGATATCAATGTCAATAAAATTAATAGTAGAATTATTTAAATAAGTGGTACTAAGTTTAAGATTGGGAGGATATGCTACAGATAGAGAAAAAGAACGATTATCATTTAGGGAAAAGATATAATTATATCATCTATATATCTATAGAGCAAAATGTTATTGTTAATATACTTTCTTTCATAGAAATAGATATATAAATCTGAAAACATATTGGAACTAGCTGAGGCTTGTGGAATTGCTTTTGTCTGAATAAAAATAGCATTATTTTGGAAGATATAGTTATGAAAAAGTAAAAAATTAGTTAAAGCTTTGAAGTAGTCAATATCGATGTTGTCATGTATTTGTAATGATGGAAAATGTTCTATAGAAAGTGAATTAATAGTAGAGTGTAAATCTGCCAAAAAATATTGTTGAAAGGTCCTTGAAATCATATGTGATAATATTGTTGACATTGGTAAGTGCCTCGATTTTATTAACTAGTACATAACTGCTTTTAATACAATGAGTGTTATCTTTTTTGATAGATAAATCGTAGATTTATGCGAGAATATTTAAGAAAAGTGAGTTAGCACATGTGTTCTAAATATTACATCTTACAGTGACAGTGCAGAATTTTAAAGGATTTTTGTGACACTTAGGAATCATAATGTAGGGACAATTGAAATTTTAAATTTTTAAGCCTAATAACTTATGATAACTTAAGATATCTATTGTTTTCTTCTAATGGAACATGATGAAGTGTGAAAATATTATTGGAAGAAATTGTAGTTGTAAGAAGGTGGTGGTAGCAGTATTTGCAGATGATGCCATAGTTATTTGCAGCCTTGTCAACATAGGCGATGATGAAATTATTTTGTAGTTCACGAATGTGCGGCTTAAAGGTGGAGAAAAAAACATAATTTTATCAATGTGATTTCTGTAAATATGGTTGTAAAAGAAAAAATACATTATGTTTCCATTCTACAAAGAATTCAATGGGTTTATTATAGTTGATAGCAATTGTGTAAGTAAAGACATTTAAATCATAAGTGAATTGTTGTATGATGGACTTAGGAAATGATTGTGAAGAAATGCGATACTTATTACCAAAACGCATACCAGATCTTAAATGAGGATTAGTGACAATGTCTAAATTACCAATAATAATGTCTCCATAGTAGATATTAATATATTTTGAAAATTGGGGTTCATTGAATTTGCATGTATGTGTGTCATTATTTTGTGAATATTTTTTAAAACTTTTTTGATAATTTGCATTTTTTCAATCAATAAGAATTTTCTTTTTTAATGTAATAGTTGAAATTCCTTTTATTCTTAATTTAGTGATATAAATATAAATTAAATCATTTAAAATATGAATTGTACATGTTCGCTTAAAAGTTCTACTAGATAAAAATTAATAAACATGAACATTGTAGAAATAATCACATACATATTTTGTAGAACAGCGACATTTTGTTTTTATTTGAATATTTTAAACAATACATTTCGAATAGTTTCCACATTAATATCACACAAAATGTGCTCACTGATACAATCAACGTCATTTAAAAACATATGATCAACATAATCTAAATTAACAAACATTAAGACCATCTCTTCCAATCCCAACAGTTGAAATTTTTCACAGTTATAAAAATGAAATCATGGGTGAAGACTTTCACTTTGTTGGTTTAAAATGCAAGCACTACATTCATAAATTCGATTTAGTAAATTGTTCTCAATGCATATGATAAGTTTAGACAATAAGATATGAACATTTTCTGAGACTTCATTACCATTCGTACATTACTGTTCAATTAAGTATGGTAGATGTGTTTCATTACATACGTAAAAGAAGTTTCTTATTTAAAACATTAGCTTTTTCTTTCAAATTTTCTAACTGATTAACCGACTTAAAAAAAGGAGGAGGTTATCAATTCGACCCGTATGTATGTATTATGTTGTTCACGCATAACTCTCGTAAATGTGCATCGATTTTTATAATTTTTATTTTGTTTGAAAGAGTAAGGGTCCAAGGTGGTCCCATTTCAATTTCATCAAAATCTGATCATTAGAACAAATTATTTTATTCAAATTTCCATTATTTTGATAATTTAATTTATATTTCAAAAAGTCCATTATTTGAATTGTTGCCAATTTGTAAAATAGCGTACACAATAATATTCCCTTTCAATTAAAAAACGTATTTACACGTGACCATCAAAAACAGAAATAAAACTTTAAAACAATAATTAAATGATCACGTGTTAAAAGCAGTAAATGTAGAAAAATACGTTATAAAAAATATACTTGCGCGTGAATATTAAAAAAGAGAAATAATTAAATTATTACACATTCAAAACATTAAATGGGGAAACTTACGTCATATTTAAAATGCTCAAATAACATTTCTTCCAAACAGTTTCAATTTAAAAACATATTTACACGAGAAATTAATTTATTTGTAGCTGATATATTATGTATACTAAACTACGAAAAGTCCTTCTGGTCTATACCGGCAGGAAAAGACAGCCTACCTATTCCTTGGTTTTAAGATTTTAGCTAAATTTACTGGAAAAAACCAAGCTATAAAAATGGATGGAGCCCGATTACAGAAGATTCGGTCGCAGTTCTCGTCAATATTGAATTTGAATCAGAATTCTGCCAAATATGTCAGCTATAGCCAAGTTGGCTTCATTTATGGCAACTTATTTTTGTCGCCAAATTTGTTGATATTTCGCCAAATATTGCCTAGCTTGGAGAGAATTTAACGCTGGCGAACATGAATATATAGTGTTAAGAATGTAAGAGTTAGAATAATGGTACAACAATGAAATAAAACTTGCGAGATAGCATGTTCACTAAAACTCTTAAATTAAAACCGTTTATGGAGGAATCCTGCTGTCTTGTTTCAAAATGTCAGCCACTCTAAAATTTCAAAATGCTATGAAATCTTTAAGTGTCTATCATAGCGCCTCCTTCTTGCCGAATATCCCCAAATTCAACTGGGACCTGCAGGCCATAGTAAAAAACACATACAAAAAATTTGGTTCAGTACTGTGGATAACCTAATACACTTTTCGATGATACAATAATTTAAATGGAACAAAAATCGCTATCACAGTGCTCGCTTTCGGCAGAGTATCCGCAAATTCAAGTGGGACCTGCTGGTCACAGCCAAAAACCTATAAATGAAATTTCGTTCAATTCTAGGTTGCTTCATAACTTGACACACTTTTCAATGATACAAAGAGGGCACACACGGACAAACAGATATTTTGTAAAAACATGTTTTTCGGAATCTTTGACTTCTAAAACAAATAAATCCGTCGAAAACCGGAAGTTGAAAAAATTTTGATCACACTACTTTCTTCTATTTAGATAGAAGAATGTGAGAAAAGGAGGATGTTAATAATTTGACCCTATGTATGTATGTTTTAGTCCTGTTCACGCATAACTTTCGTAAATGTGCACCGATTTTGATATATATATATATTTTTGTTTAAAAGGTAAGACACCCTGGTGGTCCCATTTAAATTTCGGCAAATTCTGATGATTAGAACAATTTTGTTGTTAAAAATTCTTCAAAATTAAAAAATGCGTGGAACCCGATTACAGAAGATTCATTCCCAATTCTCGTAAATCTGAATGAGAATTTCGTCAAATTAGTCAACTATAATCACGTTGGCTTCATTTATGGCAACATATTTTGATCGTCAAATTTGGTGATATTTCTCCAGTTGTCGTCCAGATTGACAAGAATTTGATTCTGTCAAAGATTTTATTAAAAAATCTTTATTTAATCGATAATTTTGGTAAATTATAATTTCTATTACAAATTACTTATTTATTCAGCAGATGTTGAAATCAAGATAATTGTGTATTACTGTATTAATAACTAAAAAGTAGGAAATAAAATAAACTTTTACAAAAAAAAATATTAACCGACTTAAAAAAAAAAGCACTAAAAAGTATTAAATAATTCTTTAAAATTCTCTAATGACAAAATGTTATCCATTAACCACAAATCCGATATCATGTGTCGGAATAAAAATGATAAATTTAATATGTACAGTTTAATACCCACCAAACATGGATTTTCGAGAGAATATGTTTTACAAGAGATGAATATACAGACTTATGATTTAGTTTACGAATATATACATATGAAAAGCAATCAATTACTTTTTGAAGTCGGTGCCAAACAACCCCAATCGATAAATTAGTAGATACTAGGTACAATATATTCACAATTCTTACTAAACTTAAGGTAGTTTGGCACCGACTTCAAAAAGTAATTGATTGCTTTTCATATGTATATATACGTAAACTAAATCATCAGTCTGTATATTTTCTTTGTGGGTTCTTTTCCGCATATTCATTCACAAATTATTTTTATACAGTTTGACTAACGAATACTTAGAGATGTAACCTCGATAAAAGTCAACAGTAAACTGAATGTGCAATATAAAAACATTTATTACTTTAGGTCAAAAACAGTGTCGGGTAAAGTTAAACATTCAAATTATTTAACCCAATCACATTATTCTAAAGATAATGAATTAGATGACGTCATAGATTTCAATTGATGATAAGATTCATTTTGTATAGTCGTATGAAACGCACACCCATTGTACTAAATTACAAAGGTGGTTAATTAGTTTACTACGCTGATCGCCTTTTTGTTGTTTGGAAGACTTATGTGTACTTTTATGTTTGAGAGATTTATCAATCTGCTTGATGAACAAGTTGTCTCCTTCTTCCCTAGGATTCAATATTCGGAAGCCGTGGAAAAGCAAGAGTCGTCAGGAGAGCTCGACATATGGCCTAGGGACCAGTTCCTCTTATGGGGTTCCGGCGACAAAGTCGTCAGGTGTCTTCTGGTGATTCATCAAGGGTACGTGTGGGGGATCCCGCTGTGTGCAGGAGTCACTACCTATCGTGGCGACCATGTCGTCACCTCTTGGTAGAATCCGTGTACCGACCTCCGTAACGCATACGGGGAGCAGCCTCCGGTCGTGCGTGTTATATGTCCCTCAGGACGTGGGTACGGCAGTTGAAACGCTGACGGCCGCCCCTCAGGCCCCTGTTCAGTTTTTATCAATCTTCTTATGCTTATATAAATCAAACATTCGTGAAAACATTATACCGCCTAGATCACAATTATAATGTCTTCGTAGCTTGACATGTCGTCGTAAATCCCTCTTTTGAATAAATGTTTTTCTGTAATCGACACAGGTATGGAATTTTTTTTTATGACTTTTCATGTGTCTTCTTTAGCACATATCTTTTTGGAATAGCCTTTGTTGCAAATATCACAAACAAGAGGTCACTTTAATTCTCCTGATGATGAGGGTTTCGCATTAATATGAGTAGAGAAGAAACAACGTTCCGACCTCAGGAGGTGGGCTGTGGGCACGGTGCAAGGTGCAGCACCTGCCCACATGCCCACCTCCCAAAGTGCAGCACCTGCCCTCCTCCTCCTCCTCCTCTCAAAGTGCGCACCTCCTCTCGATGTGCCCACCTCCTCCCGAAGTATCCTCTTCCACCACCTAAGATAAGGGGATTAGTGTTAATTAATTTTAATTAGGGAACTTAGAAATTTTTTGAAGCAAATTTTTTTTTTCGCGGAGAATTTCCTACTAGAGTACGAGGTGTGTTTCAAGGGATTTATTTTAGCGAATTAGAAATTTAATTAATTTTAATTGCGAGACTTAGAAATTTTTCGAAGCAAAATTATTTTTTTTTTTTTTTTTTTTTTTTTTTTCAACGAGAGTATGCAGTTTGATTATGAGTGTATGCAGTAGAAGTGAATGATTAATTAATTAAAAATATTAATTAAAAATATTAATTAATTAAATTTAATTGCAGAACTTAAAAATTTTCGCGAGATTTTTTCAACGAGAGTAGGGTATTCGATATACATGTTAGAGGAGAATTTTAAAAGTCAATAATGGTTTAATTAAAAAGGGTGATTAATTTTAATTGGGGAACTTAGACATTTTTCGAAGCAAATATTTTTTCAACGAGATAGGCTATTTGTTATACATGTTAGAGTATATTACAGGTGAATTTTAAAAGTCAATAATGATTTAATTAAAAAGGGTCATTAATTAATTTTAATTGGAGAACTTAAGAAATTTTGGCGAGATTTTTTTTCCCTCAACGAGAGTACGCAGTTTGCATGTGCAGTAGAATGGTAGATGCTAGTAATTAAAAAGGGTCATTAATTAATTTTAATTGGCGGACTTCAACATTTTTGAGGCAAACAGGCGCGTTTTAATGAATTCGATATAGGTTGTAGTAAAAAATATAGGGTCCCGCATGAAATATACTGTACTCAATTGAATAGCTCCCCCTCCCTTTTTTACCCAGAGGGGGCCCTTCGATAGACTAACAATACACACTTCCAAAAGTATAGAGTACTATAAAAAGAATTTTAGCGTATATGTAAATAAACAAGTATGTAAAATCAGGCATAGCAGCATAATTTATGAATCACTTTCCAACATTATCGAAATGTTATGTGAACAAAATATAATTTTACCATCTAGTGCATTAGTTAATTAAAATAGTGATCAGTTACAGATCCCCTTTTTAATAAAAAGGCCTAAGGCCCTTCACAAAAAATCCAAAGGATTCAAGAAAAAGCTTTACACTACTGATAGCCAAAACATATAGGATTCTTAAATGGATTGAAGTATACAAATAGTTTATACAGGAATACATTTATTTAGGTTAGCATGCAAAAATAGTTAAAAGTTATAGGGAAGCCTTCGAATGGAGTGATTATACGTTTTGGGGACCCTTCAAAAGAAACTGGAAACAGTTATAGATATTGAACCCTTCACAAAAAATTGGACAAATCCCCTTTTTAATAAAAAGGGGCCCTTCACAAAAATTCCAAAGAATTCAAATTATGCATAAGAACCCTTCCTAAAATCAGATAATTTACACCTTACCTTTTTTTTTTCAATTCAAGTTAGGCTAAAAGTACAGCTTACGCATCGATAGGTTCAAAATACAGGGACCCTTCGAAGTGTGAACTCGCATTAGACTATAGGGACCCTTCATAAAATAAATGAGATACATGCCCTATTCGAATAAAAAAAAGCCCTTCACAAAAACTGTAGGGATTCCCTTTTGGAATAAAAAGGGGCCTTCACAAAAATCCAATTATACATAAGAATCCTTCCTAAAATCAGGTAATTTACACTTTCGCCTTTTTTTTTTCAATTCAAGTTAGGCTAAAAGTACAGATTGCGCGTCGATATGTTCAAAACACATAGTTATAGATATTAAGCTACCTTCACAAAATAAATTCAATAGATTCATGTTATATTATGGCGACAGAAATACAAGGGATACTGACCTTCCATGAAAATCCAAGATCACTGTTTATATGAAAAGGACCCTTCACAATATACCCTGTAAAAATATTATGATTCCACAGATATTTTAAGAAATAGAGTACTAATCTCAAATGAATACGAATTCATGCAATGTAAAAAATAGGTTTTACACGAATACATTTTTAGTATAACGTTCAAAATATAGATTTTAGAAAAAAAAAAAAGTACATATTTCACCAAATTTATCATACAAGTCTGTAAAATAGGGTAGATCGTTTCATGAAAAATAATTGAATTTTCGAATGATTATGCTTTAAAATACATATTTATAACTGCAACTAAGATTTGAGTGTTACCCCCTCAACATGCATATCGCTGAATCATAATGAGTCATATTATCAGATAAGCAAAGATCTTGCTTTGACACGGTGAATCACTCGCGATAAGAAATACCTGAGACTCGTAATTTCGGACACATTTTGGGTAGGTAAATGTATGAAATGAGCTATTTAAACCCGTCAATGTATGCGAATTATTTCGTGTAGTCCTATATAATTATTAATCTGTTAAGTTTTAAAATGCTTCAATGAAAAATAAGAACTAGTCTTAAGTCACCCTTAAGAATTTTGAGGCAAACACATGTTTAAATGAATTTGAACCTGTTTAAATGTACCTGTGTTTAAATGAATTTGACACATGTTATGGTAAAAAAAAAAGGGTCACCTATAAGATATATGAATTTTAAATAATATAAAATTAAACTACATTAGTCTATGCTTTTTATATAGAAAAATTCTACTAAATTGGGTTTTTAGTATTTTAACTTAAAAATTTCTTTTGAGGAATGAATAAAATAACTAAGCTTTGTTTTTATAAAATATATATTGTACTATTTAGTTAGGGCATTATCTAAAAAAAAAATTGTCTTTAATATTGAAAAAATATATATAAAGTTATCTTACCTAAATATTTAAACCATAAAGTACTGGACTTAACCCAAACTCGACTTCATGCATGTCTTAAAACAACTAAACGGTATAACGTGTTCGCTTATCTCTTAAAACCACGGGATATTGTGACGTCCTGGATAAGGCATAGGGTAGAATACAGAATGAATAGGTATTATAAGACAGAAAAATAAAATAATCATAAATCATAAATTTTTGCATACTTTACACTTGTAGTATGTGAAATGATTGCCTATATGAGAAAATGAATCATCAACGAATCTTATCTATGTGTTATATTTAACCAACAGGCTTGAAATGCGTGAATTTTGACTAGAATTAATCATTGAATGTAAAAATGATTTATTTTTAGATCTAATATTTATTTCATTTAACATTTTAAAATATATACATAAATTAATCTTACCTTATTCACAAACTTGCAATCCCATCTTCAATATATGACTACAGCGTGAAAAAACATGCGTGCTACTTGTATAGCAACTAGACCAGAAATGATTTCAGTACAAGTCCATTATCTTATCGTTAATCTCTTAGTAACATCACGTGACTGATTGCGATAACATTCTATATAAGATTTACTGATAAGAATACATTTCAATTCATTTCTCCCAAAAGCAAGTGTATGAGTTGGTTGTAAGCTCTAGGTAAGTATCCTTACTTTATATGTTTAAAGTTATAATATATGAATAGATATAATATTAATGTATTTTTTCAATATGTATGGTAGGCAAAAGGGAATAGGTAAGCAAAAAAGAATAGGTATTATTGCATGTTTCCTCTAATTTATTTTAAAACTAATTATTTTAAAAATACATACTAACAATTTATGCGATGAGTCACACAGCATGATGGGACGATATATGAAATTTATTTTTATATTATACAAGCTCCTATATACAATTCATATGCGTGAGCAAGATTATTTTTAGACTAGAATTATTCACTGAATGTAAAAAAAAAAATGATTTATATTTAGATCTAATATTTATATCGTTTAACATTTTAAAATCCTATTAAAAGTATATACATTAGTATGCTTGTGAAATGCCTATTGTTAATACGAAACGTTGTGTGAAGTGTCCTGTTTTAGGGTTAAAAGTTTCGTGAAGGGGTCTGTTTGAAGGAGCCTGTTTCGAAATGACTTAAGAACGCACAATTTATTCCTAAACATTCAACTCGATTCGTTATATATGCTTTATTAAGTATTCAATGAAAAATAATAACTAAGAAATAAAATTAAAAATAGTAATTAAGAGATACCCTTAAGAATTATTGCGATAGGAGATTGGTTTTAATTAAATAGGTTAATGAATCTAATTCGATACAAGTCTTGTTAAAACAGAGATTATAGTTAAAATACACATTAATTATACAGTATTACACTGTATTACACAATGCGCTACCTCACCTATATTATCACAGAAATACCTTCGATAAAATTTAGACTAACAATACACACCTAAAAAATATATACAGAGTACCCAGAAAATGATAAGAATGAATGAAAAATTTTAACGTAAATTATAAAATAGGATCTACAATAAGTGACAATAAATAAATATGAAGGAAAAATCATGAGTCATGGTATACTTTATGAAACACTTTCCAATGCTATGTGACTATCGTTAAGAATTTGAAATAAGTGAATTAGATTTAATAATTCATACTGGAAATGTATTTTTAAAAAAATTAGTAGCTTCGCCTACTTTTAAATCATTCAAGACATATGATGAAGGCTTGGATGCTGTAGAAAAGCTTAATACTTGTATCTTAATGAATCGACCTATTTATGTTGGATTCACAATTTTAGAATTATCTAAATTAGTTATGTATGATTTTCATTACAATTTTATAAAGAAAACATACAAAGATCGTGCAGTTATACTCTTTACGGATATAGATTCCTTAACTTATCATATTCAAACACATAATATTTATAAGGATATGGAGCACCATCATGATTTTTTCGACTTTTCTGAATACTCGAAATCCCATCGTCTAAACCGCACAAGTTTCGAACCCACAAACATATAATCAGACTTGTCATTTTATAACCATTACGCTAACACAGGGCTAAGTGAGCCCCCGCTTATTTTATAGTCACCACGTTGACTATTGGGCTTAGTAAGTCCCAGGCTAATTTATATCCGCCACGCTAACTATTGGGCTTAGTGAGCCCCAGGCTAACTTATACCCACCACGCTAACTTTTATGCCTAGTGAACCCCCGCTTATTTTATAGCCACCATACTAACCACAGGACTAAGTGAGCCCCCGCTTATTTTATAGTCACCATGCTAAGTATTAGGCTGAGTGAGCCCCAGGTTATTTTATACCCACTATGCTAACTAATGGGCTGAGTGAGCCCCAGGCTATTTTCTACCCACCACGCTTACTGGGCTTAGTGTGCCCCCGCTTATTTTATAGCTACCACGATAACCACAGGGCTAAGTGAGCCCCCACTTATTATATAGTCAACACGCTAATTACTGGGCTGATTAATGTATTTTTTCAATATGTATGGTAGGCAAAAGGGAATAGGTAAGCAAAAAAGAATAGGTATTATTGCATGTTTCCTCTAATTTATATTAAAACTAATTATTTTAAAAATACATACTAACAATTTATGCGATGAGTCACACAGCATGATGGGACGATATATGAAATTTATTTTTATATTATACAAGCTCCTATATACAATTCATATGCGTGAGCAAGATTATTTTTAGACTAGAATTATTCACTGAATGTAAAAAAAAATGATTTATATTTAGATCTAATATTTATATCGTTTAACATTTTAAAATCCTATTAAAAGTATATACATTAGTATGCTTGTGAAAGGCCTATTGTTAATACGAAACGTTGTGTGAAGTGTCCTGTTTTAGGGTTAAAAGTTTCGTGAAGGGGTCTGTTTGAAGGAGCCTGTTTCGAAATGACTTAAGAACGCACAATTTATTCCTAAACATTCAACTCGATTCGTTATATATGCTTTATTAAGTATTCAATGAAAAATAATAACTAAGAAATAAAATTAAAAATAGTAATTAAGAGATACCCTTAAGAATTATTGCGATAGGAGATTGGTTTTAATTAAATAGGTTAATGAATCTAATTCGATACAAGTCTTGTTAAAACAGAGATTATAGTTAAAATACACATTAATTATACAGTATTACACTGTATTACACAATGCGCTACCTCACCTATATTATCACAGAAATACCTTCGATAAAATTTAGACTAACAATACACACCTAAAAAATATATACAGAGTACCCAGAAAATGATAAGAATGAATGAAAAATTTTAACGTAAATTATAAAATAGGATCTACAATAAGTGACAATAAATAAATATGAAGGAAAAATCATGAGTCATGGTATACTTTATGAAACACTTTCCAATGCTATGTGACTATCGTTAAGAATTTGAAATAAGTGAATTAGATTTAATAATTCATACTGGAAATGTATTTTTAAAAAAATTAGTAGCTTCGCCTACTTTTAAATCATTCAAGACATATGATGAAGGCTTGGATGCTGTAGAAAAGCTTAATACTTGTATCTTAATGAATCGACCTATTTATGTTGGATTCACAATTTTAGAATTATCTAAATTAGTTATGTATGATTTTCATTACAATTTTATAAAGAAAACATACAAAGATCGTGCAGTTATACTCTTTACGGATATAGATTCCTTAACTTATCATATTCAAACACATAATATTTATAAGGATATGGAGCACCATCATGATTTTTTCGACTTTTCTGAATACTCGAAATCCCATCGTCTAAACCGCACAAGTTTCGAACCCACAAACATATAATCAGACTTGTCATTTTATAACCATTACGCTAACACAGGGCTAAGTGAGCCCCCGCTTATTTTATAGTCACCACGTTGACTATTGGGCTTAGTAAGTCCCAGGCTAATTTATATCCGCCACGCTAACTATTGGGCTTAGTGAGCCCCAGGCTAACTTATACCCACCACGCTAACTTTTAGGCCTAGTGAACCCCCGCTTATTTTATAGCCACCATACTAACCACAGGACTAAGTGAGCCCCCGCTTATTTTATAGTCACCATGCTAAGTATTAGGCTGAGTGAGCCCCAGGCTATTTTATACCCACTATGCTAACTAATGGGCTGAGTGAGCCCCAGGCTATTTTCTACCCACCACGCTTACTGGGCTTAGTGTGCCCCCGCTTATTTTATAGCTACCACGATAACCACAGGGCTAAGTGAGCCCCCACTTATTATATAGTCAACACGCTAATTACTGGGCTGATTAAGCCCCAGGTATTTTATAACCATCACGCTAACTACTGGGCTGAGTGAGCCCCAGGTTATTTAGTCGCATGAATATGATTTCCAAGGTATATGTCCTAACTTGATTTAGACCATTGCCTATGGTAAGATAAAGCTGGGAAGTAAATTGGTAAACTATGTACCTCGAAAACTCACTTGTATTTTATTAATTATCTGCAGAAATTAGTATAATTTATTAAAATTAAATACATTCTCAGTAGTTTATGAATCTACTAACTTATAATATCTATATGGTAACTTGGATTATTAGTATTCCCACTTAAAAATTTCTGTTGTAGATTTAATATGATAAACACTAACATGAGACTGACTAAACTTTTACCATTTTCATTTCAACTTAGTTTTACGAAATTTATCTACATAGCTTTAAATTTTACTGTTTAGTAAGTCTATTATTTCAAAGTATTATTTTTTAGTTCTAATATTCAAAACATATTCATATCGTTTTACATAGTAGGTATCAAATTAATTTAAAGTCATATTAAAAAAATATATATACAAATACTATTCTTACCTAACACGCCAGGTAGCTAAGCACCCAACTGTCTCACACCAAGCCTCTGAGAAAAGTGAATGCTTGTTCAGGGCCTTATCAGCTAATATAATCACTGATAAGCCTTGATCACGTGACATGTGACGTCACTGTTTAAGTGATATCACGTGACCATGTGGTATCATTCAATACGTCACCAATGTACTAATAATCCAAGTTACCATATAGATATTATAAGTTAGTAGATTCATAAACTACTGAGAATGTATATAATTTTAATAAACTATGCTGATTTCTGCAGATATTTAAGAAAATACAAGTGAGTTTTCAAGGGAAATGTACATATAGTTTTTCATAGTAGGTATCAAATTAATTTAAAGCCATATTAAAAAAATATATATATATACAAATACTATTCTTACCTAACACGCCAGCTAGCTAAGCAACCAACCGTCTCACACTAAGACTCTGAGAAAAGTGAATGCTTGTTCAGGGCCTTATCAGCTAATATAATCACTGATAAGATTTGGTCACGTGATCTCTGACGTCACTGGTGACGTATTGAATGATACCACATGGTCACGTGATATCACTTAATCAGTGACGTCACATGTCACGTGACCAAATCTTATCAGTGATTATATTAGCTGATAAGGCCCTGAACAAGCATTCACTTTTCTCAGAGTCTTAGTGTGAGACGGTTGGTTGCTTAGCTAGCTGGCGTGTTAGGTAAGAATAGTATTTGTATATATATATTTTTTTTAATATGGCTTAAAATTAATTTGATACCTACTATGAAAAACTATATGTACATTTCCCTTGAAAACTCACTTGTATTTTCTTAAATATCTGCAGAAATCAGCATAGTTTATTAAAATTATATACATTCTCAGTAGTTTATGAATCTACTAACTTATAATATCTATATGGTAACTTGGATTATTAGTACATTGGTGACGTATTGAATGATACCACATGGTCACGTGATATCACTTAAACAGTGACGTCACATGTCACGTGATCAAGTCTTATCAGTGATTATATTAGCTGATAAGGCCCTGAACAAGCATTCACTTTTCTCAGAGGCTTGGTGTGAGACGGTTGGGTGTTTAGCTAGCTGGCGTGTTAGGTAAGAATAGTATTTGTATATATATATTTTTAATATGACTTTAAATTAATTTGATACCTACTATGTAAAACGATATGAATATGTTTTGAATATTAGAACTAAAAAATAATACTTTGAAATAATAGACTTACTAAACAGTAAAATTTAAAGCTATGTAGATAAATTTCGTAAAACTAAGTTGAAATGAAAATGGTAAAAGTTTAGTCAGTCTCATGTTAGTGTTTATCATATTAAATCTACAAAAGAAATTTTTAAGTCGGAATACTAATAATCCAAGTTACCATATAGATATTATAAGTTAGTAGATTCATAAACTACTGAGAATGTATATAATTTTAATAAATTATACTAATTTCTACAGATAATTAATAAAATACAACTGAGTTTTCGAGGTACATAGTTTACCAATTTACTTCCCAGCTTTATCTTACCATAGGCAATGGTCTAAATCAAGTTAGGACATATACCTTGGAAATCATATTCATGCGACTAAATAACCTGGGGCTCACTCAGCCCAGTAGTTAGCGTGATGGTTATAAAATACCTGGGGCTTAATCAGCCCAGTAATTAGCGTGTTGACTATATAATAAGTGGGGGCTCACTTAGCCCTGTGGTTATCGTGGTAGCTATAAAATAAGCGGGGGCACACTAAGCCCAGTAAGCGTGGTGGGTAGAAAATAGCCTGGGGCTCACTCAGCCCATTAGTTAGCATAGTGGGTATAAAATAGCCTGGGGCTCACTCAGCCTAATACTTAGCATGGTGACTATAAAATAAGCGGGGGCTCACTTAGTCCTGTGGTTAGTATGGTGGCTATAAAATAAGCGGGGGTTCATTAGGCCCAAAAGTTAGCGTGGTGGGTATAAGTTAGCCTGGGGCTCACTAAGCCCAATAGTTAGCGTGGCGGATATAAATTAGCCTGGGACTTACTAAGCCCAATAGTCAACGTGGTGACTATAAAATAAGCGGGGGCTCACTTAGCCCTGTGGTTAGCGTAATGGTTATAAAATGACAAGTCTGATTATATGTTTGTGGGTTCGAAACTTGTGCGGTTTAGACGATGGGATTTTGAGTATTCAGAAAAGTCGAAAAAATCATGATGGTGCTCCATATCCTTATAAATATTATGTGTTTGAATATGATAAGTTAAGGAATCTATATCCGTAAAGAGTATAACTGCACGATCTTTGTATGTTTTCTTTATAAAATTGTAATGAAAATCATACATAACTAATTTAGATAATTCTAAAATTGTGAATCCAACATAAATAGGTCGATTCATTAAGATACAAGTATTAAGCTTTTCTACAGCAGCCAAGCCTTCATCATATGTCTTGAATGATTTAAAAGTAGGCGAAGCTACTAATTTTTTTTAAAATACATTTCCAGTATGAATTATTAAATCTAATTCACTTATTTCAAATTCTTAACGATAGTCACATAGCATTGGAAAGTGTTTCATAAAGTATACCATGACTCATGATTTTTCCTTCATATTTATTTATTGTCACTTATTGTAGATCCTATTTTATAATTTACGTTAAAATTTTTCATTCATTCTTATCATTTTCTGGGTACTCTGTATATATTTTTTAGGTGTGTATTGTTAGTCTAAATTTTATCGAAGGTATTTCTGTGATAATATAGGTGAGGTAGCGCATTGTGTAATACAGTGTAATACTGTATAATTAATGTGTATTTTAACTATAATCTCTGTTTTAACAAGACTTGTATCGAATTAGATTCATTAACCTATTTAATTAAAACCAATCTCCTATCGCAATAATTCTTAAGGGTATCTCTTAATTACTATTTTTAATTTTATTTCTTAGTTATTATTTTTTATTGAATACTTAATAAAGCATATATAACGAATCGAGTTGAATGTTTAGGAATAAATTGTGCGTTCTTAAGTCATTTCGAAACAGGCTCCTTCAAACAGACCCCTTCACGAAACTTTTAACCCTAAAACAGGACACTTCACACAACGTTTCGTATTAACAATAGGCCTTTCACAAGCATACTAATGTATATACTTTTAATAGGATTTTAAAATGTTAAACGATATAAATATTAGATCTAAATACAAATCATTTTTTTTTACATTCAGTGAATAATTCTAGTCTAAAAATAATCTTGCTCACGCATATGAATTGTATATAGGAGCTTGTATAATATAAAAATAAATTTCATATATCGTCCCATCATGCTGTGTGACTAATCGCATAAATTGTTAGTATGTATTTTTAAAATAATTAGTTTTAAAATAAATTAGAGGAAACATGCAATAATACCTATTCTTTTTTGCTTACCTATTCCCTTTTGCCTACCATACATATTGAAAAAATACATTAATATTATATCTATTCATATATTATAACTTTAAACATATAAAGTAAGGATACTTACCTAGAGCTTACAACCAACTCATACACTTGCTTTTGGGAGAAATGAATTGAAATGTATTCTTATCAGTAAATCTTATATAGAATGTTATCGCAATCAGTCACGTGATGTTACTAAGAGATTAACGATAAGATAATGGACTTGTACTGAAATCATTTCTGGTCTAGTTGCTATACAAGTAGCACGCATGTTTTTTCATGCTGTAGTCATATATTGAAGATGGGATTGCAAGTTTGTGAATAAGGTAAGATTAATTTATGTATATATTTTAAAATGTTAAATGAAATAAATATTAGATCTAAAAATAAATCATTTTTACATTCAATGATTAATTCTAGTCAAAATTCACGCATTTCAAGCCTGTTGGTTAAATATAACACATAGATAAGATTCGTTGATGATTCATTTTCTCATATAGGCAATCATTTCACATACTACAAGTGTAAAGTATGCAAAAATTTATGATTTATGATTATTTTATTTTTCTGTCTTATAATACCTATTCATTCTGTATTCTACCCTATGCCTTATCCATGACGTCACAATATCCCGTGGTTTTAAGAGATAAGCGAACACGTTATACCGTTTAGTTGTTTTAAGACATGCATGAAGTCGAGTTTGGGTTAAGTCCAGTACTTTATGGTTTAAATATTTAGGTAAGATAACTTTATATATATTTTTTCAATATTAAAGACAATTTTCTTTTTAGATAATGCCCTAACTAAATAGTACAATATATATTTTATAAAAACAAAGCTTAGTTATTTTATTCATTCCTCAAAAGAAATTTTTAAGTTAAAATACTAAAAACCCAATTTAGTAGAATTTTTCTATATAAAAAGCATAGACTAATGTAGTTTAATTTTATATTATTTAAAATTCATATATCTTATAGGTGACCCTTTTTTTTTTTACCATAACATGTGTCAAATTCATTTAAACACAGGTACATTTAAACAGGTTCAAATTCATTTAAACATGTGTTTGCCTCAAAATTCTTAAGGGTGACTTAAGACTAGTTCTTATTTTTCATTGAAGCATTTTAAAACTTAACAGATTAATAATTATATAGGACTACACGAAATAATTCGCATACATTGACGGGTTTAAATAGCTCATTTCATACATTTACCTACCCAAAATGTGTCAGAAATTACGAGTCTCAGGTATTTCTTATCGCGAGTGATTCACCGTGTCAAAGCAAGATCTTTGCTTATCTGATAATATGACTCATTATGATTCAGCGATATGCATGTTGAGGGGGTAACACTCAAATCTTAGTTGCAGTTATAAATATGTATTTTAAAGCATAATCATTCGAAAATTCAATTATTTTTCATGAAACGATCTACCCTATTTTACAGACTTGTATGATAAATTTGGTGAAATATGTACTTTTTTTTTTTCTAAAATCTATATTTTGAACGTTATACTAAAAATGTATTCGTGTAAAACCTATTTTTTACATTGCATGAATTCGTATTCATTTGAGATTAGTACTCTATTTCTTAAAATATCTGTGGAATCATAATATTTTTACAGGGTATATTGTGAAGGGTCCTTTTCATATAAACAGTGATCTTGGATTTCCATGGAAGGTCAGTATCCCTTGTATTTCTGTCGCCATAATATAACATGAATCTATTGAATTTATTTTGTGAAGGTAGCTTAATATCTATAACTATGTGTTTTGAACATATCGACGCGCAAGCTGTACTTTTAGCCTAACTTGAACTGAAAAAAAAAAGGCGAAAGTGTAAATTACCTGATTTTAGGAAGGATTCTTATGTATAATTGGATTTTTGTGAAGGCCCCTTTTTATTCCAAAAGGGAATCCCTACAGTTTTTGTGAAGGGCTTTTTTTTATTCGAATAGGGCATGTATCTCATTTATTTTATGAAGGGTCCCTATAGTCTAATGCGAGTTCACACTTCGAAGGGTCCCTGTATTTTGAACCTATCGATGCGTAAGCTGTACTTTTAGCCTAACTTGAATTGAAAAAAAAAAGGTAAGTTGTAAATTATCTGATTTTAGGAAGGGTTCTTATGCATAATTTGAATTCTTTGGAATTTTTGTGAAGGGCCCCTTTTTATTAAAAAGGGGATTTGTCCAATTTTTTGTGAAGGGTTCAATATCTATAACTGTTTCCAGTTTCTTTTGAAGGGTCCCCAAAACGTATAATCACTCCATTCGAAGGCTTCCCTATAACTTTTAACTATTTTTGCATGCTAACCTAAATAAATGTATTCCTGTATAAACTATTTGTATACTTCAATCCATTTAAGAATCCTATATGTTTTGGCTATCAGTAGTGTAAAGCTTTTTCTTGAATCCTTTGGATTTTTTGTGAAGGGCCTTAGGCCTTTTTATTAAAAAGGGGATCTGTAACTGATCACTATTTTAATTAACTAATGCACTAGATGGTAAAATTATATTTTGTTCACATAACATTTCGATAATGTTGGAAAGTGATTCATAAATTATGCTGCTATGCCTGATTTTACATACTTGTTTATTTACATATACGCTAAAATTCTTTTTATAGTACTCTATACTTTTGGAAGTGTGTATTGTTAGTCTATCGAAGGGCCCCCTCTGGGTAAAAAAGGGAGGGGGAGCTATTCAATTGAGTACAGTATATTTCATGCGGGACCCTATATTTTTTACTACAACCTATATCGAATTCATTAAAACGCGCCTGTTTGCCTCAAAAATGTTGAAGTCCGCCAATTAAAATTAATTAATGACCCTTTTTAATTACTAGCATCTACCATTCTACTGCACATGCAAACTGCGTACTCTCGTTGAGGGAAAAAAAATCTCGCCAAAATTTCTTAAGTTCTCCAATTAAAATTAATTAATGACCCTTTTTAATTAAATCATTATTGACTTTTAAAATTCACCTGTAATATACTCTAACATGTATAACAAATAGCCTATCTCGTTGAAAAAATATTTGCTTCGAAAAATGTCTAAGTTCCCCAATTAAAATTAATCACCCTTTTTAATTAAACCATTATTGACTTTTAAAATTCTCCTCTAACATGTATATCGAATACCCTACTCTCGTTGAAAAAATGTCGCGAAAATTTTTAAGTTCTGCAATTATTTAATTAATTACTATTTTTAATTAATATTTTTAATTAATTAATCATTCACTTCTACTGCATACACTCATAATCAAACTGCATACTCTCGTTGAAAAAAAAAAAAAAAAAAAAAAAAAAATAATTTTGCTTCGAAAAATTTCTAAGTCTCGCAATTAAAATTAATTAAATTTCTAATTCGCTAAAATAAATCCCTTGAAACACACCTCGTATTCTAGTAGGAAATTCTCCGCGAAAAAAAAATTTTTCTTCAAAAAATTTCTAAGTTCCCTAATTAAAATTAATTAACACTAATCCCCTTATCTTAGGTGGTGGAAGAGGATACTTCGGGAGGAGGTGGGCACATCGAGAGGAAGTGCGCACTTTGAGAGGAGGAGGAGGAGGAGGGCAGGTGCTGCACTTTGGGAGGTGGGCATGTGGGCAGGTGCTGCACCTTGCACCGTGCCCACAGCCCACCTCCTGAGGTCGGAACGTTGTTTCTTCTCTACTAATATGAGATACTTCTTTGAGTAATAAGTGTAGAATCCATACCTTGAATGTTCAATCCTGGTGGTAAGGTTTGCCTTTTACATGTATTACCACCTAGCAAAGTTAGTGTCTTGAAAGCTAGACATTTTAACTTTAATAATTATTAACGATTGAAATACTCAACAGATGTTCTCACACAGCAATAACTGTACAGTGAACTGTACAGGTGGCGCGCATCGTTGAAAAATCACAAATTAACATACGTGATTGAATATTAAAAAAACATGTATTATTGATTAATTAATTTATCATAAATTGTATTTAGTCACGTTGGATACATTTTAAAAGTTGACACATGTGTTATGTTTACAGAAAAAAAAATATATATATATAAGCCTATACATACAATAATAATTAATCCGCTGAATGGGAAAGAGTTGTCTATGCTATCTCAAGTCTAAGGTTAAAACACGCTACTTAGCTCTATTTTGCCCAATTACGGAAGATTAAATGATTCCGTAATCGGGATGCAATTTATATCCTTTTGACTGGGGAATTCGTCGGTTCCCAAAGTCGCATCCATCGTTGCGACAGCTGACGGTTGTTTTCACATTCAACGGTCAATTACACATTTGAAAATCAGTTTGTATAAAATGTCTAATTAAAAAATGTCGTTGCTTCCCGGATTTTTTGAATGACACTACAGATAATATTCTTAATTTTGTTTCGAGACCAAGAGAAATTCGTCTGCTTATGAAAGTCGCCCGAAGGGGCTGCCAAAATTCCAGCAATAGGTTGCGAATGGCACCCAAATTAGCCTCAATCACCCAGTGAGTGGTAAAATGGCACCCCAGCCCCGTTTCCCAGCCTTAGGGTTCCAAAAGGTACCGCCTATTCACCCCGGGGAACCAACGGCCCGGATTTGTCACCTTCAGTTTTAACAGTGTAGCAAATCACAAGAGAGCAAGCACAGCAGCGATGTGAACAAATCAATAGTCAGGTGGATCACAGCCATGCTGTGATCAGGCGATTTCCGCCCCGCACCCAGGTACTAACCCGTTAAGCTAGGCATTCATGCCGGGCAGGTAGGGGCCTGGTTAGCGGTATATATAAAAAAAAAAACATCCAGAACCACGCCATTGAACCACACTGTGTTTAGAAAATTTACTCATATTTTATATTTTTATCGAGTTTTAGATATTTTCAGGAACATGTATAGGTTATGCATGAATTCTTTCCTCTCTTTTAATTCAACTTCATGCATATTTTTCATGCTTTATCTCCCTAAATACTGAAATAAAAAAAAATTCTTTTAAACGCTGTAAGAAAATCGTTTTAAATGCATTGTTTTAAATCGAACGTAATTTCCCGATTTAGATGTTTCGCGTATAATAATTTAATGAATTTAATTTTTTTTTCTTTTTTAATATTTAGATGTAAATATATTTTTCAATTGTAAAATTTTTGAAAACATCATTATTTTCGCTTTTTTTTTTAATTTGGCAACAATGTGTAAATTATAATTTTTTCCAAATATGAAATAAATCGCTATTGAGATAATGAAATTTTGAACATATTACTTCAACTTGAATTCGACCCGACACCCGAAATGAAATTAATAGTTCGTTTAAATATAATTAAAGAAAATCTTTTTCATAAACAAATAAATTAGTACCATTACATTAATGTTTCAGGAGTTCCACTTAAACTGTCGTTTAAAATTGTAATATGTGTATATATATAATATATTTTAATAATTAAAAAGTATTTACTAATATATACGACTAAAATTAAAATGTTAATTATAGAAAAAGTTTCAAAAACTCAATACAAAGCACTGAGCATTTTAAAATTATTATAAAAAAGCAGAACGCGTTTCGACAAAACGTAGCCATTCTTCATCAGCGCAAAAAGTCATATTTTGAACGCAGGAGCAAAACTTCACATGTTTATTTGTAGCCTTATTATTATATATATCACTAGGGGGCTCTGCCCCCTGCTCGCTACGCTCACCAACCCCCGTTCTGATTTCACAGCCTCTTAAAACCCGGTAATGTATCCTGTTTTAAAAAGATGATGATGATGATATCACGAAGGCGGCTATCTTCTGTAATCAGGTTATAATGCTTTTTCATTTAACTGGTTATAATCCTTTTCCATTTAATTCATCTTTTTCATTTTTAATATTCATGTGTAAACATAATTTTTATGACGTAATTTTCTTTATTTCCTGCTTTCAACACGTGATCATTTAATTATTATTTTAAACTTTCATTATTGTTTTTAATAGTCTCGCGCAAATACATTTTTTATTTGAGATAAAACATAATCCTTTGCGCTTATTTAGAAATTGGCAACAATATAAAAAAAATGACTTTTTCAATAAAATATATTTTACTCGATTTTTAAGGATTTTCTGAGTTTTTATTGTCCGACCGTGATAATTTTTTTAATTTCTGAAAGCTTGTTATATTTCGCGTCTGGTGGTATGATTTTCGAATCCGTAGGATGGCTAGAAAAAAAGTAATAGCTCTTCAAAAAAGTCCGTAGTAAAAAAGCCATGAGAATAACCCGGAATATCTACGCAGAATTTGTTTGGTCCATTTCTAAATCGTTTTTGGCTCAGTTCCAGATTACTTTTTTTTAATATAGAAGGATACTATTTCTGGTTTGTTTGATATTTTATACCTCATGCAGTAAATTGAATATTTACTCATTCATATACAAATATGTATTTATTGTCATCTAAAATATATAGTTCTGTTCAAACTTCATGTGAAAACTCCAACAACCCGACTTTCAATAACCTAAATCTGACCCGCGAGAAATATTCTAGAATAAACCCAACCTACAAGAAAAAAAAAAAATTAGTCACGACAAACCGAAAAAACAAACAAACAAAAAAAATAAGGACAACCTGACACAATGCAGTATTCTGTATTGCTTGTTTTCTGCGAAATTCGATAATATTAAGCCAAGTGCTAGAAAATTCCATATACCGTGCCCAAACAGCACTAACAAGACACATTGAATATGGTTGCTTGTCTATATGGTATCACTGACTGAATTACTGAACTTTTACAACATTTTCGCAATGTCAGATTTCAAACAAAATAAGGTAAAGATATACAATTATTATACAGACAACCATACATTAAATACAATAATCCAACATGGAGTGAAAAATTAGCCAGAGGCAGGAATCGAACCTGGGACCACAACGTTCCGGGATGTTGCTCTAACCACTGAGCCATTCCGGCCGATTCCTGAGTCTGCAATCTTTCACTAATAAACCATGTTGGACAGAAGGCCACCAGCCATTTAACAGACAGCCTTGGAAGACCGGACAACGGTGAATAGATTTTTATTTACTATTCCACCGATTCAGTGGTTAGAGTAACAGCCCGGAACGCTGTGGTCTCAGGTTCGATTCCTAGCTCTGGCTAATTTTTCACTCCATGTTGGATTATTGTATTTAATATATGGTTGCCTGTATAATAATTGTATAACTTCAAAATGCTGAATGCAGACGTTATTTAGTGTTTTAAAATAAGGTAAGTTTCAATTTTTCAGTACAATATCTTCACTGTTATTGACCTCCTAGTACCAAGATTTAAATTTTGATCAGAGTTCTTAGTTTTGGATGATTTGAACCAGAAAATAATTAAATTAATGCTATTAAATTTCTTCCGAGGTGTCTGTTTGATTTCATTTATTATGTTTAAGTTACCATTAAGTATTGCACGGCAGCATATACTTAGCGGCAAATTGTTTGGCTGACGTCAGGATCAAAACGGATGATTAAATGTCATTGAATATAGGTGGATTATAATCCAGGAATGAACATAGGCTATGTTTTATTTACGTTATTCAAATATTTTTCTTAATAATTCAAAATTTCATAATTTTTATTGGGAATCAATCGACATTTTTCCTATAAAATTTAACTGTGTTTCTTTATTGTTGCCAACAATTCAAAAACCGTAATAATAATTTGTCCCAAAGCAACTAATTTTCAATTGAAAGATTTTCACGTTCAAAATAAAATTGAATTATTTTTTTTTAAGTTTTAAAAAAAAAAGGGGGGGGGGATCAACACGACGTCATACTCTAAATATAAACGGGCATTTTCTAATATTTGGTTGTAATTCAAGCAGAAAGCAGGCGAATGTATCGCCTTATTTGTAACAAAAACAGCATTTCTTAGTTCAGCAGCAGTAATACATTTGTTAATAATACAAGGAACATCAGTATGAATAAATACAGGAAACAGGTGTATATAATGTTATATTTATAACAAAAAATTGAAATAATTTTTACCGATACTGATTAATAAGGATGAATATCAGTTACAAACAGGAGAAAATTTTCTGTCAAACAGTTTATAAGAGATTTCGCTGGGGAGAAATTTGACGTCTTATTATACATTAATTGCGTAGATGATTATTATGAAATAGGTTGTACGTGTTCAACATAATTTACTTATTTATATATAGCGCCCCTGGGAAGAAATAATATATTCAATTTTAAATAAAATTGATTTATTTTATGTTTCATTGTATAATAGCTATATTGAAATTTAAAGTAGTTGGCACAGATTCAACACAATTTTCTTTTGTGTTTATAGCGTCTCCTGGTGAGAAATAAGGTAACTAAATTTTTTTTAATTGATTTTTTGCGGGTTTGTATAAATTATTTGAATAATGTTCTGCCATGATCAAATTAAAGTTTAATAAAAAATTTCCCAGGATTTTTTACGCTGGTAGCGCCCATGGTGGAACAGTGCCTAACTAAAACTTTAAAATGGATTTTTCTTATATGCCACCCATGCTCCAAATTAAAATTAGGTATTACTGATTCAACAAAATTTATTCTTGCATGTATAGTGCCCCGTGGGTGGAAATAGCGTAACCAATTCATATATTATAATACGAGCAAATCGTGTGTGTGTGTGTATGGAAATTTTATCTAAAAAATGTCTTTAACGATAATTTTGTATTCTACCGTTTTAGTGTACGAGAAAACATTGGACTCGACATGTTCGGAAAAATTCGATTAGTGGGTCATGTTGTGATCTCTACGTGCAATGCATTTCAATAGAAATAACGGTTGAAACAGCTGCTGAACAGTTGGCAGTAAACAAATTCGTAAAGTTGGCAACATTTCTCCAAATTTGGTGACATAGCCGATTTTTGGCCGGAAAATGACTTTCCAGATTATCAATGCCAAAACAAATTATTGGCGCTAAATGAAATAATGTCGCCAATATGGCGAGTTTTCAAAGAATGTTGGCGAAGCTGGGCGAAAGAATTGGCATTCAGAATCTGAAGGAATTTTCTAGAAATTCCCAATAGGAGCTGAGATACATGATTCAACCAATCAGAGTCCATAGAACGTTCTCGAAAACAAAATTTAACCATTTAGGTTACAATAGATCTTTCTCACAATTAATTCCATTCTTTTAAGGAAGTGCTTCGGTCGAAGCCTAAAGTCTCTGAAGTTGGACAGAAAATCTTACGATCTGCAAAAGACTTAGAAGTCTACGAAAAGAATGAAATTTGGCGAGTTGAACACAAAGCTGATTTTAACCAAACACCAAAACATTACACCAAACATTTTTATCACCAGCTGGTTCATTTTTTGTTTGCAAAATTGAATTTTTATGTTTCATTGTATGACAGCTATACTGAAGTTAAAAATAAGTAGTACAGATACAACATAATTTTCTTTCGCGTTTAAACTGTCCCCTGGAGGAAAATAGGGTAAATGAATAGTTATTTATTTATCTTACTTATAATAAAATCCAAAGGCGAGAAAGTGTCTGTAACGGTACCGGGTTGTACCACTCTGCGATTCGACCGTAGTTAAACGCCATGTTAGGCTTACTGAAAAAGAAGTTATATTTTCTACTTTCGTCGTTTAAATATTTGTAAAAGCATATTCAAGCTTTTAAATCTTTTAATTTTGTTTAAAACCTTAAAACACTATTTCATAAAAAAAAAAAAAAAAAAAAAAAAAAAAAATGTATATTAACATTTCTGTAAAAAAAAAAATTCTGTAAGCACTTTTTTTTTCAGAATGCGGTGATTTATTTCCTTGGGAGAGATTTGAGGTTGATTCAGTATACTGTCGCCATCTACTGGCGGATTTTGAAATTGCTTCCATCGTTCCGGAATGCGAGTCCTCCCGAAATTCACGATTATTTGACAAAATTCATGTTTTTTTTTTTTCGTGATTCTTTGACAAAATTTGCATTTTTTCTGCTGTTCTTTGACAAAATTTCATTTTTTCGTAGTCCTTCGAAGAAATTTGCGTTTTCTTTTTGCGATCCTTTGAGGAAATTTGCGTTTTTTGCTATTCTTTGACGAAATTTGCCTTTTATTCACGATCCTTTGACAGAATTCGTGTTTTTTCTGAGATTGACGAAATTAGCGGTTGTTTTTTTTCGATCCTTTGACGAAATTTCACTTTTTTCGCGATCGCTTAACGGAATTAGACATTTTTTCGCAGTGCTTTGAAGAAATTTTTTTTTTCTTTCTAGACCCTTTGAAGAAATTCATGTTTTTCCGCGATTATTTGACGAAATTCACAGTTTTTTTTTTTTTCGATCCTTTAACCAATTTTTTTTTTTTTTTTTTTTTTTTTTTTTTTGTGATCCCTTGATGAAATTTTACATTTTTTTCGGAGTCCTTGGAAGAAATTTTCGTCTTCTTCGTAAGCCTTTGACGGAAATCGCGTTTTTTTGCAATTTGTTAACAAAATTAGCGTTTTTTTTTTTTTTTTTTTGCAATACTGCAGCGAAATTTGCGTTTTTATTTTCGGTACTTTGACGAAATTCACGTTGTTTCCACAATCCTTTGATGAAATTTTCTATTTTTTCTGCGAACGATAGACATAATTGATTTTTTTCGGCGACTATCGTTCAAAATTCGAGATATTTATGTTCGAAATTTTGGACTGAAGACTTAAATTTTCGAAATCGAATGCCTTAAATTTTTAGGAAAACTTGAACAGAATCACCCCTGATGAAATAAATACATAACTATTTTTTTTTCTAACGAATCGTAATATAAATTAATTTTAAACTAAAATTTGAGAGAAAAATGATATGTTTTTAATTTCGGGAAGAGAAGGGGGGGGGACCGTGTTCCCCCGCCACTGAAGTAACAATATTTTAGTGATTAAACATTGAAACACAATGGACTGAAAAAAAATTAGGACTCGGTAAAATTTTCGAAAAATTTCAGAAAATCTAAAATTTTAGTAAAAATTTACAAATTTAGAAAATTTTCGAATTTTTCTTTCCGGACTTCGGGTTTTTCCGGAAAAACCCGATTTGTACCCCGGAAAGTATTGAAAACCCGGAAAGTATTTGGTAAAAATGTCGCTGCCCCCCGGATTTTTTAAACGACGCTACAGACAATATTCTTATTTTGGTTTCGAGGCAACAGAAATTCGTCTGCTTGGGAATAACATTCGGAACAACACTGTGTTTAGAAAATTTATGCCTATATTTTATCTTTTTATCGAGTTTTAGATATTTTTAGGAACAGGTATATAAGTTATACATGATTTTTTTTTATTTTATTTCATCTTCATGCATATTTTTCCTGTTATCTCTCCAAACATTGAAACAAAAAATGTTCTTTTAGAAGCTATAAGAAAATTGTTTTAAATATATTGTGTTAAATATTACGAAATTTCCCGATCTAATACTTTTCGTGTGTTGGGTTGGGTTGAGTTGATTATTGACGGCCAATTATCGACACTAGGGATATAGGCCCAGGGGGAGTGCCCTTCGTGGGGGTCTTTCTAAGGGAACCTAATCCGTATTTACGCATGGAGAAAATCCACGGCTCGAAAGAAAACCACGAAAACTCCGAGCGATTAGGCCGACGGGCGCGATTGGGATCGAACCCAGCACCTCCCGTCTACCAGCTTCGAGAGCACAACCTCTCAGCCACTGGTGGGGCACTTTTCGTGTGTAATAATATATTTATTTTAAAATTTTCTTTATTTTTTAATGTATTTTTTCAATTGTAAAATGTTCGGAAACACATTACTATTTACGCTTTTTCAAAATTTGGCAAAAATAGGTAAAATATGACTTTTTCCAAATATGAAATAAATCGCTATTGAGATGCCGAAATTTTGAAAAAAAAAAAAAGACTAATAATATTAGAGAAAATTAAAAAATGGTTGCACTTTGCACACTACAAAATAATCAAATATGTGCCTATGAAATGTGGTTAAATGTCTATGCATAGTTTCTGATTCTATAAAACTTTTTTTACAGGAATTATTTTGATCGACTTCAACATTGCGCTTAAAATAATTCTTCGATTTAAAAACTGACTGCTTCAACATGTTTATTTCTATAAAATTACCAATTTTCATTATCAAACTACTAAACCTTTATATGCAATAGTTTTCCTAATATAAGCCACCTCCGATCACAAAATATTTAATTAAGGCGCCATCAGCATCAGCAGTAGTTGCTTGTTTTTTTTTAGTATAGAGAGAAAATTATTGAGATATTTTCTGTAAATTTCCATAAATACCAATAAATTTTTGAAGATTACTAATTCGGAAACCTTTTCCTATTTTCTTTTCTACAATATTTATATTTACAGTATTTTTTGTAAAATGAGATATCGCCATTAATTGACCAGGCACGCACATACATATATACACAGCTTACTTATTCCCAGCTTTATTAATATCCAACCATATCTTTATTTGAAAAGATAAATTTCTTTGGATGTTAGGCATATTTTGCGACAAACAAAAGTAAAATAAACACATTTTTGCTTTCTGAAGTTTTGTGTTTCTATACTCATTTTTTGAACTGTGGTCAAAAAAGGACTGTAAAAATATCATACACTTGGAACCTTAATTGCTACCAGACCGCTCCCGTAATTTTTTAAACCCATGAACCCGCGAAGAGGGTGATGAAAGAATGAATGGATGTGACACTCCTTATCTCGGATCCGTATTTTGATTTGTAAAAGATCCCTCTTTTTTTTCGGATTGAAAATTTTCGGGGAAAAAGGAAGTCACGATTCACACCATACCCTCTCTCTCTCACCTATCCATCCATACCATACCATCTTCACAAATATGCGTTCTATTAATTTCCAAAAAGTTCTACATATTGATATTTTTTATAGAGTGTAAATGCAGCTATTGCAAAGTTTCAACGCCCATTTGAATAGTATAGTACTTAAAATAAATGTCACTAAAACAGGAGAGAAAATAATCACATAGTAGACTTAATTTTGGAAAATTGTACTACTTATACTCAAACTTCCCTTGGAAATCTTTCTAAAGTCCATTCCAATATTTACTACATCATTTCCGCATCGGCATAGAAATAATGTACTACTTGAGACAAGACAGAAAAAAACACTAAAGTTTAAATATGCCCAGGTCCGAATGCACCTGACTCTCAGATTTTAATTTTTTTTAATTCGATTTTTTGTTAGTTATTATTTTCCGAAGTTCGCCGGCGATTTTGAGCCACTGCTACTGTTAACCGATTTCTATTTGATACCTTATCTTTCCAATGTCATATTTTCTATCCCTGTAAAAAGGAAACATTCCTGAATCTTTTTTTTAATCAAAAAATATTAATGAATTGAATTTATGCAAATTTTCAAAGACATTTAGAAAACGAGAAATTTTTGATAGCTGAAATAAAGCTACAGCGAGGGTTTTTTTCCACGTTCGTTTGATACAGTAACCTTTTATCACCAAAGCCTGTTGTTAAAGACGGAGTTTCTTCAGAAATTGTTTATATTCATAGAACGTTTGTCTCGATGTGGTTCTGCCTTTTGTTAAGTAATTTGTAACTTGCTTCCTCTTTTCGGTTAAATCGTGTTTTCATTTTTATTATTGCGTTCGGTAAAGTGACTGCACCGTCTTTGTTTCCCGTGTTTCTGTAACCGAAGGACTATTCAAACATCACTTTTATTTTTTTCCTTTATCGTGTCTTTCATTTTTTTCTTTTGTACAATATTTTCGAAAAAGTAGTGTATTGTAGCCATCACAAAACTTTTTTCTATATTTCTCTAGCACATTAAATGAAATAGCGCGATTACGCTTACACACCAACCGCAAAGTATAATGCATTTCTTCGATTTGAACTCGGAATTATTGGATTGATAATCTACACAAAGTCTTGTTTTCTCACCTTCATCATTTTTCATAACTAAAGTGACACCCGCAGAATATGAGCTATTACTTTCTTTAACTAATCCTGATTCTAACAAAGTTCGAACTTGACTATTAACTTCCTTTTTCTGTTGGGGAGATGTACGATATGGTCTCAAAGATATAGGTAGGTCTGATTTAAGTAAAATACGTTGCAGTTCGATTCGAATTATGCCAACATCATATTTATGTTTAGAAAAATGGTTAAATATTCTCAAAAATAATCCATTAAAACACCATTCTGAATTAAATGAATTATTTCATTTAATTATATCACTAAATTTTTTACCCCAAAAACTTTGAAGAGTCATGCAAGTTCCATAATCACAATTGCTTACATTACTAGAATAATTGTTTACACTACTATCATTTTCAAAAAAAAAAAAAAAAAAAAAAAGATCTCAATTCATTATTTGTAACTTTAGTTTTTAACACAACATTTCTTTGAAATACAATATATTTTTTACAATTGATATTTAATTCAAATTCATCCTAATTTTTCAAACCCGAAATCTTTAATCATTTAAAAGTAAAATGTGACTGTCATTTTTGCACTAGATGGTAAAAAAGAGCTAAAAATTATTAACTTATTTCACATAACATTGCAATAACGTTGGAAAGTGCTTCATAAACTATACCGCGACGCAGGATTTTTCCTTCTTGTTTATTTTATTTACATATTTATTTACTTTCTTACTTACCATTTTGCATTAATGATAGAATTCTTCATTCATTAGTATCATCTTTGTGAGCACTCTGTATTTTTTGAAGATTATATTGTTAGCCTAAAATATATCGAAGGGACCTCTAACACTTTAGTGCAGCATAATTCATACATCTCACAGTATGATCCGGTAACACGTTTTAACGGTTCAGGAAAAAAAAATTCTCATTTAAGTCCGATCATTAATATTTTTAATTAATATTTATTATTACTATCTTTTAAGTACATCTCGCAAACCTAACTTCGAAAAAAATATTTCCCGCGAAAATAACTTACTCTAACACATATTTCAAACCGCATACCATAGTTCCGCTTTAAAAAAAAAATCCTTAATTTTTTTTTCCAATTCCCCAAAATAAAACAAATGTACTTAAACTATTGCTGTGCTAGAGTACAGTCGGTCGAGAAATGATTTGTTCACCCTTCCCCTCTCTGCACGTCTCTTTTGCCCTCGTTTACAAATTTTATGTTAAAAAAGAAAGCGTTCTTCAACAGTGTTTTGAAGAAAAGGTGTTCAAAAATAATGGTTTTAAGATTGTCATCTTTGAATATATTTCTTGATGATAAGTTGGATCTAATAATAAAATTAAATATATATAAAAAAATATTCTAGAATTTTTTCTCATTTCCACCCTTTGATGATGGCCTGGTTCTGGTCGAAAGCGCTCGAGACACCGATGAATGATTTTTAACATCTTAAAATGGTTTTAGTGTTTTAGAACCTTTTTATTTTTACACCTATTTTAGTAATTACACAAATTATGATCCATTTTAATGGGTTCCTATTTTAATCTAATAATGGAAAGCAAAATTTGAAAAAAACGGTTTGAAAATTTATGACGGAGGTACTGGTGTTCAATTCATTTTGCTTTCGACTGTACACACAATTTCCCAGATAAAAAAATTACTCGAAAAAATAATTTCCAAGTCCCTCAATTAAAATTTAAAAAATAAATTTCTATTCCATTAAACAAAATATATATACATATTTCATCCCACCTCGTGTTAGAGTCCCCCAAATAAAATTTAAAAAATAAATTTCTAATTCTCTAAAATAAATCCGTTGAAACTCACATCGTATTATAGTAGACAATTCTCCGAAATTTTTTAAGTCCCCCAATTAAAATTAAAAAATTAAAATTAACGAATTTTTTTTTCAAAATACTCCCGTCGTCTTACAGTTGACATTCTACCTCCACCAGCAGCACGCGAGCACCTCCATACCCCCCCCCCCCCTTATGCTAATTTACTTTATATGCTATCCACTTACATGCAGTAGCATGATAATGGAGGTTTGGCGCCACCTGCACTGTGGAGATGACCGTGCCGGTGCTGGAGGTGGAATGTCTACCGTAAGACGCGGAGGATTTGTGATTTTTCTTTTATTAATTTTAATTTGGAAACTTAGAAAAATTTGAAGCATTTTTTTGTCTTTTGTTGGAAATTGTGTGCACTGTAGCATGATGTTGGTTGAAATAGTTTCATTTTGGTGAATTAGAATTTTTTTTTTTTTTTTTTTTTTTAAATTTTAATAGGGAGACTTAGGAAATTTCTGAGTAATTTTTTTTTTCTTACGCGGAGAATTGTATGCTGGAGTACGATATGAGTTGATATAGTTTTATGCGTGGAAAATTAAATTTTTGATCAATTTTAATTTTTTTTTTTTTAATTTAGGGACTTATTTTTAATTTCGGAAAATTTCAGTTTTTTTTTTTTTTTTCGAGGGAAATTGTGTGATGCTGGTTGAAATACATTTATTTTGGAGAATTAGGATTTTTTCATTAATTTTAATGGTTTGATTTTAATTTGGAAATTTAGAAAAATTTCGATTTTTTTTTTTTGTCTGCTTTTAGGTTTCCGATATTTTGAACCATACCATATCATATTTGTAAACATGCAATGCATGTTTACAAATCCATTCAGAAACCAAACAAAATAAAAAGATAATTTAGTAAATTACCCTAACAAATGTTTTAAATATATTCTAAAAGTCGTTGTTGTTAACAACAGGCAATTCGAGTTCTTAAAAGAACTTTTTTAAAACTAAAATTACAAGTAGAAAGAACTGCAACTAAATTCAAAATACGAAAACAAACGCGGAAACAACCAGTTTAGGTCACAGTTAAAATACTCTGTTGCCAAATAATAAAGAAATATATGTACTTTATGAAAATAACATGGATTAAGCTCGAGAAAATCATGTAAATATGATTTCACAGCTTTTAGATTATGTAAATCTACGACGAGAAACAAGACAAAAAAATGGCGGAAAGGTAAACAAAGGGATGTATCAAAATTAAATCTGTCAAAATTAAAATAGATATAACTCCGGCAAAAATCAACATATTTAAACAAAACTTTTGCATCCCGTAGGTACTATTATATATATAACGTTTACATTAAAAATGGAAAATCGACATTTTGATGCTTTTTTGCAAATTTTAAAGTCCACTGTATCCTTAAAAAAATGAAAATGTAATACTTATTTAATTTTATTTTTAAACACAAACTGGTGCTACTGCATTGTCAATCATGTATCTGCAGTGCACGTGGCTGAATTTAAAGAGATCACCTTGATCCTCCGACGTTTTATGCAGTGATTTCACTTTTGAGGAGTAGTCGTTCTGATTTTCAGATGAGAAGATATTTTAATTTACACGTGTTTAAACTCCTAGAACTTTAAGGTATGATACGTTTTCTAAAAACTTGTTTCCTTCTCTCTAACCACATTTACTTCAATTCTAAGAAATATATCAGATTAATAGTTTTATGTCGTGTACATTTAGTACATATCAGTACGTGTAAAAGACGACCATACGCATGTTTCCAAGGTGGTCACCTTAGAAAACAAATGTGAAAATTAGTATAGTTAGGGTGATTTTCAAAATTTTTACATAAATATCTGAAAAAAATTATTACCATTTATTGTTAACATCAGAGATCACTCAAAAGATGTCAGTAATTCCCAGAAGAAAATCCCTGAACTACCGTCTACAAAAAGAGCTTCAAGGTATTTTCGTGTCATAAGATAAGAAGAAAAACTCCAAAGATATCAAAAGAAAGAAAGGATAATCAGAGCATAATAATAGTAAGCAAAATAGTTTGCCGACTATTTTTTCACATTTTAAAAGTGATTTCAATACATGGGTAACCTTTGGAATACTATGCACCAAAGGTGGCCCACAAGCTACAATTTTGAAATTGTATTATGAAAGTAATTACATTTTATTTTATAAAGAAAAGTATCCCCGATATGTGTTAGAGATAAATGTAAAATTTTACAAACAAAAATTCAGACAGACACACACAACCATAAAATTTTACAAACAAAAATTCAGCCAGACACACACAACCATAAAATTATATAAAAAAATCCTCAAAGCTTAATTATGCCCACTTTTGGGTCACCTACCTTATGAATATCATGGACACATATGTAAATGTAAAATAAATAATAATGAGAGATATATTATCAAAATTTTTAATGTAATGGCATCGAAGTATACATAAATAAGATAATAATAATAGCAATAGTAAGAAAGTGCAATAAATACAACTTGTAATAACACAATACGTAATAATAGAAGCAAAACTGGTTAAGTTTTAAATATAAAATAACAAATGAAGAATTTTTCAACAGAAAAAGCCACCTGTGACTTGCCATTTAAAAATTTTATTGAGTAAAAAAAACACCATTTATTATTTTTAAAGCACTGTCTTGTACTAATTGCTGGAAAACTTCACTATTTCTTATTCTTTCCAAACGCTTTCAACAACACAATACTCTCAACTGGATTTTCAGACAAGAGTGTCAGCCAGCACTCATTTTCCATGATCTCTTCCCATTTTTCCGAGAAAAACTGGATTGCCATCTCAGCCAGTTCAGAATCACTGCGTTGTTGGGATAACAAGAAAAACTCACAGAAGTTTTGTATTGAAATGTCTCTCTTCATCTGCTCCACACACAATTTTTTAAGGTCACCAACAGAATATTTATCTCCAAGTTTGTACAGTTCAGTCACATTTTTCCAGTTCAGATTGTCACTGCTCCCCGTATACAAATAAATGAGAAAATCATGAAATGATGTTGGCTCTGCGTCTTCAATCGTTACGACACCACTCGCTTTTTCTTTCATGTCATGCTCCAACATGGCGGAGAAGACAGGTGACCGCACACTTAGAATTCCTCTGTGGCATTTGAATTTCTTGTGTTTCACATCTACAGTAACGTCAGAGTGTACATCATTAAGCAGTAGATCTTCGTAATCTTTTTCTAACTTCCGCTTATCTACAAAAAGAAAAGGAAATCACTAAAGTTAGCAACACAACTTGATTTGATTTGTGTACAAAGATCGCACCAACCCCTTCTTGCCTAATTAAAACCAACAAAATGAAAAATTTAGATTTTTTTTTTTTCAAATATTTTTATTTTCTCATAGCAAGCTCAGGGTCCTGTCCAGGCTTTTCTCACAGGGTCCTGTTTTTGTAAAATTGTGAAAAATCTAGTCATACTTTTGTGAATTTGAAATGATTATTACATTCAGTTTTTTGTTTATACATTAACACGATCATTTATCTATGCAAAACTAAGATAATAGGTTCTTGGGTGTCTTCAGCTGTTTTGTGACAGGTCAGAATTTACTTTTAAATGGTTAAATTTGTGAAAGATTCAATTTGGAAATGGAAAATTTTTGTGAAAGGTAAATTTTTAAGACAAAGAATTTTGTGAAGGGTCCTGTTTTAATATTAAAAATTTTGGGAAGGGCCCTGTTTTGATATTAAAAATTTTGTGAAGGGTGCTGTTTAGATATTAAAAATTTTGTGAAGGGTTCTGTTTTGATATTAAAAATTTTGTGAAGGGTCCTCAAAAGTACCCAATTTTTTGCTAAACAGATGCTTGAAGCTAAACTCATAAATGTGGCTTCGCTTGCAGTTATGATAAGCTACAGACTGCATTGGCACTGTTTTCTTTAAAATCCTTTGAATACAAGTGAATGTTTTAGCACTTAATGATAATTTTTCTGTCATGCTATACTCACTACTTCAAAATTATTTTAACCCAGATAGTAGAATTTTTTTTTCAGGAAACTATTTTACTTTACTTATCTTTTATTCATTCGTAGTAGGCTAAAATTTTGAAGAGTGTCCATATTTGTTGGAAATTACATACTGGAAATAATTTTTCTTTAAAATTATCTGAATTTGTTCATTCTAGAAATAAAAAAGACACTAGCTCAGTAGAACAGGGCATTATTGCAAGACAAAATATATTATCGCTTTTAATTATAATAAAGAAAAAAAGGGAGAAATGTGTATTGTTTAATTATGATGAATAAAGTAAAATTAATTTTGAATGTTTTTATGATTTAAAAATGAAAAATACAATTAAATTACAACATCAGTGAATAATTTTCTGTGATTATCTCTCTTATAAGAAACGAGAAAATTGTATAATTTTTTCAAGTTATCGGATGAACGGATTTAGAATATGTTTGGAATTTTTTTTTACTAGAAATATTTGGATACGTACGTCTAATGGTGCATTTTACTACGTTTTAAAATGGCGGAAAGCATTTTGCCAATTTTAAAAAGGGCCGAGCGTTGCCCCCCTTAAAAATTACCTAGTGGGAATTCAGAGTTCTGTTTAGGCTTTTTGATATGGGGCAGGACGTCCTTCCTGTCCTTCTTTTCGAAATTTACCCCCCTCCCCTTCCGATGGTTCCACAGTTCTAAAATCCCCGCCCCGTGTGTCCAATCACGCGCACATTTGACCGAATTAAAAAGAAAGCCCTTTAAGTAAATTTTATCATTTATTTTAAACGAACCGTAAATTATTTCTTAGACATTATAACTTCCAATTTGTTGCTTTTGAGCTCCCCTCTCCACTCCCTCAGACAATCACCCAAATATTTTCAGTTGAATCGCAGAGAATTATTCTGTCTCTCACCCATACATTTTCTGCATATATGCAAGTGTAAAAAATCATCAGTCACATTAAGGGAACAGTACACCTTTAACTGTCGCAGATCGCAGAACATGCGAAATTTGTCAAGAATTTGACATTAAAAAAAAAAAAAAAAAGAAAGAAAAAGGGCGCTGATTCTAGAAGCACCAAAATTCAGAGTATATTTAGGTAATATTGAATTGTGTTTAAAAATTTTTTATTTGGATATAATATAATTAAAAAAAATTCAAAGTGAGTGTTTCAAAGTAATAATTAAATTTTTTAATTTGGATAACATTTGTCCCCACACACGATAACTCATGCACATTTCATGGAATTTGCATAAAAGTTATCTGAAAATAGACATAATACACTGGACTATAATTTGAACTAAAACTCTAGTAAATGGCTAATTAGATAAAGAGTAATTAACTTTTAATTAGAAAAACCACTAATTTTTACACATATTTAACCTCATAATTTTTTATACTAAACACAGCTTCACCATTCTAGTTCATTTTCATGATTATATCAATATTTAGGTAGTATAATATATTTTTGAAGCTATACCAAACGGATTTGGAAGATATCATGCGCGTAAGAGTAAAACAAGTCATTTTGAGAAAAAGCCGTAAAAAGTTTTTATTTGTATTTTTAAAATATAAAATTCATAATAAAATAAAAATAAAAACTACTTCTTAATAATAAAAAAAGCTATAACTTATTCAGTATTAAAAATAAAATCTGATGCTAGTTTAATTTGATAAATATAAAATAGTTTGTAAAAGGCTGCAGAATATAGGAACTTGCGTCAAAAATAAATTTGAATGTAAAAATGTAGTTGCTTATTCTTGCATAAAATTACTTCTAAACATGCAAGTTAAATTTTTGTTCCGCATTGATTGCTAAGTGAATTAAATTTGTGCTCTTTATAAAATGAAATTATTTAATGAAAAATATAGGCCATTTTTTAGCGATTCTGATATTTAAATAGCTGATTTACATACTTTGCAGCATAATAATTAGGATAGTTTTCTAAAAATAATATTAATATAACAAAATCCGTATTCAAAACTGTCAATTGTAACAAAAATCACTGTCAATACTTTTAAGTTTTTTATAAGCTAAATTAGCATTTTAGGGCATATTTTTATATTATTATTATATTTTTCAATTCCTACTATTAGCTCACACTCTCTATATATTTATATATCTTGTTCAAATTTTCAAACGTTAATAAAATATTTTCTATTCATCCACTCAAGTTCAAATGCATTTTTTTTAACTTGTCGTGGATGCCACTTGATGTTAATACAGTTTTTTCAAATATCAATTCATTAATTAAATTTAATTAACTAATTTTAGTTTTGTACGGGAGAAAAAAAATCTCTCCCATTGTTTTCATAAATGAAATGAAAGATTTTCTTCAAATTAGTGATGCCACAAAAATAAAATACCGCAACGATGATTATAACAAAATGTTCAATAAAGATAACGTGGGACATTAATGCTGCACGGGTTTATTTTATATATTTATGATTAAAAAATAGGAATTGACTTAAAAAATATGTTTTATATTACTTGTTATATTAATATATTTATAAATTTCAATGAAAGCAAAATAATTTTTTCCTCCTGTCTATATTATCCGTCCATAATAAGAGAAACCATAGAGATACTAACGCGCAAAAACACAATATGTAACGATACGGCATCTTTTAACTTACCGAAATTATGGCTCGAGTTTCCATGATTACAGATATGAAAATAAACAACCAAGTAAAAATAAAAGATAACGGGCGTAATTTTAAAAAAAAGTACATGAAAATTAAAGTATAGCATTTTAAATAAAAACTTCAAAGCCCAGTTAGCGTAAACAATTACGGAATATTCTCATTTGTTTTAGAAAATGACTCGGGGGGAGTCGAAACATGTCAAACAACCTAATAAAAGTTATTTTAATTTGTATTATGTTGTAATTTACACCTTTTAGCCTTTAAAAGAAATATATTATTATAAGGTGTTATAATTTATTATATTGTTACAATACTTTCTTCTATAATAGATAGAATAATGTAAAAACTTTAAGGACCACGGTTTGAGATAATTATCTTTAAAAAGTGATATATTCTTATTTTTGGGACACACCTTATATAATAAGTATCCTGAAAAATTATAATATTAGGGATTATTTTTTATGAAATATGATGAAGGCTTTTTTTTTTTTCCAGAGTGCAATTGCCATGATTTATCCGGTTGCAAGCATTTAAGATTGTAATGTTGGCAACGTATCTCTTACTAGCTGACATACCCGGCGTTGCCCGGGCCCGTGATAATAATAATCTTAAAACTATCTAAAATCAATGTTGAATGATTTTTTTTTTAATGAAAATCTATCCAAATGAACTAAAGGACCGTCCTTATACTTATTGCCGATTTAATTTCTGACGTTTTGATATATTAAACTTCCAATTCTGACCAAAAGTTCCTGAGCAAACCTAAATAATAGAAAGCGCTCCCCCACCTTTCCTCTTTTAAACTCAAAATAATATACAGTATTAGCCAAATTATTAGTTTCATTTGAAAAAATTTTTTCCAAAACCTTGTTTCTAAGATGATTATATTAAACTTAAATAAAAATCATGCACTCGTGACATCATAATTCACTTTTATATTTTAACAGAATAATAAGGATACTATTATTTCTGACTCGTGCTATAGCACGACCTAGCCAGTAATACACGTCAGGGCACATTGCCGTTACCATTATCTTTTTACGCGTGAAGGTTTCGCTATGGTACTCCATTGTGTAATTTGGTAATTTTTGAATGAAAATCCAAAAATATCTCCACGAAATAAACACGTGGTCAAGAAAGTACTGATACTATCTGCTACGCGGACACGGGGCGGGCTGGCTCGCAGTATGAATGGCCAAAAGTGGAATAGGACAGGACAACAAAGAAATTCTAATAGACAGTACCTTTCCTCCTCGTCCTCGATATTAAGCTTTATTTTGGCGCCATCTATCCCCAGTTAGCGTAAACAAAGGTACTTTCCGGTTAGCCTATATATATATACACATATATGTATGAATATATATATATATATATATATGGTTGGTTGGTTGATTTATGACGGCCGATTATCTATTCAAGGGTTATAGGCCCTAGGGGGGAGTGCACTCCGTGGGGTCTTTCTAAGGGATCCTAACCCGTATTTACGGCAAGGTTCGAAGAAAACCACGGAAAACTCCAAACGGTTAGGTCGACGAGCGCGACAGGTATTAGAACCCAGCACCTCCCGTCTACCAGCTTTGAGAGCAGAACCTCTCAGCCACTGGTGGGGCCTATATATATATATGTATGTATGTATGTATATATATATATATATATATATATATATATATATATATGTATATGAGTGTATATATATATATATGTGTGTGTGTACATATACATGTAATCACTGGCGCCCGGCTAACCAAAATGTACCGTAATTTCTATTGAAATCGTAGTTTTTTTCTAGGCATATTAAAAAAAGAAAAAAAATCCGGATTTAATTTGAGATCAACTTTTAAAAGCTTCAGCTATATAACGTTAAATATCCATTCAATATAGATAAACTGAAAATTGTTAATATTTCTTTCGTAAAATTGTAATTTAGTTTTATGAATTTTTAAAAACTTATATTAACTTAAATTTTGAAATTTTGCTAGCATTGTAAATAAAATGAATATTTCTTATCAAAAGTATTTAAAAAATAAGGAATTTATAATATCGTGTACTAGATATATTCATTACATCAATGCAGATAAAATTTTGATTTTTAACATAATAACATTTAAACTTAAGTTTGTAGTAAAAATTTTGTAATTTAATAGTAGAATGTGAAAAATAATTTCCAGTCATACTAATGCAATTAAAGGTTGAAATTTTGATATTGAATAAACGAAAAGTTGATTTTTAAGGATAAAATTTATTATAGCTTATTTTTAAACTAAGGGGGAAAAAAGAGAAAATTATTTTTTCACAATATATTATTAAATACAATTTTTTCCTCTACTTAGTTAAAATCAAATGTTACTACGTTAAAAATCAAAATTATATCTGCATGGAAATAATTAATGTATTTAGTACACAGTATTATATATTCCTTATATTTTAATTTTATAAGAAATATTAATTTTATGTTGCAAGCAAAAGTTAAAAAGAAAAAAAATTATATAAGCTTTTAAAAATTGTTAAAACTAAATTAAAGTTTTATGAAAGAAATATTAATAATTTTTAGTTTATTTAGATTGAATGCAGTTTTAGATTTATATAGCTGAAGTCGCGAATCAAATCAATACGTCCTGAATTTCTCCCTATTTTAAAAATATGCCTTAAAAACTACAATTTTAGGAGAAAGATCCTCGTTTACATTAATTGTCGATAGATGGCGCCAAACGATTTTAAGAAACGAAGTGTAATATATCAAATATATCGAATTTTTCTTATAATTATCTTTCTGAATTTTTCTTATTTTAAAAATATGACTAAAAAAAACTATAATAAATTTTATCCTTAAAAATCCCCCCCCCCCTTCTTTATTCTATAAGTAAATTAACTTTTAATTGCATTAGTATGGCTGAAAATTATTTTTTTGAATTTCTATTATTAAATTATAATTATTATTAAATTATTTTTTTTTTCACTACAAAGTTCATTTCAAATGTTACTATGTTAAAAATCAAAATTTTATCGGCATTGTACTACACGGTATTATATATATTTCTTATCTTTTAATTACATTTGATAAGAAATATTAATTTTAGTTACAATGCATAAAAAAACTCCTTAAAAATTGATAAAACTAAATTAAAATTTTACGAAAAAAAATAATTTACATTAAATGAAATTTTAAAGTTATATAGTTGAAGTTTTTAAAAGTTGATCTCGAATATGTGCTGATTTTTTCTTATCTTAAAAATACGACTAAAGAAAACTATAATAAATTTTGATCATTAGTAATCATCTTTTTCTTTATGCCATAAGTAAAAATTGCAACTTTTAATTACATTAGTGTGACTGAAAAAAAAAAATCACATTCTATTATTAAATTCATTTTTATATATTTTTTTCACTACAAAGTTAAGTTCACATGTTACTATGTTAAAAATCAGAATTTTATCTGCAATATATAATTAACATGTGTAATACACGTATTATATATATATATCTTATATTTTAGTAATTAGATTTAATAAGAAATATTCATTTTATAAACAATGTAAGCTAAATTTCAAAATTTAAGTGAATACAAGTTAAGCTCTTAAAAAGGATCAGGTTCCATAAGCCGTGTTTTTGGCCCATGAAATATGACTAAAATTCGATACTGTTGTACTGACTTAATTATTTCACTTTTTAATATTAGAAGATTTATCCTGTACGATTTCAACAATAGTTTTTGCATTTTGTTCGGATTTATATGGCTCAAAGTTCGTATTATTCGTTGTTTTAGATGAAAAATACGCAATTTCTCTTAATTTTACCTCAATTATTTATATGAGCGCAATCGTACAAGACTTTCTTCTTTACATATATTATAAAATACATCAAAATATACAATGTATGTAAAAATAAAAGTGTTGCAAAGCTACGCTCATAGCAAAATATTAAAAATAGAGACTTAAGTGCATTCCCTCACGTCACTTAGAGACTTTATGATGCAGAAACGTGTTTAAACGCGCTAAAATGAACGTGACTATTGATAATAACTGAATTCTTTCACATTAGCAATAGTTACGTTCATTTAAGCACATTTAAACACGTTGCTGCAAGGAAGGTCTTCTTAAAGCACATACTCAGAAAATTTTGAAAAAAATGCTAATGAAGCTACACATGTATGTAATAAAGGAACAGTGAAATTTAGCTGCGGAATCCCAGTAGAAAATCTACCAAAAAAAAAAAAAAAAAAACTTTCGAGTATTTGGCGCAAAAACACACGATTTGGCTAGCAACATTTTTCCTTCGCCAAACGCAAACGATTTTAATGCATTTTAAATTGTTTGTAAAATTATTATTCGAATGCGCAATATTAATGAATTTAAACTTAAACGATGAAATATTTATTATTTTTTGTATAATATATACAAACTGCTTGTTGTTGCAGTTATTTATTTTTACCACTGAAAAAAATATGTTCTATGTTTTGAAAGCTGCAAATATCTATTACATGTTATAGCGAAGCTTAAAAAATTATACGAATGGGTTAATTCTATGGCTCATGATACCATACGCTCTTGTTCAGAATCCTTTGCATTTTGCGTTCGACATTTTCAACTCTCTGTTCTTTTGCATTATTATTAATTTAAAAAAAATTAATAATAATCAGATAAAATAAACCACTCACGTTTTTTTTCTCTATTTATTACCGATTGAATGAAATTTTGCCTATTGTTTTAGTCTCCATTCCACGATTTTTTCTAATTTAAATGGCTTCAACGGTTGTACACATAATTTTTAAGATGACAAACGGATTCGTTATACATTTCTATATCGAAGAAGTCGTTGTCTCCATAGCAACAAAAACTTTCTTGAATTGACAATGTTCAGAATCGGTCTTATTTTTGAACTTGAAACAATTTTAATTCATTTAAATTTTGTTTTAAATCGTAAAATACAATCGTTAAATTCCATTAAATTATACATACGTATAAATGCACACAAAATTGTAGTTATAAAAATTTATTTATTATGTAAGTTAAACATGCATAAACAAGTTCAGTATGAAAAAGTTTTTCCTTAACCCTTCTTTGCATGAGTTTTTCTTTTACAATTTTGTTTTTAATACATATATTATATATTGGACACCAGAAATTTTAAGATAGATTTTTAACTTTGTTCAGCAACATAGTTGCCGTGAAGTTTACTCAATTAATATTTCTATATAAATATAGTGGTGGCGAAGAAGTTGATTTATTTATTAAAAGTTACATAAAAAGTAATGGAAATTTACATCACAATGCAATTAAGGGTTAAAGCGTATTTGTCATAAAAGCGTATTTTTTTAACCCCTTGAAGGGCGGTGAGATATAATATATTCCACTTAATTTTAATTCCCAAATGCCACAATGACACCGGAATTTTAGAATCAAATTTTACATTTATAATATACGTGAAGAAAATCTTTTACTTATTTGGAAATAAATTTGTTGTTAAATCCCGGTGTGACTCAATGATTTCAACATTTCTGAAACATAAGTACTTTGCCCCTGAAAGGGTTCATTTCATTCCGTCTCCAACCGGTGATAAATCGCCAACTAAACGAAATTTTCATATTTTTTTTACGGACGTTATATCGGGGTTCCTCAGAATTTTTTTTTTTTTATATAGACGTTGAAAACCTGTGGTTTAAAAAGTCCGCGTTGGATTTCAAGTATATATAAATAGATATACCAGTAAAATTCACAATCAACCACGAATTTACGTTTTACGTTTAAGCGGTTAGTTGGTTAATTCTGTGTTGAGCTAGTGATGGGCATAGTGAGTTATTTTAATAATCCGAATGATTTACGTTCGAGTTATTTTAATATTCGAGAAAAATATCGCAAAATATCGATGTCATCCATCATTATGATTTATTCAAATTCATATTACCTAAAACTGTGGAAATTCAAATATCTCCTTAGAAATATTTTGGAAACCCTTAAATCTAGAGAATTTTTGGAAAAGTAGAAATACTCTACTAAAATTATGAAAAAAGGAGGGCACTTTTAAATATTTCTAGAGTATTACGCAGAAATTTAGCCTCATTGGAAAACCAAACATGACTGAAAACAACTCAGATGCCTCCACCCCTCCTTTTTTTTAAGTAATCCGTTTTTTTTCTTCAATCTTTCTGTTATCTTGTAGCCCTGCATACATACAAGCATTCATGCATACAAGATTAAGTTTAGTTTGATAGCAGTTTGAATGTAGTCATCGAAAGGGATAAGCACGGGCTATGTGCCACTGAAACAAATTTGCATTTTTTCTTTCTTTTTTTTTTTTTTTTTAATGTTGTTCTTTATCTAATAATAATTTTTTTCTTAAGGGTGCTCGTCAGTTAAATTTCCCTTTTCCGTTCTCCATGTTAATCCAATTGGGATAAGTTTCCTCACTTTTCTAAGGATATCTCATGAAAAAATGGAGTTTTTTAAATTTTGTTTTTTGCATGCAGTTCTTAAAACTTGTCGTTCTTTACCCCAGTTTTCATTTTTCATTAAAAATAATTTTAAGTACTTGATTTCATGTGAAATAATCTGAGTATGATCAAAATAATTACTATGCCTCAGTAAATTGGAATTTCTGGCAGTTCTAATAGGTTGTTTGAAAAATTTTAAAAACGCGGAAAAAACTAGTGTTTCTGATTTATACATTGATATAAAAATATTTTGTTTTAATTTATTAGGGAAGTAGCTATAAATAAAATAAAATATATATTTCTATTTTGATCAGCTCGGTGCTTTCCCCCAGCTAGGCAATCTATCACTCGATATGAAAGGATTCCCCGCTCTCTTTGTTCGATTTGAGTAATGACTTAGGTAGGGGAGATGTTTTAGGGGTTAGTATTAGGGGGTAAAGGAAAGGCATTTTCAAGCTAGTATAGTGTATTTCTTATCCAGAATTCTGTTTTCCATAAGCACAGTTTATTTCCATGTTTTTAATTTGATTATTTTAAATCTTTTTGTAGTTTATTTCAATAATTTTCAAATATATTTTTAACACTTTGTTATATTGTTTGCATTATAGTTAGTTTTACATAATTTGTAACATTTATTACATAATTTGTTACTGTTTTACGTAATTACATTAACTTTTATAATTTATTTAAGGTAGACGAGTTATACTTGAAATAATACATCAAATTGTATTTAACATCAACATAAAAATTAATTATTTTTATTATTATGCTAATTCTTATCACATTTTTTTAAGCACAAATTTTAATTCTAGCCTCTGTATGTTTTTCACATTTTTTTTTTTTTTTTAATTTAAAGATGAATTAAAATGTTTCACCTGTGTCAAAATAATTATATATAGTCTCTTCGTTACTAATAATGCAATCATGAAATAAATTCATTTTACAATTTTTTGAAACACTGCCTTTTCAAGCGTTATCACTATGCTATATACTATTTGGAAATTGTATATTTGTAATTGTCAAATGACTATTACTTGAGCATAATATATAATTTTGAATGGTATCGTTGGCCCGGCCTGCCCTGTATAAAAATCCGTAAAATTTGGCTTGCTTCAGTAATTTTTGTAAAAAATAGGCAGATATTTTTATATTGACATTATTCTACAATTGAAAAAAAATTTTAAGAAAATGACATACATTTCTAGGCAAAAAATTAAAGTGTAGTAAAACTTATAAAAAGGAACCTGTCCATGATTGAATGCTGTCTACGGAAAAAATGTGTTGATCCGTGCGAAAAGAATATATTAATTCATGAAAAAAAGGAGTATAATACATTTATAGTAGACGACGTACATGATAAAAAGGGTACCTCTCTATAACGGATTTTTCTTTTCTCCTATGCGATTCCATGTTGCGGAGCTTTTGCTGTATAACATTTTTCAGATTTTTAAGTCTACAAGCCATGGGACATGGACTAACAATTTTAATGATAACTCAGACATTAGACATTTACAAACAAGTAGAGATTATTCATTAAAATAAATCCATATTGTAGTTTAACTGGGCATAGACAAAAATAAATCTGGGAAGTGTAGTATTTTTGAATTGATAAATCTATGTCTTGTATGCTATATACTATTTTTCTATAACTATGCTATATACTATTTGGAAATTGCATATTTGTATTTGGCAAATGACTATTACTTGAGCATAATGCGAAATATAATTTTAAATGGTATCATTGGTTATTATATTTAGATTAATTTTCAAATAAGCTGTATTTATTTTTGTATATTACTTATTCTAAACACTAATAACAGCACAGGGCAATCAGAAAACGGCATAGCATGTATGGGAATAGCACAGTGTATCCGCTAGAAATCTGCATGGGTGTGAAGCCGGAACCCGGACCGGCCCAGTCCGCGAGCGGGTTTCAGGTCTATTTTTATTCGCGAGACTCGGGATGGCCGGGCCTAGTCTTTGCTCTTTTCGGAGAAGGGTTTCTCGGGCCTTACTTTTTAACGAAACGTTTCTTTTTACGCCCGGGCCAGACCGCGAAACCATATGAATATCAATTGGTCCGGCCTGCCCTGTGTAAAAATCCGTAAAATTTGGCCTGCTCCAATATTTTTTGTAAAAAAAAAAACGACAGATATTTTTATATCGACATTATTCTACAATTGAATTTTTTTAAGAATATGACATATATATGTAGGCAAAAAATTAATGTGTAGTAAAACTTATGAAAATGAACCTGTCTATGACGGAATCCTGTCTACGGAAAAAATGTGTTGATCCATGCAAGATAGAAAAGATATAATAATTCGTGAAAAAAGAGTATAATACATTTATAGTAGACGACGTACATGATAAACAGAGTACCTGTCTATAACGGATTTTCCTTTTCTCCTATGCGATTCCGTGTTGAGATGATTTTGCTGTATAGCATTTTTCAGATTTTTAAGTCTCCAAGCCATGGAAAATGGACTAAAGATTTTAATGATAACTCAGACATTTACAAACAAGTAGAGATTCATTAAAATAAATGAATATGGTAGTTTAACTGGGCGTAGGCAGAAATAAATTTGGGAGGTGTCGAAGAAATCGAAGAAAATCGAAGAAATATAAAAAAGTGGCTATTACAAATCCAATTGTAAAGGTTGCGTCATACTACCCCAGTTTAGAGCTCCTATAATACCACAGTTAACTTTCTTTCTTTCTTTTTTTTTTTTTTTTTTTTGTACGTTTCTGAGCATTTTAAAATTCTGTGAAAGATGCAATATGTATTTATGAGCTTTTTACTAGCATAAATAGGCAAAAAATTCATTCTTATGTAAGATAATCAAAATGAATATGATGTATGTAAACTTTGAAAATGATTTTTTAAAGCATATTACATTTCTCATTTTTTTTATGCTCCATTTTCTTTCTTTCTTGTTTGTTTATTTGTTTCTATATTTTTATTATTTTATTTTCTATTTGAAATTTTGCTGTTATATGTAACATCACTTTTTCATAATTTTAATTCCAATAATCACAAAATGTGCTAATTAAAATTTGAAAGTTACCTGTTATTTTAAATTTTAGTCGATTTTTTTTTCTTTTGATAATTGCATAACGTTTAAGAAGTAAAAAAAATATAAATAACTTACAAATAAATATTTTACCTTTGCTGTAGGATTTGTTTATTAATTTGTAAAATATTTTGAAAGAAAACTAATCAAATTAATTTTGAGTAAAATCGTATTGTATAGCTACTTATCGTTATCTATGATTTATTTTTACTAGTAATCTATTACTTATTTGTATATTATATTGCTTGCATTTTTCAGTGGTTTATAAAGTTTTTTCTTAATTTTTTATTTCTTGTTTTACAAAAAAAATGTTGCAGTATTAAAAAATTGTATGACTATTTTTAGAAAATGACCTTAATTTTATTAGAAAATAAATGAACCGTTTACTAATTTATTTTTTAGAAATTATTTTTACCTATATGCAATCTTTAAAAGTATCCAGTATATTTTTTTATATATCTAGATGGATTTTGTTTCAAAAAATGTTTTAATAACAGATAAAAAACTTTAAAAAATAAAAGAATAAATAAATAAAAATGGATTTCGTTAGCTATGTATTGTTGTATAACGGGAGAGAATAAAAAAAAGGTCTCAGAACTTTTTTTTTTTTTTTTTACCCCATATCTCATTAAATTAATCGGTTTGATTTTTATGTAATGTTTCAGGAAAATCTTCTACGAGAAAATTATGAGAATTTTCCTTATCCGTAAATAAGGCCATGAAATCCTGAGCATAGATACCCTGCTTTAATTACCCATGCATTTTTTGCTGAATTTTTTAATAATATTATGCTGCATATATATTGTATCTATAGATTGAATATTGTATAATTGTAAAGATGACAGTGGAAGAATTCGTAATTTTGAATATGTTTAATAGTGTCAGTTTTATTGAAATATGATCAAAACAAATAATAATAATAATAATAATAATTTACTAAAATATGTGGGAGACAACTATGAGTCTTCCTAATGAATGGAAAAACTCTACTATGGTAAATTTCGAATAATTAATGATTTTTAAAATCTTGTTTAGTTGCTAAGTTTCAATTTACATAAATACTGCTCTTTATATGACCTGTATAAAAAAAGGAAAATTCAGATATTATTTATATTCAGAATGTAACTAGTATATATATATATATATATATATATATATATATATATATATATATATATATATATATATATATATATATATATATACATACAGATATAATATAGAAATTGTAGCAGTTTCTTATATGTTGTTTTTGTGTCTATATTTACAATTGTATAATTTTGAAAATGAGAAATTTGAATATGCAACGCCAAATATATTATTTTTCTCTTTCAGTTAATATTGTTATGGATAATTTTGGTGGGACAAAGAGGGGGGGGGGGGGGTCTTGCGCAACACTAATTTTTATTTAATGATTTTCTTTTTCTCATATGTACATATATTAATAGTATTATACTATAGTATTTTTTTTTTGGTGAATTATATATATATATATATTGCTGCATATCTATAATGTATTTATATTGAATATTGTATCCTTTAATTGTATAGATGACAATGGCAGAAATAACTAAAAATTAGTATTATGTAATGCGCTTCGGAAATTTTAATATTTTTTATTAGTGTTAATGTTATTGACAGATGATCAAAACTAAAAAAGAATAATAAATTTTAAATATTGTAGTAATGGCCGCATTATTGCATTATTGTAAATCTCATAGTACTATGTTTTTGCTAAATAAAGCTCTGTTAGAAAACACCACTTGGAGTATTTTTGGTATAATTTATATTCATTTTGCACTCTAGTTTAATTTCATTATGAAAATGCTAAAATAAATGCCAATGCATGAAATAATTTCAATAATCAAAGATATTTTGTTAAAATGCTTTGACGTCTTTTCCCTTTTTTTGTTTTTGGTGCTTTTTTTTAAGAGCGGAAGTTACTACATTCACAATTTCACCAATGCGAAATACTAATGGCTATGTATTATCGTTTATAAAATGGGCACAAAATCCCATGAAAATATCGAATTTTAACGTATTTGATAAATTTATGGAACATGTTTAGATATCTTATATTGAATAAAGAATATGAAACTCACAGAGTTACTAAAATCTTCACTCTCCCTCCATTTCATTTACATGATGATGTCTAATCATTTTTATCTATAACAGTACTTTGTGTTTGTTTGTTTAAAATACAAATGCAGTAATTATACAATCAAATGTGTATTGGTTTTTCAGTAGTAAATTAATGTTGCTTTACGCAATCTAAAGAAAATTTTTAAAAATATTGCACATTATCTAATAAAATTTGGAAAATGTTCAGAAACAATTTGGTTTAATGTATATGTATTTTAAAATTTGAAGATAAAGGTGAACATACAATAAAGATAATATAGAGTAACCTAAAACATCTAAATCATGAAACATGTCAACAGTCTAATAAAACTTATTTTACTGTTTATAATGTTTTTATTTTACGCCTTTTAGCAAGAAGTACATCTAAATAATTTTAGTCAGAAAAACTACATTGAATCATTTTTTATTGCCAAATTTTATTTCATCAAGTATTTGCTAAAGAGCTGGTATTTAATAAATTTATGCCGGTATAAAAGTCGAAATTATTCTGAATGTTTCAAACGGCCTGTTGAAAGTCCAAATTATTCTGAATGTTTCAAACTGCCTGTTGAAAGTCCAAGTTGCACACATAACAATACACAAAGCGTTCAAAATTCTCTGCAAAATTCTTCTCACCCTAATAACGAAAATAGACCACCTTCCTCTAAAAGGGGAGAGAGCTGCGGTTGCTTTCCCCTGACCACAGAGTCAAATATTCTGTCAACAGACTGCCGGTACAGGTTGTTGTACTTCAGGGCATTTAACGGTAACGCCTCTTTGACAGCACGAGGGGGGTGAGCACTGATCTGCTATCTGAGCGAAACAGGATTTTAAAAATGAGTGACGATCAGCCTTTTCTTAAGGGTGCTCGTCAGTTAAATTTCCCTTTTCCGTTCTCCATGTTAATCGAATGGGGATAAGTTTCCTCACTTTTCTAAGGATATCTCATGAAAAAATGGAGTTTTTTAAATTTTGTTTTTTGCATGCAGTTCTTAAAACTTGTCGTTCTTTACCCCAGTTTTCATTTTTCATTAAAAATAATTTTAAGTACTTGATTTCATGTGAAATAATCTGAGTATGATCAAAATAATTACTATGCCTCAGTAAATTGGAATTTCTGGCAGTTCTAATAGGTTGTTTGAAAAATTTTAAAAACGCGGAAAAAACTAGTGTTTCTGATTTATACATTGATATAAAAATATTTTGTTTTAATTTATTAGGGAAGTAGCTATAAATAAAATAAAATATATATTTCTATTTTGATCAGCTCGGTGCTTTCCCCCAGCTAGGCAATCTATCACTCGATATGAAAGGATTCCCCGCTCTCTTTGTTCGATTTGAGTAATGACTTAGGTAGGGGAGATGTTTTAGGGGTTAGTATTAGGGGGTAAAGGAAAGGCATTTTCAAGCTAGTATAGTGTATTTCTTATCCAGAATTCTGTTTTCCATAAGCACAGTTTATTTCCATGTTTTTAATTTGATTATTTTAAATCTTTTTGTAGTTTATTTCAATAATTTTCAAATATATTTTTAACACTTTGTTATATTGTTTGCATTATAGTTAGTTTTACATAATTTGTAACATTTATTACATAATTTGTTACTGTTTTACGTAATTACATTAACTTTTATAATTTATTTAAGGTAGACGAGTTATACTTGAAATAATACATCAAATTGTATTTAACATCAACATAAAAATTAATTATTTTTATTATTATGCTAATTCTTATCACATTTTTTTAAGCACAAATTTTAATTCTAGCCTCTGTATGTTTTTCACATTTTTTTTTTTTTTAAATTTAAAGATGAATTAAAATGTTTCACCTGTGTCAAAATAATTATATATAGTCTCTTCGTTACTAATAATGCAATCATGAAATAAATTCATTTTACAATTTTTTGAAACACTGCCTTTTCAAGCGTTATCACTATGCTATATACTATTTGGAAATTGTATATTTGTAATTGTCAAATGACTATTACTTGAGCATAATATATAATTTTGAATGGTATCGTTGGCCCGGCCTGCCCTGTATAAAAATCCGTAAAATTTGGCTTGCTTCAGTAATTTTTGTAAAAAACAGGCAGATATTTTTATATTGACATTATTCTACAATTGAAAAAAAATTTTAAGAAAATGACATACATTTCTAGGCAAAAAATTAAAGTGTAGTAAAACTTATAAAAAGGAACCTGTCCATGATTGAATGCTGTCTACGGAAAAAATGTGTTGATCCGTGCGAAAAGAATATATTAATTCATGAAAAAAAGGAGTATAATACATTTATAGTAGACGACGTACATGATAAAAAGGGTACCTCTCTATAACGGATTTTTCTTTTCTCCTATGCGATTCCATGTTGCGGAGCTTTTGCTGTATAACATTTTTCAGATTTTTAAGTCTACAAGCCATGGGACATGGACTAACAATTTTAATGATAACTCAGACATTAGACATTTACAAACAAGTAGAGATTATTCATTAAAATAAATCCATATTGTAGTTTAACTGGGCATAGACAAAAATAAATCTGGGAAGTGTAGTATTTTTGAATTGATAAATCTATGTCTTGTATGCTATATACTATTTTTCTATAACTATGCTATATACTATTTGGAAATTGCATATTTGTATTTGGCAAATGACTATTACTTGAGCATAATGCGAAATATAATTTTAAATGGTATCATTGGTTATTATATTTAGATTAATTTTCAAATAAGCTGTATTTATTTTTGTATATTACTTATTCTAAACACTAATAACAGCACAGGACAATCAGAAAACGGCATAGCATGTATGGGAATAGCACAGTGTATCCGCTAGAAATCTGCATGGGTGTGAAGCCGGAACCCGGACCGGCCCAGTCCGCGAGCGGGTTTCAGGTCTATTTTTATTCGCGAGACTCGGGATGGCCGGGCCTAGTCTTTGCTCTTTTCGGAGAAGGGTTTCTCGGGCCTTACTTTTTAACGAAACGTTTCTTTTTACGCCCGGGCCAGACCGCGAAACCATATGAATATCAATTGGTCCGGCCTGCCCTGTGTAAAAATCCGTAAAATTTGGCCTGCTCCAATATTTTTTGTAAAAAAAAACGACAGATATTTTTATATCGACATTATTCTACAATTGAATTTTTTTAAGAATATGACATATATATGTAGGCAAAAAATTAATGTGTAGTAAAACTTATGAAAATGAACCTGTCTATGACGGAATCCTGTCTACGGAAAAAATGTGTTGATCCATGCAAGATAGAAAAGATATAATAATTAGTGAAAAAAGAGTATAATACATTTATAGTAGACGACGTACATGATAAACAGAGTACCTTTCTATAACGGATTTTCCTTTTCTCCTATGCGATTCCGTGTTGAGATGATTTTGCTGTATAGCATTTTTCAGATTTTTAAGTCTCCAAGCCATGGAAAATGGACTAAAGATTTTAATGATAACTCAGACATTTACAAACAAGTAGAGATTCATTAAAATAAATGAATATGGTAGTTTAACTGGGCGTAGGCAGAAATAAATTTGGGAGGTGTCGAAGAAATCGAAGAAAATCGAAGAAATATAAAAAAGTGGCTATTACAAATCCAATTGTAAAGGTTGCGTCATACTACCCCAGTTTAGAGCTCCTATAATACCACAGTTAACTTTCTTTCTTTCTTTTTTTCTTTTTTTTTTTTTTTTTTTTTTTGTACGTTTCTGAGCATTTTAAAATTCTGTGAAAGATGCAATATGTATTTATGAGCTTTTTACTAGCATAAATAGGCAAAAAATTCATTCTTATGTAAGATAATCAAAATGAATATGATGTATGTAAACTTTGAAAATGATTTTTTAAAGCATATTACATTTCTCATTTTTTTTATGCTCCATTTTCTTTCTTTCTTGTTTGTTTATTTGTTTCTATATTTTTATTATTTTATTTTCTATTTGAAATTTTGCTGTTATATGTAACATCACTTTTTCATAATTTTAATTCCAATAATCACAAAATGTGCTAATTAAAATTTGAAAGTTACCTGTTATTTTAAATTTTAGTCGATTTTTTTTTTTCTTTTGATAATTGCATAACGTTTAAGAAGTAAAAAAAATATAAATAACTTACAAATAAATATTTTACCTTTGCTGTAGGATTTGTTTATTAATTTGTAAAATATTTTGAAAGAAAACTAATCAAATTAATTTTGAGTAAAATCGTATTGTATAGCTACTTATCGTTATCTATGATTTATTTTTACTAGTAATCTATTATTTATTTGTATATTATATTGCTTGCATTTTTCAGTGGTTTATAAAGTTTTTTCTTAATTTTTTATTTCTTGTTTTACAAAAAAAATGTTGCAGTATTAAAAAATTGTATGACTATTTTTAGAAAATGACCTTAATTTTATTAGAAAATAAACGAACCGTTTACTAATTTATTTTTTAGAAATTATTTTTACCTATATGCAATCTTTAAAAGTATCCAGTATATTTTTTTATATATCTAGATGGATTTTGTTTCAAAAAATGTTTTAATAACAGATAAAAAACTTTAAAAAATAAAAGAATAAATAAATAAAAATGGATTTCGTTAGCTATGTATTGTTGTATAACGGGAGAGAATAAAAAAAAGGTCTCAGAACTTTTTTTTTTTTTTTTTTTTACCCCATATCTCATTAAATTAATCGGTTTGATTTTTATGTAATGTTTCAGGAAAATCTTCTACGAGAAAATTATGAGAATTTTCCTTATCCGTAAATAAGGCCATGAAATCCTGAGCATAGATACCCTGCTTTAATTACCCATGCATTTTTTGCTGAATTTTTTAATAATATTATGCTGCATATATATTGTATCTATAGATTGAATATTGTATAATTGTAAAGATGACAGTGGAAGAATTCGTAATTTTGAATATGTTTAATAGTGTCAGTTTTATTGAAATATGATCAAAACAAATAATAATAATAATAATAATAATTTACTAAAATATGTGGGAGATAACTATGAGTCTTCCTAATGAATGGAAAAACTCTACTATGGTAAATTTCGAATAATTAATGATTTTTAAAATCTTGTTTAGTTGCTAAGTTTCAATTTACATAAATACTGCTCTTTATATGACCTGTATAAAAAAAGGAAAATTCAGATATTATTTATATTCAGAATGTAACTAGTATATATATATATATATATATATATATATATATATATATATATATATATATATATATATATATATATATATATATACATACAGATATAATATAGAAATTGTAGCAGTTTCTTATATGTTGTTTTTGTGTCTATATTTACAATTGTATAATTTTGAAAATGAGAAATTTGAATATGCAACGCCAAATATATTATTTTTCTCTTTCAGTTAATATTGTTATGGATAATTTTGGTGGGACAAAGAGGGGGGGGGGGTTCTTGCGCAACACTAATTTTTATTTAATGATTTTCTTTTTCTCATATGTACATATATTAATAGTATTATACTATAGTATTTTTTTTTTGGTGAATTATATATATATATATATTGCTGCATATCTATAATGTATTTATATTGAATATTGTATCCTTTAATTGTATAGATGACAATGGCAGAAATAACTAAAAATTAGTATTATGTAATGCGCTTCGGAAATTTTAATATTTTTTATTAGTGTTAATTTTATTGACAGATGATCAAAACTAAAAAAGAATAATAAATTTTAAATATTGTAGTAATGGCCGCATTATTGCATTATTGTAAATCTCATAGTACTATGTTTTTGCTAAATAAAGCTCTGTTAGAAAACACCACTTGGAGTATTTTTGGTATAATTTATATTCATTTTGCACTCTAGTTTAATTTCATTATGAAAATGCTAAAATAAATGCCAATGCATGAAATAATTTCAATAATCAAAGATATTTTGTTAAAATGCTTTGACGTCTTTTCCCTTTTTTTGTTTTTGGTGCTTTTTTTTAAGAGCGGAAGTTACTACATTCACAATTTCACCAATGCGAAATACTAATGGCTATGTATTATCGTTTATAAAATGGGCACAAAATCCCATGAAAATATCGAATTTTAACGTATTTGATAAATTTATGGAACATGTTTAGATATCTTATATTGAATAAAGAATATGCAACTCACAGAGTTACTAAAATCTTCACTCTCCCTCCATTTCATTTACATGATGATGTCTAATCATTTTTATCTATAACAGTACTTTGTGTTTGTTTGTTTAAAATACAAATGCAGTAATTATACAATCAAATGTGTATTGGTTTTTCAGTAGTAAATTAATGTTGCTTTACGCAATCTAAAGAAAATTTTTAAAAATATTGCACATTATCTAATAAAATTTGGAAAATGTTCAGAAACAATTTGGTTTAATGTATATGTATTTTAAAATTTGAAGATAAAGGTGAACATACAATAAAGATAATATAGAGTAACCTAAAACATCTAAATCATGAAACATGTCAACAGTCTAATAAAACTTATTTTACTGTTTATAATGTTTTTATTTTACGCCTTTTAGCAAGAAGTACATCTAAATAATTTTAGTCAGAAAAACTACATTGAATCATTTTTTATTGCCAAATTTTATTTCATCAAGTATTTGCTAAAGAGCTGGTATTTAATAAATTTATGCCGGTATAAAAGTCGAAATTATTCTGAATGTTTCAAACGGCCTGTTGAAAGTCCAAATTATTCTGAATGTTTCAAACTGCCTGTTGAAAGTCCAAGTTGCACACATAACAATACACAAAGCGTTCAAAATTCTCTGCAAAATTCTTCTCACCCTAATAACGAAAATAGACCACCTTCCTCTAAAAGGGGAGAGAGCTGCGGTTGCTTTCCCCTGACCACAGAGTCAAATATTCTGTCAACAGACTGCCGGTACAGGTTGTTGTACTTCAGGGCATTTAATGGTAACGCCTCTTTGACAGCACGAGGGGGGTGAGCACTGATCTGCTATCTGAGCGAAACAGGATTTTAAAAATGAGTGACGATCAGCCTTAACGACCGTTTGTAAATATTAATATAATTTAAGAAAAAAAATTTTTTTGGATAATTCTTCAATAAAAACAGTTTTTGAATGTATTTTTTAAAAAATCAAAAAATCTTCACCGAATTCTGTTACATCAAAATATGTTTTAAAACTATTAAAGACATAATTGCTTTTTTTTTAAAATAAATTTCTTTCAATAATATATATTTTTTTAATAAACATACTTATATTCAGATACTATTTTCTGTCGAAAATTAAACGTGTCAGCATATTTTGAGATGCAAGTTTCATAATTGTGCTATCGTTATCCTCATAAATATTTAAAAAAAAATATTTGTTACAGTGCATAAAGGGGAAAAAAGAAAAAAAAAAGGTATATTTCGGGCGGAGCCATTCAGTTCCACAAATTTAGAACATGCGGAAGCTCCGTCCTAGGCATAGCCTTTTCTTTTCTTACCGCCCTCACAAAAAGCAAATCTCATTTATTACCATAAATGGGTATTAATTGCTTGAAGTACTTCTTTGTGCTTGCACGTAACAAATTTTAACACACTATTTACTACGAAAGGAGACAATGATCCGCCCTTTATATATTTTTCTTTTTGCATGGAAGATTACATTAAAAAGGAATGCCTGTCACACCGGCGGTGGGTGGAGTTTATGTGTGAAATAACACAGAGGTTTAGAGTTACTTTGGTGTAGCGATGTAACAAAAATATATTAATCTGTTTCTCGCGAATAATGTGAAAATCTTACTTATAATAAAATCCAAAGGCGAGAAAGTGTCTGTAACGGTACCGGGCTGTACCACTCTGATCTGCGAGTCGACCGTAGTTAAACGCCATGTTAGGCTTACTGAAAAATATATGCTAACACATAATAACACTAAATGATAATATCTTCTACTTGAAATAACGTCTGTTCAGCATATTTTCGTATAAAACATGCATATCATATCCAGTTATAATGTTATAAGTTTTAAATTAAAAATAACAGATTAAACATCCGATTACCTGATGTAAATAAACGAATAATGTTGCCATTCAAAAACACAAATCCCATATCTACAAAAAAAAAAAAGGAATGACTCTTTGAACGTTTCATTAAACTATCCAATTATGCTCTTAAAATATTTGTAAAAGCATTTTAAAGTCTTTAAATATTTAAAGGATTTTCTAAAATTTATTTCTGTAAGCATTTTATTCCTGAAATCACTTTTTCAGAAATAGCGATGATATCTTTCGAGGCTTTGCGATGCAACTACCAGCATTTTAGATTTCGTTCATAAATGCTATTCTGGCGCCATCTTCTGACAATAAATACAAATTATACGTTTCTGTTAGAAAAAAAATAAATTAATAATACAACTTTATTATAATTTACATAATAATAAAGTTGTAAAATAATATAAAATGTACATAAGCATATTTTTAGAATAAGAAAATTCAGGATGTATTGATTTATTACAAGATCAACTTTTTTTAATGATTTAAATTATTTTTATTATTAATTTTGAAAGGGAAATATTTGACTTTGTGTAAAAATTAATGCATTCTTTTAGATTATGAAGAAGCTAAAAGATCGTTTTCGTCTTATTGAGAGCGAAAATTAATACCTACAATTTACTAACCATAGTTAATTATTGAGACCTTAATTAATTATTGAGATCATTATTAGGATTAAAATTTTAATTATTCAGAAACATATTTGGCAATTTTGAGTTGAAAAACCAAAATAAGGGAAAAGATTACGTTTCGTAAAATTTACCATTAACATAAGGTATGTACATTCAGGATGTATTGAATTATTACAAGATCAACTTTTTTTAATGATTTAAATTATTTTTATTATTAATTTTGAAAGGAAAATATTTGACTTTGTGTAAAAATTAATGCATTCCTTTAGATTATGAAGAAACTAAAAGATCGTTTTCGTATTATTGAGAGCGAAAATTAATACCTATAATTTACTAACCATAGTTAATTATTGAGACCTTAATTAATTATTGAGATCATTATTAGGATTAAAATTTTAATTATTCAGAAAAATATTTGGAAATTTTGAGTTGAAAAACCAAAATAAGGGAAAAGATTACGTTTCGTAAAATTTACCATTAACATAAGGTATGTACATTCAGGATGTATTGAATTATTACAAGATCAACTTTTTTTAATGATTTAAATTATTTTTATTATTAATTTTGAAAGGGAAATATTTGACTTTGTGTAAAAATTAATGCATTCTTTTAGATTATGAAGAAGCTAAAAGATCGTTTTCGTATTATTGAGAGCGAAAATTAATACCTATAATTTACTAACCATAGTTAATTATTGAGACCTTAATTAATTATTGAGATCATTATTAGGATTAAAATTTTAATTATTCAGAAACATTTGGCAATTTTGAGTTGAAAAACCAAAATAAGGGAAAAGATTACGTTTCGTAAAATTTACCATTAACATAAGGTATGTACATTCAGGATGTATTGAATTATTACAAGATCAACTTTTTTTAATGATTTAAATTATTTTTATTATTAATTTTGAAAGGGAAATATTTGACTTTGTGTAAAAATTAATGCATTCTTTTAGATTATGAAGAAGCTAAAAGATCGTTTTCGTATTATTGAGAGCGAAAATTAATACCTATAATTTACTAACCATAGTTAATTATTGAGACCATAATTAATTATTGAGATCATTATTAGGATTAAAATTTTAATTATTCAGAAAAATATTTGGAAATTTTGAGTTGAAAAACCAAAATAAGGGAAAAGATTACGTTTCGTAAAATTTACCATTAACATAAGGTATGTACATTCAGGATGTATTGAATTATTACAAGATCAACTTTTTTTAATGATTTAAATTATTTTTATTATTAATTTTGAAAGGGAAATATTTGACTTTGTGTAAAAATTAATGCATTCTTTTAGATTATGAAGAAGCTAAAAGATCGTTTTCGTATTATTGAGAGTGAAAATTAATACCTATAATTTACTTGACATAATTAATTATTGAGACCTTAATTAATTATTGAGATCGTTATTAGGATTGAGATTTTAATTATTCAGAAAAATGTTTAGAAATTTTGAGTTGAAAAACAAAGATAAAGAAAAAAATTACGTTTCGTAAAATTTACCATTAACATAACTACCATTAACAGTAAAATTTACCATTAACCCTCTATATTACCTAATATTACCTTAACGGTTCAGGTCAGTTTTCCCTATTGTCGATAAACAGTATATGAATATTTTTATCAATTATTTAAAATTTTAACTGAAAACCCCAATTTCTATCCACCGTCCTAGGACGGGCATTTACACTAGTATATATATAGTTATTATTTTTAAAATGGACAGTTACAGGTTAACTTTCAGATTAAAGGGTTAAAAACCAAAATCCCTACTGTAAATGAACGAACAGTGCAAATTTCTTTAGGGAATGTTGTTATGAATCTCAATATTATACGACATTTTTGTTACATTTAAAGTATTATAAATTCATTAAAGTGTATCTCAAACAATTTCCGCCCACAAATCGTAATGTGAAAGAATTCTTTTTTGCTCCCCCGTAACCAAAATTCGATAATAATACATAATTTTCAATGGTGATAACACTGCTATGAACTCAGAAATATATATACATTGTATAGTATTTCACACAAACTTACGGAAGTATAGAGTGCGAACAAGTGCATAGATCCAAAACCATAAACACTTTTCAACTTTGTTGGAAGATATTAAAATTCGATGCTTTTATTCTTAAAATTTTTAATTTTTCTGCTTATGCTTTAAAAACAGTAAGAGTTTTGGAAGGCCTGCGTCCTCCCAACTCCTCCCCTTGACATTAGAAAGTAAGCGGGCGCACACTAAAGATGAAATAAAAAAGTGAGGGGACACCCCCCCCCCCTCGTTTAACAGACTTTACTGTATTTTGTAAATAGTGACCGTTTTAATTAATAATACTTAATTAAATGCTCACTTATAATTTCTTTTTATAAATAAACAAATAAACATTTCTGTTTTTTTAAAACCTTGTTTAAGGCAGTTGGAATTTAAAGAGAGGTAAATTTATAGAGAGAGAAGTTTCATTAGGATGGGTTTCGTGTTATATTATTTCTTTTTAATTTCTCGTTTTTAACCCCTCCCTCTATTTCTATATTATTTATTTATTTATTGTTTTGCTTGTTCTAGGATTTTGCCGTTTTCTTTATCTTGGATTATTTATTTACTGTTGTTTGAGAATAGTTTTCATTTAAGGCTTTTCTCAAATTCAAGCTGGCTACTTTCTGACAAATTGTTGAATTTATTTCTATTCGTAGACGCATAAAATTATCAGGTGTTATGGATAAAAAAAATTAAGAAGTCGAATAGCGTTTTTTTTTTTTTTTTTTTTTTTTTTAACCCTTAAATATGCGAAGGTTTTAGAGAATATCGTGAAAGTGAGCCCGTGAAACTGGGAACCCGTTATAGAGGGATTTCGTTTTAACAAACTTTACTGTATTTTGTAAATAGTGAGCGTTTTAATTAATAATACTTAATTAAATGCTCACTTATAATTTCTTTTTATAAATAAACAAATAAATATTTCTGGGGGGTTTTTCTGTTTTTTTTTTTTTTTTTTTTTTTTTTTAAAACCTCGTTTAAGGCAGTTGGAATTTAAAGAGAGATAAGTTTCATTAGGATGGGTTTCGTTTTATATTATTTCTTTTTAATCTCTCGTTTTTAACACCTCCTCGATTTCTATATTATTTATTTATTTATTGTAAAATAAATCCAAGAATCAATCAGAAATTTTCGCGTTGTAGAGCGAGGAAGAATATATTTTCTGTGAAACAAATTGAAGAAAAAAATAATGAAAAATTTGGAAAATCAAAGAAAGAGAAAAATATATTCCTGCATATATCTTATAATATTATATTTACATTCATTTTATTAAAGAAACACATTATCTTTACAAGCATGAAAAGTTTCAACTATATAGCTTTAATGCATTTTATAAAAAGTATTTTAATATTGCAAAATTGTATTCTGCTAAAATTAATGAAAAAAAAAATACCCATTTACTTGCATTTACTGCTTAGAAATTAAAAAACTGTTTCAAAAAATAATAAGTAAATAACATTTCACATGCAAAGACATTAAATTTTTATTTTAACTGTGGTTTGTGTCCGATTATGAGCATAGATGTTGAAACATGAAATTTATGGAACTTTTGAATGAAGGAATTCAATTTCAAAGACATATAATATTGTGAAAAAATGATTTTTTTTTTTTTCAGTTGTATTTGTCAGGGAGTTTTCTGAAATTTTATTCTTCATTGACATTTATTAATTTACTTGTGGGAATTTCCCCCAAATATATTTTTATCTGTTTCTTAAAGAGATATGAGAAATTATAAGCCTCATTATGAATTGAGTTTAATATTTTTCTATTATTCTGTTGGAATATCTCGTCATTTTTCTTCTAATTCGTGCAAAGAAGTAAAACGGATTTCAAGTCTCTAAATTATTTATTTGATGCATCATTTTGATGTCCAATGTATTATTTTTGACAAATAAATGGAAATGTGTCCGCGAACTTTTGTGCTTCCCTGTATATGATCTACAGAATTTATACACACCACGTAATAGACAAAAAGCGAGTTAAAAAAATTAAAATCGCGCTCAGTAACTTAAAACGCACTTCCAGGAATGATTGTTAACAGACAGTAGAGAATTCTTTTGTGTGTCCCTGTAAATGAGCGAGGACTGCTATCCACACACTATTCTGTTGTTAGCCTCTTGTAATGCACATTAGTGATATATATAAATTTCAATGCGTTTAAAATAGTGAAACATTATTTAATTAAACCGCAGACGACTTTTCTCCATAGACGTAATGTAACGGAATTCTTTTGACTGTCCCTGTAAAGTAACTACAAGTGCTATGCACACCCTATTAAATATTAAGCTTCTTCTAATGCACCTTAGTGATATATATAAATTTCAATGCGTTTAAAATAGTGAAACATTATTTAAATAAACCGAAAATGATTTTTCCCCATAGACTGCAATGTAACGGAATTCTTTTGAATGTCCCTGTAAAGAGACTATAAGTGCTACACACTTCCGTTGAAATAGGGAACATGCTATAGATAACGACAATAACATATAAAAAAATTGCAGAGCAATCCGGGCATATTTACGGGAGTTAGAGCACGGACAGACGGCCAGACAAACCGAAGTCATAAACACTTTTCAACAAGTTGGAAAGTGTTAAAAATATAATTTACCCTACGCAGCATATTGATTATCATGTAAATCAATTAAAATTTCTACCTATACCCAATCCATGGGAAAGGTTGTGGCCGTCGCCACGCACTTCGCCACACCTAAATTAGTCTTGTTCATAAAGAGTTCAAATCTTTTGAATGGAATAATTTTTTTATTTAACTGACTTTCATTTAGAGTACAAAATAAAAAATATTTTTTTTCTCAAATATCATTTTCATATTTAAAAAAAAAAAAAATGTTTTGCTGTGTGACATGGGTGGTAAAAGAGAGTGCAGTTTAAGAATGAATAATTTTTTAAAATGTCATGTAGTTTAGTGTTGAATGATTCGAAAAAAAAAAAAAAAAAAATCGTGCCTAAAGGAATTTTTCCAACCATTATAATAAGGTTGTTTAAGCTACAAATAATTATTTAAAATTCCAAACTGATTCCGTAACAGCTTTTCCTCTTTACATTGATGTATCTTATTAAATTCTGTTCTATCTCTTACTCATTTATCTCTCCGAAGAATGAATAACTTTACCGTTATAAAGTAAAGCAAAGCAAATTGATTGCATTTAAGTAATTTGCACTAAAACAGAGTAAAAGAAAACATTACACAAACAGTAAAAAAATACTATACTCACACCACTAAAATCCAATTGTTATTTATGTAAGAAAAAGGAACGCAATTCGTATGGCAGTGGAGATTTGTTTCTTTCGCCAATGAAAAGGTGAACGTAGAAGTGAATGTCTGAATAGCATTCCTTCATAATATATTTATATACCACATCTATAAGTATACTTATACACTTAACCCTTTTTATCCTGACGGTACTTATAAGTACCACTTTAACCCCTTCGCTAAGAGCGTCTTTTACGGAATTTTTAATCTGTGCCACCGGTTTTTCAAATGAGACATTTTCACGTAATTGAATCGCAAAAATGCTATGATTAGATAAGGAAAACTTCACAAAAAAAAAAAATAATAACTGGTGGGAATAATCGAGGATTCTGAGCATCTAAAAAGTAGCTGGAAAATTAATTCAGGATATAAAGGGTTAAATAACATGTAAGTATACATATACTTATAGATACTTATACTATAAAAATATACTATGTATTTACAAGTTGTATTATATATAACTTAAGAATTTTGTAAACATGATATATTAATGAAGAAATATTATTTTCCGCTTGTGTAAGAAAATTAAGTTACTTCTAAAAACTATAGGCAGTTGAATAAACAATGCTTATACTAAAACTAAATAAAACCCATTACCAAGATTTTAAATATATTACATCATCTTATTCTCGATCGTATTACAAAATAAAAGGCTTTTAAAACAATAATTTAGTAATTTTACCATACGTTTGTGATATATATGGGTATAAAAGGTTATTTAAATTGTAAAATAAAGAATACAAGACATTATAACTTGCCTGTGCTATGGTAGAAGTGAAAATGTCTAATATGTTGTGTATAACTCTTACCTGCATGATCACGTGACTTTTAAGGAAATCACGTGGTATGATCAAAACATCCTGTCCCAATGATAGTGGCGAGCACAATGTCTCAAGTAAATAAATAAGATGGACATGCTATGTTTGTAAGTATAAATGAATCTATTTCATTAATGTAAAGCTAATTGTTATTAATTACCAGAAAGGGTTTCTAATGACAAAGTGTGAGAATTTCTATTACTTAACTAAAGTTCCACATGTATACACACACACACATATACATAACAGGGGTCGATGCAGGTTTTTTTTTCTTGGGGCCCATTTTGTGAAAAGTAAAGGTTATTTTTGTGAAAAATAACATTTTGCAATGAAAGTTGAAAACGAGTTAATCAAATTCGAACCAAGCATTTATAAACAAAAACCTTTTTTAATCCATTTCCTGAAGTTTTCCTCTCTTGTGAACTTGTTTGTTTACAAATTACACATCTTAAAACATCACATAATAATAAATAAATAATAAATAGTAAGTTTTTATGGAATAGAATTTTGTGAAGGGGCCCATTTTATCAAATTGTTTTTTGTGAAGGGACCCATTTTTTTAAATAGATTTTTGTGAAGGGGCCTTATATAGGCTCCAAATTTTTCCTGGATCGACCCCTGCATAAGTATGTATATACAGGGGTCGCAGCGTCCTATATATTTTTTAAAAATCCCCACCACTATTTTCAAAATATAATATTCAGAATATCCTTCTAATGCAAATTTTAAAGGAATCTACCATGATATTTATAGTTTTAAAACAGTGGTATCAAATATATAAAAAAATATAGCACGCTGCGACCCCTGTATATACATAGATACAATTTATTAAAATTAAGTTTTTACTTAATTTTTTATAAAATAATTTTGACAACATTTTAATTTTGTTAACTTATTACAAAAAAAAAAAAAAAAAAAAAAAAAGGTTTAATTTAATTTGTTTACTTATAATTTTCTTAAATATTTAAATTACTTTGTAAAAATTAAAAAACTTTTACAATAATATAACCTGTTTAAATTATTTTTATAAGTACATGTAGTAACATAACAACTATATACTATGTTACCATTATATATTATTAACATACAAAACGAATCAACATTGATAAATTATGAAATACTTTTATTAAGTTTTAAATTAAAAATTAAAAATTTTATATATTTTTTAATTTAATTTTTTTAATTGAAAAATAATTTTGCTATCTTGTAAAATTTTAAAAACTTTTATAATAGTTCAAAAATATTTTTACTAACATGTGTAGTATGTTACTAACATTTAGTATACATGTTATGTTATCATGTTTCTGTTATAAACATATAATGGAAAATTATTAATCTTAAATTGTAAGTTAAGCAATATTAATAAACACACCCATTTTGTTTAAACACAGATTTAAAGCAATATATTTTATTTTCATGACTTAAATAATACATTTCGAATAAATTCCACATTAATGTTACGTAAAAAGTTATCGCTGATACATTCAAGTCCGTTTTAAAAACTTGAAATAACATAATCAAAATTTACAAGCATTAAAATCATATCCCCTAAGTGATTAAATCTTTCACGTTTACTATATGTTGAAACATGTATGTAGACTTTGAGATTGATGTCTAAAAATACATCCTATGCATTCATAAATTTGGTTTAATATTGTCAGTACATTATCCTCACTAGAACAGATAAGTTTCGTTAATAAAACAGAATCGATTTCAGAGGGTAAATTAACAAGTGTGCATTTTTGCTTAATTAACTGCGGTAGATGAACTGTATACAAGTGTTTTATAAGTTTGCTATTAAAATCAAAAGCTTTTTCTTTTACATTTTCTAACTGAAAATCATTTAAAACACAATGTGTATAATTCTTTAAATTTTTTATTTGCATGATAGAATTATTATAATTTAACACTAATACTGTATTGTTAGCAGTAAACGATGAACTTTTATATTTTAAATTAAATCCAAAAATTTTATATTGGAATTCATACCATGTTGAAACATCCATAAAAATTGTATTTGTTGTTGGAAATTTCTTCATTCGTAAATACATTGTGTTTGATCTCTTCAATATGTACATAATACTGTTTATAATGTCGTTTTAAAGTTAAAAATATAAAATCAGCAAGTTTAATCCGAAACACGACAAAAATGCGAGATTTACCATGTTTGGTTTTGGAAATGTCATTCACACATGGGATGGGAGGGGATATGTTATGTAATTGTTCACTAATATATGTAATGCTAGTTGATGGTTCTTGTAACTATTGATTTGAAAAATTTAAACCACTTGTGGGCGGTGAGGTAAGATATGTTTCCAAATTTTTATCCAAATGAAGAAAGAAAAAAAACAGCAGAAACACAATGCAACTCCAGATGAAACTTGACACAGAATATGCCTTAATAACAGAAATATCAACTAAAAGAAATTAAAACCGTAAAAAAAAAAAAAAAAAAAAAAAACAATTTAAAATTGCAACCTTGAATTTTAAGTATGTGTATTTGATAGATTTGACAGCGTCAAATTTGTAAACAAACAAATGTCGCCAAGCCAAGGTGCCAAAAGTAAGGGTTAACTTACCGGAAGTAGCAAACGGAAGCAAAAGGCGGCTGTTTCGACACTAGCGCCCTCGGACTGAGTTTTACAGAAAATTCGGTCTATTAGAACTTCTTTGTTTGTTGTGCCTGGTTGTGCTGTCCTATTTCACTCCTGGTCATTCTCATTCATAGTGCGAGGTGCGAGCTAGCCCGTGCCCCCGTAACAGATAGTACCAGTACTTTTTTGACCACGTGTTTATTTCCTGGAGATATTTTTGGATTTTCAGTTCAGGTATGTTTATTTTGTTTTTATATTAAAATATATTTATTGCGACGAATAGGTTGTATGGTGTTACCCAGTTGTTAACCCTCGATTTCGGCTGAAGTTTCTGTTTCTAAGATTATTTATGTTGATTTCTGGATTTCTCCTATCTGCTCAATCACTTTTAATATTTTCTGTTTTTTTTTTTTTATGTTTCCAACGATCCTTGAAAATGATCCTTATGTCAGAAAACTTTTTTTTCTTTCGAATCTGGCTTTTCTTGTATAAAATTTCATTTTAAATATTAGCTGAGATATCTTATTTCAGTTGTTTTTATAGTGTGTTACTGTTTTTAGTTATCAAAAAGGTAGAAACAGACAGTAATGAAAATATCATTCAACATATTCTACTCAATTCCTCTCTTTCTCTCTCTCAACTTCTATTCTTAAATAAACATTAGGATTTTTTTTTTTTTTTTTTTTTTAATTGTTATTGTTATTAACGTAATATTATTATTACTGATTTTTGTTTACACAAAGTAATTTTTATAGAATAGAATAGAGTCTTTGAAGTCGCGTGGTCAATAGCAGAACGAACTTAGCTCTTAGAAAAACGATTGCCATGAGATCATTTATTTTTTTAAGGATTATATATATTTTTTTAATCTCACATATACAAACGTTGTTGCACTTTTATAAGTGCAGCGTTGTTATATTTAATAAATAAAACTACCATTATTTCAACTATGTTTTTATGGATAGGTGCAAATGTTGTTAGAGGTGAAAAATTAGAAGAGTATTTGCAAAAAAAAAAAAAAAAGTTAAAGTTTTAGCAGTAGTGAATGCATTTTTAAAACATAGACAGTAGAACTGATTATTTTGACCGAAAAAATAATAAAATTTCCATGCATGTAGGAAGCGTGGGTTCTAGAAACAGGAAGACAAGATGTTTTAATTAGGTTTATTTAGTATTAATTATGCATTTAATCTATTAAAATTGCTCATAATTTTACTGTAAAACAGAACAGACACTTATAGAAAAATAAAGTTTCGTTGCAACTGTATTTAAAGAATAATAAAATATTTCTATGAAATATAACTTTTTCATTATCTATTATTCAACTTGTCATTTATTTATTATTATTTTTTAGTTTTTTAACGTTTAAGTGAAATATTCCGTTATAGAGGGATTTTGTTTTAATTGGCTTTATTGCATCTAGAAAATAATGACCATTTATATTAATAATGCTTAATTAATGCTCATCTATTCATTTATGATTTTTTTTATTAATAAAAAATATTAATTTAGTTTTTAAGTTCAAGACAGTATGCCGTTATGCAGAGGTGTGTTATAGACGATTTCGGTATAGATGGGTTTCATTTTACATTATTTTTTTTTTAATCTCTTCTAATATTACATCCAATGCTCGTTTTTAAAGTTAATAATAAGGGTGTAACGAATATTTGGCTCTCGTGCCGAATATTGGACAGTAGTTGGCCGATACTTCGACCGATTATTAGATATTTAGTTAAATACACTCAATATCAGCCGAATACATTCACCTTTTTCTTTTCTATTTTTATTCAATGCTGTTCTCATTCCCAAAATACGTATTTTCTGACGTATTCATGAAAAGTCACTTTCATTCTGAAGTGCACAAAATTTTCAGCTATTCTGATTTAGATACTAAAAAGTCAAATAGAATTTTCTGTAATATTATAAGAATCGTAAGAGAAAATGGTTTCAAGGTTTGAAATTTAAATCAGTTTTATAGATACAACTATCAGGGAAGTTGTGCCAATTACAACTCAATATGTCACCGAATCAATTTTAATTTCAGTTTAATTGTGTTTCTGTTTTTAAATTTATATGCATATGCAATATATATTATGTGTGTGTATTTGTATTTGTAGGCATTTATATTTAACGTATATATAATCAAAATGCACATATTTTAATAATGTTATTATTCGGCTACTTAAATGTTCGGTATTCGACCATATCACTATTGGTAACATTCCTAATTAATGAATAATTTAATCTTTTACAGGGTTGGTATTTTTGCCGGCAAAAGGGTATTTTTACTAGGACAAAAACTAGAAAAAAACGAGGCCAAAAATGGAAAAAAAAAAAGGCAAATTCTTATTGGTTTTTAATGTATAGTAAGATCTATAAATTAATAAGGATCATAATCATATAAACAATTAGATTTAATAACATATATCAATTAATATTTTTTATTTAATTTGCGAATTAATAAATAAATAATTTTACATATTTTAAATGTTTGTAAAATAGGTGGGATCCAGTCTAATATAAAGTTGGAAAAGGAACTTAAGAACTAAATTAAAAATCGGATATCTAACATTTTTTTCTGAAATGAAGTTTATTTGTCAGCCATTAATATTGTTTTAATTATCAAAAGGTTTTATATAACTTTGCTGCTTTCCTTTATATAAATTATTTGATGAAACTATCTGTTACAAATAAAAATTAAATTTAAATGAAAATTATATCTCGAAAAACATCTCTGTAATTGTCTTGTTAGGAAATTAGAATTTTTTTCGCCCTTCTTACTCTCCAAGCAAGGGACAAAAAGTTACAATCGTTTTCAAACTTTTCATTTGCGCAAAGTAAAATTTGAAATTAACTGTCAAGAAATAATCTTTCTAAACTAGTTTATTGTTATGCTATGCTAAAATAGTAAAAATTCGGTTGTAATGGTGATATCACTGAATTAGTTGAAATTTAATAGTGTTCTGCTTTAAATATAATTTTATATTAGAATTTAGAATATAAGTTTTTATTTTAATTACACATATAAACATAAACGCTTTACTCATTTACAGCCTGTACAATTTTTATTTCTATTTGTGTGACTGATCCTTAATAATTATTGTATAAACATGAATAAATAATTACGTTTTCTATTTATTTATATATATACGGTGGTGGCCAAAAGTTTGGACATTTTTCGAAAGTTTCATGTTTTTCAAATTTGTGTGCTAGTAGAACATATTATTTTCAATTAAATACAAACTTTTATATATCAAATTGAAGGTAATTTAATATAGAATTTAATAATAAAAACAGTATTACAATATCTGTATTATAAAAAAAAGTTATGCTCATTTTAGTAGAACAAACAAACACAAATCGTTTTGAATAAGGACGTATTTTGTAATAAAAGCGTACTAGCCAATCACAAACACTGTTCTGAGGACCAATCAAATGTGTGTAACTATAGTTTAGGTTATTTGGATGTTAAAAGAGTTATTGCTATGGAAATATTTAACGGAATGATGCATACTAGTACAATTAAATAGAGTGTTGCTGTTTTTGAATATTTAAAGTCCTTTTTTTTTAATTAAACTAATTTTAAACAATGTCATCAACAAGAAGAACTAATTGGACGTCTACAAAAAGAAGCCGAATTGTCATATTGAGAGAAAATGGCCTCTCTTATGCTGAAATTGCAAGACAAGTTGGTGGTTCAGTGACTTGTTCTGGTGTACGAAAGTTCTGTTTACGTTATGAAAAAACGAAATCAGTGGAAAATAAGGCCAAATCAGGCCGAAAAAAATGCACAAGTGCTACTGCCGATACAAAAATTAAACGGCTATGCCTTCAAGATAGAAAAATTTCATCAGATGCCATTAGATGTGAAATGAATGCAGCGGGTATTGCAGTAAGTTTAAGAACAATAAGAAGAAGGTTATCAGGATTTGAACTACAAGCTAGAATTACAAGGAAAAAACCATATTTAAATCAAAAGCAACGCGAAAATCGAGTTAAGTGGGCAAAAGAACACATTAAATGGTCAGAAAATCAATGGAAGCAAGTAATCTGGAGCGATGAGAGTAAAATATCGCTCTTTGGTAGTGATGGTAGAAAATACGTGAGACGTAGAGCAAGAGAAGCACTTCATCCTGATTGCATTGAAGCAACTATAAAAAACCCAACAAATGTTATGATTTGGGGGGCATGTAAGTCTGCAGTTGGTGTGGGCCGAATTCAAGTGATTGATGGCATCCTGAATGCCAAAAATACATCGAAACTATCCTGGAACCAAAATTGATACCTTCCATCAGGGATGTCTTCCCCAACAACGCACCATTTGTTTTTCAGCAGGATTCAGCTCCATGCCACACAACAAAAGTATGCAAAACATGGTTTCAAAATAAAGGCATAGATATATTATCATGGCCAGGAAACAGCCCTGATCTCAATCCAATTGAAAATTTGTGTCGACGTTTGAAAATTCTTGTACGAAAAAAAACGTCCATCCAATAAAAGACAACTTATTGAAGCTATAATTGATTCTTGGCACCATGTGATTACGAAAGATGAACTCCAAACACTCGTTCACTCGATGAAAAGACGCTGTGAAGCTGTCCTAAAAAATAAGGGTTATCCTACTAAGTATTGATTGTGTAAGTATCACTTTAAAAAAATGTGGATCTAAGATAGATCTTACTATTAGTTGCATAACTTTTTTTTTTGTAATACAGATATTGTGATACTGTTTTTATTATTAAATTCTACATTACCTTTAATTTGATATATAAACGTTTGTATTTAATTGAAAATAAATATATTCTACAAGCACACAAAGTTGAAAAACATGAAACTTTCAAAAAATGTCCACACTTTTGGCCACCACTGTATATATATATATATATATATATATTTTTTTTTTTTTTTTAATAATTTTGTTATAACAAGTTAACATTATTTCATAAAATTCAAAAATTACACTTATTTAACTTAAGAGTTCAAAAATAAATTGAGAATATTGATTTTTTAACTATTATATTAAGTTTCTTTTTTCTTTCATCAGATATTTTATTTTTATTTTTTCTCTCAGGAAAAAAAAAAAATTAAACAGACATAGCCTATTTTTGCCACCACTTTGGAAAAAACCTATTTTTGCCGGGATGGTTTTTACCAGGTTTTTTTCTACCTATTGCAAAAACTTACCAACCCTGATATTTTATTATTCATTTATTACTATTTGGTGATATTTTTTTTTTTAAGGCTATTCTTTAATTCACTCTAGCTACTTTCTGACACTTGCCTGAATTGATTTTTATCTGCAAGCCCATAAATTCATCATGTACTGTTAATCTTAAATCAAGAAATCGGTTAGTGTCTCTTTTTTCCTTAAAATGCGAAGGGTTTTTCAGGAGATATTGTCAAAAGGGTGTTTTGAATTGAATTTCCGGACGCACCAGCAATTGAAGGGTCGTCAAAAGACAACAATCAATTATGATTGAAGATGTAATACCAGGTGTCGATGAAGGTTTTTTTTTTTTTCTTGGGGCCCATTTTGTGAAAAGTAAAAATTATTTTTGTGAAAAATAACATTTTGTAAGAAAAATTGAAATCCAATTACTCAAATTCGAACCAAGCATTTATTAACGAAAACTTTTTAAAAGCGCTTTGCTGAAGTTTCCTTCTGTAGTGAACTTGTTTGTTTACAAATTACATATTTTAAAACATCACAAAAAAAAAAATTAATAAATAGTAAGTTTATCCCTTTATGTACTGAATTATGAATTCATGAAAATTTATCTTCTAAAGCATTTTTTGTGAATTTTTGAAACTATATTAGAAGATTTCCGTAGTCATTTAATAAATTTTAGAGGGATTTTAGAAGGATTGAATGATTTAGAAAGATTAATTAAATTTGAATTTATAGGGATTTTGTGCAATATTTATAATCCCACTCAAATATTTTATTTTAAATATTTTTCATAGTATTTTGTAGAATTAGGAAATGTACAAATACAATGTTCTTACAATAGAAACATAGAAACATTTCCGAATTGAAATCCCCCCCTCCTCTCCCAACGCCAAGAAAGCTGAAAAGATGCAAAGGCAAAAGAAATCATCCTTTTAAAAATATTTTTGTTTTGTGTAACCAATAACGCTTTTGGAACAAGATAAATTAATGCATCTATAACTCATTCTAAACTGTATTACTACTAATCGATGTATTAAATGAATTTTATAATAAGTTATTTTACTGGTACTTATAAGTACCGTCAGTAGATAAAGGGTTATTATAGAATAGAATTTTGTGAAAGGACTTTTTATTAAAAGGAATTTGGTGAAGGGTCCTATTTTATCAAAATCATTTTTGTTAAGGGGGCTCATTTTATCAAATTGATTTTTGTTAAGGGTCCTGTTTTATCAAATTGATTTTTGTGAAGTAGCCCTGAATAGGCCGCAAATTTTGCTTGGATCTATTCTTGAATACATTTATTAAAAATTAAAAGCGCTGTTCGATTCCATATAATTTTAATCTTCATAACTGCCAATTTTATGCTTTTATATTATATATTAAAGTGAGTCTATGAATGTGTCAGAAAGTTTTTCGATGTTGAGTGGGTAAAAATGTTTTCAAGAATCGCCTTAAATCAAAATTCCGCTATAGACAAGTTCCGTTTTCTCAGGTATTAATGTTTTCAGGAAAAAATGAGCATTTCTATCAAAAGTACTCGTTATTTATTTTTTATACTTAAGCTATAAAACCTTCTAAAACGGAATCACAAGAAATAGCAGAAAAATTCCGTTTCAGACAGGTTTTGCATCTACTAGTGATGAAATTGTATTGTATTATTTTCATGGAAATGAACCTTGAAATATTTCCATTTAAGATAGAATTCCGTTTTCACAGGTTTTATTCTAATTATTATTATTTTTTATTATTTATTGTTTCCATTTTTACACAAATATCCGCTTTAGAACGGTTAGGTTGTAACAAGATTCCGTTATTATGGATTATTATTTGTTAAAAAGTGATTGATCTTTTATATAGAATAATTATAATTTTTTATAAAAATTTAATCTATGAAAAAATAAGTTAAGAAAATTTATATTTTTAAAATTCCTATATCCTGTAAATTTTTATTTAATTTACTTGTATTACACTTTTTTTTTTTCTAGAATATAAAGCTATTACCAATTTGAACACAAGTCGTATTCGATTTGGAAGTACGGCTGATAGTTGCAAGTGAAAACTTCATCAGCATAAACCTGAAAAGACAAGATATAAGATATTGAAACATTCCATTGCAACATTTATCTGTAAGTGGAAAATGTTCCCTTTCGTGAGAGTGAAAAATGTTCCCTTTTGTTTTAGAATAGGTAATCGAGTTCACTGGCTACTACCAGACGGACTACCCATCGGTAAAGAAGCTGTCACAAAGAAATTTCGGTTTCGTAATGAATCATGGAGGTATTCTGCCCAGTTTGAGGACAGAGGTGAAGGCGAAATGCTTTGGATTACTCTGAGTTGCACCCGTGACATCGTTGCCTCGTTCGATGTGAAATTTGGAATTACTGAAACCTATCGAATACATATCGAGTCAAAAATGTTGGGTTCTAATAAAACTAGTCCTTTTTTTGGAAAGATTCAAATTAATCGTTCAGAGCTTGTTGATCTGATAGAGTTGAAATATAGTTTTCTGCACTTCTTTATTGAAATCACGGAAGAAAGTAATGGGGAAACATCAAAGACAGAAGATGAAAGAAAAGCACTGACAATGAAAACTAGTAAGTAATTTTGTTTTTGGAAGAGTTAAGTATTTTTTTATATTGGCTTGTAACCAGATTTGGATTTGTCCTAGCATTGAAAAATCAGTATTTTTAGAAGTTAACCAGTAAAGTCAATATTTTTTTTTTTAACCACAAATCCTCTTTTCATATACAATTGCCCTCAGGGGTTGATGCATGCTTTTTTTTTTCTTGGGGCCCATTTTGTGAAAAATAACATGTTGTAACGAATGTTGAAATCCAGTTATACTCAAATTCAAACCAAGCATTTATAAACAAAAACTTTGTAAAATCCTTTTGCTGAAGTTTTCTTCTCTGATGAGCTTTTTTGTTTACAAATTACACATTTTACAACATCACAAAATAATAAATGGTAAGTTTTTATGGAACAGAATTTTGTGAAAGATACTATTTTAGTAAAAGGAATTTTGTGAAGGGGCCCATTTTATTAAATTGATTTTTGTGAAGGGGCCTTAAATAGGCCCCAAATTTTGCCTGGATCGACCTCTGGCCCTACAACTTTTCTCCCTCCCTGTAAGTGTAAATAAGTGCCTAATAAGAGATATGTTGCCAACATTACAATCTTAAATGCTTGCAACCTGATAAATCCTGGCAATTGCACTCTGGAAAAAACCCTTCATCATATTTCATAAAAAAAATAATCCCTAACATAATTTTTCAGGATGCTTATTATATAAGGTGTATCCCAAAAATAAGTATATATCACTTTTTAAAGATAATATATCAAACCGTGGTCCTCAAAGTTTTTACATTCTTCTATCTATTATAGAAGAAAGTATTGTAACAATATAATAAATTATAACACCTTGTAATAATATATTTCTTTTAAATGCTAAAAGGTGTAAATTAACAACATAATACAAATTAAAATAACTTTTATTATGTTGTTTGACATGTTTCGACTCACTCCGAGTCATTTTCAAACACAAATGAGAATATTCCGTAATTGTACGGGCTTTCAAGTTATTATTTAAAATGCTATCCTTTAATTTTCATGTACTTTTTTTTAAATTACGCCCGTTATCTTTTATTTTTACTTGGTTGTTTATTTTCATATCTGTAACCATGGAGTAACTCGAGCCATAAATTCGGTAAGTTAAAAGCATCGTTTCATATTGTATTTTTGCGTATTAGTATCTCTATGGTTTCTCTTATTATGGATGGATAGCATAGACCGGAGGGGAAAATTGTTTTACTTTCATTGAAATTTATAAATATAATAATATAAAAAAAAAATAATAGTATAACAATATGTCCTAAAATGCTAATTTATCTTATAAAAATCTTAAAAGTAATAAATTTGACAGTGATTTTGTTATATTAATATTATTTTTAGAAAACTATCCAAATCGTTATGCTGCAACGTATGTAAATCAACTATTTAAATATCAGAATCGCTAAAAAATGGCCTTTATTTTTCATTAAATAATTTCATTTTATAAAGAGCACAAATTTAATTCACTTAGTAATTAATAATGGGAACAAAAATTTTACTTGCATGTTTAGAAGTAATTTTATGCAAGAATAAACAAGTACATTTTTACATTCAAATTTATTTTTGACGCCTATATTCTGTAGCATTTTACAAACTATTTTATATTTATCAATTTAAACTAGCATCAGATTTTATTTTTAATACTGAATAAGTTATCCTTTTTTTTTGTTTTTATTAAGTAGTAGTTTTTTAAAATTTTATTATGAATTTTATATTTTAAAAATACAAATAAAAACTTCAAACGTCTTTTTCTCAAAATGACATGTTTTACTCTTACGCGCATATCTTCCAAAACCGTTTTAAGTATAGCTTCAAAAATATATTACACTACCTAAATATTGACATAATCATGAAAATGAACTAAAATGGTGAAGCTGTGTTTAGTATAAAAAAATTATGAGGTTAAATGTGTGTAAAAATTAGTGGTTTTTCTAATTAAAAGTTAATTACTCTTTATCTAATTAGCCGTTTACCAAAGTTTTAGTTCAAATTATAGTCCAGTGTAGTATGTCTATTTTCAGATAACTTTTATGCAAATTCCATGAAATTTGCATGAGTTATCGTGCGCGGAGAGAAATGTTATCCAAATTAAAAATTTTAATTATTACTTTGAAACACTCACTTTGAATTTTTTTTTATTATATTATATCCAAATTAAAATTTTTTAAACACAATTCAATATTACCGAAATATACTCTGAATTTTGGTGCTTCTAGAATCAGTACCCTTTTTCTTTCTTTTCTTTTTCTTTCTTTTCTTTTTCTTTCTTTTCTTTTTCTTCCTTTTCTTTTTCTTTTTTTTTTAAATGTTAAATTCTTGACAAATTTTGCATGTTCTGCGACAGTTAAAGGTGTACTGTTCCCTTAATGTGATTGGTGATTTTTTACACTTGCATATATGCAGAAAATGTATGGGTGAGAGACAGAATAATTCTTGTCTGACAACTAGGTCTGTCGACTAACTGTCTGACGACTAATTGCAACTGAAAATAATTGGGTGTTTGTCTGAGGGAGTGGGGAGGGGAGCTAAAAAGCAACAAATTGGAAGTTATAATGTCTAAAAATAATTTACGGTAGTTTATAGTAGGTAATTTTCGTTTAAAATAAATGATAAAATTTACTTAAAGGGCTTTCTTTTTAATTCGGTCAAATGTGCGCGTGATTGGACACACGGGGCGGGGATTTTAGAACTATGAAACCATCGGAAGGGGGGGGGGGTAAATTTCGAAAAGAAGGACAGGAAGGCCCCCTATCAAAAAGCTTAAAACGAACTCTGAATTCCCACTAGGCAATTTTAAGGGCGCAACGCTCGGCCTTTTTTTAAATTGGCAAAATGCTTTCCGCCATTTTAAAATGTAGTAAAATGCACCATTAGACGTACGTATCCAAAGATTTCTAGTAAAAAAAAAATTCAAATATATTCTAAATCCGTTCATCCGAGAACTTGAAAAAATTATACAATTTTCTCGTTTCTTAAAGATAATCACAGAAAATTATTTACTGATGTTGTAATTTAATTGTACTTTCTATTTTTAAACCATTAAAACATTCAAAATTAATTTTACTTTATTCATCATACTTAAAAACAATACACATTTCTCCCCCTTTTTCTTTATTATAATTAAAGGCAATAATATATTTTGTCTTGCAATAATGCCCTTTTCTAGTGAGCTAGTTTCTTTTTTTTTTCTAGAATGAAGAAATTCAGATAATTTAAAAAAAAATATTTCCGGTGTGTAATTTCTACCAAACATGGACACTCTTCAAAATGTTAGCTTACTACGAAAGAATAAAACGAAAAAAAAAATAGTTTCCTAAAAAAAAAATTCTATTATCTAAGTTAAAATAATTTTGAATTAGTGAGATTAGCATGACAGAAAAATTATCATTAAGTGCTAAATCAGTCACTTATATTCAAAGGATTTTAAAGAAAACAGTTTCAATGCATAGTCTGTAGCTTATCGTAACTGCAAGAGAAGCCACATTCACGAGTTTAACTTCAAGGATCTGTTTGGCAAAAAATTGAAAAATTGGGTTCTTTTGAGGACCCTTCACAAAATTTTTAATATCAAAACAGGACCCATCACAAAATTTTTAATATCTAAACAGGACCCTTCACAAAATTTTTAATATCAAAACAGGCTTCACAAAATTTTTAATATCTAAACAGGACCCTTCACATAATTTTTAATATCAAAACAGGACCTTTCCCAAAATTTTTAATATTAAAACAGGACCCTTCACAAAATTCTTTGTCTTAAAAATATACCGTTCACAAAATTTTTTCATTTCCAAATTGAATCTTTCACAAATTTAATCATTTAAAAGTTAAATTCTGACCTGTCACAAAACAGCTGAAGACGCCTAAGAACCTATTATCTTAGTTTTACATAGATAAATGATCTTGTTAATGTATAAACAAAAAACTGAATGTAATAATCATTTCAAATTCACAAAAGTAGGACTAGATTTTTCACAATTTTACAACAGGACCATGTGAGAAAAGCCTGGACAGGACCCTGAGCTTGCTATGAGAAAATAAAAATATTTGAAAAAAAAAATCTAAATTTTTCATTTTGTTGGTTTTAATTAGGCAAGAAGGGGTTGGTGCGATCTTTGTACACAAATCAAATTAAGTTGTGTTGCTAACTTTAGTGATTTCCTTTTCTTTTTGTAGATAAGCGGAAGTTAGAAAAAGATTACGAAGATTTACTGCTCAATGGTGTACACTCTGACGTCACTGTAGAAGTGAAACACAAGAAATTCAAATGCCACAGAGGAATTCTAAGTGTGCGGTCACCTGTCTTCTCCGCCATGTTGGAGCATGACATGAAAGAAAAAGCGAGCGGTGTCGTAACAATTGAAGACGCAGAGCCAACATCATTTCAATATTTTCTCATTTATTTATACACGGGGAGCAGTGACAATCTGAACTGGAAAAATGTGACTGAACTGTACAAACTTGGAGATAAATATTCTGTTGGTGACCTTAAAAAATTGTGTGTGGAGCAGATGAAGAGAGACATTTCAATACAAAACTTCTGTGAGTTTTTCTTGTTATCCCAACAACGCAGTGATTCTGAACTGGCTGAGATGGCAATCCAGTTTTTCTCGGAAAAATGGGAAGAGATCATGGAAAATGAGTGCTGGCTGACACTCTTGTCTGAAAATCCAGTGGAGAGTACTGTGTTGTTGAAAGCGTTTGGAAAGAATAAGAAATAGTGAAGTTTTCCAGCAATTAGTACAAGACAGTGCTTTAAAAATAATAAATGGTGTTTTTTTACTCAATAAAATTTTTAAATGGCAAGTCACAGGTGGCTTTTTCTGTTGAAAAATTCTTCATTTGTTATTTTATATTTAAAACTTAACCAGTTTTGCTTCTATTATTACGTATTGTGTTATTACAAGTTGTATTTATTGCACTTTCTTACTATTACTATTATCTTATTTATGTATACTTCGATGCCATTACATTAAAAATTTTGATAATATATCTCTCATTATTATTTATTTTACATTTACATATGTGTCCATGATATTCATAAGGTAGGTGACCCAAAAGTGGGCATAATTAAGCTTTGAGGATTTTTTTTTATAGATATTTATGTAAAAATTTTCTTCTGAGTTTTTGAGTGATCTTTTGAGAGATTCTTTTGAGTGATCTCTAATAATAACAATAAATGGTAATAAATTTTTTCAGATATATATGCAAAAATTTTGAAAATCACCCTAACTATACTAATTTTCACATTTGTTTTCTAAGGTGACCACCTTGGAAACATGCGTATGGTCGTCTTTTACACGACATAAAACTATTAATCTGATATATTTCTTAGAATTGAAGTAAATGTGGTTAGAGAGAAGGAAACAAGTTTTTAGAAAACGTATCATACCTTAAAGTTCTAGGAGTTTAAACACGTGTAAATTAAAATATCTTCTCATCTGAAAATCAGAACGACTACTCCTCAAAAGTGAAATCACTGCGTAAAACGTCGGAGGATCAAGGTGATCTCTTTAAATTCAGCCACGTGCACTGCAGGTACATGATTGACAATGCAGTAGCACCAGTTTGTGTTTAAAAATAAAATTAAATAAGTATTACATTTTCATTTTTTTTTTTAAGGATACAGTGGACTTTAAAATTCGCAAAAATGCATCAAAATGTCGATTTTCCATTTTTAATGTAAACGTTATATATATAATAGTACCTACGGGATGCAAAAGTTTTTTTTAAATATGTTGATTTTTGCCGGAGTTATATCTATTTTAATTTTGATATATCCCTTTGTTTACCTTTCCGCCATTTTTTTGTCTTGTTTCTCGTCGTAGATTTACATAATCTAAAAGCTGTGAAATCATATTTACATGATTTTCTCGAGCTTAATCCATGTTATTTTCATAAAGTACATATATTTCTTTATTATTTGGCAACAGAGTATTTTAACTGTGACCTAAACTGGTTGTTTCCGCGTTTGTTTTCGTATTTTGAATTTAGTTGCAGTTCTTTCTAGTTGTAATTTTAGTTTTAAAAAAGTTCTTTTAAGAACTCGAATTGCCTGTTGTTAACAACAACGACTTTTAGAATATATTTAAAACATTTGTTAGGGTAATTTACTAAATTATCTTTTTATTTTGTTTGGTTTCGGAATGCATTTCCGGAATGTACTCCAGCATACAATTCTCCGCGTAAGAAAAAAAAAATTACTCAGAAATTTCCTAAGTCTCCCTATTAAAATTAAAAAAAAAAAAAAAATTCTAATTCACTAAAATGAAACTATTTCAACCAACATCATGCTACAGTGCACACAATTTCCAACAAAAGAAAAAAAAATGCTTCAAAATTTTCTAAGTTTCCAAATTAAAATTAATAAAAGAAAAATCACAAATCCTCCGCGTCTTACGGTAGACATTCCACCTCCACCACTCAGCACCGGCACGGTCATCTCCACAGTGTAGGTGGCGCCAAACCTCCATTATCATGCTACTGCATGTAAGTGGATAGCATATAAAGTAAATTAGCATAAGGGGGGGGGGGGTATGGAGGTGCTCGCGTGCTGCTGGTGGAGGTAGAATGTCAACTGTAAGACGACGGGAGTATTTTGAAAAAAAAATTCGTTAATTTTAATTTTAATTGGGGGACTTAAAAAATTTCTACTATAATACGATGTGAGTTTCAACGGATTTATTTTAGAGAATTAGAAATTTATTTTTTAAATATTATTTGGAGGGCTCTAACACGAGGTGGGATGAAATATATATATATATTTTGTTTAATGGAATAGAAATTTATTTTTTAAATTTTAATTGAGGGACTTGGAAATTATTTTTTCGAGTAATTTTTTTATCTGGGAAGTTGTGTGTACAGTCGAAAGCAAAATGAATTGAACACCAGTACCTCCGTCATAAATTTTCAAACCGTTTTTTTCAAATTTTGCTTTCCATTATTAGATTAAAATAGGAACCCATTAAAATGGATCATAATTTGTGTAATTACTAAAATAGGTGTAAAAATAAAAAGGTTCTAAAACACTAAAACCATTTTAAGATGTTAAAAATCATTCATCGGTCTCGAGCGCTTTCGACCAGAACCAGGCCATCATCAAAGGGTGGAAATAAGAAAAAATTCTAGAATATTTTTTTATATATATTTAATTTTATTATTAGATCCAACTTATCATCAAGAAATATATTCAAAGATGACAATCTTAAAACCATTATTTTTGAACACCTTTTCTTCAAAACACTGTTGAAGAACGCTTTAAAATTTGTAAACGAGGGCAAAAGAGACGTGCAGGGAGGGGAAGGGTGAACAAATCATTTCTCGACCGACTGTACTCTAGCACAGCAATAGTTTAAGTACATTTGTTTTATTTTGGGGAATTGGAAAAAAAATTAAGGATTTTTTTTTTAAGCGGAACTATGGTATGCGGTTTGAAATATGTGTTAGAGTAAGTTATTTTCGCGGGAAATATATTTTTTTCGAAGTTTGGTTTGCGAGATGTACTTAAAAGATAGTAATAATAAATATTAATTAAAAATATTAATGATCGGACTTAAATGAGAATTTTTTTTTCCTGAACCGTTAAAACGTGTTACCGGATCATACTGTGAGATGTATGAATTATGCTGCACTAAAGTGTTAGAGGTCCCTTCGATATATTTTAGGCTAACAATATAATCTTCAAAAAATGCAGAGTGCTCACAAAGATGATACTAATGAATGAAGAATTCTATCATTAATGCAAAATGGTAAGTAAGAAAGTAAATAAATATGTAAATAAAATAAACAAGAAGGAAAAATCCTGCGTCGCGGTATAGTTTATGAAGCACTTTCCAACGTTATTGCAATGTTATGTGAAATAAGTTAATAATTTTTAGCTCTTTTTTACCATCTAGTGCAAAAATGACAGTCACATTTTACTTTTAAATGATTAAAGATTTTGGGTTTGAAAAATTAGGATGAATTTGAATTAAATATCAATTGTAAAAAATATATTGTATTTCAAAGAAATGTGTTAAAAACTAAAGTTACAAATAATGAATTGAGATCTTTTTTTTTTACTTTGAAAATGATAGTAGTGTAAACAATTATTCTAGTAATGTAAGCAATTGTGATTATGGAACTTGCATGACTCTTCAAAGTTTTTGCGGTAAAAAATTTAGTGATATAATTAAATGAAATAATTCATTTAATTCAGAATGGTGTTTTAATGGATTATTTTTGAGAATATTTAGCCATTTTTCTAAACATAAATATGATGTTGGCATAATTCGAATCGAACTGCAACGTATTTTACTTAAATCAGACCTACCTATATCTTTGAGACCATATCGTACATCTCCCCAACAGAAAAAGAAAGTTAATAGTCAAGTTCGAACTTTGTTAGAATCAGGATTAGTTAAAGAAAGTAATAGCTCATATTCTGCGCCTTGGGTGCGGACCAATTTAGAAGTTAAAATCCCAAGCGCGCGAAAAATTCAGAGCAATAATAATAATAATAAAAAGAAAATGGCTTTTAAAAAACATTCGAAATGAGAACGCGTCTCAGAATTTTATAGATTGGGGAACTGATAAAAGTTACGAATGATCTTAAATTTTAGATTAAGATTTGGAATAAAATAATTATTAATATACGGATATTTACTTTTAAAAGGACTTTAAATAGGAATAGATATTATTAAGAATTAAGGAAATACCGACTATGACAGAAGTTAGATTAAATTTAAAATATTAATGCGAATAAAATGGAAGGATACGAAGGAAATAAATTTTTATATAACATATATATATATATATATATATATACATATATCACTGGCGCCCGGCTAACCAAAAAGTATTCAAATGCGAACTATATTAATGGCAATATACTTCTATTTACATATATGAAATTTCGTTCCGGCTGCTTATAACTCGAGTTCTGCTGAATGGATTTTCGTAGAACTTAAACTGTGAGATAATTTTTCAGGGCAGGTTTTATTGTATAACATATCGTTCTACGTAGCTTAGTTATAGAATTATTCTGGGAAGTTCTATAATCAGATAAATCCGATTATGAAAGATTAGTCTTTTTAAAAGATTTTACAGAATGGATTTCGATTGAACCTACACTGTTAGATAATTTTCTAGGGAAAGTTTTATTATATAACATGTCATTCTACGTTGCTTAGTTCTAGAATTATAGGGGAAGTTCGAAAATCGGGTGACCATTTTTTTATCAAATCGAATTCCTTTTCAATATTTGATTCCGATTATGAAAGATTAGCCTTCTGATACTGGACGGATTTTGATGAGATTTGTATTGTTAGCTAGATGCTATCCCAACTAACACAGAACTTGCGGGCCACTGATGGCTACGTTAGCCTTGGCCCAAACTAGTAGATGAGGGGCCGCAATCGTTTGCCGTAACGGCAACTTAAAAAAACTGTCACGCCGGCCACAATGTGGCCGCAACAGAATTGGCCATAACTACATTAAGATGCCCATAATTGTGCCACAAGTGGTTAATCATAACTGACAGATAGCCTAAAACTGGCCACAGTTATACTTTAAGTGGCAATTATTAACGAAAACTAGCCACAGTTTGGCCATTAACGATCATCGTGAATAAAATCTAGCCAGAAGATCGCCACAGCCATGCCACCTGCGTTTGTTAAGAATAAAAGCTATCCCAAAGCTGGCCATAAATGTTAATTTATTGGTCATCATAAATGTAAACTAGCCTTAAGCCAGCCATCCACATACCATCAATGCTATTCATTAATTAATGCATGCCGAAAGCTAGCCACTTTGTTGCCATGAATGGGCATCATTAATGTATGCAAGCCGAAAGCTAGCCACGTCGTTGCCATCATTAATGAATGCAAGCCGAAAGCTAGCCACTTTGTTGCCATCAATGGTAATCATTAATGAATGCATGCCGAAAGCTAGCCACTTTGTCGCCATCAATGGGCATCATTAATGAATGATAGCCCAAAGCTAGCCATATTCATGCCACTATTAGATATCATGAATGGAAGCTGGCCAGAATTATATTTTTTATGGTCCTCAAAAAAGTAAAGTTGAGCAAGAAAGGCCCATTTTTATTCCTTTGGCAGGAACAATTTTTTTTTAGGTGCGTTCGTAATTATATAAATACGTAGCACCTATAGTCGTCGTTTGGTCCGTCCGTCTGTCTGTCTGTCCGTCCGTCTGTCTGTCCGCATATAACAACGCAAAAACTACCCAACCAAATGGTTTGCAATTTGAAATATATTATCTTTGCATAAATTTGTCGAGACATTTCAAATTTTATCAAAATCGAATCAAAACTTTAGGAGATATTAATAAAAATATTTATTAAGAAATTTGATTTTTTTTTTAAATCGGTGCTTTTTTGTTATATGAGCTTCTGATGGATGTTAAATCGTCAAGCGACCGAGATACTTATTTTATGACAGAAATTAATCTGCAGACGATATAATTCATTTCACAGAATTAAAAATCATCAAGATCTGAATATTTATATAACTAGCTGATACATATATATCTGAATATTTATATAACTAGTTAAGATATTTGTATGAACAGTGTCATAAAATATATACTTAACTAGCTGTTTAACCCGTTCTACGCACGGGATATCATGAATTTAATTCTAAAACGTGCGTACGAACGCACCTCGTTTGTAACGTTTGACGTACAATTTCCAACTTGTTCTTTTTTTTAAAGTTATTTTAAACTTCAGAATCTAAATTTACTGGTCCATAATTTTTGTCAGAAAACTCTTAATATTTTATTCAAAATTTGAAAAAAAAAAAAAATCTATTTGAATATTTTTCTTAACAAGAGCTCATAACACCAACCTGACTTTTATACAATACATGTTTCACTTTATCATTATAATCTTTTTCAGTTAAAAACTACAATGGTGTTGTGTTATAAGCATCCCATATTAAAAAGGTCAAAATACAATAAAATCGAAAGTGTTTCAGATCTTGTATAGAATACTTTCAATCTGAAAGCAATAATAATAATTAAAAAAAAAAAAAAAAAAAAAAAAAAAAAGTGTCCCAATGGAGGCAAAAATTGGCCGTACCCACTCATCTCATTAGATCATCTCATTAGATCGGAATAAAAGGCCATATGGTTATGATTTAGTTTTTAATGTCATTCTGAAAAAGTTGCAAAAGCCATATTTGTAATTAATAAAAAAATAATTGATAACACAAGGTGTAAAATATATATTGAACGTTAAATTACCAATGATGGTGAAAATATGAAAAAAAAACTAATTTTCTTCAATTTTTAATTAAATTATAGGTTTAAACATTCTATTCAAAGGAGTAAATTTTTAAGTAGTTTCAATTTATGTTTCTTCAAGCTAATTCACCAGGTGAATTGTCCAACCAGAATTTCCCTGCATTTCCATTGAAAATTGTTATCTAATGATTATATTCAACATCCCTTTTTCGAAGCAAATAAAAAACGCATAATGTTAAATGAGATACCATATGAAAGGATTTTCAAGCAACTTCTGACATAGTACACTCACATTTCTTTAAAACATGTATTTTGGTTAAAATTGCAAGTAATAAATTAAACAGGCATTCTTTTCAGAAATGAAATGAAAGTTTTTCCTCAAATTACTGTTGCCACAAAAATTAAATTCCACAACAATGATTAAAAAAAAAAAAAAAATGTTCAATAAAGATAAAGTGAACAGGGTTGCTGCATGGGTTTATTTTATATTTATGATAAAAAAGCAAAATTTAAATTCAAATGCTCAATTTATTTTTTATTTTTTTTTTCAAAACACATTATGTCACCCTCTAATGCAGTTAAAATACAATTTATATATATATCTCTCTTGATATTTTCAGTCAATTTTTACTGTAACTTTGATGGAATAAATTGGATTATATTCTGGCTTTATTTTTTTTAGAAGTTTAAACATGCATCTAAAAAATATTAGATATTGCTAAAAAATATTAGGCTGCAGTGTGAAATCTTCACACAGGCCCACTAGTATATATTATTTCTGTTATCAACACCCCCTTTTCTCAGAAAATACTAAATGCACAACAATGAATGAGATGCCATAAGAAAGGATTTTGAACCAGCTTCTGACATAGTGCCCTCACATTTCGGTAAAACATATTTTTTGATTAAAAATTGCTGTTAATTAAAAATTAAATCTGCATTGTTTTCATAAAAGAAATGAAAGGCTTTCCTCAAGTTAGTGTGGCCACAAAAACAAAATACCACATTATATAATGCTCAAAATGATTATAAAAAATAAATACTACAAAAAAGATAAAGTGGGATATAGTTGCTGCACGGGTTTATTTTATATTTGACTAAAAAGCAAAATTGAAATGCTCAATTTATTTTTCTTTGTCCCATGTTTTTTCCGAAACAGATGATGTCATCCTCTAAAGCAGTTAATTAACTATAGATATATATATTGTTTTGTCTTTACTATGCTCAATCAGCTTTTACTGTAACTGTGATGGAATAAACGAGATGATATTCTGGCTCGACTAATGTTGTTTGAAGATAGTTTCAGCCCTTAATTTTCCTTTAGAAGTTTAAACCTGCATCTAAAGAGTATTAGATATTGCTAAAAAGTATTAGACTGCAGTGTGAAATCTTCGCACAGGTCCACTGGTGCTTTTATAATACAATTTCTTACCTGGATGTTTCTTCCAATTATCCAGCTTGAAACTAAAACAAAAATGCAGGAATTCTATTTTATAAAATTGGTAAAATGTTGACATTACTGATCATTGGCATTTAAGAATTTTTTTAATGATATAACTATACATATATGTAAATTAGGTCCGTTCAAAAAATGTCATTTCACTATCTTCATCTCTTTGGCATATAATTAATCAGAAAAATGTAGCAGTATTCCTATAAAGTAATGTTTTAGCCTGTTAAGGACTCTTCCCCCCTTATACACATCATAGAACAAAATTTTAATGTATATATATTTACAAAATATTACTAATTGACAGAAAGCCAATTGTCACTATTTTCCTTCTTATGTAATCTCAAAATTGCTTTTACTAAATAAGTTTAATATTTTTTCAAAATAGTAGTGGCAGTTGATCATCTAGAACACGGCAGGTTCACCATTCATACATTAAATCTTTTGTTTGTTTTTTTAAATGGACTAAACATTACTCATAAATCAGGGGTCGATCCAGACAAAATTTGGGGCCTGTTTAGGGCCCCTTCACAAAAATCAATTTAATAAAATGGGCCCCTTCACAAAAATCAATTTAATAAAATGGGCCCCTTCACAAAAATCAATTTGATAAAATGGGCCCCTTCACAAAAATCAATTTGATAAAATGGGCCCCTTCACAAAAATCAATTTGATAAAATGGGCCCCTTCACAAAAATCAATTTGATAAAATGGGCCCCTTCACAAAAATCAATTTGATAAAATGGGCTCCTTCACAAAATTCTATTCCATAAAAACTTACTATGTATTATTTTGTGATGTTTTAAAATGTGTAATTTGTAAACAAACAAGTTCACCAGAGAGAAAAACTTCAGCAAAAGGATTTAAAAAAGTTTTTGTTTATAAATGTTTGGTTCGAATTTGATTAACTGGATTTCAACTTTCGTTACAAAATGTTATTTTTCACAAAAATAACATTTACTTTTCACAAAAATATAATAAATTTCACAAAAATAACCTTTACTTTTCACAAAATGGGCCCCAAGAAAAAAAACCTGCATCGACCCCTGTAAATAATAATATAACATTGTTTTTATTTTTTAAAGATTAGCAAGTAATGAGTACTGAATATTTTTTTTTAAATATATTACCAATAAAGAAATCTTTAAAATATTTTTCCTTCCAGCAGGAGGTATGTGACTTTTTGACTAACAAAATTTCAAACTGATTCATACAATATTATGTGAATTAAAATTTTAATAAACTAAAAATTAATTACTACATAAAACACTTTTATTGAATTATATCTTAACCTGTAAAAAGAAGGTGGAATGTTCTTAGAACAAGAAAGAAGGGGAAAATATATAGTACATCCTTTTTAATAACATCACTTGCATAAATAAATATATATATTTAAAAACACTAGAACTGAATGTTTTTTTTTTTCATATAAATTTTATTTTTCACAATAAATGTAAAATAAACCAACCAAAAAACATTTATTTATTTATGTATTTACAAGATGCTCAAAATTTATCAGAAATATTTTACAAGAAAATTTAATCCTGTTACAATTAAATTTCTGATGTTTCTTAATTTAAGTTGATAAAGAGCTGAAAATCTACAGTCATCTTCACAGAGAACTTTTTTCTTTTCAGATTTTTATTCTTCTTTTTCTGAAAAAAAAAATAAAAAAAATAAATTTTACAAAACAAAATTAAAATGGCTTACTTTAAAAACACCACTTATTAATTAGCCATTTATAAATATAATCAGAACAGAAATTATAATTTAAAAAAAACATTTATAAAAAGCTTTGTAGTTCAAGTTATTTGTACACCATGAAACTATTTTATTGCAGTATACCTATATTTGCTTTTAACAAAAACTCATAAAAGGGCAGCATTGTCAAACGACGCCTAATTCTTTTTTTTTTTTTTTTTTTTTTTCCCCTAGGTGCGAAACTGCATTTCATGGTGGCAATTTTATGTTATATCGTATTCTCTCATTTCTTTTTGCAACCATGTTAACAATAATATTGTTTCTATTTTTATGTGTTAAGAACAGGGGGGGGGGGGGGCTGTATATATTAAACACTTTATCTCTGTGTTAATCACTAAAACAAAACAAAAACAGGTTTTCTATAAATTCAAATATATAAATTCATATTCTTTACATATGATGTATGGGTGCTCTTTCTTTCATTTCATAAAAGTCGAATTGCTCACTTTGTGAATTGTTCTAGAATTTGTATTGCTAGAAACCAGCAGTTCTTTATTTTCTTCACTTTATTTTTTCACATAACTTTTCCTTCAAAATAGCTTTGTAAAGTAGGAAAATACACTGTGTACCTCCAAGCTATAAATCTGATATTATCACTCATAAAACAATAGCATTTGAATTCTCACCGTAATTTAGTTCAAAATAAGGAAAAGCAATTTTTCAACTTTTTCCCGTCAAAGTTAAAAAAGTAAAATTTAATTCAAAGTTTCTGGTTCGAATCGTATTAAAATTAGGTGGGATATAATATATTCCACCTACATTGCCACATTTTGTAATTTTATAATATATCACACCGCCCTTCAAAGGGTTAAAAAGACAAAGAAAAAATGAAGTTACTTTGACACATCATAGACAATCTTTGACAAACAGATTTTTCCATTTTAATTTTGTTTTTTAAACAATTAAAACTGTTTTGGCCAATAATTGAAAAATTTTTAGTAGCATTTGGGGACTCCTGAAAATCGGGGAGCCTGGGCCTGTGCCCCGAATGCCCTGCCCATGACAGATATACAAATTTCTCTATTTTTGGCAGCATTCGATTGACAAATTTAGCAATTTTTCTCATGCGATCAATGGAAGAATTTTGCTATTTTTCCCCCATGACTGACTGAAAAGTTTCGTGATTTTTCCCGCAGCTGACTGACGAATTTCAGAATATTTTCCTGCTACCAGTTGCCGAATTTTGCAGGGAGGGAGGTTTTGCGACAAATAGGCAAATTTCCCGATTTTTTTCCTATAACAAACGGCTGAATTTTGAGATTTTTGAATTTTGTAATTTTTTCTTGCGACCAAGTGACAAATTTTGTGATATTTCTCCTGTGACCGATAGATGAATTTTGTGATATTTTCTCACGACCGATAGATGATTTTTGTGATATTTTCTCGCTACATTTTGGTGAAATTCGCGAAAGCAAATTCTTGCGAATCCACAATAATCAGGTCACATTTCCAGCTATATAAAAACGGGCAGGGTAAATTTACAACTATAAAAAAATGGGCAGGGTGCTGCGCCTTCTTGAAAACGCCTAGGGGAAACACTAATTACTCCAATACAAATATTGCCACAGTTATTTTATTCTAAAAACTTGATATTTGAATAATTTTAATTAATTTTCAGCAGTGAAATTAACTTGAAATTATTGAATAACAAACATGTGAATTTTTAGATTGCTAACTAAGCATAACCAAGCTTCCAGGCTCGAACATTTTTCATACTGTCAGTTTTACGCTTAGTTAGCAATGAAAAAAAATCATCATTTTTATTACTTGATAGCTGATTTTAAAAGGAAATTTAAAAAACATGGATTTGAGCATTCAGCTCCTCTCCAGAATCTTACATTTGCAAAATATTTTGGGCAAAACATAAGAATGTTTTAAAAATATCTTAAATTTAAATATCATTTTTAAAAGTTTCTTAAGAAAAAAGGGTCAAAGAAAGTATTAAAGAAGGTCCCTTTCTCCAAAGAACCTGCTTTATTTTTAATTTGTTAAAAATTATACATATAATCAAAATCCAAATTAATTTATATGACGGCATATTAAAAAAAAAAAAATTCTTAATTTAGAGGTCAGAAGATTAAACAATTTTATCACCTTCTTCCCTCCTCTTCTAGATACATAGCATAAATAAAAAAAAATATTTAGCATAAATCTGTGTAATCTTAAGTATTGTCAAAGTTCATGAAAGTCAAAAACCCTGTAAACAAAAATTATTTGACACATTTCTGCAAAACTTTAAAAAATACTCAATCTTTTTCTATTAAATTTTACATTTCAAAAATTTAAATTAATTTAATTTTTATTAAATGTAAGTCCAGATTAGATGCATTATATTTCCAGAGGTGTCACAATAATCACAAAACTGAATCATCACTCTTGAAACAAATATTAAAACATTTAAAGCAAACATTTTCTAAGCACATGAGCTGAAGCATAAAAATTTTGAGTAATTTGAAGGACCCATTGTACAAGATGTTTACATTTCATGAAACTCTGCTAAATTGTTTTAACAAACTGTAAAATAACAATTTTGAATAAAATAATTTTAATAAAAATGAACAATTCCCATGCAATTGGTAATAGACAAAGATTTTTTTATGATAACTTTTTGAATACAGTTTTGTTAAAATATTACAATTTAACTAAATTTTAATATGAAAAAGTTTACAAAATGATTTTTTGGCCATTTAAAAGATATCGCCAAATTTATCAGCCGATCATGGTAAAAAATCTTAAAATTAGTCAATGGATTGTCGGGGGGGAAAAAAAAATTCTCAAAATTCTACAATCAGTCACAGGAAAAAAAATCATGAAATTCGTTAGTCGATCGTGAAAAAAAATCTTTAAATTCTTCAGGCGCTTGAGAAAAGAAAATATGAAATTCGTCAGTGGATTGTCAGAAAAAATCGAGAAATTCTTCAAACAGTCACGGTAAATAAATCGCAAAAATCGTTCATCGGTAGCAAGAAAAAATTATGAAATGCGCCTGTCAATCAAAGGAAAAATCTAAAAAACATTGTGAAATTCGTCAGTCTATCGAGAGGAAAATCACAGAATTCTTCAATCAGTCACAGGAAAAAAATCACAAAATTCTTCAATAAGTCAAAACAAAAAAATTAATGTGATAATAGACTTTCTGATTTTAAGGAAATTTTCCTGAATTTTGATTTCTTCCCTATTCTTATCATGAACACTTCGCTGGTATAAAACTCTGATTCATACAAAAATATGTTTCTATATGATTATACTTTATCTAGAAAATTTGAAACATTAGTCAGTACTTTAAAAAGTGGCCATTAATGAAACCGAGTCTACCAGTCACTGGCTTTTAATCAGATTTCCCAGTTTTCAAAAATATTGATCGGTTGCGAGAAAAAATGGTGAAATTCACCAGTTGATCGAGTGAAAAATCTCAAATATTGTGAAATTTGTTAATTGGTCATGAAAAAAAATCCCATTTGTCAGTCGGTCGCAAAATTAGTCAATTGGTCATGGGAAAATATCGCAAAATTCTATTGATAAGTGGGGATAATAAACAAACCAGTTCAAAATATATCTTTCGAACAGGATGCAAGAGTGCTCTTTTGGAGAACAGTGTGACCGTTTTAAAAATATTTTCATCCGGCTACACTTTAGTTCTAGAGTCAACACTATATTCATTACTAATAAAAAATTTGAAATCTCATGTACAGTGAAGTTGCTACAACAAATATTACGAATAACATGTATTCAGTAACAAAAGAAAATCACATGGGCTTCCGCTTGGATATAAATCTGTTAGAAAAGTTCTAAAAGCTGGACTTATAAACTATGTATGGACCAAACTTCCAGACTTTTCCTCCATAAAGGTGATATCCCAATCTGCGATCTTAACCCAAAATAACGTGTTTTTGGTGTGTATGTGTCAGTGCTTTATGAAACGTCTTTTGCATTTCTATAAAAGATGAAATTGCACTCCTATATATACATATATACAAGGACATCTCCCTGGTTTTTTTTTCTTTTTAAATTACCACAGAACATTTTTGATCAGCTGAAGATTCGTTGCAGAACATTGTAAAATATTCTGCTTTGGGGCGCAACATATTTTGAGTGATTATTATTGCAGACCCATAAAAAAAGCAATGTTAATATTGTTTTCGGCTGTTCACTCAACAAAATTAAATGACTGGGTTTTTTTTTCAAGGGAAAAAAATAATAAACACGAATGCTTCACATACACTGTACTGGTAGATATGATAAGCTATGGTTGCTGAAGGCAGTCGTACTTCACCGCCAATTCCAGGCTCTCGTGAGCCTATTTAGCGAGGTCACTACCAAAAAGGGCCGGTTTACCCAGACACCTCTAAGGCGGTGCTCTTCGGCCGGGGGTGAAGCAGGGGCTTAAGCCTCTTGCGCTTCATCACCATTTCCCAAATGAATGACGACAGAGGTCGCTGTGATGATACGGTGGAGCCTAGAGCTCCTATACTACAGGCTGAATCACACTGCCATTTAATAACCCAACAGACCAAAAACCAAGCTAAAACCGGTTAGCTTACCATACTAGTGAACGGCGAGTGACAGTAACATGGACGGCAAACACTTGCTCAGGTGGTATCCTAATGCTGAGCTGGGTTGCAATATGGCGGTTATTTTGGGAAACAGAATTGGATATGCGTCAGCTCCCCTTATAGGAGCCCGAACTCTGAGGACACCACCACCCCCAACACACTTGGATGGAACGCGGAAGTGAACAACGGCTCCATAGCCGGGATCCCATAAGGGAAACAGAGTCCTCAGCCAATGTTGAACACTCCCATGGCCCATTAATGTAACCACATCTTCCGATTATCAAATGCCGCACTGGTAGATATAGGTAAAATTTTATTTTTAAACATGTATAAGCCCAAAATTGTGGTATTTGTTAAATATTTTTTCACATATACAATTTTTTTAATGAATGAAAATAACACAGTTATACTTTGGATACTAAATACAAATACTAGGAAAAGTTCTTTTCAGCATAAAAAATTATAATATGCCACAGTTATTTTATTGTAAAAACTTGATATTTGAGTAATTTTAATTATTTTTTCAATTAGTTTTCAGCAGTGAAATTCACATGAAATTACTGAATAATAAACATGCGAATTTTTACATTGCTAACTAAGCGTAACCAAGCTTCCAGGCTTGGGCATTTTTCACTCTGTCGGTTTTATGCTTAGTTAGCAATGTAAAAATCCCCATGTTTATGATTTGATATTTGATTTAAATCAAAAATTTATAAAACATGGATTTGAGCTTTCAACCCCTCTCCAGAATCTTACATTTGCAAAATAATTTTGGGCAAAACATAAGAATATTTTCAAAATACCTTAAGTTTAAAAAATGATTTTTTGGTCATATAAAAGATATCATTTAACAGCTTTTTTTATTATAGTTTTAATGATGTATTGAGTATTCTTCAATTCTATAAATTACATGAATTAAATAACTTCTTTATGAAACATGTAATTTGTACTCATTTTATATATTCCTTTGTGATTAATTTTAAATCAAGGTGACAAGAATATTTTTGTCTTAAAAGTTTTAAATCAAAGTTAACAATGACTTAATTATAGTTTCCCATATATAAAACACAGTAAAAACTTTATGAAACTCACACAAGAGATAGAAATGAGGATCTCCTTTTAAACAACATTAATAAATCATTTTGAAAAACTTGCTTTCTAAAATTATGTTAAGTATGTAAGTTTAAACTTGCCAGAAAAATTTAAGTATGTGATGTGCATAATACAAAATTTTATTAAAGTAAAACAAAAAACCTTTTATTTACTATTTTTCCCGTCAGTTTTCTTTCTTTTGTAATATATAATGAATTTTGAATTCAAACACACCTTACCTTGCACATGTAAAAATATTTTAATAGCTTTTTTTTTTTTTTTCCTATAACTTTTAAGAGTAAAAAATAAGTACATTCTAGCTGTAAAAAATGGTTAAAAAGTGTAAATTTTACACTTAAAGTGCAAAGGTTGGCAAGCTTTGTAAAGAGCTTTAACGTTTACCAACAGTATGCAGCTAAAATACAAGAGTGCACTTCTATTTTATGAATGTGTGAAATTAAATTTACTAATGTAAATTGATCAATACAGACAAAATTTGGAGCCTAGTTAGGAGACCATCCGAAAATTCTTCCTAGTAAAGCAGGTCCCTTCACAATATATACCTTTTAATAAACAGGATCTCTTCCCAATTTTTTTTTAAATAACACAGGCACCTTAAAAAAAATTGAGTTTTAAAAAGGAAGAAGTTTTTAAAAACAAATTTGTTTTTGCATGTGGGGTAGCAATACTTTTAAACAACTCTGGAATTTTCTGAATTGCCTATTTTATAAGCAATCTATAAAAACATACTCTTCATTGTTAATTTTTATTTTGTTATGTTTCAAAATGTGTAATTTGCAAACAAATTGAAACGAAAACTTTAACAGAAGGACTTAAAGAAGTTATCAATAAACGTTTGGTTCAAATTCGAGTAACTAAATTTCATATTCATTACAAAATGTTATCTTTCACAAAAAAAAAAAAAAAAAAAAGAGAATAAATTTCACACAAATAACTTTTACTTTTCTCAAAATGGGCCCCAAGATAAAAGCCCGGCATTATAAACTGCGTAAATTGACAACTTACCTTTGCTTGAATGCCAAATGAGTTTATGCAGCACAACCATCTAACTGCGCCACCACAATCTCCTGAAAAATATGAAAATAAACTATAATAGGTTGCAATATTAAGCATTAGGGTGGGTCGAAAAAACCAAAATTTATATAATCAAAACATAATAGTGCGGGAAAGTTGCCATTGGTAATAAGGAATAAATTCGCAAATTATTACACCAGATGGTTAATATATTTTACTGCCGCAAGGGGGCCAAAATTTCAAAAAATCACAAAAAAATTATTTTTTTGAAAAAATAAATTACCCAACCATAACAATACAATTTTTAATAGAATGAAACAGTTACTTCAAGATGTTAATAATATTCCAATAACATTTTATTATGGGGAAGTCATTGGAACAGATGACTTAAACGCCCTCAGGTCCGCCATTTTGTTTTGTTGGTGGAACCAGTTTTTCGCCAACAAGAATTTGTCGCCAAGTGGTCATTTTGGGCTATTTTAGGTTTTATTTCTTATTTAATTTTGGAATATATACAGATTAAACATAAAAAAGGAAAATTCAAGAAATTTTCACTGAATACTGAGCAAATGGCAAAAAATACAGTGATACTTTAAAAAAAACACAAAGATTCATTATTAAACTAACATATCTCTAAAAATACAGACATTAAAACGTATATCCTATAGTTTAAAAAACAAACCTCGAAACAAAATTTGAGAAAACAAACATCGACAAACAGAAAAATCAAAAATCCGTACATAAATTTCTAAAATACATCTTAATAACAAACATCCATTAAAAAAAAAACAAAAAAAAAAACACCAGAAATTGAAAAATCCAGCCTCCGTACATAAATTGCAAAAATACATCTTTAAAAAAACATAAAAAAACAAACAAAAAAAAACACCTGCAGAATTAATTTGAAAAATTAAACATGGATACATCCATTGAAAAATCAAACCACCGTGCATAAATTGCAAAAAAATACTTCACGTTTCAACGAAAATTTCTTGAATTTACCTTTTTTATGTTTAATCTGTATATATTCCAAAATTAAATAAAAAATAAAATTGAAAATAACGCAAAATGCAATTGCACTCCAGAAATAGGCCTAACTCGCGAAACCTTGAAACTGCCTTTGGCTCTCAAAATTTGCTGATATTTCAGAACAAAATCACCAACTACTGGTAAACTACCAACATAAGCCATTATCAATCCAAAAAAATAATCAAATATTAATAATAATAATAAAAAGTTGGAATTATAATACAATCTGATCAAAGATACCACGTGGAAAAAAAGAGTCCAGAAAAAATGAACACAACTTCTCACTTGTATGCTCACAGAAGAAATGAGGAGAAAAAAAAAATTGGCTCGGAGATTAATGAAGGGTTGCCAGAAGGCAAAAGTCCGCCCGGTGGTCAGATCGGCAAATACATCACCAAAAAAATGGCCGCGATCTGAGGGCTTATACGCAATTTGTTCCAAGTCATTTCTATTACCGCTGCAAGGGCGGTCAAAATTTTGAAAAAAAAAAGGCAAAAATTTCAATTTTTAGTTTTTTCTAATTTTCCCAATTTTTATTATATATCTACAATTAAATAAATTTACATCATATCTAGTAAAAACTTATGTCTAGTAATTTTTATCAAGGGCATAACCAATGAAGGGCGAGAGGGGTCCCCCCCCCTAAATTTGCGAAAAAGTCTTTTTGAAGGAATTTTAAGGAATTTCTGGGAAATTTTGGTAATTTTTGTTGTAGGGTGTCCCTATACATAAATTCTACATAATTTTCCACTTTTCGGGACACCCTACAAAATAATCCATAAAAATTCACGGAAAATCCCCAGAATCCTTTAAAAAGTTTTTCTCTCAAATTTAGGGGGGAGGGGGGGGGGGGCTTCTCGCCCTTATTTGGCTACACCATCATCAAAATTATTAGACATTTATAAGTTATTACTAGATATGATGTAAATTTCTTTAATTGTAGAAATATAACAGGGCTTGAATTTCAGGGCGGGATTTGCGCCTAAAATTTTGAAATCCCTCCCAAAAAATTTCAGCATTTTCGCAGAAATTTGCGTTATTTAATTTACCTGCAACCCAACGATAAATTTCGTGATTTTTTTTTCCCGCAACCAATTGACGAACTTTGCGTTTTTTCCGCGACTGATCGACGAACTTTACGTTTTTTTCCCTGACAGATTAACGAACTTTGTGTTTCTTCTGCGACTGATCGACGAACTTTATGTTTCTTCCGCGACTGATCGACGAACTTTGTGTTTCTTCCGCGACTGATCAATGAACTTTGCATTTTTTAAGCGACAGATCGACGAACTTTGCGTTTTTTCAACCACAGATCGACGAACTTGGTTTTTTAAGCGACTGATTGACGAACTTTTTGTTTTTTAAGCGACTGGTCGACGAACTTTGTGTTTTTTAAGCGACTGGTCGACGAACTTTGCGTTTTTTAAATGACTGATCAACGAACTTTGCGTTTTTTCTGCGACAGATAGACGAACATTGCGTTTTTTAAGCGACTGATCAACGAACCTTGTGTTTTTTGGGGACAGATCAACGAACTTTGAGTTTATTCCGCAATCGATCGACGAAATTTTCTTTTTTTCCATGACTGATCGACGAACTTTGCGTTTTTGGGCGACAGATCGATGAACTTTGTGTTTTTTCCGCGACAGATCAATGAACTTTGTGTTTTTTCCGCGATCGATCGACGAACTTTGCGTCTTTTCCGCGATCGATCGGTGAATCTCAATCAAATAAAATCTAAATTCAGAAATTTATTTAACAACCTAATTGTTAAGGGTCCCTAACACATTTAATGGAACTTGAAAAATATACACTGCATATATAAAACTTAACTTTCTTCCTTTTTTATAATAAAAATAAACATTTTACATAATCATTCTCAGTTGACTTAATTTTTTCAATGGTATTTTGTCATGTCTGCATTAATGTAATTCTTTAAATAGCATGTAAAATAATAGTGGGGTTTAAAGATTTATTTTTCTCCCTCCCAAACATTACAACTCCCCTTCATTTAAAAATGTTGGTAGGGAGACTCTCCTCCTTGGAAAAATTTAATTTCAAGCCCTGTATAATAAAAATTGGGAAAATTGAAAAAAAAAAACTGAAAATTGAAATTTTGGCCGTTTTTTCCAAAATTTTGACCGCATGAAATGATTTCACCGTAATACAATTTTATTGGAATATTACTAACATCTTGAAGTAACTGTTGCAATCTATTAGAAATTGTATTGTTATGGTTGGATAGTTTAATTTTTTTGTTCGAAAAAATCAGTTTTTTTTTTGCGATTTTTCAAAATTTTGGCCCACTTGCGGCAGTAAAAGATATTAACCATTTGGTGTAATATTTTGCGAATTTATTCCTTATTACCAATGGCAACTTTCCCACACTATTATGTTTCCATTATATAAATTTTGGTTTTTTTCGACCCACCCTATTAAGCATTTATCATATTCAACTAGAAAATTAAAAAGAAAAAGTATAACTGATTAATGTATATAACTGATGCCAGTGAATCATTTTCTTCTTTTAAATTAAAACTTATTTCAACATGCACACACACATAATAATTTGTATTAAATAAAATGGCATCTTTTCTAAATATTGCTATGGGGAGGAAAAGAAGAAAAAAAAATTTCTGAATCAGCCACACCAGCAGAAGTGCTGTGCACTTAGACTGTTTTAAATTTTTACACGCATAGTATGCACTATACTATAGCGCTTTTTACTGAAATTATGGTACTGAAAAAGAAAAACACTGCAGAACATAATATAAAAGATGGAGATAAATTATAATTCCAGGAAAGTAATTAAGGAAGATAATTGATACAATGTGTGGTACTTTTCGGTTAGCCAGACACCAGTGATATATATGCATGTATGTACTTGTACATTGTACGCATCATTGGCACCCGGCTAACCGAAAAGTACCCAATGTTTTATTTACATAAAATTAAAAGTGTAATATCAGACAGGCCCCCTTTTCCTAATATTTTGGATGGGTGTAAAAAAAAAATGTAACA